>CM076672.1:65396114-66763614 GCA_038501925.1 Xenopus petersii
GAGGGAGGGGCTTCTTTAGGGTAGGGGGAAGGGGGATGCAAATTAGGGGGTTGAATTCTCCTTTAATAGCTTGCCTACGGGTGCATACATTTGTATATCAGTCTCTGAGGCTACTTGTCTTATACAAACTGTTGGGTACCAGAGCTGAGGAAAAGCCAATAAAGTCTAAACAGAAAGAATTACTTTCCATAATCATTAACTCACATCTTCCAGTCGGATCGGTGGTGGAATCCTTTGACGTTCAACATCTTCCCAACTGATTTTCTTATAGAGTGGATGTTCCCTTATATTTCCATTCACTCCAAGACGTTTGTGTGGTCTTTTCTTCAGAAGCTAAGAAAGAAAAGAATAGTTGTTACACAGTTGTTTACATAGTATACAACTCAACTGTCCCGTGATTAGCTTTGGTCAGAGTATGTGACCCAAAATGCCCCATTTTTAATTTTAAAATGTTGCTAGGTATGAGTTATAAGATGGGGGAGATTATTTATCAAAATTTGAAAATTTCTGATAATTTTGGGACACTGGGCAGGTGTTCTCTCCCCTGCTGCTCCCTCCTCTCTCCTCCCCTCTATCACTCTCCCCTCCCTCTGTCACCCCCACCTCTCCTGCCCTTCCCCTTTGTTCCTTCCCCTCGCACGCGTACATGAGTGGGGGCGGGGGTACATGACCAGGTACCCGGGACTGTGCAGAACAATGGTTGGTTGCGGCCTTATTTTATACATTGCACACTGCATGGGGCATTGTAAATAAACTCTAAGGTGTAGCTGCCAACTTATTTACATTCATATATATTTGGTGGCATGTGTTACAGGGGTCACAAACTAACTGTTCAATCAAAAAACAAGTACTACATGTACAATAATGGGCACACACCATGGACAGGAATCTTTAGGGTTGTCACTGGCCATTGAGTGCATGAAATATTACAAAACATGTTCTATGTCCATTGTAGGGATGCACCAAATCCACTATTTGGGATTCAGCCGAATCCTTGGTGAAAGATTCGACCGAATACCAAACCAAATCCGAACCCTAATTTGCATGTGCAAATTAGGGGCAGGAAAGGAAAAAGTGGAACAAAATATTCTTTTGTGCCGAAAAGTCACTTGCTTTCCCTACCCGCTCCTAATTTACATATGCAGATTAGGATTTGGATTCAGTTCGGCCGAATCCTGGCCGAATTCCCGCACCGAAACCTGGATTCGGTGCATCCCTAGTCCATTGTTTTTAAATAATAGAGGCTTTTAACTTTTTCTATCATTTATTGACTGTACATAGTGCCAGCAAGTTCCACCTGAAGATATGTAACTGTCCAAGTTGTTATTGTGGTACACCAATGGTGAGTGATCCCTCAGTTGTGCAAAAAGAAAATCCTTGCAGTTGTGTGGCCAATAGATTAACTGCCCAAACCCACCTTCTGCAGGAGATCTTGCAATGTTTCACTCATCCACTCAGGAAACACCGGCTTATCAGTGAGCTTGGAACTTCTCACATCCTGATGATAGCTTTCAAAAGGGGATCTACCAGTGGCCATTTCATTGAGTATTATCCCAAACGCCCACCAGTCTATTGCTGCATTATATTTCTTGTTAGCTTGCATCTGAAATGTAAAGAAAAGATGTTATAAAATCACAAAATAAATTCAAATCTATAACCTTCATCCATTGCACTCAAATAAAACCTTTCTATAGCATCACTAGCTAATTCACTTCTTATACATCATTCAAGATGATACTAGTGATTGATAAAGGAGAAAAAATAAAAATTTCAAAACAAATACATAGTAAGGGTTGGCAGCCTACACGACGGCCTGAAATTAGTCTAAGGGCCGGTGGTTGCAGGGAGAGGTTTAGTAAGGACTGAGCAAGCAGGTACTAAGGAAGAGATAAAGGCCAAGACTTGGAACAGTCAATAAAGATAGTCCAAGAAGATAGAAGTCCAAAGCAAAGTAAAAAAAAAAGGGTTAAGCAGAGATCAAGGTCAAGGCAGATAGGGTTCAGGGTACAAGGTCAGGAGGAGGTTTCAGTCAAACATCAGGACACAAGTAGCAACAATGGAACAAGATAACTTTTTATAACATTTTTTCAAGTTTTGAATTGCTGCAGTTGAGGAGCCCTGCATGATTTTGGCACACCTGGTCCTCATCAGTCCCTCCGGAGCACTTTGGGAGGGGAGTGTGGGTGAGTCTGGGCCCTGCTATTGTGAACAATAAAATGTAATAAACGCTACTCTGTGGGCAACTAGAATTAAATGAATACTTGTAGCCTATTGTTTTAAGCATAAATAATACTTGTTTTTGTTATTTCTTGAGCTAAACAGGGAGATTGAAGCTATTCCATGTTTGGTCCTTGTGAAGTAGATAAGTAGACTATCAGTGCACAGTTTAAAAAAGTCCATTATGCAGGGGGATTTCTGATAGTCTAATCATCTGGAGTCATATTTTGTTCCATTTGGTTATAACCATTCAGCAATCTCATGGTTTGCCTCTAAAGTAAATAGAAGTTTTAAATAAATTCAACAGTTTCCTACCTCTGGGGCCATGTACCAGTTTGTTCCTATTACTCCACCAATTTTTTTGCGGTCAAACACTCCTTCTGCTGAAACTCCAAAATCGGCAATCTTTACGTGTCCTTCACAGGTAAGCAGGATGTTTTCAGGCTTCAGGTCACTGCAAGAGAGAGAATGAATTAATTTTGTAGCAATTAGTAAATGATAAACTACAGCCCTTCTATCATAGTGTCATATCCTCTTTAGCCCCATAACTAACTGCTCAGTCACCATCTCATGTACTCACTATTATTATTCTTCCCTAGCCTTTTAGTGTGTTTCCAGTCTATAATTCCTGTTTTACACAATGCTACATCCTACCTTTCCTCATTTTATACCTATTCAGCCCCACTTTCCTTGCCTCATATCCACTAATTCCCCTTCTCCTACCCTAATACTTCACTTACTTCATATACCCACTCTTATTGTGCCTTTTAGCTTCCCAAAAACCCTTTCCTCTAAACTCAGCATCTTCCATCCCCTAAATTCACCATATGAAGTGAGAATCATTGTCAATCTGCATGTATTGAACTCCTTGGTAGAAGTACCAGTAATCTGTGGGTGCACCTACAAATTTAATTTGACCCTCCATATTGTCCTTTCTTCATTCTGACTCCAGCCCACACAAGACACCTACCCACCTCCAAGGATGATAGCCATAGAAATATAGGGCCAAAAAGGGCCTAAAATATGCAGACACAAGAAATCGAAGCGTATACTTACCGATGGATGATGCCTAGAGAATGGAGATACTGAAGTCCACAAATCAGTTCTGCTGAGTAAAAGCTTAAAAACAAAAACAAATGCATATTAATAAATGCTCATATTGGGGCAAATTCACTAAGATTCGTAGTTGCGCCAGGCGTAACTTCGCCGCACTTTGCCAGACGTAGTTTCGCCAGCGCTTCGCAAATTCACTAAAATCCGAAGTTGCACTCAGGGGTAGTGTAAGGGTATAAAGTTGCGCTAACGTTGATTTGCTAAGCGAAGCTACGCTAGCGATGGTTAATTTGCATACGGCGCCAAATTCACATTTCAATGGAGGAATATGTAGCAGCACTACAAATGCCTGGGAAACCTTCAAAACATGAAATAAAATTTTTATTTTGCCCGACACATGTGCCCACTGTATAGTTAAGTTGCCATGAGTTAGGAAATGTAGGGGGGAAGGAGGGGAGCCCCAAAAAATTTTCGATCTTTTTCAGCCTATCACCCATAATATAGAAAAAATGCCAGTGTTTTTTGGGACTTACAAAATTTTTTAACTTTTTTGAAGAAATCCCTATCCACTCTATTGCGCTTCGCCTGGTCTGAGGTGGCGAAGGAAGTCTAGCGTAAAAGGTAGCGTTCAGAACAATGCGCGCATTAGTGAATTTGCGTAGTTACGTCCGTTGCGTAAATTCCCCAGGCGTAAGGGTGCGAAGTTACACTAGCGAAGTTACAACAGCATCTATTAGTGAATTTGTGAAGTAACGAAAATGGCCAACGCTAGCGAATTGACGCTAGCATTAGGCGCTTCGGCGCATAGTGAATTTGCCCCATTGTATCCTTACTATAAAATGCTAATTTTACACTACATCTAATTAGAAAGAAAATGTGCCTATGTTCCTCTCCCAACCTGCCCCTCATGACTACAGCACTGTCAATCTAGTAAACACATGCACCTCTTTCTTTGTACTTTGCACCCTGCTCTGCACTGTAAATGAGGCCCAGTGTCTGATAAATGTTTCATACCTCACTGTGTCTTAACTATACATTCCTTAAGTCCACTGAATTCTCATGCATGTGTCACTTATACAACATTGTATGCCCTTTATTTCGCAATTTTATTTATCAACTACAATTCTGGATATGCTGCATCCCCATGCGGCTTACATGCTGTATTCCTAACTCCGTTTATCTGATGCCTTTTGACTTTCACATTGTTATATATCTGTAGCATCAATTCTTTTTGATGCTGTCACTAGGACAGTTACTTACATGATGTGTCTTTTTTTCAGCTGATGCTTGATGGACAACAGATTCCTGAGATTGCCTCCCCCTGCATACTCCATGACGAGGAAGGCGTATTGCTGAGTGCAGAGATAAAAGGGAAGAGAGTGAATCACATGAACAGAAGCCCAAAACTATCAAGTATAATGCAGGCATGTTCCAATTATGTACTAATCAGGAAATATGGCTTATTAGTCTTATAGTGAACATAGACTCGTGTGAATGTAAGGAGCTAGAGCAAATGGATATAAAATTGCAGCATACAAATAGGCCTCTTCTATGGCTTTTGTTACCCATATAATCTAATGATATTTATATCCACCTTGTCTTAACTAAAGTCTGACTTAAAGCTGCAGTTTCAAAGGCTTCTCTAATTACACTAAGCTGTTGTACACTTTCCCATGTACAGCAGCCAAATACAGATGAATCCCTAGAGCGTAAAAACTGTACCAATATGGTGGAGGCTGAAACGGGATATAAATGTAAACTCTTAGGAACTGCGTTAGAGAGCTTTAGGGATAGGTAACTAGTGAAACAAACTGTATGGCAGCATTGGAAGCAACATACGTTGGTTTGGAAGGCTGCATAGCCACGGCACAAGAATGGACTGCCGGAAGTAACTTTCAGGATTCTGGCCTCCTTCTTGATCATGCCCTTCAGATCTTCTCTGCGTGTCTTCCTGATGACTTTTACAGCCACCTGTTCTTTCTTTGTTGGTAATGAAGCCAAAAACACCTAAAAATACAAAATAATAGAAATACAAGGTTAATCAAATTAATTAATTAATTAATTAATTAATTAATTTAAGGTACTTGGCCATATGACATATGGCCATCATGGCAGCACTAAAGTGGGCTGGAATTACATTTGCTATAGTTGCACCTTGCAGCTATTTGTGAGCTTGTTTTGGGTTTTAAGCACAAAATTCAAAACCATCCCTATATACTTGGTAGTGCTGAGCAACAGATGCCTATGGAATTACTCTAATTATACCCTGCTGCAAATTTTCACCTAGCACTGTAGAGAGGATAGCATGAAATAGGGAAGCAAAACGCTGACATATCAAATAAACCGCTCACCCGTAGAAGTAAATAAACGTATTTCTATACAATTCTTTCAAAGATGTCTACTGCTGTGACTGAATATCATTTGGCAGAAGAAGTTTGAATTATTGGTTATGTGATTGTTCCCATAAGCAATTAACTTTGCAACTTCCCTGCAGAGCATGTCCATAAAGACAAATGTGTTTGTACAAAAATAAGTAGGTTTGCTGTACAATAATAATCTAATGCTAATAACCCCAGCACTTCATGGACAGATATAAATACTTATATAGTCAATTTAAGGCACTGAATCTATAAATCATATGAGCTTTTATTTCAGCAACCAATTTTGGGAGTTTTAACCGTGAAAGCAAGCAAGTTCCAAGTAACAGTAGACCCTGTATTAAATGTATAATGAAGCAATAGAATTCTCAATGAATCAGATGAAAGTGAGTGTAGAACTGGCCAGACCAAGGATGACTTTGACATAGTTGGCCAACTTAAAGGGGTTGTTCACCTTTTAATTAACTTTAAGTTTGATGTAGAGAGTGATATTCTGAGACAATTTGTAATTTTCATTTTTTTATTATTTGTGGTTTTTGAGTTATTTAGCTTTTTATTCAGCAGCTCTTCAGTTTGCAGTTTCAGCAATCTGGTCTATAGGGTCCAAATTACCCTAGCAACCATGCAGAGCATGCCCATAAAGACAAATGCGCTTGTACAAAAATAAGCAGGTTTTAAATAAGAGACTGAGATTAGATGGGTTGAGTGACCCCCATTTGAAAGCTGCAAATAGTTAAAAAAGAAGGCAAATAATTAAAAAACTATAAAAAATAATTTATTAAGGCCACATGAAAAGTTGCTTAGAATTAGCCATTCTATAACATATTAAAATGTAACGTAAAGGTTAACCACTGCTTTACATATATTGAAATATATGGACAAAATGTCTCGGTTGTCCTTAATATATTTATAATATGTTGAGTGCAGAGGACCTCTTGTATTTGTCTGTATGAATTTTCTGGTCACAGCGTCATTGCACCCCTTTTTAATGGTTTAAAAATTTGTTTTTCTCTTCCTGTTTGGAAGTGTTAGAGGTGAACAGAGAACAGACGATATAAGAAGGGTAAGGAGTAACAAGCTGGCCTGATGAGCTTTCCACAATCCCAAATTCCATCTCATACTCTCTAGGGAGCACATAACTTACTTTGCCAAATGAGCCTCGGCCGAGACCCCAGTGGAACGCATAGTTGGTAATAATGTGTTCTGGCAAGCGTTCAGCTTCAATACTCTGTAGCTTCTGGCTGCTTCTTTCTTCTGGGAAAAAAAAAATCTTGTTAGTAGTCCATTCCCCAAATAATCACCAGTAACACAAGCAACTGTGATGTTCCATTCTATGGTTGGATTACATGCCCAGTTTTTCTACACTCTACACTATACAGTTTAACTGTCAATGAGGCTCATTTATAAACAGTGTGCAAATTTGCACCTGGGCAGTAACCCATGGCAACCAATCAAATGATTGCTTTCAGTGCTCAACCTGCAACTGTTTTAAAAAAGCTAATCACGGATTGGTTGCTATGGGTTACTGCCCAGGTGCAAATTTGCCCACTGTTTATAAATGAGCCCCACTGTGTTGCCAGACTAATGGCATCTGCTACTTTTCTGGATACAGCACAGACTATTGGGTTGAACCAGCATATGGACCATTACAACACAGCATCCATTTAAGTCAATAAAGAAATCTTGTTAATTCTTTCAATTCCACAAATAAACACCAGTCCCACAAGTAATTCCTTTCTATAGTTGGATTAGATGCCCAGTTTTTTTACACTCTTATTTATACAGTTTAACTGTCACTGTGCTGCCAGACTAATGGTACCTGATACTTTTCTGGATACAACACCTGTTGCATTGAAACTTAATTTTTGTGATATTTCCACAAGAATATCTGGCCTTTAGTCTGTATTGTAAACAGGGCTCTTGTCATATTTGGAAACCCAATACAAATCAACTTATTGATAACTGAGCTACAATAGTCTTGTGTTATGAAATATTAATAGTTAAATCTGAAATGTCATTCCATTTATTTAGAAACAGTTTCCTTACCTTCTACAGTGGCACTGTCATCACTGCTCCTTGATCTCTTTCTGCTGCTTTCTGTATTCTCATGATGGTCATTTGCAGCAATACTGATGTTATCCTCAAGTTTGATCTTCTTCGTCATCATTTCTTCATCCGTAGTCTTCTGTTCTTCTCTTCGTCTTTTCTTGGATACAGACACCATGCTTGCAGTAGAGAATATGCTTAAAAGCACTTTCCTCTACGCAGCAAGGGGTATTCAAAGAAAGCACAATAAATCTCTCTGAAAGGCAAAATCTCACGAAAATCGCACTAAAATCGCACAAAAATTGCAAGAGCAACAGAATGCACTGCGTCTCTCACAAGAAGCTCAACCGCTCTGAGTTGACCAGTAGTGGTAGCACCCAACTGTTACTTTGCCATTCACAAGATGGCAGCTTTCTGTGTGTATACAAGGCGGCCATGACACCACAGCAGCCCAGACCAATATCAGTAGCAGAAATAAAGTATGTGATAGGAAATATGGGTTTGAATTTCAGGAGCAAAAGTAATAACAAATCCATCCACATATTGTACAACTTCCCTATGCCAGATATGCAAAATTGCTTTATTTCCAATGTACTGTATTCTGCAACATAGAGATCTATAAGATAACAAGAGTGCATAGATACAACACAGAGAGATCTAAAAGATAACCAGATACATTTGGCCATTTAAAAATCTCTATTTGATGGACAAGGTTGTCTCACCCTGTACTGGTAGATAGTTATTAGTTACACTTTTTTGAAGGCATAATATTTGCTCCATAACAATTGCAAATAAACTGTTGCTAAAATGTCCTGCACGCAGTCTGGTTATACTATGTCTTCTCTGCATTAACTGCATTGCAGAAAAAAAACAGTGGTCCCTGTATAGGTAATTTTCTGGATAAAGGCGTTTGACATAAGAAATAGACCTAGACCTTCCCTGTGACAGGGTTCAGGGGCTTCATCACTGAGCCTCTTTTGTAGTGTTACAGGGATTTGAATGGTGTACTTTCTCAGCATACACTTGTAATGCATCCAAGATGTATTTGAGGCATCCACCAGGGGAGTACACCTTATGTTTGCATATGTCACCAGCTGTATAAAAGTGACGGAATGGTGACACACGTGCAAGCTGGAAGGGGACCCTTTGTACATCACTCAGAGAAGGTAGAAATTGACAGTAAAAAATAAAACACAACTGTATAGTGTTCATGGTTATGATACACATGGGAGTGGGTAATGTACATGCATTAAAGTTTAACACTCAGGCTCCATACGCATACGAGTGGGACACACAGGTCTGGGTCAATATTTTGCCCCCATATTTGGGTTTACTAGTAGGTGCAGAGTTGTGGAGTCAGTACATAAATCCTTCTACTCCTCATTTTGTTGTGCCTCTGACTCCTCAATTTTTAAAGGAAACACTGAAATTGTATCAAATTAATTAAAATATAATATACTGTTAACATGCACTGATAAAACTGGTGTGGTTTGCTTCAGAAAGACTACTATAGTTTATATAAACAAGCTGCCGTGTAGCCTTGGGGGCAGCCATTTAAGCTAGCGATGCACTGAATCCTGAATTTGGGATTCTGCCGAATCCCCGAATCCGTGGTGAAAGATTCGGCTGAATACCAAACCGAATCGTAATTTGCATATGCAAATTAGAGCAAGAAAGTATAAAGTGGAAAAAAAAAATCTTCTTTTGTGACCAAAAGTCACGTGATTTCCCTACCCACCCCTAATTTACATATGCAAATTAGGATTTGGATTCGGTTTCGGCCAAGCACATGGATTCGGCCGAATCCTGCTGAAAAAGGCCGAATCCCGAACCGAATCCTGGATTCGGTGCATCCCTAATTTAAGCTGCTGGAAAGAGGAGAAAAGGCACAGGTGACATAGCACAAAGCTCAAACATATAAACCACATAATTATAAAACAAATCAAAGTTAGACTTCATAAAACAAAAACACTTGGAAAACCTAAAACAACGTATATATCAATTGAATCTGTCATATAGCTGTATAAAAGCTATTAAATACAATCCAATATGAACTAAAGCATTGTTCTTAGAAACAGAATTGCTTCATGCCATAACCTCCTTCACAGAAGCTCTGAATGATTTGATTTAATCTGATTTGATTATCTTCAGAGCTTGTATTTAAAGTTATTTGGAGTCGGAGTCGGTACATCTTTGGCGACTGACTCCAGATACCCAAAATTGCTTTTGACTCTGGCTCCACAGCTTCGGCAACATCTCAAGAGCTATACACACCAATTGCGATGTGGGTGCTTAACCCATTTATTCAGCCATTCACCATATCAACATTTCGGGGGGTTCTCCACCTCCCTTCATCAGGGATTTGCTATATGATTTCACATGCAAGGGTACAAGACTATGCAGAAACTAGGCCCAAACTCCACTTTAAAACATATTGCTCTATTTCAACAATACCTTTAGAGATATGCACTAATGTGTTTAAGAAACTAGGAATACTGCATTATTTTTATTCTGGAGGACTGAAGCCCTTTTTGTCCTTACAGTGTGTTCCACAGCTTTGTATATACAGGGCCTACTTCTTATAATAAATACTTATATTGTACTAAACACAAGTCCTCTTGGAGGGTTGCATTAATCCTAGTACTTTAAAACTGGGACCATGTTGAAACAAGAAGAGTTTTCTATCATTAGTAAAAGGAAATTTATGCAGACACATTGCGTTGTTTTTCTCTGTTTCTCATTCCTTGGGCTATACTGAAGCCCCTCACACTAATGTTCAGACCCCTGTATGGTAACTTTGTGGTTTGGCTCTGTTTGCCACCTGTCCATTCTTTAGGGGGCAGTCTGGTTCAAAATATCCTGCTTGGATTTTAAAATGTAAAATCTTGCCAAGTGGTGTGGGTTCAACGTCATTGCCACACCCCAACATCACTAGACACTTTCTCAATGTCACCAGGCATGCCCTGATGTCACCACCCGGCTCTCTGACATCACTGTCTCTGATGTCACTAGCCCGCCCATATGCTCGGTTTTAATACAGAAAGAAAACCTAATCAGCTCCCACACTTTAAAGTTATTTTATTGTGGATTAAACATCTAACAGATCTAAGTATGGTATCTGGTACTTTTCTATATCTCGATGCAACACAGACTATTGGGTTAAACCACATTATTAACCAGCATCCATTTGAGTCACTTAACACCTGTCATCATTGAACTTTAATTTTTGTGCACCTTTAAAACATGTCCTAGTTTGTAAAGGACACCAAATCTCTAGGAGGATATCTGGCCCTTAGTCTGTAAAATAAACAGAGTCTCTTCTCATATTCAGCAACCCTATACAGATCAATTTATCTCTCAAGAAATGTCCTCTTCTTATCTTTATCATTTTGTTCATCTTGCTGGTCAGACAAGGTGTTAATGTAGAGAGATGCCTTTTATGTATAGAAGAATGCTGAAGAAGGGATATGAACCAGATCCCAACTTCTGTGCCATAAGTAGGTGTGATAACACAATGCAGGGTGTAGCTAGGGTTGCCACCTTTTCTGGAAAAAAATACAGGCCTTCCTATATATTTAGCTTTTTTCCCTATTAAGAACATTAGGATCAACCATCATTATTACCGGCAAGGCTGGTAAAATACCAGGCAGGTGGCAACCCTAGGTGTAGAAGATCTAGAAGAATCCACACAGATGCCAGAGTGCAGCGCAGAACTCAGCTTTATTCCTGGTTGTTTTCTCCACACACCCTGCTCTCCTCTTCACCTCCCCTTCCTATGTAATTAATCCACCCTGTGCTAGGCTGCTAATGTATATTAAAATTTCATTTTCTTACAGGAACGGATGGAACAACATTACAGTAGGTAGTCGTGGGTTAAATTGCAAGGGTAGATACACACTGTACTCAGCACACTATATGCTTTTGTTGCTCAATTCTTTACATTTGGTGGCATATGAACATAATCAAGTTTTCCCAGTGTGTATACACAGAAAATCATAGTAAGCAAAATAAGCACAGAACAAGTACAGTTTATATTTATTTATTTATGTGGAGCATAGGGCAGGGGCGCTTCTATAATGAGGCGGCCTGAGCAAGTACTACTAATGTTTTGTATGTTACCAAAATAAAATGCTGGCTTTTTTATTTAACAAATGAATTAATAAATAATAGTAGCTTAAGTTTAAAAAAAAACACACGTCCTCAGGTCCATCCATGAAGTTCAACCTTTTTGGGTAGGACTACACGGACATTTTTGGTGCGATCCGACATGCTGCAACAAAACGCCGGCGTCAAATCGCATGCAACGGAAATAGAAAGAATAAAACTAATGTCTGCTCTCAAATTAATCTGAGATTTGGACTTTGTTGAGGCCACTGGCCAGATTGTGTTTCAGAAGACATTCCAAAACTCGTTTGAAAAAAAAAACCACCACTGTCGACAGAGCAAGGCAAATCAAGCTTGTTCTTGCATATACCAATACAATTTAGCTACAGGAAATCTATGCTGTTCAATCAGTGGCACCAGGTTTATTTAACTCTCCTAATCAATTGCGTGTACAGAATACAAGGCTAGAGGAATACACAGAATGTTTGCCAAACCATAGCATCACCTGCAGCCCATGCAACTGGCCAAAATAACAAGCAGTAAATCACTTCTGCATTTTCCACCATCCACTTTCAGTTAGATCTATTCTGCTTTAAGGCAGCGCTGAAAGGATCTTCTTGTGTTGGGCAAATATTAACACGTTACACAGTGGGATATCATTAGTTCCTCTTGCAAAGTGTTTTACATCACAATACTGGCATTACTATGTGTTGAAATGAATTCTGTTTCAACCTTTGCTAAGAGTGATTATTAGGAATTAGCACTTAAACACAGGCTGCTACTAAACTCACACAGCGTTAATGGCAGTAATAATGTATGATTATTGTGAGCACAGCACGAGGCATAGATATATGGGCAAACAGAGAGAAATCAGCAAATCTAGGCCCAGACTGGAACTTTGGAGTGTTTGTGGAATAGTGGTTCAAAGGGAGGAAAACAAAAAGTGTTCCCATGTCTTGCTCTCACTGGTTTACTAGTTTTCATATTTTGATTCAGTTGGGCTCTATAATATATTACAGTGTGCAGGAAGCCTAACCATGTTGTAAAATACATGTTATGGGCTTCCCATTTATGTAACACGAGATGTCACAGACAGTCACGATTTATTGGGCTGCTGGTGGGGGGGGGGTACTGATTGGGTCTATGTGTACTTGAAATGCCAGGGTCTATTTTGAATCCCAGTCTGTATGTGTTGGAATGCTAGAGATGACAAGGTGCAGAATGCGGCACTGACAAGCACAATGGATCCCTGTACTTCTCAGACTTCTGCACTGAAATCTCGCAAACAGATTTTTTTTATATTTCATTTTGAAATCTGACATGGGGCTAGACATATTATCAGTTTCCCAGCTGCCCCTAGTCATTTGACTTGTGCTCTGATAAACTTCAGACACTCTTTAGGCCTCAAGCACATGGGCAGATTCGGGGAGATTTAGTCACCTGGCGACTAATCGCCAATTTCCCAGAACTGCCTTCGCTCTGCCTGCTATAATGACAAAACACTAGTGCCAATGCACTCGCGGCGTTTCAATTTCCAAAGTTGCCCCAAGTTTCCTCATGAGGCAATCTGCCCGTGTGCTAGCTCCCTTACTGCAAGCTGGAGTGATATCACCCCCAGCAGACTAACAAGGGAACAATGGGAAGGTAATCAGATAACAGCTCCCTGGTAGATCTAAGAACAACACTCAATAGTAAAAATCCAGGTCCCACTGAGACACAGTTACATTGAGTAGGAGAAACAACAGCCTGTCAGAAAGCAGTTCCATCCTGGCTCTTTCTGAAAGCACATGACCAGGCAAAATGACCTGAGATGGCTGCCTACACACCGATTTCACAACTAAAAAAAATACACTCGTTGGATTAGGAATGAAATTTTATTTGGTAAAGTGCATTATATGCAGTATAATTTAAATAAAAACTACACCATAAAAACAATGACAGAATCCCTTTAATGCCTGTCCTGTATGACTTAATACTTTGATATAAAAATGAAATTTGGTTCATGTTCCAGCAGTGCTTGGGGAGGCACTTAAGCATTTCCCACTTTGCTCCCTACCCTTCTCCTAACCGTAGCTCCCTATCTTGGATCTATTTAGGTGTCAGCATTATGGCACATATTTAGTGTACTCTGGGCTGCTGAGAAGCTGAATTTAGGGAGCATCAGAAATCATCACAATGTTCACAGGAAAATGAGGTTATATCTGTCACAGAAGCAGACGCAGGAACACAATGATGCCATGAAACTGAATGACTAATCAGCCTTGTAACATGAAATGTAGTTAGTGCCTAAGCTCAAAGCCTAAAATATAAAATACAGCTTTTTCTAGCCTAATTCTTTTAAAGGGGGGGGGGTTAACCTTTGAATTAACTTTGAGTATGATGTAGATAGTAATAGTGAGGCAATTTGCAACTGGTTTTCATTTTTATTTGTGGTTTTAAAGTTATTTAGCTTTTTTATTCAGCAGCTCTGAAATTTCAGTCTGACTACTTGATTTCAAAATACCAGGCAAATATGCATTGATTTAATAAGATACTAGAACATGAATAGGAGAAGGCCTGAATAAAAGATCGAGTACTGAAAAGTAGCCTTAATAATATAATTGTAGCCTTATAGATCATTTCTTCTTTAGATGGGGGCATTGACTCCTATTTGAAAGCTAGAAAGAGTCGACTAATAATTTAAAAACTATAAAAAAAATGAAGACCAACTTAAAGGTGAACCACCGCTTTTAGCTTTATTTCTCCTTTAGCACAGTAAATATAAGGGGACGCCTGGGAATATGCAACTAGAATTTCCCCTCTTGCTACTCTAAATTTTTTTAATCCAACTATAGATGTAGAGTGCTTTTTGATTGAGCACTAGAACATTAGATTGCTGACCCAGAGACCCCAGGCACTAGTGCTGTTTGCCCCTTGCATCCAGGCCATACTAAATTTCCCCATATAGATGCAGTATATACGGTACATGGGGAGGCACATTTATCAAAGGTCGAATTTCGAATTCATGTCAGTTTTTTTAAAACTCCCCTAAATTCTAAATTTATTAAAATCAAATTTTTTTCAACTTTGACGAATTGAATTGACCCAAAAATTTGAATCGGATTTGATCCAACCTGATTCTGTCAGGAAGGCTGCAAACATCTCCAAATTGATCCCTGCACCTCTCCCCTAGACTTAAAAAGCAATTTGGCAACGAATAGTCGAATTTAAATTCTTAAAGGGCTAGAGTATGATAAATCTCGAAAATCAAATTTGCATCATTCTTAAAAAAACTCGAATCTAGTGGAATTTGACCATAAAAAAAAAAAATCTAAATTCTAATTTTCTATTCGACCCTTGATAAATCTGCCCCTTAATATATAAGTTTTTATAAGGCCCACAAACCTTCCCCAGTGCAATACAACAGATTGTAAGAAAGCTCCTTATACCGTACTGGAAGGCTGTATAAAAGCTATACTTTCATGTTATGTATTTCGATGTGCCACCTAGTGGTTACATGTTTATATATATATATATATATATATATATATATATATATATATATATATATATATATATATATATATATATATGAAATATATAGGGGACTGATTTATTGAGCACTGGTACTTTTTATGGGTTTTTTCACCTTTGAGTTAACTTTTACTATGATGTAGACAGAGATATTCCGAGACCATTTGCAATTGGTTTTCATTTTTTATTATTTGAGGTTTTTAAGTTATCTGTTTTTTCCAGTAGTTTTCAGTTTGCAATTTTAGGTATATGGTTACTAGGATCCAAATGACCCTAGCAACCATGCATTGATTTGAATAAGTGGAAGGAATATGAATAGGAGAGGACCTGAAAAGAAATATGAATAATCAAAAGTAGCAGTAACATTTGAAGCCTTACAGAGCATTTGTTTTACATGGGGTCAGTGACCCCTATTTGAAAGTAGAAGGCGGCAAATAATTAAACTATAAAAAATGAAGACCAATTAAAAAGTTGCTCAGAAATGGCCATTCTAGAACATACTAAAAGTTAACTTAAAGGTGAACCACCCCGTTAATGAATGCGGCTGTTTGTCAGGTTTACTAAATTCTGCCTGGAATGATTTGTTGTGTTGTGGAACTTTTGCACCTACTTCAGATGTGATGAATCAGAGACAGACTATAATGGTTTCCTTCCAATCTGTGGAATCTACTCACATTTAATTCTGAATGTTTATATGGCATTGATTCCATTTTGTTTATCATAATCCCAACTGAAAGAGCTCATGTAAAAAAGTCAGTATTGGGTTAAGGAGATGTTTTGGTTTCCTTTAACTACACAAAGGTTTCATACAACTAGGTTAACCTGTTTGTCAGTTTCTTTAAACCCTAAGGGGGAATACTGAGGATTTTTTTTGGCATTGAAGTCACTATCTTTGGTTGTAGTAAATATTAAAGTTACTATAACTGCTACATAATTACCACATACTGTTTTTGAAATTGTTGTATATTTTTACCTGTTACTACAGGAAAAAATTTATAGAAAGTCTGATTATTTAGTAGGGATGCACTGAATCCAGGATTCGGCCGATTCCTTCTGCCCGGCTGAACCGAATCCTAATTTGCATATGCAAATTAGGATTCGGTTCTGTCGAATCTTCCATGAAAGATTCGGTGCATCCCTATTATTTAGGTTGGTTCTTATACCCCATTGGATGCACAGATTAAAACACCATAATTCAGAAATGCAGAGTGGATACATTATGAATGTGTGCAGAGCATTTCGTTTTTAGTTGGGCCGTTCCACTTCTTTCGCCTGGTAATTGTTTTTTTTTTATGCAGCCTGGGATATTCTGGTTTGTCATCGTTTCTCTATTCCCCTTTTCTTTAAGTGGCATTTAGCTGAGCAGTTGTTAGGGGACTCACATAAAAATGTCACAATATAAGGCTGATTAGTAATTAATTGAGATTTGCATTACATGGCAGCTTTGAAACCAGCAGGAGCGATCCTAGAGGGGGCGGGCCCTGGTGCATGACACACAGCCGGGCCCCGCACCCCCTCCGCACGGCCCACATTGTCAATCGCACCCCCTGTAGTTCCGCCACTGGAAACCAGTACAATTTGCATCAGAAATTAATAATTCCTGTAGCATCATCTTACTTGAAAGGCAGGCCCGGGTTTGTGGCGAGGCCACAAAGACACAGGCCAGCAAATTTTCAGGGGCAGCATGACGCCCAGCCACATTCTCGGTCAGCACTGGGGAGGCGCAGATCCCTCATTGAGGTGCCATGAAAAAAAGTGGGCGCAAGGAACTGGTGGCCTAGGGGTGCCAGGCATAGAAATCCGGCCTTGGTGACAGGCAAAGCTCATTTAGGCTGGTGTAGTATAAAATATGGCTTTCTTGCTGTGCTGCAAATAGTTCCAATTTTATTGGCAAGTTTGCTTGAGCATATTCAGGTTGGATTGGCAACATTGGTGAAGAGCAATTTAATTTAATATTTTCAGTTTCTTGGTTTTGACTGGCCCATTCTAATTTATTCAGATTGTGGCTTTGAAACCACTCCAGTGTTTCTGTGGCTGTTTGTTTTGGGTCATTGTCCTGCTGGAAAATGAAGCTCTGCCACAGACTGAAAAAATTATTCAGGCCCATTGAAGGCTTGTTTGGCTGATCAAGGGAGGAGATTGACCCCAAGAGCATAACTACCCTCAAAAACACACTAAAGACCAGTCAAATTTTTGAAGGTAGTCAAAACTCTCATTTTTTGGGTTAAAAAAAAAAAACTGGAATTTTCAGGTAAAAAAAACTATTTTATTGGATTTATTATGCCCTGAATCAGAAAATCACTTAGATCCAAAAATAATCCAGATAAAACCTGCAGAGGTCATGTAGAAGTCAATGGCAGAGGTCCACTGAACCATTTGAAGATGTTTCTTGATGTTGGTGTTTTTTTCGATCGAAAACATGATCAATTAGAGTTAGCTGATTCTTTCCAAGGTAATTCAAAGATTTCAGTTTTTTTACATTCGAGTTGTGAGTTTATTCGATTTATAAAGAAAACCCTCAAACTTGATCTTTGAAAAAGAATCCTCTAAAAAGGAGAACTTTATAGGAGTAGGCTGTTGAATTTATTGTTACCTCCAATTCATGTGCTTATTGGAGAACCACCACTGTGGCCGGTTTCCTTAGGCTGTTGGTGTCATGCTCCTCCCTTGATCAGCCAAACAAGCCTTCACTGGCTCACACTGTCCTCTAATGGCCATGGATATTTATATAGAGGAAAATAATCAGTACCTGAAATCCAGTATAGTAACTGCCTTCCATTGGTTTATTTTCTTTTCTTTAATCGGGATGAATGGTTTTAAGGTCAGAGGTGTGAGATGTTCACGTTGGTGTTGAGATAATCCAATCAATAAAGTTTCAACACACACATGGAACCACTGTTTTACTTTAAACAAAAAAGCAAATTTAAATTGTAATGTTGACAACGTAGAATAGAACCCATGACGTTCTACAAGCCAATGGATTCTTCACTTACAGTACTGCAAGGCACATAAATTACTTTCCCTCTGTCACACAGCAGATATATTCCCTGAAGTAGAATTTTTAAAAACAAAATTCTCGAAATAGAAATACTATAAAGTTTTCTTATGGTAAAAACAATGGGGGGGGGGAGCTTTTAACAGAACATGCAATGTCCTTACAAGTGAGTTGATTAATGTATATACACACGCATCATCTGATATCTTTACTAGTAAGATTTTAAGGAATTACCCTGATTTAGGAAAACAAAAATGCAGACAAAAGTGTAGATTATTGCTTTCGGTATAAAATGCACCATAAAGCTTTTAAATAAGGAACCCCCCCTTCCCCCAAAGACCAGTGCGTTTCATAGAAGAGATATGGACCTGTCCACATACTGAATTAAAAAAAAACTAAATGGACCGGCATACAGTAGCATCCAGTTGCCTGCATTTATAGTCAGCTATTCTGCAACTCCTTTTAGGGATAAGACAACAATGTGTTGATCTGTGCCCACAGAAGTGTCAATCCGTAAAAATTATCTGTAGGAAATGAAGCTGCCTATATATGTATATTCTCATCGCCTCATTTAAAAGACAAGTCGGCCAAGGGTACTAAATCCTCCATTTCCTCCACCTCCACTGGGGCCACAGCTTCCTGGAGGGTCGTTGTCATCAAATCCATTAGGTCGAAAGGAGCAGGAGGCAGAAGTGTTTTGCAGAGCACGAGCGCGGGCATTAAGTTCTTGTTCCTGTTCAAACAGAGATCATAACATTACATTTTAGATTTCACTTTTTCACGCAAAAAAGTGAAATGAAGCAATTCTCAGAGCGATGTTGAATTATGCAATTAAAGGACCAGTAAGTCAATTAAAAAAAATCTTTGTATAGAACGAAAAAAACCCTCACCAAGACATATGTGACTTTAAAATCGCAAAGTCTTTGTTAAAACAATAACATACCGAAACTCCACTTTGCGCTTCTCTTCAGAAAAGCTATCAGGGCAACGATCCATCGCGTGGCGCTCGATTTCTCCTCCCTGCCTTCCTTATCGGAGATAGCTAGGGAGGAGAAATCGAGAGCCGCACGCTGGATCGTCACCCTTTCGGCTTTTCTGAAGAGGAGCGCAAGTGGAGTTTCGGTAAGTTATTTCTCAATAAAGAATTTGCAATTATAAAGTTACATATGGCTTGGTGGTTTTTTTTCGTTCTATACAAACAAAAACAAAGTTATTGGTCCTTTAAGGAAAATGCATAAAAAAATCTGCATGGGCTCCTCCAGTCATAGGATTGTTGGCCTTGTCTGGTCCTTTATATTGTTGGTCAAAGCAGGCAGAGATCCTCTTGTAAGTATCCAAGGATAGTTTTCGATTCACTTTTCAATCACTGATGTTTTGTGTTGCTTTCTATTCGAATCAACAGCAGCAGCCTAGACAAGACTATGCTGTACCACAGACACAGAAGTGGGTTGGGGATTTAAAAAAGTGGGGAAGCTACTAAGGTATGGATCTTCAGATGTATAGGGCTGTTATACCGCTAGACAGCAAGTGCAACTCCTTTATCAGACTTTGTCTCTTTTCAAATTACCAGTATCCATGTAATTAAAGAGTGATATATAGAAAGAGTAAAAATACTAGGCATAGTAGTATACGTTTACTTGACCAATTGCAGTAACGATTTTCCTTACCTGTAAGTACAGAAGATTATCTTTTGTAATAGCATCCAGGAGCTCCTTCTGAAGTGGTGGTTCACCATTTACCCAGAGTCCATTAGCTGAACTAGTCTGGATGCGATTTAAATCGCCCAAGTTATGCTTTCTATAAATAAGCACATATGCAGTGTCCTTTGGAATCCTACTGGTGATATTAAAAACAGATTGGAAAGATGTAAACGTTACCCTGCTGTCATTGAAGAGAAACCAATCCTTGGAGATATCATTGCATTGTGCGTCATTGTGTGTCATAACTGAGCTGCCAGTTTCTCTTCCTTCCAACTGACCATGAAAATAGCAGGATTTCTCAGCATACAGACATCTTTCTGAGCTTGTAACATTCCTGGCATATGAATAATAATGGCCACTTTCAGATGAAGTGCCAGAATGTACCACAACAGAACTCAAAACATAAGGTACTAGACGTGTACAGCAAAGATCCTCTGTATTCGAGGGCTTCAGCTTTTTTGCAAGATTCTCACTAACATCAGGGACGTCAGTTTCTATTGCCCAATCTGCTGGTGAGGTTGAAGAGGTAGTTCTTTCTATGGGCAATTCCAGCACCAGAGGGATAGATACATTATCTGTGATCTTACGCCTCACATGACACTTTGGATCATATGAAAACCGTAGTAGTGTTAGGATGAGGTATTCTGGCTCTTCCATGATTTACATAGTCTTTTCAGTGTTCTGAAGGGAAGCACACTTTTCACAATAATACTGATTATCACCATCAAGGATCTCTGGGGCCAGAAAATAGTTTAGCAAGTCTGTAACAGAGATAGTTTTTTCTCTTCTATTGTTTTGGGCAGACATGTTATCAGACTCAACTGCATTTGCACCTTCAGAGTTGTCCAAAACGCAATTGTCATTCGTCTTCACTTCATATTCGGATTTGTCTTCTGCTGGCCTAACAGTAACATCTTCTGTTGAAGGAGCAAGTATAGAAGGAGCTTCAACAGAAGGAGCTTTATTAATTTCTATACAGTCGTCATCTTTTTGCTTTGGGGAGTCTAGGGTACTCTGTACAGGTTTGTCAACTAAGGTAGGACAGAAAGCGAGGGAAAGGTCGGTGAAGGCTTCCCTTTTCTGTGAAGTACTTCTGCAGTTCAAACAACAAATATTAGTTTGTAGCTTTCCTCCAAACATATGTTCTATTAAAGTTTTTTCTTTATAGCCACAGCCCTTGCTCTCTTTTGTGCAATAGTGATTAGAAATGTCATCCGAGACTGAAGCTGAAGATTCTACAACACTGCAGTCGGTAACTGGAGCATCTGAAGGCAGTTTGGAACAAAGAGCTTTAATGGTTTTCTCTTCTTCATCCAGTCTACAAGAAAAAGAGAAATAATCAATGATTATACGATCTGGAATCGAATAACGATGAACATAAATACACATGGTCAACTTATATGAAGGATATTGTAATTCTAACAACACATTTGAACTAGAAGCTACTACAGGTATGGGATCTGTTATCCAGAAATTTTGGGACCAGGGGTTTTTCAAAGAAGGGGTCTTTCCATAATTTGCATCTTCATATGTTAAGTCTGCTGAAAAGCATGTAAACATGAATTAAATCCATACATGTAACATATGTGATATGAAGCAAGCATTGGTACATTCACCTTGGCGTAACCGATAAAGGGGCTATAGATAAATCTGACACATCAGAGAAACAACTGTAGAAACATCTGGCTGAACTTGCTGGCTGCCTCATATCTTACTTGGAATGAACAAAGCAGCGAGTAGCCAGGGGAAAGTGATCTGAATATCTCCCAATGGTTCAATTTTTGAACCCAAAAATGAATCAGTGTCAAGCAAAATAAGCAAAACTATGGGCTGATCAGGAGCATGGTCTAATTTGTCCCAGGTATGGGTGTGGGAGGTATGGGGGGTTGTCTGGTGAAGATCCTTTAAAAAAATATGATACCACATGGTGAGTAGCCGTAACTTTAAGAATTGTGAATAAAAAGAGAAAACCATAGAGAAGTGAGAACTCACTATAATGCGACTCGCTCGGGACCGGGAGCCAATATAAAGTACAAAACATTATTAATCTAAAATGTAAAGTGCTCTAAATGCAAAATAAAAAATACAAAGAGGGAAACAGGTTTAAATGCTCTGTATAAACAAAACAGCATCACCCATGGCAATATACACAGTTACCGATATGTGCAGTTCCACAACAGCAGAAGAAATATATTTATGAGTGTTAATCCACAATAAATGCATACAGTTGGTGAAGGAAAGTATCTGGAGTACATACTGAATCCTCCATTGTACTTGGGTACATTGCTGTGTGTGTGTGTGTGTATATAAATACATAGTTAAGTTGGGTTGAAAACAGGCCAACGTCCATCAAGTGAACCCCATAAAATGAACCTAAGCGCACATACATACACATACGGCCCCTTTATACACTCTCATAAACTATGAATACCAATATCTATACTAATTGTATTTGTATTTTAGTATCACAACAGCCTATGATATTATGTCTGTCCAAAAAATCACCCAAGCCATTCTTAAAGGCATTAACTGAATCAGCCATCACAACATCACCCGGCAGTGCATTCCACAACTTCACTGTCCTGACTGTGAAGAACCCCCTACGTTGCTTCAAATGAAAGTTCTTTTCCTCTAGTCTAAAGGGGAGGTCTCTAGTGCATTTATTCTTTTTATAGGATTAAAGATCCCCTGCTATCTGTCTATAATGCCCTTCATGTCCCCTTGCAAGTTTCTTATTTCCAGAGAAAACAACCTCAACCGTGACAGTCTACCCTCATAGTTTAAGGGGGTTAGGTATTGGTTTAATGCTGACTTTCTTTTCCCCCCGAAAAATTCTAGTTGAAAAAATTTGCGTTAAAAAAATGAAAAACTCAAATTTTCCAAGATTTATTATGCCCCAAAGCTGTAAAAAGCAGAATCCGAATATACTCCAACTAAAACCTGTCGAGGTGACGTAGAAGTCAATGGCAGAGGTCCCTGAATTTGAACATGTTTTTAGCCTTCATGATTTTCTGTTTTTTTTCAGTGGTTTATGCTCAAAAGCTTGAGATTTGAATATTTCCGTCCGATGGCATTCAATAGAGTCTTTTACAATCAGGGTTTTCATAAATATGCAAAACATTTCAGTTGTGAGTTTATTTGAGGTAGAAAAAACCCATATAAACTCATAATTTCATAAATAACCCCCTAAATCTTCCCCTTTTACCAGTTTAGTTAGTTTAGTTGAACTCTGCACTCTCTGTAATTGAAATAGAGCACAAAATACGCAAACTGAAACTTGTCTCCCATATTTCAATACATCCTTTGGCCACCTTTAGAACACAGATTTAAAAGGGAAACATGGCTGAGAAAAACAGGTATTTATTTATTAAGACATACCTGTCCAAAAGAAACCTGAGATATTCAGAACAGTCTTGCTGGGAACGTAGTGTGAACCATGGCGGTCTAGAAGCATCAAAATATATCTGCGGTGCATAAGCTTCTCGCTGGAAATAAACAGAAAACCTTATACAAGTCTGTGCAGAAAAGATGACCGATCAGGTGGTCACCTGAGGCCATGAGTGTGTTTGTGGATAAGAGACAATGGGTCCTGTATTCCATTTTGCATGGGGACTAGGGAGCTCTAATTGAATGAAAATGAATGATACATGGCTAAACCTCTAGGGAGAAGGAAATGAGGGGAAGTCAATGTTTTGGAATCAGAACCTGCAAAATCACCTACCCCCAAAGGTTTTCTCTGTGATTGCCAAAACTGCTTAAACAATTTAATTTAACTACAGATAACTAAAATGTTTTCCTGAATGACTATCCTTATGGCCAGAAGATCAATACACAACTAATTCTTGACGGTTGCTTGTATTATCGGGGTATTAACCTTTAAACTAACTTTTAGTATGATGTAGAGAGTGATATTCTGAGACAATTTGCAATTGGTTTTCATTTTGTATTATTTGTGGTTTTTAAGTTATTTAGCTTTTTATTCAGTAGCTCTCCAGTTTCAGCTGGTTGCTAGGGTTTAAATTACCCTAGCAACCATGCACTGATTTGTATAAGAGACTGGAATATGAATAGGAGAGGCCTGAATAGAAAGATGAGTAATAAAAAGTATCAATAACAATACATTTGTAGCCTCACAAAGCTTTTGTTTTTTAGATGGGGTCAGTGACCCCCATTTGAAAGCAGGAAAGAGTCAGAAGAAAAAGGCAAATAACTCAAAAACCATTAAAATTAGAATTTGCCATTCAATAACATGCTAAAAGTTAAATTAAAGGTGAACCACCCCTTTAAGTAACTGAAAACATCTTATTGCACAAATATACCGGAGTGTGAGCCAGGAAAGCAAAAAGGTGCTGCAGTTTCTTCATCAAGGAGTGGGTGCCATTCAAATTTAATGATAACACTTGTCTCCTAAAACTGAACAAAAGACCTGTGTTTAAGCATATTCTAAACAAAACAATCTTTGATAGACTTGAAAGGGATACTGTCATGGGAAAACATGTTTTTTTCAAAACGCATCAGTTAATAGTGCTGCTCCAGCAGAATTCTGCACTGAAATCCATTTTTCAAAACAGCAAACAGATTTTTTTATATTCAATTTTGAAATCTGACATGGAGCTAGACATATTGTCAGTTTTCCAGCTGCCCCCAGTCATGTGACTTGTGCTCTGATAAACTTCAGTCACTCTTTACTGCAAGTTGGAGTGATATCACCCCCCCCCAGCAGCCAAACAAAAGAACAATGGGAAGGTAACCAGATCCCTAACACAAGATAACAGCTCCCTGGTAGATCTACGAACAACACTCAATAGTAAAAGCCAAGTCCCACTGAGACTACTTCATTAAGTAGGAGAGATAACAGCCTGCCAGAAAGTAGTTCCATCCTAAAGTACAGGCACAATACACATGACTGGGGGCAGCTGGGAAACTGACAATATGTCTTGCCCCATGTCAAATTTCAAAATTGAATATAAAAAAATCTGTTTGCTCTTTTGAGAATTGGATTTCAGTGCAGAAGTCTGTTGGAGCAGCACTATTAACTGATGTGTTTTGAAAAAAAAAATTTTCCCATGACAGTATCCCTTTAAAGAGACTCTGATTCCTGGGGACAATGGAACCCTTTGAAAGCTGCCTATAAATTGTGCTGTAAGGTTTCTTTGTGGGTTTCACCTAATTCCTCTTCTAAAAAGTCTTTCTTCCTGGTTTAGTCAGGCTGCTGGCAGAAAAAGTAGAGTCATAAAAGAGGACTCTGGGGAATGTAATCTGTCCTACATCCAGGTACAACATGGGTATGGGCATACACGTTAAAGCAATAATGGCAAAGGAAATCATTTCTGTTTTGCTGCTGACGCTTTTTAAGACAAATTCTTTCTTTAAAGCTCTCCCCCGAGCACTCCAACCTGTGGGCCAAAGTGTACGGTTTATATCAGAAAGGTTATAGCAGAGAAATGAAATAGAAAAACCATATGAAACATATATTTCACCATCCCCACACACACAATACATTTTCATAAAAGGGAATGATAACACATACAGCAGGACTGCCAGATCTCCCCCCTTTAAAACCTACTTGCTGTATGGCTAGAAAGCAATTCATTTAGATGTGTGCTGCAGACTGGTTTTACAGTATTCATTTAAAATGCCAACAAATGTTTTTATGTACCAATAACGGGTTTCCAGACAACAGATCCCATACCTGTATCAGCAGTGTAAAACTCCCGTAAGTTAGCAGTCCACACGGCTACCAATTAGAAAGCACGGCCCTTATTTGGCATCCCCAAGGAATTTTTTCTTGCTTGTGTGGCTCCCCAACAGTCTTTACATTTGAGTGTAGCCCACGAGTTAAAAAGTTTGGGGACCTCTGCATTAAAATAATTAGGAACCTGGTGTTTTCTGGATTCAGGGCCTCTCTGTAATTTGGAGCACTATTTCTCAATGGGACAGTATACCCCCTTGTTCAACATGAGTTCCCTGAATAGGGCTTGTACTGAATATACTATTTTGTATGCAAGGTAGGTTAGCAGGAGTCCATCATGAAGGATGATCTGTGTACTAGTAGTCTACTAAACTACCTCAAAGGAACCAAACATGGAGTAGTTTCATTTTTTGATTTCAAACAATAGGCAGAAAGTTTGTTCAGGACAAGCCCTATTCATTGCACTCATGCTGAACAAGGGGTTTACTGCTTTTTTTTTTTTTTTTACAAACAGGATTGCTTTGCTACCAACATGAAGGTGCCAATGAATTATTACAGGGGAAAAAATGACCATATTAAAATGGTTTGCTCGAAGAGGGCCCTATATGAGATGTCCTTCTATTACAAAGCTTTCTGGGTACTGGGTTGCCATACTTGAAAAACTTAATCGGTAGCCATAAAGAGGGCCTGTAAAACGCTGTTCATGTAACACGTGTACCCCAGGTTAATAAGCCCAGTTTTCCCAGTTTCTGATTTTCCCGACAATCTGGGTAAAGATGCCGAAGTACTTGATTGAGAAGTCCATGCACTTTGATTTAGGGTGAGTTTCATTTTTTCTTCAGATGGTTTCAGCAGATCCTGCCATAAGGAGAAAGAAAAAACAGGTCTGAAACTGCTGCTGACTCCCCAACACATTATCTGTAGTTTTATTTCCCAATTACTTCATTATGGAACTGCTCTTTGCCCAGGAGCAGTAACTTATAGCAACCAATCAGCAGGGAGCATTTACTGGCCACCTGTTTAAAAGCAAACATCTTATTGGTTCCTATGGGTTACTGCTACTGGGCAATCTTTTATTACATGTGGGGGTTTGTGCATTAACTAGGACTGGCAAGACCAGGGATGACAGACATAGATGGTCGGCTTGAATATACTGCAGTATATAAAAAAAACAATCCTTTCTGAGAAAAACTAGTTAATTAACATTATTTGTAAAAAGTACATAAGGTAGGACTTCTGCTACATTGTTACAAGAGACAGAACCAGTAGTTCAGAAAAACTTTCAGTTATAACGTTTACAAATAACTAAAACCATCAACAGTTGTGAAGGCATGTATATTGCAAAGCTTGTTGTGATTACATTATCTTTTATTAGGCAATGTTTTATGATTTACATCCACTTAATACCAGAGAAATATGAAATTGTTATGATACGCTGCTCTGCTGCTTAAATCATAGAGCAGTCTGCAGCAAGTATCATGTATCATTTAAAATTTCATGTCCCATGGCAATGGAGCTGCAACCCTAAGCATGGGTAAGAGATCAAGCCACCATCTACACTACATAATTTCAGATGATGCTAAATCCCCATGTTGGACAATCGACTATGAAAAATATGAATATAAGATTTGCATTGTATATAAAGTCTGCCTTTGTTACCAGTTACCTTAAGTGCTTCCAAAATAGGCTCATAAAGGTCTGGAAATCCAGAATAATGGTAAATCATGCAGAGCATCAGCTCTGCAAACTGAGCTAGGAACGTTGTACTTGTTGGGTGACCAATATTCTTAAAGGACTGGACCAGACTCACAACATGAGGAACAGAAAAAAAAGGCATCGATTGTTTAATCTATTTTGCAACAGGGATATACCATCATAATTTACTTTTTGGTACAAACTTAAATGCTCTGCAGTCTTCTGTTACAAGTTGGATCTACTTTAATAAATTGACATTTTAAAGGTGAACTACAGCTCAAAAAGGAAATAGTCTAGACATGTTACACATTAAGTTTTGCACTTCTATAACAGCTCAAGGGCACCACAGACTCACTGTCTTTTCTGCTGATTCACTTCACATGCTCTGGGCTTCTGTCAGTTACCTGAGCTTAGGCAACTACTCACACAGTATAAATACAATTTAAATTTCAGTAAACAAAGCGGATTAGTAATGGCATCAAATGCACATTACATGGCAGCATAGAAAGAGTACGAATTAATTCATAATTTTCTCTGTAACATCAGCTTCTATAAAAGATGTTATCTCACTTTCTGCTAATTTTTGGATAATGTTTGAAAACCCCTAAATTTAATTTTTAGCAGTAGCCCGGAGAACAATAGAGATGTACTGAGCCTCTCGCTTGCAAAATGAAAAAAATCAAGGCGTCAGTCTGCTGTGCATAAATCATTACTATTATAGGGCTGCTCAACCTCTGAGCTAGTACTTTTCGATAAGTAAATAAAATACAGCATTTCTAGCCATAAGCTTTTTAGGTTTTACTTCTCCTTTAACACTACTTAACACTTTTCTTTAAAGGGATACTGTCATGGCAAAAAAATTTTTTTCAAAATGAATCAGTTAATGGTGCTGCTCCAGCAGAATTCTGCACTGAAATCCGTTTCTCAAAAGAGCAAACAGATTTTTTATATTCAATTTTGAAATCTGACACGGGGCTAGACATTTTGTCAATTTCCCAGCTCCCCCAAGTCACGTGACTTGTGCTCTGATAAACTTCAATCACTCGTTACTGCTGTACTGCAAGTTAGAGTGATATCACCCCCCTCCCTTTTCCCCCCAGCAGCCAAACAAAAGAACAATGGGAAGGTAACCAGATATCAGCTCCCTAACAAGATAACAGCTGCCTGTTAGATCTAAGAACAACACTCAATAGTAAAAACCCATGTCCCACTGAGACACATTCACTTACAATGAGAAGGAAAAACAGCAGCCTGCCAGAAAGCATTTCTCTCCTAAAGTGCAGGCACAAGTCACATGACCAGGGGCAGCTGGGAAATTGACAAAATGTCTAGCCCCATGTCAGATTTCAATATTGGATATAAAAAAATCTGTTTGCTCTTATGAGAAATGGATTTCAGAGCAGAATTCTGCTGGAGCAGCACTATTAAGTGATGTGTTTTGAAAAAAAATGTTTTTCCCATGACAGTATCCCTTTAAGACCACTAGCACACTGGGCATCCTGATTAAACAGATACTTAATTGAGTAATATTCACCCTTGCAGGAGATCATCCAAAGCTAGATGCCAGGACTTACCTACCCATAATGTTTATCTATGAGGTGGATGGGAATCATGTTTTTGTTTCAATTTGTTTTTTTCCAACGTAAAAGGCATCAAACCCTTTATGTAATAAAAGGCACAACGTTTGCCCAGGTTGCTTTAGGTGGTGAAACCTTTTACAAACATTGCACATTTTGTAACATCATCCCAGAAGTCTTTAGTTTTACCCTACAAATATGGATAATATGCCCAAAGCAACCTAGAAGAGATTTGCTGCTGAATGGCTGCTATTGGTTCCTGGATTGAAGCATGCAAATAAGGGAAGCCTATGTGCAGTAGAATATATATAGGGGAGCAGACTCGGTGCAGAATAACCTACTTGTTGTACAGGTAGCACATTGAAACGGTCGGGGAAATTGCTCTCTAGTCCATAGGATATCTAGTTTCAGTCACCAATATTTCACTAGGCATAATATTCTGACTAGTTATGGATTGAGAACATCATTGCTTTTATTAATATTACCAATATGTATTTATCAAATGTCAACATATTCCGCAGAGTAGTAGATAAACGGGAGCATTGATTAAACATACAGGAAAAAACACAAACAGTGAAGAAGGCCCTGCCCAAATGAGCTTACAGTCTAAAAACTTTGTAGATGTTATCTCATGCCCAAGACGTTGTTTAAAATTCTACCATTTTCCTTTAAATCAAAAAACTATTGTAAGGGGGGGGGAGACTTCACAACTTTTAGGTTGTCCTCGTCTCCGGGATTCCCAGTCACTGAACGTGCCTATAGCGTTGCTGTTATTACTAGGGAGAGTCCATGAGAGGAGCAGCCGAGAGAGGTGCACATAAAGTATGACTAAACGACTCCAGCTCTCCACCCTTCGCCCCGTTTCCCTGACAGGAGTCGCTGCTTGGCCTCTTCCGCCTTCTTCCTTCGGCCACAAGTTTTTCCCCACAGGGCGAACAGGCGCAGGCTGAGCTTTATAAGTGCAGAGACATGAGAGAAGGCAGCTCCGGGTATTTGCGTTTCAGCAAAGAAACAAGTCGCTTTATCCGTCTCCTCCTGGAAACGCACTGGATAAAACACATTTTTCCCCTCGTAACAGTAAATCCTGCTTTGTCTCTCCTCCCTTTTCTCTCTATTCTCCTCCTCTTCCCCGCCCCTCCATGCAGCGTCGTGTTCGTTCCCATCCCTCTCACACCTCCAATCTCAGCTGCCAACTCTTTCCAATGGAATCTCACTGACTGGGGAAAAATGTTTCAATTGGGCTAATAACTTAAAGCCCAAATGTGCCAAGCCGCAGTCTCCCTATGCATGTTGGGTAATGTAGTTCTTTAACAATTTGCAGAGTTTAATGTAAGACTACAATACCCAGCATGCAATGGGACTGTCTTGTGTATAAGTGGGGAGTTACTATATTTTGGGCTCTGTACCCCAGTCTCCCATTCCTTTAAAAAACGTTCACATTTTCTGGTGACTTTCCTCAATTTCAGACAATTTTGGGGCAAAAATCTGTTGCCCATTACAATGTCTAGAGTTTGACCTTTTTTTACCAATATTTATTGAAAATTGTATATGTATTAGGGCTTTGTGGGACCCCTATACCTCCTGCCCCCCCTGTAGTTACGTCCTTGGTGATGGGCAAATCTGTCCCATTTTGCTTCATGGGAAAAATTTGTGAAACAGTAAAAAATGGAAAAAGGCGTATTTTCACATATATTCGTTTATTTTTTTTTTAGACTTTTTTTCAGTGCACATATTGTGCTACTTTTGGACTACTTTTGAAGTGCCTCTTGGTTAATTTTGGGCTGGTTTTGTAGCTGACTTTGGTTAGTTTTGAAAATTAGACCTGGCAACCCTGAATCGGGTAGTCCGCTGTGGTACTCCATACAACTGTCTGCTTGCGACTCGTCTCCCCCCTTAATATTGAGTTTTCCTTTTCCCTCGGCCATTTCTCACCTGGACATAGTGATTATTGTGGGGCGAGGGGTCTCCTGGTTGTTGCAATGCATGTAGGGTTGCCACCTTTTCTGGAAAAAAATACCAGCCATCCTATATTTTTATGGTTTTTCCCTATTAATAACATTGTCACCAAGCAGCATTTTTACCGGCCAGGCGGCAACCCTAATCCCAACAGAGGCATTATGGGAAAAAAAAAAAAAATCTCTTTCCTCTCTTGTATGTCTGCCCCTAATCACTTGATTGCTCACTAATGGGCAAAATACTATTCTCTTAAAGGGTTAGTTCAACATGGAAAGTCCAATTCACTGGAAGGGATCAAATATGTCAGATACCCAATGTGTCAGTGCAACTTTTAAGAAAAAACTGCACCAACCTGGGAAAAAAGTAATTCTGCGCCGTAACTCCATCTTATTTACCATACCAGGTGTCCCTCTGCAGATTAAGGGGCAGATATATTATTAGCTGGCGTTCAGGTTTTAGCATCTTTTAATCTACGATTAAGTGTTTTGTACCTACTATCACTCATCTATACTTGAACTTTGTGTCAAAGTGCATCAGAATGCAGGTTGCACCAATGTATGAGAATTTGGCACAAGGTGCAGCATACTTTGACACATCGGTACCATGTATTTAACACTTGCATCAGCAGGCAGTAAATCAGGGTTTATCTTTGCCTGCTGAAACTACAGAATCACTGCTGTTATTGATGCCCTGGCATGCCCCCATTGCCAGTGTTACCAACTAAACATTCTTATCTATGATGACTTAAAAACAGCTGACTGCACAGATTGGTTTTTAAATGGAGGTATCCTTTTCAATCCCACATCTGCTGGCATCTGGCATGGTAAAGCTGGCCATCCGTAGAAAGATCTGCTCATGTGGCAAGCTCAACCATTTACCAGAACTTCAACCTTGTATATATATATATATATACCCATTCCAGCATAAAAGGAAGGCTGTACAGCCCAGGACTGGGAATGGAAAGACTGGGGAGTGTGAGGGACGTCCCTTAGAAAACACTTATCAAGACCATAGTGTGGTCCTTTCAGAGGACTCGTTTTTCTCTAAAAATATGTATTGCCCTATTTCTAATGTTCTTCACACCAACCCTGACCTCAGTACTTTCAACATATTTATTAGGGATGCTCCAAATACAGGATTCAGCCTTTTTCAGCAGTATTTGGCCTAATCCAAGTGCCTGCACAAACCAAAGTTAAATCCTTAAAATCATGTAACTTTTCTTTACACAAACAAGGAAATGATATCCCCCATGTTGCCGGTGCAGTACTTTTTTTTTATCTGGGATTCAGTGCCATATTCGGTTGAATCCTTCATGAAGAATAGGGCAGGATCCCAAAACAGCAGATTTAGCAGTGTATTATTATTATATATGCCCTGTCCACTTTATCTGGAAGCATAACGTCCCTTTATCACATCCCAGTTTTTTCTAATAAATCAATGACTTTGTCAGCAGGTTTACATACTACATTGGTCAGTATAACCTACTGGCTCTGGGACATCTCCTACAGTTTGATTTTCCTGTTTGTTAAAGGGATTCTGTCATGATATTTATGGTTTACATTTTATTTCTAAATTACACCTACAACTCTACTACTTAAAATTGTATTCTTGACCCAACAAATGTATTTTTAGCTGTAATATTGGTGAGGAGGCAGCTATCTCGGTGCTTTGTCCCTGATTCTGAGCTTTGAGAAGGAGCTAGCACTTCAGGATGGAACTGCTTTGAGACAGCTGGGGCACATTTATCAAGGGTCGAATATCGAGGGTTAATAAACCCTCGAATTCGACTCTCGAATTGAAAACCTTCGAATTCGAAGGATTTAGCGCAAATCCTACAATCAGTCGATTGAAGTAAAAATTGTTCGGTCGAACGATAAAATCCTTCGAATCAAATGATTCGAACGATTTTAAACGATTGATCGAAGGTTTTTTCTTCGATCAAAAAAAGGTTAGAAAAGTGATGGGGAAGGTCCCCATAGGCTAACATTGTACCTCGGTAAGTTTAAACTGCTGAAGTATGTAGTCAAAGTTCTTTTTTAAAGAGACAGTACTTCGACTATCGAATGGTTGAATAGTCAAAGAGATTTTTACTTCAAATTGTTCGAATCGAAGTCGAAGGTCATAGTAGCCTATTCGATGGTCGAAGTTCCCAAAAAAAATACTTCGAAATTTTCATTTTTTCATTCAAATCCTTCACTCGAGCTTAGTAAATGTGCCCCCTAGTGTTTCTCTCCTTCCCATTGCATTTAACCACAACCTAGGTAGTAGTGCTTTTTCTTTATTCTCTAAAGGGAATAAAATCTATTATAAAATCTATTATTTGTTCCCTGAACCCTCAATAGCAAGTTCTGTGGCTTTTCTCTGAGAGTACAGGACTGTCGCATTAGGACAAAACCTTTTCTTCCCAAATAATATCACCTATTACTGGGTTATGTTAAGTATTACACATTCTCATTATTTATACTCTGTACTTAAAGGGGAACTATTGTGATAATGAAAATTTAATATAAGCTTCAGCATAATGAAATAAGAAACTTTCTAATGTATACAGGTGCTAAGGGTTGCTCACAACTTCCATAATTGTGGAATGTTTCTCTTCATTCTCTCTTCAAGCAGCAGTTGAGTGTTAGATAATCATTGACAGTTAGATCCAATATATCTCATAGGGGGGCTCATTTTGCCTAGATGTATTAGAGCTCATTCTGTTGTCCAAAATCTGTTTGTGCAGCTGAGTGTTGTAGTACAGCAACATCACTTCCTTCCTTCACACACTAATGCGAGGGCCCAGCTGAGAGATGTAGCCAATGCTCTGTGTAATACGTGGTTGGGCTAAAATAGGCAAAACAGGACACATATTCAACATGGTTGAACTTCTTCTTTAACCTGCACTTTGAGGTTTGAACTTAGGAGCGTTGTTTATAAAAAGGCAGCAATAAACATGTTAAAGCGACTGACACTGAAAAACTACCTTTTAAAATATGAATGTGCATTAAAAGTTACCTATAGGTCATGCTGTTTTTTGCTGAGAGGTTTGTTGTTGTAAGTAATTGTTAGTTGAAGTTCCTAAACCTGACTGTTTTGGCAACCTGACTGTCCCATCTCAGCCTGTCAGTTAAAGTTTCTAATGTTAACGGACTCCTGCTGCACAAATATGGGAGCCCCCATAGAGGAACATGGGGGTAAGAAAAGTAATGTAAAATCATTGGGCAAATACTTTATGGCAAAATTATAAGAAGCATGCAAAGTAAATTTCATAGATGTAAAAAAAGGTTACATTTCTGGTGCCAGTGTCTCTTTAAAGGGAGTGTTCACCTCTGAGTTAACTTTTAGTAGAGTGATATTCTGAGTCAATTTACAATTGCTCTTTATTTTTTATTATTTGTGGTTTTTGAGTTATTTAGCTTTTTATTCAGCAGCTCTCCTGTTTGCAGTTTCAGCCATCTGGTTGCTAGGGTCCAAGTTACCCTGGCAACCATGCATTGATTTAAACAAGACACTAGAATATGAATAGGAGAGGCCTGAACAGAAAAACGAGGAATAAAAAGTGTCAATAACAATAAATGTGTAGCTTTACAGAGCATTTGTTTTTAGGTGGGGTCAGTGACCCCCATGTGAAAGCTGGAAAGAGTCAGAAGAAGAAGGCAAATATTTCAAAAACTTAAAAAAAAAATGAAGACCAATTGGAAAGTTGTGATTTATGAGCAACTACAAAATACTACGTTGCGAGCCACACGCCCTTTATCAAGTCCTTTATTTGACTTGATAAAGGGTGTGTGTGGCCCGAAACATGTAGTGTTTTGTAGTTGCTCATAAATCACATTGTAGCAGTTATTCAGCTTTTGGATTGCTCTCCTCATTCCTTTGATTGTATACTTATATCGTATACTTAAATCGAAGACTTGCGGTGAAGTCTTGGAGGAAGGAAGCACCACTACATTTAAGGCTTGGCAGTGCGCTGAAGTAACCTACTATAGACAATTGGAAAGTTGATTAGAGTTAGCCATTCTAGAACATGCTAAAAGTCAACTTAAAGATGAACCACCCCATTAAAGGAGAACTAAAGCTTAACTAAAGAAGTAGCTAAAAATGTTGTACATTATGTTTTGGACTTCTGTACCAGCCCAAGGCAACCACAGCCCTTTAGCAGTAAAGATCTGTGTCTCCAAAGATGCCCCAGTAGCTCCTCGTCTTCTTTTCTGCTGATTCCCTGCACATGTTCTGTGCTGCTGTCACTTACTGAGCTTAGGGACCCACTCACAATATACAGTACACATAGAATAGAAATGTCACAATATAAGGCTGATTAGTAATTAATATAGATAATTACTACATGGCGGCACAGAATCCAGTGCAACTAGCTACAGCCCTGTAGCATCAGCTTATATTACAGACCAACAAACCTCATTTTCTGCTTGATAATTTGTGACGACCCCTAAGTTTAGCTTCTCAACAGCTGCTCAGAGCCCAGTGAGCATGTGAGTGTTGCAGACACTTTCCAAGATGGTGACCCCCTGTGACAAGTTTGAAGTCCTGGATCATTGCTGCTATTGAGAAGCTGACACTTTAGGCTGGTGTAATAAGTTCAGTATATAAAATATGGCATTTTAAGCCATATTCACTTTTAGGGTTTAGTTCTCCTTTAAAGGGATACTGTCATGGGAAAACATATTTTTTTAAAAATGAATAAGTTAATAGTGCTGCTCCAGCAGAATTTGGCACTGAAATCCATTTCTCAAAAGAGCAAACAGATTTTTTCATATTCAATTTTGAAATCTGACATGGGGCTAGACATATTGTCAATTTCCCAGCTGCCCCAAGTCATGTGTCAAGTGGCACTATTAACTAATGCGTTTTGAAAAAAACATGTTTTCCAATGACAGGATTCCTTTAAGGACTACAGCTTAGTTATCTGCCTTTTACTGGGACATTTACTTCTTTATAAAACAATATATTATTACAGTAAAGAGGATCAAGAAATGTGTACATTGCCATAGAAGGAGCGGCATTATCACCAGATATGACACAACTGGGGCAAACATTTAAGGATATTTTTGCAACTTATTTGCAGCAAATTTTCAACTGCAATAATTGCCAATAAACAAATCTATTATAATGAAAATGTTTCTAAAGGCCCCCAGGGGCTATGACTCGGCAAACAGCGATTGGCTGATCGCTGTGTCAATCAAGGGAATCCCGCCCGGTTTTCCTTATTTGGAAAACCGGGTAGGAAGTATAGACCCGGGCAGCCCGTCAAAATACCAGGCTGTCTGGGTCAAAACCGGACAGGTGACAACCCTAAGTGCATGTATTGTGCACGAGAGCTGACACTGTGTGGGCCCTCAGAGGGAACAATGTGTACTCGAGTGCTGCCTGTTAGTAGAAATGCACAAAATACGTGATTGTTTTAATTTAATGAAATACAAATTCTCTGTGTTCCAGATCTAGCCAAACACTGGGCTGAATCGGAATTAGGGTTGCCACCGGTTCAGTTTTGACCCAACAGTTTGGTTTTTCTAAGGCGTGTTCGGGTCTCAACTTTCTGTTCGGGTTTCAGCCTTGTGAAACCCAAACAATAATCTGGCCAATAAATAAAAACATTTATATGCTAAGATACTCACCTTAACACGGCTTAGTTATTTTCAACTACAGTTCATTTCTTATTATTACAGAAACAAAATTGAAAAAGCAATATAAAAAAAAATATATAGTTACTGTACATAGTTAAGTTAAGACCAATGTCCAATCAATCAAAAATAAGAAATTGTTTTTCTAAATTAGCATTTCTGTATCTCAGAGCTTTCTTGATAACCAATTTTTGTATAATAGATCCCATACCTGGAATTAGAGGTTTGGGCAGAATATAGATAGAGTAGTCACCCCTATGGTTCTGAACTGGATGTCTCAGTTTTTTCTCTTCAAAACTTTCTGTCCAGTTTAAAACATTCAGAAAACTGAACATAAATCAAGCCATTTGCATCTAAGTGATGCACTAAACCCGCCCCCGGCATCATAACTCCACTGACATCATTGTGTCTTCATCTCTGATGTCATCATGTACACTCCAACATCACTGCCCCACCTCCAACACTATCTGCCCCGCCAACTTTGTTTGGTTTTAGCCGCTGGCAACAGTGACAATCCTGATCAGAATTCTTTATTTGTAGGACTGCAGGGGTCTTGGGACCACCACCCTCACTTCAGTCATGAATTCACCCACCTTTTTGCAAATACCTGTCCCACCCTATACCTCCTGCAGCCACAGCAAAATGTCTGTGGGGACCTCAGAACCAGTCAGGCCACGTAGAAGTGCTGCTAAGATGCATATTCAAAGTTGGAGATTTGAGAGTCGATTGTGAACAAACATTTGTTGCTTTCAGGGGTCCCCAACTTTTTTACCCATGAGCCACATTTAAAAAAGTTGGCGGGCAAAATAAGCATGCACAACATTCCTGGGCTGGGGATGACAAATAAGGGCTGTGATTGGCTATTTAGTAGTCTGTATGTGGACTGTCAGCCTACAGGAGACTCTGTTTGCCAGTACACCTGGTTTTTATGCAACTTGCCTTCAAGCCAGGAATTTAAAAATAAGCACCTGCTTTGAGGCCACTGGGAGCAACATCGAATGGGTTGGTGAGCAACATGTTGCTTGTGTGCCACTGGTAGGGGATCACTGCCTTAAGTTGTCCAGAGCTCATGTAGGAGTTAACGGCAGAGGTCCCTTGAACCCTTTGAAGATGTTTGTAGTCTTCATGATGTTTGAGGTTTTTTCAGTGAGTTTCGCTTAAAAACTAGATCAGTCTGAGCAATTCAAGTTTTTTCTTGTTTTTTCATAAATTAGAAACCATTCGAGTTGTGAGTTCATTTGGGGTTTTAAAAAGCTCACAAAGCTCTTAAATCTGACCTTTGATAAATAACCCCCTAAATATTCACTTAGTGTCAACTGGGGTACCAAGGGCCCACCAATCACTAGCAAGACAAAACCTGGAGTCACAAGTAAAAGCATTTTTTCTGGGTGGTATGTAATTATAATTATTTTCATTTCTCATAGTGCCTTATTCGTTGAATTTCAGAAAACAATCCATCCGGAGTGTATGACGTTTACACAACGCCCATACTGTACATATACAAAGCTCCAGTGGCCAAAGAAAGTGTCCAGTGTCTTGTGGCTTGAATATCCTTTACTTAAAAATGAAGAACTAGCATATATAATGCAGAGGGAACCAGTATCTATCTGGAAAATAGGTAACAATACCTTTAATTTAAAGTAAAATTTACAGTAAGCAGAAGAGTTATCATTAGGAAACAGAAGAGCTAAGCTTGCCGGATCATTGAATTATATGTTGGGCAGTTAGGTTGTGTTTCAAATAAAATAATTTTTTTTTGTGTGAGTACCTCATTCAGTTTTCTGGATATCAACTACAGTAAGCCATTACATACAATCGTCTTTGGATTCTACATGCTTGACTAAATGTGTAATGGTGTTAAAGGGGATGTAAAGGGAAAAAAATAAAATCCCATTTTTACTTTCTTTAAAGGGCATGTAAAGTCTAAGATAGAATAATGCTAGAAATGCTGTATTTTGTATACTAAATATAAAAATGAACTTACTGCACCACAAGAGTAATCAAACAAATAATTTATGCTTTCAAAGTTGGCTACAGAGGGTCACCATCTTGTAACTGTGTTAAACATCTTTGCAAGACTAAGACTGTGCACATGCTCATTGTGGTCTGGGCTGCTTAAGGATCGTCATAAACAAAGCTGCTTGAGTTCTGCATGGCTGGGAAGTACGGTGGGGGCTCCCCCTGCTGTTCATAAGTATGATTGTTCTCCTGCTCAGTAGTTAGGGACCATCTGACAATTCCTATCCACAGCAGTAAATGAAGGGAGAATTTCACTGCATACAGTCAGGTTTCTTATAAAAACAGTACACATTTTTTAATTAAAATATACTGGAGATAGGTTTCTTTTTCATTAAAGAAAGTAAAAATGGGATTTTATTTTGTTTGACTTTACATGCCCTTTAATGAAAAAGAAACCTATCTCCAATATACCTTAATTAAAAAATGTCTACCCGAGAAACCTGATTGTATGCAGTGAAATTCTCCCTACATTTACAGACGGTTCCTAGCTGCTCTGCACAGAAAGAATCATACTTTCAAACAGGAGGAGGGAGGGACTTCCCAGAACTCAAGCAGCTTTGTCTGTTTCCCTGTAGAGATTCTTCTGCAGCAGTCAGAGCGTGAAATTCCCCCTTCATTTACTTGCTCTGACTGCTGCAGAAGAATCTCTACAGGGAAACAGACAAAGCTGCTTGAGTTCTGGGAAGTCCCTCCCTCCTCCTGTTTGAAAGTATGATTCTTTCTGTGCAGATACAAACAAGAGCGCGCACATCTCCTAACTGCCTCAGATGACTTTGGATTTTAAAAATATTTATTCAAACATATGCTGCTATATTCAGTCAAGTTGAAAGTTTATAAATGACTATGTTAAAATGAATTGGATATTATGAATTTAATAGATGAATTTTGATGAAATAGTTAAAAAGCTGCTATAATTGACTAACATGCATGTATATAAATGAACTTGATAAATTAATAATGATGATTATGAAATTTTGATTAATTATGTATATATTTTTTGATAAAATTTGGTGTGAAAATTAATAAACCTCAACTAATTCAACTAACTCAACTCCAACAATTAATTAATTATTTTTAAAATTACAGTAAATGGTGAAGTAATTTACAGAGTGCGAAAAAAGAGATCTTGTTAACTTTAAAAAATAAATAATGAAGACCAATTCAAATGTTGCTTAGAGTTAAAGTTAACTTTATCACCTCTTTAAAGAAGCAGAGGAGTTACTTTCCTTACTGCGTTTACCAAGCAATAGAAATCTAAGTTATATGCACTCATTTAGAATCATATCATGTAAAATAATTGCATTGTGGTTTGATTCCAGTTAAACATGATTTTTAAGCTTAATGGCCTCTATTCTTGTGCAGGCCAAAATTGCTTTTAACCACATTGCATATTTTAGGCAGAGCTGAACTGTTAAATGTTCTAAAAGACGTCACAAATTCATTTAATGATATGAATTTTTAAAGCATCCTATACTTATAAACAAATCAAATTAAAAGGCAAGTTACAATTCCATATTTCTGTTAACACAGAGTCCTTTAACAGACAACAAACCCATTTTTCACTTGTTTAGTGAATACAGCGTGTGTAAACATATTTTTTCTATCTATTATTTTCATTAAAAATATCCATGGGTTTTGGTATCTCTTTCAGTTATCAGTGCAAGACATTAAAATAAACATTCTTTTATATTTTTTTTAACTTTCCACAATCTCCAGAGTAATTTTGTCAGGAATCAAATTGACACTGGATACCCTCCTGTGCCAGGAGTTTGGAGAATACCATATTCACCTGGGAAAGACTCAGAGACACCATCACCCCCCAACAACCCCCGGGTCACTTGGTGGATATATAGGGGCATTAGAGTTAATTCACTCACTTGAAAAACTTTTTGGTTTGGGGAGTCACCAAGTTTGACTTAAAAGTATTATTTTTTTTTAACTTTCTACAATCTCCAGAGTAATTTTGGCAGGAATCAAATTGACACATTACATTTAAACTTGTGGTGATCACCTCCTTATCTATAAGTCTGAGACACTGTCAACTACTGGGGGAAAGTTAGAATAGTAAGTGTAAAAAATGACCTATTAGTACTTAAAAATATTGATTAAGGGGGCAGAGCTAACCGCAAGACAAGACGGAGGTGTTCTAGACCAGCTCCGTACAGCATGGGGTGATAAACTGCTTACATTTTGCACCACCAAAACAACTCAACACCCAATATCTAACATGGGTTGCCAAAGACAAGTGCTGTCGAAGATATGCCTCCAAAATTGAAAAAAACAATAGCAAGTGACTTACGCCTCCTTTTCCAACACAGTCAGAAAAACCAGGATGTCACCCAGCCCGGGGAACAAACGGAAGAAGGCGAGGCTGAAACTATTACAAAGCAGGACCTCCTGTTTGAAAATATATGGAAAATGTTAAAGGCAGAACATGCCAAAACCACAAAAGTATAAACAGCAGAAATTGCTTCTCTCGGCACACGAGTAGCCGACTTGGAGCAACATCATGGATTATAACCACCAGGTAGACAACGTTATAACCACAATTTACTTGCAACTTGAACATATCCATTATGTTCAAGAAGAAGCGGAAAAACTCTCCCATAGAAACAACATTTAACAACATTTGACACAGTGACGGACCTCAATACACTCCATACCGATATGTTTCAGGAGGTTCTACCAGATGCATCGCCAGATCGGCTTGAGATGGACAGAGCCCATAGAGCGTTAATGCCTAAACCAGGCCCCTGTGACTCTGGCCAGACGCAGAGAACTAAGGCCAGTTACGGAACTTCTCCGCCAACAAAAAATTGTGTACCGTTGGGGACATCCATTCTCACTCCAGGTGTTTCGCTCATACCATCAGAAACCTGCAAGAGCAAGAAAAGCTTCTACGATCCTTGCACCTTCCAAGTGATCTGCCAGCTCCACAGAGACTTGACCATCTGAAACCACCTAAACCACGCCAGAGAGAAGAATAAACCAACCCTGCTCAATAGACGGAGACCTGTTAATTAATGGTACTCAGGGAAGGTTATTAACCTTACTACTATGATAATTATTGTTGCTCATGTAATCCAATAGGAGGCCAATTTGTCAGTTTGAATTTGTGAATTTTAGTGAGTTTGTTTTATTTTGAATAAACACTTCAAAATAAAACTCCTATGTTTGCTTACCTATTAAACAACTCAAATAAAAATCTACAAAATTTGAATAAAACCTTGGTTTTCCGCATTTTTCTTTTTTTTTGGAAGATGGGCAGGGCTCTGAATTTTCATGAATGAATTATTTATTTAAAGGACACATTTACAGAACTGTTATGCATTCCAACCAGTTTCAGTGGGCAGACCAGAGACAGAAAAATCAGGAATTACAAATCTGAAATAGCAACCAGGTGGCAACTCTAATCAAGTAAGAGAAGAATCTGCTCAGCCTTGTTGAAAATATGTTTGTATAATCTCCAATTAGGGATAAAATGGGTCTATAATTTTGCTTGTTGCTTTTGTTTAGTGTGTTTGGTGATAGTTTAGCTTACAGCTAGAGCCAGACCAGGGGCGTAACTACAGAGGAAGCAGACCCTGTGGATGCATGGGGGCCCAGGAGGTATAGGGGCCAAATGAGGCCCTAATTCATGTACAGTTTCAATAAATATTGGTACACCAGGTCAACCTCTATACATTTTGGAGTCCTGAAAAAATAACGTACTGTGGGGCCAGTAATATCTAGTTATGCCACTGGGCCAGACAATCTTTATAAAAGTGGATTCTCCACAGGAGGAGTATCTGCTGCCCTGCTGTGCCCCTAGCCTTTGAACTGCGGTGGATTTCCACACAAAATGTCATGTCATCTGCCTGCACCTGAGCAGAAACAATGCTTCCGGGTGCAGGCAGACCGGGAGTGCAACGGAGTCGCTGCCTGCAGAGAAACACAAGCAGAGATCCGCCATTGTCTGGCCTTAGCCTAAAGCATATCCAGGGTAGTGTGTAGCCTTGTATAACCTCATTAATCAATGTACCTTAATGAGCAACAGGAAAGTACACACTTGTGTACTTGTGCAAGATCTTTTAAACTTGTCTTTTGCACTTTGTGCATTTACAGATTTTTCTTCTATTGTAACAGTGGTAATTTTATTAATTGAATGAGAGAGTCACTGTCTATAGCTTGGCTTATCAGAGTAATATAACTTTGAATTAATTCATAGTTTATGCATATAAGGAAGCCTCCCTTTAGAAGGGTACATATTGGGGCTGATATATAAACTGCTAAACTGCACCAGTGCTGACTATGAGTCACTAGGAGTTCTAGGATTATAACTGTGTTGAAGGGTAAACTTTGTGGACCAGTCCCAAGTATTGAGTTGAAAGCTTTCCTTGATCTCCTTGATTTAAAGGGGTTCAACAGAAACAATTTGCAATTGGTTTTCATTTTTTATTATTTGTGATCTAGATAATGGAAAGACCCCTTATCTGGAAAATGCCAGGTCTCAAGCATTCTGGATAATAGATCTCATACCTGTATTTATATTATTTTTATTATTATTATTATTATTTTTAAACCATAATAATAAAATACTAATAATAAACAATATTAAACACAAGTTAAATAATGATGTATTAAAATTAATATCATAACCCCTTCTAACAAATATATGCATTGTAGGAGACACCTTTAAATCCCATGACCTGTATAATGCCCACAGCACTCCATACACAATCTATTTCCATCACAATTCATAAGGTAGGGTGCTGGGAAAAGTATCACTAAGTGAATTGAACACTGAAGGATCATTTGTTTTATATATATATATATATATATATATATATATATATATATATATATATATATATATATATATATATATATATATATATATATATTCCAATGTATTTTAAAAACCCTGTGGAAATATTACCCCCGGGGGTTAGGGGTAATGGAACACTCTAATGGTAAAGACCCCATTTTATTTGCTTTTTTAGCAGGGAGTTGGGATCCTGATAATTCAGAATAATTCATGTATTTTAATTATTTTTTTTAGGGATTTTGGCTTGAACTTTAAGGGTTTCCTTCTAAACATATCCACTGCCTGTAATGAGTACATTTATGTACAAAATGCTGTCCTCTCATCTGTAATGCAATGATCTGCTTTATTTATGACATTTTCTTATAACCTGGGCTTATTTAGTACTATTAGTGGAACAGTGGCCTTTGCAAAGCATTCAAATGATAAATTATTCATCTGGTTAAAGTGAAGAGAGTGAATACCAGGATCCATTTATACACAGTACTCAAGGAGTTGACTATTGTCTATTTGCAGGTATTTACATTTAACAGTCATAAACCTTTTAGTGCAATCTATTATATTGCATGCAGCCCATGTGCTGGGATTAGTGAACATGTATTAATATCTGTTCCACTAAATAAAGTATATTTCTCTTGCAACAGGCTGTGGGACACAGGAACCATGGGGTATAGCAGCGACCACTAGGAGGCAGGCCACTAGAGAATAAGAAGACTCTTCTCTCTGTGGCTATACCCCTTACATCCTACCAGAAGAAGTCAGTTTTTCTAGTGTCCTTAGGAGACAGGACCTTGCACTCTTATGTGCTTCAGCAAACTTCTAAGAAACAAATGACAAAATTCTGTGGCAAGCAGTCACTGCTGGCACCAGGGGCTGTCCTAGAGGTCTCCGCTTAAGGAGTTCCTCTTTACATGCTTCCCCCGACGTGGGACGTGGTACTAGGGCCAATAAGTCTCTTTGAGCAGGCCACACATTCTTCGGCACTGTCCAGCACCAGAGCACCCCTGATTCTCCTCAGAGAAAGCCGCAAAGTGGGTTGCTGTGAGAGTATGCCAACACATACTAAGGGCTAACTCCCTGGCCTATCCCAGCTGCCTCCTGTATAATAAAAGATTTGGCCTGAAGGCACAACTCCGCTTAGGAGTGGCTACGCAGCAGCTTGTTTAAATAAACTATAGAAGTGATTATAAAGCAAAAAAAACAATAGTACTAGTGCAAGGGAAAAGTAATTATAGTTTCGTTACTTTGGTGTTACTGTTCCTTTGAATTGGACTTTATGAGAGACAACCTTCCTGTAATTCAGAGCTATCTGGATAATAGTTTCTGGATAAGGGATCCCAAACCTGCAATAGAATTGAAAACTAAAAATTGCAAGTGTGCTCTAACTGCAGTATTTCTGTTACTATTTTTTTTTTATCTCCCAGTTATATTTCCACCTTGAGTCTTTACAACTCGTCCAGGTCAGAAAAGCCCAGTCATACAGATCCATGAAAGCTCCTCTGTCCAATACTTGAGTCCACCCTCAGGTATTTATTCATCATGTTTCATTTTCTTCAACAATTTTAGTTCTTAATCAAATGTGACCTGAGCAGCAAGAATGTAATATTAGTAATAAGAGATAGCATGTGTATGTGTTTAATGGCAGCTGTTTTCTTATTGTTGACATTCTTTCACTAATTGGTCAGTGTACCCCTCAAGTACAGTTATTAACTGTGCACCCTGAAGCCGAGCATAATCATCATAGAATCCAACAAAAATAACCCATTGAGTTTCTGAACTGAAATCTGGTCAGCATGCATTGTATAGGGGCATATGTATCAAACAGTAATAATAGAGATCCCCATAGTTCACCAGAGGGCAATTTCACAGCTCTATACAAGGTTTTTTTAGGGCATATTTATCAAAAGGTCATGACTTTAAAAATCCTATGCAGATAGGGTTGCCACCCGGCCGGTATTTCACCGACCTAGCCCCTCCGGCTCTTTGCCCTCCCCTCTGATGCTTTTTTTCCCTCCCTCTCTCTTACCCTCTGGTGCTTTCCCCTCCATCTTAGGTCCGTTGCTGTCCTCTGCTCTCCCCTCCAGTGCTTTGCGCACACAGTGTTCGAGCGAGCACAAGGAGGGGATCACAGTTACCTGTCGGGTCGCCTAGGGCGCCCGGTCGGATTGGCCCGGCACTGGTGCCCCTACTACTCAGTCTGTTAGCCTTTACCTTTTGGCCAACACTGGAGTTTGAAAGCTCAATGGACAAATAAGAGTCACTAGTGTAGGGTTAATTGTGTGCAGCATTGACTACTGGTTTCCCTGGTGATGCTTGTCTGACTGCAGCACAGCAGTAGGGGGCAGACTTGCTTACCAGAGGATCTCCTGTGGACCCAGGCCATAGTGGACCCCATTCTATGACAATGCCCATTATCTCATCCTTATTTCCACCATGGGCCTATATAAAAACCTATACAATACACTATCTCTGTCTAATTCTGTGAGAGTGGGCCCACACCGCTGATGGCACCAGTAGTAGGTCAGCCCAACCTATACCCATGCCGACTGTCTTGTAATATTAAAGGAGAAGGAAAGGCTACAATTAAGTAAGCTGTATCAGAAAGGTCCTCTGTCAAAAGAAACACCACATTTCTTTCCTTCTATTGTGTACACATGGGTTTCTGTATCAGACTTCCTGTCTTCAGCTTAAACCTACAGGGCTAGGACTTGAGCATGCTCAGTTTGCTACTCTCTCCCTTTTTCCTGAGTAGAGAGAGACTCAGGCAGGAAGTGATATCACACCAAGCTAATATGGCAGCTTCTATCCTAAACTAGAGCTGTTTTCTCAGGTATGGTAAAGCATTCTGCAGAATAAATATAGTGTTATAGATTGCACTATTGTGGCTAATCTATTGGCAGTAAACTGCCTTGGTAGTTTAAATGATTTTGTACTTGTAATTATGTAATTATATCTCAAATTTTAGGCTTATTTCATGGACTGGAACAAAAATCGACCCAGTTGGAGTTGATTACATCTTACAAAAGCTGGGCTTCCACCATGCCAGAACCACTATTCCAAAATGGCTTCAGCTTGGAGTGATGGATCCACTGGATAAGGTCCTTTCAGTCCTCATAAAGAAACTGGGCTCCGTTCTTCAAGATGAAAAAGAAAAGAAGGGGAAGGACAAAGAAGAGCACTGAACACAAAAGCAAGAAAGTGAACAAAATGTTAACCTATTGAACAAATACTTAAAGAAATCTTTTGTATAACAAATCAATGTTTTTATTTGACATGAGCCAATTTGACTTTGGAAACAAGTTTTTGATTTCTAGATCAACCAGTCTTGTGCATTGGATTCTCTGGATCCACACTAATCCACCCAAAATGTGACAAATCTAACAACTTTGATTTTCTCAATGCTACTAACCCCTTCATCCCTGGGAGCTCTTCTAGTTGTGTTAATTTTCTATTGCTTTTCCACTTTATAGTGAACAAGTGAGTTTCCTCCAGTTTATCCAGGACCTGTTTCCCAGCTGCAGTGGTTGAGGTAGGCCAAGTGAACAGCTTTCTATTCTGTAAGTACCTGCATGTTGATGACCCACATTCCTGGGCAAATGTTGTGTATATTTTGGACTGAAAAATAGGATTGATACACTGTAAAATGTAGGGGGCTATTGTTATCACCTTGTACAGTGCTACGCAATATGTTTTTATGTCTGTGATACCTGCAGAATATTAACTGTGAATTTAATTTATTTTGGCATAATACAGTTTGTTGACAATATAATGAGTATTTGTGTGGGTTTTTTTTACGCCACTCTACTTTGGTAGGTGGTTGTTTTGGTACTGAATCTGCACATTGTAAGAAATAAGGTTGTCTGGTCATTTTATAATAATATGAGGACTTCTCAACTTACGTCTGGCTACGAACACGCTCAGACTTCTTGTTCTAATTTCTGTGCAAACCTGTAGGTCAGTTTGTAGTTCTCCTCATGACAGGAGAAGCTTGGACAGCGATGTGCCTTACAAGTGACTTCCAACTTAAAATTTGTCATATAGTTTGATATTATTATGCAATTTTATTCTGTGACTCTAGGATTTAAACTGTGGTTGCTAGGGTTACCCTTACCCTAGCAACCACGCAGTGGTTTCCATGTTTTAATTAAATAGATGAATAGGAGAGCTGGTATGGAGAAAAAAAAAAAGTAAAAATACCAAACTTCTGGCCTCAAAATGAATATACTCTCTGGTTGTTGGGTGACACTGTCCCTAGCAACCAGATAGCATTTTGAATTTAGCTAAAGAGAGGCAAAATCTCCTACAACAAGCTTTGATCAACTCTTACAATATTATCGATAGACCTACAGGTGACATACTATCCTGTACCAGGTGTGTGTGTGTGTATATATATATACAGTATATATATAATCTTCACTAGAAGAAAAGCACTGTGATCAGTACCTGGTGAAAAAAAGCATTATCCAGTTACCCAGAAAGCTTCAAATTATGGAAAGGCCGCCTCTCATAGACTCCATTTTATCCAAATAATCCAAATTTGTGAAAGTGATTACCCTTTTCTCTGTAATAATAAAACAGTATCTTGTAGTTGATCCAAACTAAGATATAAATAATCCTTATTGGAAGCAAAACCAACCTATTGGGTTTATTTAATGGTTACATGATTTTCTAGTAGACTTAAGTTATGAAGACCCAAATTACGCAAAGATCCATTATCCGGAAATCCCCAGGTTATGTTTCTGACACTTTATTCCCATATTGCTGTGCATTTGTACAGTAGAGTAAAAAGTTTGGATTACATTGTAGTAAAAAACAATTAAGAGTTGAGATTTTGGAAATTTTAGCCTAGTATTCCTGTGTCCAGTGTTATGTGTCAGACAATCAGAGGGTATTGGTCTGAGTTTCATTTTTATTTGCTCATGTTGGGAGAAACATGAGAATTATGTGCATGTTTTGTCACAGTAAAGAGAAATCCTAAAACTGTTGCCTTTTTTGGTGTCAGAAAAGAATAACCCCCCCCTGGAAAATGGATACCGTTTTGTATGTGATTTATTGGCTTTTCTTTGCCTAGAAGTTTAGGCAGGTTTGACTTGGACAAGAGATAGAACTTCCTCAAACTGGGATCTTCAACATCCCCTGTTTTACTATGTGATACAAATCTCCTGCTGCAACAACATCACTGTAGGAGTCATTGATTGCAAGTGCAGTTGTGTGGGGAAAAATCCCATAAATTAAGGGTTTCTTGGGTCCCTCCTGCCTCCTTCACATTTGCACCGTTTAACACAGGGAACCCTGGGGCTACCACTGCCTCTTAATCATGTTCTGGGCTCCTACTAATTTATGGGCAAGTGTATTGTCTTTATCTGCTAGGCCAGTGAAATACCAGCCAGGTGGCAAGAGCAATATATATAGATTAATATGTATAGATGGAGCAGCAATGCTCTATGAGCTGAACAGACCAGGAAAGAAGTACAGCTGCCCATACATAATAACATGTTCTCTCTTGGGCAGGTCATCAGAAGAGCAGCTCTTTATCTACACTGGTTATCCCAATATTGGCCTAACTGGGTAATCGGCCAAGTGAAATTCTATCTACCATAGATAAAGACATACATATATTGAATTATTCCTCTGCTGCTCTGAACTACAGTTGCAAGTTGTGAGTCCTTTTGGGATTATCTACTTGTATAAAAATGTGGTCTTGTTAAAACAATCTGCTTAAATAACACACAAACAATTGTACTTTTTGTCAGTACTAGTCACAGTCCACGTCCAAAAAGGCTGTGATCCCTTGTACATAATAGCTGCTAGAACCTCCAATTGGAGCAATAACCAGACTTTCAGCTTCTTCTTATTCTTAGCACCACCTATTTTCTAAACACTGCTACTCTACCAGTTTTAAGGGTATAACACCCAAACTCTCCGCACTTCTTCATCCTATAGAGGAGCAGTTTGCTTGTGCTTTTGTAAGCGATCCCATACTCTGAGGGAAATTTACTTACCTTTGAAGTTGCACCAGCGTTGGCTTCGCCACACTTCGCCAGGCGAAGTTTCGCCAGGGTGCCGCTAATTCAATAAAATCCGAAGTTGCACTCAGGGAGGTGCACTCAGCGAATTTGTGCTACCGTTAATTCCTCAAGCAAAGTGAAGTTACTCTAACGATGCCTAATTTGCATATGGTTCCAAGTTAAAGTACAATGGACGTATATGTAGCACCAAATACATTACACTACACAAGCCTGGGAAAGCTTCATAAAATAAAGTTGTTATTTTGCCCTATACATGTGCCCACAGTATAGTTTAAGTGCCATATGTTAGGAAATGTAGGGGGGAAGGAGGTTACCCCCCAAAAAAATTACGACCTTTTTCAGCCTATCACCCTAAAAAAAGTAAAAGATGCCAGCCTTTTTATGGGACTTAGAAAAAATTTCAACTTTTTTTGAAGCAAGCCCTATCTACTCTATTGCACTTCGCCTGGTCTGAGGTGGCGAAGGCAAGTCTGGCGCAAGAGATAAGGTTCCGTAAAATGCGCAAGTTAGTGAATTTCACATATTGAATTTTATTAGTTTAAATGTAAAATGCAGCCAGAGTCTCATTCTATTTATGCCAGGGTCCCCAAACTTTGCAGAGTTACTGGGTGACAATAATTCAAGGTTTGTAGAAAAATCAGATGTATATTGATGTTGATTTTAATGAGGAAATTTAATCTGCTGCCATTCTCACATGTATAATAATGCCAGTGTCCCAAAACTTTTCCCAGTCACTGGGCAATTAAGGTTCCAAGGATTTGGAGCAAATAGCCTACGATCAATTCTTTCTAACATGTTATGGTATAATGACCACAAAAACATTTCAAAACATTTTGGAAAAAAAAGTATTTTATTTGAATTACAATCTGATCATCTAGCTTTGTTAAAGTCTCTTGTCTTGATGGCCCTGCCGGCTGTATGTCTCCTAGTTGCTACTGATACTGAAGGTCTTCTTCTCTCTGGCTGCTTCCCTGTGTCTTCTTATTCTTTCTTCTTTCACTCCAAATGAAGAAAATGGTCCTCATCCTCTGCAGGTTGTACATTTGTACCCTGTAATCATTTATAAATAAATAATTACATTTAATTTTATTTAAACAAAACATATTTTTTAAAACTTTTCCCTGTAATTTTTATGGAGACCTGAAATAGTTATTAATATGTAAGAAAATATACATCCTCATTTGAGACCATTGTTTAAAAACCTTTTAAATGATGTTAGTAAATCACAGGTCCTACACAGGCCACACTATACATTCTACTCAAATACTCTGAACTGAAGCCACATGCACCCATTGCCGCATCACTACTTGCACAGAAATCATATGAAGCCAATTTGAGCAGCTACAATTAATTCAAAGCACCATGCCACTACTCCATTTGTCAGGATAAGTCAGGGGGTCATGATCCATTTTGCCAGTGGGCTAACTCGGCAAGTATCAGGGGTAGGCCTATATAGCTGTGTATGGCCACATTTCCCATTACAATAACTGTTACATTATTTTATATATATATATATATATATATATATATATATATATATATATATATATATATATATATATATATTGAAAATGTATAAATACCTTGGACAGTTCTGTCACAATTCTGGAGTGAGTTCCAATTCCAATGTGAACTTGTAATCCCTCGGCGGCAGCAACACAGATAAAAAAAACAACAATTATAAGTTTAATTTAATGTACAAACACCATAATGTATAAATAAATGTACATGAAGTTATACTCACCAAATTCATCCATGTCATTGTGAGTTTCAGGAACACTCCAGATGACATCATCCGCTATAACATTGTGAAGGTCCCCTTCATATTCACACAGTTATACTCACCAACTTCATTCATGTCATTATGAGTTCCAGGAACACCCCAGACAACATCATCCCGTAAACTATCCATAAACTTCCACTCAGTCCCACTACTAATACCAATCCTCCTTGCCCCAATTTCCTAGCCCGTACCAACCTTCCCCCTTCTGGAACATTGTGCTTATAAATATAAAGGATAAATTAGTATATTAAAAGAAAAGTCAGTGACTAGGCTATTTAAGGTAATATCAGTGTCTATTCAGATATAATGTCTATGGCTAGAGTGGTTTGAAGACAAGACTAAGTGTTGGTATGCCCAAAACTATTAGGCAGTAGCCAGTGTTAAAGCCAGATGTAACAGATGTTGATAGAGCTTTGGAAACAGGTAGCTGTACAATATTAACAGCCTTTGTGCTGTGGTACAGTAGAGCAAGTGGTATTACACCCACATCGAGCAGGAAACTAAAATAGGTGGTGGTGTGCTGCTTGATGGAGTGGTTACTAAGTTGGTCTTACCACAATATGATCGAGTGGCCATGTCCTTGGCCCGCCCAAACCCTACCCTATGGCCAGTGGTATAAGGGGTAATTTTACAATTAAGGCTTGCATAGAGGTTGTCTTAATTCCTAATATGATGTTACTTTAGGGGAAAGAGAGTCAAGAACTTGATCCATCCCATTTAGATGGTGTCTTGGGATTCTTATGCAAACCACTTAAAATTGCCCCTGATCCCATAGGCATACCAAGGACATGGCCCCCGTCATAAGCAAAGACAACTGTTGCGGGTGGTTATGCCAGTGATGGTAGACCCAGTTGGAACAGGTGAGGTCTGACAAAAGAGGCAGTGATATTGTTAGATGGAACGAGTAGGATGACATTTAGATGCAGATGGAGTAGGTGTTAGTAAGGCCAGATGGCACAGGCAGTGGTCCTATCAGTTGGAACAGGTGGCAGTATGGTATAGAGGAGCAGGCAGTGGTACGGCCATGTGAAAAGTTTGTGTAGCCATGAGACAAATCTCCTTAGCCACTGCACAATAGATGTTATATCAGTGTCTATTTAGATGTGACAGTGGTTTGGAGAAGTACAATATGCAGTGTTATATCCAAAAGTATTGAATAGTAGCAACTGTTAAAACCAGCTGTAATAGATGTTGATAGAGTTGTACAATATTAAAAGCACTTGTACTGTGGTATAGTAAAGTAAGTGGTAATGCACCCACAGAGAGCAGGAAACTAAAACAGGTGATGGAGCTGCATGATGGAGTGGGTGGTAAGAAGTTCAGGTAAAGGCAGATCCCAAACCAGCTAAAACAGAATGTGGCATGGCCAGATGAATTAGGAGATAGCAAAGCAGATGGTGTGAAAAAGCTTACCAGAATAAAACCAGCTTCAACTTGCAGTACCATAGCTTTCACCACCTGGCCCAATGTCTGCAACCTGATATATGCCTGCTTGCTCCATTTCACCCTATGTCTACCTACCTGGACATGCCACCACCTGCACCTAAAAACTTTGATCAATAAATAACCTGGAAATATGAATAAACCATTTCCTGAAAGCCTATACTTTCCTGGATAATGGATTATTTATGCTGTTTGTGGTAACATTTTAAATCTTTGCAAAGGACTTCATAACCCAATTCTGATAAAGTGGCCATGTCCTTGGCCCACCCATTCCCTACCCTATGGCCATTGGTATAAGGGGTAATTTTACAATAAAAGCTTGCATATATGTTTTCCTAATTCCTAAGTGTGAGGCATTTCAAGGCATTGACTCCCAACCTCTCCATATGCAGACAGGTTAGGAAAAAGAGGTCAAGAACTTGATCCACCCCATTTAGATGGAGTCTTAGGATTCTTGCCCAAACTGCTTAAAATTACCCCTGATCCCATAGGCTTAGGGCAGTGGCCTACAGGGAGATTTGTCCCCCCCGATTATTTATGCACAACTGAGACAAATCTGCTGAAAATGTGTCTATTAAAAATAAATGAAATCGCTAGTTGTAAAGCCAACATATTGCGAAGTCACTGAAAGTTTCCACCAGGGTCAACTTCGGGATATGTTGGTTTTACTGCCAGAGATTTCAGTTATCTCCAATAGAGACACATTTCAGGAAATTTTTCACTCGCAGTTGTGCACAAATAATCACAGGCGACAAATCTCCCCGTAGGCCACTGCCCTTACCAAGGACATGGCCTCTCGTCAGAAGTGGGGACAACTGCGCAAAGCTTTTAAATGTTAGCAAACATAGTGCTTTTTTTAAAATAAACACCCAGTGTTGCTGCTGGTGGTGGTGGTAAGGCCAGTGATGGTAAAGCCAGGTGGACTAGGCAAAGTCTGATGAAACAGGCAGTGATATTCCTAGATGTAATGGGTAGGATGGGGTTGTAGATACAGGTGGAGTAGGTGTCAGTAAGGCCAGGTAGTGCATGCAATGGTCCATTCAGTCTAAACAGATGGTGATATGGTCTGTAAGAGTAGGCACAGGTAGAACTATGTGAAGTAGACAATGGTGGTCACACATAATAAAATGCATTTGCAGATTAGGTTTGAGTAGGTGTTGGTAGATTTGTGGCAAGCTGGTGGACAACACAAATGATGGTAATGGCAGATGAAATGTATGTGCAGCTAGTTATAACAATAGATGACTTAAAGGTACCAAGTCGGCAGGTATAGGAATGAGTAGATTAAAAGTTGGCATAGGATGTTAATGGCTAAGCCATGACAGCACAGACTTACTCACTCCTACCAGCTGGGATTCAGATATGTAAAGCATTCAAGGATGCCGTCATCTGAATCTGAAGTGGTGTTGCACTGCAGGAATGGAAGGTTGACATCTGTATCAGGATGATCCTGAAAAACAAAAAGTAAATTGTTAGTGCAATTGTTGCTATACGGAACACACTGCAGGCAGAAACTTCTTTGCAATATTTGCTAGGTAATCCCACACCTTTGGTTATCAGTTGATTATATATATACATATATATATATATATATATATATATATATATATATATATATGCTGGGTGAGCACAACCCACTTTAAATGCCTCAGAAAATAATGAATAGAGTATTTAAGATGAATATTAAGCATTAGTGTTTCTAGGGCTGCATGATCCATTCTTATGAATATGCAGAGATTATAAAAATGTTTTAAAAGAGAGTTATCATCCCTTTCCCCTTACCCTAAATAGGCCCCCCTCCCTCCTCCCCCTGGCCTACCTGGCACCCTGGGCAAATGTCCCTAACTTTCTACTTACCCCTCCTTGCCGGTTCTGTCCGGCGGAGTTCACAGCAGCCATCTTGTCTCCTTCGGTCTTCTTCCTGTAGTGATCGGCATTTTCGGGCGCATCCACAGTTTATAGGAATGTTCTGTTGCGGAACCTCCTCCAACTGCGCATGCGCCCAAAAATGCCGATCACTACAGGAAGAAGACTGAAGGAGACAAGATGGCTGCTGTGAACTCCGCTGGACAGAACCGGCAAGGAGGGGTAAGTAGAAAGTTAGGGACATTTGCCCAGGGTGCCAGGTAGGCCAGGGGGAGGGGCTTCTTTAGGGTAGGGGGAAGGGGGATGCAAATTAGGGGGTTGAATTCTCCTTTAATAGCTGGCCTATGGGTGCATATATTTGTATATCAGTCTCTGAGGCTACTTGTCTGATACAAACTGTTGGTACCAGAGCTGAGGAAAAGCCAATAAAGTCTAAACAGAAAGAATTACATTCCATAATCATTTACTCACATCTTCCAGTCGGATTGGTGGTGGAATCCTTTGACGTTCAACATCTTCCCAACTGATTTTCTTATAGAGTGGATGTTCCCTTATATTTCCATTCACTCCAAGACGTTTGTGTGGTCTTTTCTTCAGAAGCTAAGAAAAAAAAGAATAGTTGTTACACAGTTGTTTACATAGTATACAACTCAACTGTCCCGTGATTAGCTTTGGTCAGAGTAGATTAAGTCTGTGACCCAAAATGCCCCATTTTTAATTTTAAAATGTTGCTAGGTATGAGTTATAAGATGGGGGAGATTATTTATCAAAATTCGAAAATTTCTGATAATTTTGGGACACTGGGCAGGTGGTTCTCTCCCCTGCTGCTCCCTCCTCTCTCCTCCCCTCTATCACTCTCCCCTCCCTCTGTCACCCCCACCTCTCCTGCCCTTCCCCTTCGTTCCTTCCCCCTGCACGCGTACATGAGTGGGGGCGGGGGTACATGACCAGGTACCCGGGACTGTGCAGAACAATGGTTGGTTGCGGCCTCATTTTATACATGGACAGGAATCTTTAGGGTTGTCACTGGCCATTGAGTGCATGAAATATTACAAAACATGTTCTATGTCCATTGTAGGGATGCACCAAATCCACTATTTGGGATTCAGCCGAATCCTTGGTGAAAGATTCGGCCGAATACCAAACCAAATCCGAACCCTAATTTGCAGGTGCAAATTAGGGGCAGGAAAGGAAAAAGTGGAAAAAAATCTTCTTTTGTGATGAAAAGTCAGTTGCTTTCCCTACCCGCTCCTAATTTACATATGCAGATTAGGATTTGGATTCAGTTCGGCCGGATCCTGGCCGAATTCCCGCACAGAAACCTGGATTCGGTGCATCCCTTCTCCATTGTTTTTAAATAATAGAGGCTTTTAACTTTTTCTATCATTTATTGACTGTACATAGTGCCAGCAAGTTCCACCTGAAGATATGTAACTGTCCAAGTTGTTATTGTGGTACACCAATGGTGAGGGACCCCTAAGAGTTGTGCAAACAGAAAATCCTTGCAGTTGTGTGGCCAATAGATTAACTGCCCAAACCCACCTTCTGCAGGAGATCTTGCAATGTTTCACTCATCCACTCAGGAAACACCGGCTTATCAGTGAGCTTGGAACTTCTCACATCCTGTTGATAGCTTTCAAAAGGGGATCTACCAGTGGCCATTTCATTGAGTATTATCCCAAATGCCCACCAGTCTATTGCTGCATTGTATTTCTTGTTAGCTTGCATCTGAAATGTAAAGAAAAGATGTTATAAAATCACAAAATAAATTCAAATCTATAACATCTTCATCCATTGCACTCAAATAAAACCTTTCTATAGCATCACTAGCTAATTCACTTCTTATACATCATTCAAGACGATACTAGTGATTGATAAAGGAGAAAAAATAAAAATTTCAAAACAAATACATAGTAAGGGTTGGCAGCCTACACGACGACCTGAAATTAGTCTAAGGGCCGGTGGTTGCAGGGAGAGGTTTAGTAAGGACTGAGGAAGCAGGTACTAAGGATCAGATAAAGGGCAAGACTTGGAACAGTCAATAAAGATAGTCCAAGAAGATAGAAGTCCAAAGCAAAGTAAAAAAAGAGTTAAGCAGAGATCAAGGTCAGGGCAGATAGGGTTCAGGGTACAAGGTCAGGAGGAGGTTTCAGTCAAACATCAGGACACCAGTAGCAACAATGGAACAAGATAACTTTTTATAACATTTTTTCAAGTTTTGAATTGCTGCAGTTGAGGAGCCCTGCATGATTTTGGGCACAGCTGGTCCTCACCAGTCCCTCCGGAGCACTTTGGGAGGGGAGTGTGGGTGAGTCTGGGCCCTGCTATTGTGAACAATAAAATATAATACACGCTACTCTGTGGGCAACTAGAATTAAATGAATACTTGTAGCCTATTGTTTTAAGCATAAATAATACTTGTTTTTGTTATTTCTTGAGCTAAACAGGGAGATTGAAGCTATTCCATGTTTGGTCCTTGTGAAGTAGATAAGTAGACTATCAGTGCACAGTTTAAAAAAGTCCATTATGCAGGGGGATTTCTGATAATCTAATCATCTGGAGTCATATTTTGTTCCATTTGGTTATAACCATTCAGCAATCTCATGGTTTGCCTCTGAAGTAAATAGAAGTTTTAAATAAATTCAACAGTTTCCTACCTCTGGGGCCATGTACCAGTTTGTTCCTATTACTCCACCAATTTTTTTGCGGTCAAACACTCCTTCTGCTGAAACACCAAAATCGGCAATCTTTACGTGTCCTTCACAGGTAAGCAGGATGTTTTCAGGCTTCAGGTCACTGCAAGAGAGAGAATGAATTAATTTTATAGCAATTAGTAAATTATAAACTACAGCCCTTCTATCATAGTGTCATATCCTCTTTAGGACCATTAATAACTGCTCAGTCATCATCTCATGTACTCACTATTATTATTCTTCCATAGCCTTTTAGTGTGTTTCCAGTCTATAATTCCTGTCTTACACAATGCTACATCCTACCTTTCCTCATTTTATACCTATTCAGCCCCACTTTCCTTGCCTCATACCCACTAATTCCCCTTCTCCTACCCTAATTGTGCAGTACCCCTTCACTTACTTCATATACCCACTCTCATTGTTTTTTTGCTTCCCAAAAACCCTTTCCTCTAAACTCAGCATCTTCCATCCCCTAAATTCACCATATGAAGTGAGAATCAATGCCAATCTGCATGTATTGAACTCCTTGGTAGAAGTACCAGTAATCTGTGGGCGCACCTACAAATGTAATTTGACCCTCCATATTGTCCTTTCTTCATTCTGACTCCAGCCCACACAAGACTGCTGCCCACCTCCAAGGATGATAGCCATAGAAATATAGGGCCAAAAAGGGGTAGCTTTCAACTAGAAAAATACCAAAACATTAAATCTGCATCATTACCTTAAATATTGACTGAACAATATAAAATATGCAGACACAAGAAATCGAAGCGTATACTTACCGATGGATGATGCCTAGAGAATGGAGATACTGAAGTCCACAAATCAGTTCAGCTGAGTAAAAGCTTAAAAACAAAAACAAATGCATATTAATAAATGCTCATATTGGGGCAAATTCACTAAGATTCGTAGTTGCGACAGGCGTAACTTCGCCACACTTTGCCAGGCGTAGTTTCGCCAGCACTTCGCAAATTCACTAAAATCCTAAGTTGCACTCAGGGGTAGCGTAAGGGTATAAAGTTGCGTTAACGTTGATTTGCTAAGCGAAGCTACGCTAGCGATGGTTAATTTGCATACGGCGCCAAATTCACATTTCAATGGAGGAATATGTAGCAGCACTACAAATGCCTGGGAAACCTTCAAAACATGAAATAAAATTTTTATTTTGCCCGACACATGTGCCCACTGTATAGTTAAGTTGCCATGAGTTAGGAAATGTAGGGGGGAAGGAGGGGAGCCCCAAAAAAAATTCGATCTTTTTCAGCCTATCACCCATAATATAGAAAAAATGCCAGCGTGTTTTGGGACTTACAAAATTTTTTAACTTTTTTGAAGAAATCCCTATCCACGCTATTGCGCTTCGCCTGGTCTGAGGTGGCGAAGGAAGTCTAGTGTAAAAGGTAGCGTTCAGAACAAAGCGCGCGTTAGTGAATTTGCGTAGTTACGTCCGTTGCGTAAATTCCCCAGGCGTAAGGGTGCGAAGTTACACTAGCGAAGTTACACCAGCATCTATTAGTGAATTTGTGAAGTAACGAAAATGGCTAACGCTAGCGAATTGATGCTAGCGTTAGGCGCTTCGGTGCATAGTGAATTTGCCCCATTGTATCCTTACTATAAAATGCTAATTTTACACTACATCTAATTAGAAAGAAAATGTGCCTATGTGCCTCTCCCAGCCTGCCCCTCATGACTACAGCATTGTCAATCTAGTAAACACATGCACCTCTTTTGTTTGCACTTTGCACCCTGCTCTGTACTGTAAATGAGGCCCAATGTCTGATAAATGTTTCATACCTCACTGTGTCTTAACTATACATTCCTTAAGTCCACTGAATTCTCATGCATGTGTCACTTATACAACATTGTATGCCCTTTATTTCTCAATTTTATTTATCAACTACAATTCTGGATATGGTGCATCCCCATGCGGCTTACATGCTGTATTCCTAACTCCGTTTATCTGGTGCCTTTTGACTTTCACATTGTTATATATCTGTAGCATCAATTCTTTTTGATGCTGTCACTAGGACAGTTACTTACATGATGTGTCTTTTTTTCAGCTGATGCTTGATGGACAACAGATTCCTGAGATTGCCTCCCCCTGCATACTCCATGACGAGGAAGGCGTATTGCTGAGTGCAGAGATAAAAGGGAAGAGAGTGAATCACATGAACAAGAAGCCCAAAACTATCAAGTATAATGCAGGCATGTTCCAATTATGTACTAAATATGAAATATGGCTTATTAGTCTTATAGTGAACATAGACTCGTGTGAATGTAAGGAGCTAGAGCAAATGGATATAAAATTGCAGCATACAAATAGGCCTCTTCTATGGCTTTTGTTACCCATATAATCTAATGATATTTATATCCACCTTGTCTTAACTAAAGTCTGACTTAAAGCTGCAGTTTCAAAGGCTTCTCTAATTACACTAAGCTGTTGTACACTTTCCCATGTACAGCAGCCAAATACAGATGAATCCCTAGAGCGTAAAAACTGTACCAATATGGTGGGGGCTGAAACGGGATATAAATGTAAACTCTTAGGAACTGCGTTAGAGAGCTTTAGGGATAGGTAACTAGTGAAACAAACTGTATGGCAGCATTGGAAGTAACATACGTTGGTTTGGAAGGCTGCATAGCCACGGCACAAGAATGGACTGCCGGAAGTAACTTTCAGGATTCTGGCCTCCTTCTTGATCATGCCCTTCAGATCTTCTCTGCGTGTCTTCCTGATGACTTTTACAGCCACCTGTTCTTTCTTCGTTGGTAATGAAGCCAAAAACACCTAAAAATACAAAATAATAAAAATACAAGGTTAATTAAATTAATTAATTAATTAATTAATTAATTAATTAAAGGTACTGGGCCTAACTGGTCAAAGTCTAATGACATATGGCCATCATGGCAGCACTAAAGTGGGCTAGAATTACATTTGCTATAGTTGCACCTTTCAGCTATTTGTGAGCTTGTTGTGGGTTTTATACACAAAATCCAAAACCATCCCTATATACTTGGTAGTGCTGAGCAACAGATGCCTATGGAATTACTCTCATTACACCCTGCTGCAAATTTTCACCTAGCACTGTAGAGAGGATAGGATAGATGTCTACTGCTGTGACTGAATATCATTTGGCAGAAGAAGTTTGAATTATTGGTTATGTGATTGTTCCCATAAGCAATTAACTTTGCAACTTCCCTGCAGAGCATGTCCATAAAGACAAATGTGTTTGTACAAAAATAAGTAGGTTTGCTGTACAATAATAATCTAATGCTAATAACCCCAGCACTTCATGGACAGATATAAATACATATATAGTCAATTTAAGGCACTGAATCTATAAATCATATGAGCTTTTATTTCAGCAACCAATTTTGGGAGTTTTAACCGTGAAAGCAAGCAAGTTCCAAGTAACAGTAGACCCTGTATTAAATGTATAATGAAGCAATAGAATTCTTAATGAATCAGATGAAAGTGAGTGTAGAACTGGCCAGACCAAGGATGACTTTGACATAGTTGGCCAACTTAAAGGGGTTGTTCACCTTTTAATTAACTTTAAGTTTGATGTAGAGAGTGATATTCTGAGACAATTTGTAATTTTCATTTTTTTGTTATTTAGCTTTTTATTCAGCAGCTCTTCAGTTTGCAGTTTCAGCAATCTGGTCTATAGGGTCCAAATTACCCTAGCAACCATGTAGAGCATGCCCATAAAGACAAATGCGCTTGTACAAAAATAAGCAGGTTTTAAATAAGAGACTAAGATTAGATGGGTTGAGTGACCCCCATTTGAAAGCTGCAAATAGTTAAAAAAGAAGGCAAATAATTAAAAAACTATAAAAAATAATTTATTAAGGCCACATGAAAAGTTGCTTAGAATTAGCCATTCTATAACATATTAAAATGTAACGTAAAGGTTAACCACTGCTTTACATATATCGAAATATATGGACAAAATATCTCGGTTGTCCTTAATATATTATAATATGTTGAGTGCAGAGGACCTCTTGTATTTGTCTGTATGAATTTTGTGGTCACAGCGTCATTGCACCCCTTTTTAATGGTTTAAAAATTTGTTTTTCTCTTCCTGTTTGGAAGTGTTAGAGGTGAACAGAGAACAGACGATATAAGAAGGGTAAGGAGTAACAAGCTGGCCTGATGAGCTTTCCACAATCCCAAATTCCATCTCATACTCTCTACGGAGCACATAACTTACTTTGCCAAATGAGCCTCGGCCGAGACCCCAGTGGAACGCATAGTTGGTTATAATGTGTTCTGGCAAGCGTTCAGCTTCAATACTCTGTAGCTTCTGGCTGCTTCTTTCTTCTGGAAAAAAAAAAAAATCTTGTTAGTAGTCCATTCCCCAAATAATCACCAGTACCACAAGCAACTGTGATGTTCCATTCTATGGTTGGATTACATGCCCAGTTTTTCTACACTCTACACTATACAGTTTAACTGTCAATGAGGCTCATTTATAAACAATGTGCAAATTTGCACCTGGACAGTAACCCATGGCAACCAATCAAATGATTGCTTTCAGTGCTCAACCTGCAACTGTTTTAAAAAAGCTAATCACGGATTGGTTGCTATGGGTTACTGCCCAGGTGCAAATTTGCCCACTGTTTATAAATGAGCCCCACTGTGTTGCCAGACTAATGGCATCTGCTACTTTTCTGGATACAGCACAGACTATTGGGTTGAACCAGCATATGGACCATTACAACACAGCATTCATTTAAATCAATAAAGAAATCTTGTTAATTCTTTCAATTCCACAAATAAACACCAGTCCCACAAGTAATTCCTTTCTATAGTTGGATTATTAGATGCCCAGTTTTTTTACACTCTTATTTATACAGTTTAACTGTCACTGTGCTGCCAGACTAATGGTACCTGATACTTTTCTGGATACAACACCTGTTGCATTGAAACTTAATTTTTGTGATATTTCCACAAGAATATCTGGCCTTTAGTCTGTATTGTAAACAGGGCTCTTGTCATATTTGGAAACCCAATACAAATCAACTTATTGATAACTGAGCTACAATAGTCTTGTGTTATGAAATATTAATAGTTAAATCTGAAATGTCATTCCATTTATTTAGAAACAGTTCCCTTACCTTCTACAGTGGCACTGTCATCACTGCTCCTTGATCTCTTTCTGCTGCTTTCTGTATTCTCATGATGGTCATTTGCAGCAATACTGATGTTATCCTCAAGTTTGATCTTCTTCGTCATCATTTCTTCATCCGTAGTCTTCTGTTCTTCTCTTCGTCTTTTCTTGGATACAGACACCATGCTTGCAGTAGAGAATATGCTTAAAAGCACTTTCCTCTACGCAGCAAGGGGTATTCAAAGAAAGCACAATAAATCTCTCTGAAAGGCAAAATCTCACGAAAATCGCACTAAAATCTCACAAAAATTGCAAGAGCAACAGAATGCACTGCGTCTCTCACAAGAAGCTCAACCGCTCTGAGTTGACCAGTAGTGGTAGCACCCAACTGTTACTTTGCCATTCACAAGATGGCAGCTTTCTGTGTGCATACAAGGCGGCCATGACACCACAGCAGCCCAGACCAATATCAGTAGCAGAAATAAAGTATGTGATAGGAAATATGGGTTTGAATTTCAGGAGCAAAAGTAATAACAAATCCATCCACATATTGTACAACTTCCCTATGCCAGATATGCAAAATTGCTTTATTTCCAATGCACTGTATTCTGCAACATAGAGATCTATAAGATAACAAGAGTGCATAGATACAACACAGAGAGATCTAAAAGATAACCAGATACATTTGGCCATTTAAAAATCTCTATTTGATGGACACGGTTGTCTCACCCTGTACTGGTAGATAGTTATTAGTTACACTTTTTTGAAGGCATAATATTTGCTCCATAACAATTGCAAATAAACTGTTGCTAAAATGTCCTGCACACAGTCCGGTTATACTATGTCTTCTCTGCATTAACTGCATTGCAGAAAAAAAAACCCAGTGGTCCCTGTATAGGTAATTTTCTGGGATAAAGGCTTTGACATAAGAAATAGACCTAGACCTTCCCTGTGACAGGGTTCAGGGGCTTCATCACTGAGCGTCTTTTGTAGTGTTACAGGGATTTGAATGGTGTACTTTCTCAGCATACACTTGTAATGCATCCAAGATGTATTTGAGGCATCCACCAGGGGAGTACACCTTATGTTTGCATATGTCACCAGCTGTATTAAAGTGACGGAATGGTGACACACGTGCAAGCTGGAAGGGGACCCTTTGTACATCACTCAGAGAAGGTAGAATTTGACAGTAAAAAATAAAACACAACTGTATAGTGTTCATGGTTATGATATACATGGGAGTGGGTAATGTACATGCATTGAAGTTTAACGCTCAGGCTCCATACACATACGAGTGGGACGCACAGGTCTGGGTCAATATTTTCCCCCCATATTTGGGTTTACTAGTAGGTGCAGAGCTGTGGAGTCAGTACATAAATCCTTCTACTCCTCATTTTGTTGTGCCTCTGACTCCTCAATTTTTAAAGGAAAAGTAACACTGAAATTGTATCAAATTAATTAAAATATAATATACTGTTAGCATGCGCTGATAAAACTGGTGTGGTTTGCTTCAGAAAGACTACTATAGTTTATATAAACAAGCTGCTGTGCAGCCTTGGGGGCAGCCATTTAAGCTGCTGGAAAAAGGAGAAAAGGCACAGGTGACATAGCACAAAGCTCAAACATATAAACCACATAATTATAAAACAAAGTTTTATAAATCAAGTTTTCCCAGTGTGTACACACAGAAAATCATAGTAAGCAAAATAAGCACAGAACAAGTACAGTTTATATTTATTTATTTATGTGGAGCATAGGGCAGGGGCGCTTCTATAATGAGGCGGCCTAAGAATCTTTCCTCAGGAGGCAAAATTTGGGTCAACACAAGGGGTGGCAGTTGAACATCAGTAATATCCGCTGAAATGAAGTTTCAAGTTGCGAAAAAGAAATAAAAAGAAAGTGCTTGTCCGATACAAATGTTTGCAAATATGCGCCTTCACTGGTCTCCTGCCGCCCTCACTTGTCCGGATTGCTTGTTTGGCTGCTTGGGAGAGAAGATTGAGCCAATTGGAGAGCTGTTTGGCATATCTGTGTGTGTACCTGCGCAGCTCTCCGCTGCTTACGTCATCTGCTCCTGCCGCTCCACACAGCAATCGCATGAATTCTTGGCCAGAGCATTGGTGATCTTCAGTCACACTGAAATCTTTCTCCTGGTGGCAGGGGTTATTTAGCAGCGACCAAATCTTCAGAATAAATCTTTTAGAGATACTGGTTGGGGAATAATTGTATACTTGCTACCTGTTATTTCTATAGTGTGTCAATCCCCAAATAATTATAAAAGTAATCACTTGCCCATATATTGTGTTGAAAAACAAATGCAACAAGTACTACTAATGTTTTGTATATTACCAAAATAAAATGCTGGCTTTTTTTTTATTTAACAAATGAATTAATAAATAATAGTATCTTCAGTTTATAAAAAACACACGTCCTCAGATCCATCCATCAAGTTCAACCTCGCTGGTAGGACTACATGGACGTTTTTGGCGCAATCCGACGCGCTGCAACAAAATGCCTGCGGCAAATCGCATGCAACGGAAATAAGGTAAGTGAATGCATTGTCGGATGGTGTCGCAGCGTTAATCCGACGTGACATGACAGTTGGATATAGACGCTGTGCCTGCATGTGACGCGTGCCTGCATGTGACGCGTGCCTGCATGTGACGTGTCGGATCAACGCTGCGACACCATCCGACATTTTCATTACTTACCTTATTTCCGACACATGCCATTTGACGCTGGCGTTTTGTTGCAGTGCGTCGGATGGCGCCGAAAATGTCCATGTAGTACCCATGTCAATGAAGTGAAACCTAACTGCTAGTTGATCCATATTAGAAAAGCCTCAGGTGAAAATGCACCTTTGACTTAACATTTAGCAAGAAGTAGAGGTATTCTGAGACAATTTGCAATTGGTTTTTATTATTTGTAATTTTTGAGTTATTTAGCTTTTTATTCAGTATCTCTCCGGCTTGCAATTTCAGCAATCTGGTTGCTAGCAACCATGCATTAATTTAAATAAGAGATTGAAATGTGCATAGAAGAGGGTGTGGATAGAAAGATCTTGTATGAGAAAGGCATGGTGTGAGGGGGGGTGGCAGCTGTAAAATAAGTCTGCTTTCAGTTTGTGAGCACCAAATTCAAGAGGCCATTCTAGCGATAGAGGTCAAACCGTAATATTAGGGAAAGAAATAAAACCCAGGGGTTTTCACTATATTGGTTGGTGGCAGTGCTAGGCAAAGCAAGCTTGTTCTTGCTTATACAGGTATGGGACCTGTTATCCAGAATTCTCTGGACCTGGGGTTTACCGGATAACGGATCTTTCCGTAATTTGGATCTTTATCCCTTAAGGCTACTAGAAAATCATGTAAACATTAAATAAACCCAATAGGCTGGGTTTCCTTCCAATAAGGATTCATTATATGTTAGTTTGGATCAAGATCAAGGTACTGTTTTATTATTACAGAGAAAAACAAAATCATTTTTAAAAATTTGGATAAAATGGAGTCTATGGGAGACGGCCTTTCTGTAATTCAGAGCTTTCTGGATAATGGATTTCCGGATAAAGGGATCCCATACCTGTACCAATACAGCAGAAGTTTTGTGCTTTGGCCAGAGTTGGATTATCTGTTAGGCACTCATCTAGGATAGGGTTGCCTCTTGGCTGGTATTTATTTGTGGCTGATATTTCACCAGCCTGGCCTGTAACAATTCCGTTTAGTGCCAATGTTATTAATAGGGAATAAAGATAACAATATAGGAAAGTATTTTCTCCAGAAAAATAGTTACCATACTTAGGGCCCATCTGATATGAGAGGCACAGAAACTGCATGGGAGTCCCTTGGCCAGAGGTGCATTAAATTGTGGACAATTTAAAATACTGACTAATTCCCTCATGAAAACATCATTCTCAACAACTTTCCAATATGTTATGCAGTTCACTTAAGAATGGCGCTGTCCCAGGCAAAACTCCCAGTCCCATAGTAGCTTTTTATTTTCAGGTATGTGCAGGCCCGGACTGGCAATCTGTCATTTCAGGCAAATGCACGAGGGGCCGCTTCATATTTCTTTCAATTGGGCCGGTCCTGATCCTAATTAGAAATTGTGCTATGTCTCTCCCATGCTACTCACTCCAGCCAAGGCCGCTTTAAGGGAGCATCTGGGGTTCCAAATTGCCAATTGCTATCTGGTATGGCAGCTTGGCGATGCCCCAGACGCAAGTTATAGCTAATGAACAGTAACTTACTATTCATTCACCTACAACGTGCGTCTGCAGCATCGCCAAGCTGCACATCAGTAAGTGACACTATTTTGAGTCTTCTTGGTGACCATGTTATTTACTTGCATATACTCATATGCGTCCCTTACTTGGTTGCTCAGTCTCCCTTATCAGACCCCCTAAGGCAGCTCTGATTTATCATCAGGCCAGTGGTAATTTATTATGCAGTAGCTGAGGTTGCAAAAACACACACCATCATCACACTGAGCTTCTTGCTGAAGAAGGCAAAAAAAACCCTATGTTCAATTTGCCACACGATTACACTGACTGTCCTGGTCTACTGTGAGTCACCCCCCAGACATAGACTATGGCTATCTAGTATCTCTCTCTCTCTCTCTCTCTCTCTCTCTCATTTTCTCCCTCATCCCTCTGAGTTAGTATGAAGGCAGGGTTCCCTGTTAGAAATGCTGATTCCAAAAGCCATCCTGCTATGCCTTCTGGGGTATTTATATACTGTATGAAATAATCTCTGTGCCATTCTGTTATGAGTTCTGGGGTATTTATAACAGGAATTGCCACTGTACCATCTTTCTATGAGTTCTCTGTTCATTTATATATTATATATTCACTGATATGGTTGTAGTTAAAGGAGTGATTATTGGACATTTTTCAATGTCCATCTGGAATTGAGTGCTCATTTTACTTAAGGATTTACATCTGGGTTGTGTTTAGGTAAAATTGGTGTGTTTGGGGGTGTGGTTAAAAAAGTGGGAATGGCCTCAAAAAATTGCAGCGATACGCACGGCTGGATTGTGGGGGCCCATCATTTGGCTCTTTGCCCAGGGCCCACCAAGGGCTTAAAATAGCTCTGAAAACTTTTTTTAAACAATTAAAAGCGATAACGACTTCAAAATGCTGCATGTGCAAGAGAATATACAACTTGCCACAGCATTACAAAAAAAAAAAGTTTTTTAATTGACAAGTATATCTTGTGATAGAAGCCTGCCTAAATACAGATACAGATAATAGAATATTGGCTTGTCCAAAGCAATGACTTTTCTAAAGCAATCTGAAGAGAAATGAGAGTATTTATTTTCTCAGCTCTCTGGTTGAAGTTCTTGAAATGTAGTCTATTGTTATGTATTGTCTGCATATACATGACATTGCTTTTAAATATTTTAAATATTTACATGGGATCAGAGATCAGATGGGATCACCTTATAACAATGGTGCATGTACACAGAAACAACGCAGCATTAAAAAATTGTTCCATGAAAACTTAGGAAGACACCAAATATTCCATCCACTTCACTGGGCTTCTGTGACCATATAAAGGCACAAGGCTGCAGGCTGAGTTTGCGTATCAATCATGTAATATAAGGGTTAATGTACCTCTACTGTAAATGATAATGATATTCAAAGTCACTGGGGAGTTCTGTGACCATATAAAGGCACAAGGCTGCAGGCTGAGTTATACAGGGAACTCTGAGTATCACTCATGTATTATAAGGGATAATGTACCCCTACTGTAAATGATAAGGATATTAGAAGTCCCTGGGGTCTGTGACCATATAAAGACACAAGGCTGCAGGCTGAGTTATACAGGGAACTCTGAATACTTTCAGACGCAATCACACTAACAGATAACATTATAATCATTGACTGTCATCGATGTGTATTTGAGTTAATTTTCTTAGAATGTGATTTCATGACTTCATGAGTGTCTTGTATGAGAGTTAGTTCGTTGTCGCATTGCTATGGGTTGTGCTTCAGACAGACGTATAAAGAAGGAGTCAGCCTGTGAGAAACAGGTAATGGTTTATTATGAAATAAATATATGACATTAGCGATGTTGTTGTCATGGCGCCGTTGACAAGTAATACGCTCCACACAGTGTGCGCCTGGGACATGTAGTGCTCCTGACTGAGAGAGAATCTGCGCCTGTCCAAGGTGTTTCCGGCTCCGCCCCCTCCCGCACGCACAGCCCTCTCAGCGCCCTGCCCCTCACTCTGCTAAACTGAAAACAAAACTTTTGTTTCTGGGAGCACTTTCGTTTCGGGTGTGTTGTGTCACTGCGCTTGCTTTGTTTGCAGCTACTAGCGCAGGCGAGAGACATGAACGGGAGAGCTTTGCTGGCCGCTCTACACTAGCAGGGGGCCCTGTCTGTCACTTCCATCAGGCGCTGCTGCTGCTGCTGCACGTGGAGACCCGTGTGTGCCCCTCTGTCTCATGCCCTCCACATCCAGACTAATAGAGCCCTCTCCTCCTGCCACACAGTCCCTCTGCCATGCGGGCTAGATAAGGGCCAGCCTGCTAGTGTGTGCTTTAGCTTCACTCTTTGCTTTCCGGCGGGAGGTGGGCAGCCATGGATGGGCAGGGAGAAAAGGGCACCGTTGCCTGCAGTAAGGATGAAGCTGCCATGGACTCCTATCTGAGATCCGAGGGGCTGTACAGGAAGAAGATAGCGAAGGACGGCTCGTGTCTATTCAGGGCTGTGGCCGAGCAGGTAATAACGAGAACGTCCCCCTATAATTCAATAAGTGTGTGCTGCCTGTGAGTCACGTGTCCAGCCTCATGCTACTGCTGCACCAAAGGGGGTGTGTGCTGGTGGGAACTATAGTTTCACTACAGATGTAGGGCCAAGGGCTGGACACCACTGCATTGCATCCTGGGTGTTTATGGTGTAAAAGGGATCAGAGTGTGTCCTATAGTGTGACACACCTTTCTTTGGACTAACACTACTGTTGCTTTAAGATGGCCATAGACGCAAAGATCCGATCATACGAATCGAGGATCCCAGTGTGGAGAGTCCTGTAATTTTTCGTCCGGCAGAGGTCGGTCGGTCGTTTGGTCAATCGGACAGGTTAAAAGATTTTCGATAATATCTCTGCGTGTATTGCTGATCGTACGATTTTCAGTGGGAGACTGTCACTAGCTCTGGTCGGACATAACTGTCGTACATAACTATGTTCAGGGGCAGAACATCGGCTGATCTGTTCTTTTACTACTTTATTTGATGTGAATGGTTAGTGGCAGGTCGGGAGATGGCGACGTCCGATCATTTGAGGATCTTTGCATCTATGGCCAGCTTTACTGAGCAAATAGCTGTCCACCTCCCAGCCCATCCAGCTGCTACATTCCATACACTTGCAATCATTATTCTGTTCTTCACTCCCACCACCACCACGAAGCCTGCTCACTCCACAAACTTAGCACCTACACTTGCCACCATCTGTGTGTCCTCTTGTCTATATAGAAAACCTCACACACCTGATAATTGTGTGCTGGTCAGTGATGTTGGACAATGGCATTGTCCCTGTACTTACTCTTGCTCACCTGTGAATTTCTAGGTGAATATATAATATAATCTCAGACAGGTCAACTACACACCTTTCACTGTCTCCTTTTTTCTTATTGTTCTTAACATCTGTGACTGCTTCTCTCACCTGTCACTGTTTCTCACAGCTATCACAGTCTTGGGACCTCTCCTCCCACCTGTCACTATTCCCAGACTGCTGCTGCTGACATCTGTGATTATTTCTCTTTCAATGTTATTGACTTCACGTGAAACCTGTACCTATTCCCAGTAGGGATGAATCAGTGCATCCCTAATTCCCAGACTGCCCCACACAACTGTCAGTTCTCCTGCCTCAGTTCCTGGACATCCCCACATGTCTGCTACTGTCTCTGTTCTAACTGCTCAGATTTTGTACTCTCCTTATGAACTTCTTTTTCTACCCATCTGGCTCACAGAAACTGTATCTCCACCTTTCTTTGTTCTTGACTTTATTCGTATTCCTTATACCTGTCTCCTCTGTTTCAGGACTTCTATGACTATCCTTAAACTGGTTCTCATAACTCTCATTCCAGACAGCCCCTCACACCAGCTTCTGTTCCCAGACCTCCTCTTTCACTGGTCACACTTTCCTAGTTCTGAATTGTTTTGTTACATCTGTAACGAGTCACAAATTTCCCATTGTATTTATTTTCATTCTCAGACTTGGGCTCCCACCTGTTGATATACTGCATCACACACATGTAACTATGTGACGTTTCTTCACATCTTTCCTTGTTTGTAGACTTAGACTTTTTACTAAATTAGTTGGTATTTTCAGATAATTGACAGACCTCTTTTCACACCCTTTGTTGTGACTTCTCTTTTCTTTACATTATCATAATCTATTCAAATAACACCAGCATATTGATGCATCTTGTAATCAATTTATACCAAATAGGGATTTAAGAAACAAGTAGTGACTAATAAAATTAGTTTGACAGGGCCCTGCTCACATCCATTACATTTTGTTATTCCTTGTTCATGTACTATAGTTTCCCCCTCTTTGTGAGACATCTACAACTCATTCTTCACAGCCCCTTTTATCTGCCCGTTGCTCTTTATTAGCTCTTAGGGCTATTCCACACGGGGAGATAGCGCCGCGTTTGCGGTCGCGGCGACAAAGCGTCGCGACAGTCGCCGCGACCGGTGCAGGCGACAGTTTTGTATGGGCGCCTATGTAAAAACGCCTGTGCTAACCACACGAGGCGATGCGCTTTTCAACAGTCGCCTGAAAAAGCCTGGCGAGGCATTTTCAGGCGACTGTTGAAAAGCGCATCGCCTCGTGTGGTTAGCACAGGCGTTTTTACATAGGCGCCCATACAAAACTGTCGCCTGCGCCGGTCGCGGCGACCGCAAATGCGTCGCTATCTCCCCGTGTGGACTAGCCCTTAAACTCCCTTGCTTTTATACCAGCTTCCCTCCCATTTGACATACCTCCCTTTTTTTCCAGCCTCTGGACCCACCCCTCCACTTTTACTGGCTTCTGATTCTACCCTTCCCTCTTAGCTGGCCTTGGTTGTATGCTCAATTTGTTTCTAGATAAAATTCTTTGTTGAGTTAAAATGAGAAAAATCTATGTGTAATTAGACCTTTTAATATTCACATTCAGTGATTAGTGACTGGCCAGTCTACTATATACCATATATGGGATCTGTTATTGAAAAAACCTTGAATTGCCCACTTAAGCTCCTCAGCAGGGATGGGCGAATTTGACCCGTTTAGTTTTGCCAAAAATTCGCCGCCGGCGAAATGTCGCAGACGCCCATTAAAGTCTATGGGCGTCATAAAAAATTTGTCGCGCGGCGAAATTATTTTGTCGCACGTTTTTTTTTTTTGACGTACGTCTCCATACAAGTCTATGGGCATCATTTTTTCGGCGAAACGAGGCGAAAAAATTCGCCCATCCCTACTCCTCAGCACATACTGCACATTTTCATGCCTAGGCATCATTCACATTTATTTTCGAATTTTCAGTCTTCTACCCATAGCCTTGAATGCTGGTAAAATTATTTAGACTGTGTTCTGAATCTGAGCTTTGAATTTTCCATTATTAACACAATCACCAGTCTGACCTGCCATGTTGGATGCCTGTTCTATAGCTGCATATATTCTTATTGCCAGCGGCATCTTCAAAAATGCTCCAGCTGTGCAATATTATTTGTTACAATACTTGTACCAGCTTGTCTGTACTTTCCTAAGGCATCATTTTTTAAATGCAGAATGTTGCTGACGTCGGCCTCAGAGTGCTATGGCTGGACTTTGCCTTGCGTTACAGTAGTCTCTGTCAGTTTCTAGCTCCCAGGTGTTTCTGTGGATATCATTAGCAGAAGGAATGCTTCAGATGCCTGGGATTAGGTTTTCAAATTAATTATGCATATGTGGGACCCTTTATCCAGAATGTTTGGGACCTGGGGTTTTCTGGATAACAGATCTTCCTGTAATGTAGATTTTCCTCCCTTAAGTCTACTAGAAAATCATGTAAGCATTAAATAAACCCAAGAGGCTGATTTTGCTTCCAGTAAGGATTAATCGTATTTTAGTTTTGAACAAGTACAAGGTACGGCTATATTATTCCAGAGAAAAAGAAAATCCTTTTTAAAAATGTGGATTATTTGGATGATATGGAGTCTATGGGAAATTGCCATTACGCAATTCAGAGCTTTTTGGATAACGGGTTTTCAGGTAACAGATCCCATACCTGTGTATGTGTGTGTCTATACACACACACACACACACACACACACACACACACACACACACACACACGCACACACACGCACACACACGCACACATGCACACACGTATGGGATCTGTTACCTGGAAACCCGTTATCCAAAAAGCTCAGAATTAGTTCTAGTCTGGAGGTCTTCAGCCTGTGTACTAATATACCAGTGGCATAAATATGGGCCAGAAGGTCTCACCTTGTGGAAAGGGTGGCCTCATCTGATCAGTTGAATCCCCCCCCAAAATGTTATCTTGAATTTAATTTTAATGTGAATCACTGGTAGCTAGTGGGGATGCTGAATAGAATGATCGTTGATAATACCTGCAATGAATAGTCTCCCTGCAAACCCAGGCATTGCTTTATCAAACACTTTGGGGCTCCTCTGAATTCAGCGTGCATTAGTTTAGGACAGTCTCTACGAAATCATGTCACGCTGTGTTCAGAGGAGTGCACATTGCCAGTCGACTGCTGTGCAAGGTTTTCTGTTAACAATGAGCTTGGTTTTGTAATGTGGGAAGATGTCATTCACAACTATCATTCAGTCTTGTATCCAGCAGCTCCACTGACTACCAGTGATTACTGTAAAGAGAAAGGGGATGAATGGGGGTTAAACAGTGACGCACCGATAATATCTTACGCCAGAAGACCTGGATATCAGTCGGCTCGTCGATTGGGCTGGCTGGAAAATTTTAAAAAGTTGCCTTTGAAGGCACCCGAACATCAGCCATTGTTACTGCTTAATGGTCAGATACAGGTAGAATTCTATTGTTTCTACCTGTGCATCTGACAATTCAGCTCTTCATGCGTGTATTTTCCAGGAAAGATTGTAATTGTAATGCCTATGGCCACCTTTACTTCATTTATGATCTGACAGCATAGTGACAGATGAATTTGCTACCTGCCGACGGTGCTGTTACATAGTTGCATAGTTAGGTTAACTAAAGACACATGTCCATCAAGTTCAACTTAACTCTATTTTAACCTGCCTAACAGCTAGTTGATCCAGAGGAAGGCAAAAAAACCTCATTTGAAGACTGTCCAATTTGCCTCAGAGGGTGGAATTATTATTCCTCTGAAAATGGAGGAAGTGATGCCCTGCTATATAATAACTGTGCTTACAACATTATACACACAAAGATGCAGCTTACTCTGGTGAGTGGGATGCTGCTCTGTAAATAAAGCTAGGATTAGATTTATATGCGCCCCTTAACAGATTTAAAAAATACAGTGGAACCCCAATTTTATGTTTTTCAGGGGACCAGGGAAATGTATTATGTATTATAAATAGGTGGGACCACAAAACAACAATGTAAAATGAGGGAAAACTTAAAATCAGGGGATGTAAAATTGAGGTTCCACTGTAACATATGAAAATCTGTCGCGTTGAAGCTGAATAATTAGAAATGTGCTTAAAATAATGTCCTCATTATGTGAGAATATTTCATATAAATGTTTTTTCTTCTCTACAATATGACTTGTATGCTATGCACTCTGTCAGAACATCTGAAGATAAGAAAATCCTGTATAAAATATTTGCGTGAAAATCGTGGACAGTATGAAGCGGTAATAACATAACCAATTTTATTTTCAGTCTTGAGCACTTTTTTGCTAAGCGTTACTCTGCCTGTAAATACATAGATATTTTCTATAATTCAATCAGATGCTTCTTGACTTGAAATATCAACTGTGAATACTAAATCAAGTGGCCAAAAACTAAAATGTGTGTTTCCTTATCCTTTAACCTGCCTGTAAAGGCACAGGAGCACTTAGACAAAGGGAAGACGTACCCACTCCATGCAAATTGTAGACTTGTCTGTTTTGACTGAAAATTATACATATATTACCTGTGTGAAAAACTATTTGCCCCCTTCCTGATTTCTTATTCTTTTGCATGTTTGTCACACAAAATGTTTCTGATCATCAAACACATTTAACTATTAGTCAAAGATAACACAAGTAAACACAAAATGCAGTTTTTAAATGAGGGTTTTTTTATTTAGGGAGAAAAGAAATCCAAATCTACATTTTCATGTGTGAAAAAGTAATTGCCCCCTGAACCTAATAACTGGTTGGGCCACCCTTAGCAGCAATAACTGCAATCAAGCGTTTGCGATAACTTGCAACGAGTCTTTTACAGCGCTCTGGAGGAATTTTGGCCCACTCATCTTTGCAGAATTGTTGTAATTCAGCTTTATTTGAGGGTTTTCTAGCATGAACCGCCTTTTTAAGGTCATGCCACAACATCTCAATAGGATTCAGGTCAGGACTTTGACTAGGCCACTCCAAAGTCTTCATTTTGTTTTTCTTCAGCCATTCAGAGGTGGATTTGCTGGTGTGTTTTGGGTCATTGTCCTGCTGCAGCACCCAAGATCGCTTCAGCTTGAGTTGACGAACAGATGGCCGGACATTCTCCTTCAGGATTTTTTGGTAGACAGTAGAATTCATGGTTCCATCTATCACAGCAAGTCTTCCAGGTCCTGAAGCAGCAAAACAACCCCAGACCATCACACTACCACCACCATATTTTACTGTTGGTATGATGTTCTTTTTCTGAAATGCTGTGTTACTTTTACGCCAGATGTAACGGGACGGGCGCCTTCCAAAAAGTTCAACTTTTGTCTCGTCGGTCCACAAGGTATTTTCCCAAAAGTCTTGGTAATCATTGAGATGTTTTTTAGCAAAATTGAGACGAGCCTTAATGTTCTTTTGGCTTAAAAGTGGTTTGCGCCTTGGAAATCTGACATGCAGGCCGTTTTTGCCCAGTCTCTTTCTTATGGTGGAGTCGTGAACACTGACCTTAAGTGAGGCCTGCAGTTCTTTAGATGTTGTCCTGGGGTCTTTTGTGGCCTCTCTGAGTTGTCTCTGCACTCTTGGGGTAATTTTGGTCGGCCGGCCACTCCTGGGAAGGTTCACCACTGTTCCATGTTTTTGCCATTTGTGGATAATGGCTCTCACTGTGGTTCGCTGGAGTCCCAAAGCTTTAGAAATGGCTTTATAACCTTTGAAATTGAACTCAGGTGTGATAAACCACAGTTAAGTTATTTTTTAACAAGGGGGGCAATCACTTTTTCACACAGGCCCATGTAGATTTGGAGTTTTTTTTCTCCCTTAATAACGTAAACCTTCATTTAAAAACTGCATTTTGTGTTCAATTATGTTATCTTTGACTAATAGTTAACGGTTTTTGATGAGCAGAAACATTTAAGTGTGACAAACATGCAAAAGAATAAGAAATCAGGAAGGGGGCAAATAGTTTTTCACACCACTGTACTTACCAACCGTTTTTTTTTTGTTTCTGGCTATAGATTTGTTCGCCCTATGGGCATTTTAAGGCAGGTTGCTAAAAGCTAACAGATTCTGTTTGTTTTACAGTTTATTGAGGGATCCTTTGAAGACTATCTAAAAAGTTTAGAAAATTCACAGGTATTGTGCAATTGTTTATCCTATAATGCACTTTACTTAATATAGTCGAAGAACAAGTAGCTTTCCCAGGGCAAATAAATGTGTTTATATTTATGTTTGACTATTTATTTTGTAAAGTTTTATGGGTAGCACCTTTTTAAAACAAAATGGACACTATAATATTGCAGCATTAATGAGGATCTTACTGGACTGGCTCCATTCTTAATGGCAACATACACTACAAGACATAGATGCATGTTTTTGCAATCTAATAACCATACTTCTTACAGATGAACAGGAACTACCCAGAGATTCCAAATAATTCTCTAATCTTATCTATATGACATGTATGACATATCTTACTATCGAAATATAATTTAGATCCCTTCATTTAACTTGCTTGAAGAATTTTAAAATAGGCAGGCAAATTACACGTTCTTGAGGTGAGCAGATGCAGGTCTCTCTGCAATAAATCATGTAGTTAATACTAAAGTGAAGGGATCCCCAACTTTTAAGAAAATGATGGGGAAAAAATCAAATAGTCACAACATAAAATTTTAAAACATTTATTAGAGTTGAATTGGAACAATCCTTTGGATAGTCTTTCAGGCATTTTGGGGAAACCAGTTATATGAAACTGTGTTTGTATTCCTCACTTATACTAAACAACATAGGGGAGTAGTTAAATGATTCATTTTTCCCTGAACTGGACATGAATGGCTGTATCAAAACACTTCCCATGGTATCATACTGGGAAACTTCTTCATATTACTCTCCTATTTTAACTGAAATTATGGAAAACTACGAATTGCCCAAAATGTAATCAGAGTGAAGCAAATAAGTGGCATGCATTAAGGGGATGCCCCTTTTATTTAGTTTGGTGGCTAAATAAAAGGGGATACTCCCCGACTGCATCAATCAGAGTGTGTGCGGATCCGTCTTTCTATACATATACGTTGCTAGGGGACCCGGCCGGGTTGACGGAAGAGACGCACCACCAGTTGCAGGATTGGTGAACTACAGGTGTGCGGTAGGAGAAATGACATTGTAACAAAATGGAGCGGAACACCTGTTGCAGCTATGGTTGCTGAAACTCCAGACCCTTGAAGTTTTTATTTACGCACGCAAGTCATTAGCCCCGTATTCTTTCAGTCCTGCTTACTAATACTAACTAATTACTAACTAGTCTGCATTCTAATTAAAATAAACATTTGCCAAGCAGTACTTTCTGCTCTGTTCTTTTTGTCGTTTGCATGTGATTAGAAGCAGTTTATATTAGCTATGCAAAAGGATACGTAAGTTAATCAAAGTGTCTTTTCAAACTAAATGCATTATGATTATTTTTAATTTCTTATGGTTTGAAATATATTCTTTATTTTGCCCACTTATGTTGTAAAACTCATATACGCAAGGAGTATGCATATTTGCAGAATCTTAAAACAACTTTTATTCATTTTGTACAGGAGTGGGTTGGCTAAGTGGAAATAAGTGCCCTTTCTCTTATGTTCAAGTAAGATGCTTATGTGTGTGCATGAGTTTCTAAACATGTTTTTCAGTTATTATAATATAGAAATGTAATACTTTAGTCTTGTGATAAATGTTATATTGCTTTAGTTGCAATACCAGAAGGTAGAAGGTATTCATTTTACATTCAGTTTTTATAATGTTTACATATCCTTTCCAAACAGAAGGTGAAAGCAGTGATCATCATGCTAGATGACAAGGAAACCTAAATTAATTAGGGGTGTCAATAACCCTCCAGTGCATTTCCTGGTTAGTGCCCTTTTAAGAAAAACATGCATTGGCCAAAGATAATTTCTAGCACAGTGCTGCACAGCTGTCTAACCTGCCTTTTAAAATAGCCTCTGGACAGACTTAGACTTGTGCCTACATAGTAGAGTAACTGGAATATCTGGAGGGCCTGCATGAAGCAAAGGTAGTTCCAACTGACCCCCATAGATTTTTTTGGGTAGCATATTGTTTTTCAGTTAAGTAATGCAAGAAGCCAACAGAGCAAAGTTGCATGACTTGACTGTTTTGTGTTTTTTTTTTTTAAGGAAAGATTTTATTATTTATCAAGAGCCTACTGTCAGAAAAGGTAAGTAGTGAAGCTAATTAAAAATCATGTTAGTGCAGTTTGTTGTGAAAAGGAAAACAGAGTTTTCATGGACCCCTGCCACTTCATAATAGACAAAAAATTGAGTTATTGCATATACATTTAATGTAACTAATTTACAATTAAAAACCCTTAAGTATTCCAAAATGTATTCCAAAATCAGACAAAATACATTGGCAAATAGGAACAGTGGTTTTACCGTAAGTCACAGTTCACTGACAAGGTCAGATCGACACCAAAACCAAAAAAATGATTGGAGGGTGCCAATTTGACTACTATTGCTCTCCTCCTAACCTGAGATGGTGCTTTCTTTTTAAAAATAAAACAATTGCAAACTACCTGTACTACCTGTAAGAAAATGCACTGGCCTCAGTTACATTGGTGCACAGCACAGGGTCTGCCCAAGGTGATGCAGGGAATACTAGGGAGCTGACAAGAAGATGTTGGTTTTGCTTACTGCACAAAAGTACTCCAGGCCAGGATGTAAAGAATAGAATTGCTGGCACGGGGTATTAGATTAATGATTATTACTCACTTGGAGGTGCCTGGCAAATTGGAAACGTACTGTGATTTTTTTCTGCAATGACAGACTTTCACCATTGTCTCTTTGGTCCAATCCAGTCAAAACCCTGTGTAGGTAGGGTGTGTTCACAGAGCTGTAAGTTTTTTGCAGCTCAGCTGTTTGGAAAGCACAGAAGCAAATGCACAAAGTTACATAACTTGGTAAAAGAAGCATACAACTTGAACTCCCGAGCAGTGTCAACATGTAATATAGTCTGGATAAATCATTGGCCTTACTCCTTATTAGGTATTGATATATTGTTCTAGGATCAATTAAAACACATTATTTAATGAATCACGTACTATATTATTTAATCATAATAATATATCATTTAATATAGTTATAAGTAGTTTGTGATATATATTGGTCTGAATAAACCGTTAACTGATGTTGCATTTTATGTTTTGGTGTATCCTGTTAACTGAATGTCTTCTGTTAACAGAAGAAATGGATGAAATAATGTTAATTGTTCAGCTAAACTAGCATATATCATAGAGTGAATGCTAATGCTTTTCTAACTTCCCTTTTTAGATAATGCTGCGTTTTTCTAATGGGAATCATTGATATAATTTACCCTATTGGTTTTGTTGAGACTGCCGCTATGTGCCAATGTAAGTGATTTTTTATAATCTAAAAAATGCGAAATGATACCCTTGGAACCTGGTTTAAATAAAAAATTCACTACCATTTATTCTAGTTGACCATATATGTGAAAACCCATCATTCTACAATTTAATTTATGTTCTTTTCTGTTGTAATCAATATAATTATAATAACTGGAGGCATCATACAGTAGTTACTGAACACTGACAGGGCAGTGCCATCTGATGATGCACTATTTGGAGATTAAAGCACAGCTACAAATCCACCTAAATTGTGACTCCCTACATTGAAGAACTGTCTTAAACCCTTTCACATAACTATCATAAATAAATCTTAAATGTTCTATATTGCAGAATGTTAAGTTGGAATTGCACTAAATAATCCACTCATTTGGTGAGGATGCCAAAAGTGAACCTTTTCCTCATATATCCACCTTGAGATGCGCTAACCTGACAGTTTAGACCAAGGGCCAAGCAACCAGACCTCATCAACAAGCCATTCGGTTCCTGTCTTGATGGGATTTTTAAACCTGCCCTGATCAATATCTGCCTAATTTTCTGCCACATATTGTTCCTTAGGGCCCCATACACAGCAGTAAATCGGCCCATGTATGGCCATGGTTAATAACTGCCACTGTAACTGCACAGCCAAAGACAGTCAGAGATATACCTTCAGAAGTGTTCTGATGTTGCTCTGCTCAGAAAAATGCCCTTTCCTATTTTCTTCCTGAGCAGAGCAACATCAGAACACTTCTCTGTCTTTCTTTGCCAATTTACAGAGCTTTCCAATGCATGCGCAGTGTTGGAGGTCCATTAGCGAAGAAATGAGCCCCACTGCGCTACTCTGCATGTATTTGTCAGCGTTACATTCAGGGACACTTTTCCAAGTAATGGACTATGTGGGGAAGAAGCAGGGAGGGGGCCAATGGAGGGTAGTGGATGGGGGCTTTCTCTTTGGGCAGTTTAGTTCTTTTTAAAGTCTGATTTGTACCCATCGTTGATTATTTCCTGCCAGTGTCTTTTCAGAATTCAAAAATTATGAAAAACACCAACCATAAATTGCCATGCCTGTACTAACTGTCTACACTCCAGACCTGGGCAATATTTTCCCTTTTTTTTTATTGTATTTGAATTTGCACGTTTCATAGCTTTTTATTCAGCAGCTCTCCAGTTTACAATTTCAGCAATCTGTTTGCTTGGGTTCAGATTACCCTAGCAACCATGCATTGATTTGAATAAAGACAGGAATATGCATAGAAGAGGGTCTGAATAGAAAGATGAGTCATAAAAAATAGCAATAAAAATACATTTGTAGCTTTACGAAGCATTTGTTTTTTAGATGGGGTCAGTGACCCCCATTTGAAAGATGGAAAGAGTCAAAAGAATAAGGCAAATCATTCAAAACCTAAAAAAAAATAAAAAATAAAAAAAAATGAAGACCAATTGAAAAGTTGCTTAGAATTAGCCATTCTGTAACATACTAAAAGTTAACTCAAGGGTGACCCCCCTTGAATTTAACACACACACACACTCACGTCAGTTTTACTAGAAATCAGTTAACCAACAATGGACCAGATTTCATTCCACAAAGAATTGCTATGGTTTATCATGTGACAAGATTCAATTTGAGGAGCGAAAACTTCTCTACTAATTCAATTCCAGTTTGTTAATGGAGACTTCAATAGCGTTTTCAAGCTTTTTCTCATCAAACTGAATCTGGCCCAATGCTTTTGGAATATGGGAGAACCCTGGAACACCCAATAGAACATATAACTTCCAAGTACATGGTGCCCTGGTTAGACTCACCCGTAACACTAAGAGGCAGCAGTGCTCTATTGTGTTTAAGTTCCATATGCTCAAGGATCTATTTTTCAAAAAGCTAAGGTGCCATATACAGTACTGTATGTACCATGGATATTGGTAGTTCATAAACTGGTCTGGGCCTGTGGGGCCCATAGAGGCCACAGGCCACGCGTTTTTTTCCCTGGGGTCCCGCCAGCCCAGTGTGAACCTTTGTACTTTGTGCTGAAATAATCTTTTATATAAACCCAGAGATAGAGAGATCCCTTTTGTTAGATGCCGTGAATAGCTATACCTGATTTGAGGCATGGGCAGAGCTTTAATGGCTTATGTTGCCAAAAGAGATTTACTAGTTCTGTGTGTCGCACTCCTAATTATTTGTGTGGACTGTTCTGAGAAATAATTATGGAGTAACTGTAATGTTTTGCAGATTTATAAAGGCAATAATGTCTAATACTAGTCATTGTAAACTTTTACTGAAATATTTTTGTCTAATTCCATGCACCTTTAATTTCAGACTCTATGTATTATTTTGTAAAATCTGTACTTATGCAAAATGTGTTTTTAATTTCTCTCGATTCAGAAAACCAAAGCCTAAACGTAATGGAAAATCCTCCTCCATTACCTATGAATCCTAGGGGCACAACTGAAACCTTTCAAGAACACAAACTGGTAAGAAAATAGCCCAACGCAATTAATATTTGTTTGCTTTTCCTTAACCATTCTAGATGCTGTTTTAAAACAGGGCAGCGCATTTTGAAGGATGTGGTTCCCATAGACTTTAGTGTTAGTGGTGTGCAGGCTGGACCGAAACATACAAGCTTACACGTGGATGTGGTTGACAAAGTGTGGGTGGGGCTTTCCCTCTGTTATTGCTGGCATGTCCCAACCCTTCGGCCCCATACCCCTTTCCCAATCTGGTGATGCATTCATCATTACCTGGCCCATCTCTCTCAGGTTGACCAGGGAACATTGTGCTTGACTGGGTTTGGAATGGGAAGGGGCAAGGTAGTATTGGTGCAGGTTTTTAAATTGCAATTTAATGATCCACTCATCACTATACCACATCTTAATTGACATAATCTGGCACCAAAAAGAATGTTTTATATAAAATAAGTGGCACACTATTTGGATCTCTTCCCCCCCCCCTTATTTTAGAGTACATTGAAAGCTCACGGTTTTTGGACAGTGCTAGTTTGTGAGTGTTGCCTTGGTGATCCCATTTGCCAGTGTGAGGAGCCACTTTATAAGCAAAACCAATAACTAAAAATGTACCAGCCCTGTTTTTTGGAGTTGTTACACCGCCATCTTGTATTTTTCCCAGGAGGAATAGCATCCACCTGTCACTGCAAACTGGAGGCAGTTTTCAGCCAGAAAACTCTCATGTACATTTTCTGCTTACAATCTACCATACATGCATAGTTACAAGTCAGTCATGCCAGCAACTATATTAGAAGCAGCAGTTATATTAGCCTTAATAAATACATAAGAAAGGCAGTAAGTGTAACTGATCCTAGATTGGGTTTTGTATTTAGTTTAGCTGGAGAAGAAAATGGGCTAGCAACCTAGCAGGTGATGTTCTTGTTTTTCTTTTTGCTCTGCATCACTTCACAGCCTTGCTAGATTGCAATAAAATTGGGCAGTTGCTGATTTTTTTTTTTTATACTTCATGTTTAAATTGATATATTCTGATGTAAACAACTTGTGTTTAGTATGCATTTTATGCTTAGTGTAGTAAATACATTTTAAAAAAATATTTTATTTGTATCCTATGCAAAATGTTCAGCAGATTAAACGTTGTAATTTTTCTCTTGTGGTTTATTTTTCAGCGCACTTTCATTCATGAAAATATTTCCTCCATTATTAAAGAAACATTTACTAATCTAGTATCCAAATATCCAGAGTATGTGGTAGCTCATTAGCTGCGTTTGTGATTGAAAAGGATATGCCATTTTTCTTTCAGTACCTTATTTGCCACCACTGTTTTTATATATAATGTTTGCATAATTTTGTTTTCCATAATACATGCCTACAATATTTACTAGATTGTTGTTTATAACCTGAAAGGTGTAACAAATAAAGTTTACCCTGGTGGTCCAGTGGCTCTCCCTGGTGGGCTAGCGTCTCCAGCGGGTATGCCTGCCGCATGTGTCCTGCTTCCGGTTTCCCTATGGCGCCCGCAGGCACGAGCTTTCGGGTTTATGTGCCGTCGTGATGACGCCATTGCACATTGGCACAAAATCCAAAAGTATTTAAAGGGATTTCAGTACTGAACACATTGCCTGTTGTTAGGTTCGATTTAGTTTGTTCCTGGTGCTGTTTCTACGTGAATCCTTTGGATCTTCTGGTTATTGACCTTTGTCTTGCCTGAATATTCTGAACTCTGTATCCTGACCCGTGTCTGGCTGTTTAGATTAAATTAGAGTTGAAGTGTTGAGTATACTTTTCACATATATTTGATATGTGCTTACATACTTTGGCACAGTAGGTCACATGAAATTGAAAGAAGAACCAGCGCTAAACAGCTTGAGGACAGACCATACAAAAACAAAATAACCTGATATAGTGTAGTATTCCGTGTTCTATTGCACACCTTTTATGTGATTCAAAATTAGGAGGAGTGCTCTTTCTCCTCCACCTTTGGGTTTAATACTGTTTATCACCAGTAACATCAAATATTTTTACAAAAAGATTTGTTAGAATACAACGAAAAAAACCCCACCAAGACAGATTAAAATTTAAAATAGCAAAGCCTTTATTAAGAAATAACTTACAGAAACTCCGCTTCCCCTCCTCTTCAGAAAAGGCGACAGGGCGACCATCCATTCTGCGGCGCTCAATTTCTTCTCCCTGGCTATTCACTGACAGCATGTCATTCTCCTTCTCCAGCTCTTCTTCGTCCTCCTCCCAGAAGCAGCAGTAGGAAGGCGATGTTCGGCTGGCTCCCCATGAGGCGCAGGAAGGTAGAGGATGGCAGCGCCTCCATTCCGACAGAGATCTATTTAAATCGGCAGAATGGAGCAGACAGTGCAGCGACAAAGGGAGCCGTGTTTCTCTGCAGAGCCTATCTATGGGGAAGTGAACCAGCTGGGCGGCGTGTTTGTGAATGGCAGGCCCCTGCCCAATGCCATCCAGCTGCGGATCAGAGAAACACTGCTATCCTGGCACCAAGCAAGGAGTTCTGGGTTCCCCTTGTGCATGGAAGGTACGCTGCCGGCCTGCTATCTTACAGTGCGGTCAGGAATAATGACACAGCGGCGGCCCTCTGCCTAAATGAAGCGCGGTAGCTAAGGAGAAGATCCTTGCCTTCATGCAACCCCTTTTTGTCTCCATGCGCTTCTCTTCCTGCTTCAGGGGCGAACACAGTACAGCGAGTGGTGATCAGAACAGAGGTTTGGAGAGAGTGGGCATGGGAGGTACAGGTGCAAGAGGCCATTTAACGACCTTCCTAGTTGCTTATTTTTCAATTCCTGATTTGGAGGTTAGTTTTGGTTGTATAAAAACCTGATGAACTGCTCAATAGAGGCTCCTGTAGGCTGCCAATACACATGGGGCTGCCAAATGGTCAATCACCTATTTTGCACCACCCAGTAACACACCCAGTAACATTGTTTATGCTTGAGTTGCTCCCCAGCTCTTTTTACATCTGAATGTGACTTACAGGTAAAAAAAAGTTGGGGACCCTGCATTAAGATGATTAAAAAACATTTATAAAAGACAAATGTTGAGTTGCCATCACCATGGATTACTTACAGATAGAAAGCAAATCAGTCACAAACCAATTGCTGCTTGTTTACACAATGGGAAATGGCATTTCCATATTTTATTGTTACACTGATTTTGTTTACTATAGACGGCAAACCGAAGGTGGAGTGCAGTGTGGTAACAGAGTTCACTGATCATATCCGTGTGAGAATGGATGCAGAACTGATAATATTCCTACATGATATGGTGTTTACCCCTGAATTCTGTCCCCTCTAGAAATAGAGACCGCACATTCAGAGTGAGTGCAGCGGAGCTCACGGGCGTTATCTTCTCTTCAGTTATCTTTGTGAAGTGAATGGCGTATTGGCGCAGTCTTCTGGTTTGTGACAACTGCACATGTGCTGAAAGAGACGGAAATTGCCGAAGGGGAGGAAGAAGACACGAACGGGACAGAATTCAGGGGTAGGACTGTGCAGGGGGAGGCTGAGAGAGAGGGGCTAGCGGTGACTGATCACCATGGGAGGTTAAGTTCTCCTTTAAGGATAATACAGTTAAAAGTTCAAAACATTTTAACCCACTACAAGTGCCAAAAGTGTAAGTAACTGATTTATGAATGTACTGTACATACCGCACAAACATAGTTGTCTATAGCAATCAATCAGCAATTAATTTTAAACAACTACAAGTTAGAAGAAAATAAATATCAAGATCGGAATGGAGTTTACTGGAAAACTGCATTTGTGCAATTTAGCACCTTTGTTAGTAAATATCCCCTAAAAGGAGAAGTAAAGGTTAAATAGCTGTTCCACAATTTTTCTCTGCTTTCTCAGGCCTCCCCCGCATATAAGTTGCGTGGAAGAAAATTGGCAAATAAGTTCTGTACTGCTCCTGTGCATGCACAATTGGTGGTACAGGGAAAGCCTGTAAAATCAAAAAATGATCATGGTGTGGCAGAAGAAAGCACCCCCCAGCAGGTGTTTTACAGAGAAACAAATTTCTTCTAAATCAGAATTATTAGCTTAATGAAACCGTAACACAAAAAAATAAAAGCATTTTAAAGTTATTAAAATATCATGTACTATTGCCCTGCATTCAAACCAAAAAAGGAGAAAATGCACAGATTTAGCAGATAACAGATACGCTCTGTAATAGAATACAGTGGGATTCTACAGTGTGCATGTGTTATCTATGTAACCTGAGCCTTGAATGGTTGCCCCATGGCTGCACAGCAGCTTGTTTATATAAACTATAGTAGTGATTCTAAAGCAAACACCAATAGTACTAGTGCACTTGAACAGTACATTATATTTTAGTTACTTTGGTATTACTGTTCCTTTAAATTGGACTTCATGAGAGATGACCTTCCTGTAATTCATAATTATCTGTATAATGGTTTTTGGGTAAGGGATCCCAAACCTGCAATGGGATTAACCTTTTACCTGCCAAGAACGTAGGTACTACGTTCTTGCAGGGAAAAGCCCTAACTGCCAAGCACGTAGTACCTACGTTCTTGGCTGTAAAGGGCTCTCCTCTGCATCTGCGGCCATTGCCGCTTCAGCAGAGGCTTCAGATAGTCTCCCCACCCCCTAGGCAACGAGCAGAGGGAGAGGAGGGGGAGGTCACGTGGGTCCTGCGACACGATCGTCGCAGGACCCGTCTACAGTTATGCAGACACGTGTCTGCTGCTTCTGCTGCCTCTCCTCTCCTCTGCTCCTCTCTGCATTTGCGGCGATTGCCGCTTCAGCAGACAGAGGGATCTGTTACTCTCCCCACCCCCTAGGCAACGAGGAGGGGGAGGTCACATGGGTCCTGCGATTGTCGCAGGACCCGTCTACAGTTATGCAGACACGTGTCTGCTGCTTCTGCTGCCTCTCCTCTCCTCTGCTCCTCTCTGCATTTGCGGCGATTGCCGCTTCAGCAGACAGAGGGATCTGTTACTCTCCCCACCCCCTAGGCAACGAGCAGGGGGAGAGGAGGGGGAGGTCACATGGGTCCTGCGATTGTCGCAGGACCCGTCTACAGTTATGCAGACACGTGTCTGCTCCTTGTGCGTCTCCTCTGCCTGTTCCAGCCAGCCTGCTGCTTCCTGCTGCGTGCACTCTGCTTTAGGACCCCCCCTAGCTGCCCAGGACCCTGCTGGACATCAGAACTGTAAGTAGCATTTATTTTACAGTTATACACACACATTTACATACTAATTACATGCATGTACAAATACACAATACACATTTTACTAAGTTAGCTTTATTCTTTTTCTTTTCAGGCTTTTTTTTTTTGTTGCAATTTTGTATATGTCAGAATGTGTACTTTACAAAAATGTATGTTTTTGGGGGGGTCTTGTGCTGTTAGGGGGTCTTGTGGCACAATATACAGTCACTGCTTTATGTTCACAGAAGGCGAAAAGACAATTTTCAGAAATGTCATAAAAACCGCTGCCTTAGCGTAACTTTGCAGTACGATAGTTTGGAGTAGAAAGACATAATTACCTATTTTGTATTCGACAGAATGTGTACTTTCTAAAAATATATGGTTTTGGGGGTCTATGTGCTGTTAGGAGGGTATTGCGGCTCAATATGCTGTCACAGGCCATTCAAATCAAATGCACTAATTTTATTTGGGGGTCCGCACATGCCAGCTGCTTTGGTATACCTATGCATATTGGGCATCAAACTGTTCAGTAGACCCGTGGCGTCAATATTTAGGGTGTTTTACAATTCTATATAAGAAATTAGGTGAGATAAATGCGGCCAATTGCAATATTTTTCGACAATTTTCAGAAATGTCATAAAAACCGCTGCCTTTACCGTAGCTTTACAGTAAGGTAGTTTGGAGTAGAAAGACATAATTACCCATTTTAGATTTGTCAGAATGTGTACTTTCTAAACATATATGGTTTTGGGGGTCTATGTGCTGTTAGGAGGGTCTTTTGGCAAATAATACGCAGTCATGGGTCATTCTTCACAGAAGGTAAAAAGACAGCGGAGAAAATTCAAATACACAATTTTTTTGGGGGTCCGCACATGCCAGCTGCTTTGGTATATCTATGCATATTGGGCATGAAAATGTTCAGTAGACCCTTGGCATCAATATTTAGGATGTTTTACAATTGTTTGTAAGAAATTGGGTGAGATAAATGCGGCCAATTGCAATATTTTTAGACAATTTTCAGAAATGTAAAAACAAACGCTGCCTTTAGCGTAGCTTTACAGTAAGGCAGTTTGGAGTAGAAAGACATAATTACCCATTTTAGATTCTTCAGAATGTGTACTTTCCAAACATATATGGTTTTGGGGGTCTATGTGCTGTTAGGAGGGTCTTTTGGCAAATAATACACAGTCACGGGTCATTCTTCACAGAAGGTGAAAAGACAGAGAAGAAAATTCAAATGCACTAATTTTATTTGGGGGTCTGCACATGCAAGCTGCTTTGGTATATCTATGCATACTTGGCATCAAACTGTTCAGTAGACCCTTGGCGTCAATATTTAGGGTGTTTTACAATGGTATGTTACAAATTGGGTGAGATAAATGTGACCAATTGCAATATTTTTAGACAATTTTCAGAAATGTCATAAAAACCACTGCCTTTATCGAAGCTTTGCAGTAAGGTAGTTTGGAGTAGAAAGACATAATTACCCATTTTAGATTCGTCAGAATGTGTACTTTCCAAACATATATGGTTTTGGGGGTCTATGTGCTGTTAGGAGGGTCTTTTGGCAAATAATACAGAGTCACGGGCCATTCTTCACAGAAGGCGAAAAGACAGCGGAGAAAATTCAAATACACACATTTTTTGGGGGTCCGCACATGCCAGCTGCTTTGGTATATCTATGCACATTGGGCATCAAACTGTTCAGTAGACCCTTGGCGTCAATATTTAGGGTGTTTTACAATTGTATGTTACAAATTGGGTGAGATAAATGTGACCAATTGCAATATTTTTAGACAATTTTCAGAAATGTCATAAAAACCGCTGCCTTTATCGAAGCTTTGCAGTAAGGTAGTTTGGAGTAGAAAGACATAATTACCCATTTTAGATTCGTCAGAATGTGTGCTTTCCAAACATATATGGTTTTGGGGGTCTATGTGCTGTTAGGAGGGTCTTTTGGCAAATAATACACAGTCACGTGTCATACTTCACAGAAGGCGAAAAGACAGCGGAGAAAATTCAAATACACACATTTTTTGGGGGTCCGCACATGCCAGCTGCTTTGGTATATCTATGCACATTGGGCATCAAACTGTTCAGTAGACCCTTGGCGTCAATATTTAGGGTGTTTTACAATTGTATGTTACAAATTGGGTGAGATAAATGTGACCAATTGCAATATTTTTAGACAATTTTCAGAAATGTCATAAAAACCGCTGCCTTTATCGAAGCTTTGCAGTAAGGTAGTTTGGAGTAGAAAGACATAATTACCCATTTTAGATTCGTCAGAATGTGTACTTTCCAAACATATATGGCTTTTAGGGGTTACCATAACTTTTTGTAGCTTTTATCCCATATAAAACTGGTAATGTTTGGAAATTAGTGTAAATGTAAGACATCAAATAAGTATGCAAAAGGTAGATTCTGGGGTCTTTACATGCAATGTACTTCGATAATCCTATGTACATTGGGCATCAAACTGTTCAGAGGACCCCAGGCTTTCATATTTGGGGTGATTTATCTTGATACCTAATAATATGTATGAAATAAGGTGCTGCAGGTGGAAGTTTTGAGGTGATTTTTGGAAATGTCCCCAAAATTGGCAAATTTAGGAAAGATTTGCGGCTTGGTGCTTTGGGGTAGAAAGACATGCATACCCAATTTAGATTCGGGGGAATGTGTACTTTCTGAAAATATATGGTTTTCTAGGGTGAACGTACTTTTTTCTACCTTTGCCCACCCCAAAATGATGTAAATGTTTTGATTTTGCAGCACCTGAAATGATAGACCAAATGGGGGGGTCTTCCTTTTGAGGCCCCTATATGCCATGTGCTTAGGTACACCTATACATATTGGGCATCAAACTGTTCAGCGGACCCTAGGCTTTCATATTTGGGGTCATTTGTCTTGTTAACCAATAGTATGTTCGATATAAGATGCTGCAGGGTGGAAGTTTTGAGGTGATTTTTGGAAATGTCCCCAAAATTGGCAAATTTAGGAAAGATTTGCGGCTTGGCGCTTTGGGGTAGAAAGACATGCACACCCAATTTAGATTCGGGGGAATGTGTACTTTCTGAAAATATATAGTTTTCTGGGGTGAACGTACTGTTTCCTACCTTTGCCCACCCCAAAATGATGTAAATGTCTTGATTTTGCAGCACCTGAAATGACAGACCAAATGGAGGGTCTTCCTTTTGAGGCCCTATATGCCACGTGCTTAGGTAGACCTATACATATTGGGCATCAAACTGTTCAGCGGACCCTAGGCTTTCATATTTGGGGTCATTTGTCTTGTTAACCAATAGTATGTTCGATATAAGATGCTGCAGGTTGGAAGTTTTGAGGTGATTTTTGGAAATGTCCCCAAAATTGGCAAATTTAGGAAAGATTTGCGGCTTGGTGCTTTGGGGTAGAAAGACATGCATACCCAATTTAGATTCGGGGGAATGTGTACTTTCTGAAAATATATGATTTTCTGGGGTGAACGTACTTTTTTCTACCTTTGCCCACCCCAAAATGATGTAAATGTTTTGATTTTGCAGCACCTGAAATGATAGACCAAATGGGGGGGTCTTCATTTGAGGCCCCTATATGCCACGTGCTTAGGTACACCTATACATATTGGGCATCAAACTGTTCAGCGGACCCTAGGCTTTCATATTTGGGGTCATTTGTCTTGTTAACCAATAGTATGTTCGATATAAAATGCTGCAGGGTGGAAGTTTTGAAGTGATTTTTGGAAATGTCCCCAAAATTGGCAAATTTAGGAAAGATTTGCGGCTTGGTGCTTTGGGTTAGAAAGACATGCATACCCAATTTAGATTCGGGGGAATGTGTACTTTCTGAAAATATATAGTTTTCTGGGGTGAACGTACTGTTTCCTACCTTTGCCCACCCCAAAATGATGTAAATGTCTTGATTTTGCAGCACCTGAAATGACAGACCAAATGGAGGGTCTTCTTTTTGAGGCCCTATATGCCACGTGCTTAGGTAGACCTATACATATTGGGCATCAAACTGTTCAGCGGACCCTAGGCTTTCATATTTGGGGTCATTTGTCTTGTTAACCAATAGTATGTTCGATATAAGATGCTGCAGGGTGGAAGTTTTGAGGTGATTTTTGGAAATGTCCCCAAAATTGGCAAATTTAGGAAAGATTTGCAGCTTGGTGCTTTGGGGTAGAAAGACATGCATACCCAATTTAGATTCGGGGGAATGTGTACTTTCTGAAAATATATAGTTTTCTGGGGTGAACGTACTGTTTCCTACCTTTGCCCACCCCAAAATGATGTAAATGTGTTGATTTTGCAGCACCTGAAATGACAGACCAAATGGGGGGTCTTCCTTTTGAGGGCCCTATATGCCACGTGCTTAGGTACACCTATATATATTGGGCATCAAACTGTTCAGCGGACCCTAGGCTTTCATATTTGGGGTCATTTGTCTTGTTAACCAATAGTATGTTCGATATAAGATGCTGCAGGGTGGAAGTTTTGAGGTGATTTTTGGAAATGTCCCCAAAAATTGGCAAATTTAGGAAAAATTTGCGGCTTGGTGCTTTGGGGTAGAAAGACATGCATACCCAATTTGGATTCGGGGGAATGTGTACTTTCTGAAAATATATAGTTTTCTGGGGTGAACGTACTGTTTCCTACCTTTGCCCACCCCAAAATGATGTAAATGTGTTGATTTTGCAGCACCTGAAATAATAGACTAAATGGGGGTCCTCCTTTTGAGGCCCCTATATGCCACGTGCTTAGGTACACCTATACATATTGGGCATCAAACTGTTCAGCGGACCCTAGGCTTTCATATTTGGGGTCATTTGTCTTGTTAACCAATAGTATGTTCGATATAAGATGCTGCAGGGTGGAAGTTTTGAGGTGATTTTTGGAAATGACCCCAAAATTGACAAATTTAGGAAAGATTTGTGGCTTGGTGCTTTGGGGTAGAAAGACATGCATACCCAATTTAGATTCGGGGGAATGTGTACTTTCTGAAAATATATAGTTTTCTGGGTTGAACATACTGTTTCCTACCTTTGCCCACCCCAAAATTATGTAAATGTTTGATTTTGCAGCACCTGAAATGATAGACTAAATGGGGGTCTTCCTTTTGAGGCCCCTATATGCCACACCTATACATATTGGGCATCAAACTGTTCAGCGGACCCTAGGCTTTCATATTTGGGGTCATTTGTCTTGTTAACCAATAGTATGTTCAATATAAGATGCTGCAGGTTGGAAGTTTTGAGGTGATTTTTGGAAATGTCCCCAAAATTGGGAGATTTAGGAAAGATTTGCGGCTTGGTGCTTTGGGGTAGAAAGATATGCATACCCAATTTAGATTCGGGGGAATGTGTACTTTCTGAAAATATATTGTTTTCTGGGGTGAACCTACTGTTAGTGGAATGTTTGGCCTTGAAATCAGAAGTATGCCGTTTTGTGGAGCGGTGCTTTGGAAATTTGCTAGTGTACTGCTTGTAGATTTTGATCTATATAAGTGAGAAATCTCAATAAAACTATATATATTTGGTATTGTTGCGTTCAGGAGACATAGACCTTTCCAAATCTGCTGTGTTCTCGTACATAAAATGAATGATGTTTCTGATATATGTAATTGTACTATGTGAAACCTGATTTTTTTCATTTTATTAGGCACTTTGAAGCCTATATTTTTTTACAGAAGTTGAATTACACAAAAATTCTAGCATATTTTGAAAGCTCAGGTTGTCCTGAAAAAAAACATATATTGTTTCCCTGGTTAAACTAAAACACCCCCCCAGGAAATGCTCTTAAAGTGAAAGAGTACAAAATGTTCAAAAACGGTCTGGCAATAGAAGTACCAAATCAGCCAAATTGTCTGGCAGCGAAAAGGTTAAAAACTAAAAATTGCACGTGTGCGTTGCAATATTTCTGATTTTCCTATTTTTTTTTTTTTTTTATATCTTTGTAAAAAATATTTTTTTCATCTCCCAGTTATATTTCCACCTTGAGTCTTTACAACTCGTCCAGGCCAGAAAAGCCCAGTCATACAGATCCATGAAAGCTCCTCTGTGCAATACTTGAGCCCACCCTCAGGTATTTATTCATCATGTTTCACTTACTTTCTGTTAATGCTTCAACAATTCACATTTTAGTTCTTAATCAAATTTGGCCTGAGCAGCAATAATGTAAAATTCATAAGAGATAGCATTATCCTGTGTATGGGTTTAATGGCAGCTGTTTTCTTATTGTTAACATTCTTTCACTAATTGGTCAGTGTACCCCTCAAAAACACAGGCATTTATTGTGCACCCTGAAGCCGAGTATAATCATCATAGAATCCAGTATGTAGTTCTTCTCATGACAGGAAATGCTTGGACAGCGATGTGCCTCACAAGTGACTTTCAACTTGAAATTTGTCATATATTGTGATATTTAAGCATGCAATTTTATTCTGTAACTCTAGGATTTAAACTGTGGTTGCTAGGGTTACCCTTACCGTAGCAAACAGGCAGTGGTTTCCATGTTTTAATTTAGAAGATGAATATGAGAGCTGGTATGTAAAATAGTAAAAATACCAAACTTCTGGCCTCAAAATGAATCTGCTCTGGTTGTTGGGTGACACTGTCCCTAGCAACCAGATAGCATTTTGAATCTAGCTGAAGAGAGGCAGAATCTAACAGCCAGGCCAGCCAGACTAAGTGCAAATACCCTTTGATTTTCAATGCCTCCTACAATAACCTATGATCTGGAAACCTTTTATCCAGTAAGCTCCAAAGGCTGTCTCCCATAGACTCAATTTTATCCAAATAATCCAAATTTGTAAAAGTGGTTTCCCTTTTCTCTGTAATAATAAAACAGTAACATGTACTTGATCCAAACAAAGATATAATTAATCCTTACTGAAAGCAAAACAGCCTATTGGGTTTATTTAATGGTTACATGATTTTCTAGTAGACTTAAATTATGAATGCCCAAATTATGGAAATCCCCAGGTCCCAAGCTTTTGGGTAACAGGTCCCATACCAGTATTTAAATTTTAATTGAGAAATCTCTGAGAGAAGCTATGCTTGTAATGAAATGAATGAATGCATTTGTTCCCACGTGCTGCTCTAGTATTTTCCATTGCCACAAAAAGTGGAGAAAATGTCATTAAAAAAAATCATCTTTGACATTGTCTCCACCGCTTTATTGATATATTTCAATTAATGTTCTACAGAGACAAATAAAAGTGTTAATTATTGGATTTGTTAGTGAATAGAATTGTTAACCTCAGATCCTGGATTGGCACAAGCCCCGCCCCCCCAGTTACTATTCCCTGGCGCCTCCTTGGGCTGTGCACATGTACAGTAGAGTAAAAGCAGTGGCGTAACTAGACATTACTGGGCCCCACAGCAAACTATTTTTCAGACCCCCAAAATGTCTAGACATTGACCTGTTTACTGATATTTATTGAAATTTATTGGGCCCCTTTACCTCCTGGCACCCCTGCAGCCGCAGGGTCTGCTTCCTCTGTAGTTACGCCCATGAGTAAAAGCTTGGATTATATTGTATTTAAAAAAGTGTCAGTTGAGATTTTGGACATTTTAGGCTAGTATTCCTAGGGGGCAGATTTTTCAAAGGTCGAGGTGAATTTAGTTAAAAACTTCGACTAGGGAATAGTCCAATTTCAATTCGAAATTGAAAAAAAACTTTGAAATTTGAATATTGTACTGTCGCTTTAAAACTTCGACTTCGACCATTCGCTACCGAAAAGCTGCCGAAGTGCTGTTTTAGCCTATGGGGAACCTCCTAGAGCCTATATGGAGGCAATTGGTGGAGTTTGAGAAATCTAAGTTTTTGGGGGGGAAAACTTTGAATCAAAGGCGCTATTCCTTCGATCGTACAATTTGAACACCACTTCGACCCCCAAAAACCTTCGACCTCTATTCGGTTGGTCTTTTTGATTTCAAAGTTAGAAGTTTTTTTAACTTCGAACTTTGACCCTTGATAAATATGCCCCTATGTGGCCAATCGGAGGGTATTGGCAGGCCCAGACTGACAATTTGTCTAGTCGGGCAAATGCCCGTGGGGCCACTCTATACTTTGTTTAAGTGGGCTGCTCCGAGTCCTGAGTGATAATTCTAATTAGAAACTCCCTTTGGATGAATCTGGCGGGCTCTAGGACCCTATTAATAACATTGGGATCACTGGCCTTCCTATATATTTATCTTTATTCCCTATTAATAACATTAGGATTACTGGCCTTCCTATATATTTATCTTTATTCCCTATTAATAACATTGGGATCACTGGCCTTCCTATATATTTATCTTTATTCCCTTATAATAACATTGGGATCACTGGCCTTCCTATAAATGTATCTTTATTCCCTATTAATAACATTGGTATCACTGGTCTTCCTATATATTTATCTTTATTCCCTATTATTAACATTTGGATCACTGGCCTTCCTATAAATTTATCTTTATTCCCTATTAATAACATTGGGATCACTGGCCTTTTTTTCTTCCCTATTAATAACTTTGGAATCATATCACTGGCATTCCTATATATTTATCTTTATTCCCTATTAATAACATTGGGATCACTGGCCTTCCTATATAATTATCTTTATTCACTATTAATAACATTGGGATCACTGACCTTCCTATATATTTATCTTTATTCCCTATTCATAACATTGGATCATATCACTGGCCTTCCTATATATTTTTCTTTATTCCCTATTAATAACATTGGGATCAACCATCATTTTTACCAGCCAGGCCTGTAAAAAACTGGCCAGGTGGCAACCCTATGTATGTGTGTGTCAAAACCAACATCTGTGGCTGGCTGAGTGTTGCACTGTGGGTTATTCCTGAGGAACCAGCCACTTACAACACTGACATGAGAATAATAACTAGAGTCCTTACATGTCTGCATGCTGTTACACACTCACCTATTACATGCAAATTTGACAAACAATATGTACGTCTACTGTTACACATTTGTGTAAAGCCACACATTAACCCCCTATTATTGTTACACACTCACCACACTGTTTATATACACATTCCTTGTTATATAATTAACCTGCACATCTATATTCTTACCCCCTACTGTAAATGATAAAGACTTTAGAAGTCACTGAGGGGGTGTTCTGTGACCATATAAAGACACAAGGCTGCAGGCTGAGTTATACAGGGAACTCTGAGTATCACTTGTGTATTATAAGGGATAATGTACCCCCTAATGTAAATGATAAGGATATTAGAACTCACTGACGGGTTCTGTGACCATATAAAGGCACAAGGCTGCAGAACAGGAGCAATAAGCAGACTTTCAGCTTCTTCTTCCGCTTCTTCTTATTCTTAGCATCCCCTATTTTCTAAACACTTCTCTAATCATCCAAACTCTCCACACTTCTTCATCCTATAGTGGAGCAGGTTGCTTGTCCTTTTCTAAGCGATCCCACATCTGTGTTTTTGCTGCCACTCTTACAGCTTTGAAGCCACACTCACCAAACTTAAATACAATTATCATGAGCTCATGAGTCACCCATTGACTTTAATGGGGAAATTGAAACTGCTGCCTATGTTACAGCTTTGAAGCCACACTCACCAAACTTGAATCACATATTCATGGGGTCAACCCGAACGAAAAGGCAATATTTGTTGGATGCCCCAAAAGTGGGAGGGCCAAAACAGCCAATCAAATTTCACCTATTGAATTTTATTAGTTTAAATGTAAAATGCCGCCAGTCTCATTCTATTTATGCCAGGGTCCCCAAACTTTACAGTCACTGGGTGACAATAATTCAAGATTTGTAGAAAGATCAGATGTATCTCCTTGATTTCTAATGGGGAAATTTTAAATGCTGCCATTTTCACACGTATAATAATGTCACACGCATATGTCGTTTTCTCAAAAAAAAAGTATTTTATTTCAATGAAAATCTGATCATTTAGATTTGTTAAAGTTGCTTGTCTTGATGGCCCTGCCGACTGTATGTCTCCTCTTTGCTGCTGATAGTGAAGGTCTTCCAAATGGGTCACTGGCTGCTTCTGTGTCTTCTTATTCTTTCTTCTTTCACTCCAAATGAAACTGGTCCTCATCCTCTGCAGGTTGTACATTTGCATCCTGTAATAATTTATGAATAAATAATTATATTTAATTGCATTTAAACAAACCATAATTTTTAAAACTTTTCAATGTAATTTTTAAGGAAACGTAAAATAGTTATTAATATGTAAGAAAATATACATCCTCATTTGAGACCATTTTTTAAAAACCTTTTAAATGATGTTAGTGATCACAGGTCCTACACAGGCCACACTGTACATTCTACTCAAATACTCTGAACTGAAGCCACATGCACCCATTGCCACATCACTACTTGCACAGAAATCATATGAAGCCAATTTGAGCAGCTACAATTAATTCAAAGCACCATGCCACTACTGTCAGGATAAGTCAGGGGGTCATGATCCATTTGGCCAGTGGGCTAACTCGGCAAGTATCAGGAGTAGCCCTGTACAAAAACGGTTACATTATCCTATATACATATATATATATATATATATATATATATATATATATATATATATATATATATATATATATATATATATATATATATATATGTGTGTATAATAAAATCTATAAATACCTTGAGACATTTGTCATAATTCTGCAGTAAGTTCCAACTCCTCTGTGCACTTGTAATCCCTCGTGGGCAGCAACACCGATAAAAAAAACAAAACAATTATAAGTTTAATTTAAAGTACAAACACCATAATGTATAAATAAATGTACATAAAGTTATACTCACCAAATTCATCCATGTCAGTGTGAGTTTCAGGAACACTCCAGATGACATCATCCGCTATAACATTGTGAAGTCCCCTTCATATTCCCACAGTTATACTCACCAACTTCATCCATGTCATTATGAGTTCCAGGAACACCCCAGATAACATCATTCCGTAAACTATCCATAAACTGCCCTTCCCCAAGCCTCAGTCCCACTACTAGTACCAATCCTCCTTGCCCCAATTTCCTAGCCCGTACCAACCTTCCCCCTTCTGGAACATTGTGCTTATAAATATAAAGGATGAATTAGTATATTAAAAGAAATGTCAGTGGCTAGGCTATTAAAGGTAATATCAGTGTATATTCAGATATGTCTATGGCTAGAGTGGTTTGAAGACAAGACTAAGTGTTGGTATGCCCAAAACTATTAGGCAGTAGCCAGTGTTAAAGCCAGATGTAATAGATGTTGATAGAGCTGTGGAAACAGGTAGCTGTACAATATTAACAGCCTTTGTGATGTGGTACAGTAGAGCAAGTGGTAATACACCCACATCGAGCAGGAAACTAAAATAGGTGGTGGTGTGCTGCTTGATGGAGCGGTTACTAAGTTGATCTTACCACAATATGATCAAGTGGCAATGTCCTTGGCCCACCTAAACCCTACCCTATGGCCAACGGTATAAGGGGTAATTTTACAATTGAGGCTTGCATAGTTGTCTTAATTCCTAATATGATGTTACTTTAGGGGAAAGAGAGTCAAGAACTTGATCCATCCCATTTAGATGGTGTCTTGGGATTCTTATGCAAACCACTTAAAATTGCCCCTGATCCCATAGGCATACCAAGGACATGGCCCCCGTCATAAGCAAAGACAACTGTTGCGGGTGGTTATGCCAGTGATGGTAGACCCAGTTGGAACAGGTAAGGTCTGACAAAAGGGGTAGTGCTATTGTTAGATGGAACTAGTAGGATGACATTTAGATGCAGATGGAGTAGGTGTTAGTAAGGCCAGATGGCACAGGCAGTGGTCCTATCAGTTGGAACAGGTGGCAGTATGGTATAAAGGAGCAGGCAGTGGTACGGCCATGTGAAAAGTTTGTGTAGCCATGAGGCAAATCTCCTTAGCCACTGCACAATAGATGTTATATCAGTGTCTATTTAGATGTAATACTCATGGCTAAGTGGTTTGGAGAAGTACAATATGCAGTGTTATATCCAAAAGTATTGAATAGTAGCAACTGTTAAAACCAGCTGTAATAGATGTTGATAGAGTTGTACAATATTAAAAGCACTTGTACTGTGGTATAGTAAAGTAAGTGGTAATGCACCCACAGAGAGCAGGAAACTAAAACAGGTGATGGAGCTGCATGATGGAGTGGGTGGTAAGAAGATCAGGTAAAGGCAGATCCCATACCAGCTAAAACAGAATGTGGCATGGCCAGATGAATTAGGAGATAGCAAAGCAGATGGTGTGAAAAATCTTACCAGAATAAAACCAGCTTCAACTTGCAGTACCATAGCTTTCACCACCTGGCCCAATGTCTACAACCTGATATATGCCTGCTTGCTCCATTCACCCTATGTCTACCTACCTGGACATGCCACCACCTGCACCTAAAAACTTTGATCAATAAATAACCTGGAAATATGAATAAACCATTTCCTGAAAGCCTTTACTTTCCTGGATAATGGATTATTTATGCTGTTTGTGGTAAATTTTAAAACTTTGCAAAGGACTTCATAACCCAATTCTGATAAAGTGGCCATGTCCTTGGCCCACCCATTCCCTACCCTATGGCCAGTGGTATAAGGGGTAATTTTACAATAAAAGCTTGCATATATGTTTTCCTAATTCCTAAGTGTGAGGCATTTCAAGGCATTGACTCCCAACCTCTCCATATGCAGACAGGTTAGGAAAAAGAGGTCAAGAACTTGATCCACCCCATTTAGATGGAGTCTTAGGATTCTTGCCCAAACTGCTTAAAATTACCCCTGATCCCATAGGCTTAGGGCAGTGGCCTACAGGGAGATTTGTCCCCCCCGATTATTTATGCACAACTGAGACAAATCTACTGTCTATTAAAAATAAATGAAATCGCTAGTTGTAAAGCCAACATATTGCGAAGTCACTGAAAGTTTCCACCAGGGTCAACTTCGGGATATGTTGGTTTTACTGCCAGAGATTTCAGTTATCTCCAATAGAGACACATTTTCAGGAAATTTTTCACTCGCAGTTGTGCATAAATAATCACAGGCGACAAATCTCCCCGTAGGCCACTGCCCTTACCAAGGACATGGCCTCTCGTCAGAAGTGGGGACAACTGCGCAAAGCTTTTAAATGTTAGCAAACATAGTGCTTTTTTTAAAATAAACACCCAGTGTTGCTGCTGGTGGTGGTGGTAAGGCCAGTGATGGTAAAGCCAGGTGGACTAGGCAAAGTCTGATGAAACAGGCAGTGATATTCCTAGATGTAATGGGTAGGATGGGGTTGTAGATACAGGTGGAGTAGGTGTCAGTAAGGCCAGGTAGTGCATGCAATGGTCCATTCAGTCTAAACAGATGGTGATATGGTCTGTAAGAGTAGGCACAGGTAGAACTATGTGAAGTAGACAATGGTGGTCACACATAATAAAATGCATTTGCAGATTAGGTTTGAGTAGGTGTTGGTAGATTTGTGGCAAGCTGGTGGACAACACAAATGATGGTAATGGCAGATGAAATGTATGTGCAGCTAGTTATAACAATAGATGACTTAAAGGTACCAAGTCGGCAGGTATAGGAATGAGTAGATTAAAAGTTGGCATAGGATGTTAATGGCTAAGCCATGACAGCACAGACTTACTCACTCCTACCAGCTGGGATTCAGATATGTAAAGCATTCAAGGATGCCGTCATCTGAATCTGAAGTGGTGTTGCACTGCAGGAATGGAAGGTTGACATCTGTATCAGGATGATCCTGAAAAACAAAAAGTAAATTGTTAGTACAATTGTTGCTGTACGGAACACACTGCAGGCAGAAACTTCTTTGCAATATTTGCTAGGTAATCCCACACCTTTGGTTATCAGTTGATTATATATATACATATATATATATATATATATATATATATATATATATATATATATATATATATATATATATATATATATATATATATATATATATATATATATGCTGGGTGAGCAGAACCCACTTTAAATGCCTCAGAAAATAATGAATAGAGTATTTAAGATGAATATTAAGCATTAGTGTTTCTAGGGCTGCATGATCCATTCTTATGAATATGCAGAGATTATAAAAATGTTTTAAAAGAGAGTTATCATCCCTTTCCCCTTACCCTAAATAGGCCCCCCTCCCTCCTCCCCCTGGCCTACCTGGCACCCTGGGCAAATGTCCCTAACTTTCTACTTACCCCTCCTTGCCGGTTCTGTCCAGCGGAGTTCACAGCAGCCATCTTGTCTCCTTCGGTCTTCTTCCTGTAGTGATCGGCATTTTCGGGCGCATCCACAGTTTATAGGAATGTTCTGTTGCGGAACCTCCTCCAACTGCGCATGCGCCCGAAAATGCCGATCACTACAGGAAGAAGACTGAAGGAGACAAGATGGCTGCTGTGAACTCCGCTGGACAGAACCGGCAAGGAGGGGTAAGTAGAAAGTTAGGGACATTTGCCCAGGGTGCCAGGTAGGCCAGGGGGAGGAGGGAGGGGCTTCTTTAGGGTAGGGGGATGCAAATTAGGGGGTTGAATTCTCCTTTAATAGCTGGCCTATGGGTGCATATATTTGTATATCAGTCTCTGAGGCTACTTGTCTGATACAAACTGTTGGTACCAGAGCTGAGGAAAAGCCAATAAAGTCTAAACAGAAAGAATTACATTCCATAATCATTTACTCACATCTTCCAGTCGGATCGGTGGTGGAATCCTTTGACGTTCAACATCTTCCCAACTGATTTTCTTATAGAGTGGATGTTCCCTTATATTTCCATTCACTCCAAGACGTTTGTGTGGTCTTTTCTTCAGAAGCTAAGAAAGAAAAGAATAGTTGTTACACAGTTGTTTACATAGTATACAACTCAACTGTCCCGTGATTAGCTTTGGTCAGAGTAGATTAAGTCTGTGACCCAAAATGCCCCATTTTTAATTTTAAAATGTTGCTAGGTATGAGTTATAAGATGGGGGAGATTATTTATCAAAATTCGAAAATTTCTGATAATTTTGGGACACTGGGCAGGTGGTTCTCTCCCCTGCTGCTCCCTCCTCTCTCCTCCCTCTATCACTCTCCCCTCCCTCTGTCACCCCCCACCTCTCCTGCCCTTCCCCTTCGTTCCTTCCCCCTGCACGCGTACATGAGTGGGGGCGGGGGTACATGACCAGGTACCCGGGACTGTGCAGAACAATGGTTGGTTGCGGCCTCATTTTATACATGGACAGGAATCTTTAGGGTTGTCACTGGCCATTGAGTGCATGAAATATTACAAAACATGTTCTATGTCCATTGTAGGGATGCACCAAATCCACTATTTGGGATTCAGCCGAATCCTTGGTGAAAGATTCGGCCGAATACCAAACCACATCCGAACCCTAATTTGCATGTGCAAATTAGGGGCAGGAAAGGAAAAAGTGGAAAAAAATCTTCTTTTGTGATGAAAAGTCAGTTGCTTTCCCTACCCGCTCCTAATTTACATATGCAGATTAGGATTTGGATTCAGTTCGGCCGAATCCTGGCCGAATTCCCGCACAGAAACCTGGATTCGGTGCATCCCTTCTCCATTGTTTTTAAATAATAGAGGCTTTTAACTTTTTCTATCATTTATTGACTGTACATAGTGCCAGCAAGTTCCACCTGAAGATATGTAACTGTCCAAGTTGTTATTGTGGTACACCAATGGTGAGGGACCCCTGAGAGTTGTGCAAACAGAAAATCCTTGCAGTTGTGTGGCCAATAGATTAACTGCCCAAACCCACCTTCTGCAGGAGATCTTGCAATGTTTCACTCATCCACTCAGGAAACACCGGCTTATCAGTGAGCTTGGAACTTCTCACATCCTGATGATAGCTTTCAAAAGGGGATCTACCAGTGGCCATTTCATTGAGTATTATCCCAAATGCCCACCAGTCAATTGCTGCATTGTATTTCTTGTTAGCTTGCATCTGAAATGTAAAGAAAAGATGTTATAAAATCACAAAATAAATTCAAATCTATAACCTTCATCCATTGCACTCAAATAAAACCTTTCTGTAGCATCACTAGCTAATTCACTTCTTATACATCATTCAAGACGATACTAGTGATTGATAAAGGAGAAAAAATAAAAATTTCAAAACAAATACATAGTAAGGGTTGGCAGCCTACACGACGACCTGAAATTAGTCTAAGGGCCGGTGGTTGCAGGGAGAGGTTTAGTAAGGACTGAGCAAGCAGGTACTAAGGAACAGATAAAGGGCAAGACTTGGAACAGTCAATAAAGATAGTCCAAGAAGATAGAAGTCCAAAGCAAAGTAAAAAAAGAGTTAAGCAGAGATCAAGGTCAGGGCAGACAGGGTTCAGGGTACAAGGTCAGGAGGAGGTTTCAGTCAAACATCAGGACACCAGTAGCAACAATGGAACAAGATAACTTTTTATAACATTTTTTCAAGTTTTGAATTGCTGCAGTTGAGGAGCCCTGCATGATTTTGGGCACACCTGGTCCTCATCAGTCCCTCGGAGCACTTTGGGAGGGGAGTGTGGGTGAGTCTGGGCCCTGCTATTGTGAACAATAAAATATAATACACGCTACTCTGTGGGCAACTAGAATTAAATGAATACTTGTAGCCTATTGTTTTAAGCATAAATAATACTTGTTTTTGTTATTTCTTGAGCTAAACAGGGAGATTGAAGCTATTCCATGTTTGGTCCTTGTGAAGTAGATAAGTAGACTATCAGTGCACAGTTTAAAAAAGTCCATTATGCAGGGGGATTTCTGATAATCTAATCATCTGGAGTCATATTTTGTTCCATTTGGTTATAACCATTCAGCAATCTCATGGTTTGCCTCTGAAGTAAATAGAAGTTTTAAATAAATTCAACAGTTTCCTACCTCTGGGGCCATGTACCAGTTTGTTCCTATTACTCCACCAATTTTTTTGCGGTCAAACACTCCTTCTGCTGAAACTCCAAAATCGGCAATCTTTACGTGTCCTTCACAGGTAAGCAGGATGTTTTCAGGCTTCAGGTCACTGCAAGAGAGAGAATGAATTAATTTTGTAGCAATTAGTAAATGATAAACTACAGCCCTTCTATCATAGTGTCATATCCTCTTTAGGACCATTAATAACTGCTCAGTCATCATCTCATGTACTCACAATTATTATTCTTCCATAGCCTTTTAGTGTGTTTCCAGTCTATAATTCCTGTCTTACACAATGCTACATCCTACCTTTCCTCATTTTATACCTATTCAGCCCCACTTTCCTTGCCTTATACCCACTAATTCCCCTTCTCCTACCCTAATTGTGCAGTACCCCTTCACTTACTTCATATACCCACACTTATTCTGCCTTTTTGCTTCCCAAAAACCCTTTTCTCTAAACTCAGCATCTTCCATCCCCTAAATTCACCATATGAAGTGAGAATCATTGCCAATCTGCATGTATTGAACTCCTTGGTAGAAGTACCAGTAATCTGTGGGTGCACCTACAAATGTAATTTGACCCTCCATATTGTCCTTTCTTCATTCTGACTCCAGCCCACACAAGACTGCTGCCCACCTCCAAGGATGATAGCCATAGAAATATAGGGCCAAAAAGGGGTAGTTTTCAACTAGAAAAATACCAAAACATTAAATCTGCATCATTACCTTAAATATTGACTGAACAATATAAAATATGCAGACACAAGAAATCGAAGCGTATACTTACCGATGGATGATGCCTAGAGAATGGAGATACTGAAGTCCACAAATCAGTTCAGCTGAGTAAAAGCTTAAAAACAAAAACAAATGCATATTAATAAATGCTTATATTGGGGCAAATTCACTAAGATTAGTAGTTGCGCCAGGCGTAACTTCGCCGCACTCCGCCAGGCGTAGTTTCGCCAGCGCTTCGCAAATTCACTAAAATCCAAAGTTGCACTCAGGGGTAGCGTAAGGGTATAAAGTTGCGCTAACGTTGATTTGCTAAGCGAAGCTACGCTAGCGATGGTTAATTTGCATACGGCGCCAAATTCACATTTCAATGGAGGAATATGTAGCAGCACTACAAATGCCTGGGAAACCTTCAAAACATGAAATAAAATTTTTATTTTGCCCGACACATGTGCCCACTGTATAGTTAAGTTGCCATGAGTTAGGAAATGTAGGGGGGAAGGAGGGGAGCCCCAAAAAATTTTCGATCTTTTTCAGCCTATCACCCATAATATAGAAAAAATGCCAGCGTTTTTTGGGACTTTTTTTGGAAATTTTTTTTAACTTTTTTGAAGAAATCCCTATGCACTCTATTGCGCTTCGCCTGGTCTGAGGTGGCGAAGGAAGTCTAGCGTAAAAGGTAGCGTTCAGAACAATGCGTGCGTTACTGAATTTGCGTAGTTACGTCCGTTGCGTAAATTCCCCAGGCGTAAGGGTGCGAAGTTACACTAGCGAAGTTACACCAGCATCTATTAGTGAATTTGTGAAGTAACGAAAATGGCCAACGCTAGCGAATTGATGCTAGCGTTAGGCGCTTCGGTGCATAGTGAATTTGCCCCATTGTATCCTTACTATAAAATGCTAATTTTACACTACATCTAATTAGAAAGAAAATGTGCCTATGTGCCTCTCCCAGCCTGCCCCTCATGACTACAGCACTGTCAATCTAGTAAACACATGCACCTCTTTCTTTGCACTTTGCACCCTGCTCTGCACTGTAAATGAGGCCCAGTGTCTGATAAATGTTTCATACCTCACTGTGTCTTAACTATACATTCCTTAAGTCCACTGAATTCTCATGCATGTGTCACTTATACAACATTGTATGCCCTTTATTTCTCAATTTTATTTATCAACTACAATTCTGGATATGGTGTGTCCCCATGCGGCTTACATGCTGTATTCCTAACTCCGTTTATCTGGTGCCTTTTGACTTTCACATTGTTATATATCTGTAGCATCAATTCTTTTTGATGCTGTCACTAGGACAGTTACTTACATGATGTGTCTTTTTTTCAGCTGATGCTTGATGGACAACAGATTCCTGAGATTGCCTCCCCCTGCATACTCCATGACGAGGAAGGCGTATTGCTGAGTGCAGAGATAAAAGGGAAGAGAGTGAATCACATGAACAGAAGCCCAAAACTATCAAGTATAATGCAGGCATGTTCCAATTATGTACTAATCAGGAAATATGGCTTATTAGTCTTATAGTGAACATAGACTCGTGTGAATGTAAGGAGCTAGAGCAAATGGATATAAAATTGCAGCATACAAATAGGCCTCTTCTATGGCTTTTGTTACCCATATAATCTAATGATATTTATATCCACCTTGTCTTAACTAAAGTCTGACTTAAAGCTGCAGTTTCAAAGGCTTCTCTAATTACACTAAGCTGTTGTACACTTTCCCATGTACAGCAGCCAAATACAGATGAATCCCTAGAGCGTAAAAACTGTACCAATATGGTGGGGGCTGAAACGGGATATAAATGTAAACGCTTTAGGGATAGGTAACTAGTGAAACAAACTGTATGGCAGCATTGGAAGTAACATACGTTGGTTTGGAAGGCTGCATAGCCACGGCACAAGAATGGACTGCCGGAAGTAACTTTCAGGATTCTGGCCTCCTTCTTGATCATGCCCTTCAGATCTTCTCTGCGTGTCTTCCTGATGACTTTTACAGCCACCTGTTCTTTCTTCGTTGATAATGAAGCCAAAAACACCTAAAAATACAAAATAATAAAAATACAAGGTTAATTAAATTAATTAATTATTTAAAGGTACTGGGCCTAACTGGTCAAAGTCTAATGACAAATGGCCATCATGGCAGCACTAAAGTGGGCTGGAATTACATTTGCTATAGTTGCACCTTGCAGCTATTTGTGAGCTTGTTTTGGGTTTTATGCACAAAATTCAAAACCATCCCTATATACTTGGTAGTGCTGAGCAACAGATGCCTATGGAATTACTCTCATTACACCCTGCTGCAAATTTTCACCCAGCACTGTAGAGAGGATAGGATGAAATAGGGAAGCAAAACGCTGACATATCAAATAAACCGCTCACCCGTAGAAGTAAATAAATGTATTTCTATACAATTCTTTCAAAGATGTCTACTGCTGTGACTGAATATCATTTGGCAGAAGAATTATTGGTTATTGAATTATTGGTTATGGATTGTTCCCATAAGCAATTAACTTTGCAACTTCCCTGCAGAGCATGTCCATAAAGACAAATGTGTTTGTACAAAAATAAGTAGGTTTGCTGTACAATAATAATCTAATGCTAATAACCCCAGCACTTCATGGACAGATATAAATACTTATATAGTCAATTTAAGGCATTGAATCTATAAATCATATGAGCTTTTATTTCAGCAACCAATTTTGGGCGTTTTAACCGTGAAAGCAAGCAAGTTCCAAGTAACAGTAGACCCTGTATTAAATGTATAATGAAGCAATAGAATTCTCAATGAATCAGGTGAAAGTGAGTGTAGAACTGGCCAGACCAAGGATGACTTTGACATAGTTGGCCAACTTAAAGGGGTTGTTCACCTTTTAATTAACTTTAAGTTTGATGTAGAGAGTGATATTCTGAGACAATTTGTAATTTTCATTTTTTTGTTATTTAGCTTTTTATTCAGCAGCTCTTCAGTTTGCAGTTTCAGCAATCTGGTCTATAGGGTCCAAATTACCCTAGCAACCATGCAGAGCATAGAGACAAATGCGCTTGTACAAAAATAAGTAGGTTTTAAATAAGAGACTGAGATTAGATGGGTTGAGTGACCCCCATTTGAAAGCTGCAAATAGTTAAAAAAGAAGGCAAATAATTAAAAAACTATAAAAAATAATTTATTAAGGCCACACGAAAAGTTGCTTAGAATTAGCCATTCTATAACATATTAAAATGTAACGTAAAGGTTAACCACTGCTTTACATATATTGAAATATATGGACAAAATGTCTCGGTTGTCCTTAATATATTTATAATATGTTGAGTGCAGAGGACCTCTTGTATTTGTCTGTATGAATTTTGTGGTCACAGCGTCATTGCACCCCTTTTTAATGGTTTAAAAATTAGTTTTTCTCTTCCTGTTTGGAAGTGTTGGAGGAGAACAGAGAACAGACAATATAAGAAGGGTAAGGAGTAACAAGCTGGCCTGATGAGCTTTCCACAATCCCAAATTCCATCTCATACTCTCTAGGGAGCACATAACTTACTTTGCCAAATGAGCCTCGGCCGAGACCCCAGTGGAACGCATAGTTGGTTATAATGTGTTCTGGCAAGTGTTCAGCTTCAATACTCTGTCGCTTCTGGCTGCTTCTTTCTTCTGGAAAAAAAAAAAAAATCTTGTTAGTAGTCCATTCCCCAAATAATCACCAGTAACACAAGCAACTGTGATGTTCCATTCTATGGTTGGATTACATGCCCAGTTTTTCTACACTCTACACTATACAGTTTAACTGTCAATGAGGCTCATTTATAAACAATGTGCAAATTTGCACCTGGGCAGTAACCCATGGCAACCAATCAAATGATTGCTTTCAGTGCTCAACCTGCAACTGTTTTAAAAAAGCTAATCACGGATTGGTTGCTATGGGTTACTGCCCAGGTGCAAATTTGCCCACTGTTTATAAATGAGCCCCACTGTGTTGCCAGACTAATGGCATCTGCTACTTTTCTGGATACAGCACAGACTATTGGGTTGAACCAGCATATGGACCATTACAACACAGCATCCATTTAAGTCAATAAAGAAATCTTGTTAATTCTTTCAATTCCACAAATAAACACCAGTCCCACAAGTAATTCCTTTCTATAGTTGGATTAGATGCCCAGTTTTTTTACACTCTTATTTATACAGTTTAACTGTCACTGTGCTGCCAGACTAATGGTACCTGATACTTTTCTGGATACAACACCTGTTGCATTGAAACTTAATTTTTGTGATATTTCCACAAGAATATCTGGCCTTTAGTCTGTATTGTAAACAGGGCTCTTGTCATATTTGGAAACCCAATACAAATCAACTTATTGATAACTGAGCTACAATAGTCTTGTGTTATGAAATATTAATAGTTAAATCTGAAATGTCATTCCATTTATTTAGAAACAGTTTCCTTACCTTCTACAGTGGCACTGTCATCACTGCTCCTTGATCTCTTTCTGCTGCTTTCTGTATTCTCATGATGGTCATTTGCAGCAATACTGATGTTATCCTCAAGTTTGATCTTCTTCGTCATCATTTCTTCATCCGTAGTCTTCTGTTCTTCTCTTCGTCTTTTCTTGGATACAGACACCATGCTTGCAGTAGAGAATATGCTTAAAAGCACTTTCCTCTACGCAGCAAGGGGTATTCAAAGAAAGCACAATAAATCTCTCTGAAAGGCAAAATCTCACGAAAATCGCACTAAAATCGCACAAAAATTGCAAGAGCAACAGAATGCACTGCGTCTCTCACAAGAAGCTCAACCGCTCTGAGTTGACCAGTAGTGGTAGCACCCAACTGTTACTTTGCCATTCACAAGATGGCAGCTTTCTGTGTGTATACAAGGCGGCCATGACACCACAGCAGCCCAGACCAATATCAGTAGCAGAAATAAAGTATGTGATAGGAAATATGGGTTTGAATTTCAGGAGCAAAAGTAATAAGAAATCCATCCACATATTGTACAACTTCCCTATGCCAGATATGCAAAATTGCTTTATTTCCAATGCACTATATTCTGCAACAGAGATCTATAAGATAACAAGAGTGCATAGATACAACACAGAGAGATCTAAAAGATAACCAGATACATTTGGCCATTTAAAAATCTCTATTTGATGGACAAGGTTATCTCACCCTGTACTGGTAGATAGTTATTAGTTACACTTTTTTGAAGGCATAATATTTGCTCCATAACAATTGCAAATAAACTGTTGCTAAAATGTCCTGCACACAGTCCGGTTATACTATGTCTTCTCTGCATTAACTGCATTGCAGAAAAAAAACAGTGGTGCCTGTATAGGTAATTTTCTGGGATAAAGGCTTTGACATAAGAAATAGACCTAGACCTTCCCTGTTACAGGGTTCAGGGGCTTCATCACTGAGCCTCTTTTGTAGTGTTACAGGGATTTGAATGGTGTACTTTCTCAGCATACACTTGTAATGCATCCAAGATGTATTTGAGGCATCCACCAGGGGAGTACACCTTATGTTTGCATATGTCACCAGCTGTATAAAAGTGACGGAATGGTGACACACGTGCAAGCTAGAAGGGGACCCTTTGTACATCACTCAGAGAAGGTAGAATTTGTAAAAAATAAAACACAAGTGTATAGTGTTCATGGTTATGATATACATGGGAGTGGGTAATGTACATGCATTGAAGTTTAACGCTCAGGCTCCATACGCATACGAGTGTGATGCACAGGTCTGGGTCAATATTTTGCCCCCATATTTGGGTTTACTAGTAGGTGCAGAGTTGTAGAGTCAGTACATAAATCCTTCTCCTCATTTTGTTGTGCCTCTGACTCCTCAATTTTTAAAGGAAAAGTAACACTGAAATTGTATCAAATTAATTAAAATATAATATACTGTTAACATGCACTGATAAAACTGGTGTGGTTTGCTTCAGAAAGACTACTATAGTTTATATAAACAAGCTGCTGTGTAGCCTTGGGGGCAGCCATTTAAGCTAGCGATGCACCGAATCCTGAATTTGGGATTCAGCCGAATCCCCGAATCCGTGGTGAAAGATTCGGCTGAATACCAAACCGAATCCTAATTTGCATGTGCAAATTAGGGCAAGAAAGTATAAAGTGGAAAAAAAAATCTTCTTTTGTGACCAAAAGTCACGTGATTTCCCTACCCACCCCTAATTTACATATGCAAATTAGGATTTGGATTCGGTTCGGCCAAGCACATGGATTCGGCCGAATCCTGCTGAAAAAGGCCGAATCCCGAACCGAATCCTGGATTCGGTGCATCCCTAATTTAAGCTGCTGGAAAGAGGAGAAAAGGCACAGGTGACATAGCACAAAGCTCAAACATATAAACCACATAATTCTAAAACAAATCAAAGTTAGACTTCATAAAACAAAAACACTTGGAAAACCTAAAACAATGTATATATCAATTGAATCTGTCATATAGCTGTATAAAAGCTATTAAATACAATCCAAAATGAACTAAATCATTGTTCTTAGAAACAGAATTGCTTCATGCCATATCCTCCTTAACAGAAGCTCTGAATGATTTGATTTAATCTGATTTGATTATCTTCAGAGCTTGTATTTAAAGTTATTTGGAGTCGGAGTCGGTACATCTTTGGCGACTGACTCCAGATACCCAAAATTGCTTTTGACTCTGGCTCCACAGCTTCAGCAACATCTCAAGAGCTATACACACCAATTGCGATGTGGGTGCTTAACCCATTTATTCAGCCATTCACCATATCAACATTTCGGGGGGTTCTCCACCTCCCTTCATCAGGGATTTGCTATATGATTTCACATGCAAAGGTACAAGACTATGCAGAAACTAGGCCCAAACTCCACTTTAAAACATATTGCTCTAATTCAACAATACCTTTAGAGATATGCACTAATGTGTTTAAGAGACTAGGAATACTGCATTATTTTTATTCTGGAGCACTGAAGCCTTTTTGTCCTTAGTGTGTTCCACAGCTTTGTATATACAGGGCCTACTTCTTATAATAAATACTTATATTGTACTAAACACAAGTCCTCTTGAAGGGTTGCATTAATCCTAGTACTTTAAAACTGGGACCATGTTGAAACAAGAAGAGTTTTCTATCATTAGTAAAAGGAAATTTATGCAGACGCATTGCATTGTTTTTCTCTGTTTCTCATTCCTTGGGCTATACTGAAGCCCCTCACACTAATGTTCAGACCCCTGTATGGTAACTTTGTGGTTTGGCTGTTTGCCACCTGTCCATTCTTTAGGGGGCAGTCTGGTTCAAAATATCCTGCTTGGATTTTAAAATGTAAAATCTTGCCAAGTGGTGTGTTTTCAACGTCATTGCCACACCCCAACATCACTAGACACTTTCTCAATGTCACCAGTCATGCCCTGATGTCACCACCCGGCTCTCTGACATCACTGACTCTGATGTCACCAGCCCGCCCATTTGCTCGGTTTTAATACAGAAAGAAAACCTAATCAGCTCCCACACTTTAAAGTTATTTTATTGTGGATAAAACATCTTACCGATCTAAGTATGGTATCTGGTACTTTTCTATATCTCGATGCAACACAGACTATTGGGTTAAACCACATTATTAACCACATTATTAACCAGCATCCATTTGAGTCACTTAACACCTGTCATCATTGAACTTTAATTTTTGTGCACCTTTAAAACATGTCCTAGTTTGTAAGGGACACCAAATCTCTAGGAGGATATCTGGCCCGTAGTCTGTAAAATAAACAGAGTCTCTTCCCATATTCAGCAACCCTATACAGATCAATTTATCTCACAAGAAATGTCCTCTTCTTATCTTCATCATTTTGTTCATCTTGCTGTTCAGACAAGGTGTTAATGTAGAGAGATGCCTTTTATGTATAGAAGAATGCTGAAGTAGGGATATGAACCAGATCCCAACTTCTGTGCCATAAGTAGGTGTGATAACACAATGCAGGGTGTAGCTAGGGTTGCCACCTTTTCTGGAAAAAAATACAGGCCTTCCTATATATTTAGCTTTTTTCCCTATTAAGAACATTAGGATCAACCATCATTATTAGTGGCAAGGCTGGTAAAATACCAGGCAGGTGGCAACCCTAGGTGTAGAAGATCTAGAAGAATCCACACAGATGCCAGAGTGCAGCGCAGAACTCAGCTTTATTCCTGGTTGTTTTCTCCACACACCCTGCTCTCCTCTTCACCTCCCCTTCCTATGTCATTAATCCACCCTGTGCTAGGCTGCTAATGTATATTAAAATTTCATTTTCTTACAGGAACGGATGGAACAACATTACAGTAGGTAGTCGTGGGTTAAATTGCAAGGGTAGATACACACTGTACTCAGCACACTATATGCTTTTGTTGCTCAATTCTTTACATTTGGTGGCATATGAACATAATCAAGTTTTCCCAGTGTGTATACACAGAAAATCATAGTAAGCAAAATAAGCACAGAACAAGTACAGTTTATATTTATTTATTTATGTGGAGCATAGGGCAGGGGCGCTTCTATAATGAGGCGGCCTGAGCAAGTACTACTAATGTTTTGTATGTTACCAAAATAAAATGCTGGCTTTTTTATTTAACAAATGAATTAATAAATAATAGTAGCTTAAGTTTAAAAAAAAACACACGTCCTCAGGTCCATCCATGAAGTTCAACCTTTTTGGGTAGGTCTACACGGACATTTTTGGTGCGATCCGACATGCTGCAACAAAACGCCGGCGTCAAATCGCATGCAACGGAAATAGAAAGAATAAAACTAATGTCTGCTCTCAAATTAATCTGAGATTTGGACTTTGTTGAGGCCACTTGCCAGATTGTGTTTCAGAAGACATTCCAAAACTCGTTTGAAAAAAAAAAACACCACTGTCGACAGAGCAAGGCAAATCAAGCTTGTTCTTGCATATACCAATACAATTTAGCTACAGGAAATCTATGCTGTTCAATCAGTGGCACCAGGTTTATTTAACTCTCCTAATCAATTGCGTGTACAGAATACAAGTCTAGAGGAATACACAGAATGTTTGCCAAACCATAGCATCACCTGCAGCCCATGCAACTGGCCAAAATAACAAGCAGTAAATCACTTCTGCATTTTCCACCATCCACTTTCAGTTACATCTATTCTGCTTTAAGGCAGCGCTGAAAGCATCTTCTTGTGTTGGGCAAATATTAACACATTACACAGTGGGATATCATTAGTTCCTCTTGCAAAGTGTTTTACACCACAATACTGGAATTACTATGTGTTGAAATGAAATCTGTTTCAAGCTTTGCTAAGAGTGATTATTAGGAATTAGCACTTAAACACAGGCTGCTACTAAACTCACACAGCGTTAATGGCAGTAATAATGTATGATTATTGTGAGCATAGCACGAGGCATAGATATATGGGCAAACAGAGAGGAATCAGCAAATCTAGGCCCAGACTGGAACTTTGGAGTGTTTGTGGAATAGTGGTTCAAAGGGAGGAAAACAAAAAGTGTTTCCATGTCTTGCTCTCACTGGTTTACTAGTTTTCATATTTTGATTCAGTTGGGCTCTATAATATATTACAGTGTGCAGGAAGCCTAACCATGTTGTAAAATACATGTTATGGGCTTCCCATTTATGTAACACGAGATGTCACAGACAGTCACGATTTATTGGGCTGCTGGTGGGGGGGGGGTACTAATTGGGTCTATGTGAAATGCCAGGGTCTATTTTGAATCCCAGTCTGTATGTGTTGGAATGCTAGAGATGAAATGGTGCAGAATGCGGCACTGACAAGCACAATGGATCCCTGTACTTCTCAGACTTCTGCACTGAAATCTCGCAAACAGATTTTTTTTATATTTAATTTTGAAATCTGACATGGGGCTAGACATATTATCAGTTTCCCAGCTGCCCCTAGTCATTTGACTTGTGCTCTGATAAACTTCAGACACTCTTTAGGCCTCAAGCACATGGGCAGATTCGGGGAGATTTAGTCGCCTGGCGACTAATCGCCAATTTCCCAGAACTGCCTTCGCTGTGCCTGCTATAATGACAAAACACTAGCGCCAATGCACTCGCGGCGTTTCAATTTCCAAAGTTGCCCCAAGTTTCCTCATGAGGCAATCTGCCCGTGTGCTAGCTCCCTTACTGCAAGCTGGAGTGATATCACCCCCAGCAGACTAACAAGCGAACAATGGGAAGGTAATCAGATAACAGCTCCCTGGTAGATCTAAGAACAGCACTCAATAGTAAAAATCCAGGTCCCACTGAGACACATCAGTTACATTGAGTAGGAGAAACAACAGCCTGTCAGAAAGCAGTTCCATCCTGGCTCTTTCTGAAAGCACATGACCAGGCAAAATGACCTGAGATGGCTGCCTACACACCGATTTCACAACTAAAAAAAATACACTTGTTGCATTAGGAATGAAATTTTATTTGGTAAAGTGCATTATATGCAGTGTAATTTAAATAAAAACTACACCATAAAAACAATGACAGAATCCCTTTAATGCCTGTCCTGTATGACTTAATACTTTGATATAAAAATGAAATTTGGTTCATGTTCCAGCAGTGCTTGGGGAGGCACTTCAGCATTTCCCACTTTGCTCCCTACCCTTCTCCTAACCGTAGCTCCCTATCTTGGATCTATTTAGGTGTCAGCATTGTGGCACATATTTAGTGTACTCTGGGCTGCTGAGAAGCTGAATTTAGGGAGCATCAGAAATCATCACAATGTTCACAGGAAAATGAGGTTATATCTGTCACAGAAGCAGACGCAGGAACACAATGATGCCATGAAACTGAATGACTAATCAGCCTTGTAACATGAAATGTAGTTAGTGCCTAAGCTCAAAGCCTATAATATAAAATACAGCTTTTTCTAGTCTAATTCTTTTAAAGGGGGGGGGGTTAACCTTTGAATTAACTTTTAGTATGATGTAGAGAGTAATATTGAGGCAATTTGCAACTGGTTTTCATTTTTATTATTTGTGGTTTTAAAGTTATTTAGCTTTTTTATTCAGCAGCTCTGAAATTTGTCTGACTGCTTGATTTCAAAATACTAGGCAAATATGCATTGATTTAAATAAGATACTAGCACATGAATAGTTGAAGGCCTGAATAAAAGATCGAGTACTGAAAAGTAGCCTTAATAATATAATTGTAGCCTTACAGATCATTTGTTCTTTAGATGGGGGCATTGACTCCTATTTGAAAGCTAGAAAGAGTCGACTAATAATTTAAAAACTATAAAAAAAATGAAGACCAACTTAAAGGTGAACCACCGCTTTTAGCTTTATTTCTCCTTTAGCACAGTAAATATAAGGGGACGCCTGGGAATATGCAACTAGAATTTCCCCTCTTGCTACTTACATTTTTTTAATCCAACTATAGATGTAGAGTGCTTTTTGATTGAGCACTAGCATTAGATTGCTGACCCAGAGACCCCAGGCACTAGTGCTGTTTGCCCCTTGCATCCAGGCCATACTAAATTTCCCCATATAGATGCAGTATATACGGTACATGGGGAGGCACATTTATCAAAGGTCGAATTTCGAATTCATGTCAGTTTTTTTAAAACTCCCCTAAACTCTAAATTTATTAAAATCAAATTTTTTTCAACTTGGACGAATTGAATTGACCCAAAAATTTGAATCGGATTTGATCCAACCTGTCAGGAAGGCTGCAAACATCTCCAAATTGATCCCTGCACCTCTCCCCTAGACTTAAAAAGCAATTTGGCAGCGAATAGTCGAATTTAAATTCTTAAAGGGCTAGAGTATGATAAATCTCGAAAATCAAATTTGCATCATTCTTAAAAAAACTCGAATCTAGTGGAATTTGACCATAAAAAAAAAATCTAAATTCTAATTTTCTATTCGACCCTTGATAAATCTGCTCCTTAATATATAAGTTTTTATAAGGCCCACAAACCTTCCCCAGTGCAATACAACAGATTGTAAGAAAGCTCCTTATACAGTACTGGAAGGCTGTATAAAAAGCTATACTTTCATATATATATATATATATATATATATATATATATATATATATATATATATATATATATATATATATATATATATATATGAAGTATATAGGGGACTGATTTATTGAGCACTGGTACTTTTTATGGGTTTTTCCACCTTTGAGTTAACTTTTACTATGATGTAGACAGAGATATTCCGAGACCATTTGCAATTGGTTTTCATTTTTTATTATTTGAGGTTTTTAAGTTATCTGTTTTTTCCAGTAGTTTTCAGTTTGCAATTTTAGGTATATGGTAACTAGGATCCAAATGACCCTAGCAACCATGCATTGATTTGAATAAGTGGAAGGAATATGAATAGGAGAGGACCTGAAAAGAAATATGAATAATCAAAAGTAGCAGTAACATTTGAAGCCTTACAGAGCATTTGTTTTACATGGGGTCAGTGACCCCTATTTGAAAGTAGAAGGCGGCAAATAATTAAACTATAAAAAATGAAGACCAATTAAAAAGTTGCACAGAAATGGCCATTCTAGAATATACTAAAAGTTAACTTAAAGGTGAACCACCCCGTTAATGACTGCGGCTGTTTGTCAGGTTTACTAAATTCTGCCTGGAATGATTTGTTGTGTTGTGGAACTTTTGCACCTACTTCAGATGTGATGAATCAGAGACAGACTATAATGGTTTCCTTCCAATCTGTGGAATCTACTCACATTTAATTCTGAATGTTTATATGGCATTGATTCCATTTTGTTTATCATAATCCCAACTGAAAGAGCTCATGTAAAAAAGTCAGTATTGGGTTAAGGAGATGTTTTGGTTTCCTTTAACTACACAAAGGTTTCATACAACTAGGTTAACCTGTTTGTCAGTTTCTTTAAACCCTAAGGGGGAATACTGAAGAATTTTCTTGGCATTGAAGTCACTATCTTTGGTTGTAGTAAATATTAACGTTACTATAACTGCTACATAATTACCACATACTGTTTCTGAAATTGTATATATTTTTACCTGTTACTACAGGAAAAAATTTATAGAAAGTCTGATTATTTAGTAGGGATGCACTGAATCCAGGATTCGGCCGATTCCTTCTGCCCGGCTGAACCGAATCCTACTTTACATATGCAAATTAGGATTCAGTTCTGTCAAATCTTCCATGAAAGATTCGGTGCATCCCTATTATTTAGGTTGGTTCTTATACCCCATTGGATGCACAGATTAAAACACCATAATTCAGAAATGCAGAGTGGATACATTATGAATGTGTGCAGAGCATTTCGTTTTCAGTTGGGCAGTTCCACTTCTTTCGCCTGGTAATTGTTTTTTTTTTATGCAGCCTGGGATATTCTGGTTTGTCATAGTTTCTCTATTCCCCTTTTCTTTAAGTGGCATTTAGCTGAGCAGTTGTTAGGGGACTCACATAAAAATGTCACAATATAAGGCTGATTAGTAATTAATTGAGATTTGCATTACATGGCATCTTTGAAACCAGCAGGAGCGATCCTAGAGGGGGCGGGCCCTGGTGCGTGACACGCAGCTGGGCCCCACCCCCTCCGCACGGCCCACACTGTCAATTGCGCGTGGGCTGCCCTGATGGGGTGCGAGCTCTGGCCCGCTCGCACCCCCTGTAGTTCCGCCACTGGAAACCAGTATAATTTGCATCAGAAATTAATAATTCCTGTAGCATCATCTTACTTGAAAGGCAGGCCCGGGTTTGTGGCGAGGCCACAAAGACACAGGCCAGCAAATTTTCAGGGGCGGCATGACGCCCAGCCACATTCTCTGTCAGCACTGGGGAGGCGCAGATCCCTCATTGAGGTGCCATGAAAAAAAGTGGGCGCAAGGAACTGGTGGCCTAGGGGTGCCAGGCACAGAAATCCGGCCTTGGTGACAGGCAAAGCTCATTTAGGCTGGTGTAGTATAAAATATGGCTTTCTTGCTGTGCTGCAAATAGTTCCAATTTTATTGGCACGTTTGCTTGAGCACATTCAGGTTGGATTGGCAACATTGGTGAAGAGCAATTTAATTTAATATTTTCAGTTTCTTGGTTTTGACTGGGCCATTCTAATTTATTCAGATTGTGGCTTTGAAACCACTCCAGTGTTTCTGTGGCTATGTGTTTTGGGTCATTGTCCTGCTGGAAAATGAAGCTCTGCCACAGACTGAAAAAATTATTCAGGCCCATTGAAGGCTTGTTTGGCTGATCAAGGGAGGAGATTGACCCCAAGAGCATAACTACCCTCAAAAACACACTAAAGACCAGTCAAATTTTTGAAGGTAGTCAAAACTCTAATTTTTTGGGTTAAAAAAAAAACTGGAATTTTCAGGTAAAAAAAACAATTTTATTGGATTTATTATGCCCTGAATCAGAAAATCACTTAGATCCAAAAATAATCCAGATAAAACCTGCAAAGGTCATGTAGAAGTCAATGGCAGAGGTCCACTGAACCATTTGAAGATGTTTCTTGATGTTGGTGTTTTTTTCGATCGAAAACATGATCAATTAGAGTTAGCTGATTCTTTCCAAGGTAATTCAAAGATTTCAGTTTTTTTACATTCGAGTTGTGAGTTTATTCGATTTATAAAGAAAACCCTCAAACTTGATCTTTGAAAAAGAATCCTCTAAAAAGGAGAACTTTATAGGGGTAGGCCGTTGAATTTATTGTTACCTCCAATTCATGTGCTTATTGGAGAACCACCACTGTGGCCGGTTTCCTTAGGCTGTTGGTGTCACGCTCCTCCCTTGATCAGCCAAACAAGCCTTCACTGGCTCACACTGTCCTCTAATGGCCATGGATATTTATATAGAGGCAAATAATCAGTACCTGAAATCCAGTATAGTAACTGCCTTCCATTGGTTTATTTTCTTTTCTTTAATCGGGATGAATGGTTTTAAGGTCGGAGGTGTGAGATGTTCACGTTGGTGTTGAGATAATCCAATCAATAAAGTTTCAACACACACATGGAACCACTGTTTTACTTTAAACAAAAAAGCAAATTTAAATTGTAATGTTGACAACGTAGAATAGAACCCATGACGTTCTAAAAGCCAATGGATTCTTCACTTACAGTACTGCAAGGCACATAAATGACTTTCCCTCTGTCACACAGCAGATGTATTCCCTGAAGTAGAATTTTTAAAAACAAAATTCTCGAAATAGAAATACTATAAAGTTTTCTTATGGTAAAAACAATGGGGGGGGGAGCTTTTAACAGAACATGCAATGTCCTTACAAGTGAGTTGATTAATGTATATACACACGCATCATCTGATATCTTTACTAGTAAGATTTTAAGGAATTACCCTGATTTAGGAAAACAAAAATGCAGACAAAAGTGTAGATTATAGCTTTCGGTATAAAATGCACCATAAAGCTTTTAAATAAGGAACCCCCCCTTCCCCCAAAGACCAGTGCGTTTCATAGAAGAGATACGGACCTGTCCACATACTGAATTAACCAGTGCGTTTCATAGAAGAGATACGGACCTGTCCACATACTGAATTAAAAAAAAACTAAATGGACCGGCATACAGTAGCATCCAGTTGCCTGCATTTATAGTCAGCTATTCTGCAACTCCTTTTGGGGATAAGACAACAATCTGTTGATCTGTGCCCACAGAAGTGTCAATCCGTAAAAATTATCTGTAGGAAATGAAGCTGCCTATATATGTATATTCTCATCGCCTCATTTAAAAGACAAGTCGGCCAAGGGTACTAAATCCTCCATCTCCTCCACCTCCACTGGGGCCACAGCTTCCTGGAGGGTCGTTGTCATCAAATCCATTAGGTCGAAAGGAGCAGGAGGCAGAAGTGTTTTGCAGAGCACGAGCGCGGGCATTAAGTTCTTGTTCCTGTTCAAACAGAGATCATAACATTACATTTTAGATTTCACTTTTTCACGCAAAAAAGTGAAATGAAGCAATTCTCAGAGCGATGTTGAATTATGCAATTAAAGGACCAGTAAGTCAATAAAAAAAAAAAAAAAATCTTTGTATAGAACGAAAAAAACCCTCACCAAGACATATGTGACTTTAAAATCGCAAAGTCTTTGTTAAAAAAAATAACATACCGAAACTCCACTTTGCGCTTCTCTTCAGAAAAGCTATCAGGGCAACGATCCATCGCGTGGCGCTCGATTTCTCCTCCCTGCCTTCCTGATCGGAGATAGCTAGGGAGGAGAAATCGAGAGCCGCACGCTGGATCGTCACCCTTTCGGCTTTTCTGAAGAGGAGCGCAAGTGGAGTTTCGGTAAGTTATTTCTCAATAAAGAATTTGCAATTATAAAGTTACATATGGCTTGGTGGTTTTTTTTCGTTCTATACAAACAAAAACAAAGTTATTGGTCCTTTAAGGAAAATGCATAAAAAAATCTGCATGGGCTCCTCCAGTCATAGGATTGTTGGCCTTGTCTGGTCCTTTATATTGTTGGTCAAAGCAGGCAGAGATCCTCTTGTAAGTATCCAAGGATAGTTTTCGATTCACTTTTCAATCACTGATGTTTTGTGTTGCTTTCTATTCGAATCAACAGCAGCAGCCTAGACAAGACTATGCTGTACCACAGACACAGAAGTGGGTTGGGGATTTAAAAAAGTGGGGAAGCTACTAAGGTATGGATCTTCAGGTATAGGGCTGTTATACCGCTAGGCAGCAAGTGCAACTCCTTTATCAGACTTTGTCTCTTTTCAAATTACCAGTATCCATGTAATTAAAGAGTGATATATAGAAAGAGTAAAAATACTAGGCATAGTAGTATACGTTTACTTGACCAATTGCAGTAACGATTTTCCTTACCTGTAAGTACAGAAGATTATCTTTTGTAATAGCATCCAGGAGCTCCTTCTGAAGTGGTGGTTCACCATTTACCCAGAGTCCATTAGCTGAACTAGTCTGGATGCGATTTAAATCACCCAAGTTATGCTTTCTATAAATAAGCACATATGCAGTGTACTTTGGAAACCTACTGGTGATATTAAAAACAGATTGGAAAGATGTAAACGTTACCCTGCAGTCATTGAAGAGAAACCAATCCTTGGAGATATCATTGCATTGTGCGTCATTGTGTGTCATAACTGAGCTGCCAGTTTCTCTTCCTTCCAACTGACCATGAAAATAGCAGGATTTCTCAGTATACAGACATCTTTCTGAGCTTGTAACATTCCTGGCATATGAATAATAATGGCCACTTTCAGATGAAGTGCCAGAATGTACCACAACAGAACTCAAAACATAAGGTACTAGACGTGTACAGCAAAGATCCTCTGTATTCGAGGGCTTCAGCTTTTTTGCAAGATTCTCGCTAACATCAGGGACGTCAGTTTCTATTGCCCAATCTGCTGGTGAGGTTGAAGAGGTAGTTCTTTCTATGGGCAATTCCAGCACCAGAGGGATAGATACATTATCTGTGATCTTACGCCTCACATGACACTTTGGATCATATGAAAACCGTAGTAGTGTTAGGATGAGGTATTCTGGCTCTTCCATGATTTACATAGTCTTTTCAGCGTTCTTAAGGGAAGCACACTTTTCACAATAATACTGATTATCACCATCAAGGATCTCCGGGGCCAGAAAATAGTTTAGCAAGTTTGTAACAGAGATAGTTTTTTCTCTTCTATTGTTTTGGGCGGACATATTATCAGACTCAACTGCATTTGCACATTTAGAGTTCTCCAAAACGCAATTGTCATTCGTCTTCACTTCATATTCGGATTTGTCTTCTGCTGGCCTAACAGTAACATCTTCTGTTGAAGGAGCAAGTATAGAAGGAGCTTCAACAGAAGGAGCTATATTAATTTCTATACAGTCGTCATCTTTTTGCTTTGGGGAGTCTAGGGTACTCTGTACAGGTTTGTCAACTAAGGTAGGACAGAAAGCGAGGGAAAGGTCGGTGAAGGCTTCCCTTTTCTGTGAAGTACTTCTGCAGTTCAAACAACAAATATTAGTTTGTAGCTTTCCTCCAAACATATGTTCTATTAAAGTTTTTTCTTTATAGCCACAGCCCTTGCTCTCTTTTGTGCAGTAGTGATTAGAAATGTCATCCGAGACTGAAGCTGAACATTCTACAACACTGCAGGCGGTAACTGGAGCATCTGAAGGCAGTTTGGAACAAAGAGCTTTAATGGTTTTCTCTTCTTCATCCAGTCTACAACAAAAAGAGAAATAATCAATGATTATACGATCTGGAATCGAATAACGATGAACATAAATACACATGGTCAACTTATATGAAGGATATTGTAATTCTAACAACACATTTGAACTAGAAGCTACTACAGGTATGGATCTGTTATCCAGAAATTTTGGGACCAGGGGTTTTTCAAAGAAGGGGTCTTTCCATAATTTGCATCTTCATATGTTAAGTCTGCTGAAAAGCATGTAAACATGAATTAAATCCATACATGTAACATATGTGATATGAAGCAAGCATTGGTACATTCACCTTGGCGTAACCGATAAAGGGGCTATAGATAAATCTGACACATCAGAGAAACAACTGTAGAAACATCTGGCTGAACTTGCTGGCTGCCTCATATCTTACTTGGAATGAATAAAGCAGCGAGTAGCAAGGGGAAAGTGATCTGAATATCTCCCAATGGTTTAATTTTTGAACCCAAAAATTAATCAGTGTCAAGCAAAATAAGCAAAACTATGGGCTGATCAGGAGCATGGTCTAATTTGTCCCAGGTATGGGTGTGGGAGGTATGGGGGGTTGTCTGGTGAAGATCCTTTAAAAAAATATGATACCACATGGTGAGTAGCCGTAACTTTAAGAATTGTGAATAAAAAGAGAAAACCATAGAGAAGTGAGAACTCACTATAATGCGACTCGCTCGGGACCGGGAGCCAATATAAAGTACAAAACATTATTAATCTAAAATGTAAAGTGCTCTGAATGCAAAATAAAAAATACAAAGAGGGAAACAGGTTTAAATGCTCTGTATAAAAAAAACAGCATCACCCATGGCAATATACACAGTTACCGATATGTGCAGTTCCACAACAGCAGAAGAAATATATTTATGAGTGTTAATCCACAATAAATGCATACAGTTGGTGAAGGAAAGTATCTGGAGTACATACTGAATCCTCCATTGTACTTGGGTACATTGCTGTGTGTGTGTGTATATAAATACATAGTTAAGTTGGGTTGAAAACAGGCCAACGTCCATCAAGTGAACCCCATAAAATGAACCTAAGCGCACATACATACACATACGGCCCCTTTATACACTCTCATAAACTATGAATACCAATATCTATACTAATTGTATTTGTATTTTAGTATCACAACAGCCTATGATATTATGTCTGTCCAAGAAATCATCCAAGCCATTCTTAAAGGCATTAACTGAATCAGCCATCACAACATCACCCGGCAGTGCATTCCACAACCTCACTGTCCTGACTGTGAAGAACCCCCTACGTTGCTTCAAATTAAAGTTCTTTTCCTCTAGTCTAAAGGGGAGGTCTCTAGTGCATTTATTCTTTTTATAGGATTAAAGATCCCCTGCTATCTGTCTATAATGCCCTTCATGTCCCCTTGCAAGTTTCTTATTTCCAGAGAAAACAACCTCAACCGTGACAGTCTACCCTCATAGTTTAAGGGGGTTGGTTATTGGTTTATGGCTGACTTTCTTTTTCCCCCGAAAAATTCTAGTTGAAAAAACTCTGGATAAAAAAATCAAATTTTTCAAGATTTATTATGCCCCAAAGCTGTAAAAAGCCGAATCCGAATATACTCCAACTAAAACTTGTCAAGGTCACGTAGAAGTCAATGGCAGAGGTCCCTGAATTTGAACATGTTTTTAGCCTTCATGATTTTCTGTTTTTTTTCGGTTTCAAAAACTTGAAATTTGAATATTTCCCCCCTGATTGCATTCAATCAAGTCTTTTACAATCAGGGTTTTCATAAATATGCAAAACATTTCAGTTGTGAGTTTATTTGAGGTAGAAAAAAAACATATAAACTCAACATTTGATAAATAACCCCCTAAATCTTCCCCTTTTACCAGTTTAGTTAGTTTAGTTGAACTCTGCACTCTCTCTAATTGAAATAGAGCACAAAATACGCAAACTTAAACTTGTCTCCCATATTTCAATACATCCTTTGGCCACCTTTAGAACACAGATTTAAAAAAGGAAACATGGCTGAGAAAAACAGGTATTTATTTATTAAGACATACCTGTCCAAAAGAAACCTGAGATATTCAGAACAGTCTTGCTGGGAACGTGGTGTGAACCATGGCGGTCTAGAAGCATCAAAAAATATCTGCGGTGCATAAGCTTCTCGCTGGAAATAAACAGAAAACCTTATACAAGTCTGTGCAGAAAAGATGACCGATCAGGTGGTCACCTGAGACCATGAGTGTGTTTGTGGATAAGAGACAATGGGTCCTGTATTCCATTTTGCATGGGGACTAGGGAGCTCTAATTGAATGAAAATGAATGATACATGGCTAAACCTCTAGGGAGAAGGAAATGAGGGGAAGTCAATGTTTTGGAATCAGAACCTGCAAAATCACCTACCCCCAAAGGTTTTCTCTGTGATTGCCAAAACTGCTTAAACAATTTAATTTAACGATAGATAACTAAAATGTTTTCCTGAATGACTATCCTTATGGCCAGCAGATCAATACACAACTAATTCTTGACGGTTGCTTGTATTATCGGGTATTAACCTTTAAATTAACTTTTAGTATGATGTAGAGAGTGATATTCTGAGACAATTTGCAATTGGTTTTAATTTTGTATTATTTGTGGTTTTTAAGTTATTTAGCTTTTTATTCAGTAACTCTCCAGTTTCAGCTGGTTGCTAGGGTTTAAATTACCCTAGCAACCATGCACTGATTTGTATAAGAGACTGGAATATGAATAGGAGAGGCCTGAATAGAAAGATGATTAATAAAAAGTATCAATAACAATACATTTGTAGCCTCACAAAGCTTTTGTTTTTTAGATGGGGTCAGTGACCCCCACTTGAAAGAAGGAAAGAGTCAGAAGAAAAAGGCAAATAACTCAAAAACCATTAAAATTAGAATATGCCATTCTATAACATGCTAAAAGTTAAATTAAAGGTGAACCACCCCTTTAAGTAACTGAAAACATCTTATTGTACAAATATACCTGAGTGTGAGCCAGGAAAACAAAAAGGTGCTGCAGTTTCTTCATCAAGGAGTGGGTGCCATTCAGATTTAATGATAACACTTGCCTCCTAAAACTGAACAAAAGACCTGTGTTTAAGCATATTCTAAACATAAAAATCTTTGATAGACTTGAAAGGGATACTGTCATGGGAAAACATGTTTTTTTCAAAACGCATCAGTTATTAGTGCTGCTCCAGCAGAATTCTGCACTGAAATCCATTTTTCAAAACAGTAAACAGATTTTTTTATATTCAATTTTGAAATCTGACATGGATCTAGACATATTGTCAGTTTTCCAGCTGCCCCCAGTCATGTGACTTGTGCTCTGATAAACTTCAGTCACTCTTTACTGCTGTACTGCAAGTTCAACGAACAACACTCAATAGTAAAAGCCAAGTCCCACTGAGACTACTTCATTAAGTAGGAGAGATAACAGCCTGCCAGAAAGTAGTTCCATCCTAAAGTACAGGCACAATACACATGACTGGGGGCAGCTGGGAAACTGACAATATGTCTTACCCCATGTCAAATTTCAAAAGTGAATATAAAAAAATCTGTTTGCTCTTTTGAGAATTGGATTTCAGTGCAGAAGCCTGCTGGAGCAGCACTATTAACTGATGTGTTTTGAAAAAAAAATTTTTTCCCATGACAGTATCCCTTTAAGGCTAAGGCCACACTAGGCGATAGCGCCGCGATTTGACTCGCGGCGACTTTTTGCCGCGACTTTTAAGCCGCAATCGCTGGGGAAACTTTTGCGCTGGCGTCTATGGGGAATCGCGAAAAATCGCCAGCGTAAAAACACACGCGGCGATCTTATTTCTATTGTCGCTCGAAATCGCCTAGCGAGGCAATTTCGAGCGACAGTAGAAAAAAGATCGCCGCGTGTGTTTTTACGCTGGCGATTTTTTGCGATTCCCCATAGACGCCATCGCAAAAGTTTCCCCAGCGATTGCGGCTTAAAAGTCGCCGCGAGTCAAATCGCGGCGCTATCGCCTAGTGTGGCCTTAGCCTAAAGAGACTCTGATTCCTGGGGACAATGGAACCCTTTGAAAGCTGCCTATAAATTGTGCTGTAAGGTTTCTTTGTGGGTTTCACCTAATTCCTCATCTAAAAAGTCTTTCTTCCTGGTTTATTAGTCAGGCTGCTGGCAGAAAAAGTAGATTCATAAAAGAGGACTCTGGGGAATGTAATCTGTCCTACATCCAGGTGCAACACGGGTATGGGCATACACGTTAAAGCAATAATGGCAAAGGAAATAATTTCTGTTTTGCTGCTGACGCTTTTTAAGACACATTCTTTCTTTAAAGCTCTCCCCCGAGCACTCCAACCTGTGGGCCAAAGTGTACGGTTTATATCAGAAAGGTTATAGCAGAGAAATGAAAGAGAAAAGCCCTATGAAACATATATTTCAACATCCCCACACACACAATACGTTTTCATAAAAGGGAATGATAACACATACAGCAGGACTGCCAGATCTCCCCCCTTTAAAACCTACTTGCTGTATGGCTAGAAAGCAATTCATTTAGATGTGTGCTGCAGACTGGTTTTATAGTATTCATTTAAAATGCCAACAAATGTTTTTATGTACCAATAACGGGTTTCCAGACAACAGATCCCATACCTGTATCAGCAGTGTAAAACTCCCGTAAGTTAGCAGTCCACACGGCTACCAATTAGAAAGCACAGCCCTTATTTGGCATCCCCAAGGAATTTTTTCTTGCTTGTGTGGCTCCCCAACAGTCTTTACATTTGAGTGTAGCCCACGAGTTAAAAAGTTTGGGGACCTCTGCATTAAAATAATTAGGAACCTGGTGTTTTCTGGATTCAGGGTCTCTCTGTAATTTGGAGCACTATTTCTCAATGGGACAGTATACCCCCTTGTTCAACATGAGTTCCCTTAATAGGGCTTGTACTGAACATACTATTTTGTATGCAAGGTAGGTTAGCAGGAGTCCATCATGAAGGATGATCTGTGTACTAGTAGTCTACTAAACTACCTCAAAGGAACCAAACATGGAGTAGTTTCATTTTTTGATTTCAAACAATAGGCAGAAGGTTTGTTCAGGACAAGCCCTATTCATTGCACTCATGCTGAACAAGGGGTTTACTGCTTTTTTTTTTTTACAAACAGCATTGCTTTGCTACCAACATGAAGGTGAAAATTAATTACTACAGGGGAAAAAATTACCATATTAAAATGGTTTGCTCGAAGAGGGCCCTATATGAGATGTCCTTCTATTACAAAGCTTTCTGGGTACTGGGTTGCCATACTTGAAAAACTTACTTGGTAGCCATAAAGAGGGCCTGTAAAACGCTGTTCATGTAACACGTGTTCCCCAGGTTAATGAGCCCAGTTTTCCCAGTTTCTGATTTTCCCGACAATCTGGGTAAAGATGCCGAAGTACTTGATTGAGAAGTCCATGCACTTTGATTTAGGGTAAGTTTCATTTTTTCTTCAGATGGTTTCAACAGATCCTGCCATAAGGAGAAAGAAAAAACAGGTCTGAAACTGCTGCTGACTCCCCAACACATTATCTGTAGTTTTATTTCCCAATTACTTCATTATGGAACTGCTCTTTGCCCAGGAGCAGTAACTTATAGCAACCAATCAGCAGGGAGCATTTACTGGCCACCTGTTTAAAAGCAAACATCTTATTGGTTCCTATGGGTTACTGCTACTGGGCAATCTTTTATTACATGTGGGGGTTTGTGCATTAACTAGGACTGGCAAGACCAGGGATGACAGACATGACAGAGATGGTCGGCTTGAATATACTGCAGTATATAAAAAAAAACAATCCTTTCTGAGAAAAACTAGTTAATGAACATTATTTAGAAAAAGTACATGAGGTAGGACTTCTGCTACATTGTTACAAGAGACAGAACCAGTAGTTCAGAAAAATACCGCTTTCAGTTATAACGTTTACAAATAACTAAAACCATCAACAGTTGTGAAGGCATGTATATTGCAAAGCTTGTTGTGATTACATTATCTTTTATTAGGCAATGTTTTATGATTTACATCCACTTAATACCAGAGAAATATGAAATTGTTATGATACGCTGCTCTGCTGCTTAAATCATAGAGCAGTCTGCAGCAAGTATCATGTATCATTTAAAATTTCATGTCCCATAGCAATGGAGCTGCAACCCTAAGCATGGGTAAGAGATCAAGCCACCATCTACACTACATAATTTCAGATGATGCTAAATCCCCATGTTGGACAATCGACTATGAAAAATATGAATATAAGATTTAGGGATGCACCGAATCCAGGATTCGGTTCGGGATTCGGCCAGGATTCTGCCTTTTTCAGCAGGATTCGGCCGAATCCTTCTGCCCGGCCGAACCGAATCCTAATTTGCATATGCAAATTAGGGGCGTGGAGGGCAATCACGTGACTTTTTGTCACAAAACAAGGAAGTAAAAAATGTTTTCCCCTTCCAACCACTAATTTGCATATGCAAATTAGGGTTCGGATTCGGTTCGGTATTCGGCCGAATCTTTCACGAAGGATTCGGGGGTTCGGCCGAATCCAAAATAGTGGATTCGGTGCATCCCTAATAAGATTTACATTGTATATAAAGTCTGCCTTTGTTACCAGTTACCTTAAGTGCTTCCAAAATAGGCTCATAAAGGTCTGGAAATCCAGAATAATGGTAAATCATGCAGAGCATCAACTCTGCAAACTGAGCTAGGAACGTTGTACTTGTTGGGTGACCAATATTCTTAAAGGACTGGACCAGACTCACAACATGAGGAACAACCTCAGAAAAAAGACATCAATTGTTTAATCTATTTTGCAACAGGGATATACCATCATAATTTACTTTTTGGTACAAACTTAAATGCTCTGTTACAGGTTAGATCTACTTTAATAAATTGACATTTTAAAGGTGAACTACAGCTCAAAAAGGAAATAGTCTAGACATGTTACACATTAAGTTTTGCACTTCTATAACAGCTCAAGGGCACCACAGCCTCACTGTCTTTTCTGCTGATTCACTTCACATGCTCTGGGCTTCTGTCAGTTACCTGAGCTTAGGTAACTACTCACACAGTATAAATACAATTTAAATTTCAGTAAATAAAGCGGATTAGTAATGGCATCAAATGCACATTACATGACAGCATAGAAAGAGTATGAGTTAATTCATAATTTTCTCTGTAACATCAGCTTCAGTGAAAGATGTTATCTCACTTTCTGCTAATTTTTGGATAACGTTTGACAACCCCTAAATCTAGTTTTTGGCCCAGAGAACAATAAAGATGTGCTGAACCACTGGCTTGCAAAATGAAAAAAAACCAAGGTGTCAATCTGCTGTGAACAAGTTTGAATGTATAAATCATTACTATTATAGGGCTGCTCAACCTCTGAGCTAGTACTTTTCGATAAGTAAATAAAATACAGCATTTCTAGCCATAAGCTGGAGGTTTTACTTCTCCTTTAACACTGCGTAACACTTTTCTTTAAGACCACTAGCACACTGGGCATCCTGATTAAACAGATACTTAATCGAGTAATATTCACCCTTGCAGGAGATCATCCAAAGCTAGATGCCAGGACTTACCTACCCACAATGTTTATATAAGAGGTGGATGGGAATCATGTTTTTGTTTAGATTTGTTTTTTTTTCCAACTTAAAGGCATCAAACCCTCTATGTAATAAAAGGCACAACGTTTGCCCAGGTACAGTAACCTATAGCAACCAATACGATTTTTGCTTTTAAACAAGTGATCAGTAAATGCAAGGTTGATTGGTTGCTTTAGGTGGTGAAACCTGTTACAAACATTGCACATTTTGTTACATCACCCCACAAGTCTTTAGTTTTACCCTACAAATATGGATAATATGCCCAAAGCAACCTAGAAGAGATTTGTTTTCATTATTTTAATAGCAGCAAGGTATAAAAAGTTAACGGCTGAATGGCTGCTATTGGTTCCTGGATTGAAGCATGCAAATAAGGGAAGCCTATGTGCAGTAGAATATATATAGGGGAGCAGACTCGGTGCAGAATAACCTACTTCCCGTACCCTGCCAGCACTATAGCAACTTGGAGTGCAAGAAACCACTTTAATTATATATCACAGTTTTTACTTACTTTATAAGTTATACTGTATATGCCCTTCTTAATAGGGCGGTTGACATAGATAACATGCAATGCTATTAAGTTCATGAAGGGATCTAGAAAAGGATTAGAGAAGAAGAGGTGCAAATGTTTTTGTGATGAGTCGTTTAAAGGAGGAAGATAAACTCACCATATGGAAAGCCTCAGGAGAATGTTGAAAGCTGAGCAACATGTGGGAGAGGACGGCCAAAGCACCAGGCCTTACAAGGGGAAACCACAGTCTGTGAAATACCTGCAAAATATAAAGCACATTTTTACAAAACGTTTTACCTAAAACATTGGTGTCCAGCTTTCTGCGCATTTGACAGTTTGAAGGACTTATGTAATAACACAGGTAATACTTTTAATGGATGAGGCAATATTTCCTATTCAAACTAGGATTTCCCTATTAAAGGGGTATTATGCCCCCTTATTAAACAGGACGTCAATGAATATGGCCTTGTCCTAAGCATACTGTTTGCTTTTAATGTCATGCACCAAATGGGGACAAAGAGTTGGACTGGGTCGGCAGGACAGTGGGAAAAAACCCGGTGGGCCTCAGCCCTCACGGGTCCCGCAAGCCCAGATACTCTCCCCTGATCTGCCGGCCCTCAAAACTAAACAATAATGTGCGCGGGGAAGTTTGGAAACCGGTGGGCCCCCAAATGTCCAGTCCGACCCTGGGGACAAGCTTGACAAAAGGGAGTACTGGCTCGAAACCTTGCATTTTTTCAGATCAAAAGCCAGGTGATGCTAATAAAGGCGTTTTAATATATTTCTTTGATGGTGCTGTCTTTTGCATTGTGATAAACGGAACTGGCTGTAGTTGACGTGTGACGTGCACCTTCTTAAAAATCCTACTCTTGAAGAGTGCCGACTGACTGCACTTTCGATCAAATCCAAACCAAACGGGGATTTGGCAGATCCTTAATAACAATGTTGGTGCACCATTAATGTATATTTATTGTCAAATGCAAACTGGAAGTTCAGAGCTTAAGGAACAACTTTGGCCACATATATACAGTAATACTTATTTGTAATTTGTAAATTACAAATTTACACAGAACTACTCCCAAGAAACACAACGGTACCAAACACAATGGGGCAGATTCACGAAAGGGCGAATTGATGCCAGCGAATACTTCGCCACACTTCGCACCAACTTTGCCAGGCGAAAATTCGTTACCACTACACTAATTTGCTAAAATGCAAAGTTGTGTCCTGGGCGCAGAGCGCTGGCAACATTTCAATTGGGTTACTTCGGCAGTGTGAGTGTTTCAAAGCGAAATTACGCTAGAGATTGCTTCTGCCTAGTGAAACTTCGTTAGTCCTCTTATGCTTAGATCAATTTGAACAGGGTGAGTACATTAAAGTCGTATGGATGTCTTTATTAGGGATGTTGGGGCAAATGCTTGAAATGGGCACTTATCACAAATGTCCAAGGAACCTGAATAAAGACAAATGAGATCCTCTAATGCCCTACACAGGAGCCCACCCTAAAATGAATGATCCATGCCCCTCAAATATCTGGGGAAAATGTTAACCCAAACAAGTTTAATAATTAGAACTTTTGCAGGCAATCCCACTTAAAAAAAGGACAAGTCAAGAGCGTTTTTACAACTGGAATGTATTTCCGGCAGACAGGATTATGTAACGGCCATAAGATTGAGAAAGATGTAGCTCCATTTTAGCAGTTCGCCTGGTCTGGGTAACATTCAGTAAAATTTGCACTTTAATGAATTTGTATAGGAACGACTGTTTGCCACAGCGATATAGTGCAAACGAACGCTAGTGATGGTCTCGTTCACTAGCAAATTGTCCTCTACTCCTGTTAGTAAATTGGCGATGTCCATGCGGATGGGATTTCTGGAGAAATGTTGCTAACATTAACCACTTCGCCCTTTAGTGAATCTGCCTCAATTTAGGACAGCAAACAACACACCACTTCATTCACACAGAAACAAGGCCAACAAACATTCATTTTACATTCTTCTTACTTCTTACATGCATTTACAAGCGCATATGGATTGTATAAAACCAATATACTGTATATATGTGCGTTTGTTTAAATGCACATAAATGCATTTTTGTCATTTCCAAATGCAACCCTCTTTTGGTTTCTGGACACATCAGCCAAGAAAATGCAGCAGGTTGTGTCAAAAAAAAATGTGACGAGACATGAAACACACTCAAATCTGAACATTCATAAGTATAATTAGGCAGAATAGAACAGAATCAGTTATCTAATGCATTTAGGTGAGCTCAAACCTGCAATGTTGCAACTGTGACTTTAGCGATCAGAGCACACTGGGTGTTTTAGTTCAGGAACATCTTGTGGATTGCAGGTTGGACGCAACAACATCTTCTAGCATCATAAATCTTATAGTACATAACTGATGTTGCAATCGTGATTTCAGCTACCAGAGCATATTGGGTGTCACATATTAGCAAGAGCTGAAGAAAATAAGGTTAGATATTCCTGCCTGTAACGTGTGTTGCACAATACAGTTATATATCAAGTATCTAACATTGGAAAGTAAATAATATTTTATTAGGACACACATATTGACTAGATAACAGTAGGGTTTACATGTGACCAACACTGAGTCATATGTTAAATATAGATAACCAGTCCAAACAGAAGTAACTGCTTCAGATGAATGCTGTAGATGATTTTAGCCTTCTAGAAAAACCTTGAGGATCTTACACACACCAGTTCAATTTTCTGTAAAGTGACATCTATAAGGATAGTAAATTTCTGTACAGCTGCTAGCCCTTTTAGCAGAGCGATCACCCAGGTCTCGACATGTTGAGCAAGAGGCCAGGATAACCAGTCAATCATCCTAAAAGAAAGGGCACAAGATGATCCCATCGTTATTCGTCTATAACACTTATTCCCAATTACTTTGATTTTTGAGAAATTAGTTTAGTGCCAAACAGGTGATTCTGTAACAGTTTTGGGGCAATTATTCACAGGGCTTCTGCTACAACGGCAAACAAAGCACCTGCTCTCGGCTACAGAATATTACTTGAAAAAAAAAATAGCCATACCCTGCTCAGACTCTCACAATATCAATCTGCCTGTGAGATGAACGGACAGATATCATACAGGGCTCATGCATAGTGCCATTCCTTCAGGTCCACCACCTGAGCAGCAAGAAAATGCAGCTCAACTTCCTTTTGAATAAAATGATGGAACTTTCCATCAGGGGCAATAATCCTTAATCCATTAGGATCGCAAGAAACCTCTATTTTGAACAAAGTTTGTATTACAATAAGGATGCAAGTCTTACAAATTATTCACCTACAAGGCTAAAGAGGAATGAGGAATAATAAATATAGTGTACAAAGACTGTGTGGAAAAGAAGATAAATATATCTGTATATATTTCTGGCTTGTGCCAAAAATAATCTCTAAATGTTCTGTTTACTTGAAAGCAAGTGATCATTACAGTAATGATCACTTAATTACATTACATTTGTAATAACATATATTTTGTATGCAAATCATATCTTCAGATGGTATGTCATTTATATAAATAAAAGGTATATGCATAAAAGATTGAGCTTATACCTGCAGAGAGCCTGAGTCATACTTGCATCTTTCACGTTGGGGTCAGTGGTTAAACTCCTGATGAGGACAGTGATCAGCTGTAAGGGAATGTGCTGAACAAGGCTGGCTAGAGAAACAGACAGCTCAAATGAAGCATCTGGAAAACAAAAAAAGACAGGCTATTTGATTTCGGAGGTTGAGATAGAAAAGTTCTAACATCCATTGCACAATGGAACATTTATGGGATCCTTCTGTATTATAAGAATTATTTCCTGATTCTAAAGACATAGTAATATCAGTTTTAATAGAAAGTTCTATTACGGGTGGCCGATTCAAAGAAAGTAGATTATAAGAACTGTGTGTTGTTTTAAAATCTAAGCAGCCATTTGTTGTACAGGTAGCACATTGAGACGGTCGGGGAAATTGCTCTCTAGTCCATAGGATATCTAGTTTCATTCACTAATATTTCACTAGGCATAATATTCTGACCAGTTATGGATTGAGAACATCATTGCTTTTATTAATATTACCAATATGTATTTATAAAATGTCAACATATTCCGCAGAGTAGTAGATAAACGGGAGCATAGATTAAACATACAGGAAAAAACACAAAAAGTAAAGAAGGCCCTGCCCAAATGAGCTTACAGTCTAAAAACTTTGTAGATGTTATTTCATGTCAAAGAGGTTGTTTAGAAGCAGGTATTCTACCATTTTCCTTTAAATCAAAAAACTAGTGAAAGGCACTGTCTCAGATATTTTGGACAAGGTTGCCTTGTCAGAGGAGCAGCGACTGCTTCCAAACTTTTAAATAAACAGAAATATGTAATTAAGACTGCCTGTACATAATATTTCATAAGCTTTTTTGCCTGTCTGCGTCTCTTGGTCAGTGATTGCATGACCAAATCTGTTGCAGTGAGATGATCTGAGGATAACAAGCCTAACAATTTGAATTATTAAAACCATGGGATACATAGACCAGTGCATTAAACGAATTGCAGTGAAACTATTGCCAGAATATGGACAACCCCTGATAAATTTTGAAAACAATTATGGTAAGAGGGAAAAAAAAAACAATTAATTTCCATACAAATAACTTCATCCAAAATGACAGTTAGGAAGTAATAGAAAAGGGGTATTATACTATACTAGTTGCATGCTACAGGCTTGGAATCTTTGCCTACTCAAACCATATAAGGGATGTGATAGAAAAATGACAACAGTCAAACGACATGCAAACAACAGAAACTTACCTGTGGAAGAAATAATTGCAAAAACCTCTTGTAGCGATGGAAGCAAAGTGCATGGCTCAAACTTCCAGATATTTTGAAGCAAACTACTAACTTTGGTAACTCGAGAAACATATTCGCGCAGCTCCTTTTCATAGGTTGATATACACTGAAAATGTCCAATTGTCCTTACGAGTTGCTGGCAAAATGCAATGGACATTTTCCCCTTGGGAATGCACTGCACAAAGTCAGTGAGCAGTTCGCTTAACCTTGCAGCTACTGATGGCTCTGGTCTTTCACAGACTATGCTCAGCACTTCTACCTGTAGGACTGAAAATATATCTAGAATGGAGGGGCAGCTCATTATCAGTTTCAGCCCGATGTGGATATAGTCTAATAGAGCAACATCCTTGCGCTCTAATGATCTGTATCCTTCCTGCAAAAGGCTCAAAACAAAGTTCCTGTTGAAATAATTCTCAAATTCTGACCGATGGTATCTGGCATAGGCTTCCAACACCTGGTGTCCAACTTGCTTCTGAAAGGGATCCTGTCCTTCCAAGATTAAGCGGGTAGTCAGGCTGAACATGGCCTCGCATTGTTCTTCACTGAATTTTCAGCCGATTCCACAACTTTCTTTACTATGACTTTTTTCAGATTTAAGGGATGCGAAGAGGTCACCAATCCTTCCAGAATCGTATCCATTGTAAACTGGAGAGATCCAAATGCTGCATCTGAACAAAGAGGAGGAAATTGAGTCACAGAGAGGAATTTTTGTAAACATGTAACAGGGTGGGCCCTGTAGTTATGGGTATAAGTGTCACTTATTTACAGCATCGTAGTCTACTGCAATACACCAGATGTGTACAGTTGTTTTTAATTTAAGTTAATGGAGCGTACAGGCTTTCACAGGTTACTGTGCACACAGGATACGGAAATATTTTATGGCAATAGTGTACTAATAGTAGAATAGACCTAGAGGTTAAGTATAGTGTCTAGGACATTGGATCCTAAGCCACAGGCTGATTTAAGAGCAGCAACTGAGTTTGACAATGCACAAATTGAATAATCTCCCAAAATGCAAGCATAGTTAGTATCCCCATTATGACGGATTTGTTTAGACCCTTAATCCCATGACCTTGCCTATTGAACGGATACAGAACTATAAAATGGGTTAGGATTTGCAATAGAGCTCTCTGAAATCCAGCAAACAAACTAGTAAAACATTACATGTGAGAAGGGTGTCCTAATAAATACTTTGTCATGGCCAGCAACCAGGTCTGGACTGGGAGTCAAAATAAGCCCTGGCATTTCAACTATACAGATTCCCAAAGAGCCCCTCACCAGCCCACTAAACAGTGTGTCTATGGCATCTTATAGCAGCCCCTCTGACATTTGCCAGAACCCACACACGGCCTGACAGCAACGCATTATAGGGCAAGATTAGCAATTAACGAAATCAGCAATTATTAAAAATCCTTCGTAGGGAAATCAATCCAAGCTTTTGACAACACCTAAAAACCTGACTTTATTTTTATATTCTACGCAACATGTTTGCCAAAAATGAAAAGGTTCACAAGTACCTCAACCTCTGGTTAATTTGTCTGCATGTATCACCTACTGAGAAACCATTTACTACATACCTCTACAGAAAACAACAACTCAACCTGTAATTATTATTATTAAAGGGGAACTCTGGCTTCCAAACCAAAATTTGATGAAGAGGCCCATATAACACAGAAACCCCTAATATACCCATCAGTTAGCCGTTTCTTCAAAAAGTATGAATACATTTTTCTATGCTGAAATCCAGCTGTTTAACAGTTCTTCTCTTTCTGCATCATTTGAAATCCTGGCAGGGAAGGAGGGATTAAACATTGATGTTACAAATTGTACAAAACTTCTCCACAGCTTACAGACAGCATGCAGGAACTACATAACCCACAATGCATTGCACTGCAATGTTCTGTTCCTTATTGAAATCACATGTGCAGGGAATTGTGGGGTTTGGAGGATGCAGGCTGAGGACAGACAGCTGTTGATTCAAAGTAACTGTAGTCAGCCAGCTCAGCAAAGTAGTCAGAGAGATCAGCAGGAGAGCAGGGGGCTAGGCTTAGGGAACTGTTAGAAACCATTAAAATCATGAAAAGTCTGCATATTTTTTATTTGATTTATATTGCAAAGTTTCTTGATATTGTGTCTACTTTTCAAAAAGCTTAAGTTGTTTTTGTGGAGTTCCCCTTTAATAATACCATTTACAAAGCACCACCATACTCAGCAGTGTTCTGGAAGCAAATAGTGACTGGCACATGCTCATTAGAGGGAGGCTACTGTCGTGTCTGCGTGATATTACACTATGCAGGTAGGGAAAGGAATTCAAAGGACAAGTGAAGGGTTTCTAGGGGGAGCCAATTTGATTATATTCGCTGACTGCTTATGTTCACTGACACTGGCTACTATTATAGAGGATGCCGGGCTGCCCTGTGTTGTGATACAGCGACAATATCATACTGCCCGGGGCCATTGCGGCTTTTTTGGCGATGAGGAGCAATGCTCTCTGGTCTGACTTCCGAGATTATACTCCCCGGGGTCTGCCAAAATGACAGTAGCTGCTAGTTCCCGGTTGATAAGAGGCCGTGAGTGATGTCACGAACACGTGACCGTCTCGGTGGAACGTCTCCGTCACGTGACATTCGGCGCGTATTCGGCGCCTTCTTCAAATGGATTTTATTCAGTTCTTCCCATACGGCGGCACGAGCTCTTCCGTTGATGCTGCGAATTGTTTACATACTTGCTGGTCTCTTAAGGCGTGTGCCCTTAATATCAGGATAATATTAGAATCAGCCAGATATCAATTGGACAGCTATTAAAAGCCAACTTTATGTCGGACAACAGGCCTTCAGGGACGCCTTTAGAAATCTCGAGGCCCTGTACAACATTATTTTTGGGGCCCCCTGGGCCCTGCCCACATTGGTGCCCAAGCCCTGCCCCAGATCCCGCCCAAAGACCACAGACATCTAAAAAAGTAACCCCCCCTCACACAAGTTATAAAAAGCTATGGATTGTCAGGTCCCCCTTATAAGTTAAAAAAAAAACATTGGTGCCAGAGCCCCCTTACAAGTAGGATTGCCACCTTTTCTGGAAAAAAATACCATCTTTTCTATATCCTTGTCGTTTTTTCCTATTAATAACATTGGCATCATGCATAATTTCATTTTTTTTTTTTTAAAATACCGGCCAGGTGGCAACCCTACTTACAAGGTAAAAAAAAAAATGAGGGCCCCAAAAAATATTTTTTAAAAAAACATTGGCGCCAGGCCCCCCCTTACAAGTTGAGAAAAAATTGGGGCCCCCCAAATTTTTTTTTTTTTTTAAAAAAAAACATTGGTGGCAGGGGCCTATGGAATATTAAAATAATACATTGGTGGCCAGGGGATTAAAAAAACAAACAAACACAAATTGGTGTTCAGTAGAATTGAACTCGTGGCTTCAGGACTTCAACTTCGCCTCCTTTATTGACTTTGGGTCTTTTCGCTGCTTCAGGACTTCAATTTCTGCTGTTTTCGTGACTTTGGGTCTTTTATCCGCTTCAGGACTTCGGCTTCAGCTATTTTTGTAGCTTTGTATCTTTTCGCCGCTTTGGGAGTTCGGCTTTGGCTGTTTTCATGTCTTTGGGTCCTTCGGCAGTTTGGCACTTCCGCATTTCGGCTGTTCGGGATGGCCGCACCACTGCTGGGCCCCCTTCACGCCTTGTCCCCCCCTGATGGCGGCCCTGCAGGCCTTCATAGACTCCATTGTATGATATGCAAGTTAAATGGAGACTCTTTTAGGATGTTCTTTGGTCTGTCACTCATAAAAACCGCTAAAATGTTAGGGCAGGAGTGCTCATACTTTACTAATGTGAGGTCTACTTTTAGTAATGTTGTTCCATTATGATCTACATCCATAAAAGCATTGTTAGCAATATGTTCCATGGACAATATTACTTAAATATTGAGAAAATGTATATTGCTATATTTAACAAACTATTTCTTATGTAACCTTAATGTAAATAACAAAACAGGAGGGTCATTTAGACAAGCAGTTTGTTGGCAATGTCTTGAGTAGGGCTGCCACCTTTTGGTCTGTCTAAAGGTGGCCATACACGGATAGATCCGCTCGTTTGGCGATGTCGCCAAACGAGCGGATCTCCCTCCGATATGCCCACCTTGAAGGTGGGCAATATCGGCAGATCTGATCGTGGGCCCTAGGGCCCAACGATCGGATCCAGCTCTCACAAACGGGCGGTCGGATCGCGGGACCGCATCAACGAACAGATGCGGCCGCGAGCCGACGGGATTTTTAACCCCATCCGATCGAGATCTGGCCGACTTTCGGCCAGATCTCGATCGGGGAAGCCCGTCGGGGGCCCCCATACACGGGCCAATAAGCTGCCGACACGGTCTGTCGGCAGCTTTTATCGGCCCGTGTATGGCCACCTTTACTCTGGGCAGGGGACTGAGCTGTGATGTAATGGGGTTGTGACATCAGGGGCTGCGCTGTGGCAATTGGCCAATCACAACGTTAATCACAGGAAATCGTGCCCAGTGGCTGATCACCAGCTTAAAGGTCTACTGGTAGATCCCGATCTACCTTTTGGACGCCCCTGGGTTAGGGCATATCAATCACGCCATTTTGGGCAGATATATCAAAATGTAAGCTTAAATTCAATTTCATTCCCATTGGATTTTTAAAACCGTATTTATCAATGGGTGAAAATTAGATTTCACTATTTGAAAAATACACTTTCAAAAATCCCATAGGAATGAATTAGAGAGTGGGTGAGGTTTTTTTGTGTTGAGCTATAATCTTACATTTTGATAAATCTGTCCCTAAGTGTTCATCTACAGTTGCAATGATACATTATCCTAAACCAGGGCTGTCCAACTTGTTTCTCAAACTTTTTGACTATGCTGCTGCCAATTCAAGATTCCTTTCCTATTAAATTTGCAGGACCGACATACCAGAAAGCCAAGAAGCAACTGCAATTGTCCACATGTCCAGACTCATATATGTCCAGAAAACAATGTATTCTGATGCCGTATTGATATTTTTTGCCCAAGTGAAACAGATTGGGTGCACTGCTGCAGAAATCCATTGGAAAGGGGACATACTTAAAGGGGACCTGTCACCTTAAGAAATAATTCCAATTTGTTTTCTGTCATGTTAATTGAGCAAAATAGACTTCACTTAAGCTGTATAAATAATTTAAATGTTTTTTCCTACAGTCTTGGAATTCACAATCACAGCAAGCAGGCAGGCACCATATTGAGGGCACTGTTATTAAGGCAAGCTTTCTATCACCCCCAAATTGTATGTATGTGCTGTACTGGGGGACCTGATGCCCCTACATGTGCTGCATAATTACAGACAGTGAGGAGGGAGGTGCCCTGTCTCTGTGCATAGAGGCGAGTCAGGGAAAACAAATTGACAGCTTAGATTTTTTTTTTTTTGCTCAAGACAGGTTTTATTCAGAGTTGAACATTTTGAACAGTTACACATTTGTTTTGTAATGATATCTTATTCAACTACTATTGCATTTCCATTGTCATTACATTACATTTACTTTGTGTCAGAATAGCTCACATATACAGTATAACGCATACACACATATATACAGTAGCTAACCACATAAAGGGGTCTGGTGTATTGGTTACCTTATTCTATATGTCTATCTAGCCATACTCGCCAGCTCCCCCACCTACTTTGGAGCTGTTTAAAGAAGACAGGGTTCTGTATTTACCTTGAAAAAAACAAAACATTTGAGAAGCTGATTAGCATTAGTTTATGCTGCATAGGATCTATTATCCAATGATATCACTTTAGAACCTTTCCACTACTATATGCTTTTTAGAAAAGTGAATATATTGTTTCTTCCACATTGTCAACATCTATTGAGTGGATTAGCTGAAACACTTTAGCATCTTCACCACCATTATATGTTTTTAAAGGAAAACTTTACCCCAGAACAATGAAGGTCCCTAGATATATCTTGCACTAACAGCTCATATGTAAAACCTTGCTTCATGTAAATAATCATTTTTTAAAAAATAAAATACTGTTTAGTAGTATGTGCCATCCTACAATTCACGGACAAAGTTAAATATTAATTTTGGGGGTATTGTTTACGTTTTAGAAAAGTGAATGTATTATTTCAGGTACAAAAACATCTTACGATAGCCAGGATAGAGAAGTGGCTAAAAGATAGACTACAAAGAGTGGTGGTAAATGGAACATTTTCTAATTGGACCAGTGTTGTTAGTGGAGTACCGCAGGGCTCTGTACTAGGTCCCTTGCTTTTCAACTTGTTTATTAATGACCTGGAGGTGGGCATTGAAAGTACTGTTTCTATTTTTGCAGATGATACTAAATTGTGCAGAACTATAGGTTCCATGCAGGATGCTGCCACTTTGCAGAGTGATTTGTCTAAACTGGAAAACTGGGCAGCAAACTGGAAAATGAGGTTCAATGTTGATAAATGCAAGGTTATGCACTTTGGCAAAAATAATATAAAGGCAAGTTATACACTAAGGGGCAGATTCACTTAGGGTCGAATTTCGAAGTTAAAAATACTTCGAAATTCGACCCTCGAATTGAAATCCTTCGACTTCGAATATCGAAGTCGAAGGATTTAGCGCTGATCCTGCGATCGAACGATCGAAGGATTTTTCGTTCGATCGAACGATTAAATCCTTCGAATCGAACGATTCGAAGGATTTTAATCAAACGATCGAAGGAAAATCCTTCGATCAAAAAAAGGTTAGCAAGCCTATGGGGACCTTCCCCATAGGCTAACATTGACTTCGGTAGGTTTTATCTGCCGAAGTAGGGGGTCGAAGTTTTTTTTAAAGGGCAAGTACTTCGACTATCGAATGGTCGAATAGTGGAACGATTTTTACTTCGAATCGTTCGATTTCGTTCGACTTCGATCGAATTCAAACGAATTTAACCAATTCGATGGTCGAAGTACCCAAAAAAAACTTCGAAATTCGAAGTTTTTTTCATTCGAACCCTTCACTCGAGCTGAGTGAATCGGCCCCTAAATGGCAGTGCGTTGGGAGTTTCCTTAAATGAAAAAGATCTAGGGGTCTTTGTAGATAACAAGTTGACTAATTCTGGGCAGTGTCATTCTGTGGCTACTAAAGCAAATAAAGTTCTGTCTTGCATAAAAAAGGGCATTAACTCAAGGGATGAAAACATAATTATGCCTCTTTATAGGTCCCTGGTAAGGCCTCATCTGGAGTATGCAGTGCAGTTTTGGACGCCAGTCCTTAAGAGGGATATAAATGAGCTGGAGAGAGTGCAGAGACTAAGTGCAACTAAATTGGTTAGAGGGACGGAAGACTTAAATTATGAGAGTAGACTGTCAAGGTTTGGGTTGTTTTCTCTGGAAAAAAGGCGCTGATTACACTTTACAAGTACATTAGAGGACATTATAGACAAATAGCAGGGGACCTTTTTACCCATAAAGTGGATCACCATACCAGAGGCCACCCCTTTAGACTAGAAGAAAAGAACTTTCATTTGAAGCAACGTAGGGGGTTCTTCACAGTCAGGACAGTGAGGTTGTGGAATGCACTGCCGGGTGATGTTGTGATGGCTGATTCAGTTAATGCCTTTAAGAATAGCTTGGATGATTTCTTGGACAGACATAATATCAAAGGCTATTGGGATACTAAGCTCTATATTTAGTATAGGTATGGGTATGGGTATATAGAATTTAATTAAAACTAGAGAGGGGTGTTCAACCCAATTTAACTATGTAACTATGAAACAGCATCTGAGGAATAAATCACAAACAATTTATCAGAGTTGCACAAACAATTCATGACATGACAGCGCTAGCATTTCAGCATACACAGTTGTACCAAGTATTAGCAGCAAATTAAGTTACGAAATTTGTGAGTGGATTTAATTTATAAAAATTGCTAGGTCATTTTCCATTACATATTGTAATATTATATGATACACATTAATTTTTGTAGCTGTTCCTTGACATAGTGGGGAAGGGATGCTTTTGAATGAAGTTTGATGAAGTTACTGTAGCTGACATTATGGGGCAGATTTATCAAGGATCGAATTGAAAATTCGAATTTCAATTTTTTTATGTTCAAAACTCAAATTTGACTAGGGACTTATTCAAATTCAATTTGAGTTTTTTAAAAATTTTAATAAGATTTTTGAGATTTATCATACTCTGGCCCTTTAAGAACTCAAATCCATCCAAAATGGACTTTATCAATAAATTTCTTTAAACACATTTTAAAAACGCATTCGAAATTCGAACTTTGATAAATGTGCCTCTAAAAGCTGAGTAGAGCATTTCAAATCAGTAAAATAGCCTACTGTATGTTTCTGGAAGCCTAATGGCCTATGTGTTTCGTTTTCAGGTTACAAGTTCAATACCCTTTTCCTCCCCAGTTTTATTAATTTTTAGAATAGGTATAGAAATGCGAAATTTATGCTTTATGACCGATTAAACAATTGAGGAAGAAAAGATATAGTGGCACCATCAAAGTGAAAATAACTCAAGGGTGGAATTTTATTGGTGGGCTAAATGTCATGAAGTTGCTGGAGATACATTTTTTACAATCATTGATGTTCTTGTCATTTTGTCTAACACAAGACAAATTTAAATAAGTTGATAACAACTAGGATCTGGGATCAGATCCCCTACCCCCCCACTTCTGCTGCCGATTTCATAGGGAAGTATCTGGCAGCAAGGGAAGTGGCTTTTTTGTTTTTGTGAAACTTCAATTTACCTTATAGGCATGCTGCCCTAAGCACAGGCCCCTGACTACCTATATGGTAAATATGCTTCTGCAGCCCATAAATCATTTAGGGCAATATCAGGCAAAGTTATTTGTGGTATTTATAGGAGAATGAAAGCTACCAAAGCAGTTTATTTCTAATAGATTAGCCACAATAGTGTAAGCTATAACACTATATTTATCCTGCAGAGTACTTTACAATACCTGAATAAACAGCTCTAGAAGCTCTGTGTTTGTTTAGGATAGCAGCTGCCATATTAGCTTCCTGCTTGAGTCTTTCCCTGCTCACTCATAGCTCTGGGCTCAGATTACAACAGGAAGGGGTCAAGGGAGGGGGAGGCGGAGAGAGAATCAAACTGAGCACGCTCAAGCCTTAGCCCTGGAGGTTTATGCTGAAAACAGGAAGTCTGATACAGAAGCCCATGTGTACACAATAGAAGGAAAGAAATGTTGTGTTTCTTTTGACAGAGGACTCAGAGCAACATTACTTTGAGGATTTACTGGTGTATTTATATAGACCTTAGCTTACTTAATTTTAGCTGTTCCTTCTGCTTAAATCCTGTATTTGTAAAACAGTTTATAATATCTCACAAAGTTCACAATGGGTGTTATATTTTTATGCAATTTCTCTTTAACTAAAAGACCCTTTTTATTTGCTTCCATGAATCTAATCAACAGTGCAATAAAAAACACGTTCAATAATTTCTATCCAGTAATCTGCATCTTTCATTGACGCTGTATTTTTCTTATGCCTTACCAGCAATATCTAATGCACTGTGTTGAAACTGTTGGACAATTTTGGTAGACCTTTCCCATAATCACTGTGCATGACTCTGAAAGGTCACTGAGTGCTTGTAGCATTTCAATAGAATGGAGTGGGAGCAGCTGAATTTGCTAAACACTACTCAAGACAATAGGCATAACCATAGCAACCCAACAAGCCTATTAACGTATAACAATTAATACATGAGGGGGGGGGCAGCCGATGTCACTGGGGGAAGCAGTGGCGGAACTACCAGGGGGCTAGGGGCGCGACTGCACAAGGGTCTACCTCTCCAAATCTATAAGGTCCAGGGGAAGGATGGAACACTGTGATGATCAGTAAGGAGGTTAGCAGGTGGTGCAGGAGGGCATACCTCCCAACATTTTGGAATAAAAAGAGGGACAACATTTTTTTTCGCACATAGCGCTGCGGACCACGCCCCTTTCGGTGGCCACACCCCCTAATTACCATGTTCATTTTACATAATTTGGCAGGTTATGAAAGTTTGAAAATATTTCTCCTTATCTAAACAGTTTTTTTGTGTCTCAAAATTGTTACAAAGTATCTTATTTGCACTTTTTAGCTGTTCTGTGCTCTCTGCTAAAAGCCAATTAAGTTAGAAACTTTGTTTCTTTTTCTGGCTGTTCAGTGCAGCGAAAATAGGGACTTTCCAGTACAAATGAGGGACTGCAGGTTGAGCTGTCAAAAGAGGGACTGTCCCTCCGAAAAAGGGACAGTTGGGAGGTATGCAGGAGGGTGCTTTGTTGCAAAATGTCCAATCCAATCCATCCCAACATAGAACTGTGGATCATACACTCCAAACGTTTCGTGGCTTCTCACCATTTCCTCAGAAGTGTTGAGCGTATGATCCACAGTTCTGTTGGGATGGATTGGATTCATTTAAAGATGAACAATTAAAGGTGTTGCTCCGTGTTTTTCGACTAAAACACCAGCACTCCAGTATTATTGAATGGAACACTTCAGTTCTCCCCCCAAACTTTTGAGGTCTGCATTGTGAACCACAATTGTATAACTGAAGGAGGAATGATTGGATTTTTTTATGAAGTCTTATGAGGCAACTTTGCCATTATTGCATATGGGATAAGAACAACAGGGCAACAATAATAAATGATGACTTGGTAGTATAACCAACCTGGAAATCACCGGAGAACTGAATCTATGACTTGGCCACTAGATGGCTGACTTGGCCTTTTTTAAACTGCTTGCCATATGGCAAAACATTTTGTGATTTTGTCTTGATTTTCCGTTTTGTGAGTTTTGTAATGATTTGTTCTACTTGTTTTTCCAGGAACTGCCTCAGCCACAGTTGGATACATATGTATTGGGGATTTGAGTATACATATTCGGTTCTTTTGATTACGATATCTGCCATGGCCTTGAAATATTGGTTCTTATACAACATAATTGTGATAGTCATGTTTTTATAGAACACGATATGACAGCCAAATATGTTATTAGCTGTATAAGCAGAAGTTAATGAAAAAATAGAACCCATTTTATAAATTTCTCCCAAACTGAAGACCTTTGTACCTGTAACGTAACTGCTTTTCCCATTTCTGTGGAAACACTGACAGCAGCCTTAAATATGGGCTTAAAGTTTTGCTGGTGGGATTGGAGCTGCAGCAGAGGTGTTCCTGCCATGAAGCAAATTGAGCAGATGACAGCGCCCTGCAGGTTAATAGGGGCTCAGATGCTTGTTCTCCTTTAATGTGCTTCATGACAAAAATATCCTAACTTCCAAGCCGAGGAGATGATGACCCGTTTGTACGTATAAATGATACAACGGCACATCAGTCAGGACCCCCCCACAGGTTCATCTATAAATCTGAGCCCAGCAGCTTCTGGGTCTTCTCTATTTTGTTATATTATTTGCATGTATTCATAAAATGCCGACATATTTCACAGCGTTGTACAATAAATGGGTGCATGAATTAAAGGAGAAAGAAAGGCACCCCAAGTGTTCGTATGTACTTACCTGAAACTCTGGGCTGGTGCTCCTATCAGAAGAAAACTGCACTGGCCCGGGATTCTTCCAGCAAGCACCACGGAACGATCTTCTGGCGCAAAAAGCTGAAGTTTAACGAAAAAGACAGCTATTTTGTCCTACTGCGCATGCGTCTGCCCCGGGAAATGTGAAGAGTGAAGAAGAAAGAGGATCGCTCCGTGGTACTTGCTGGAATAACCACGGGTGGGTTCAGTTTTCTTCTGATAGGAGCACTGGCCTGGGGTTTCAGGTAAGTACATGTGATCACTTGGGGGTGCCTAACTTTTGTCACCCGCAAGTTAGAAGACCTTTTCTTCTCTTTTAAACAAACAAAAAAACATACAAAACCAGCAATAACCAAAAACAAGTGGTAAAGAGGGCCCTGCCCAAAAGAGCATACAGTCTAACAATAAAAAGGTGAAGGGAGAGTCCAACATAGTTCAGGAATCCTACAGCTTTTCATTCACATGGGATTTTTAGATTTCTCCTCTGTGAACTATGGCAGCCTGATTGGTAATTATGCCCCTATATTCCCTGTCTGCAATTTTATGGACAGAAATAAAGTTCCATCTGTTATCATAGACTTTCTAAAAAAGAATTTCCACTCCTCAAAGTTTGCAGTAATCTTTAATATTTTATTTTGGTCTCCCAAAAGTATCATCTCTTACGCCTACATAGGAGGGATCGATAGCTTAAAAAAAAACAAAAAAAAAACAGTAACTGTAGGGATTCCATGTTACGGATTAACACATATTGATTATTTCAGACACTGTTTAAAGCTATTTGTCCAAATGAAATGCTGCATGGAGGAAAAAGAACACTCCTTTTCAACTGAACGCTAATGCAAAAGAAGTAAGAACAAATTTTTTTTTTTACATTTATTATACATATACTGAGCTAGTGTGACAGTATATAAAAATGTGATTATCTCAAAGGATTTTGTTAAAATGGGCAAGTTTGTTCCATAAGATTTAAGAATGTCATAACATTTGAATCATTTTCAATTAATTGTTTTAAGGCAATCTGTAACGCGATTTACTTTCATTTACACTAACTTGCAAAATAATCCTCACTGATTTTATTTTATTTTTTTGCTTTGTTTATCTGATTGTTCTTCACGGTTCTGGTCGGGACCAGGTAAATGACACCTTTAAGGTGCATTTTCACTAATAATATATATTTTTTCGTAATCAAAAAAAAGGTGATTCTAAGCAATGTTCCAAAGTATGATAATTATGTTTTGTTTCATACCATTCTATTCTCTGGTTCTGCCTCTTGAAACAAACATCAGTTCTTGTAGCAAACATCAGTTCCCCTCCAAACTTGTTAATCGGATGGCTTCTGCTATATTTTTTCAGGAGTCTGAAACAGAAATGCAGAAAATGTTAAACAGCCAGACAGATAATGTTTCCAGAATAGACTTCACTCCAAAATATGATGCAGAGAAAAAGGTTTATTCTGCAAAAAGGAACATCTCAATGGATGGCCTAATGCGTTTCGTGCCTTGTGGCCACTTAATCATAGGCCTGTGATTAAGTGCCCACAAGGCACGAAACACGTTTGGCTATCCATTGACAGGCTACTAGCCTATGATTAAGTGCCCACAAGGCACAAAACGCGTTAGGCCATCCATTGAGATGTTCCTTTTTGCGGAATAAACCTTTTTCTTTGCATCAAAGTCCAGTCTTTGTGCCAGCCTACTCTCGAATCATGTTTGTATGACATTACTTTCCTAAGCTGAAGGTCTGGGGCTTGAGCACCTGGACCTCCCATCAGTATTGGTAAGTGTACTTTACTGCTCACCCGTTCACTATATCGAATACTATTCCCCATTTATCTTTGTTTATGCCTTATTACATTGTAGATAATGTTTCCAGTAGCAGGACATTGGTGAACGAGGAGCTGATTGAACTGATGGATTAAGTATGTAAATTAAACCATACCCATTTGAATTAAATGTAATGGACAGAACAGGTTTTGAATGCAAGTGCTTTTTTAATGGGTACATATGGAACACAGATATATATTATTCCATTAAGTTGATGGTGGTGAGCATTATGTTACATATGGTGAGACAAGAGAACGTGTTTCTATTAGGTAACTTCAGATGACTGGAAATGTGTTAATGTAATTCAGACTGAAGTCACAGTGAGATCATTGTGCAGAGCGCATTCTGTCTTGATTTATTAAGACACCAATGACTTCCATTCTGCAGAAAAAAAGATTGTGCTGCAAGCTAGAGCTGCATTGGCATTAACAAGCAATTATATGAGATCAATTGTTACTTGACCCCCAGTATGATACAACACATCAGGGTATAATCCTTCATCATATACCAAGGAGAGTTATTGCGTAGAATCAATATTGATTATATATGCAGAAACAAAAAGATACAACCCGCTGTCGCTATGTTCAGTCCTGTCCATATCACCCATCATTTAATTACTTTCTTTCACTAAAACCCACAGATGATACAGAATTTATTAAAAGATCTGAATAAAAAAAAAGCACAAATTAAAAAAAGCACTGAACAATACAAAAAAAAGAATACCTCTGAAACCTCTAAAACTTGAGTTTTTCAGACAATTCCTAGTAGAAAAAAAACCTCTAAAAGCCTGAATTGATTAAAAAAAGGCCCAATAGGATAAGTGCAACTTCAACTGGCTTCTATAGGACCTCGACAACTTTTACCTGGTGAATTTTTGTATTACAGTTTTTCGTGGTTGTTACACTGTATCTAGAGTTTTAAAGAAATACAGAAAAAAAGCATTTTTAGAGATTTTTGGAAAAAAAATCAGAATGTTAGTAAATAGGCCCCATAGTTCCTAACAGCACTGACAGAGCCTTTTATGGAACCCAAGATAGTCTTGTACATATTTGATGCTCGTATAGTAATAAGGACAAAGTACTCGCTCATAGTAACCAATAAGCAATTGCATTTACTAATTTGCTTCCTGGGTTACTAGCTGTGAAAACGTATCTAGTTTTTAGAATTCTCAGTCTTATGTAGACTGCCAGGCCTCATGAACTTGCAGCAACTGCACAGAAAATTGGATACAGCTCATAATTCAAAGTGACCATTTAGTTTTTGTCAATTGTTTTACATAAATTAATAAACCATGTGATTAATAAGCCATATAATATACTGTATGTTCCTGCCTGCTCTAAATTATTTACCGTACTGATCCCAGTTCCATTTTATATTACTCAACCAGGGAGGCTTAAATTTCCCCAATGCTAGCACAATATTGATTCAGTAACTAAAATTTTGGATGTTCAAAACTTCAGTATATTTAATTTCCAAAGCAAATGCACAGGTGGGCCAGCCTTCTAAATTAATAAACTTCCTTCCCATAAGACATACATTTCAGGCTACAATAGTTTTAATAATCATGTCAATATGGCCAGTCTAGCATATTTTTCATGCCAAAAACAATGTGATACCTGGAGTGGGGCATAATTTGATACCTGGAGTGGATAAAAATGTATAATTTTCACCTAGGCAGACTAGCACAAGCATTATATGGGCATTAATATCTAGCTCTGGTTTAGTGGCTTGGATAGTTTATTAGCCATTAACAAAAAGTGCAACCTAAAGGTGCAATCTCACATATTATAAACAAACATTTGAACTAGTGAAGTAGATTTCATTGTAGGTAGGGTAATGGGAAGATGGCTGATATGATTCCCTGAGCTAGAAGTACAAGATCAGGTGGGAATACTTTGCCACTCCATTAAAAAAGCTTCCCAAGTTATCTGGTATGGAAATGTTTTTAAGAACATTAAGTAATTGTTTTTATTATTCACCCAAAAAATTAAGTGATGAGTCTGGATGCCTGGCAAAGAACATGAAGCAGATATATACCATGACCTTCTAAAGAGAAGTTAAAGAATTCTCTAATATTTCTTTAACTATATACCCTGACAACAGAATGGACAGTTATGTGCCCACTCTCCCTAATTACCTTAAAGGGGAACTAAAGTCTAAAATAGAATAATAATAGAAATGCTGCATTTTGTATACTAAATATAAACATAAACTTACTGCACCAGAAGCCTAAATGATTTATGACTTTCAAAGTTGACCGCAGGAGGCTGTCATCTTGTAACTATGTTAAACATCTTTGCAAGACCAAGACAATGCACATGCTCAGTGTGGTCTGGGCTTCAGCTGGGAGGTTAAGCTTAGGGATCGTCATAAATTATCCAAACAGCACAAGTCAAATAATTTATGCCATAGAAGCCAATACAGCAAGACTGATTAATAATCAGAATATGCAGACTGTACTGGGTCTGCGGATACAAATCTCTACGAGGTCACCGGCTTCTCAGAGAAACAAACAAAGCTGCTCGAGTTCTGGGAAATAAGGTGGGGGCCTCCCCCCTGCTGTTTGAGAGTATGATCCTTTCCCTGCAGAGCAGTTAGGGACCGTCTGAGCAAGAGTTCAGTAAACAGCAAGTAAAATGAATGGGAAATTTCACTGCATACAATCAGGTTTCTTATAAAAATGGTAGACATTTTTTTATTAAAGTATATTGGAGATAGATTTATTTTTCATTAAAGAAAGTAAAAATTTGATTTTTTTTGCCTTTACATCCCCTTTAAGAATAACTAACGATTAATAAAGGAAAACCATCCACCCTCCTACAATTCATTCATTTAAATCAAAATTCTAGTACCAATACCCATATGAGTTTGTTTGATGAATTACTTAACAGCTATTTTAGGGAAATTGTTTCCTGCAGTGGTGATGTGGGCTGCTGGGGGACCAGTGTCAGACTAGCCCACCGGTATACCAGGAAAACTCCCGGTGGGCCCAGGTGTCAGTGGGCCCTTGTGCTGCTAAACATTTGACCTATTTCATTGCCATTCACTATCTCTATGAGAATAAAGAGGCTAAATAGATGGAATAATAGGTTATAGTATGTATAACTGAAGAGACTAGGAGAATAGAGGTTGAGTGAGGAGAGGAAGAATAATAGTACTGAGAGTGGGCGACTGGTCAAAAATTTCTTGGTGGGCCCCATAGTCTAAGGTTTTTGGGTGAGCCCCTGATGTTCCAGTCTGACACTGTGGGGGACACCATTATTTTTCCAAAAAGAGGTTCTTGCAAGGGCTATGCTGGGAGCTACTAGTGTTATGGGCCATTTTGTAACATGTTAGGACACAAAGCCTGAGAGTCCCAGCTATTTCTCATATATTGAGCTAGTTAGGAGAATCAGGAAGCCTGCACTCCTCCTGGTGTGTGTTGGGTGGTGACATTGCACTTGCTAAGAATTTTTTTTTGGAGTTAAACATTTGCCCCAGCAGCGGTGTGGGAAAACATTTTACTATGACAAGTTCCCTTTAGAAGACTAAAACCAGTAAATAGAATGTATAAAATATGAGAGCTGTGCTGACACCCCGTCAATATATAAGGAACAGGCAGTGATTCAGTGCTTCCAGGCAACATCATGGCATGAATACAGAATGATACTTAGTAATCTACAATTTATTGCTTGACTCCTGTGCCTGGGGCTGTTTGGGGGCCAGAAGGGTGGGGAGAAAATGATCAATGAAACCCTGATCTGTAAGCAGCATGGAAACATTGTTATGGTATAACATGTCCTGTTGTTAAATACAATAGAAAGTGAAGAATAGCTGTGAAATTGCTACATTGCTTGCTACAATTAAGCTTTCCACCCCTACACAGACTGGATGTCAGTGGGTCTGCGGGCCTTTTATTTTTTTTTGTATTATATTATAAATGTGAAGCTATCAATGCTTATGATGGACTGTGCATTGCCGTAACTAGTAATAAAGCAAACTTGACACTTCTTTGCTGATTGGTTCAGTTACATATAAATGGTTACCTTTAGAAGATCTAACATTTTCCATTGTAGGAAACACAAAGTGGTGCTGATTTGCTAACTGATACTAAATTGTACCAGTGCAGTTACCCATAGCAACCAGTAAAAAAAATGGTTTTGATCAGTCTGCTTCAAGTTTGAAAATTAAAGCAAATCTCTGTGTCTCTGCTGTGTCTGTGTTGTTCTGCTGGGTGACTTTTAAAAATATAGTTGCTACTGAAGGCTTCTCATGTGTTGCATCTGTGCCTGAAAATGTTATCTTTATCTGTCTTAAGAGCCAATTATTCTTAAAGGGGTTGTTCACCTTTGAGATAACTTTTAAAATTATGTAGAGAGCGATATTCTGAGACAATTTGCAATTTGTTTTCATTATTTATTATTTAAGGTTTTTGCGTTATTCAGCTTTTTATTCAGCAGCTCTTCAATTTGCATTTTAAACAATCTGGTAGCTAGGGTCCAAATTACCCTAGCAACCATGCATTCATTTAAATAAGAGACTGCAATATGAATAGGAGTGGGCCTGAATAGAAATATGAGTGATAACAATACATTTGAAGTTCTTACAGAGCATTCATTTTTTAGAAGGGGTCAGAGATGCCTATTTGAAAACTGCAAAGAGTCAGAAGAAAAAGATAAATAACTATAAAGCCATAAAAAAAAAATAATGAAAACCAATTGAAAAGTTGTTTAGAATTGGCCATCCTATAACATACTAAAATTTACTTAAAAGGTAAACCTGCCCTTTAAACTTGATTGCCCCTTTAAGTGGAAAGGTTTTCAGAAGGTTTGCATGATTAAGGTGTAAACAATAAAATAATGGAATTTATTGCTCTATTAATTCAAACAATTTCATCATGTGTTTTCATTAATTTTAAAGTCTGCTTTTTTGTTATAGTTACAAAAAAAAAGTTATTTCTCTGTGGACTAAATAATATGCGTAGTGCAGTGATCCCCAACCAGTAGCTTGTGAGTTGTGAGCAACATGCTGCTCTCCAACCCCTTGGATGTTGCTCTCAGTGGCCTCAAAGCAGCTGCTTATTTTTTTAATTCCAGACTTGGAGACAAGTTTTGGTTGCATAAAAAACAGATTTACTGCCAAACGGAGTCTCCTGTAGGCTGCCAGTCCACATAGGAGCTACAAAATAGCCAATCACAGCCCTTAGGGACTTTTTCATGTTTGTGTTGCTCCCCAAATCTTTTTACATTTGAATGTGGCTCAAAGGTAAAAAAGGTTGGGGACCCCTGTAGTGGAACCACCAGTGCTGTTTGTGTATTTACCTTTGTTTGCCTGTAGATGTCTTGGGACTAGTTTTGCTTTATTTTGTTCATAATCTTTATAACCCCTGTTACTGAAAGAGTTTCTGACATGATTTTTTTGGTATAGTTTTTATTACTAAAGTACACTGTGTACATTTGATGTAGTTAATTCTACCATTTAAAATGTTACTCTTGAACCAATAAATATATTTTTCTAGTTGTAAACTTGGAGTGTAGGCAGTCATATCAGGCCATTTTGCCGGATTCTGTAGCGAGCCAGCACTTCACTATGGAACTGCTTTGGATATTTACTATTGAGTACTGTGGTCATAGCTACCTATGGTAGGCATGGGAACATTTTTAACAATGCAGGTGTTAGGGAGCTGTTATCTGGTTACCTTCCCATTCTGATGACAGGCTACTGGGCAGGAGGGGGGAGGGGTGATATCACTCCAACTTGCAGTTCAGCAGTAAAGAGTGACTGAAATTTATCAGAGCACAATTTACATGGCTGAGAGTACCTGGGAAACTAATGAAGTCTAACCCCTTGTCAAAATGAAATATAAAAAAAAATCTGTTTACTCTTTTGAAAAATGGATTTCAATACAGGATTTTGCAGGAGGAGCACTATTAACTGATGCATTGTGTAACAGAATCCCTTTAAATATGATTACAAATAACCCAGGTGGTTTATATAGGCTATTCTGCTACATGTTCTTATACTGTTAAGACAGAGCAGGATAATGGGACTGTTCACTTTAATGGGCACAAAACTATGGTGAATAAGAAAAGGGAATTCCATCTTCAGTCTGTATATGAATTTGAACAGAAGACAAATTCCATATCATGCTGTAGTATCTGTGGAGTATTAACTGGTCCATGTTCAGGGGCATAACTATAGAGGAAGCAGACCCTGCGGCTGCAGGGGGGCCCAGGAGGTATAGGGGCCCCATGAGGCCCGAATTCATATACAATTTCAATAAATATTGGAGAAACAAGTCAACCTCTAAACATTTTGGGGGTCCTAAAATTAATTTGCTGTGGGGCCCAGTAATATCTAGTTACACCACTGTCCATGTTTATAGACATAATAGGATAGAAGGCACACATTCCAAAGGAATTTTTACATGAGATTAAATTAGCATGTATTCACATCTAAAAGGTCATTTGGAGTCAGGGCCATTTTAAAGGAGAACTAAAACTTAACTAAAGAAGTAAGATAGAAATGTTGTACATGATGTGTTGTGCTTCTGTATCAGCCCGAGGCAACCACAGCCCTTTAGCAGGCAAGTCTGTAGCTCCCCATCTTCTTTTTTTGCTAATTCACTGCACATACTCTGTGCTGCTGTCACTTACTGAGTTTAAGGACCCACTCACAATATACAGTACACATAGAATATAAATGTCACAATATAAGGCTGATTAGTAATTAATACTGATAATTACTACATGGCAGCACAGAAATCAGTGCAATTAGCATCAAAATGTAATAATCAGCCTTGTAGCATCAGCTTATATTACAGGCCAACATCATTTTCTGCTGGATAATTTGTGATGACCCCTAAGCTTAGCTTCTCAACTGCTGCTCAGAGCCCACTGAGCATGTGACAGACACTTTCCAAGATGGTGACCCCCTGTGACAAGTTTGAAATCCTGGATCATTGCTGCTATTGAGACGATGAAAGGTTATACTGGTGCAATAAGTTCAGTATATAAAACAAGGCATTTTAGCCAGTGTTCCCCTGCACCAATGCACACCAGACTGGAGCACATACTTGGAAGTTAAAGAGCATGTTTGAACACAAGTACCTGTAAAACATAGTATAAATACAATTGCATTGGTTTAAGTGCAACTGCACATGCAGCTACATTTGTAAATAAGCCCACACTGACCTCCACTATCATAGACAGACAAAAAACACAATTTCAGAGCTGAAAATAATACATTCTGCATCAACATAGGGTGCAATGTATGAAGTTACATGGTTGCCAGTGTCCCTGTGCCCATGCAGATTTAGCAACTTTTAAAGGATGTTTCACTTTCATAATAAAATGTGTAGATTGCATTCTCTGTACCAAAAGAGGCATGTTTGAAATATATTTAATTACCAAAAATGTAGGGTTCAGGAGATAGTCAACTACAGTGAAACCCCCATTTTACATCCCCTGATTTTACATTGTTGTTTTGTGATCCCACCTATATATTATGCATAATACATTTCCCTGATTTTACAGTTTCCTGGATTTTAGACCATTTGTTTTTGGTCCCCTGAAAAACGTAAAATGGGGGTTCTGCTGTAGTTAGTTTCCAGTTCTCTTCAGCATGGCTTACACCACATGCAATTTAGTCACAGCCGGTTTCAAGTGCAGGTGCCCATGTCCCCGTGTCTCATCTGTATATATTGCAGATCACGTGACCTCCTCTCGCTTGTACTAGGGTTGCCACCTTTTTCCATCGCTAAACCCGAACAAAGGGTGCAGAGTTGATGCCATCGGGGGAGGGAACAGTTATGATGGAGGTGGGCATGATGATATCAGGGACAGTCACAATAATAGTTGGTGAAGTTATGACACCAGGGTTATTACATTACTTAGATGCAATTGACTAGATTTCTGTCTGGTTTTCTCAATGTTTTAAAATCGGACAGAAAGTTTCATAAAGCCCATCATGGGTCTGTAAGCTAAACAGGGAAGTTTAGCCTCAGATTTTTGAGAATGGGGGACAGGATCGGTCTCCCACTACTGCAGCCTCCATGTGGTAATGCTAATAGATTGGTTGTAATGTGTTATGTATGGACATGGTGTGCATAATTTGTCTTAATGAGGTGCACAGGGGAATGGGATTGGTAAGGGCAAATGGTGATATAATGGGTTTGTGAAGGGGGTTATTGTCACTGCACAAGTCATGGCACATATGAATGGCACTAACAAAAGGGGAAATAAGATAGTGGTAAAATGGGTTACATAGAACGTTTAAAAAGGGTACTGTATATGGGGAAAGCAGGAGAGAATGGTATATTAGAAGGCTTTTAGAGTTCAGGGCACTGGTATTTTAAAGCACAATAATGCCAGCTATATATACTGTATTATATTTTCTGTTGGCTCTTTGATCTATGGCATATACTGATGTAACTGGTAACATAAAATGAGATGCTGATCTGTAAGCTTGTTTGGTAACATGCAGTATGGTATATTACAGAGCCAACCAGAGCACAAACAATGTGCTTGGGAAAAAGTCCCAAAGAAAATCAAAAAGAATTTCAAATAAGAGTTGCAGTTCTTCCAAGGTCTTTTCACCACAAACACAAGGTTCAAGAACAAGTTGCAGATTCCATGTTTGCTGCTTTACAACATCTATAAACGGATATAATCATTGGAGACAAGACTGCAATTGTACTGTATTTATTTATTGTTGTAATAATTTAAGTTGTACATTGCATTTTACATTTTTTGTCTAAGATCTCTTACACATGTGTAACGCTTTCTTGGCCTATCCCGCCAATTGGGGTTAAGGGTGTCCAGCTAGTGTATGAGCATGGGTTACACTGTGAAACTACACTCAGGGCGGAGCCTTCGCTAAATGGAAGCTTCCCCTTTAAGATGGTGTAAAACTACACCCCACAGGCTAATTAGTGTGAAAGATAGAATAATGGACGCCAGGAGGTTCTTAAATAGTGAAAACAAGTGAGATGGTTTATTAGCACAACAATATGCAAAGGCAATTGACCACAGGTTTACTCATGCAGGAGCTGTAGTAGGAGTTAGCATATCACAGAGGAGAAAGGATAGCATTGATGATGATGCAGCATGTACAGATGTCACTCCTCAAGTCAAACAGTAGGAAGAATATCTCACTCTCAAAGACCAGCGACCAATGTGAAACAGGATCGATCAAGTAGGGGTCAGGCAGTGCTCTGCTAAACTGAATTCCCTATCACTGAGTTCCCTACACTAAAGGCACCTTAGAAGCCTTTGGGAGGCTACTCCCTGCTATTCTCCTTGTTGGAGCATACAACTGCTCATACTACCTAAATCTGGCTATCTCTCTCTTCTAGGCACAAATTCACTAAGCACCGAACGCTAGCGTTAATTCGCTAGCGTTTGGCATTTTTCGTTACTGCGCAAATTCACTAACGAACGCTGGCGTAGTTTCGCTAGTGTTACTTCGCACCCTTACGCCAGGCGAATTTTCGATAGCGACGTAACTACGCAAATTCACTAACTTGCGCAGTGTACTGAACGCTACCTTTTACGCTAGACTTCCTTCGCCACCTCAGACCTGGCGAAGCGCAATAGAGTAGATAGGGATTGTTTCAAAAAAAGTCAAATTTTTTTCTAAGTCCCAAAAAACGCTGGCGTGTTTTCTACATGATGGGTGATAGGCTGAAAAAGATCGAAAATATTTTTGGGGCTCCCCTCCTTCCCCCCTACATTTCCTGACTCATGGCAACTTACCTAGACAGTGGGCACATGTGTAGGGCAAAATAAAATTTTTATTTGCTGATTTGAAGGTTTTCTAGGCATTTGTAGTGCTAATACGTGTTCCTCCATTGAAATTTGAATTTCGCGCCGTATGCAAATTAGCCTTCGCTAGCGTAACTTCGCTTTACATAGCGAATCAATGCTAGCGCAACTTCGCAACCTTACGCTACCCCTGTACGCAACTTTGGATTTTAGTGAATTTGCGGAGCGCTGGCGAAACTACGCCTGGCGAAGTGCGGCGAAGTTGCAGAGAAAAAGACTCAAACTCAGGTGTTCTATATACACTGGAAGCTGCTGAGATTAAATGGGATCCATAAGCTCATGGCCGATACCTTTGCAAGAGGACTAATAGGCGGCTCGGACTTGGAGATTAGAAGTCAGCACTCACCCATAGGGTATATTGGACGCAGGTGCAGGTCTATGGTGGCCACTTCCACCGGTTCTGCAAACACAATATCGAAAAGCAGACAGCACCACACTTGAAGTAAATTCTTAAAATGCCTTTATTCCAAAAGGGCTTATTTCAGCGTGGACAAAATAGCAGCAACGTTTCAGGCGTACAATCGCCTTTTATCAAGCTACTAGACACACATTGGTGCAAACATTTTATACCATTTAGCATACTGCCATCTAGTGGCTCATCAAATTAACAATGACACAGCTGCATTCACTTACAATGATCATTTCTATCTACAATGTTGCAACTTGAATATGAAACACAGTCACATCCATCTTGTTAAGCTATTGGGACCTGTCCACTGATTTATCAATCCACTGCCTGAAACGACAAATGTATAAAGAAAAACAGTTTCTTAAAAATTGCTATATACAATAAAAATACTTTGTTACCGAAAAATTGTTACCGAAAAAAATAGGCGGCTCGGCCCTAACCTAATGCATCCTGATTCAGTTAAGTAGTTCTTCAGCATCTGTTAATTACATGAGTATAATCATTTTCATTGCAATCCCACCAATAATTCATTCAAGAATTCACTAGCACGAAATGAAAGGCTCTGCTTTTAGCATTTCAGTGACCATAGTAGTTTTACTTTTTTTAATGAAAAATGCATGAACTGTAAGTGCAGTTTTCAGTGAACAGGAGCACTGGCTCCAGGCAGAGCCGTTTTTTTTTTCAGTTATAACAGTTTTGCACAGTCCCATTTTACTTTTTTTTCTCAGTTCTGTCTGCCCCCCAACCTCGCTCCCTTCAACAGTCCCTTCAACAGTCAAACACTGTCCCACAGACCCTTTTTTACCCCCAGATCACTTTCAAATGGCTACAGCCTCCCCCTCACAAGCCAGTCAGACAGTCCCAGTCCCATTCTTCAAAAATATACTAAAAGTAATTTAAAAATTCAGCCTGCAGCATGAACTGCGAAACACTTGCTGCACAGAGCGATCAAGCACAGAATGATAAATAGGCAGCAAGGCAAAACACAGGTTTAGATAGAACTGGGTGTTCCTAACAAGATGAAGTTTGGCGCCAACTGCAGCTCTCCCTGCTAGTGATGGGCAAATTTATTCGCCAGGCGCGAATTTGCGCGATTCGCCGCCGACGAATAAATTTGCGGCGCGTTTTTTGGACACAGAGGCATTTTCGCCAAAAAACGGATGCCGGCGTCAAAAAATGGATGTTTTGCGAATTTCGCATAAAATTTCCGAATTTTTCGGCGGATCGAAGCGCATCACTACTCACTGCATAAACCTAGGCTTTTATTGCCGGTTTTGGCAATCCTCCCTAATTTGATGCAATGATGCTGTGTGTGCTGTTAGGGCAGTTTTAAGGCCTTGGTGGGCCCTGGGCAAAGAGCTGACTGGCAGGCCCCCAAAACTTGGGCGCACAAAGTGTGTCAAAATGTTTTTGTGGAACCAAGTCCACTTTTGGTCACACCCCGAAATAACACACCCATTTAACACAACATAATTCAGTCATGCCAGTATTAAATGAACCATCACAATATTAAAGGCTGATCTGACAGTATACTATACTACATAAAAATGGATAATTAGCATATTAACCCAAGCTGTGCCAGTATAATCACTGTAGAAACTATGAAAACTGAAGGCTGAATACAGTAGCAGTTCCATGTACTGTATACATACCCCCAGAATTCATAGTAGGATGGCACAGGGGCAATTCCATGTTTAACTGCCCCCATAATTCATAGTAGGATGGCACAGGGGCAATTCCATGTATAAATGCCCCATAATTCATAGTAGGATGGCACAGGGGCAATTCCATGCATAAATACCCCAAGAATTCATAGTAGGATGGCACAGGGGCAATTCCATGCATAAATACCCCCAGAATTCATAGTAGGATGGCACAGGGGCAAATACCCCTATAATTCATAGTAGGATGGCACAGGGGCAATTCCATGCATAAATACCCCCAGAATTCATAGTAGGATGGCACAGGGGCAAATACCCCTATAATTCATAGTAGGATGGCACAGGGGCAATTCCATGTATAAATGCCCCATAATTCATAGTAGGATGACACAGGGGCAATTCCATGTATAAATGCCCCATAATTCATAGTAGGGTGGCACAGGGGCAATTCCATGTATAAATGCCCCATAATTCATAGTAGGATGGTTTTAAGTCAAGTGCAGAAGGCACAGGCCAGCAGGGCGACACTGCGTGTGGCGCGCCAACGCGATGCTCCGATAAACAGCTTCTCTTCCACTCCAGAGTGACCAGCGTGCCTCACGTGCAAGGGCCACATGCTGCGACATCACCGGCCTGTGCAGTTGTGATGTTGTACCTGGGTAACTTGTGAATTATCTATCATTATATAAACATGGTTTGAAAGGAATATTGCCAATTATAATATATTAAAGTGCTAAATTGTATTCCCCCCCTCCTCCATTATGTTACCTAATGCATTTTGATGGAGCCCCTGTTCTCAACCAAGGTGCTATCAATACCTATTTTAGCTAGCTGATTATTCTTTCCCTTCCCTGATTCTAATGAGGAAATAGTAACATATGAAGTTGGGATGAAAGGTTCCCTTGTTGCTGCTAATGAGCAACTATGACTATGGACTGTTTTTAACATTGAAAATAGCATCTGAATACATTTGTACACATGAATATTTTTAGGAATCACAGGCTGACAAAAAAGAAAAAGGTTCTTTTTAGATTTTTTTTATTTTATTTTTTAAAATTATTTAGATTTCGTTTTGATTGGTTTTACAAGTGCCTGATGCAGGCAAAAAAAAAATACAATTAAGATGTTTTATGTCAAAGACTTCATAAAGTCATGCTATAAAAGTGAGTTTTCCTTCTAAGTCTTCTGAAGTTTGTATTATTTCTCGAAAGGTTTAGACCTTCCTTCTCTTTGTTGAAGGACCGTCTTCAGATTCTGAAATTTTAATAAATTCTCCTCCACATTTCCGCTTGTGTGCCTTGGTAGCAGGAGGACGGTTCATAATCCTTGTTACTAATTCTCCACAGGGGCCATTGCACTCCCACCAGTGGCACTTCAGTAGGTCATATTCATCCTTAAAATCAGGGTAGGCCTATAGAAAAATTAGAAAAGTGCAAGGGGAATCGTTTAATAAAGTAATAGATTTAACAGATTGCTTCTAATATATAAATAAATACAATATATGTTTAACCACTTACCATAATATTTGCACCAGTCAGTTTATTAATACGCCTCTTATGGTAGTGAAAGGTTGGTCCATGACTTCTATCCTTTGATTTACTTGAAAACTGATGTATATGTATCATTTCATGCAGGAGGATCTGTAGAGAATAGAAAGATTTGGTTAAATCAATATAATTACAAGTTTCTAATGTAAATAAATTGCCTAAAGTTGGTGTCACTAGAATTATATATTGCAAATATACCCTAGAGAATAAAGGAATAAGAAGCAAAAGACTTACTTCCACTGTAGTACTCCTTGGCCTTAAATCAAGAAGAGGCTTATTTAGGCGAATTTTCATTTTTCCAGTACTGGTCTGTAGGGCAAATCCAGACATTCTGCAAAACAAAATGTGAATCTTTAATACTCAGAATTAGTTTTTTTACCTTTCCTGTGTCAAATTACTATGTGATTTTTCTATTGTTCAATTATACTTGTTTTCTTACATTATATTACTTTATATATGCTTTTTTCATTAAATGCACCATAAACTACATCAGTGAAAATATCTGTAATGGTGAAGTACAAACTTGAAGTTTAATTCAAGACTTACTCAGAAATTCTGTTGCTCCATTTCAGGTCAGGTTCAGGCAACTTTCCCCTAAAGAATTTAACATTAAATTCCTTATATAGGGCATGGATGTCTGGTTTGGGGTCCAAATTCTCCCATTGTGGATCTATAACTGAAAGTGCCTCAGGAATTGGATTGGGCATTCGATTAGAGTGATCTCGAGATCTTGTATTTATTTGATGTCTTGAAAATTTAGTAGATATAGATGAGTCCATATCAATGATGTTGTCTCTTCAAAACTCTGATGAATAGTGATGTTTCTTCAGCTGCTACTATAGAATATAGATTCAGGTGCATTGTGATGTCATCATTTGTGGAGAAGCAACAATGAATTTGCTTCCTGTTGCATTGTGATGTCATCACTTTGTGAAGCAGCAACAATGAATGCATTCCCTGCTACATTATGATGTCATACGTTTGTAATTTTCTTTACTGCAGCATTCTGTAGTTGTGAAAATGAAGTTCAATAAAGAGATCCTGATACCAGAACCTTTTTTACATCTATCATAACATACAGTTTACATGATATTTATAATGTGCCATTGAAAGTTTTACCTGATGCTTTTATATTACCTGTCTGATCCCTCATGTTTCTCAATGAGGGGGGGGCCACCATATTTGTGCAGCAATAGTTCGTTAGCATCAGACACTGTAACAGATTAAAAAGGGACAGTCAGGTTGGAAAAACAGTTTGGTTTAGGAATTTTAAGAACCAATTACTTACAAAAGCAGACCTATCAGCAAAAAACAATCAAAATGACCTATAGGCAAAGTGTAATGTACATTCATTTGTTGAAGGGAAGTTTTTTTAGTGTCTACATCATGTTAATAAATTAATGTACAACATCCATAAAATGCTTTCTTTTTATCACGTCTATAAAACTCCATTATATCCTTATAAAATGGGGTATTAATATACAGTAAAACCTCGATTTTCAGTACCCTGATTTTAAGTTTCCCCGCATTTTTTATTTGTGGTCCCACCAATTCATAATGCACTTCAATGGATGCATTTCCCTGATTTTAAGTAATGTTTTCACGGATTTTACATCAAAATTTTGTGCTGATGTACCCAAAAACTGCTTTTTTTCCTCTATGAATGTTATTATTTTTTAAAAATACTAACCAAATGTTTATTTTGCCATAGTTCTATTTTGCCATGTTCTGCCTTGGTCAATTGCAATTAATCTCTTATACAGTCCTGCACCAATCACTTATTGCTTTGGGTTGTGTATGTGACTGACAGAGAGGGGGTCCCATAGTGTAACATTTATGCTGCAATGCTTATTAACACAGTAAATATTGTATCTGAGGGTCTAAAATTTTAATAAACTCGCCTGCACATTTCCAGCATTAGCATTAGACATTGTAACTGACAGATTGTAAAAGGGACGATCAGGTTGGCCAAACAGTCAGGCTTTGGAATTTCAAGTAACAATTAATTACAAAAGCAGACCTATTAGCACTGACCTTTTAATGTATTTTAGTGAAACACACCCATTCACAGCATTTTATTTTGTGCTAAAAATCATGAATAAATGCCCATTGAATTGAATAGGCTTTTTTGTCATTTTGCACGTTTCTCCCACGGTTTATTGAATTTTTTGGCAAAGTGAAACGGGGCAGATTCCCTCATCCCTGAGTCACAGAGGAGGTCAATGACTGTAAAAAGGCATGAGTGAGTGATTTCTACATGTATAGTTGGTACCCAGGGCTGGTACACCTGCAGAATGGGCACAGTATAGGCCTTTACTGTAAGAAGTAGGCACACCCACTTCAATGTGATGAACCAATTTAGACATGCCACAGACATGGGTGTCTTCATAAATTACACTAGGGCAGGGGTGTCCAAAATGTAGCTCGGGATCTACCAGTAGACCTTAAACTGATAATCAGTAGATCTCAAGACACAGCTTGTTTAAATCACCCTCCTGTTTCATGCTTTTCATTCAGATTTGTATTATCTTAATGTTACATAATGCTACTCCCTGCTATTCTCCTTGTTGGAGCATACAACTGCTCATACTACCTAAATCTGGCTATCTCTCTCTCCTAGAAAGACTATTACAGAATCTGCCCTAATGATAACTAATCCTTGTTCACGGGATTGCCTGGTTCCAGACTTCAGCACCAAAGGTACAGGTCCCTTTGGGGTAAATGGCTTACTGGGGCCTTGGTGATCCCAGACTCAATTGGAAACACCTAGCAGCACAGACACCAGGAGCCAAAGAGGAAGAGGCCACTCTCTACACAGCACTATATAGCAGTATGGCAGGGGAGTGTCATTATACTCTTTGTCCAATAGGTGTAGATGTTACACTTTACCAGTTAGAAGGGCTTGGCCCAATAACAAGGGAAAAGAGAACTTAAGCAAAGGTAGGGGATTAACTCTATAGGAGCCTAATCGATCCTATAGGTCCCTACACATGGATTATTTTATGTGTTTTAGGCATGTTTGAAATGAAAGTCTGAGCGCACTAACTAATTGATCACATTGTATTCTGCTTGGTTGTACCCATGAACAGTCAAAGTTGTGTTCTATTGTATTCGTGATTTTTGTTTTTTTTCATGTTTTTTTGCAACTTATGCATTCAAAAGGTAGTGTTTGGAACTAACAAAAATAACTCTTAGTTGTGTTAAAAATGCATGCAAATGTAATAGATGCACCTTTTCACATCAGCATGCATTTCTAGATCCATTGAAAAACGCCCATGTTTAGTGCAGGTAACTCAAAGCAGAGAAAAAGAAATCAAACTCAGGTGTTCTATATACACTGGAAGCTGCTGAGATTAAATGGGATCCATAAGATCATGGCCGATACCTTTGCAAGAGGACTAATAGGCTGCTCGGCCTTAACCTAATGCATCCTGATTCAGTTAAATAGTTCTTCAGCATCTGTTAATTACATGAGTGTAATCATTTTCATTGCAATCCCACCAATAATTCATTCAAGAATTCACTAGCACGAAATGAAAGGCTCTGCTTTTAGCATTTCAGTGACCATAGTATTTTTACTTTTTTTAATGAAAAATACATGAACTGTAAGTGCAGTTTTCAGTGAACAGGAGCACTGGCTCCAGGCAGAGCCGTTTGTTTTTTCAGTTATAACAGTTTTGCACAGTCCCATTTTACTTTTTTTTCTCAGTTCTGTCTGCCCCCCAACCTCGCTCCCTTCAACAGTCCCTTCAACAGTCAAACACTGCCCCACAGACCCTTTTTTACCCCCAGATCACTTTCAAATGGCTACAGCCTGCCAGCCTGGCCTGAGTGCCCCATCCTCCCCCTCACAAGCCAGTCAGACAGTCCCAGTCCCATTCTTCAAAAATATACTAAAAGTAATTTAAAAATTCAGCCTGCAGCATGAACTGCGAAACACTTGTTGCACAGAGCAATCAAGCACAGAAAGATAAATAGGCAGCAAGGCAAAACACAGGTTTAGATAGAACTGGGTGTTCCTAACAAGATGAAGTTTGGCGCCAACTGCAGCTCTCCCTGCTAGTGATGGGCAAATTTATTCGCCAGGCGCTATTTGCCGCCGATGAATAAATTTGGGAAACGGGTGCGTTTTTTGGACACCGACGCATTTTCGCCAAAAAACGGATGCTGCGTCAAAAAATGGACATTTCGCGAATTTCGCATAAAATTTCCGAATTTTTCGGTGAATCGAAGCGGCGCAAATTCTCCCATCACTACTCACTGCATAAACCTAGGCTTTTATTGACGGTTTTGGCAATCCTCCCTAATTTGATGCAATGATGCTGTGTGTGCTGTTAGGGCAGTTTTAAGGCCTTGGTGGGCCCTGGGCAAAGAGCTGACTGGCAGGCCCCCAAAACTTGGGCGCACAAAGTGTGTCAAAATGTTTTTGTGGAACCAAGTCCACTTTTGGTCACACCCCGAAATAACACACCCATTTAACACAACATAATTCATTCATGCCAGTATTAAATGAACCATCAGAATATTAAAGGCTGATCTGACAGTATACTATACTACATAAAAATTGATAATTAGCATATTAACCCTAGCTGTGCCAGTATAATCACTGTAGAAACTATGAAAACTGAAGGCTGAACACAGTAGCAGTTCCATGTATACATACCCCCAGAATTCATAGTAGGATGACAAAGGGGCAATTCCATGTATAAATGCCCCATAATTCATAGTAGGATGGCACAGGGGCAATTCCATGTATAACTGCCCCCATAATTCATAGTAGGGTGGCACAGGGGCAATTCCATGCATAAATACCCCAAGAATTCATAGTAGGATGGCACAGGGGCAATTCCATGTATAAATGCCCCATAATTCATAGTAGGGTGGCACAGGGGCAATTCCATGCATAAATACCCCAAGAATTCATAGTAGGATGGCACAGGGGCAATTCCATGCATAAATACCCCCAGAATTCATAGTAGGATGGCACAGGGGCAAATACCCCTATAATTCATAGTAGGATGGCACAGGGGCAATTCCATGTATAAATGCCCCATAATTCATAGTAGGATGGTTTTAAGTAAAGTGCAGAAGGCACAGGCCAGCAGGGCGACACCGCGTGTGGCACGCCAACGCGATGCTCCGATGCACAGCTCCTCTTCCACTCCAGAGTGACCAGCGTGCCTTGCGTGCAAGGGCCGCATGCTGCGACATCACCGGCCTGCGCTGTTAGGGGGGCCCGGCTGAAACCCAGAACAATCAACATGTGATTTCTTTTAAAGTTATCCAGGCTGGGCCCCTAGAGCTAGGTGGGTCCTAGGCTGGAGCCTAGGGTGCCTAGCGGGTAATCCGGCCCTGGCTCCAGGTCTCAGGTAAGTGATTATAATCACTAAGGGGTACCTAATGTTTTCCCACTCTCCTTTAAGACATATAGGCTTATTGTTGCATTAAAAGTTTTTGCACACAAATTGTATGAACGTAGACGCATCATCATAATGATTGTGATGTTGTACCTGGGCAACTTGTGAATTATCTATCATTATATAAACATAGATTGAAAGGAATATTGCCAATGATAATATATTAAAGTGCTAAATTGTATTCCCCCTCCCCCATTATGTCACCAAATGCATTTTGATGGAGCCCCTGTTCTCAACCAAGGTGCTATTAATACCTATTTTAGCTAGCTGATTATTCTTTCCCTTCCCTGATTCTAATGAGGAAATAGAAACATATGAGGTTGGGATGAAAGGTTCCCTTGTTGCTGCTAATGAGCAACTATGACTATGGACTGTTTTTAACATTGAAAATAGCATCTGAATTTAGCTGAATACATTTGTACACATGAATATTTTTAGGAATCACAGGCTGACAAAAAAGAAAAAGGTTCTTTTTAGATTTTTTTTATTTTACTTTTTAAAATTATTTACATTTCGTTTTCATTAGTTTTACAAGTGCCTGATTCAGGCAAAAAAAAAAAAAATACAATTAACATGTTTTATGTCAAAACTTCATAAAGTCATGCTATAAAAGTGAGTTTTCCTTCTAAGTCTTCTGAAGTTTGTATTATTTCTCTAAAGGTTTAGACCTTCCTTCTCTTTGTTGGAGGACCGTCTTCAGATTCTGAAATTTTAATAAATTCTCCTCCACATTTCCGCTTGTGTGCCTTGGTATCAGGAGGACGGTTCATAATCCTTGTTACTAATTCTCCACAGGGGCCATTGCACTCCCACCAGTGGCACTTCAGTAGGTCATATTCATCCTTAAAATCAGGGTAGGCCTATAGAAAAATAAGAAAAGTTCAAGGGGAATCATGTTTAATAAAGTAATAGAATTAACAGATTGCTTCTAATATATAAATAAATACAATATATGTTTAACCACTTACCATAATATTTGCACCAGTCAGTTTATTAATACGCCTCTTATGGTAGTGAAAGGTTGGTCCATGACTTCTATCCTTTGATTTACTTGAAAACTGATGTATATGTATCATTTCATGCAGGAGGATCTGTAGAGAACAGAAAGATTTGGTTAAATCAATATAATTACAAGTTTCTAATGTAAATAAATTGCCTAAAGTTGGTGTCACTAGAATTATATATTGCAAATATACCCTAGAGAATAAAGGAATAAGAAGCAAAAGACTTACTTCCACTGTAGTACTCCTTGGCCTTAAATCAAGAAGAGGCTTATTTAGGCGAATTTTCATTTTTCCAGTACTGGTCTGTAGGGCAAATCCAGACATTCTGCAAAACAAAATGTGAATCTTTAATACTCAGAATTAGTTTTTACCTTTCCTGTGTCAAATTACTATGTGATTTTTTCTATTGTTCAATTATACTTGTTTTCTTACATTATATTACTTTATATATGGTTTTTTCATTAAATGCACCATAAACTACATCAGTGAAAATATCTGTAATGGTGAAGTACAAACTTGAAGTTTAATTCAAGACTTACTCAGAAATTCTGTTGCTCCATTTCAGGTCAGGTTCAGGCAACTTTCCCCTAAAGAATTTAACATTAAATTCCTTATATAGGGCATGAATGTCTGGTTTGGGGTCCAAATTCTCCCATTGTGGATCTATAACTGAAAGTGCCTCAGGAATTGGATTGGGCATTCGATTAGAGTGATCTCGAGATCTTGTATTCATTTGATGTCTTGAAAATTTAGTAGATATAGATGAGTCCATATCAATGATGTTGTCTCTTCAAAACTCTGATGAATAGTGATGTTTCTTCAGCTACTACTATAGAATATAGATTCAGGTGCATTGTGATGTCATCATTTGTGGAGAAGCAACAATGAATTTGCTTCCTGTTGCATTGTGAGGTCATCACTTTGTGAAGCAGCAACAATGAATGCATTCCCTGCTACATTATGATGTCATACGTTTGTAATCTTCTTTACTGCAGCATTCTGTAGTTGTGAAAATGAAGTTCATTAAAGAGATCCTGATACCAGAACCTTGTTTACATCTATCATAACATACAGTTTACATGATATTTATAATGTGCCATTGAAAGTTTTACCTGATGCTTTTATATTACCTGTCTGATCCCTCATGTTCCTCAATGAGGGGGGGGCACCATATTTGTGCAGCAATAGTTCGTTAGCATCAGACACTGTAACAGATTAAAAAGGGACAGTCAGGTTGGAAAAACAGTTTGGTTTAGGAATTTTAAGAACCAATTACTTACAAAAGTGGACCTATCAGCAAAAAACAATCAACATGACCTTTAGGCAAAGTGTAATGTACATTCATTTGTTGAAGGGAAGTTTTTTTTAGTGTCTACATCATGTTAATAAATTAATGTACAACATCCATAAAATGCTTTATTTTTATCACGTCCATAAAACTCCATTATATCCTTATAAAATGGGGTATTAATATACAGTAAAACCTCGATTTTAAGTACTCTGATTTTAAGTTTCCCCGCATTTTTTATTTGTGGTCCCACCAATTCATAATGCACTTCAATGGATGCATTTCCCTGATTTTAAGTTTTGTTTTCACGGATTTTACATCAAAATTTTGTGCTGATGTACCCAAAAACTGCTTTTTTTCCTCTATGAATGTTATTATTTTTTAAAAATACTAACCAAATGTTTATTTTGCTATAGTTCTATTTTGCCATGTTCTGCCTTGGTCAATTGCAATTAATCTCTTATACAGTCCTGCACCAATCACTTATTGCTTTGGGTTGTGTATGTGACTGACAGAGAGGGGGTCCCATAGTGTAACATTTATGCTGCAATGCTTATTAACACAGTAAATATTGTATCTGACGGTCTAAAATCTTAATAAACTCTCCTGCACATTTCCAGCATTAGCATTAGACATTGTAACTGACAGATTGTAAAAGGGACGATCAGGTTGGCCAAACAGTCAGGCTTTGGAATTTCAAGTAACAATTAATTACAAAAGCAGACCTATTAGCACTGACCTTTTAATGTATTTTAGTGAAACACACCCATTCACAGCATTTTATTTTGTGCTAAAAATCATGAATAAATGCCCATTGAATTGAATAGGCTTTTTTGTCATTTTGCACGTTTCTCCCACGGTTTATTGACTTTTTTGGCAAAGTGAAACGGGACATATTCCCTCATCCCTGAGTCACAGAGGAGGTCAATGACTGTAAAAAGGCATGAGTGAGTGATTTCTACATGTATAGTTGGTACCCAGGGCTGGTACACCTGCAGAATGGGCACAGTATAGGCCTTTACTGTAAGAAGTAGGCACACCCACTTCAATGTGATGAACCAATTTAGACATGCCACAGACATGGGTGTCTTCATAAATTACACTAGGGCAGGGGTGTCCAAAATGTAGCTCGGGATCTACCAGTAGACCTTAAACTGATAATCAGTAGATCTCAAGACACAGCTTGTTTAAATCACCCTCCTGTTTCATGCTTTTCATTCAGATTTGTATTATCTTAATGTTACATAAGAATTATTTGTTTGTTAAATATAACAATATACATTTTATCATGAATCAATATTTAAGTAATATTTTCCACGAAACAGAATGCTAACAATGCTTTTATGGATGTAGATTGTAATGGGACAATATCACTAAAAGTAGACCTCGCATTAATAAACTATGGGCACTCCTGATCGATATAGATAATATACACAGGAATCTATCATAGGTCATAAAAGGAGGAAGCCTTTGAGGTGAGATTAATTTCTTCTTGTTTGCTATTTGCAACACATGCAATAATGGTTTTGTATAAACAAGTAACCAAACTGGCCTGCAGAGGGTGCTAATACATTACTTTGTAGCACTGCCTGTTTTTCGAATATACTGTGAAATTAAACAGTTATAATAGTTGTTTTTGCTGATTATTATCCCCAGGATTTTTAATCCATTAGTCCTACTGATTAAACATGTCTGTAGAGCTGCAAAAACAAATTGGTTAGTAGCATGCCAAGAGGCATTAAACTAAATATGAAGAGCTAAAAGTCTGTATACCAGAAGAAATCCTGCTGCATAGAGGTATTGCATGAGCTTTGCTGTATACTTATAAACTTCTGCAAAGGTAAGGTGTTACTGCAAGTCCTCAAAAGGGATGATACATTTCATTAATATGGTGTAGGGATCCACCAAATCCAGGGCTGGGTTCGTAATTTAGCCCTTTTCATCAGGCAAATCCAAGTGCCTGGCCAAACAAGATCCGAATCCTTAAAATCATGTGTCTTTTCAGTACATAAACAAGTAAACTAAACCCCCCCCCGTGAATGCAATGTGTGGTCCTTTTAGTCTTTTCTTATTTGAGTTTGTATATGTAAATTAGGGTTCAGATTTTGTTTGCCCTGAATATAATAATAAGTAATACAAGGTAACAATAGCAATAAATTGTAGCCTCACAGACCAAATAAAAAATAAAGACCATTAAAAGAGTTACTAAGAATTGGCCACTCAATAACATATTGATGTTGAACCGCATTATTCATCGTAATTTTTTGCTGGTTTTTAATTTTTATTGTTTTTTTTAATACTTATGCCCCTTTCTGTTCATCTTTCAGTCACTCATTGAAACTACTGCCTGGTTAGTATTGTAAATTGAAACCTAGCAACCAGATAGCTTCTGAAATGCCAAACTGGAGAGCCACAGGAAAAAAAAAATCAAAAAATAATTCAAAATACACAAAAGATAAAAGACTATTTGAAATGTATGTTTATGGCACAAAGTAATACGTTTTTATTACATACATTGCGGACTATACTATAAAACATAAAAACGAGTGGGTTTATCAATGCACAATCCCTAGCCCCTGTTTTAGTAATTTATTATCTATGCAAGGGTATACACTTTCAAAAATGGGTTTTTAGATAAAAAGCTTTTCATTGGCTGACACCTCCTTATATGGTTGCTTTTCTTGGGAAAACCAAATCATTGATTGCGATCCTTCCATTCTTTAACTATCATAGGTTACATCTTAAAGCCCAACATCAATTTTGACATGGTTTTGGTGGCTTGACAAAGCCTTTGTCATGATGCTGGCGTCCAGATTGACTTTCTGGTGTCCAAATGTGGTTCCCCCTGGGTGCCGCCATCTTGGAAAGGACGCCGCCATGAATGGACGTGCCGGCTAGCGCTCCTTAAACCAGATCAGTTGCACTTCCATTGTTCATTACTTTACTTAGCCTTGCAGCCCCCACTACCTAATTTGTGCATGTTCATTTTATTAAAAATAAAAATGTTTTTTCAGTAAACAGTTGATGGTGGTGCTGGTTTACAACAATGTATACTAAATGCAGACGGTAGGTCAAGAAAAATCAGAATGGTCAAGTGATGTTTGGCTTTGGCAGTCGCCATCTTCTTCCACGCGCGTCTTCTTCCTGCGATGACCGTCGTTTTCTGGCGCATGCGCAGTAGGAACAGTTACCGGTACGGCTCTACTGCACATGCGCCGAATGTCACAAAGTTTTCCGATTTGACTTCGTGACATTCGGCGCATGCGCAGTAGAGCCGTACCGGTAACTGTTCCTACTGCGCATGCGCCAGAAAACGCCGGTCATCGCAGGAAGAAGACGCGCGTGGAAGAAGATGGCGACTGCGAACTCCATGGACAGGACCTGCGCAGAGGGGTGAGTAACAAGTTAGGGGCATTTGCCCAGGGGGACAGGTAGGCCAGGGGGGAGGAGGGAGGGGGGCAACGGAGGGGAGGGGGGAGGGGTTTTGCGCCCTGGGGCTTTCCTTCTCCTTTAAGAGTTGAAGATGTAAGTGTTGGAGTATGCTCAGCAGCATAGTGTTTAAGTCGAAAAGAAGGGATATGGTTTATATGAGACGGTTATTGGTACATTGCTTTAATCCCCCACGGTTACATTGTTTGTAACTGGGGTTTTTGTTATGGTATGTTTTCTACCCCAATACATGTAAAGCAGTTTGGAATATGTTTGCATTCTACTGAAAATAATATTAAAACTGCCTGATATAAAGTTGACCACTTGTTTAACCTTTGGACAAATTTATTTACATTATATTATAGTAAGAGAATTTTCCCCTGAAGGTACTTATAGGAATATTATAATGAATTCAAATAGAAGCTCCTCTCGCACTCCCTGGCCTACGTGTTGATTGCCCGGTGCACGGTGACGAAGGGGTCGGCACCCACCCAACTGCAAGTAGGTAAGAAATCACTGGCACTCAAAGGGTAGGTACAAGTAGGAACAGTCCCTTGCATTTTATTAGCAGAAAATGCGACTTTTCTGGGTCAGGCCCGATAAAGGGGCCTGACTGGCAACGTCGCATTTTCTGCTAATAAAATTCAAGGGACTGTCCCTGCTTGCACCTACCCTTTGAGTGCCAGTGATTTCTTACCTAATATTATAAATAAACCATCACCCATGCATCATCGCTGGTCAGACAGATTTAATACAGACGAAAGCCGGTGATAAAAATATTTATTTGTTCCATTACAATGACTTTAAAATTTATCATGCCATTCAGAAATAGTAAATTGTGCAAAATGTTACAGACTTAATGGTATTTTGACATTTATGACATATGAGGATGCTGGTAATGCTTGTTATGGTAGGTGCCACGACAGGTCATTTTACCAATATTAGACATGAAGGGAACACAAAGGTTCAATCTTCCACTGGCTCAAGATGTCCCCAGTACCTATGCCCTGTTGGAGGGAAGTTTCCCAAATGGCCTGGGAAATTTGTGACACATTACTGTCCCTAGTTTATATAAAGGAAGAATTCATGTCTCATCTTTTTAAATCTCCACCTAGTACCAGGGGTAGATGAGCTGGGAGTCTGGCCCTAGGGCAGGGGCCCCCAAGCTTTTTTATCCATGGATCACATTCAAATGTAAAAATAATTGGGGAGCAACACAAGCATGAAAAAAGTCCCTGAAGTGCCAAATAAGAACTGTGATTTACTATTTGGTATCCCTATTTGGACTTGGACTTGGAAGCCTGGAATACAAAAAATAAGCACCTGCTTTGAGGTCACTGGGAGCAACAGCCAAGGGGTTGGTGAGCAACATGTTGCTTATGTGCCACTGGTTGGGGATCACTGCCCTAAGGTAACCAGTGACCTTTGGAAAGTCAGGTAGCAGAGACCCTGTGAACAAGGTAAAATTAGCAGCAGTCAATTCTGTTGTAGTGTGGTGTTAGAAATCTCCAGGCAACAGACCCACACCCTTACCTAATTACCCCTATCTCAACCCGCATCCGCTTACCTGCATTTGTGACCCATCATGGAAAACTTGACCTGCACCCAACACCAGGAGCCTTAGAACCAGAAGTGAGGTCACAGAAACCGGAACTGAGGTCACTGTATCACTCATGAAGTTCTGTAAACCAGCTTTTCATTTTTGTTCCCCCAAATGTCTGTCTACAATGCACCCACCTGTACCAAATGGGTTCCCGTAAAGATTCCTTACCTGAAAAACCGTAAGCCCAGCTGTAGTAAATGAAAAGAGAGTGCTCTGTTTAACCCCTTCTTCTTCTCATTATACATATAATGTTAGAGAATAGATATAGGATCTGCTTTGCAGCATCCCCACAAGGACCAAGATGAAATTTCATATTGCAGCAGAAGTGAAGAGTCTGCTGGATTAATATGTTTGTGAATCATTGTGTTACGATGTCTTCATTCAAGCCATACACTTGCGTATTGACAACGTTTAGCGTTCTGAAGTGTTTACTGGTGGTGCGTTTAAGCTGTGGATTTGATAGTGTCACGATCGCCGCCCGGAGCAGTTCCAGGAGCTCCGGGCGGCGTGTCCTCCCCTGCCGGCGTTGCTCCCAAAATGGAGGCGCCCATGGCCGCCACGTGGGTAGCGGCGCTGGCGCGATGACGTCAGCGCGTCGATGTCGGCGCAAGGATGCCGATGACGTCACTATGGCGCCAAATTCAAATACAAAAACCCTTCCAAGACGCCAGAATGGCGCCCAAGTATAGGATTCGTTACTGTGTGTTTCCTGGGTTTCCTGTCTGCTATTTTGAGACTAATCTTGTTCCTGTTTGTTGCCTGACCTCTTGTCTGGACTTTGGACTTTGCTGTTTATTCTGCCTGCCCTTGAACTCTTGCCTGGACTCTGATAAATCTTCTGGTTAACCCCTTTTGGACACCGCGACCTTGATTCCCTTGTGGGCTTCCTCCTTGATCCTGACAACCTCCCTGGTGGGAGCATCCCGGCTCCCTGACAGATAGTAACTATTATTCTTTATTTAGAAATGCACTGGGATTCAATCATGTACAGTCGGTTTCAACAATAGCAGGGAGGGGACTTAAGATCTATCTAGCAGTATGGAAGACTAATAAAAAAAAGTTAATGGCAATAGAAAAATGTTGACGTATTGTGTGTATCTGTGTATATTTTACGTTTATACAATTTTCATAATTTTTCACTACAATCCTGTTTGTTTTCTGTCTATACATATGTTTTTTCTGATGCAACAGAAATGCAGCTGTCTAGTGACATCCCTTGCTGAACCTTTTTCTTGCCCTGCTGCAGTGATTCATACCAATGCTTCTCAATAAACTACAGAGGAAAAGGAATCAAGATACAAAGAAGGGATCATCTATCGTGCACTGCTCCCTCTGCATCTGCTGAAAAGACAATAAAAGAAAAAAGAAAACAGCTGCTTTATCATTTTTTATGATTGTTCTCTCGCTTCTTGAAACTCTATAGGAACAAATAGTGTATTAATTAATTGTTGTTGCTTTTGTTTTCCAAGGTACTCCTCTTACAGGGGGAAATAAATTATACAAGTGATGGTTCTTAGAGGGTATGACAGAAATCAATGACTGTTAAGCAATTTCACTATTAGGATTGTTTTTATGGATTTTCTGTGGGGGTGGGGTATATTTTTTTTTATTTTTGTTTATTGCAGATTGTTGAATAAAAGCGTTTGTGATGAAAACTTTAAGGGATACTGTCATGGGGAAATTTTTTTTTTCAAAATTAATCAGTTAATAGTTACAAGTCACATGACTTGGGGCAGCTGGGAAATTGACAATATGTCTAGCCCCATGTCAGATTTCAAAATTGAATATAAAAAAATCTGTTCGTTCTTTTGAGAAATGGATTTCAGTGCAGAATTCTGCTGGAGCAGCACTATTAACTGATTCATTTTGGAAAAAAATTTTTTCCCATGACAGTATCCCTTTAATGTGCTTGTCTTACATTTTCGAAAAGTCAGGATAAGCCCAAAGAAATATAATATTTTATTTTAATGTGATCATTAAAGGAAAACTATACCCCACAAACAATGTAGGTCTCTATAAAAAGATATTGCATAAAACAGCTCATATGTAAAATCCTGCTTCATGTAAATAAACCATTTTCATAATAATATACTTTTCTAGTAGTATGTGCCATTGGGTAATCATAAATAGAAAATTGCCATTTTAAAAAATAAGGGCCGCCCCCTGAGATCACAGGATTCACTGTACTCACAAACGTACCAACAAACCTTACATGTTAGGTCACATGAGCCAATTAACAGACAGAGTTGTCCTTACTTCTTCCTTTTACAGTAAGAGTTGTAGGATTTCTGGTCAGGTGATCTCTGAGACAGCACAGAGACCATCATGAAATGGTGGCTCATGGCAAGAGATGTAAAAGGGCAATATTTTTAATATATATATATTTTTAAATATATATTCCAGTTTGGTAAGATTCTTTAATATGCCACTTAATATGATATGAACTATCTGTTGCTTAAGTGTTCATTTTGGGGGTATAGTTTTCCTTTAAGGTATCTTCAATTCTCAAAAACTGTGTCAAAGCCATGGCACTTACATGCCAGTTACCAATGGTAATGTACACAGACACTTTGGTAAGTACAGAATGATTTGTTCATTAATGGGCAGTTTATTTCAGTACATGAAGACCCAGGAAGTAAACAGGGATATTTTTGTGAAAAACAAATATCATTGTATTAAGGGCAGAAATCATAATATGTCTACTTATACAAACATTTTAAGCAATATGTTACCAAAAAGGAATTAATAGAGGATCTTGGCTTATAACCAGAATTTACAGTTATAACCTATAGAGCAAAGCATGTTTGGGAACTTTGGTAAGAGGAAGAATGGATTAAACTAGCCCTCTTTCATTTGTATTCATTATGGGGCAGATTAATCAATGGTCGAGGTGAATTTTCAAATTGAAAAAATTCGAATTTGAGCTATTTTTTGTGTACTTCGACTAGGGAATAGTCCAAATTCGATTCAAATTTGAAAAAAATTCGAAAATTAGAATATCGAAATTTATCATGGACTGTCGACTTCGACCATTCGCCATCTAAAACCTGCCGAATTGCTTTTTTGGTCTGTGGGGGACCTCCTAGAACCTATTTGGAGTCAATTGGTGGACTTTGAAAAATCAAACTTTTTTTTGGAAAATTCATTAGAATGCGCTATTACTTCGATTCAAACGATTCGATTGGAAACTGACACATTCAATTGAGAACAGACCTATTCAGCCCAAAAAAAACTTTGACTTAATTTAGGTTCGTCTTTTTGATTTTGAATTTCGAACTTTTTCAAATTCAAAATTCGACCCTTGATAAATATGCCCCTAAATGTTGCTGCTGTCAGGTTCAGGTGCTTCTGGAGTACCATTTTGCTCTTTCAAGAATTATAAGGAAATAAAGAACCAAGAATCGTTTGAGATAGGGATGTAATCCCACATTAAAGGACCAGTAACATCAAATTTTTTAAAAAAAAATTCGTTAGTATACATTAAATAAACAAAAAAACAACAAGACAAATTGAATGTTAAAATCGGAAAGCCTTTATTAAGAAATAACTTACCGAAACTCCGCTTGCCATCCTCTTCAGATTGCAACGCTCGATTTCTCCTCCCAGCCTTCCATATAGGAGATAGCCAGGGAGGAGAAATCGGGTGACGCGCGATAGACCGTGTCGCCTTTCCTCAAGAAGAGCGGAAGCAGAGTTTCAGTAAGTTATTTATTAATAAAGGCTTTGCAATTTAAAGTTTAATTTGTCTTGGTATATTTTTCTAATGTATACAAATTTTTTTACATTTTTTTTTTGATGTTACTGGTCCTTGTTGCCATCATTGGGCTTATAGACATTAGGTTTAATAATCACCAATACAAATAAATGCACAAAGTTGAGTGCTGTTACAGTAGTAAAGTTAAATCTCTATCTGGTTGTCTTTAAGAACAGCAGCAATATGTAGTAAAATAAACATAACTATATAGAGAGTTTATACAAAGTTTATTACAATGCACATATTATTATCTGGTATGAGTTACTGCAATTGGGAAAACATATTGCATATGGGGGTTTCTGCACAAATAACTTCTGTTGTTTCTCATTAGCCATCCATTAACCATTATCAATCATTTAATTTCAATACATTATCACTCATTTAGTTTGATTATCAATCATATCAATCATTTCAAGATGTTAGAGAGATATTTATTCTGGGGTTGCTGTTGTGCTAGATACTCCGCTAGGCCAAATAGTAACATTACATTATAATGTAAGTCATCCAGCTCCCGTATGTACACTCACACACATGAAGAAGCCACTAGGAAAGTGGATTTGTGAAAATAAATGAAGAGTCTATAGAAGAAGGTCTCATGTGGAAAAGAAAGAATTAATGAATGACAGCGTTAATTTAGATGTGACATGCCACCGAAGCAAACTCTTAGCAAGTGTTAAATGTCTGTCCAGATTGAGCTCCTGTAAGGATTGCTCTTTTAGTGATTGTAAAGCTGAGGCTGGTCTCGTAGATTCTCATAAGGGATTATATTAATGTCAGACAGTTGTGAGCAGTTCCAAAATCTATATGATATGAGAACTGTAACCAATTAAACAGCTGCGTGCTTAAAGGATAAGGAAAGGCTAAAATTAAGTAAGCTTTATCAGAAAGGTCTATATAAATATACCAGTGAACCCAAATCCAAACCCAAAGTAATGCTGCTCTGAGTCCCCTGTCAAAAGAAACACAGCATTTTCCTTCTAATGTGTACAAATGGGCTTCTGTATCAGACTTCCTTCTTTTAGCATAAACCTCCAGGGCTAGGGCTTGAGCATGCTCAGTTTGCTCCTCTCTCCCTCCCTCCTCCCCTCCCTGTTGTAATCTGAGGTTTAAGGTTTCTTTTAATTATACAACTACTATTTGCGCCTTGTTTGGACAGTGATGAGCAGAGACTTATACCTCAACCCTTATACCATCACAAAATCTATTTAAAAAGCAAGAAGAAAATAATTAGACATTAACCTCTTCGTATTTTAACAGAATGTAAAACGAATAACAGTGACAAAGAAATACTAGAATTCAAAGAAAATAATCAACAGCAGAAAGACTGGGCCTCAAGACTTTTGAAATAAATAAGATCACTTGGCTACCAATATATATATTATATGCACAATTTATTTCTGAATATATGATTAAAAAGTGAAAATACTTCCTAGGATGGCAATATCCCTTATCTTATCTTATTTTCTCAGTCTGCAGGGCTATTTACAGTAGAACCCTATTTTGCTTTTTTTAGGGGACCGGAAATAAATGGTTTAAAATCCAGATAACTGTAAAATCAGGGAAATGCATTAGGCATTAAATATTGGTGGGACCACAAAAAGTGTGTAAAATGAGGGGAAATTTAAAATGCAGTTAGTCTGAAATATATATTTTAGCTGTTATTCTGAGAACTGCAATGATCTAAACACACACCATTTTATTTTTATTTTGGTAGATGTTCTGATGAAGAGCGTTCCCCGCTATCTGAACTACTAGTCTAGCTTGTGATTTTCAAGACATCCCTATGAACATTTCATTATCAATTTAGAACTCGTGGGAGCATCACCAATTATAATATGGGATTGGTAAAAATAGGTTTCAAACATCCAAATTACCAAAGGTTTTAGAGCAAATGCAATTAACCTGACCTATCTCTAATTGAAATAAAGCCACTGACACCTGGGGGCACATTTACTTAGCTCGAGTGAAGGAATAGAATAAAAAATACTTTCAAATGTTTTTTTTTTGGCTACTTCGACCTTCGACTACGACTTCAAATCAAACGATTCGAACTAAAAATCGTTCGACTATTTGACCATTCGATAGTCGAATTACTGCCTCTTTAAAAAAAACTTCGACCCCCTACTTCGCCACCTAAAACCTACCGAGCATCAATGTTAGCCTATGGGGAAGGTCCCCATAGGTTTTCCTAGGTTTTTTTGATCGAAGGAAAATCGATCTATGGATTAAAATCCGTACGAACGAAGGAAATGTGGTAAATCCTTCGACTTCGATATTCGTTAATTAACCCTTGATATTCGACCCTTAGTAAATGTGCCCCCTGGCTTTGGGCATACATATTAAAACAGTTATTCGATAGAGTGCACTAATTAGCTAAAAACTACCTCTGACTGGTTTGTCTTTACTCCTAACACTGTAGAAGGGTGCTTGGTAATTGAGTATTCTTCACATATAATTTGATTGCTTTTCCAGTCATTATTATTTGGCATTTTGTAGATTTCCTCTGCCTTTATAATTGCATTTCCTTAGCAAAAGCAATGAGAATACCATGTCACTTAAATTACAACATGAGTGTCAGTAGAAAGAAAAATACTGATGCAGGAGTCATGCTAAGTCCTCGTCATCCCGAATTTTTTAAAGGAATGTGAAGAAAATCAGCTAGAGTCGTTACTGTCATAAAAATGAAAGCACAATTAAAGTGTACCATTTGAAAGGTACTATCCTACAAATTAAATTCTATAATCCTCTTGACTTTTAATTCCTGTTAAAATTACCTTACATTGTAAACCCTTGATAGAGATGTTCATAAACCATAACCATTTTGAGATGATTAGTTTTATATAAACTCCGCCGTTTTTTGCCTCTTGTTTTGCTTTGCGAACTGTTTAAATTAATAAATATTTTGAACTCTAAATCATCTATTTATAAAACCCAAATAGCAATGAATCTCTCAGCTATAAAAATATAACAACTGTTTGCCTGGGTTATGAATTGTGCAGAATCTGGGAATACAATTTATGTAGAAGATCCAATGCCTATGTAAATGCTGTGTCAGAATCGCCTCACAGCTAAAACCATGGAGAATATCCAGGTAGGTAAGAAACCGAGAGACCAGATATAATTAGCAGTCCTAGGAAACATACAATAAATAATTAGTAGGAGACACAAAGGATGAGCTACTTAGATTCTGCTTGGGGCAGCTGCAAACAGATTAAGTAAACATACAAAAATGAGCATCATATGCAAAGACCAATATTTTAATTAGGGATGTAGCGAACGTCGGAAAAAAAGTTCGCGAACATATTCGCGAACTTGCGCAAAAATGCGAGCGGTTCGCGAACGGTTCGCGAACCCCATAGACTTCAATGGGAAGGCGAACTTTAACATCTAAAAAAGACATTTCTGGCCAGAAAAATGACTTTAAAGTTGTTTAAAGGGTGCAACGACCTGGACAGTGGCATGCCAGAGGGGGATCAAGGGCAAAAATGTATCTGAAAAATCTGCCTGTGTGTGCTTGGAAGAGATAGTGTAGGGGGAGAGCTGTTAGTGATTTCAGGGACAGATGATAGTAAGTTTGCTGGCTAGTAATCTGCTTGATACTGCTCTGTATTGGAACAAAAAAATAAATAAAAGCAGTCCTTACAATGACTACTGTTATTGCAGCAGTCAGCAGATGAGATCAGAAGCAGGACAGCTGCCCACTGCAGCTACATACAGAGCACTGCAGTAGAAGGTAGATTACTAGCCAGCAAAGCTACCTAAGCTTAAATGTCCCTCAAACCCCTGCAGACTTCTGTCCCTCCAATAACAGAGCAGTATCAAAACGATTACTAGCCAGCAAACTTTCAACTGTCCCTGAAATCACTAACAGGCAGCAGCTCTCTCCCTACACTATCTCTTCAGCACACACAGGCAGAGTGAAAAAAACACTGCAGGGCTTCGGTTTTTATAGGGAAGGGGAGTGGTCCAGGGGAGAGCTTCCTGATTGGCTGCCATGTACCTGCTGGTCTGGGGTGAGAGGGCAAAAAAAAGCGCCAACAATGGAGAACCCAAAATGGCGAACGTCGCGCGACGTTCGCGAACTTCCGGCGAGCGCGAACACCCGATGTTCGCGCGAACAAGTTCGCCGGCGAACAGTTCGCGCCATCCCTAATTTTAATGTGTTTTGAAGTTTCTTTTTTTCTCTATTCATTTAAATCATAGCACATGAAACAGCAAATGAAAATACTCATTAACATTTTACTCAACCATTTCCTAATTAAATGTGGCTAACATGCTTGGCTAGAAATCATACCATTTTTTATTATATTTTGAAAATGTTGATTTAGACAGGGTCGCTAATTCACCTAGACAATGTAAGTACACGTTACATAGTTACATAGTTAAATTGGGTTGAAAAAAGACAAAGTCCATCAAGTTCAACCCCTCCAAATGAAAACCCAGCATCCATACATACACCCCTCCCTACTTTTAATTAAATTCTATATACCCATACCTATACTAACTATAGAGCTTAGTATCAGAATAGCCTTTGATATTATGTCTGTCCAAAAAATCATCCAAGCCATTCTTAAAGGCATTAACTGAATCAGCCATCACAACATCACCCGGCAGTGCATTCCACAACCTCACTGTCCTGACTGTGAAGAACCCCCTACGTTGCTTCAAATGAAAGTTCTTTTCTTCTAGTCTAAAGGGGTGGCCTCTGGTACGGTGATCCTCTTTATGGGTAAAAAGGTCCCCTGCTATCTGTCTATAATGTCCTCTAATGTACTTGTAAAGTGTAATCATGTCCCCTCGCAAGCGCCTTTTTTCCAGAGAAAACAACCCCAACCTTGACAGTCTACCCTCATAATTTAAGTCTTCCGTCCCTCTAACCAATTTAGTTGTACGTCTCTGCACTCTCACCAGCTCATTTATATCCCTCATAAGGACTGGAGTCCAAAACTGAACTGCATACTCCAGGTGAGGCCTTACCAGGGACCTATAAAGAGGCATAATTATGTTTTCATCCCTTGAGTTAATGCCCTTTTTTATGGAAGACAGAACTTTATTTGCTTTAGTAGCCACAGAATGACACTGCCCAGAATTAGACAACGTGTTATCTACAAAGACCCCTAGATCCTTCTCATTTAAGGAAACTCCCAACACACTGCCATTTAGTGTATAACTTGCATTTATATTATTTTTGCCAAAGTGCATAACCTTGCATTTATCAACATTGAACCTCATTTTCCAGTTTGCTGCCCAGTTTTCCAGTTTAGACAAATCACTCTGCAAAGTGGCAGCATCCTGCATGGAACCTATAGTTCTGTACAATTTAGTATCATCTGCAAAAATAGAAACAGTACTTTCAATGCCCACCTCCAGGTCATTAATAAACAAGTTGAAAAGCAAGGGACCTAGTACAGAGCCCTGTGGTACTCCACTAACAACACTCTTTGTAGTCTATCTTTTAGCCAGTTCTCTATCCAGGTACAAATACTTTTTGCGCTAAAGAAATAATATTGTTATTTCTTTAGCACATGGCTTTAATTCAGGCTTTACATACAAACACACTCCTCCACCCTTTTTAATCCCTCTGTCCCTCCTAAAAAGGGTGTAACCATTTAAATTCACAATCCAGTCACATATTTCATCCCACCAGGTCTCAGTGATACCAATTATATCATAATTTTTAGAGCATGCAATTAATTCCAGGTCTCCCATTTTACCTGACAAACTCCGTGCATTTGCCAGCATACAGCGGAGGTTACTACTTTTGAAATTTGCATTACTTAGTGAAGAATTATATGTTAAGTTAGTATTATTCTGTTTTCCTTGTAACAGAGGGACCTCCTTAGCTGGTAAACTGTATACCCCCCTCACTCCTCCCCCATGACCCCTTACTAACCCCACTGCCCCATCTACCCTAGCTTCCCCATAATTCTTTATCTCACCCACCCCCCCTTGCCTAGTTTAAACTCTCCTCCAACCTCTTAGCCATTCTTTCCCCTAGCACCGCGTTGTATCACAGTGAAATTTTGTAGTAATCAATAAGGTGTTTGCTTTCATTATTTGTATGGAAGTGGGGTTGTTACGCCTTATGCACTTACACATGATTCTAATGCTTGGAAGTTGTTCATGTATAAGGTCTTCTAGAAAAGAGCCAAAAGTGGGGCCCTTGCAGAGGCAATCCAGTGGCTCTGTGGTGAGGTGCCTCAGGACCAAGTAACTCTAGACACTCTTTGGGCAGGATAGAAGGCTACTGCTTAGGGAGTGGCTTGCACTCTTCTAAAGCCTATTCCTAATTAAAAAGGAAGTTAAGTTCTTCAAGATACGTTTTGTACTTTCATTTGCAGGCAACCATTTAACTTCATTTAATAAGATTGCCATCTGAAGTTTGGTGCTTGCCTTGCTTCATGGAGTCCCACAAGTCTTAGATTTATGTAAGCTCAGGGTTCCATCTGCATGTTTGTCGCATATTATAGACACTGGAATAACTTCTATAAAGTAGACCTGCAACTGTAGGGGTTGAGATAGACGCCCAGATGGTGTCAGGGTATGCCATATAATTTCACCTCTCCGAACCCTATGCTATCCACTGCAAGCAGGTGGTGAACAGCTGGGGTTGTTAAATTAAAAACACTGGGCAGGTAAGGGTGGTGGGCCTTCACATATTTTTGGCTGGGGGGGCTGGCTTGACAATGTTCTGCTATTGATTATATACTGCATTGTATGAGGAAGGGCGGAAGTGCCCAAAACATGTCAGGCCCATGATGCTATGCTTGTATTTTAATGTTGATGAATAGAGACACAGATTTTTAAATGATCCGGGGTGATGTCCTCCGAATCTCTTTATTCTGTGCTTCACGATGTGGGATGCAAAAGGATACCTGCACCTGGTAATCAACTTCCGGACATTGCCTGCAGGAACTTCTGAACGGTGTTTTTCCACTTGTGTGACTTTTCTCCTCCCTCAGAATTCCTTCATAAGGAACCCTTCCTCAACCCCTTACATGTTGTATTATTATTGTATTATTTTAAATAATTTTAAATGTTTTAGCAGCCTTAAGAAATGGTTCTCCACAAGACCTCTCATTCAGAAAGCATCGCCAATAATAAGCTACAAGATTCTCATACATAAAGGGCACGTAAAGACTACCACCAGCATAGGCAGTGTTATATTTATTATACAGGGCTACTTTGCTTTTTCCATGGCGTACAGCCCTATGCTCCCTCAGAATTCCTCCATAAGGAACATGTTCTCGACCAAATACAAATTGTATTTCATGGACCAGTGGCATGGAGTTGGAATCAATAATGTCATTAATAAGCCAGTGCCACAACCACCATGAATAGAAATGTTTCTTACCCTCCTATATGTCTCTGTGAGTTATCCACCCACTACTAGGCTTTCTTCCTTGTGTCTTTTTTTTAACACTTGGCACACAATGTTTTTTGCACTTATTTACCATATTTATTTTATTTACCATATTCGTTCTATTTTTTGTATTTTCTGTATAACCTGTATGTCGGAAATGTGCAGCAATGGAAATACCAGTGGCATTATAGAAATAGAAATATATCATTTTGTAGCAGAAAAAAAGTGGTAAAAAGGAACTTTAGTCAAGCTTAGTTATTTGAGTTGAAGAATGAAAGAAATTGAATTATTGATATATTTTTAGAATCACCTGCAAGACAAATATATTACCTTGACACAGGCAGATTGGGGAATGGCAGGATTCATTTTTTTCTTTGACATGCACAGTGCAGCTGCTTTTGCAATGAAACAGCTCTAGCTCTAGCAAAATGATACATATTAAGGTTGGGAAGTTAGAGATATGAAATCAACATTTTATAGATCCCTCGCTGTGGCCTATGTTACCTAAAATAACAATGAAAATAATGTTGAAATCTTTAATATTCTTGACCTAAGATGTGATTGATGTAGCTTAAGTTCACCATCTTATATGCATAAGATCCAAAATATAACCCCTTCTTTCTTATAATACAGACCTCCCCTAACGGCTATTCATTTTCTTCTCTGCTCTATGAAGAAACTATGCAGTGCCCAAGGAAACATCTGCTTTCCTCTTTCACACTGGCTTTTTAAAATATTAGAGTAACAATATCTGTAAAGAATTAAGCTTTATTCTTAACCTGTTCTGCCCCACATGGTGTGAATTTAAATGTTGTAGGGTTGTTCAGGGTCGATGTTGGTGCTGGGTAATGTACTTTAACCTAAGAACTCATTGCAGGTTTGGGATCTATTATTTGGAAACCCGAAATACTATTATTTGGAAACCCGAAAGACAGAATTGCAATTTCCTGTAACCAAACAATAGTTTATTTAGTTTACCATGTTTTAATGCATTCCCCCTCCTCATAAATACATTGCTGCCAAATACCTAGACTTGTCTCCCCTCACGCATGGTGCAGGGAAAAAAATCTGAAAAATATGGTGGATTGTGCTTGATCTTTTGCTCTGTACAACCTGCCCCATGTATGATAAATGACCCCTAATATCTTGTACCAAGCCCGGACTGGCAATCTTTGGGTTCTGGCAAATGCCAGAGGGGCTGCTGTAAGTTGCCATAGACAGGCACTATTTAGTGGGCTGGTGAGGTGCTGTTTGGGCCTCTGTGTAGCTGAAATGCCAGGGACTATTTTGAATCTCAGTCCAGACCTGCCTTTAGCTTAATGCTAAATAAAAGCTAGATTAAATGCATAATTACTATACTATTTTTGTGTTTAAGTGTTTTAGAAGCCTAAAGGAATGTTTCCCCACAAAACAGAAAGACTTCTCTTTCAGAAAGCATTGTAGATAATAAGCTACAAGATTCTCAGGCATAAAGGGCAAGTAAAGACTACACCCTGCATAGGCAGTGTTTTTCCATTTATTGTCCAGGGCTGGTTTACTATTTTCCATGGCCTAAAACCCTCTGATTAGGCTGTTAGAAAGGAAATTGGAACAGCAGCCTTATGCCATAAGAGTAATACATCTAGGGGCTTATATACTAAAGTCCGAAAGCTAAAAGCTCAAAAAAATCTGTTTTGTTTACTGTAAAATCCAGATTTTTTAGTGGGAATTTTTTTTTTGAGATTTATTATACCCTGAGGCTGCAAAAAGTCTGAATCCACAAATCCGCCAAAGGTTGCATATAAGTCAGTGGTTGTGGTCCCTATCCTATTTGGAAGTTTCTGTGGTCTGCACTGGAATTAGCCCAGAAATCTGACTATTACTGGCTTTTTGGGGCAAAAATCCAAAAAATTCTGATTTTTTGTGAAAAAGTCAGAAAAATCTAGCGATTTGGAAAAAAATTCCCAATCGTACAATTTGGGGTTTTGTTCGATTCTTTCCCCAACCCGATTATTATTATTGTGCTTTTTTTAATTATAAATAAGATCAAATCATGGATTCTAGGTTGGTTGGACTTTTTTATTTTAAAAAATCAGATACATTCGGATTTTGATAAAAAAAATCCCTACCCTATGTTTATTTCCCATTCCTTTATAGAAAAGTTCATGGATGTATTCCATATGCTGACTGCATCACTCTTTTAGCCATAGATAAAAAAAACATTTCCATATATACTTATTGCTAGGCCAGTGCACAACGTGAAACTTGCTCTACTAAATAACATAAGGCCATGCCTACGAAACCTGAGATGGCAAACAGTATCACATGTTTACTTTGCTTTATGCATAGAATTCCTTATAGCCACATGGTCAATTTTAAAAATGTAGTACATTTCCAGGGATGAGGAAAAAAAAATCACTTAGACAGAGTATAAAAAATAGGGACTGTCGCTGGAAATTAAGGACAGCTAGGTTTTAACACCAGCAACATTATATAAAACGTTAGTAGAGCAAGGTGATGGAATACCTGCCAGAAGTACTTTAAACACTGAATTTGTCTACTTGTGAAATACAGCTCTAGAGGGAAGCACTCACAAAATTGAATTTTATTGTATTTTCTGTAATATATCTGTTGGTTTTATGACCATTTTACTTCAATGCCTTCATAAGGATTCCTGTAATCCATTTTAGTATAATTATAACAGGAACAAAATGTGATAAAGATAGGAATAAATGTATTGGCTTTTAGAAAACGAATCTCTGAATTTTTTTTTTACATGAACTTGAATTTTGTATTTTATCTTTTTAACCATGTGGGGTTAATATATAACATTTTTATTGGATCCTTCCAGTGATGTATATACACGTTTAAATCAATGAAATTCTTCATGTCATAAATAGATAATACATAGATCATTCTTAACAATATTTCTGAAGCAAATATAAGCAAATGTATTTTTTTGTTACAATATAGCATTTCTGGAGTTCTGTATCAGTTAGTCATAGATCAGTGCTGTCCAACTTCTGTGGGCCAGAGGAATGGAATTTTTCTGGCCTACGTGGTGGAGGGACGATAATGGAAGCCAGTGTTGACCACTCCCTGTTTTTAAATCACACCCATGTTACCCCAAGAACTTTTAATACCATGTCCACAGTAATGGTGGTAGCACACCAAAAAAAACCAAATGGTTGGTGCTCACTGCAGGAATATCACTTATCACTTATATGTGAAAAATGAAAGTCATATTAAAACATGCCCTTATGCCTCCTCCTGCCATGTGGATAGCACAGTCCCTACCCCCTGCACACGATTAAACACCTTACCAGGATCGTGTCCCACAGGTAGCATAGGGCAGGCAGAGTAAGGAACACAGGGAGCATAGGGCAGGCAGAATTTGACACACACAGGGAGCATATGGCAGGCAGAGTATGGCACACACAAACACACGGAGCATATAGCAGGCAGAGTATGGCACACACAGGGAGCATAGGGCAGGCACAGTATGACACACATAGGGAACATAGGGCAGGTAGAGTATGGCACACACAGGGAGCTTAGGTGAGACAGAGTATGGCACACACATGGAGCATAGGGCAGGCACAGTATGACACACAGAGGGAACATAGGGCAGGTAGAGTATGGCACACACAGGGAGCTTAGGTGAGACAGTGTATGGCACACACAGGGAACATAGGACAGACCAGTGGCGGAACTACCAGGGGAGCAGGTGGTATGAGCGGGCCAGGGCACCCCCTCACAGCTGTACGGAGCTGTATGGGCTGTACAGAGGGGGCGGGGGCCTAGCTGCGCATCACACACCAGGGCCCGCCCCCATCTAGTTACGTTACTGGGGCAGACAGAGTATGGCACACACAGGCAGAGTGTGACAGACACGGAGCATATAGCAGACAGAGTATGGCACACACAGGGAGCATAGGGCAGGTAGAGTATGGCACGCACATGGAGCATAAGGCAGGCAGAGTATGGCACACATAGGGAACCTAGGGCAGGTAGAGCATGGCACACACAGGGAGCTTTGGGCAGGCAGAGTATGGAACACACAGGGAGCATAAGGCAGGAAGAGTATGGTACACACAGGGAGCATAGGGCAAGCAGAGTATGACACACACAGGGAACATAGGGTGGATAGTGTATGGCACACACAGGGAGCTCTGGGCAGGTGTAAACCTTTTAAAGCTTACAGAAGGTAAGCAGACACAGCAGGCAGACTGTCATGTGGGGGGCCACATAAGGGGGGTCATTGGCCGGATACTACCCGCGGGCCACCAGTTGGACAGTACTGTCATAGGTCAGTATACAGCCACCCTCCTTCCTGATAGAGCAGTCCATCCTGATCAAGGGGTGCAAAACAAGTGTCAGTAATGACAAAAGCATTCCAAGTTCCCCTTCCAATAACACCCTAGTAATTCAGGTATCATGGAGCCACTCATGTCTAGGTTATACTTACAGGTTCTTGTATACTTTGTAGTTGCATCACCCACTGTCAACCAATCCAGCATATTCCAGGCAGGCACTGCTTTTACTATAAAGAAAGCAAGCAAGCATGTAACTCAAGATGGAGGCTTTGATCTTTCAATACATCATCAGGGGATGCCACCTCACATTGCATTTTGTTTCTCCAGGACATCTTCATTAACTTACACAGGTTAACAGGAATAAAAAGGAGGACATATGCTTCCTCAAATTAAGTGTAACGATTGGTATCCCAAACCCAGTCCCAAACTCAGTCTTCTGCCTGTAGCAGCCACCTTTGGCCTTGGGTGGAGCCCTCAGCTACTCAGATGCCGCCAGGTCTTAGTGTGAGAGGACAAGGGGGAGAGTTCTGGGCGAGCAAGGGAATTGCACATGATAGGAACGGAGAACAATAAGCGTAGTCAAGGGACGGGCCGGGTCAGTAACAATGATCAGACAATACGGTACCAAATCAGGAACAGAAGAGTAGTCAAGGTCACAGGCCAGGGTCAGGCAGAGGGTCAAACACAGATCAATAATTGTAATCATACCCAGGAACCAGTAAACAGAACCTATATTGGGCAATGATTCAGAGCAGGAGTCTTTATAGGCAGCCTAATGGCTTACACTGATCACATGGGACCAGATGGGCCAGATAGATAACAGCTGAACAAAGCCCTGTCCTACTTGCTGTTACACGTATAGCAATGGGAGTGAACCAGGGCCTGAGCTGTCTCTTTACATAGAGCAATGGTACGTCAGACAGCCCAGAAAAACCAGGTCCCTGGTTCAATTCCAGTTAGTATATTACATTAAGAAACTATAAATCAACATAATACATATGCAGTATACTAGGCATTCCAATATAAAAATATAAAATGTCTCAAACTTGAATCTATACAAAAACCAGCAATGTAAAATCGAACATTATCATATCTTTGGCCTGCATGTAACCACATTGGAGAAAGTAGGGGGAAAATGTAACTTCATTCATAATACAGTGTATTGCATATGTGCAAATATTCAATCTGTTTATTCATTAAAATGTATGCATTTCCTCAATCAGACTTTTGGGAGTTAGCGTTTCAAGAAAGTTTACCCAAAATATTAGTTCCACTATTTCTTCCAACAAATGCTACAAATTCAACAAATTCTTGTGTGATTCTTGGCTTAATGTGTTTCATATGTAATACATTTTCTTTTACTATATTTTTGTGTTTCTTAATCTGCAGAGCTATTGGATGTCTTTCATTTATAAACAATTCCTCTTGACTATTGAGGGTATGATAGGCAAAACTCTCCAAAGCAGAGTCAGAATGGGACTTCTAGGGTCCATCAGAGAACTCGACATCCTGGACAAACAAATGGTGTAAGTTCGTACAGGCCTATAGTATAAATAAGGATGGGCCAATGGAAACTACTCCAAAGAGTTATTCATGACTAACTGCACCCAAAACTGAATATTCACCAATGATTCTAAATAATGTGGTAAAACTATTTATATTATCCTATGTTTCCCTTTTCAATAAGTTTGTTATTTCAGTATGATGAATCTTATATTAAATATCATTTTTTGCAATAGTTCCCCTTTAAGTCAAACTTCTCATACAAAAGGCAGAGAATCACATAGAACCCCCCAAACTTGTATGGTTTGCAGCACATTACACTGTAAGAATGTTTCCTGTGCAATCCTAATCTTAGTAGCCAGTTTATTGTTGTTCTCACACTTGTTATATCAGTTTTCATTAGAATTGCTTATTTTGCTTGACAGTGAATCTATAAATTGTGGGCCTTGCATGACAGTATTCCTACTGATCACAAGCTTTGTGAATCGCTATTTTTGGAGATTGCATATGTCAGGAAATATTTCGTTTGCAGTCCCTATTGCTCAATTTTATTTTCAATCTCAATCATTGTTATGCATTTTATCTGCAGACTACAGTCTGTAACTTATTTTCTCTTACCACCAACCACTGCAGTTTAGCTAACTTTAGAAATAATTTTTTGTTAATAAGCACTTATATAAATAACCTATGTGCAGCTTTGGAACTTTTAAAGGGCTAGTTTTAGGGTAAGGCATAGAGGACATGTTTCCTGAGCCCCAATAGCAGAGGGCCTAGGTGATACTTTTAGCAAAAACACTACTAAGAAAACCTTCTGGTTGAGGTTATGGTCCATCGCTGATAATAACAATAAAATCATACTTTGTTCTATACTAAAGATGGCCTTTACTGAAATTATTTAAATACTGTAAATTAAGTCCTTAACCCAAAAATTAACGTAGCTGATATGCAGGCTGATATATGATTGTCTCAGATGAAAGTGAAAGAGCACTTATTCATTTTAAAATATAATACTAAAAATATAATACTAAATATGGGAGGGGTAGATGGAAGTTTGGAGATGGTGCAGAAACTCTTATGGGGGGGGGTTGGGTTAGGTACTAGTTGAAGAGTGTAACAGGGCTACAGGATGACTGGTAGATTACATTACAGGAAAGGAGACTTTTTATGAATTTATGCAATAAACCAAGACAGACTTTATTGTAAAGGTTCTCACAGCATGGTAGGTTACAGTCTGGAGCACTGGAAGCTGGAGTATATCAGTTACACAAAAAGCCCTTCTCCAGAGGATCCTCCTCACTCACACAGTGTCCCCCAGTGCCACTGCAATGTAGAAAATGCCCTAGCAGAGTGCATAGAGGGGTTTCTTCTCTCAATAAATCTTAACCTCTACTTCTCCTCAGGTTCAGCATATGCTCTACAAGCTCTTTAGTAAACAGGTTGTAGCAAAGTTACCTCACTACAGCTCCCTTAGCTTCCCACTAACCTACTAATTAGCTCTGCTCCCTGTCACCCTGGGTCTTACCCAAAATCACTAATTCCTCGTTGGGGCCACAGGCTGTGCTTACTGACTACCATAGCTACCCAGTAACTTAACTAACAGCCTCTGGGCGCAGGATGTGCACACGGACCCACCCCTCTAAATGAGCTAGACACGGTTTTAGCTCACCATCATGCTGCGGCATGTTCTCCAGTGGGCCCCGAGGGGGCAGGCCCTGGTGCAATTGCATACCCTACTCCCCTGGTAGTTACGCCATTGTAGCTACCTCTCACAGCTGATGTGGACCTGGGAAATTAACAGGACAGGCAGAGACAGGTACAGGGAGAAGAGGTGTTATCTCAAGTCACAAAAACTGTCACTGATGATTATGATAATGAGGTCCTCAGCACTTGGTGCAGTGGGAAACATCCCTGTGATCAGTAATATTTGTGAATTGCTAACAGAGTATCTCATTTTAATAGGGTGAAAACTAAAATTTAATATAAGATTCATCTCAAGAAACTTCAAATAAAATCATTTCAAAATGATGTCCCTTTAATGAAATAATGATATTATTCTTTGCTTTTCGGTTATTGTGAAAGACAGACATCACTAACAAATTGTGTAGGCAAAGGGAGCAAAGACCAGTTATGTATTAAACATGTAAATCACAATTTAACTCCAGAGTTCAAAGGCAGACTTGCTGAGAGAGGGATAGCAACGATTCATTTGATTGGAATCAGTACAGAATGTTTAATTATGTTTAGAAGGAGGATGAACCAGACTTGTGAGAACAACTATTTTGTCTTAGCTGAGTTTCTTTCCTCATGGTCTCAAGGGCAATCAAGAAGTAGCAGTAAGGTAGATCCTTAAATACAGTCACAGGTAAACTCCCATTTACTGTAAGTAATAACTAACTGGGCAACCTGAATCATCTTCACATGATTACATCACATTTTGAAATTTTTGTAACATGGTAACAGTGAAGTTGTAAAAATTTGAGTTGAACATCTTTAGTATAGGTGTATGTCAACTTTCAGACTCAACTGTAAATAAGATAGAACTTGTAAATGTGATACAGGTATGGGATCCATTATTCGAGAACCTGTTATCCAGAAAGCTCAGAATTACAGGGACTGTCTCCCATAGACTACATCTTATCCATATAATCCAAATTTTAAAAAAATGACTTCCTTTTTCTCGGTAATAATAAAAAAATACCCTGTACTTGATCCAAACTAAGATTTAATTAACCCTTACTGGAAACAAAACCAGCCTATCAGGGTCATTAAAGGTTTACATGATTTTCTAGTATGAAGATTCAAATTACTGAAAGATCTGTTATTGTCAGGGCCCGAAGGCACAATTTGGAGTGCGGACCAAGGAGGAAGCAATTAGGCAAACACAGTTCGTGGTACAATGGATTAGGCAGAAGAATCGTCAGTTCAGGCAAAGGTCGGTCCAGGCAGCGAAGTATCAAGGTCGAGGTTTCAGGCAAGGTCGAGAATCAAGAATCAATATTTAGAAGACACCCAGGAACTCTAGATAGAAGAACCTATACTCGGGCGCTGAGAGAACCTTCTGGCATCCTTAAATAGGTGGGTTTTCGCGCCAGCGTTAATGCAACATCGTTAATGCGCCACCATAATTACGCTGTGCGAAAACGCCGGCGTCACGCTGGCATCTGACGGCCGCATGGCCTCTTCTGGGCGCCGCCATCTTGGACGCGTGGAGGACGGCCAGGACACCTTACAGTTATCCAGAAAACCCCAGGTACTGAGCATTCTCGATAACAGGTCCCACACCTGTACTAATGCTTAAGGGGAATAATTTCAAAAGATTGTTGTAAGTAGGTATACACTTAATAGCAATGATTGAAAGCAGGAACCTTTAAAACCTCCTGTTTTTTAGTACAATATAATTACAACTTAATTTACCCACACCTCTTTTTTTCTTCCTCAGTAATCAATCATCCCCTTACATCTAGTTCACTAATATTTTCGATGTCTCAGTTCAATAAGGATCATATCAGAGGCTGCTGACCATTTTCAGCCACATTTCAGGAATTTGTGATTTCTGAAGCTTTCTGTGAATTGGATGACAACCAAAGCTTTGATTAAATGTTTTCTTGTTTTAAATAGGGCAGCAGCCCTTGAGTAAGAGCTCCATGTGACCCTAAAATCTTCTGTTATAATCTGGCTTGGCCCTTCTTCTACTACCCAACACCCACGGGCCAGCAAAATATGCAAGCTTTAGGATAAGCCAACCACATTATTAGTTATTACATTTACTTTAGAGGACTTGTTGGGGGTCGTTCACTTTTACATCAACTTGGGGAGGCCCATTTATCACAGTTGAATTTCGAATTCATGTAAATTTTTAAAAATTCATACAAATCAATTTTTTCTCCCCCCCAAAAAACTTGAATGTCATGATGACTACTAACATCTCCGAATGGCTCAACGACCTCTGCCATTGACTTGTAAATTAACTTGGCAGGTTTTAGGTGGCCAATATTTAAATTAGGACTGTTTCCATGGTCGAGTTGTGATAAATCTCACATTTACATTTGAATAGCTGGATTAAAATTTAAATGTGTGAATTCTGAAACTCGAAAATTCAAATTTGAATTTACTTTTTGACCCTTGATAAATCTGCCCCTTAGTATCTTATTGAATATCCTTATTCTTCTGCCTTTTTCCAGCTGTCAGATAACAAAAAGTATTGCTCTGTGATGTTACAATTCTATTTTTACTTGTTATAACTTCTTTTTCTAGTTAAGCCCTCTCTAGGCCCTCATCTTCTGGTCTCTCGTTCAAACCACTGCCTGGTTGCTAGGGTAGTCTGGACTCTATCAACCATGACAATTCCAAACTGGAGTGCTGCTGAACAAAACACTAAATAATTAAAAAAAACATTAAAAAGTAAAACCACCAAATAATCATAGGGGCAAATTCACTAAAGGGCGAATTGTCACCAGTGAACGATTTGGCACACTTCGCGCCACTTCGCCAGGCGAAAATTATTTACCACTACGCTAATTCACTAAAATGTGAAGCTGCGTCCTGGGTGCCGAATGTCGGTGACTTTTCGCTAGCGTTACTTCGGCAGTGCAAGCATTTCAAAGTGAAATAATGCTAGTGATCGCTTCTGCCTAGCGAAACTTCGTTAGTCCTCTTACACTAAGGAGATAAAGACAAAAGAGATCCTCTAATGCCCTACATATGAGCCCACCCTAAAACAAAGTTCCATGCCCCTCAAATGTCTGGGCAAAAATGTTAACACAAAAAAGTTTAATAGGACTTTTACAGGCAATCCCGCTTAAACAAGGTCAACTCTGGCGAAAGAGGTAACGTTCAGTAGAATTCGCACTTGAATTTGTGGAGTAACGGCCGTTTGCCAGAGCGAAAAGTCGCCTGGTGATAGGGTGCGAATGAACGCTAGTGATGGTCTCGTTCACTATCGAATTGTCCTCCATGCCTGTTGAATTGGCGATGTCCATGCACATGTGATTTCTGGCGAAATGTCAATAGCCTCTACGCGCTTTAGTGAATCTGCCCCATAGAATCTAAATTAAATCTATCTATGATGAATTCCAAGTGTAATTTGAGTCACTGTAGCAGTGACGTCACCTATATTGTATATCAGCATTTGTGTGAGGGTTCTCTCTCTCTACTCCAGCACAGAGTAAGATGCTGTTTCTTTAAGTAAAAGAGGCCATGTAAATCTTCCATTCCATAGGGCCGAAGGACTGTTTAATATTAACTTCAGTAACAGTTGTCTGCTGTATCTTATCATCTGCTACCTGCTTTATTAGTCTTGCCCAAACCCATGTTACTTATCTGTGGCCTGGGCTTTATTTGCAGGAGAAACAACGCTGATTACAAGTAAAATTTGTATTAGATACACTTTTAATTAATTTTTTCTACTTTCTGTTTTTTTTACCAGCAGTAGACCGTACACTTTCAAGATAATTATGTCTAGACTCTGTAAAATCATACAGCAACACCATTCAGGAATAACGATACATTGCTTTGTCTAATGAAAGTCACCCAGGGCATTAAGACGTTTCATAAACTAGCTTATTGATTATTTAATACGTTGTCACATATTTGGAGCTTACTTATTTTTCCTCATTACTACAATTTATGAGCATGAATGTTTATTTTACGGTTGTTTCAAGTGCGGCATTATTATTGTGAATTTACTGTTAAAATTATTATCAATGTAGCCAGTGCCACCGTTTTCATAATAAAAACTGTCATTAAATGATTGTTTCTCTTCATTTTCAAATATCTTATTTCATCAGACAGTGGGGTCACATTCCTGGTCATATCTGTCGCTTTTAGGATAGTTTAGTCATGATTTCCTCTGCACTGTGATGCAGGTTTTTGAAGTGGAAATGTTCTAAACCAAGATTTTTTATGCAGCTCTTTGAAAGTTGTCTATATTTTATGCTTTGGCACTTCTATGAAGCAGGGTTTTATCTTAAATTTCAGATATGGGGACCCTTGTGTCCCTGGTTTTGGAGGAAGTGAGTTCTTAAAGAAAGGGAATTCTGGGGAATAGTATCTCCTCTAACTACGTAAACGTTGGATGGGGCTGGACTGTGAGAGCAAGACATCTCAGAAATTAAAGGGACAGCTTTTTGCAACACTTGTATATATTACATATTTCCCTACATGGTTAATTTTTCATAGTTAAGTGCCTTGGTGTTCACTAGCTACTGATAAACTTGTAGATGACACTTTAATTAATGTGTACTCAAAAGGGACTCAAATAAAAGCTTCTAGTTGTTAAAATGTATACAGAAACTCTTGACTCACATGTTCCTCAAGGCAAAGTCTTTACGTTTTCCTGAAATTTTAAAAATCTAAAATGCTACTAAAAGGTATAACATGGGGAGGCCTATTTATTAAAGGTCGAATTTCAGTGGTATTTGAGCTTTTAGAAACCACAATCAAACTTTACTTCTCTATAATCATGAATGCCTTATAATTTATTAAACAATCCGAATACAAAAAGTACAACTGAAAATAGCTGCCGAAAAAAACAGAAAACCCTGAATTTTTTGTGAAGAAAAATTTGTACGAAAGTGAATGTTTTTATCTCTGGAAACCTCTAAAACCACAAATGAAAAACTGAAAGAGAACTTGCATTGACTACATGTCTTTGATAGCTTTAACTTGCCGTACTTTTGTTTTCATAGATTTTATGGTTTTTACACCTGATAAATTACTAAAAAAATTGTGAATTAAGTAGTATACAACATTTTTTTGTTTGCATTAAAAAGTACGATTCAGAGAAACGAAAATTCTACAAACTTTCAGAAATCGACTCCTTAGAGACATCAGAGGTTTCTAAAAACTAGGGCTGTCGACTAAATGCAATGGAAAAGTGGTTTAATCAGGTTGAGATTTGTCATGAATTCTAATTTTATATTCTGAAGGGGAATAAATCAATTGCAGTGGGATATTTGAGATATCTTAAACCATTTCATAAGTTAAGGGGCACCTTAACAAATAATGGATCACAAAGGGGGTTGAATCCAATATTTAGAAAACCCATCCATTCTATTCTACAGCGAAAAACATACAGGGGCACAGTTACTTAGGGTCGAATATCGAGGGTTAATTAACCCTCGATATTCGACCGTCAAAGTAAAATCCTTCGACTTTGAATTAGCGAAGTCGAAGGATTTACTACATTTCCTTCGTTCGTATGATCGAAGTAAAATCGCTCGATCGAACGATTTTAGTCCATCGATTGAACAATTTTCCTTTGATCAAAAAACCTAGGAAAGCCTATAAGGGCCTTCATTGATGCTATTTATTTTGTCATTCAAATGTAGCTTGACATGTACTAGTTAGTTACACTATTATATATTATGTCCAAGTTTTTTTTACATAATTCATTCTGTAAGTAACTTTGCACATTAGTGTGTCCTTTACATGGAGGTTATACATTTGTGAGACAAATTGCTTGTTAAAATGTACAGAATGGAGTTTGTGATATAATGACATCCTTTTGTGCACTAACCAGATTTTGTTCTCATTCTTTAATAGAAATAAGTCTTTTGTATATTTTTTTATCTGTGTATGGTCACAAATCCTTATATACAGTGAGAGACATTAATTCTGTGTATTAGGGATAGTTTTGTATACAGAATGTATTTGGGACAAACGGCACCCCATACATTCCCCCTTAGAATGTAAAACAGAAAGGGTACAGGGCAATATCTACTGATTACCATTAAGTAGTTACTGTATGCATTAAGGGGGAACCGAATACTGCCATAGCTTTTATTCGGGAATCCTATCGTGCAATGTTTCTTTGGGTGTCAATGCATATATGTTTTTTATGAACAGAAAAAATAGGAAGAACTCTAGCTAGATTATCTGCAGCAGAAAAGAGCAGATATATACCTTTACATTAAAACATACACACAATAAACAAAGTTAGTTATGCTTATTGCTCAGGAAGTTTGGAAAATAACAAGCCTCTTCATCAATGGATCTGAAAATACACCATCGTTTATTAAAGATAACATTCCTATTCTTTATTCACTTCATGCTACTGCACTATGGATTGCCCCAGGCCTTCTCTGTGTTTGTTAGTGTTTCTACCTGATCCTTTGCCCCAGAGTTTGTTTATAACTGAAAAAAATAGCTGAAGGCAAACCAAGACTAGGACCATTAGAATTTCTGTTCACCATTGAATTTCTAGGAAACATGCCAAAAATATTTTCTTAAGAAATTCAGCAGTTTTACCATTGCATTACTGGATGGCAATTTAGTTGCTAACTAAAAACACCTTTCCTCCCCCTCATTTTAATCTTGGGGTGATCCATGGCTTCTACGTTATTACCACAACTTGTGGCCGATGGGACAAGGGGAAAAGGTTTTGTAACCAAAACTTTGCTCTATTATAAATATCTTCTTTATATTCCCTTAGTTAGATGCTGTTGTCTGGTAATCATCTTCTGATCTTTGTCCCCTAAATGTATTAGTTCAGCTGGCTGGTCCCCTAACAGAGGTTAAATCAAAGAGTTACAACTATATTGCAAAGCATTGTCAGTGTAGAATTAATTCATACAGAATTGATTGTATGTACATAAGATATTTTGTTAAATATTTCCCTTTTAACTTTCTACTTCTACTTCTCCTTCTACTCTATTCTTTTTTTATACATGACCCCTAATAAACATATGAACAACATTTTAACTCACTATGTGCCTTTTCCTAAGTCATATAAAGTTAAATTTACATATATCGTATTTCATAAAGGAACCCATTCCAATTATTAACATGTATTTATATAGTGCCAATACAACATGTCATCACTAGCTTTAAAGGTACATGGAAGACAAGTTCATATTATGGTTAGGTTGCATAGAATATCAGCCTTTTCTCCCTTGTGATAAATGTGTAATAACATAGTGGATCAAATGATTTGATGTGTCAGGTGTTCATTGTGTCTATGAAAAAAATCAATTTCAGATTAAAATCTGCATTATTGCTTCATTGTGTAGCAGCCACACATATACAAAACTTGAATCTAATACCTGGAGTCTTACACAATATGTAGTTTAATTTAAACCTATCTATTCATAAGTTATATTATAGTAGTATGCCATCAGTCTTCTATGGCTTACCTGTACTGGGAAGGGCAGGGATCTCCTATTACCAGTCCAGGAGTGTGTATACTGTCTATCTCTGATTGTAGGGAAGGAATGTTACTTTGTGTCCTAGTGCCCAAAAACCAACTCATTATGTATGTGATTCAAGAAGAGGAGGGAGAGATGAATGGTCAGAAAGAATACATTTTTGTTTGCCTGGCACCATATTGACAGATTTCTGAGAGGTCCATGTGGGGACAGGCTGGAATTCTTCTATACTTATGTAGTGGCAATGTGACCCCTATAGAAGGTCATGGATGATAAAAATGCATTTTGGAAGAGTGTTTAGTTATTTATTTAGAATCCAGTTCATTCATTAGCTTTACTGCTAAATTTCTAAATTAGATATTTTCTAATAGTGCCCTTCTCCATTTTCTAAGGACAAGGAAAGCCTATCAAAGATATTAAGTCATTGGATAGGTATACCTTTACTGTGCTTTGTAGCACTGTACAGTGCCTTCTGTGTGCAACTGTTTAGCTGTTTAAACCCATATGTTTAGAAAAAAACTCTAGGTTTCTGGTGCAAGCATTCTCTTACACAGACTGCAACACAAGCCCACTTTTATCAAGGAATCAGGTCCAACTGCAGGCAAAATATAATTTTTTTTGTAAAATAAAGGTAGCGATTCAGTACAGCAGGGGGTACTCTATTATATACTTAAAACTTGTGTTTCCTTGTCCTTTAAGTATTTCCCACTACCAAAAACATGTTATACTTTAGCTGATTCTGTCTGTAAGATACAGGAACTGTAGGTGTGAGGATACTCACCTGCAGCGGACTCCCCCTGTTTTGAAGCCAATTCTGCCTATTTAAGGACTCTTGAAGACATGGTTCATTGCCTGGTATCATTTTCAGAAGCCTAGCCTTATATCTCATTTTATTTCCTGTTGTGACCTTCTGCCTGCCTACTGGACCTCATTGACTTCTGCCTGTCTTGACCCTTTGGCCAGATTCTGACTACGAATCTGTACTGCCTGCCTCTGACCTCTTATCTGTTGACTAAAAATTTTGTCTAAACCCCTTTTGGAACCTTGATACTCGTGTTAGTCTCACTGGCTATTCTACACTTCACTGGCCCCCTGTCCACACTCCAGGTGGGTTCTGTGTTGTGTGAGGTGCTTGTGAGTTGCCTTCTTCTGAGACCACTCTCTTTCCTCGTTAGATCCCACTGGTAAGCCTCACAGTACAACCAGGTCAAAAATGGATCAAGCTAAAGAAGCTCCTCCACTCACTCTCCTCTCACAGCGACTGAATGCCCTCACAAAAGCTGTCCGTGAGCTTCAGAGTAGTTAAGCTTAAATTCAGGAACATTTGAAAGCTCTGCCTCCCCTTGCTACCCTCCCCTCCCCTTACTCCACATTTGCCCATTTTGTCCTTCATTATCGGGTAAAGACTTTCAAAAAAGAAATTCTGACTTCCATTGTTCATCTACCCCTTTGCTTACAATCTCTATTACCTTACAGTGGGAAGACAAGGTACAAGCAATCCTTGATTTTGTGGTGAGTGGCTGTTTTTTGGACTCTGAGATAGCCAAGTTACTCCATATTCTGCTGCAACCTAAGAAAGATCCAATATATTTGCAGGTTGCTGATGGTTCCCTGGCCCAATAGTCCAAGTGACTTCTACTCATCTTGTCTCCCTCAATAAAACGCATATAGAAATTATGAACTTTGGTGTAGTCGCTTCCCCTTTATTTTCTATAATCATTGGATTGCCCTGGTTACAGAAACACAATCCATCAATTGAGCCACTGATGAAATAACCTTTCTCTCTCATTTTCGCCGCTCTTAATGTAGCTTTGCCATTCATACCTCTTCAGCCCAATTATGTTCTCTTTCCTTGACTTTCATTGACTTCCTAAACCTCAAGTGGAGTTTTCAGATGTCTTTAATAAAAAAGGGGTTGACACGTTACCCTCTTATTGTATTTACGACTATCCGATAGACCTCGTCCCTGGAGCCCAAGTACCGTTTGGTTGTATCTACCCTTTATCTGAAGAGAACTCCTAGAATTACATAATTAGTTGGATAAAAACTTAGTTAAATGTTTCAGTCATCCATCTATTTCCCTTACACTGGCAGGCATATTCTTTGTCGAGAAGAAGAATTACGCTCTAAGAGTATCGGGAACTGAAAAAAATAACAGTTACTGTATATACTTCCCTTTATTTCAGAACTGTTTCAAGACTAAGAGAAGCCAAAATATTTTCTAAACTTGATCTCCGGGGTGCCTATAACCTTAGAATCTGCAAAGTAGACAATTGGAATACTGCCTTTCGTACCAGATATGGACATTTTAAATATCTAGTTACAGCATATGTCATACACCGGCTGCATTTTAACATTTTGTGAAGATGTCTTCCAGGATTTTTGGATGTATTTGTTATCACATATCTGGATTATATTCTTATTTCCCTAATTCTCATGAGGAGCACAGAATACATATGAAGAAAGTCTTTGTTCATCTTGGTACACACCAGCTTTCTGATAAACTTGAGAAATGTGTCTTCGAACAAGACTCACATTCTAATTCTTTTGGTCTTCTTCAACTATTATCTATTCCTTCTCGTCCCTTGGGGTTCAGTTTCCCTGGATTTCATCTCCAACCTGCCACCTTCTTTGGGATATTCTACCCTTGCTGTATTTCTCAACCGTACTTTCTGCCTCTGAAAAATGCCCAATAGCTTCACATCAAGGTTAGGATGCAAGCACCACTGAAAAGCATTTTGTGTTAGCTGGGCTTCAATTTAAGTCTTACTTCACTAGTATTAAATGAAGAACTAATGTAAGTAGTAAAGGAGTCACTCTGTAAAGATTCTGAGGCCAATATATAAAGAACTGCTGAATGAAAAGATAATTATATTCTTTTGTTATTCACAGATGGTGCTTGCCTTCCTTTTCCTTAGAACATGTTAAAGGAATGAGACATCTCCCGGTTTCACACAAAAAAAAAAAAAAAAAATATAGCATAGAAGAAAAATGTAATGTATTACTTACAGATTTTGGCTGCACAGATCTGCATATAAAAATAACCTCTAGAGAATCCTCAGAAAGAAATGGTGGTATGAATCAGAATGCATTTGCTTCTTTGTGGCATTCTGAAAGTTACTGTTCTTTTTTGGCTTAGAAATTATATAGTGGTGTCTCTTGAGGAAAAAGTAATTGTGGTCGAAACCATTGTGTGCATATGCATTATTATCCATTCAAATTAATGATGGACATACGTCCTATTGAATTACCCACACACCATTTACTCCCTTTCATTCCTTTGACTGTGGGAATCGTTCTTTAATACTGACAGAGAAAATAATGAAATATTGTGCAGAGCCTTTGTTGTGCTTGGAACTGCAGTGCCTTTTCATTTAAGTGCTGCAACAAATTAAATCTACTGTACCCTTGTGCCATTATTTAGAAATGCTTTTTTAACTCACAAATCCAATATGTTTTACATAGCTCTGTAACCCCTTATGGCTCATTAAGTGTTCAATTGGTGCTGAGATTTCAAATATCCAATTATACTTGTCTATTTTATGTTATAAAACCAGCCCAAAATAGCTGACACATAAAAAGGAAAACGAGCACACTGCATGTAGAGATTGGGAAGAGGGAGACTGGCCCTGTGAAATTCCATCTCATTTCAAAATTTGCAATGCATTTTACAGGCGGTGTCATTAACTGCGGTCTATAAATGAGAGAACAATTTTTATTTTAAAAGCAGCTTTCAAAATTAATTGCATCTAAATGGAATGATATCAGGGTTCAGGGGTGATAAAGTAAATTAAAACAAAGATCTGCTTATTGCTTGAACTCCATCCTTTTTGTCATAGCAATTAGCTTGGAGATTCTGAGTTGCTATTATTTTGCAGCTTTCATACTGTGACAGTAAGAGCACTATGCTTGCTGTAATAGCATCTGACAAGTTAAACTGTACTGCAAATACTGCAAATTATAATTACATTTGTGCTCAGGTTTCTCTTTCACAGTCTCTATATTACTGAATTTTCCAATCGGTGGGGGGGGTGGCATTTGTCATGGGCTTGTAATCCATTCCTCTTGTAAGCGCAGTCTAACTTTCACGTGGATGATCCAGTGCCTTGTGTTACAGAATGTAAAAGTTAAAATTAGTCACTAGTTAGTTGGCTAGTAATCTTGTTACAGCCCTATCTCAGGAATTCACACCCTAGTAATTTACATGTGTTGTTAACTGTTGAACCATTAGGGGCTTTTGGTGTTTACTGCTCTTAAGAATCCTCACAGGCTTAGATTTTCTCTGTTACCCTCTCAGTCTTCCCCTCCAACCTTATTATGACCAGGTGTCTGTTGTCACATAATTAAAAGTCTATTTAAGTCAGTCCTTTCCTGTCTCCCAGTGTTGGATCATTGAATTTAGTTTAGTTATCTTGCCCCCGCTTGTTCCAGCTCTGGTCCTGTATCTACACATCTGCCTATCCTATAATTTTGTTCTGCTGGGATCTCACCAAAAAGAAAAAGAAAACACTTTGAATTTATGCAGAAGCATTGAAGTGAGTGTGCCTTTTGTTTCTATATTTGGGAATACTGGATGAAAGTTCTTTTTTTGCAGCAGAGCTAACATTGAGCACCTCCTATCGATACATAAGAATACTTTTTGTATAAGTTTTGGCGGAGAAAAGTTTCGACATTTTGTACCTATAATTTTGTTCTTGCTGGATTTCCCCGATTTGACATCACCTGCTTCATGGACTTACTCTTGTTTACTGCCTGCCTCGACCACAGCCTGATACACGGACTTTCTCTTGCTTGCTGCTTGCCTTGACCTCCACCTGCTTCATGCTCTAGTGTGCCACTTCCCTTGACCCCTTGCCTGCCAAAAGACTTTATATGCTATGCCACGTTCCTAAACCGTTGCTATAGACTTGAAATATTGACTGCAGTATACCAGCCTGTCTGTGGATTGGCTACATGTGGACTATCTGTGGGACACTCTAGGTAAATCTTGCCAGTTAGTGGCCCTGTTATGAACCTATGCTTAAAATGGCACCAACATCTTGTGTTTACTGATAAAAATTACTAGGTAATAGAGACAGGAATAGATAGAATAAATGAATGAGCTATAGATGGGCGAAGATTAAAAAGTGAGATGGATTATTTACTAAATCTCAAATTTTTCTGGTCAAGCTTTTTGGGGCAAAAACTGGAATTTATTTGGAAAAAGAGATTTATTATACCCCAATGCTGCAAAAAGCCCAGATCCGAAAAAACCTGGTGAAGTCCTGTGTAGGTCAATGGGAGAGGCACCTATCTCAATGTCAAGATATTGTGGTTTGGACAGATTTTAGCCTGATCGAAAAAAATCGAAAGATTCAGGTTTTCGCTCTATTTTGTTTTTTTCCAATTTATTAATTCGAGTTTTTTATCAATACATAAATCCAAATTGGGCATGGGAGTTTGGTTGTGGGTTTTTTTAAAATAAAATATAAGATAAATTCATATTTTAGTAAATAACCCCCTTAGCATTGTGATTGTCTGTTCTAAGGGATCTTTGTACCTAGAAATCTGCCAGGTTTTTAAAAATGCATCTGCTCAGAATTTTTTCAGTGATCCTTTACCAGAATAAAGTTTGTTTTCCTGCCATCAGTAAGTTATTTGTAATAAACATTGGTACTTATAACACTGTGTTAATGTAACAGTCATATTCAGTTGGAATAACATTTATTGGTGGATTTTTTGTATTATGCCTTATTGTTACATGATGTTCTACAACAGCGGTACAGTATACCTAGAAATTACTTTTTAGATATTGGTAGCCCGAGTTGTTTCTTAATTCATGTTTCTAAATGCAAATGTTTTATGTTAAATTAAACCATATTCAAGCCATTCATCCCCTTTCAGTAATTTTTTTTTGTTAATGCAAAGCTTATGCTTGATGTTCAATGGTAGGTAAATTGCTACTATGTGCAACTGCTGTGCAATAAACTACATTCCACACGACTTTGCAGTGTGAGTCATAAAATGCACCCCAAAGCACAGATGATTTGCATAAAAAAAATATGTCTAATTGTTGCAATTTGTTCCCAGTATAATGAGAAAAATATGATATTTGGTTTCATAAAAATATTCACAATGTAAATTCAATTCTTGATGCATTTTCAAAAATAGATGTAATAGAATGGTCATTGCTGTTATTGCTTCCCAGTGATTCATTCCCACATGGGGAGGCAGTATATATATATATATATATATATATATATATATATATATATATATATATATATATATATATATATATATATATGTGGTTCAAATGATACTGTCTAACCAACTTTATGAGGTTTATTAATTAAAGTGCAAATGCCAAAAATTTGAAAAATTCATGTTTTTTTTTACTATAAAATCCTAATTTTTATTGGGAAAAAAATTAATTTTTTCGAGATTTTTCAAGATTTACTATACCCGGAGGATGGAAAAAGTCCAAATCCGGTGATCTGGCATTTCAGACCTGCCGAGGTTGTTTATAAGTCAATGGGAGAGGTTGCTATCCTATTTGGAAGTTTCTGAAGAAGAGAAAGGAATTATTTGCTCAAGCATTTTTGATCTCATTAATATGTTTATACATGAATATTGATACCAAATATGGAAACTCCTATGAAAGGGCTCAATGGATACTTCCAGCTTGCTATTTACATTATTTTTTATTGGCAGTAATACCTACTTCTTCATATAAGGATGAGAGACTGTCTATGTGTATATGGGACCTCTTGTGATCAAACTTTGATAACCCATTGACTTAACTCTACACTTATGCTTTCCTCCTTGCTTCTTTTCTCCTTTTACTCTTATGGCCTTCTTTCCTACAGACCAGGCCTCGTCTAGGCCTTCTTTATCATCCCTCTATCTACCATATATACAATAGGCATGCGAAAAGGATTTGTTTTGCTGTCTGTAAAGATAGTGAAAATACTTTGTAACATAGCTTGACAAAGCAAACAACATTTAGACATATTTTACAGGACTTAGCAATTTGGAGGCATATAATAGTCTTGTTACAGTCTGATTTTTTGTAGTAAAAGAAAACAACTGTGTGTAAATTTTGTTGTTCTGAGCTTTGTTTTTATTTGATTTACATGTCCCTGTAATCAATATTTTCATAAAACGGTTTCAGTCATCATTTGAGAAAATCGATTTTTGGCTCAGTATATCTACTTGGTCCCTGGCTGTCATACTTGCTTAGCTCATAGGTTAACATGTTGTTTGGCACATAAAATATGCTGTCTCGAACTCTGTAGAATTCAACTAACACCTCTGTAATCGTGGAGATAAAGCTCAGGATTAACTAATTCAAAATTAAATCGTAATTTGTTGTGCTGGCAGGAAATGCATCTTAAATAAAAATTTGTATGTGAAGATAGATCTAAACCTAATAAATGTTTAGTTTAATAAAATGTTTCTACAGAAAATACTGTCAGGAGCGCTCTGTTGTGGAGCACTCTGCTTCTGATCCAAGATGATGACACTCATTTCTGTTGCGTGATAGCATCAAGCTGCGTTATGGTGCATAAATTCTAAGTAAAAGGACATCAGAGACCCAGATTTAATGCTGAATATAGGTCTTGCAATAGTTCCTGAGTGCTTTGAAATAGTTTTATTGGCTTGATCCTTTGGTTCCTGAACTCCTGCTTTAACTCTGTCTTTGCTACTTGCTGCCTGCACTAATCTTATTTTCTGGATACCGAACTACAAATTTTCTTAAACCCTTGGATAACGATAATTGGAATTTTCTGCATACAGTTTTCTCCTTGGTCCGACTCCAACTTACTAGAGTGGCTTAGGCCTTGACAAATACTTATATATTTATAGGGAGCCTTTCATAAGAAAAATGATTTATCTTCACTATGGACTCAAAGGGTTTAGTAACATCTCACTTGGAATTTTTCTCCTTCCCAACAGGATAAACATTTCTGTTTAGACTAGATATTTATTGCCATGTTTACCTGGTAGAACCCTGGAAGATTCAGGGAGCCACAATATGTTTATGCACAATATTACAGAGAACAAGAATGTGTATTGACATTAATAATGGGATGACTGTCTTCCCTCATTGTAGACATGCTAAATCCCAGAAATCTGCCTACCTGGGGAGAATATATTGTTATCGCAGAATCCTGATATTTTAATGTAGAATTGTTGAGATAATCTGATGCCTATGGGGTGCCGTTTGTACCAAATACAATCTGTATACAAAACTATCCCTAATACACAGAATGAATGTCTCTCATGGTATATAAGTATTTGTGACCATACACAGATAAAAAAATATACAAAAGACTTATTTCTATTAAAGAATGAGAACAAAATCTGGTCAGTGCACAAAAGGATGTCATTATACTGTATCACAAACTCCATTCTGTACATTTTAACAAAGCAATCTGTCTCACAAATGTATAACCTCCATGTAACGGACTCACTTTACCAGTCTCCCAGTTCTGCCGTGTACTTAGGAATAATTCAAATTTGAATGTAGCAGAAAAACAGGTCCATCAAATGTGGTCTCGCTTTAGAGAATGTGGTTACCTGGAGCCAATTTTGGAATGTGCTCTCACTAAAGCCAGGTCACGGGTTAATTCATCCAAGACACAAAATAAGGATTGCCCTTATATAAATTATAGATTGAAATATAATACACAGTCAAATAAGGTCAATAAGATTATTAAAGACCACTGGGGCATTATTACTGCAGATGGAGACCTTAAGAAAGTTATTCTGAAAAAGCTAATGTTTTGTTATAGAAGGGCCACTAGTTTGAGAGACCTCTTGGTAAAAAGTGATCCTGTTAAATGTTATCAAAAACCACAGGGTACTTGGCTACAAGTGGATAAGCCTGGTTGTTTCCGCTGTCCCAATTGCCATGTAGACACATGAGCCCAGGTGACAGTTTTTTGCATCCACAGACGGGTAAGAGATTTTTAATTAGTCAGCATATTACATGTATGACTAATCACGTGATATATTTAATAACCTGTCCCTGTGGTTTAGCATATAAAAGTAAGACTGACCAGACCTTGCGACTACGAATGGATGGCCACCGTCTGCTATAACCACTGCATTTAGGGATGGATATACCAATAAACCGGTGGCCAAACATTTTTTAGAATCTGGACATAGGCTACCCACGTTTCACTACATTGCAATTGATCATATTCCACCACTAAGAAGATGTCAGGGAGCCGGGAGCCCCCCTCTGGGGAGTAGTCCGGATCTAGGAGGAAGCCCCTCAGGAGGGATCAGGGTCGTGGTAATCAGGGGTACGGCAGAGGATAAACAAGGTCCAGGCACAGGTCAAAAGGCAGGCGGAATACAACAAAGTCCAAGTTCAGGCAGGGGTCAATAGCAGGCAGAGAATCAGCGAAGTCCAGGTCCAGGCAAGGGGTCACAACAAGGAATCAGGCAGATACAAGCAGGGAAAACAGCAAGGGAACCCAGGAAACTATTAGGGAACGGAATCCTATTTTCGGGCGCCATCTTGGCGCCTCAGGCGTCCTTTTAAGCTTGAATTTGGCGCCCTTGCGCCAGCGTCAGCGCGCCTGCGACCGGTGCGCCGCGCTGGCGTCACCGCGCCGGCGTCGGAACCCACGCGGGTTGCCTGGGCGCCGCCATCTTGGATCCTTCGCCGCCGGGAGCGGACGCGACTCCTCGCGCTCCTGGCGGTCTTGACAGTACCCCCCCCTCACGGGGGGCCTCAGGACCACCGGGACTTGGTTTCTGGGGAAACTTGGAGTGGAAGTCTCTTACCAAATGAGGAGCATGCACATCACGGTGTCCCTCCCAAGAGCATTCTTCGGGGCCAAAGCCCTTCCAATGGATGAGGTATTGAAGGGACCCTCTGGAGACTCTGGAATCAAGGATTCTCTCCACCTCGAATTCTTGTTGACCCTCCACAGAGATGGCAGGAGGAGGAGATTGGGCACCAGAGAAACGGTTGGAGACGGTGGGCTTCACCAGGGAGACGTGGAACACGTTGGGGATTCTCATCTCTGGTGGGAGTTGAAGTCTGATGGCTACTGGGTTAATTATCTCCAAGATGGGGAACGGACCCAGGAACTTCGGACCCAACTTGGGAGATGGCACCTTCAAACGAATATTCCTGGAAGAGAGCCAGACACAATCACCCACCTTGTAGGGAGGAGAGGGCCTTCTACGGCGATCTGCGAAAGTCTTGTGGACTAGAGCACTCTTCTCCAGGTTAGACTTGGTTGCAGCCCAAATAGCAGACATATGGGCTGCCAGATCATCTGCCGCCGGGACATCCGACAACACGAAGTCCTGAGGAAAGACTTGAGGGTGCTGTCCATACACCGCCAAAAATGGAGACCTTCCTGTGGAAGAATGACATGCATTATTATGAGCAAACTCCGCCCACGGGAGGAGGTCAGACCAATCGTCCTGGCAAAGAGACACGTGGTTCCTCAGGAACTGTTCTAAGGCTTGGTTCACACGTTCAGCTGCCCCATTCGTCTGCGGGTGGTAGGCGGACAAAAATTGAAGGGTTATTCCCAAGTCTTTACATAGGGAACGCCAGAACTTGGCGGTGAACTGGGTGCCTCTGTCGGAGACGATTTCCACCGGGAAACCATGCAGGCGGAAGATGTACTTAATAAAGAGTTGGGATAATTCCACCGCAGAGGGTAACTTCCTCAAAGGGATGAAATGGGCCATTTTGCTGAAGCGGTCTATGACAACCCAGATCACAGTATTCCCACCGGAGGGAGGAAGTTCGACAATAAAGTCCATAGAGAGGTGCGTCCACGGACGAGAGGGAACCGGCAAAGGCTGTAACAACCCGCAGGGGCGGGAATGGCTAGGTTTAGAAGTGGCACAGACATTACAAGCCGACACAAAGTCCTTTACATCCTTGCGGATCTCAGGCCACCAGACTAGGCGCCTCAAGAGTTCAAGGGTCTTGGCTGGACCAGGATGTCCTGCTTGCCTGGAGCAGTGGGTTTGTTGCAGGATGGCCAGGCGAAGTTCCGGAGGGACGAAGGCCATGCCAATCGGAGTATTTTGAGGAGCCGAGGACTGCCCAGCCAGGATCTGGTCGGCAAATTGGGGATACAGAGAAGCAATGATCTTGACTGGTGGAATGATTGGTTCCTGCCTCTCAAGGTCACGGTCCACCGGAGTGAAGCTACGAGACAAGGCGTCGGCCTTCCGATTCTTGGAACCTGGGCGATAAGTCAAAACAAAGTTAAATCGGGAAAAGAAAAGGGCCCACCTGGCTTGTCTGGGGTTTAGCCTCTTGAGGGACTGTATAAACTCCAGATTCTTGTGATCTGTGTAAATCTGGACAGGAATTTCAGAGCCCTCCAGGAGATGACGCCATTCTTCAAGGGCAAGCTTGACTGCCAAGAGTTCTCGATTTCCGACATCATAATTCTGCTCTGCGGATGAGAATTTCTTGGAGAAATACGCACAGGGGTGCAATTTTCCATCAGTGGAGTGTCTCTGGGACAGGATAGCTCCGGCTCCGACTTCGGAAGCATCAACCTCGATGCAGAAGGGTAGTGCAGGATTGGGATGTCGGAGAACAGGAGCGGACGTGAAGGCCTCTTTCAAGGACTGAAAGGCTTCTATGGCAGATGGAGGCCACTGGCTGTGTTTACCCCCTTTCCGGATGAGGGCCAGGATAGGTGCAATGCGGGAAGAGAACCCCCGGATGAACTGTCGATAATAATTAGCAAATCCGATGAATCTCTGGATTGCCTTGGTACTCAGTGGGAGAGGCCACTCCTGGATGGCCGACACCTTCACGGGGTCCATCTCAAATCCCTCTGGAGAGATAATGTACCCTAGAAAGGGGATCTTGGATACCTCGAAGACACACTTCTCCAACTTGGCGAAGAGAGAGTTCTTCCTCAGACGAGAGAGTACCTCCTTCATCTGTGAGTGATGACTTTCAAGGTCCTTGGAGAAGATCAGGATGTCGTCCAAGTATACGACTACAAACCTTCCTAGGAGATCTCGGAACACATCATTAACAAACTCCTGGAAGACGGCAGGGGCATTGCACAGGCCGAAGGGCATAACGAGATATTCATAGTGCCCATCCCGAGTGTTGAATGCCGTCTTCCATTCGTCACCCTCCCGGATGCGAATGAGGTTGTAGGCCCCCCGGAGATCCAACTTGGAGAAAATCTTTGCCCCTTTCAGCTGGTCAAAGAGCTCGGCAATCAGGGGCAGAGGGTACCTGTTTTTCACGGTGATCTTATTCAGGCCCCGATAGTCTATACAAGGCCGAAGGCCTCCGTCCTTCTTCTCCACGAAGAAGAACCCAGCCCCTGCAGGAGAGGTAGAAGGGCGGATAAACCCCCGCTGGAGATTTTCTTGGATGTACTCCTTCATAACGGTAGTCTCTGCAGGAGAGAGAGGGTAAGTGCGCCCTCTGGGGGGCATGGCTCCTGGCAGGAGTTCAACCGGACAGTCGTAAGAGCGATGAGGGGGAAGGAACTCTGCAGACTTTTTACAAAACACATCGGAAAATCCCTTGTAAGTGGAGGGCAAAGTCTTTAGTTCCGCAGAGGAGACATTCACCTTCTCGAGGGGTTTTGGCGGAAGGCAATGTTGCAGACAAAATAAACTCCAACGAGAGATCTGCCCAGTGGACCAGTCTATGGTGGGGTTATGTAGACGTAACCACGGAAGACCCAGTATTACTGGAGTAGAAGGACAGGGGATGATGAAGAATGAAAGTTTTTCTTGATGCAGCGCCCCAACTTGTACAGATAGTTCCGCCGTGAACATAGTGACGAATTCAAACTCCAGGGGTTTGTCATCTATGGCGGTAATTCGCAGGGGTGAAGACAAAGGGAGCAGGGGAATCTTCATGCGTTCGGCAAAGAAGGCGTCCATGAAATTGCCATCCGCTCCAGAGTCGAGGAAGGCCCTTTCGAAGATAGTCTTACTTGCCAGGTGAATCTGCAAAGGAAGGAGAAGTCTGCGTGAATTTTCTTGATACTTCTCCTTAGGCCCTCGAGTAATGCCCCCTACATGAGAAACCAGTGACATACCTCGGGGTACAAAACTCTTGGCTTTGGCAGAACAGGCGTTGGCAAAATGGGAATGGCCACCACAGTACAAACAGAGACCTGCCATTCGTCTTCGGAGTCTTTCCTGCTCGGAAAGGCGAGCCTTTCCTACTTGCATAGGTTCCTCCAGGGGTGACGTGGACACATGAGTCACAGGAACAGCGGGAGCTTGCAGAATCGGCCTTTGAAAGCGAGGGGCCAACATGGGAGAAAATCGTCTGCTGCGCTCTCTCTCCACCTGGTGTTCTCTGAGGCGGGTGTCCACCTTAATAGATAGAGCGATCAGTCCTTCCAGGGTGTCAGGAGTCTCTCTGGAGACGAGATCATCTTTGCTGCGGATGGATAGGCCTTGGTAGTATACGGCCTTATAAGCGTCATCACACCAGGAAGTCTCCGCCATCAGTGTTTGGAAGTCTATAGCGTACTCATTGACACTGCGGCTTCCCTGCCGGAGCTGCAAGAGACGGGCAGGGGCGTTCGTGACTCGACCAGGAGCATCAAAGACTGTGCGAAAAGCTTGGAGAAAGTCTTTAACAGCATAAGTCACCGGGGAATTCTTCTCCCAAAGAGACGTTGCCCACTCCAGTGGCTTGCCTTCCAATCGAGACATCACATACCCCCCCTTGGAACGCTCACTTGGAAACTGCGTGGGTTGGAACTCAAATTGAATTTGGCACTGTGTGGCAAATCCCCTGCAGGCTTGTGGGTCCCCACTGAAGCGAGGGGAGGTGGAATGCGAGGCTCACCTGTCGGGTAGCTTGCGTTCGTAGAGGCTGCCGCCATGGGGGGATCTCCAGTAGGTGTAGCAGCGGAGGGCGTAGATGGCACTCGAGCAAGCAGGATATCGAGTGCTTGCCCAATGCGAACCTGCTGGTTTTCGTAGTCCTCCATGCGGGATGCCAGTCCGCGGAGCGCTCGTCCGACATCAGGTGTGGCTTCCTCAGAAGGATCCATGGCCCGAAAATAATGTCAGGGAGCCGGGAGCCCCCCTCTGGGGAGTAGTCCGGATCTAGGAGGAAGCCCCTCAGGAGGGATCAGGGTCGTGGTAATCAGGGGTACGGCAGAGGATAAACAAGGTCCAGGCAAGGGGTCACAACAAGGAATCAGGCAGATACAAGCAGGGAAAACAGCAAGGGAACCCAGGAAACTATTAGGGAACGGAATCCTATTTTCGGGCGCCATCTTGGCGCCTCAGGCGTCCTTTTAAGCTTGAATTTGGCGCCCTTGCGCCAGCGTCAGCGCGCCTGCGACCGGTGCGCCGCGCTGGCGTCACCGCGCCGGCGTCGGAACCCACGTGGGTTGCCTGGGCGCCGCCATCTTGGATCCTTCGCCGCCGGGAGCGGACGCGACTCCTCGCGCTCCCGTCGGTCTTGACAGAAGAGGAGGAGATAGATCTAAGCTGTTACTTCAAAGAGAAGTTTTTCGGGTGAAAAGTTAAGCACACTGGTACCAGCAGGGTAAAATGAATATTGCTCTTTTTTATGCTTTTTGGATCAGCGATAGATGAAATGCTATGATAGTTTGCTGTTTTTTCCTTAACTTATAAAAGACTTATTTGAATATTGTTCAAATAAACGTTTCTAGATTGTGACAATACCTTGTTGCTAACGGTGAAATAGCCTTAGTAACTAACTTTAGATTGATTATCCATGTTCCTTTGATAGAGGGTTGTGTTTCCTGTCACATGGGTGTGGGGAGACGCTGTTGGGTGAGTGGTTTTGGTTTTCATTATTTAAATGGACTGTGATTTTATAAATGTTTTATGGTCCTGAGGGTCCTGAGAAAGGTCTTAGGAATAGACCGAAACGTCAAACTAATTTTTAATATGTAAAATAATAAAATTTTGGACTTTTTAATCTAAAAACATACCCAGTGTGCATCTATATTTTTTGGATTTTATATATATATATATATATATATATATATATATATATATATATATATATATATTGCCGACAGGTTACACAGTGCTTTGCCTCAGTTTATAACAAACAGGGAACAAATGGTGAATAAAAAAACAAGGGTTTACAGAGTACAATAGAATTAGAGGGCCCCCGAGAGTTTACAACTAGAGGTTAGGGTACAATTGAGACATTAGTGTGTATGTAAATACAAAGGAAACCCATCACATAAAAAGCATGATTGATGTTAGTTCATACATAATGCACCTCAGCTATTGGCTAGCCTGTAGAGGTTGAGCAGGTCTAAAAAAACACCTATCTGTGTGGAATACTAGTGTACCATAGCTAAAGCCTCTATGTGGTGTAGGTTTTTTTTTTAATAAGGGGTTTGTTTCTCCTTTAAGGATCCTTTGGATGTGGAAAATTCAAATGACAGTTGGGTCCCTCTGTTAAGTTGTGTGTGTAAGACGCACCTGGAGATTGGCGCCTTCCCTTACCTCCAAGCACGTCCATCTTCGGGTCCCACAGCGCATGCACGTTCACCGAGCGGTCACTGCCACGGTCACGGCGTCCTCCGTTCACACACGTCATGACGCTCGCGTTTTGTCGCGGAGCAGCATGACGTCATCAGGTGGCGGAAGAGTCTCCTTTTTAGGCTGTGCTCTTCCTGGTAATAGTGCCCAAGCCAAGTGCTGGCTTCTGTTTTTCAGATCCTGTCAAAAGCATATATTACTTGTTTGATTCCTGGTTTTTGACTTCTGCCCATTTGACCTTGATTCCTGCTGCCTGCCCAGACCTTGTTGCCTGTTTGTGTGACTTTGATTTGCCTAAACCTCTTTTCTGACTTTTTAATACTAAACGCACAATTCCCTGGTGATTCCGCAGCAGAAAGCCCAGGGCCCCAAAAGGGCGCCAGTCAACCGGAATCCACAGAGGTTCCTTTGTGCATCTGTGTGTACCAGCTGCCTTCAAGGTTCCTGACGAGTATGTTACAGTGTGATTATGTACACACTAGTGTAAAATATGAAAATATAAGTTACAGAGTACGTATTTGATCATATAAAAGCATAAGCTAGGGTTTTTGTTCTTATATATGGGTCATAGAAATCCAAAATGTTTATTAATATCATAACAAGTCACATCACATAATGTTTTACGTGAGTCTGTATGCTATTGATAAAGATTTCGTTCGGGTACAAGCAGTCTGTCTGGAGGGCTATACCACCATTAATACATTATACGCTTAAACCAATGGCAAATAGTGCAATTCAAAGGGTTTTGTAGCTCAATGGGTAGGGGACAAAATGCTCCTAGTCTATACTAATTGCTATGGGGAGGAAAGGTCAACATTACTCTTGTGCAAATGCAGTTTTAGTTGTAACCTTTAGAAATCTCAGACTGACAAATACAAGGGCATATTTTACTTTATGGATATATTTCAATTTATATATTTAAAGCTATACCAAAAGAGCCTTTATGGGTAGTAACAGGGTCTGTACCTACAACAGCTATGACCCCTAAAGAAACAAATGAATTGCTTTTCCAGCAGTAGAATGAATACACTTCTGTGCAGTTAGGGATAAATGCAAATAAAGAATATTATTTGTCCTGGTAGTGATACAATAATTGATACTTAACTATGTGAAGTCATAAAATCATTTCCTTAGCCAGATGATCTTTTACTGACCTTATCAAAAAATATAATGAGCTCCTCTCATTTTCTTGCTCTTATTTAATAATTCTCACAGGTCTCAGGATAATTTTCATGAATCTAAAAATGAAGATGCTAATATACCATTTACATTACATTATTAAAATATACCACACATCTGCAACATTTATTATTTGCAATGCTTGAAAATGAATGCGGCATGGCAGGAGCTAACGGGCAACCTGCACATAAACAAACACATACAGTAATGCATGCATTATTCACTTATAGGTTTTTGTTAATGTTTTGAGGACATTTATGTTTATGCTCAATTTATTATATTTTATGAATTGTTTTTACATGAATGAGATGTTATTTCCAATATATTATTCTCAATTATTTCTTTTTTCATGCATATTTCTACTTATTGTTTTAATGTGTTTATTCACCACTATTTGTGATATTCTGCAAATGGTCTTCATTTTTTTGTGGTTTATGAATTATTTAGATTTTTATTCAGCAGCTTTCCATTTTGGAATTTCAGCATATTTAACCTGGCAACCAGGAAGAGGTTTGCATGCAAGATTACAAAATAAATAGTAGAGACCCTGAATAGAAAGATAAGTATTCAAAAAAATAGCAATAGCATTGTAGCCTAAGAGCAATAGTTTTTTAGCTGCTGGGGTCAGTGACTGAGATGCAGAAGCAAGTTGCTAAGAACCATCTAAAAAATTCCAGAAGGTAAAAGACCCCTTTATTGTTATTTTTCCTAATTATCTGAAGCAATTTTCAATATTTTGAAAAATATTTTGAAGTATTCCTTTCTCTGTTTTATTTGTGTTCTAAACATTTTAATTTTATTGTTCAGTACAAACTTTTTAGGATATGTTTTAATGTATTCTTTGAGATACTTAAAGATAGCTTTGCCTTTTTTTTTTATAGGAAATCCAACCTTGGTAAATGGTACTACAGTGGCGGCAGTTGCCAAGGAGATGATGTTGACAACTGAAACTAAAATGTTTTCACTTATCTTAGGAGCTGTTTCTTTGATGATACCTACAATCCTCACTATGGAAACAGCATGGAAACAGTTGCCTTGCTGGCCTTTTACCAATGAGAAAATTAGATTGGGTGCCATAGGAAATGAAATCAGTGGAAATTGCTGCCAAAACTAAAAACTGCCATGGAGACCACTGTTATGGTGATGACTGCTTTGAAGACTTAAGCTGGCCATAGACATGCGGATATAGTCGTGTGGCGACGAACGATCCGAGATCGATCATTCGTTAAATACAATCGATCCACCATTAACACAAAAAGTATGATCTTAAAAGATATTATCGTTTGGCAGTGAAAGGTCGGTCGAAAGTAACCATTAACATAAAGATGATAGTCGTTAAATTACGAAAAATTCCGGAAGTGACATAACGTTGTGGGCGGGTTGGCGTTCATTTAAACGAAGGATCGTTGTGTCTTTGTCCAAGCGAACAAACGATCTTGGAGAACGAAGGTTCTCAGCACAAGGGGAAAATGAGTTATTTCTATACTCCACGACACAGAGCAGCACTTGCAATTGCACTGGTCTGTTCTTTAAAAAAGAAAAATAGAAGAAAGAGGTCAGTGTGGAGCAAAGAATGGCTTTTAAAAAGAGAAACCCTTTCACACATGGCACTACTGCAAGAACTAAGGAAGCACAACCCTGAAGATTTTAAAAACTACTTGAGGATGTCTGATTCATGCTTTGAATTTCTACTTGAGGCTGTGTCACCTCTGATCCAAAGACAAGACACTGTCATGCGAAAATGTATCTCTCCTGAACAAAGACTGATAGCTACACTAAGATTTTTGGCAACAGGAAGGACATTTGAGGATCTAAAATTCTCTACGGGAAAATCTGCACAAGCACTTGGCCATATAATCCCAGATACATGTTGTGCTATTGTGGAAGCCCTCAAGCAAGAATATTTACAGGTAAATAACCATTTTTTTCTACAATCTACGAGTTTGATGTCGTAGAAAATGAGCAGCCAAAACAACCAATAAATAAAGTGGCAAGCTGTTTTATATAATAAATCCAATAATATAACAACGACAACAATATAATAATAAATATAATAATAAACTAATAATACAAGTGCAACAAAACTATTAACTTCAGCAATTACAATGGGCATTTTTTTTTCAAAAATATTTTTTACAAAGTGGTATATATATATCTCACTTGCCTCCCCCCCCATTGTATGCAAAATTGCTTCCATTTGTGAATCCAAATAAATATAATAATATAAACAATACAATAATATAACAACAACAATGTAATAATAATAATAAACTAAAAATCCAAGTGCAAATATAAGGAAATGTAACTTTAGCAATTTAAATGGGTATTTACAAAGTGGTATATACACTATCATTTGACCCCCCCCATTGTATGAAAACTGGCTTCCAGTTGTGAGTCAAGGATAGATGAAGGGGTAGATGTACGTGGGTTGTTAATTTTAGGGGTACCATTAGGGAACGGTGGGCAGGGTGGCCAGTAAGTAGATGTCGATGGCTGTGGGTTAAGTGAAACAGGATGGTGTTTTCTTTGGAGACCTTTTGCTAGAATGTCGGATATTAATAATTCAGAAATAAGCTTTTGGTCTTCATCCATTCTTCTTAGTTTGGATGCTACTGTGTAAGAAAATGCTTCAAACTCATCCCCAGGCTTGTGAAGGAGTGCTTTAGCATCTGATAAAATTTGATTGCTGAAATCATCAATCCTTTGTTTTCGTTTTCGATTTTTGGTTGCATTTCTTTGTGAGCGTGGGGTAGAGGGTTGAACTTCAGAGCGTGGGGTAGAGGGGTGAACTTCAGAGCGTGGGGTAGAGGGTTGAACTTCAGAGCGTGGGGTAGAGGGTTGAAATTCATTGTTTACAGTGTTATTTTAAGTACTTTCATTCTGTTTGAAAACATAGAAACAACATGTTAATACAATTTTTCTTTAATTATAGTTTCCGTCAACACCAGAAGAATGGCTACAAGTTGCTAAGCAGTTTGAAGACTACTGGAACTTCCCAAATTGCGGTGGTGCCATTGATGGGAAACATGTGCGAATTAATCCACCGCCAAACTACAATTATAAAGGATATTTTAGTGTAATACTTCTGTAGTTGTAAATGCTGAGTATGAATTCATCATGGTTGATATCGGAAAAAATGGGAGGGTATCTGTCTGATGGTGGTGTTATAGAACAGACTTTGTTCTACCAGAAACTGAAGGAGAAGCAGTTACAATTGCCATCAAACTCTGAAACAAAAGAGGGCCTATATTGTGTTTTTGTGGCTGATGAAGCCTTTGCCTTGTAATGAAAATTTAATAAAACCATTCCCAGAGAAGACACTGACACCAGCAAGGAAGATTTTCAACTACAGACTGTCAAGTGCAAGACGAGTTGTTGAAAATGCCTTTGGTATTTTAGCCAATCGATTCAGAATTTTCCACACTACTATCAATCTGTCTCCCCAAAAAATAGATATCATTGTGTTTGCATGTTGTATACTACACAATTTTCTGAGACAGAACAATGCAAATAGTTATACCCCTTCCAATCTGATTGGTCAGGAGGACATACATGCCAGAAATGTTATTCCAGGGGAATGGTGAAATGAAAACAATGGATTTATTGAACTACAAGGCACACAAGCACACAACAATACTAGAGATGCCAAAAGTAATAGGGACAGATATGTTGATTATTTTACTGGTGTTGGAGCTGTTGACTGGCAATCTGCTATGGTGTAATACTGGTTTTTGCCATACTGTCTGACTGTAAAGCCAAAAATGCACATATATAAATTAGCTATACAGTAAACAGTATTAAGGTGCCAAAAGTATAATAGGGAGAAATATGTTGAATATTTTACAGGTGTTCACCGGAAGTCTGATATCTTAACACTTTCTGTACAAATATAATGCTGCTTAATATGTTACATAACCACAATTTTTTGAATAAAACTTTTTTTTATACTTACTATTGATGATGCTGTAGCTTGTGTGAATTCTGATATGGTATCATTTTGGCTTTGGAGTTGCTCATTTGTTTCATAGCTCGAAGGTGAGTTTCTGGATACCTCCTGGTCAATAGTAAATGTCAGGAGGTCATAGTACCACAGCCGAGGAACATAAACATCGTCAGCAGAGGCCCCGGACTTTTAAGACGACTGTACTTTGTTATATTCTTTTTTAAATACAGTCCTGAGATTGGAAATTTTGTTTTTTATCAAATCAACATTGGATGCCGGATAAATTCTTTTACATAATTCATGAAGCTTTGCATATGCCTCATTTCTTTTGTGACGATTAGAATAGTCCTGTGATTTCACTTTCCATAAGCATGCCAATGAATGGTACATATCAATAAATTCCTTTAGAAATTCAGTGTTGAGAAATTTCTCTGCCATTGTACCTATAAAAGAATAGTAAAAAATAGCATTTTTCATTAGTAAAATTCTAATTAGTTTATACGAAAGTAATAATCTCTAAAATTTTATTAAAACGATTATTCGTTCGTTAACTTACCTTTGTATGAAAAAGCGCCAACTGCAAATCACCCAGCACAGTACGCCAACAAACGTTCGTTTGAATCTGCTGGCTACAAGCATAGCCTTTTGTTTTTGTTTGTCTCGCGAGACCACGCCACTGCTACAGCGTGTGTGTGTGAACGTTCTTTCGTTCGTTCAAAAGCAATAAATCACGGAACAGCTGTGTCGTTACGTTTTGTTTGTTCAAAGTGCCCTAACCAATCAGAAAATGTACCTGCATAGCGTGAGCCAAAACGTTCATTCGTAATATGTTTCTTCGTTCCAGTACTTCCGGTTATGTCACTTCCTGTTTGCTGCGTCACTGTACTCGCTACTCAGAATGGAGATGAACACTGAAGGAGGTAGTGCTGCGAAGGCTGTGTCTGAGGACATGGGCAATCCACTCTCCAGGCAATCCAAAAAACAAAAGCAAGGAGCATCTGCAAGTTCCAAAGTGGACATGGGCACCACATGCTCCAGGCAATCCCAAAAAAAGGTGAAGCCAGGCAAGAACAGGAGACCTTGGATATAGATAAAAGAAGGGCAAGTCCTATGTCTCGTGCAGAGATGTTTTGCATGGTACAATATTTCCAACAAAAGGATTATGACTGTAATAAAACTCACTACAGTCGGCCCAATACAAGGAAAGATAATATTTTAAATGAAGTACTTGAAGCTCTTCACTTGAAATGTGGAGTGACTCGTTCCAAGGATCAATTGAGGAAGAGATGGTCAGATCTTAAATTGAGAGAAAGAGATCAGCTGAAAAGTATTATGAGGATCATCAAAAAAAGTGAGTTTGGGTAACTTTTTGTCATGTAATTGTGATTATTGTACTGTGGCGTTTTAACATTCGTTCGTTCGAATACTCGCTTATTAACCTATGTTATTCCTCCATAGGGCAACAAAGAATGAAACAAATGATCAAAAAGCAGTACGCACCTACCCCAAAGGACCAACATCATAAAGATGACGGTGAAACCAGTGATAAATGGCCACCATCATCTCAGTCACAACACCATCATGATGAAGCTAAAAATAAGGGGCAGACAGAAAAAAATTTGATTTTCAGGCTTCGAATTTTTGTGTACTTTGACCAGAGAATACTCCAAATTTGATCTGAAGTTAAAAAAAATTTGAAAATTCGAATATCGAAATTTATCATGAACTGTCTCTTTAAAAATTTGACTTCGACTATTCGCCATCTAACACCTGCCGAATTGCTGTTTTAGCCTATGGGGGACCTCCTAAAACATATTTGGAGTCAATGGTGGACTTTTTTTAAAAAAATACTTTGATTCGTATGATTTGAATGCGCTATAACTTCGATTCGTACTATTCGAACACGGATAAATTTGAACAAATACAGACTATTCACCTGCAAAAAAAACTTTGATTATTTTTTTTATAAATTTCGGTCTGTCTTTTTAAATTCTAATTTTGAAGTTTTTCAAATTCAAAATTCAACCCTTGATAAATCTGCCCCTATAAGTAAGATTGATCACAATTGCCAAGAAACATCTGCCATGATAGCAGTTCCCATGGTGAGAGATTATGGTATAAATTTTCACAATTATGGTTCCAATGGAACCAGTAATAATAATTGGCATTGAGTTGGCTGCCATAGCAACAGCTGTATGTTTTTTATATTTGTTCATATATTTGTAGATAAGTGGTTCCTACAGTATATGCTTTTCATGGTTCTATTACTTTGAGATTATAAAATGTATCACCATGAGACTTGACTGCATAATAATATATCTGTGAATGTAAGTCTTACTTTACATGCTTTGCCTTCTTATGACATTGTCCACCCTTGTTTCTAATGTTCTAAAAAAACGGTAAATGAAGAGGAAAAAAATCATATTTGTGAGGGAATCCTCCCCCCAAAAAACTCACATACTTAAAGGGGTGGTTGACGTTTAGTATGTTATAGACTGGCTTATTCTAATCAACTTTTCAATTGGCTTTGTTTTTTTCTTACTTATAGTTTTTGAATTATTTGCCTTCTTTTTCTGACTCTGACGCTGTCTCTGTCGCTGACCCCATCTGAAGAACAAATGCTCTGTAAGGCTTATTATTAGGGTTATTTTTATACCTACTTTTTAATAATCATCTTTATATTCAGACCCTCTACTATTTATAGTCCAGTCTCTTGTTCAAATCAATACATGGTTACAAGGGTAACTAGGACCCTAGCAACCAGATTGCTGAAATTGCAAACTGGAGAGCTGCTGAATAAAAAGCTAAATTACTTAAAAACCACAAATAATAAAAAATGAAAACCAATTGCAAAGTGTCTCTCTACAGCATATCAAAAGTTAATTTAATGGTTAGCAACCCATTTAATGAGATAGAGTGTTTTTACTTGTGGACATATAAGTATTTTCTGTGTATTTAGACAAAGAATTCAGTATTGTCTTACCAGGCCCGGATTTGTGGTGAGGCCACAAAGGCCCAGGCCTTGGGTGGCAAGTTGGTAGGGACGGCATGCTTGCTGAGGAGCACTGGGGACGCGCAGCCCCCCAGTGCTCCGGTGCACTTGCTCTCGCTAGAGAGGTGCGGGCGGTGGGCAATAGGACCGCACAGCCTAGGGGCACCTGCTGCTGAAATCCGGCCCTGTGTCTAACAGGTGTTTTAATCAAAATGCTATGGTTTGGTTTCCATTAAGGACAATAGGAGTGTCCGTGGAACCCCAATTATTCTGCCTTGCACTATTAAGCATGTATAAATAGATCACTTATATGTAAGCTTGGAAGAATAAATATCCAAGCTAGAGTCCTGCAGTGGGTTGGGTTCCCGCAGGAACCTGCAAAAACCTGCGGTACACAGCAAGTAGAAGTTCCGGGTGCGGGTATAGACGCGGGTCGGCACTTCTGCCGGTCGAGGGTCAGGCCGCGGGTCTTCTCAATAGCGATTTTTATTCCTTTTTCTGATCATGCCTATTTCTGATAATGTCACTTCCAGTTTACGACAACACTTCCTGATTCTTGATGGTCAGCGGGTCCGGGTTGCGGATAAGGTACTTACGGGTCATGTCCGGGTTAGCGGGTCCGAGCGGGTAAGAATGCGGGTTGCGGGTCCGGATTGCGGGTTGCGGGTATGGGTCAGGTACGGGTTCCAAAAAATTGACCTGCACAGGACTCTAATCCAAGCAGCATATAATAATAATAATACTGAACAAGTGTTAACAAAAAGGAAATGGAGCGCTCCAACCTCCCTGCCAATTAATTAGATACAGATTTCAGTATAAAGATATAATCAATTAACAAACTTTCACAGCGAAAAAGTTATGATTTCTAAAAGCTCCCCAAATAGGTGACTTGGTTCAGGTGCTTTTGCCCCAAACCCTTCTCTTAACACTGTTTCTCTCCAATGATACAAATATCACCGCTCCTGTTTGGTAGCCGCATGCAGCGCCCAGAACCCTCAGCAAAGGGGAGGCATCAATCATTTAGACCAACGAGTGGCACGTACTCAACGGGACTAGGCAGGCCTATGATTACATGTGAGATAGCTTTTTGTATAATAAAGCTATCTGAAATTTTACCGCTGCCTGGAGTCCCGTTGAGTGCGTGCCACTCATTGGTTTGAAGGATATACAGTAAGAATACTGATTATAGAAGCTTCTTGATCTTGATGGACTAGTGATAGAAAAAATAAAAATGATTCATATTGCCATTTATTTCTATCTAGTACAGAGGCCATAGTTGGGTGTGGGTTTGCTAGCAGCTCTAACGTCTTTGAACATTTTTATTTGTAGTCTAAACAATGCCGTGCTTTCTGGACCTGAACAATATTTATGACCTCAGACTGATAAGAAGAGTTACATATATAATGATGTTGAAAATTAAAACATTCTTCATGGTGACTGGTTATTGCACATACAGCACTGGTCAACAATGATTCTCAGACAGCATACATGAAAGGTTTGTGTGATATCTTAGTAACTAGAACCATTTCCTTTCATTTAAAAGGGAATTGCAAACATTACTTTGCATGTTTTTAAAAGTGTCTAAAATGAACTATATAGACACAATTTCATTTACAACACACAGCACCTGAGTCCCTTAGTGACCTGCCAGAACCTTAATTGACTATAGCCCGTTCTAGAGCAGTTCCCATAGAAACTCATTTCACCAGTTAAAAAGCAAAATGCACTGATTGCATAACCACAAAACAACTGTGTTAAGTGGGAAAATTGCATATATTACCCTGCTGAGACAATACGGTGTTGGTAATATCTTTTAATCTGAAAAATAAAATATATTTTTGCTACATATTTACAAAAACTGCATCACACAAAAGTCTGGCACTGAATGTGGTTCAAGTTTAAGACAGATTAATTAATAAACTGGGTTTTTTTTGTTAAATTGTGCTTGTTTGTGAATAGATAAGTCTGACTAGGTACTGTAGATCAGTTAACTAAGCTAAACTAAAGAAAGTTTCACAACTATCCAGTCTTTTCCTGCAGAGTTTTTTTTTAGAAGACGAAATGAAAATAAAGATATACCAGTACTATCTAGTATTAATTGTTTATCCCTATGAGCAAAAAGGAGAAAGTGTGAAATGTGACATGTAAGGCTTAAAGGAACAGTAACACCAAAAAAAAAATGTAAATGTTTAAATGGAATGACAATATAATGTACTGTTACCCTGTACTGGTAAAACTGGTGTTTGTTTCAGAAGCACAGCTATAGTTTATATAGACAAGCTGCTGCTTAGCCTTGGGGGCAGCCATTAAGCACAGGATACACAGTAGATAACAAATAAGTTCTGAGGAATCTCTTCAGCGTTTATCTGTTACCTGCTGTGTATCTTGTGCCTTTTATTTATACAAAAGGGTTCATTTACAAGTAAGTACAAAAAAAATCTCTGCATGCTGGATTGAGTAAACTTTGAGACACAGCCTCTACATCCCCTGACGCTGCTCTCTGCCCCCAGCACTGGATTTTTGATCTGATCTGCAAAGAACAGTATTCCTGGTGCTTGGAAAGGGTGACACTTTTTAGCCTCTTTTGGGGGAATGTAATAAAAATTGCTAACGGAAAAACTATTCGCAATGCGAAAAGTTATGCCTTTGCACGAACAAATTTTGCTTTGTGCAAATTTTATATAGCTTTTGCGAGCCCGGAAACTGTTTAGTGACCACTTTCGACAGTGAAAGACCGTTTGCGAATTTTACAGTTTGCGCCAATGCGCAGTCAATGTAATAAAACTTCTTACTGAAAAAGTCGTTATGTTTGCTCCAAAAGATTACGACACCTTCAAGCACTTCTTATGAGTGCGCAATTAAAATTCGCAATGCAATAACAGTTTAAGGAACAATATTACATTGCAAAATGTGGATTTTTAGTCTTATTGGTGCGAATTGTTTTGCTCTTTGCGACTTTTATTACATTCCCTTGTTATTGCTTTAGCACTTGAACCCCAGGGAATGATAAATGACCCCTAATGTTTTTTTCCCACTGGCAAATAGCACCAATGCTGCCTGATTCTGCTTGCGTCCATAGTAAGTGATATCTATAGCATCATTCTGCTCCTGCACACACACAGCAGAATTTACCTTAAAGGGAAACTGTCATGGGAAATGGGAATGTTTATTTTCAAAACATATCAATTAATAGTGCTGCTCCTGCAGATTTCTGCACAGTAAACCTTTTTTCAAAAGAGCAAACTGTTTTTTTTTATGTTTAGTTTTGAAATCTGACATGGGGCTAAACATATTGTCAGTTTCCCAGGAGCCCCTAGCCATGTGATTTGTGCTCTGATAAACTTCAGTCACTCTTTATTGTTGTATGCAAATTTGAGTTATATCACCCCCCTCCCTTTCCCTCTCAGCAGCCTAAACAACAGAGCAATGGGAAGGTAACCAGATAGCACCTTCTTAGTAGATCTAAGAACTTCACGTCCCACTGTGACTCCTTTAGTTGCATTGAGTAGGAAAACAATGCCTGTCAGAAAGCAATGCAGCACTGGCTCTTACTAAAGCACATGCCCAGGCAAAATGACTCTGAGATGGCTGCCTACACACCAATATCACAACTAAAACAATACACTTGCTAGTTCAGGAATGAAATTTTACATTGTAGAGTGAATTATTTACAGTGTAAACAGTGTAATTTAACACAATAAAAATCATGACAGAATCCCTTTAAAAATCATGGCATAATATCGTCCTATGCATTGAAAAATAGAAACAACAATAAAGATTATCTTTCTTCAAACTATTTCCATGTCCTGTGTTTTCTTGACTTTAGAATGTTATCAAAAAGTTGTTATGTGAGGCTATAAAAGTCCAAGTTGTTTCCCATGGTAAGTTCCTGGATTTCTTCCAGTTGAGGTTCCAGGATTTGTAACAATCGCCTGCTAATGTAATGAGAAGTTTGTTTCTGCATCAGCTGGGCTTTATTTTTTCCAGTTAATCTTAAACATCCCGTTTAATCCTCAGAGCAGAAGCAATGAATGTGTTTGAGGTTCCAAACTCAGTCACTAATTTATTGAATGTCCATGTCCAAGATTAGCCAGCGTGTCCTTGGGGCTGCAAACACGGAAGCAACAGAAGGTATTGCATATAAATTGCAATTCATCCTGCTTGAAAACGATTCTGCAAATAAGGAATTTCTGCTTTCACATTAAAATGCTTAGAGACAGTTTAGTTTCTCATGTGCGTGTTACTGAGCTGCCTATTTTGCTAAACACTACAGTGGAGACACCTTAATAAGATCTGAAAAAAACACACAAACTTTCGTTCTTTGCATATGTATTAATAACAGTAGATATGTATGAAACTGTACCTTGCTGAAAGATACAATTCTGAATATGACCCTTACTACAGCACTCCTCTACTGAGAAGTTTTTGTGCATGGGGTTGGAAATGGAGCAATAAGGGACAAATGGAACCACTGTATATCCACGTGGTAGTGTTTCAGGGTATGGATATACCCTTGGGTAGAACTACACTGGTGATTTTCAGTGCACGTCCATCCGGTGCGACGCAAGGGAAGCGCAGGCATCACGTCGGATGTGCCGAATCTAATGTAAGTAATACAAATGTCGCACGTACAAGCTGATTGCATCCGATGCGACACGACTGTTGGCTGCGAACGCTGCATGTTGCGTCTTCATCCGACAGTCGTGTCGGATGCAAACAGCTTGTACATGCGACATTTGTATTACTTACATTAGATTCAGCACATCCGACGTGATGCCTGCGCTTCCCTTGCGTCGCACCGGATGGACGTGCACTGAAAATCACCAGTGTAGTAAGAGTAATCTCAATGAATCAGTTGTAAGTGTTAGTAAAACTAGTGCTGAAAACTTTTTTTTTTTTGTCTCCTGAGCTTTGGTAACATAAGAGATATGCTACAGGGAGCTTGAACCCAGTGAAACTGGCTATTGACTGGGAAATCTAAATCCTAAAGTAAAATGATGCTTAGATTTTGTTTTTGGGTTCAGGTTCTGTTTGTGGTTATTTATAGAGGCCCCTTAGCTCATTATAGTTTATAGATATTTGAACACAATATTATATTAAACATTATTTAGTACTTGGAGCATAAAGAACAGATAATTATTCCCCCCCAGATTTTACTCCAATGCCTGTTCAGAACTAAGTCTTCCTAGTGGGCCAACATTTTCATAACTGCAATAGGAGTGTTAACCAGCATATGTCAGCACTGTAGTGTTTTTGCTAGTGTTTTTGCTCTTCATGGATGTTTTTAGAAGATGTGATGATGAAAAAGTTGCCATAATGGAACAAAGCTAAGAATTACAGGCAGTGTCAGTGATGACTATCAAAAAGAGGAGGCTTTAAGTAGATAGGTGAAATACCCAAGCCTAACACACATCTCACTCATACCACCCATCTCACTACCTGTTGGTCAACAATGAGCTCAGCACAGAGCATGTTGGGTGCCCAGTACTATTGCAATATAGTTTATTATATTATATACTTTATTAGAGATGGCCGAATTTATTTGCCAGGCGCAAATTCACGGTGAATTCAAGCGATTCACCATCCGCGAATAAATTTGTGAAACCGCCACGAAAATGCGCCAGCGTCAAAAAAAATGCAAAAATTGTCCGTTTTGCAAATTTTTCGCCGTTTTGCGAATTCTGCAGGAAATTAGCGAATCAAAACGCCCCAAATTCGCCCATCACTATACATTATTGCATAAAGGTTCAGGTGCAAAACTTTATAATGAAGACAATTCACATAAGTACTTTACTACCATAAATGTGCATTATAACTTGCTTGCTTCACCAATGCGAATATTCAGCTTGCTATAATTATTTGTGTGCCATTGTGCCCAAGTCCAAAGTACAGGGTACAATGTACACAAAGGAGCCCTGGAATTCACAGCTGATTTTTTGTCCACGGATTCACCTGCTAATATTGTTACTAATGCCACATGTGTGGTGTCATTTGCAAACAAATGGGACAAGAAAAAGTACAGTATGTAGCAACTTGCATATAATTTACCAATGATGGTTTGTCATGAACCGCGAGTAAGCGGCAGAGCATGATATTTAACAGGCACTCACAATTTAGGAGGAAACACTGCATTTTGGGTAAAAAATAACACTTTGCATCCTAATCTTTGCTTTGGTGACTAAGTCCTATAGTTTTTACAGATTCCTATGTTCTGACAAAGTATGAATATATTTCTTTTCCCAGGTGTGTAAATTGAAAGTAATGGTTTCATTAAAATTTGATGGGGTTTTACAGTCATGATTATGCTTTTGTTTCCCGCTGGTAACATCTAAACACTGCTAGCTAAAGAAATGCGAATCAGGTAATTTTGAGAAGTGACATCAGTGGGACAAGAGACTCATCACTCACTTTCAGCTCACTTTCCTTCTGATACCAAAGCTGTAAACAAAACCACTAGAGTAACTAGAGGGGCCTCTGTTTAACATAAAAATATATTACCAGTAAGTTTATGTTGTGCTACTTAATGAGATCATGAATCAATTTTTACAACAAACAGAATATTGTAAAAGCAAAAATGCAGCAAACACTTCACAAAGCAAAAAAAAAAAAAAAAAGAAATCCTTTTGCTGTTGTTTTTTGATTTTTTTATTCTCTTATGGAACCAGTTTATTGAAAGCCAAGATAACAGGTTTTCAAATTTTTAGAATTTTTCTAACCTTTTAATGATTAAACAGGGGGCATCAATGAATGTTCAGTGGACAGCTTGAACCCAAGTGTGGCCTCTGGTCTGCAAGTACAACACTGACGTATCAAGAACGGACCACAATGTAAAGCAGCCCCGGACTGCCAATATGTGGGTTCTGGCAAATGCCACAGGGGCTGCCATAAGATGCCATATATAGTCACTTTTACTGAATAGTTCCATTAGAATTAATGTACAACTTTCATTCTAGGGTTAGAATTTTCAAAATTCAAGGTCTGGACAAAAATGTGTTTCTACACATAGGGGCAGATTTGTCAAGGGTCGAATTGCGAGGTGATGGGAGTTTTTTTAAACTCCCATCAACTCAAAATACGAATAAAAAAAGACTTTAAATTTATTTAAAAAAAATCAAAGTTTTTAACTTCGGGTGAATAGACTGTATTCGAATTGTTGGAATCTAAGTTTTACCCCATTAGATCGAATTTGAATCTAAGGATTTGCCCCAAAAAACTTCGACTCCATATAGGTTTTAGGAGGTCCCCCATAGGCTAAAACAGCAATTTGGCAGGTTTTAGATGGTGAATGGTTGAAGTCGAAGTTTTAAAGAGACAGTACATGACAAATTTTTTTCAATTCAAATTGAATTTTGGACTATTCTATAGTCGAAGTACACTTAAAAGAACTCAGAATTTTTAAATTCGATTTTTAAATTCGACCTTTGATAAATCTGCTCTATAGTCTCTGTGTAATCAATGTAACAAGCTAGCGATATAGAAAGTAGGTGCTATATTAATACATAAAACAGACATACGAGCATAAACTTTGGGGCACAGATAATTAATCCAGTTAATCAAGAGATATTTATGTCTATGTTATATAAGCTTAAGTCCCTTTAGCTGACTAGTCTAGAAAAACAGATATAAAAACAAGCAATTTAGAACAGTATAAGTCAGAATAAGAGCAGATAGAGCCCTATGGTTTGGCAGTTTACCCTAAAGCTAACTCAGGAGAAACTTACAATGGAAAATTCTTAGAAGATAACCAGACCTTATTACCAACCTTATACTCATGAGAGCTGCTGCGGAAGATAATGCGTTTTTACTCTTTTGCCAAATCTTAGAAAAGTTACTGCTGCCTGGATGTCCAGCTACCTTAGAATTGTGAGTCTTCATCCAATCTGCCTCACAAAGGTTTTCCGGTAGATAGTAAATTAACCTGGGCTTCAGACAAAGGGGAATACATATCCGGGCTCAGTGCAGTGATGTAACTAGATGTTACTGGACCCCACAGCAAATTGATTGTAGGGCCCCCAACATATCCAGAGGTTGTCCTATTTTTACAATATATTTTGAAATTGCTGATTAATTAGGGCCTCATGGGGCCCCCAATACCTTCTTGGCCCCCCTGCAGTTGCAGGGTCTGCTCCCTCTATAGTTATGCCCATGGCTCAGTGCTGCTATTACACTCCCTTGGAGACAGTGGTATCAGGTACAGATTTTTCTTGAGGATTAGAGACATAACTCCTGGAAAGTGTATCTGCCTTAGCATTCTTATTCCCTGGCCTATAGGTTTTGTTAGTAACTAGTGATGAGCGGATCTGTCCCGTTTGGAGAAATTGCAGAAAAATTTGCAAAACACATTGTAGTCAATGGGTGTCAAAATTTTTCTCGCTCCAAAGAGTCAATGTTCCTTTTTCTAATGGCAACTTGTTTTTATCCAAATGCATTAAAGTCAATAGGCATTTTTTCTTATAGTGACTTTTTGTCTAAATGCATTAAAGTCAATGGGCATTTTTATACTGAAATGCATAAGTAAAATGATGCTTAGATTTTATTTTTGGGTTCAGGTTCTATTTGTGGTTATTTATAGAGGCTCCTTAGCTCATTATATTTTATAGATGTTTGAACACATTATTATATTAAACATTATTTAGTACTTGGAGCATAAAGAACAACAGATAATTATTCCCCCCAGATTTGACTCCAATGCCTGTTCAGAACTAAGTCTTCCTAGTGGGCCAACATTTTCATAACTGCAATAGAAGTGTTAACCAGCATATGTCAGCACTGTAGTTTAGTTCAAGTGTTTTTCTGCTGTAGCCATGAAGATGCGGTATGCCCTATGCCCCTCACAAAGGTTTTCCGGTAGATAGTAAATTAAGCTGGGCTTCAGACAAAGGGGAATACATATCTGGGCTCAGTGCAGTGATGTAACTAGATGTCACAAACCCACATTCAATGGAGCTTCCATCAATAGGCAATAATTTAACAGTTGGGACTAGGGTTAGTGTGGGTATTCTGTGTCTCTGAGCAAAACTAATATTTAGAATGTTCCCTGCTGCCCCATAATCTAATAAGACAGAACTTTCTATGTAACCCATATCCCACTCTAAGGGGCACATTGACTTTGCTAGAGTGAAGGAATAGAATAAAAAAAACTTTGAATTTCGAATGTTTTTTTTTGGCTACTTCGACCATCGAATTGGGTACTTCGACCTTCGACTAAGACTTCGAATCGAACGATTCGAACTAAAAATCGTTCGAATATTCAACTATTCAATAGTCGAAGTACTGTCTCTTTAAAAAAACTTCGACCCCCTACTTCGCCACCTAAAACCTACCGAGGTGCAATGTTAGCCTACGGGGAAGGTCCCCATAGGCTTTCTAACAATTCTTTGGTCGAAGAAAAATCGTTTGATCGATGGATTAAAATCCTTTGAATCGAACGATTCCAAGGATTTAATCTTTCGATTGAACGATTTTTCGTTCGATCGAACTATTTGCGGTAAATCCTTCGACTTCGATATTCGAAGTCGAAGGATTTACATTCGGCAGTCGAATATCGAGGGTTAATTAACTCTCGATATTCGACCATATGTAAATCTGCCCCTAAGTGCTTTGGAGGAAAGTTGTTGTGGATGAGAAACAGCATGACCTAAACAGAACTCCCCAACACTGATTAGGTTTTGTCATGTTCCTCTTGGGACAGGTATCACAGAAATGCCAATCATCTACTACTCTACATTCTACTATTTTGAATGGAAAATACAAGGTAACACATGAATGGTATATTAAGACTAAATGGAAACTAAATGATTCATGGAATATTTAGTCTAAATGGAAACTAAAGGGGTTATTTATCAAGGTCCGAATTTATCTCAATATCGGCTGCTACAAACTCCGATCTAAGCTACGCTGGTTTTTAATGCTTATTTATTATAAATTTTCCTGAAAATTACCTTTGCGGGAAAAGCTCAGATTTTCCCGATTTTTTCTTGAATTTTACCCGAATGCTCTGAAAACATCATGAAATTGCCCGAAACTCCCGACACAACCAAAAATCAATGGGACTGTTCCCATTGACTTTTATGCAACCTCTACAGGTTTGAGATGCTGTGTTTTTATATACTGGCTTTTTAGCCCTCAGGGTTTAATAAATTCCGAAAAATTCATGATTTTTTTAAAAGCCTTTTATAACATAAAAAAACACAAATTTTTGGGATTTCGGGGAATTTTGGGTATTCGGAGCTTAGTAAATAACCCCCTAAAAATGCATGCAAATAGATTCTGCCTTATAATAAAATACGATTGACTACAGTTTTTCTCTTTACATAACCCTAATGTTATTTTCCTCCAAATTCTCTGGAGAGTGTGACAATCATTTCATAAACTTGATATTATAGTAAACAATGCTCTACTTTAGCAATCCTATAAATCATTTTTGACATGACCTCATTCTTATGTAAAAAAAAAAGGTGATAAAGTAGTGGTGGCCTGTCAACAGTCTCATTTTAGTGGTTTTAAAGGTTTCTGAAACCACAAATAAACTTACTGTCTCTAAAACCACAAATGCCATAATTTTTTTGTACTAGAATGTTTCTTGGGTTTTACACTTAATAAATCTCAAATTTTTTGAGTTTTTAAAAAAAACACATTTTTTTTTTAGAGATTTAGAAAATAAAGAAATTCAAATGTTAGTAAATAGAAAAAAATAAAAAAAGCAGACGGCACTTCTGAAAGGGGGGTTTATTGGAGTTCCTGCTGGAAAATCCTAACGCGTTTCGGGAGTTATCCCTTAGTTATCCCTTAGTCATAGGTTAGTAAATAGACCCCTAAAATTTCAGTAAAAGTATTTTTTTTACATGGACATTACCTGATTCCACCGATTGAAAGAAAACTATGATATTTAGGCTTACAGTATCATGCCACCCCTGCCGTTACCTTGTGTATTGATGGATCCTGGGACCTGAAGTCCCTCTACTTTCCAGATAATGTGTGCAGCACCTACTATGGAATCACAGGGTGTTCAAGTCCCAAAATATATAATTTTATTATGGAATGGAAGGGTTGCCTAATGAGGTTGAGTGTAAAATGATTCATTAGTGTAGGGAATTATAGTTTCCTTTCAATCTGTGGAATCGGGTATGTCTGTGTAATAAAAAATCTAATTCAGATAGTGTGTTCCCAGCTGAATGGGTAGTATTACATGTCCAATGAATAAATACATCTACAGAACTAGTTAACTCTTTGCAAGTTTCAGAAATACTAAGAGGTTTTCAAAGAAGTTATATAATTTTAAAGGGGTAATTTATCAAATGTTGAATTTTAGAGCTTTGTGAGCTTTTTTTTTTTAGAAAGAATAATACGTTTTAGAACTTGAATGAAAACTATAAAAATAAATAATAAAGATCAAGTGAAAAGTTGCTTAGAATCACCCATTGTAACTTGGTAACCAGCCTAGCATACCTTCTGCACCCCCACAGCAGAGTAATTAGCATCAAGAAACACAGTATATACCTAGGGGGGTTATTGATGAAAGGTTGACTTTGTGAGGTTTTTTATACCTCGAATAAATTCACAACTCAAATGGTTTCTAATTTAAGATAAAACTCAAGTGTAAAAAACTCAAATCAGTTTAATCAGGGTGAAAAACTTGAATACTCTAATTACAAAAAAACAAACAAACTTGAATCACATGAATTGATCGAGTTCTCGAGCGAAACCCACCGAATAAGACTCGAACATCATGAAGGCTACAAATATCTTCATATGGTTCAATGGACCTCTGCCATTGCCTTCTAAATGACCTTGACATGTTTTAGATGGTGTATTTTTAGATTCCAGCTATTTCCAGCTTCAGGGTAAAAAAAATTGGAGGTTTTTTTTTAACGTAAAAAATCTAATTTTGACTGAAAAATAACTTCGAAAACTCACATTTTTTGTGGAAAAAAACAACTCGACCTTTGATAAATAACCCTCTTAGACTAGGGTGATATCTACTTAAATCAGATGACCACATTAGTTTATAGCACTGCATGTACAAGGCACTATAACCTTTATCATTGCATTCTGCCAAACTAGATAATAGAGAGTAATGTTTCTAGTCATTAAGAGGAATTATTGCAAGTGTTTTTGCATTACCTAGAGCAGTGACATTTATTTCGGTGATAGCCAAGTCATCCTAATAAAAAATGTCATAAGAAATTATTTTTGAAGGTCATTTAGTCATTGAATTGCATATTTTTTTATTTCATGCAGTAATTCATTGTTGATTCAACAGTGTGTTTTTTAAGAAACAAGATGAAAATTTTAACCCTTTATTTGGATGTGTATGTCCCAATTTAATCCAAACTTATACAGGTATGGAATCCGTTATCAAGAAACCCGTTATCCAGAAAGGTCTGAATTACGGAAAGGCTTTCTCCCATTGACTCCATTATAATCAAATAATCCACGTATTTCCTTTTTCTATGTAATAATAAAACTGTACCTTGAACTAAGATAACATGAATCCTTATTGCAAGCAAAACCAGCCTATTGGGTTTATTTAATGTTTACATGATTGTTTAGAAGACTTAAGGTATGAAGATCCAATTTACCCAAAGATTCATTATCTGGAAAACCCCAGGTCCAGAGCATTCTGGATAACAGTTCCCATACTTGTACTGCAAATATTTGTTTGAAAATGATAAAATGCATTAAACCTATTTCTACTTGAAAATGCCTTAATTTCGGGAAACTTGGCTGGCTTTTATCCCAGCCACATTAAATATGTAATGTGTGTATCAGTATCTATTATCGGCACTGGAAACAAAAGTAAGGAGAATAAAAAAAAAAATGAATAGAATTCCTGATATATGCTAGAAGAATCAATGTTACTGGCAGGGTGAAATGCTGATGTGCCGCCTAATTATCCATACTTCTGTATGCCTCATTATACAAATAAGTCTTCAAAAAATAATTCACTGACTGAAAAACATAAATTTGAAATGTAGGATATCAGATTCTGTCTCTAAATTTTTTTTTAGGAAAACAAGATATTTTTCATTAATTTGCCCACTTACTTGCCTCCTTTGCCCCTACTGAACAGCTACATTTTAGGTGTCATTTGAGTTTAAAGTGATACTGACACTAAGGGGCTTAGTTAATAAACCTCAAATTTATCTGGTCGGGCTTTTTGGGAAAAAAAAACACATTTTTTTTGTGAAAAAAAAAATTTAAGAAAAGATTTATAATACCCCGATACTGCAAAAAGCCAGAACCGGAAAATCTACCATCTCAGACCTATCTCAATCTGAAGATATCGTGGTTTGTGCTGGGTTTAGCCCTAAAATCAAAAAAAATTTGGGATTTTGGACAAAAACCTGAAAAAACTGAGCGAAAAAATTCTGAAAAAATTGGACCATCCCAGTTTTAGTTAAATTTTATTGTGTTTTTCCCTGATACTATTAATTTGAGTTTTCTGATTAATAAATAAGGTCAAATTGAGCATGGGAGTTTGGTTGTGGTTCCTAAAGATCCTAAAATTGTTTTGGCAACCTGATTGTTCTTTCTCAGGCTGTCAGTTTGAGTTTCTAATACTGGCAACTGGAAACACATTTGCGACCTCCATCTTGGATATTTTTGGATTGGAGCTGAAAGATTTGCCAAGATAATCTCTGTTCAGTGCAGTCAAATATCTTTTACAACTTGTACAACTTCATTATTGGCTAGGATCTGTACTCAAATGGCATACCTAATGTTTTAAATGGCATAATGTTGGAACAAAAAGTCCTTCAGAAACGAAAAATCTATATTTTTAATCAACTAGAAGAACTTTACATCTTATCAGTAAGTCCAGTAAATTTAGTTCAACCTAAGTACATACTGATCTAACAGGAGGAAAACAAAAACCCTAGCAAGTTTACTGCTAATTCAGCCTCAGCAACAGAAATAAAATCCTTCCTTATTCAGAAAACAATTACTCTCTGGAACAGGTCTCAATAAAAGGTCCATGTTTATGATGTTGTGTCAACCTACTTTTAATTCTCTCCCAACCCAGTTAGAAATAACTTAGAAGAAAGAGGAAAAAGGGGGAAGGGAAAGGTATTAGTACGATGAGAGAAAGTATAGCCTTCTTTGTCTGTTGAACCAGAAAACATCACCTCATCCACCCTCACTTAGATTTAAATAAGTTAGGGAATGTGCACTAGGAGGCTAGGTTATATTGTCATAGCTGGGGGAAGAATGCTTACCAGGGGGCAAAGATATTCTCAAGTATTTAGCACATGGGTGTCAATGGTAGGTAGAAATTTCCTCAGACAAGTGTACAAGGAGGGTGGGGTATCACTATTTGCCTGCTGTCATTATGTGCTGGGGGAAGAGGCAGGCAGCCACTGGATGATTTTTGGTTGGCAGGCATTCCAATGGGAGTATGTAATATTGTGTCATGTTATTGTTAAAGGGGACCTGTCACCCTCAGAAAGAATTCCAAATGATTTTCCATCATGTTACTTGAGCAAAATAAACTTTACATTTTGTGAACACTGTTATTAAGATAAATTGTGTATCACCCCAACATTTTGTATATGCACTGGAATGGGGCACCTAATGCCCATGTGCATTGCCCTACACAATTATAGAGCCTGAGGAGGGAAGGGGCAAAGTGAGAAGAAAACTAACATGTAGGAATTGCTGAATGGAAAGTGAAAGTAATTGAATGCTCCACTTCTATGTCTCAGGCATAGAGGCGGGGCAGATTATATATGATTGACAGCTCGGATATTTAAACACCTTTATAACAGGTAACATCTTATCTTATTAGGGCTCTTTGGGAAAATACACTTTTGCACTTTGCCTACTGCAGGGGCATTATGTGAAGAGTCAAGTGCTTCCAGAATGAGCACTAATATCCCAACCAGGATGCCATCATTGTCTCCACTGATAAAGGTGGGGATCAAGTGAGGAGGCTTGCCTGAGGGACACAGCACAGTCAAGTTGTTATTTAAAGAGGGAAATTCCATTACCAATGAACCTCTGAGCCTCTCAATTATCCAGACTAGATTATTAATCATGTCTTGAACAATAAAATGCTTCATGGTCTTCTGTTTATATTAACTCTGTGCTGGTCACACTGATCATCCATTTACCTATGTTTTGGACTTACAGTTCATGTGTTTTAACAATGCAGATAAGGCAAAAGAAATAATTCTTCCATAATATTCTTCCATTAAAAGCCACGCCAAGGGAATGCAATGTGCTTGGCCTGGGAGAGGTCACACAGAACCCATGGCAATGACTATTGTATTGTTTGGCTTGTTTTCTGTGAAATGGCACAGTGTATGCCGCAAAGAGTTTGCCACTTGCCTAAGATGTGCAAAGACAAAAAGACCTGTAAAATGCAATGTTTTGTTCCTTTGTTACAGACTTCACAAAAACCGAATCTAGCAAATATAAAGATTACTTCAGTTTTTATGTTTATACATAAATTAGTAGTTTGGCCACTCAACTAGTAATTGTGAATGAAGGAGAACATACCCAGTATGCAAATGTAGGGCTTATATTTCCAATCATTATGTGAAATGAACCACAATTATCAGCTGTAATTACTAACAGTGTAATTAAAAGTGTATAGAAATATTCTACCGGACTGTACAATTAAGTAACCCACAATTGTAATTATAAAAAATTAAGCAGACAATAGGCAGCTGCATATTTTCATGCTGCATTCAAATGAATTCTACAACTGAAAATTATATAACTTAAAAAAATACTTTAAAGGAGAAGGAAAGCTACAGAAGCAGTTTATTTCAATAGATTAGCCACAATAGTACAAGCTATAAGACTATATTTATTCTGCAGAATGCTTTACCATACTTGAGTAAACAGCTCTTGAAGTATTCTCTGTTTGTTTAGGATAGCAGCTGCCATATTGGCTTGGTGTGACATCACTTCCTGCCTGAGTCTCTCCCTGCTCGCTCATAGCTCTGGGCTCAGATTACAGCAGGGAGGGGAGGAGGCAGGGGGAGAGGAGCAAACTGAGCATGCTCAAGGCCGTGCCCTGGAGGTTTAAGATGAAGACAGGAAGTCTGATACAGAAGCCCATGTGTACACAATAGAAGGAAAGAAATGTGGTGTTTCTTTTGACAGATGACTCAGAGCAGCATTATTTTGAGGGTTTACTGGTGTATTTATATAGACCTTTCTAATAAAGCTTACTTAATTTTAACCTTTCCTTCTCCTTTAATTGTGTTGACATCTTTATTATTGTAATGTTAAAAAAAACAGGATATATGTTTGAAATCTTAGCCTCAAGTTGGGGGGGATATTAACTCTTTTTTATCTGAAAAAATATATATAACGTGTAACAGGAAAAGATTAAATCTTTTTTGAGCACAGATTCTGAACAGTAGAAGATTGCTACACCGAGACCCCTCTCAGCTGAGCCCTTGCTGGAAAGGTGTTGTTGCTGTAACATGGTTTATAAAAAAAAAAAGTACTCCCATGGAATGCTTAATGGTTGGGGCAAATAGCTTAGCAAGACAATATCAGACAATAATAAATACACACTCAACTTAGTTGAAGACAGGATATAATGAAGGTAGGGATGCACCAAATCCTACTTTTTAGGATTCGGCCGAATCCTTCAAATGTCCAAATTCTTTTCTCGGGGCGGAAATGGGTGTTTTGCTCCAAGGAATTGATGCCTGATTGCATGAATAGGTGCACACTTGCAGCTCGCTGATAAATTTGAACACATTGTAGAGTTTTGGTTTCAGCCAGACCCCTTCTTATCCTACTGAAAAGGGCTTGGATTCGGCCAAATCCTGAACCTTGATTTGGTGCATCCCTAGATGAAGGTGTAATTTTACCAATAGAAGAGACTCCTCAATGGCATGGATATCATCCAGCTGTAGCACCTACACTAAGGTTTGCGTTGCCTGGGGAAAACTAACCCAACACTTTTTCTCCTTGGAGAAGCACAGGACTGCTCTTTCTCACTAGCCTTGACTGTTAATTGCTTAACCTTGTTTTTAGTGTAGCTGTACCATGGCTTCACTAAGAAATGTTACCTTAGGACTCTAACATGAACTCTTGTGCTAAGGCCTAAATTATCCTCAAACTCTATGGCAATTCCACACAGGTCTGGACCAAAAATAAAAATATGCCCTGGTAGTTCTGGTACATAGAGTCCCAAACAGCCCAGACAGAGGCCCAAACAGCCTCCACCAGCCCAATAAATAGTGATTGTCTATGGCAACTTACAGAAGCCCCTCTAGCATTTGCCAGAACTCACTGCTTGCTTGTCAAGGCCTGATTCCACCTTCTACAATGATGGGGTCCACAAAAAGACAGAGCACACGTTCCCTTCCCTTTACATACTTATGCTACGGAACCAGGAACATGTAAGTTTACCTTTGGCAAATATTTCCCTCCCACAGGTAATGGGATACTGACTGGTGTAAGCAGTAGAGGAAAGTTAACCCTTTAGGGCCCCACTTATCAATATAGATATATATGACTATATGACCTAATTAATTGGAAGAACTACATTTACAGATCAATGTTTAATTCAATGTTTGCATCTAAAGCACCAGCTGCAGTATAGCTGTGGCACTGTTATATTAAAGATTGTCTTCCAGCAGATATCAGTGAAAAGGACTGCTGCAAGTGACAACACTATTTATACCAGATGGCATTTTCAGTTAAGGGTAGGATGCAGCACGGAAAGAAAAATAGATCTAAATCCTCAAAAAATAAAATTGAAGACAAGTTACAAATATTCTTAGGCTATCATGCTAAAAAGTTGGAACTTTTTTTACTGCACAAATCCAAATCCATTGCTCTTGAGTTTAGTGGCACGTTTTCAAAGAATGTCTTAATGGAAGTGTAGGGACCCATAAGGTGAGTAACCCCCCTATGGCTTTAAATCCCAATAATTCCTATGTCCCTAGTTGCTGGACAAAAGCCCATGGATTTGTTTCATCTTGTTAACCTTAGATCAACAAGGCAAGTAAAGTGTGCTACCCTAGACTGACCCTAACTCGGGAAACAGGGACAGAGTAAATGAGGCTTTAGTCGGGTACAGGATAATTCAAGTTATAGCACTTTCTAGGAAAGGGGGGGGAAGATAGATCTAGCTAACAAGAGCAGTCCAATCAGGAGAGATAGAAGGGAGCAGCTCTCCCATAGGCTCTGCTTGCCTGAGTGAAGTGACCACAGTACTGACGAGGGATTCAGGCATAGGGGCAGATTTACTAACGGGCGAAGTGTCTAACGCTGGCAAAAATTCATCAGTGTGATGTCATTTCGGAACTTCGCCAATTTACTAACAGGCGCTGGTGTAAATTCGCAAGCGAAGGAGATAGACTCTAGCGCTACTTCGCAATTTAATGCCAGCCGAATTTTCGCTCTGGCGAATGGACATAACTACGCAAATTCACTAAGATGCTGATTTTACTGAACATTACCTCTTGCGCCAGACTTGCCATCGCCACCTCAGACCAGGCGAAGTGCAATAGAGTAGATAGGATTTCCTCAAAAAAAAGTTGAACATTTTTCTAAGTCCCAAAAAAGGCTGGCGTCTTTCACTTTTTACAGGGTGATAGGCTGAAAAAGGTCGTAAATCTTTTTTGGGGTTCCCTCCTTCCCCCCTAACATATGGCACCTAAACTATACACTGGGCTCATGTGTAGGACAATATAACACCTCTATTTTATTTTATTAAGGTTTCCTGGCCTTGTGTAGTGTAATGTAGTTACTGCAACATATCTGTCCATTGCAGGCCCGGACTGGCAATCTGTGGGTTCTGGCAAATGCCAGAGGGGCTGCTATAAGGTCCCATAGAAAGTCAATATTTAGTGGGCTGGTGGGGGCTGTTTGGGCCTCTATGTGGGCTGTTTGGGCCTCTGTGTACCTGAAATGCCAGGGCCTATTTTAATTCTCAGTCCGGACCTGGTCCATTGTACTTTAACTTCACGCCGTATGCTAATTAGGCATCGCTAGCGTAACTTTCAACTGCTTACAGTATTATTGCTAGCGCAACTTCACAAGCGTTCGGAACCCTGGACGCAACTTCGGATTTTTCGTGAATTAGCAAATCTATGCCTGCCGAAGTATTGCGATGTCAGCAAAGCTGCCGCTGGCAAGTAAATTTGCCCCACAGTCTTCTCCCTGATCCATTGCTGCTGTAGGGAATCTGGTCCACATGAGTTGAACCTTCTAGGATTGCATACACAGATTGTGTTTTGCCTAATCGATCATTTTTTCTTGGTCTTCGTAATATGTACACTATGGGATCTATTTAAAATGCTGTGCAAAAAGTGGAGTGAATCATTACTGGTGATGTTGCTCAAAGCAGATCTTTGCTTTCGTTTTGTAACTGTTGAAATCTAATTGCTAATTGGTTGCTGTGGCAATGTATCACTTCACTTTTTACACAGCGTGATAAATATATCCCATATGTACACATGGATATTGAACATATTTTGGCACTCACAATATACACCAAACATGCCTTGGGTTTAATATCAATGCTTAGAACTGAAAAATATATCAGTGTGTGTGTGTGTGAACTGTGAATATTGCAAGTGAAATACATTTTCCATGAAAAAGGTAATATAGGTATAGGATCCCTTTTCTGGAAACCCGATATCCAGAAAGCTCCGAATTATGGAATGGCTGTCTCCCATAGACTCCATTTTATCCAAATAAACCAAATTTTTAAAAATGATTTCATTTTTCTCTGTAATAATAAAACAGTCGCTTGTACTTGATCCCAACTAAGATATAGTTAATCCTTATTGGAGGCAAAACCAGCCTCTTGGGTTTATTTAATGTTTAAATTAATTTATAGTAGACTTAAGGCATGAAGACCCAAATTACGGAAAGATCCATTATCCGGAAAACCCCAGGTCCCGAGCATTCTGGATAACAGGTCCCATACCTGTATCTTTTCCTTCAAGTGCCTTCAAGGGTAGTGTGCTGCTGCATGTGACTCCTCCCCTCAGCTAGGCCCTTGGAGAAGTAGTGAATTTAGGGTCTTCAGGCTTGATTATAACTCTCAAAACATTCACAAAGAGAATTTGGGTGCCAATTGTTTTTAACCACTTTCCATGACTTCATGCTTTTAACTTTTTTAGACTGTAGTTTTTTCCATAAATATGCTGCTGGTCAAGGAAAAAGCTTAAAGACGTATGTGATTTTTTTTCCCACCAGAATCATATTCAGAAAATTAATACTGTTTTTCTTCAAAAATGCTAAGTATACTCTCCTGAGTCCTACTCACTTGAGTCCCTACAAAATGGTGAGTGTCACCTGTGAAACTACACCCTGCATTATGCCTCCTCAGCGAAACACAATGCTGTTCTTATTAGCTCACTTTGTCTAACACTCAATGGGGGTTATGTAATAAAAGGCACTATGTTTGCCCAGGGGCAGTAACCAATATCAACCAATCAGCAGGTAGAATTTACTGGTCACCTATTTAAATGCAAACATCTTATTGGCAGCTATGGGTTACTGCTCCTGGGCAAACATAGTGCCTTATATTTCATATGGGTTTAGAGCTTTATTTGTTTATTTGTTAACAAGATCTACTGTACCTGCCCTTAAGTTTACCTTATTTACAGGGTCTGACCTTATTAAGGCCTTGGTTACCTTAAGGCTACATCTTGTTAATGAGGCCTCCTTCCACAGGCTCTTCGGCAGCATCCACCACCCCCCTCCCTAGTATGGTGTCAAAAAAGACAGAGCCATGTGCTCCCTTCTTCACTACCACTGGGCCTATGGAAACAAATCCCCCAGGGCATACATACACTTCCTCACAACGGATATGGTTAATTCCTAAAAGGAGAATTTAACCCTTAACTAAAAAAAATCCTTTATTCATTATTACAGAGATAAAGGTACATTTAAAAAAAAAAAAATCTCTCTATGGGAGATGTAATTCAGCACTTTAACGGGTTTCCAAATAAGATATCCTATACCATACGAACCTGGTTATAAGCCCTTCTTGCTTATATGGTTCTTGCTTCTATAGAAGTTTTTCTGCTATTAGTATACTGTATATTTCCATATTTCCAGCAGGCCCCTGTAAGCTAACTGCTGATTGGATGCCATGGGTTACTGAAACAGCCAAAATCTTTACTCCTATTGTTACATAAACCTTGTATCTTAAATGGCAGAAAGATAACTCTTTTAGAAGGAATAGATCTGTAAAATGTTTACAAACCACCAAAGGGTCAAAAAAATTTTTTGCAAAACTTCGTAAAAAATTTGACTGTGGCTCATTTTGCTTTGCTCAACATAAAAAATGATGCACGACAAACCACATCAGCCAATGGGATCTGAGCTATTCCACTGTCTATTTAAGGACATACATAAATATATAGTTCATTTTAATGTGGGATACAAAAAACTAAGATTTTATCTGTTGCTGGTCAGATTTATTATTAATTGTGCCTGTGTTTGTAAGCAACATAGTGTAGCAGTGGATACCATTACCAGTTCACCAGTCAACCAGTGGTAATGTAAAAAATCACAGACAAGTTTTTAAGAAATTGGGAGCCTTTTTTTCTATTGAAAAAGCAGATGCAGCCTTGTGGATAGGAGGTCCTCTACAGTGGCGTAACTATAGAGGAAGCAGACCCTGTGGCAGCAGGGGGCCCAGGAGGTATAGGGGCCCCATGAGGCCCTAAATAATGAAAGTTCCAAGAAAGATTTGGAGAAGCCGCACTCCAAACAAACCCAAAAATACGTATCCTGGTGCCCATCGATAGAGGAATCGGCCACCTCACATCAAGGGTAAGAAGAACTTCACTGGCACACAGGAGTTGCGATAGCAGGGCAAGCAGCCCTTGCAATTTTATTAATGCAGTACTACTACTGCATTAATAAAATTACAAGGGCTTGCCCTGCTATCGCAACTCCTGTGTGCCAGTGAAGTTCTTCTTGCCCTAAATAATGAGCAAGTTCAACATATATTGGTAAAAATGGACAATCTCTTGTTATGTTGGGGACCCTAAAATGTATTTGCTGTGGGGCCCAGTAACTTCTAGTTAAACCACTGGTCCTGTAATAATGTAAGGCATGTGTGTAGTAGTATACTGGACGAAAATTGCATGTAATTTTGCCCTCCCAACGCAGAAAAAAAGTGGCACTAAAAAACGGTCATAGACTCTAATGTAATTTATTACTATGAAGCGCAACAAAATATGTGCAATAAAAAAGTTTTGCAAATTTTTTGCCGTTCCACAAATTTTTCTGCGAAGCGGGACAGATCCGCTCATCACTACTAGATATTATATGTAGAAGATATTATGCCAGTATAAGGGATGATTTTGTTGTGCCATTTATTTTACTGAAAACTCTCTTCTGCCTTTAACTTGGGGGTCTGGCATTTTTATAGATCAAGAGGTAATGTGATGTTATTCATCAACTCCCATTCCCTCATAGTTTGTCATCAAATAAACTACAAATATATATATTGTTTCTTTGCCCACTTGCCTTGGAATCATTTTGCAGGCTCACCAGTCTCATCTAATGCCCCAATACTTACACCTCCTATTCTCCATTAGGGATGTAGCGAACAGTTCGCCGGCGAACTAGTTCGCGCGAACTTCGACTGTTCGCGTCCGCCGAATGTTCGCGAACGTCGCGCGACGTTCGCCAATACGAGTTCGCGTTCGATTCGAACAAAAATTGTTCGACCATTCGACCATTCGATTCCTTCGACCGCTAAAATCGAAGGATTTTCGTTCGAATCGAACGATCGAAGCCATTGGATCGAATGAAATCATTCGATCGAATGGCTTCGATCGTTCGAGTCGAACGAAAATCCTTCGATCGAACGATTAAAATCCTTCGATCGTTCGAATCGAACGATTTTCGGATGTTCGAAGTTCGCGAACTGTTCGCGAACTGTCCGCATTTTTTGCCGGTGTTCGCGAACGGCGTTCGCGAACACATCGGCGGCAGTTCGCTACATCCCTATTCTCCATGTACCCACCTTTTAGATCAGCTAACCCACAAGGAGAACCAACCCCCTATATAGCTGCAACTATAACCTCACCCAATTGTAATTTTACCCTTTTCTCTCTTCCTCAGCATGGTGGGTGCTGCTCCACCCAAATGATCCTTCTTTTGCATCACACCAGCTCCATCGCTTTTAATCCCCAACTTCATGTTGGTGCTATATAAATACATGTTACTAATAAAATAATAATAACTCCAACCTCCTATGTCTCCAGATGAGAGCTGAAGGGGAGGCCAAACTCCTTACCCCCAGATGCCCCACAGCGTCACTGCCCATTATATGGGGCATCTATCATGCAAAATTATGCATTACTGAAGACTCTGGTATCCACTGTAAAACAGAGTTGCTAAACCAGGAGCTATTAAAGATACACACATTAAGTGACATAACTTTCATTTTTTTGGGGGGAGTTGGTCTTTAAAACAGGATAAAATAGTTCATACCTGAAACATAACTGACTTTCTACTGCAAACTGGCATTCAGATTTCTCTATGTGAATTGTGATTACATTAATTTAAGTGCAGGTTAGAGATAAGCTTTTAATAGAAGTATATTTCTTGCCAAAATATCATTTATCATTGGGTTGAAATACATTTTCTGCTGAATTCATTTCTATAAGGTATTTCCTGTACACGGTGTGGTGGAAATACAATATTGCTTATCCAAATATAAATCTTGCATTCCAGAGAGGGGAAAAAAATGATGAAAATTTAACGTTTTATGGAGTTATATTTTTCATCACATTGATTTGTTCATAGCAAACTGTTATGTGGTAGACCTGCTCTAACAAGTACAATGCTATTATATCCGTCTTACAGTTACACTTTGTTTATTTCACTTGCTCTGTATGTGTATAATTAGATTGTTTATTTCCAGAAAACTGTTTGTTACAGCTTCATCTGACTTTTATTAGGGGATTTTTCTTTCTGCCACATCCACTTACTTTGCTTTCTAATGAATTTAATTTGTCAATTGACGGCTTTTAGCAAGGCTACTTGTTTAACATCTAGGGGACCATTTATTAAACCTCTAATTTATCTTGTCGAGACAGGGGAAAAGGGGAACATTTTTGGTGGACAAAAACCCAGAATTTTTAGCAATTTATTATACCCCAAAGATAAACCTACTATTTCCTGATTACTGAGATTACTGACTACTCTTCTGGATCCTGATTGTGTTTGGTTTGACCCCAGCCTGTATCCTGGCTACGCTCCTGGTTTCCAGTTCTGTACTGCACTGCCTGAGTTAACGATTTCGGCCTGATCACCAAGTACAAGGGATGAAAAGTTCGGGAAACGCGGATTTTCCATTGATTCGTTGGTGGCGAAATGCAGAAATTCGCTGTGAATTCGCGTCTGGCGAATAAATTCGCCCATCACTACTGTCTACTAAAAATGTCCAATTCCAGGTGCCGTCTGTTCAGTTATGACCAACGTTTATTGGTCATTCTTGAAATTTTAAGTCCTGTTAAGGTTTGTTTAGAGCTGCCAGCATCTGTTAAAATGGATAATGTGTTTCATGTTAAGCCACTTCAAGCCACTTATTGGGGGGACGGTAATGTAATATCCTGCCTGGAGTTGAACCAGTGACTTTGGAGTATATTTATCAAAGAGTGAAGTTAGAGATCACCACAGTCCGCTAGAGTGAAATACAGCCTCTCTCCATTCATTTGTATGGGATTTTTAAAGGCGGATTTATCAAAGGGTGAAAGTACCTTGTACTTGATCCAAACTATACAATTAATCCTTATTGGAAGCAAATTCAGCCTATATGGTTTATCTAATGTTTAAATTATTTTCTAGGAAACTTAAGGTATGACGATCCAAATTATAGAAAGATCTGTTATCCAGAAAACCCCAGAACCGAGCATTCTGGATAACAGGTGCCATACCTGTACTGTAAATAACAACAAATCGCTACACTTTTTCCTTCTCTAACTCTACTTCTACTATTTTCCCACTCTCTGTTGGAGTTCCTCAAGGCTCTGTTCTTGGCCCCCTGCTGTTCTCGCTCTATACAACTTCACTAGGAAAACTCATTCAGTCATTTGGACTTCAGTATCACCTTTATGCTGACGACACCCAACTCTATTTGTCTACTCCTGATCTTTCTAACTCTGTCCTTTCCCAAGTCACAGACTGTCTCTCTGCTGTCTCCTCCTGGATGTCACAGCGCCACCTGAAACTGAACCTTTCTAAAACAGAACTCATCATATTTCCTCCAAGATCTTCCCCTGTCCCTCAGATATCACTCACCGTAAACAACACCACCTTTCATTCCACCACACAGGCACGCTGCCTAGGAGTCATCTTAGACTCTCATCTGTCTTTTTCACCACACATTCAAACACTTGCAAAATCTTGCCGTATTCAACTGCGCAACATTGCTCGAATACGACCCTATCTCAGTTCAGAATCAACTAAAACACTGATTCAGTCTCTCAACTTACTCCTCACAGGTATTCCAACAAGTCACCTTTCACAACTCCAATCTATTCTAAACGCGGCCGCTAGACTCATTCATCTAGCTCGCCGCTCAACATCAGCTGCTCCCATATGTATGTCCCTTCACTGGCTCCCAATCTCATCTAGAATCAAATTCAAATTACTTACACTCACATTCAAGGCCCTTAATAAAGAAACCCCTCCCTATATTTCATCTCTAATCTCCAAATACACTCCTTCACGAAACCTACGCTCTGCTTCTGATCTTCGCCTCACTTCTCCTCTGGTGACTTCTGCCCATTCTCGTCTACAAGACTTCTCTCGGGCTTCTGCTTTTCTCTGGAACTCTCTGCCACAAGCTGTCAGACTTTCCCCTTCCTTCCAAACTTTCAAGCGCTCCTTAAAGACCCATCTGTTTAAAGAGGCCTATTCGATGTACCTTAATTAATCATTGCTGTATCAAAAATGACAAATTGTTTATACAATCCTAATGTCTCAATTGTACCCTAACCTTTTAGTTTGTAAACCCTATTGTACTCTGTAATCCTTATCTGTTATCCACCATTTATTCCCTGTTTGCTATAACTGCAGTAAAGCACTGCGTATCTTGACAGCGCTATATAAATAAATGATGATGATGATGATGATGACTGAAAAAGTGTCTAATCAGTTCAATGACTGACTCAAAATACTGGCAGATTTGTAACAATTATTCATAGGAGATGTTTTTATTCATTATAAAGATGAGCAAAGTTGTGTGTTGTTTGATTGTACAGGAGCTGTTTACATGTTTCTATTCATTTGAATAGTCTTACTTATTAGATTTATCCAAGTGTGTCCTTTAGGGATCATCACAGTTTACCATCTAATTTCTCCTTCTTAATGGAATTATTACAAAGAAATTCCACAACGAAAACGTCAATGGTTTGGACTTCCATTCATGCAGAAGGCACAGACCCCATGAATCGCTTTTTGGAGTGTCATCTACACTACAGTGAACATGAGATTTGGATCTTTGTTTTAAGTCCATAATAGACATTAAAGGAGAAGTAAAGCTTAACTAAAGTAGTAGGTAGAAATGTTGTGATTCTGTACCAGCCCAAGGCAAGCACAGCCATTTAGCAGTAAAGATCTGTTTTCCAAAGATGTCCCAGTAGCTCCCCATCTTCTTTTCTGCTGATTCACTGCACATGCTCTGTACGGCTGTCACTTACTGAACTTAGGGACCCACTCACAATATACAGTACACATAGAATTGAAATGTCACAATATAAGGCTGATTAATAATTAATACACATAATTACTGCATGGCAGCACAGAAACCAGTGCAATTAGCATCAACATTTAATAATCAGCCCTGTAGCATTGGCTTTTATTACAGACCAACCTCATTTTCTGCTGGATAATTTGTGACGATCCCTAAGCTTAGCTTCTCAACAGCTGCTCAGAGCCCACTGAGCATGTGAGTTTCCAAGATGGTGACCCCTTGTAACAAGTTTGAAGTCCTGAATCATTGCTGCTATTGAGAAGCTGAAACTTTAGGCTGGTGCAATAAGTTCAGTATGTGAAATATAGCATTTTCTCTGTTGTCTCTGGGGGACACAGGGACCGTAGGGGTTAAGCTCCATCCTTCAGTAGGCAGGACACTTAGTAAAATCTTCAAGGGGCATGTCTGGAGGACCAGCTTATCCCCACACACCACTTATTCCATCAATTTTTTAAGTGTCCTGCTACCGGGAGGATGGACAACGCTCTGTCTAAGAGCATACTTCAGCAACATTATATGATAAGGAGAACACCAGGATTACCTGGCATCCTAGAAGGTTAGCCACTACGCGGGATTCCCACCGGGGGTACCTACAAAGCCCAAAAAAGGCTAACTGGGCCCCTCAGACATACCTGTTCCACTAGGCCCAGAGGGTCAGACTGGTGAAAGAGGAGGAGAAAAAAGGATCAGCATCAGGTATGTTAAACCTCTCCCTATCTCTTCTATGCCTCTAACCTCCTTACCAACAGCCCCAGCACTGTCCGGTAATGGCAAGGCTGTGCCTCACCCCTCCCTACCTGCATCCGTAACATGGGTCACAGAACTGTGGCTCTGTGCACCTCTCAGCTGGATGCACATCACAATTGCCATCTAGTTCACTTCACACTGACCCTGCGGCTGGAGCATCTCCTCTTAAACACCGGAATTGTGCTAACTCCTTGGCACATTCATTCACAGGAGTGCTCTAGCCGCAGGGAGGGGCACACACGCATGACACCATCTTAAACTTAGGCAGGAGCCTCCCCCATCTTAGAGTTGGGCACTCCCCTCAGCAAGCGCGCAACATAGGCACCATTTTAGTTCAACTCTGGCACGGAAATAATCAGCTCCGTTGTGTCGGCGCACCATTGCCAGCATTAGTCACACGGACAGAGCAGCGCAGTGTTCAGCAGACTTCTGTGCATCAGGCAATAGAAAAACCTGGCACAGCAGCGCAAGGAGGGCAGCTGAGAAGGAGCAACTTCTCTACACACACATACTTGCTCCACAGTGTACCTTACTGCAAGATGGCAGATGGCAAGACAGGGGATTTATTCCCTAGGACGGGGGGAAAAGCCCCAGCAGCGGCGCAGGTTACCTTTTTCGCCTGCACCAAATGTCAGTCCAAAATTTCTGGCACCAGAGCGAGCCGCTCTGCAGAGCCTGCTCAGGGGGGCGCGGAACAACCTCAAACCAGGTTCAAAACCCAGAACAAGGCCCTACTCAGGCGGGAGGCTCGGAACCACAGGGAACTTCCCAGGATGTAGGGGGAATTACCCAAGACCTCCCCAGCACCGCTTTGGGCAATACAGCTTTCCCAATCCCTGGCTTCTCTGCAAGGACTACCAGCCATTGGCAATAATTTGGGCAAGGCGCTTTCTAAGCTGAGCTATAAGCATTCAGGGAAAAGCAAAAGACCAGAAAGCCAGAAGGCCGACGCCATTGCGCAAAGTTTATCCGATGCCTCATCAGTCGATCAAAACTCCTCTGAGTCGGAAGGGGATCTTCTTGCAACCGACAGCACCAGCAGGATGAGTGCAAAGATAAAAATCCACACTACATTGACGGCATCATAAAGGGAGTATTAGAGATACTCAACATTTCCCAAGCCCAGAAAGACAACAGTCAGGCCACAGGTCTATTCAAACGACAACACAAGTCCACGACCTGCTTTCCAACACATGAACAACTGACTAGCCTGATACAAGATGAATGGAACTTCCCAGAAAGAAAGTTCCAAGCATCTAAGAAATTTCTTTTGACGGGGTGGCTATTGAAACAGCCATTTGGCAGAGACAAGGAATATCAGAGGAGGTTATCGCCACCATGCTGAAAACTAGCAAACTATCATCGTCTAGATCTTATCACAGAATCTGGCATTCCTACCAGAACAGGTGCACCGAAAATGGCCAGTCTTTTCTAGAACTCAGCATTCCTAGCAACCTATCCTTTCTTCAGAGGAGACTACAACTAAACCTAAAACTCAGTTCTCTAAAGGTACAGATATCAGCCCTGTCAGCCACATTTTTTCTAGATTTATTATGCCCCAAAGCTGCAAAAAGCTTGAATCTGAAAATACTCCAGCTAAAACCTGTCAGTGTCCTGTAGAAATCAATGCCCCCTTGAACCATTTGAAGATGTTTTTAGCATTCACGATGTTCGGGTTGTTTTAGGTGGTTTGTGCTGGAAAACCCAATCAACTTTATCTATTCGAGTTTTTTTCTCGCAGATAACTTGATCAATTCAATTATTCGAGTCCCCCCCCGATTGCATTCATTTGAGTTTTTTACATATGTAAACTCTACCTTTGATAAAAAACCCCCTAAATATCTCCAAATACATCCTTCTAGCTGTTGGGTTTCCTAGGAGGAAATGTAGATGTTTTGTTGAGAGATACTTGTTAGACTATTTAGAAGATCATTCATTGTTACTCTGGATTACCTTTAGATGATGAACCTCAGGCTTGGCTGGACAAGTCCACACTCCCTACAATTTCATCTACTTGATGATTTTAGACAGACATTGTATTTGTACCACCCACTTATACTATAGGTTAACTAGTCCCCAGCACTAGAATTAGTCCAGGAATCTCATATTCCTAAACCTAATTACTTGAATCCCTATGCTGGTTGGTGACATCACAGAATACTAACTCCTCTGATCTCCTCATTGCAGCCTTTGCTGCAAGACTAGGGAATCTTGATACTCCTGTCTAGCTATAGAATTGCCAGGGATCACTTTAACCTGGAAAGGAAAACAGCCCCCTCTCTACTGTGAAACAGGCCCAATCCCTGGCTGGATTTATTCTTATGGGGACTTCCTGTAGTTAAGGTGAGCAAACCTTTTTCCCTCCAACCTATTTAATTTTTTTTCTAGTATAATATATATCATTATTTTGTACAATAAGCCCTAACATAGATTTGATTTTTGGTGTGTCACCTTTTTCATTTTAATTAGAGTTATTTGGAGGAGCATTAAGGTAAAGGATATTCCTTTTGTCTGCCGATCAATAAATATTTTGACCCTCTGTGGCAGGTGATTTTCTTTATTATTATATCAAATTTTACTTCTGTGCTTAAAAAATCACAGCTCCATTGCAGTTCTGATGTAACTTGATGTAGTGAATGGCCTCTGGTGCTCCTTCACTACTTGGATCTACTTTTTCTCATACAGTTGCTGGAACAGTTATTAAATGATTTGTTCTTTGTTAGCGGTGTCTATGATAATGTACTTTGAGTAAAGACAGATAGATAGACACAGATAGATATTTAAAAAGCAGAGTAGAGGGATAGGGGGAGTGGAGGGCTTGATGGGTGTAAGCTCCTCTGCGATCACCAACACCAAGCATACATAGTTTAATCCATGTACAACTTGGCAGCAATTTTGCATGCTTTAATCAGGAAATCTCAGAGAAGAAGTCTTGAAACATCTCCAATTCTGACATGTAGGAGCAGGTATTATAACAAGGAAATAAAACATGCTTTTGTTCTCCTTTAAATAACTACCAAGATTCTTTCTTTTAATATACTAAGCTTGTTCTTCATTGATTTATTGTTTCCTGATTGCTTTATCAGAGGCAAAGGCATAGATTAGTCGAAACTGGTGTTTTTGATGACACCAGTAGATGTACTTTATACTTTACAAAGACAGAGTATCACTATACACGGTACATAAGTGTTGAGATTCCAGCCCTCAATAGATTTAATATAATAATGCAATTATAGTGATTTAAAGTGTTTTTTGACCTCAAGAATAACTGCAGTAGTATTTTCCAGATTTATTTATTATGATGCAATATATTCGAGGATACTAATTAAAATGTTTTCTAGTTGCTCGTGAACTTGAAAATCGTTGAATGCAAGTTTCTTAAAAATATTGCTTTCTGTGGAGGCACATTTATTCACATAATTATTTTCTTTTGACTTATGCCTTGTTTTGGCCTTGCGCAAGGGGACCTTTTGTACTATTTTTATGTAGTTTAACATTGCAGGGTATTTATTAAATCTTTAAAGCACACTATATTTTCTGAGCCTAATGTGACAGCATTGTATTTATTATACAGACATTAAAATCAATTATGGTTATCAAAGACGTAAGAGAGTACAACAAACACTTTTAAGAACTTCAGATCTGCAGCATGTAACCCTTTATATGGCAAATGATTCAAGGCGATCCATAGGTAAGTTACACAGTGACAGTAAAGAGGCCTGATAGAGGTTATATTAGGAATACAGGTATAGGATCTATTATCCAGAAGCTCTTTATCCAGAAAGTTTCAAATGACGAGAAGGTCATCTCCCATAGAAGAAAATTCCCTTTTCTCTGTAATATTAAAACAGTTCAATGAACTTGATCCCAGCTAAGATATAATTAATCCTTATCGCAGGCAAAACAATCCAGTTGGGTTTAATTAATGTTTTTAAAGATTTTTTAGCAGACTTAAAGGGATACTGTCATGGCAAATTTTTTTTTTTCAAAATGAATCAGTTAATGGTGCTGCTCCAGCAGAATTCTGCACTGAAATCCATTTCTCAAAAGAGCAAACAGATTTTTTTATATTCAATTTTGAAATCTGACATGGAGCCAGAAAATGCTTTCTGGCAGGCTGCTGTTTTTCCTTCTCAATGTAACTGAATGTGTCTCAGTGGGACATGGGTTTTTACTATTGAGTGTTGTTCTTAGATCTACCAGGCAGCTGTTATCTTGTGTTAGGGAGCTGTTATCTGTTTACCTTTCCATTGTTCTTTTGTTTGGCTGCTGGGGGGGGGGAACTGAGGGGGTGATATCACTCCAACTTGCAGTACAGCAGTAAAGAGTGATTGAAGTTTATCAGAGCACAAGTCACATGACTTGGGGCAGCTGGGAAATTGACAAAATGTCTAGCCCCATGTCAGATTTCAAAATTGAATATAAAAAAATCTGTTTGCTCTTTTGAGAAATGGATTTCAGTGCAGAATTCTGCTGGAGCAGCACTATTGACTGATTCATTTTGAATTTTTTTTTTATCCCATGACAGTATCCTTTTAAGGTATGGCTCTTCAGATTACAGACCCATAAAGACCCCTTACCTGGAAAACACCAGGTCCCAAGCATTCTGAATAACAGGTCTCATACCTGTAGTAAGAAGCAAGGGAGACATGCTGGAATGGTTACTATTTTCTTGTTTTTTCCATATTAGTTGTATAATTGCTTAAAATATAAGCAATTATACAACTGGGCATCACTGCTCAATATTCTGTAAATATAGCTAAAGTTATATTTAACTGTCAAGGAATGTCTTACCTGAGCCTGGGCTTGGTAGTGGCATGTTGGAGGCTCTCCCTGTGAGAGTGAACAGAGATCATGGAATAATCTGTTTGTTTGTCGTTAGCCAGAATTTGAATGAAATATTACTGCAGAGATTTGGTGACCTGCTTAGGAGACATTTATACATGAAAACCCAGAAGGGGAATCTGGGCTTGGCAAGGCACTTTTGGCTTGGTTCTTTGTATAGTCAGAACACCAGAAGGGTCAGGGTTATAGCTGATGATTCCATGTTCGATCTATATTGTAGCCCACCTGAAAATAAAATTGCTACAGCCAGAAAGGAACCTGAAGTGAGCTGGAGAACCCCAAGATACCAAACTGCTTCTGAACCTTGTGGAAAAGTACTTTGCAATAGAGGACTTTCTTAATTAAGTATTTTTACTCTAACTACCCAATGAGACCCAAATAATAACTGGAATAGAAAATTGTGAAAACTCCAGGAAATTGATATCTTTATTACCAGTTGTGTATGTGAATTTAATAATAGGATATGAGCCTTATTTATTGAATTTTTCATACCTCACCATCACAGATGACAAGAACATCATCCGCATACCATGATGTTCTTGTGATAACATAGCATGTCCCAAAACAAAATTCTTCTCAGTACATACAAAGATAATTCCCCATTGACATCCCTTGCCTTTGCCAATTATTTCCATTAATTCTGAAATAGTTCTTATGCAACCAATGGGGAAATGCAGTAAATCAATGGCAAGTAATTCTTTCTTGGTAAGAGTCTTCTATACATTTATCCTAGGGAATTGTGTACTGGCTGCAAAAGTATATATTGCCCCATTAAAAATTCCAGTGTTTTCTTTCAATTTAAGCAATGCAGTGATTTCTTTAACATATGCAGATCAACAAATTTCTATACTGGCTTAAGTGCTGAAGTACAGGAAGTACAGCACAGGGGTACATTAAGGGGGTTATTTATTAAACTCAAAATGTATCTGGTTGGCTTTTTGGAGGAAAACTTGAATTTTTCCGGGTTTTTTCTATTAATGCTCGATGCTGCAAAAAGCCAGAATCTGAAAATTCACCATCTCAGACCTGCAGAAGTCAATGGCAAGGGTCCCTATCCTATTTGGGAGTTTCTGTGGTCTGCGCTGGAATTAGCCCGACCTTTTCATGAAACTATTCTGGAAAAAAACCCTGAAAAAAACCGCACAATTCGGGTTTTTTGCGCGATTTTATCGGGTCTGCTCTTCACCTGAACTGATTAAATCAAGCTTTTTTTTAATAATCAATAAGGTAAAATCGGATATGGGAGTTTGGTCGTGGTTTTTTATTTACATAATGAGATAAATTCAGATTTTAGTAACTAACTCCCTAAAAGTCTGTAATGGTGGCAGACTGCAGTGACATCAGTTAAAATGTAGGCGAACACCTTAATTATTGATGTATTCAGTAATATCATCTAAGCATTTCCTTATTACAGACTTCCCCCTGGGCTGTGCTTCATGTCTAAAATACATAACTGTCTTATAGATGCACTGGGGGACCTATAGCTTTAGGTGATGGATGAACAAGCACAAACTTTATCTTTTTCTTTTTAAATTCATGATGTTAGTAACCCTTTACTTACATCATATTTCACTTGAGTGTTTATTTATCAAATTATTTTTATTTGCCATTTTGACCATGCAGGATGCATTTTTACTGAAGACAAATAAATGCCTATACATAGACAATCAGTATGGAAGGTGCCACTCATCAAAATTCGAAAATTAGGGAAATGTTTTGTTTTTGTGTTGCTAATTGTGTTGTTAATTGAAAGCAGTAAACGTAAAACAGATGTCATTTATACTCTATACCGAGCTATATTATCTTTTGCAAATCACTATTGTATTTGTGTGCGAATAGATTATTTCTTTCACTGCAAAATGTACAGTTGTCCTCGTATAATAACTCATTGGAGTCGTAGCAAAGCTCTGTTCCCCTTGCAGACTTTCTTAAGCTCTTAATGGCTCTGAGTCATAGCTGTCCTCATTAGGAAGCCTAGTGGTAGTTACAGTAAAATACAGATGCAATTATTCAAAAACTGGATTTAACAGTCCAGATGGCATTTATAATTCAGAACGTAGACATGAGCATTTTCATACTTGTTTCCTTCATTTATTTATGAAGCAAGTGTTAGTTGGCTACTGTATTTCAAAATGAATTAATAGGTCATTTTTATAATCATAATTATTTCAAATTGCTTTGCTGGAATATGTATGGGAAAAAAACAACATTTTAGGACCACATATATTAAATGTATTTTATGTTTTCTAACGATTTGTATTTATATGCCAATACAACAACAACTCCATTTCTATATGTTTTATAGTTTTCTGTTTAATCATTTGTTCTACTTTGCTGGGCATGGGCTGAGCAGTTAAATCTCATGGAAAATGGTACATATACATATGATATATATTGAAGCGATGCTTATATACTAAGTGAATTACCCTTTTCTTTATGACTATCTTTGTTCAGTAATAACTTAAGAACTAGGGTTTAAGAACCACTGTCACAAGTCCAAGATGTCTTCTAAAAGAGAAACGTCAATACTTTTTTCTTCTATTATTTCTGTGAGGGCCCTGCTAACACAAAGATGAAGGTAGCATTGCTCTAACTAGAGAGCAGCATGGGTAGCCACCCCCCTTCATTTTCAAGGAGGCTCTTTCTCTACAAAGAGATCTAGATATATTCCATGTCTGGACTTAAATGTGGCAGTGTGAGGAATACTCTTCTCCTCTACCTGAAGGTTTATTTTATAGTACCAAGGTTTTTTTTTACTATTTTGCTGAAGCATTTCAAATGACATTCTCAAGCTTCATTACATGTACTCGCAATTGATGGCTTGACAGCAGAGACCATAATTAAAGGTATTAGCAAGTCTCAAACACATCTTTGGATTAAAAAGTTAGAAGAAACATTTCCCATAGCACAGAGACAAATATTATTGTCAGTTTACGTAGGAGGTGTTCAGTACTGGGATGCAGAGCACCATGCAACCCCTGGCTCTCCTTCTCTGTTCTGTCTGAATGAGGAAGGAGTAGTGATGGGCGAATCTGTGCCGTTTTGCTTTGCTGAAAAATTCGTGAATTTACAGCGGAATTCATGGAATGGTGAAAAATTTTAGCAAAATGCATTGAAGTCAATGGGCGTCAAAATTATTTAAGCGTCAAATTTTATACGCACGACTATTTGGCCCAAATGCATCAAAGTCAATAGGCGTCCAAATAATTAAGAAAATTTTTATGCGTGCCCCAATTTTTTTTCTGATGAGGTGGATTTTTCACCGCCAATTTGTGTCTGCCGAATTTATTCGCCCATCACTAGGAAGGAGCATGTGCTAAAGAGTAAGAGGAAAGGGTTAATTAGTAGAGAAGGCCCCCTGAACAGCTAACTGCAGTCTGCCAGTGCATTTCCACATGACAGGGGTCCTCGAGGCTTCTTGTAGAAGAACACTGTATATGAGAGAGTGAGAAGTGTAAGGAACCTTTGGAGAAGTATTTATTATGTAACTATCATTCTTGAGTCAGTAATCAGTGCCCCCATCTGTCACTTGCCTCCCTGCAAGAAGCTGCTAATAAAGCTTCCACCTCATTATTAGGGAGATGAGTGCCTCGTGTTATGTTATAACAGGACCTTTAATGTTACTGTCTAATGTTAGACATGAAAATAATGTAGTTTGTCCTTTCCTAAGTTGTATTTTATTTTTTTTGGAATCTACAGCCCAGGAGATTCAATCAATACAACAAAACCTTCTAGAGTTAGATTTGCCATTAGAGGGATCACAATTATAAAGCACATGCTTCCTGCACAGTATTGAATTTGCTATTTTCCTACAAAGTGGCTCAGCTTTATTTTGACCATATATTGTGTTATGTGAAGCAGCATTTCTTCCCTAGAGATCTGCAAAGATTCCCAGAACAAGATGTGCAGAGAGAGGCAGAGTTGGACACACTCATTTAAAACGAAGAGCTGTATTATTTGTATAAGCCTGGCTAATGCAGCTAGGCAGTCAGTCTTTCTCTCTTCAACATGTGGCAGGTCTGCAGCTAAGAACAACTGAAAGGCTGGAGCTGAGTTTTTCTGAGATGTAATTAATAATGTTTTTCCTCCAGGAGAAGCTTTCTTCACAACTGAACACTGTCAAAGAAGGGATAATGGTAGAGTTTCACTGAGGCATTCCAAAGGTTCCAGCTTGAGAATCATGTAGTGATTAACATTTACATCCAACAGTCACTGGGAAACATCCAGGATGCTGTTTTTTTTTTTCTTTTAGAGACAGTTTGACTTAGGAGAACTAAACCCTAAAATGAATATGGTTAAAAATGCCATATTTTATATACTGAATGATTGCAACAGCCTAAAGTTTCAGCTTCTCAATAGCAGCAATGATCTAGGATTTCAAACTTGTCACAGGGGGTCACCATCTTGGAAAGTGTCTGTGACAGTCACATGCTCAGTGGGCTCTGAGCAGCTGTTGAGAAGCTAAGCTTAGGGGTCGTCGCAAATTATCAAGCAGAAAATGAGGTTGGTCTGTAATATAAGCTGATGCTACAAGCCTGATTATTAAATTCTGATACTAGTTGCACTGGTTTATGTGCTGCATTTACAGGTATGGGATCTTTTATCTAGAAGCCTATTATCTATAATGCTCAGAATTATCTATCTATAATGCTCAGAATTAAGTCCATCTCTCCATTTTATCCAAATAATCCAAATTTTGGATTCTGTAATTGTGTTATTATAAAACAATACCTTGTACTTGATCCAAACTAAGATATAATTAATCCTTATAGAAAGCAAAACCAGCCTATTGGGTTTATTTAATGTTTACATGGTTTTCTAGTAGACTTAAGGTATGAAGATCCAAATTACAGAAAAAAAACCCAGGTCCCAAGCATGCTAGATAACAGGTCCCATACATTTATATTCTATGTGTACTGTATATTGTGAGTGGGTTCCTAAGCTCAGTAAGTGACAGCAGAAAAGAAGATGGGGAGCTACTTGGGCATCTTTGGAGTCACAGATCTTCACTGCTAGGGCTGTGACTGCCTTGGGCTGGAACAGAAGCCTACAACATAATGTACAACTTCTAGCATACTTCTTTAGTTAAAGGGATACTGTCATGGAAAAAAACAAAACATATTTTTCAAAATGAATCAGTTAATAGTGCTGCTCCAGCAGAATTCTGCACTGAATCCATTTCTCAAAAGAGCAAACCGATTTTTTTATATTCAATTTTGAAATCTGACATGGAGCTAGACATATTGTCAATTTCCCAGCTGCCCCAAGTCATGGGGCTTGTGCTCTGATAAACTTCAATCACTCTTTACTGCTGTACTGCAAGTTAAAGTGATATCAACCCCCTCCCTTTTCCCCCCAGCAGCCAAACAAAAGAACAATGGGAAGGTAACCAGATAACAGCTCCCTAACACAAGATAACAGCTGCCTGGTAGATCTAAGAACAACACTCAATAGTAAAAACCCATGTCTCACTGAGACACATTCAGTTACATTGAGAAGGAAAAACAGCAGCCTGCCAGAAAGCGTTTCTCTCCTAAAGTGCAGGAACAAGTCACATGACTGGGGGCAGCTGGGAAATTGACAATATGTCTAGCCTAATGTCAGATTTCAAAATTCATTATAAAATAATCTGTTTGCTCTTTTGAGAAATGGATTTCAGTGCAGAATTCTGCTGGAGTAGCATTATTAACTGATGCGTTTTGAAAAAAAACTTTTCCGATGACAGGATCCCTTTAAGCTTTAGTTCTCCTTTAAAAGTACAGAAAAGTATTCAACAACTGAATAGAGGGGAAGGCATTAAAGATGTTACAGCAATCAAGAAGTTCATTTATGTGATCTATGTGTAAATAGGCATTACACCAAATTTCACATTCAATCATTGCATTGAGTCTCAACATATGAGATGGCATATATTAAAGTGACAAACAGATATATACTTTTACAAAAACAGTTTGGGTATCTTGTATCTAGAAACCCAATACCTATAGAGTATATTTATTAACATTGGAGACAAACATAACTGTTGATGTTGCCCATAACAACCAATCAGCAATTAGATTCCAACAGTCACCTACAAGTTTCAAAACAAAAGCAACGATCTGATATATACACTATTTAAAGGGGAAGATATTAAGCAGTGCAGCTTTTTGTCAGTCCTGAGGGAACCTCTGAATCCCTTTCCAGCTTGGTTTCCTTGTTCTGCCCCCTGGCATTTGTCCGAAGGTGACAATCTGCTTTAACACATCTATTGAAACAGCAACACTTATAAACACCAATACTGAGCCTTCAAGTTTCAACTCATGGCTTTGAATTTAGAGCTAGAATTAGGCCAAGTTACTTAATTAATTAACCCAGCAATGATGTCATTATTTGTAGGGATGCACCGAATCCACTATTTTGGATTCGGCTGAATCCCCCAATCCTTCACAAAAGATTCGGCCGAATACCGAACTGAATCCGAATCCTAATTTGCATATGCAAATTAGGGGTGGGAAAGGGAATATATTTTTACTTCCTTGTTTTGTGACAAAAACTCACGCAATTTCCCTCCCTACCCATAATTAGGATACGAACTTGGTTCGGCCGGGCAGAAGGATTCTGATTCCGAACCGAATCCTGGATTCTGTGCATCCATAATTATTAGTGTCAGTAGAAGACCGATTGTCCCAAGAACACACATCTTAGTGCAAAACCGACCCTCAGGGGCAGACACCTTGTGGATAAAAAAATCCTGCAGTCATTTTTTGGAGGACAGTGCAGAAAACACAGAGGTTTGTGCCCATTTTTTTTTTGCACTTTTTCTATAATTTGGATGACCATACCTTAAGTCTGCAAAAAATATTTAGACATTAGTTTATCCCAATACCGATTAATTATACATTAGTTTGGATCAAGTACACAGTATAGTTTTAATATTAAAAAAGGAAATCATTCCAAAATTGTAATTATGGATAATGTATCCCATATCGGTATTTCTATATTTGAACTGTAAAATGATTTGTGAACTGAGAGGGTGACAAAATTCAGATTTTTCCTCCAGTTCTTAATGCTTTCCTTTCAGGCCAAGCAGCTCCTGTGCCTTAGCTTCCTCTGCTTGTGACATCTTCCTGCCCCGTTTCCAGGCCCGGATTTGGAGCGAGGCCACAAAGGCCCAGGCCTAGGGTGGCATAGCCCTGCCATACAGGCAATTAGTTTGATTCCAGAGCACTAGCCACTAGGAGCTAGTGCTCCGGTAAGAAGAAAGGATGTGCATGCTCGCTATCCTTTGTGAGGGAGGGGGCAATGGAGGACTCCGGCCTCCAGGTGCTGTCAGGGCAATTCCAGCCCTGCCCGTTACAGGTAGGGTAGCAGTTTGACTGTGTGGGAGATGGGACTGAAGTCCCTGAAGCTTGCTGGGAGATGTACCAGAGGATGCAGTGAAAACTTAGTTTTGGCACACAAGTTATAGATATGGCTATAAAAGGCTATAAAGGACTTCATTCTGCAACTCTCAGTCAGGAGAGAGAAAAAGATTGAGATATGCTGAGCTTGGCAGGAGTTTATTCCTGGAGTTGGAACTGAAAGAGCCCATCCTTTTCCCTTGCAAACTGCTAGAGGAGTCCACTGTCACTGTGGAAAGTGTCAGCACTACAGGGCTGCCTGTGAATATCAATGTGCATGCCCCTGTGAAACACTGGTATATGAACCACCATCAAGCACCAAAGATACAAGTGTGTGTACCTCCTGTGTTAGTAGAGGTCTTGTTCCTGCTCCTGCTTCCAATTTCCATGGAGGGATCGAGGTTTGCTGTATTGCCAGCAGGAAGGCGTGCCAGGTTTAAGGGAGTGTGATCCTCTTATAAGGGAGTGTGCCAACAGCATTACAACAAGAAAGACCACAATAAGATAATAAAATCCAATTTAAATGTGGTTACTGTAAAGGAACAATAGCTCATAAACTGTCTTTATTAGTTATGAACGTAGCTCTGACCCTAATGGTGGGAAAAGAGCCGAAGGATATCGGCAGAAGACTTGGAGATCGGTGGCTCGTCGATCTGACTGGACAGAAAATTTTGATTGGGTGCCTTGGAAGGCACCCAAACATTGGCCATTGTTAGTGCTGAATGGTCAGATACAGGTAGAATTCTATTGTTTCTAACTATATATCTGACGATTCAGCTCTACACGTGTCTATTGAAACAAACGATCTTTCTTGAAAAGATCTTTTCCAAGAAAGATCGTAATTGTTTCGTCTATGGCCAGTTTAAGAGCTTTTTGGTGTTCCCACAATGACCATATATTTTCTTTATCCTTCTACTGTGAGCTGAGAGAATTCAGAGTTTAATAAATAGGACATTATGGAATAAATCAGCTGATGTGTCAGCTGTTTTCTCTTAATAAGGCTGGGAAAAGAATGGACTTTAATACATCTCTGTCTATAGAAAGAAAACCTCTGCAGTAACATCAACTTGTCGTTTCATGTATTTTTCCAAACAGATGTATTCAGATTTAAACCAAATATATTTGATTATTGTGGCTTATTTTCTCTGCTCTGAATTTAGCATTGTTAAGTTAGAATTGCTGCTTCTTAAGACAATGATTATTTTCATGTTTTGTCTTAAGTCAGTCAGCTGGAAAATAAAAGAAGAATCTAATACAAAGAAGCAAAGAAGTACAGCAGAGCTCAGGGTGAGTACTTTGATGTAAACTGACTGCTGGAAATTATACCTGTTTTATTATTTATAATGTACTAGATCCAAGCAGAATAAGGGAAAACAACGAAATACACCAGCAGAATAAAATACTATTTCCAACCTGATGTAAATAGTTATATATTCTGAATTAAAGGGCCAGAAACATTTCTTTAAAATTCTACCTTGCGGTTGTTCATTGTAAATGTTGGTAAACCATATCAAAAAGGGGCAAAATGTGCTCACCACTAAATTTGAAACCATTAGGCGGGGGTGCAATTCTTACAGACAAAGATAAGAGGTCTTCTGGTGTGTTCTGAAGCAAGAAGTGCCTATAGTGCGGAAGGGTGAAAAGTGTTAAGAACATGACACCTTGTGACTATTTTTTGCACTTTGCATCATCATCAAATGACCCAAAATGTCTCAGTGCAAGTATTCTTTCATTCTATGCATAGTAGCTGCAGCACATCATGAGCTTTTGAAAGTATGCCAGGCATAGTTAGACACATCTATTTTTGTGCATCCAAAGCACATGTTGGCATTCATGATGTGGTTGGCTGTGCTTCCAGTTAATTCTGTAGGTCTGCTGTTTCTTTAATGAACACCCGTTTAAAAGAACTGCAGCACAATCAACCCGAAAACCGCTTGTCTGTACACACCCATAAATTGATGCCCCCTGCTGTTGAATGCAGCATCCCTCCCTAAACCTAGTAATGGCCCCAAGCCTGTAAAACATGGCACTTTGCGTTATCTTGAATCCACTCATATAATGCAATTCTCTTTCATATACAGCCAAATTATGTTGCCATTAGGATGTCTTTGATTAGAAATTTTTCTTTTTTTTAATTGCTGTTTTCCTTGATCGCTAAGAACCACTTTTATTAAACTCATAATTAATCAGTTCCAAGGGCAAGGAAAGGTATACATTCAGCATGTTTTCTTTTTTTTTGTAACTTAATTTTCATTTCCAAGTACTTTGATCTTTATTTAAAGGTGCAAAACGCATTTCTACAATATAGTTTTGCTGAATTTTGGAATGGTAAAAACTTTGCAACACTAACATAAACATTCTTCTATTAAAGGACATGTAAAGCCTACATTTTCCTACCATGTATATAAGTTGGGCATATTTCCCCCACCCAAGCCACATTATTTGTACTGCATATACCACCTCCATTTGCCAGAACCATCACATTTTCCTAAAACAAATAGCAGCCGTTTTTCCTCTGACACATCATCAGTAACATTGACATCTGCAAACAGAACATGTATGCTGTGAAGTTCATGCAATGCAGAATGCAGGTTTCCACAGGCACAACATACTTTAATAAAAAGTTCTGCTGGGGTTGAGCACTGTAATGGTTAAGCTGAGCTCAGGAGAGGTGGTTAGAAGAAGAAAAATAGCATCAGACAGCTAAAGTTTCTATGGGAACCAGCAATGCTATATCTTCATTGGATGTTCGACAGGAGCATGTGTTTAATAATATGAGCTGAGAAGAACTGAGCATGCTCATAACTCAATAGCCAAAACAAATTCCTGAGGGATGGGGCAGCGTGGGTTAGAGGAGTAGAAGGAATTCTAAGTGATTAAGGGATGCTGCAGCCTTACTGTTAACCTTTTAACAACCAGAGTGGCAGGTATCTCAATATTTCAAAGAGGCTGTTCACTCATTAAATATGTGTGTGTGTGTGGAGGGTGTTACATGTCCTTTAAGATTATATCATAACACTTTTATGCATGTCAATAATTTAAACCTTGCTATATAAAGGGTGTTTAACAAGCTTGGGTATACCTTTACATCTACACTCTATAGATCTATCTATCTATCTATCTATCTATCTATCTATCTATCTATCTATCTATCTAACTATCTATCTATCTATCTATCTGTCTGTCTGTCTGTCTGTCTGTCTGTCTATCTATCATCTCTGTATCAAAAATGCACTGCACTTATCGGCTCTTAATTAAAAAGTGGAACATTTTGGTCACATTGTTTGACTTTTCCCAGGAACAAAAACATATTATTATACAAGAGAACCCCCACAGTGGTAAATCTGCAAATTCAACATTTAAGTAATGTCTTAGTGGAAGGATGTAGTGCACTGCACTCAATTCACGCCCATTTAATGCCCCATTCTGCCTGAAATTTCACCTACTTTCCTGTAAGCCCACCTTACTCAATTACTCAACAATTCAGGGCTGTACTGCAGAAGACAGAACCATTGAGAGTTTGACCTGTATCCCTGCGTGATTTTCTTCTTCCTCTTCCTGTGTATGCTCTCCATGAAAAGTTCCTGTTGCAGACATGTTATGCTGAAGTGTTTGTGCTGAGTTGTATAAAGCAACCAAGTTACTGTTCACACAGAAAGTGATGTGTCTGTCCTCACTTACAGAGAAGCTGCCCATGCAGTTCAGATCAGCTCTCTGCTAACATGCTTAACCATATCAACTTTGAGAATTATCTAAAGTGACCAAGAATTTAAATATTTAATTACTAAAATGTTGCCAATGTTTATGTTACTGAAATGAACAAGAAGTAGCTCACATATGTTAACTGAGACCAAGTGTTTCTGCACATTGACTCTGCTAGTACAATTTCCCTTACTAATTGTTCATGTTTGTGATTCTCTAGTTGAGCGCTGAGAGCACTGTTTGTTACGGTAGGACTTGTCTTCAGGAAAGTTTTTTTTCTTATTACAATTCAAACATTCTGCTACATGAGACCCTAACACTCCCTCGGGATGAACCTATTGCACTATAAGAATAAGTTCCTTGATTGAATCCGGGGGTTTCTGAATAATTTATACACAGAAGCTATTTAAAATGCAAGTTACCTTTAGCAGAAGCATCACAGGGACATGCACAGTGTGAGAAATGCACCATCAGTAAATATTATAGAGAATAGATGAGTAGGTAACCATCTGGTTGCGCTGCAACATCAATCAACCATTGCTGAATTCTCTAACTTGAAAACTCCAGCTATGCATTGGCCTCTGAATATATATAATATATATAACTAAAATAAATGACCAGCACTTCCAATGAAAAATAATAATTGTCCAATTAAATGCATTTTACTAGTATTCACACTAAATTACCTGAAATTATGAAGGAGTACTGGCTAAAATTCTAACAAGCAGCTGGTGGTGGGTGCAAAAACCAACATTTCTTGGAGGGGTCATTTATGAAGTTCCTGAAATATTGCACTGCTGTGCCTGTCTTTTCAAAATTCGCATTGTGCACAAACGGTTCGCAAATGAGACAGGTGAATGTGTGGCCACTGTGGGAAATGGTTGTGTGCGCAAATTGCGTTGACAGTAAATTAAATTTGCAAAACTGTTTTTCAAATATTTTCTCTGCCACCAAAGCTGTAGCATAACTCAAATGCAGAGTTTGCGCTTAAATATTCACAAATTGCAACTATGCCAGATTTTAAAAGCTCTTTCAGAGAACTAGAAGTTTGCAATTCTATTTGCACATTAAATACTCCACCCTTATCCAGCTTTATAAATATAACCATGTGCAGGGCAATATATATTCATTGTGTGAATCATTTTGCGCTGTGCTAAGTTTATAAATGAGCCCCTGCAACTCAAACCTTTTGCAGTCAGGCAGCAGAACAGTAGTGAGGTGTGGGTCAGAAAAATGGACCCACACCCAACCCTAACCCAAGCCCTCCCAACCTGAACCTTACCCAACCATGCAGGGCTGCTCCATTTATAGACCCATGTCCGACCCCGCAAGGGTGCGGGGCAGATGCACGCATATAAACAGAGGCTGCTGGAGGCAGCAGCCGGCACAATGAGGTCACGGGCAGGGAGATTGCAAGGAAGAGCTTAACCCAAATCCTTCGATGGCAATCTAGTGCAGAAGTTGGACCAAACCCACCTGACCCGTGGGTTTTGGCCCAGCCTGCACAACACTAAAAAACAGGGCTACCAGTGTTTGGAGGAAGTTGAGACACACAACCACTTTTGTTTTTAGGTTCATGAAGCATTCACATGTCCAGTATTTTCTGTTCAAAAGCCCCAAACCTTAATATTTTCTTCTAAAAGGACCAGTAACATTAAAAAAAGAAAATATTTCATTCACATTTCAAGTTTGTATGTGTTCACCCAGAACCTACAAATAAACTATTTTTGGCAACAAGTGTGCTATTTTTATATGAGAAAGATTTTCAATCCTGTAGAGAGCCATGGATGACATTTCCTCTTATTCCTTTTATTCACTATTTCCCAGGGTGCAGGTGCACACGTGGCATTTTTATTTCGCGTTTTTAAAAAACATATAGTCGAGCGTAAATACTCAAAAATTAAGCGATATTGAAAATAATGTTATATGCAGTAAATCGATTACAAAGGGGTGCTTGTGAGCCAACATCCACCATGCAATGCCAGTATTTGCATTTTTCAGTAGAAACGCCAATACGCCAAGAAAATGGCATATTATTGAACTCTATGGGATCCGCAGGTTTGAAAATACACTTCCATGAAATACGTTGCGTATTTTCAATATGGCAGCTAAACGCTCGGGATATGAATTGCGCAAATACGTATTTTTGGCTGGTGCTGTAATAGTGTTGCGTATTGATGGCTACATTTTGCACTCAAATTGCTTTTCCACTTCGCTTTTTTCACACAAGTTTACTTGTGGAATTGTGAGGAACGAGAAAAAACAGAAAATGCTCAATAGCGCATTTTTAAAAATGCAATGTAAAATGTCATGTGTGACCTCATCCTAAGAGACACTTGCACCCCAGTTGTGGGTTGTATCCCCTGATGCTCCCTATCATGCATAACTAAAGAGCACATAAGGGGACAGGTAGGGGGCAGGATACTACTGTATTTGCACAATACCACTTTTTTCTTCATGCAAAATGACATACAGCATATACTGTCAAAGTAATGTTTGGCTTGCAAAGACATTTCCAAGAGATGATTGCATTTAAAGTGCAGAGATATTTTGCTCAAACTGAAGATTCCTTTTTTTTCTTTACTTCCATTATGATTGGGATTAGTTGGGATTAGCAGTCCATCATTGCCATCACCTTTCCTCTTTTCTTAGGCAAAGTGTTAGCAATAAAGAGTAGCAAACTAAAACAAGGGGCAGCAGCTTTTCTCAGCCACTGCACTTAGCAAAGTAAAAAGCTTAAAGCCAGATGACTTAGTAGCATTAACTGACCTTATTTTGCTTCATTATTTAATTTCAAATAGAGAAAGCACTAATGACATACCAGCAAGGAAAAGAATCAGATGTTGTCTTGTATGTAATCTGTATGTTTAGGTATACACACATTTATTGTACAACAATACAGAATATGTTGGCACAGTAGAAATATGTTGTTAATAATAGTAATAATATAAAATAATAATATAATTGTGTAAATGGCTGAAGGTCTCAATGCCCCATTTCAGAGCACAGAGACCTGCCGTTTACCCTTAGAACACAGCACCGACCCAGCGGATCTCAAAGGAATTAATAGAAAGCAGCAGATTTTGACTATGGTGGGCTTTGGCAGGCCCTAGTTCCACTCTTTGATATAATTGATACTTGTAATCAGTACTAGAAACACAGGGTCATTTATGACTGCCAGTACAGTGTGCAAAGTGCAATTTTAGATGCAATTCTCCATGTGTTTACTCATAACACATTGGGTGTTTCCAGCAAAATTGTGGCCAAGGAGGGAGGTGCATTTTATGCAATTGCATCTGATGCAGGAAAATATGTGCAATTGCTTTTGTACTTCAACACACATTAAATACATATGGCACATAGGCACACGTGTGCACAAGTTGCAACAGGACGTGGCACGGATACAGCAATGTCAAGTTTAACTATGTGTACTTGCAGGGAGCGGCTTTGGGTGCAAGTCCTGGTAAAATAAACATGAATACAGTATTTAGTGGGAAACAACATTTATAGAAGTTCCAGTTCATGCTGCAAGTGTACTGCAAGCCCCCCTCTGAATGAGCTATATTATTGTTTTATTTTTTTTAATATTTTACATAATTACCTATCTCTTGTTACTCCCTCTGAAACATAGTGCAGCTGAGATGGTCCTCTAGCCTCCTCTATCTCTAACCAGCAAATAATGTCCACCCAGTTCTTTCCAATTCTCATGGCTCGTCTCTTTACAAGTTCACCTCCTTGTGTTCTTGGGCCAAACTTTTGAGCCCCCTAAATATATATAGCAGTTACATTTTACAAAAAATCTGCTTGCTATAAATGCATACTCATCAGTGACATAAGCTACATTTACTAGAATTCGAAACATTGACCATACTGAACGTAAGTGCTGAAGCCTGACCATCTCCCTTCTCTCTGCCCCTCTTATTTCTGTCCTTACTTTCTTACAAGTTCTTTATTTTACATACTTCTCTTTTGGGTAAAGGCAAAAGCAGCCCCAAATGCTGTGTTGCCTTGATATGCATTTAACTTTACTACTCAACAAAATCCCAATATGGAAACGGGAAAGGAAGATGGAGGTATAATCTTCTTAATCCACAGTGTGAGGCTGAAAACACATTGTTTTGACACTCGCCTTATGCATTTCTACTTGTATTAAATGTATTTCTCAACAAGGAAAGGCACAAGAGATTAATGAGTAAATCCAAATGTTCATACCTCAGAAAGATAATCCCAACCTTTCTTCTTGAGTCTATAAAGGCTTAAAATAAATTAAATTGACAAAACATTTATCATCAGTCTAATGTTTTATTAACAGTTGACAGTACAGCATTAAAATAAAAAGGCAGTTTGGCTCATAAATCAATAATAATAAAATTGTGTATGATATATAGTAAGAATAATATACAGTGATTTGTCTTCTAAAATCTAGATGTCTTTTTTGTTTCAGCTATATCACATTATGTCTATCAATTCAGCATATTAGGGCTCATATTTAATTATATCATATAATCATATAAAGTGGCCATGCACAAATCACTTGAACGGACTTCTTCTCGGATATAGGAACATCCTACACTATATGCAGGTTACATTGAACCTGACACATAAGGTGCAATGTCGTAAGACCTACTTAGAAGGATTCTGTCATGGGAGAACTTTTTCCCCCAAAATAATCAGTTAATAGTGCTGCTCCAGTAGACTTTTCAAAAGAGCAAACAGATTTTTTTATATTTAATTTTGATATCTGACATGGGGCTAGATATGTTAGTATCCCAGGTGCCCTCAGTCATGTGACTTGTGCTCTGATAAATTTCAGTAACTCTTTAATGCTGTACTGCAAGTTGGAGTAATATCACCCCCTCCAGAAGCCTATCAACAGAACAGTGGGAAGGAAACCAGATAACAGCTATCTGTCACAAGATAACAGCTTCCTGGTCAAGAATGTAGAGAATATCACTCAACAGTAAAAATCCAAGTCCCACTGCCACTTCTCCAGTTACATTGAGTAGGAGAAACAATAGCTTAACTAAAAGCAGTTCCTTCACAAAGTACTGGCGCTTTCTGAAAGCACATGACCTTTCAAAATGTCCTGAGATGGCTGCCTACACACCAATTACAACAACAAAAAAATACACTTGTTGGTTCAGAAATAAAATTTTATATGGTAGAGTGAATTGTTTGCAGTGTAAACAGTGTAATTTAGAAATTAACACTACACCATAAAATCATGGCAGAATTCCTTTTAACGAGCTTTAATTACAAGGCGTCTTTGAGCATCGTGCCTATTGGAAATGACCCAGAGGGTCACGTGTCTCTTACTACTCAGAAAGACTTGGTTAGCAACTTATGCTCTGTGGGTGGGAAGTATTCCCCATTGTCTACAGTTACTGTTCCCCAATGTACAAAAAGAGATGGAACTAGTGATAAGTGGGTCAACCTGGAACTTACAGGGCGCACAGGGTTTACTCATGGGTTGGGTGGGTTCATGCCAAGAGGGTTGAACTTTGAGCAGAACTTTTCCCGTTTGGAGATATAATAGTCCTGGGAGTGTAGTCAGGCTAGTTGAGGGTCATGCTTTAGAATGAAATTGTGGACTGTAGTGGGTGTGGGTTATGAAATTGACTGCTGTTCATCGGTTGCTTTTGTTGCAGTTTAGCAGCCTTTCAAAACATTTCATAAACTTGCAATAAAATATATGATGATGATGAGCTTTTCTCTACTGTGTAGGCCTAGACAGTTACCTATCAGTAAAAAATGCAATAGTTCTATGTGTGCCATGTTTTATTTTATTACAAAAATTAAGAACTATTATGACTCTTTTTTCGCCAGCTGACAGGCCATGTTACAGTCAGGAAGATATATACACTAATGATTTGTAATGCTGATTCTTTATTTATGTTGAAATAAGATGGCTTCATCTAGAGTTGTTTCTATAAAGTGCTTATGTTAAATATTTGATCTCATATCTGTCTGTAACTATGTTTGATTTCTGGTCTCTGTTTAGATCTTTTTTTTTTTACGGCCTCAACAGAACTGCAAAACTTTTTTCCCCAAGAAAACTTCTTCCCTTTCCTTGCATGAGGCTCATGGGCTCTCATCATGCACTAAGCTCCTGCTGTCACCACTTGTAAGAATGATATCAGAAGAGGAGGCATCCCAGTAGGTCCTCTACATTCTGCTTTCATTTGGAACAGTAGGCTATAGCACACAGTCTTTCAGGCATATGTACTTTCATATTTCCCCATCTCTCTCTAAAACATTTTTCCCATATCAATTTACTGTAAGTTGTACAATTTTGCATTTTCAAGTAAATTTTGGTTTACAGAGAAAATCCATTTAGACCAGGGACAATGCAGATTGTGAAGAATGCTATTGAGATGTTATCATACTCTAATTTCATACAAAACCTTATAGGGAAATGTAATAAAGGTAATTCAAAGATATGTGTAGTACCAATAGTTTTTTTGGAGGTTTTGCTAACCCACAAAACGATAGATTTGTGTCAATGTGTATGCAGTATGTGCAATAAATACTAGTAAAGAAAAAAAGAAACTAAACATTTTCTAGATTTATTATACCCCAAAGCTAATCCGAAAATCTCAAACTTGTCTCAAAATTGTCGAGGTCATGTAGAAGGCAATGGCAGATGTCCCTTTTACAATTTGAAGATAGTGTGATCTGCGTTGGGTTTCGCCCGATAACCCGAAAATATCTAAGGATTGGTGTGTCATATCTGAAAACTTTGTTTAAGTTTTCTTTTGGTTTTATTGAGGTTTTTTCCTGACCCTACTTTTTCAAGTTATTTTATTGATAAATAAAATTGTGGATGGGAGTTTGGTCGAGCTCGGTTTAATAAAAATATGAGATAAAATTTTAGCAAATACCGTGTCTAATGAGGAATGTGAGCAAAATGCAAGTTTTCATTCCAATGTACGCACTATGTTTTCAATTTACTCTTGAGGGTAATGAATATAAAGTGGAGTTGCTGTAAAATTAAAAAGAAAAACAGATATAAGGACATAGGCGCCATGTAAAAGACTGGAGGTTGGTACATGACAGTATGTCACAAGGAATATCTGAACCAGTTAAAAAAACCCACCTTAATATGAACAGGACCAGGGGTGTTATTCTTTAAGATAAACAAAAAGGTATAAAAAGGTATGGGACCTGTTATCCAGAATGTTTGGGACTTGGGTTTTTCCAGATAAGGGATCTTACCATAATTTGGATTGCCATACTTTAAATCTACTAAAAAAGTTTTTAAACACAAATTAACCCCAACAGGATTGTTTTTCTTGCAAGGATTAATTATCTTAGAATGGATTAAGTAAAAGGTACTGTTGTATTATTACAGAGGAAAAAGGAAATAATTTTTATTATTTTGTTAGAATGGAGTCTATGGGAGATGGCCTGTCCATAATTCATAACTTTCTGGATAATGGGTTTCTGGATAACAGATCCCATACCTGTGCCACCTTATTCCAATTAAAATACTTATTTTTCACTTATCTGCATTCTAGTACCATACACACCTTCACTGCACTGCATGGACCTGCATGTCCCTCCTAGTGGCAGAATGCATAACAAATTTAGGGGTTAGAGTATAATATACAAATAAAGCAACTAAGAAAACGACAGACGAAAGTGGTCGATTTTATAAAGGGTTTATATCAACAAGATGTTATGTAAGTATTGTCCCAAATAATTTCATTCTTTGCAGGTTCTTTAGTAGCAACTGTGATACGGTTACCTATTAGTTAGAATTAAGCTTGACTAATCCTTCAAAGAGGTCTGACAGAAAATGGTTCTATGAAGGGCATAGCAGCTGCTACTTTCATCTGTGGAGCTTAGCCTGAAAATTATTAAATTGCTGAAAATTAGATTAAGAAAAAAAAGCAAAGTGGGTTTAGGAATGAAGAATTATATATATATATATATATATATATATATATATATATATATATATATATATATATATATATATATATATATATCTATATCTTCCGAATGAGTATCCACACTCCAAAATCAATCTTGAAACAAGCAGGGGTGCACGGTAAGTCTTGTATACACCAATATTTCATAGACCAGCACTCCCTTTAATGTGAAACAAATAATAATTTATTGCATCTTTTCTCCAAAGAAAAGATGCAATAAATGATTATTTGTTTCACATTAAAGGGAGTGCTGGTCTATGAAATATTGGTATATATATATATATATATATATATATATATATATCTGCTCTATCCTTTGGCCAATTAAAACATCAGCAGGTGGGAGGCCTATCCAAACCACAAATTTCAGCTTTCAATGATGTGTCAGGCTACAGATAACATGCAATACAATCCCAATGGGCCATCCGATAGTAGTCCCTTGCACTGGAATAGACTTCCAGTGCAAATGAAACCACTGCTTATAGGAGTTTTTAATAACTAGTGAAATAAATACTCATTTATCTAAATAAGAAGCAAATTAACTGAGGCAAAAGTTGAATATGAGCACCGTTGCAATTGATATGTAGGTGCTGAAGGCAGAAGTGTTTTTCACTGGCACAATTAGCTGCATTTGTAAAAATCGATCAATACCAAATGGTGAGTAAAAACAATGGCGATGCAACACATAATTGAGTTAATTTATAACTGCATCCACAATTGAGGTTGTGCAAAAATAGCTGTAGCCATTCTGCATATTGATGACCATTCATTAAAGGTATTTGTACCTAAACACAGCCCCTGAACTTGGACGTATTTGCACCAAATGTAATTGCACCTGCCAAGTCTGTTCTGATAAATGATGCACAAATACACCTATTGATGCAGAAGAACATTGGAACTTTGTGGTAGCTCACATTCCAGAATTCCTGCTGCATCAGTAGGCAAAGCAAAACTGTGTTCAATTCAGATCACAAAAAGCTAATTTGTAACATGTTTTAACACATTGGATTCAATTGCAGCAGGTGCAAATCAGAGCTTGGCCGCAGTTATGCTGAAATTTTGGAAAAAACATTGCATTATGAGGATGAGGAGACCAAAACTGTACTCTGCACTTGCATATGTACTTGCACTTGTAAATGAACCCTAATATTAACTGCAAACATTTACATGAATTAGGATGCTCACAAAAAAAATATGCATTTGTATTTGTTTACTTGAATTTGTCATGTTATTTATTACATAGTTGGATGGAAATTACAAATCATTTTTAAATACATTATTTTAACAAGGTAGCGTTAATAATATTGTCTCATACAACATAATACATTTTCCAAGACTTCATGCAATTTACTTGTCCCATAACCAAGAAAGTTTTGATGACATAATTTATAACATTACATAATAAGTACATCACCACTGATGTAAACAATGACATTTAATAAAGCTTTACTTGCATCTTACATAATACATTGCATATAGCATCAATCGTTATCCAGCCATTCATTAAAAATTGAACATATGTAATTTCATTTCTGTAAGTATTATGCAATAAAGAGGCATTGCTAATGATGGTATAGATTTCCTTTTGGTTGGTAACAGCAGAGATTCAACATGGCAAATCGATACTTAGAGAATCATGGTCAGCTTCTGTTTTGCTTCACAATAGGGATGTTTATCACCAATTAGTTCGCTGAGAAATGTTGCTCATTGTACCACAAATACACAAAAAGATCTGCACATTTAGCAAGGTCAATGGGGTAATGCAGTCCAGTGGTCGAACTATAATACATCTTCTGTCTCTTTGCATTTTAATGCTAGTTATTTGCACTCAAAAGAGAGTTGCTTTAAAATAGTATAGTCTATGCAGTATCTAGTGAATGGACTGAAAAGCACGTCTGCTTCAGACTTATTTCTAATAGATACTGGATGTCATGAGCTGGATGAATCAAAACCTTCATAAACAGTATAATCTATGTATTAAAAAAAAAACAGCAACACAGATGGCTACACCTAGTGGCACTTTCTAGTTCCATCAGTAATGATATTGTTCCCCCATAATGGCTTATTAACTAAATCTTCTAAAGGTAACACTTGGAGAAACATGCAAAAAGTGTGGTAGCAGGATTTAGTCTTTGTAATTAAAATTAACTCTACAATAGATTTTACTTTATTCTGTCGTGTGCACATTTCTTTTCTTTGCTGCTTACCCCCTTTAGAAGCTGTGATCCAATTTCTTGCACCTATAAGGTCTTACCGGAATGAAAGCTATCTGCAAGTTTGGATATATGACTGAATTAGGCTTTATCTGTGCTATTAAACCAGGCAGCAAAAGGCCAAGCCAGCCACCGCACACTTTGCGTGCCCCTCACATGAGTGCACGAATCAGGGACAGGTGGAGGAGTTTACAGGCAAGCGGTGAGAGAAGGAGTGGGTGGCAATGGGGAAATGGGCCCGGACTAGGGGTAGGTGACAAAGTGGTACATGCCAGTGCCCCCCCCCCTGCCCCCAGCATTATTTTTGGTTTAGGCAGTGGTATATGTGTATCATGTGTGTAGAGGACATTATAGGCAGATAGAAAGGGGCCTTTTTTCTCATAAAAAGGATCACTGCAACCAGAGGCCACCCCTTTAAGAACAGAACATTCATTTGAAGAAGTGTAGGTGGTTCTTCACAGTGAAGACAGTGAGGTTGTAGAATGCCCTGCAGGATGATGTTGTGGTGGCTGATTCTGTTAATGATTTCAAGAGGGGTTTAGACGTTTTCTTGGACAAGCATAATATTTTAAGCTATAGTGATACTAAAATCTGAGTGAATGGATGGGTCGGTGTGAGTGTGCGTATGCATATGCACTGGGTTTCATTTGGAGGGGTTGAAGTTGATGGACTTTGGTCTTTTTTCAACCCAATTTAACTATAAGGCCTGTGAATACCTTCTGTTTCAAGAAGCCTTTTACTGTTTTCCATTGTGCACTGCTCCATGTAGTCCTTCTCATTCTATTTGGGATTAGAGTTTCAGAAACAAATTAAAATGTTATGTATATTTGTCTTGTAAACACTAACATAATAACAGTTTTCTGTTCAGTCGAATATGAAAAAACAAGACTTAAAAGAAAACTGAAAGTTAAAAAACTGAAGAGCTGATGTTGGGCACCCCCCAGTAACCTTGTTTTCAAGGCTGGTTTGTCTCTTCCGTACTTTCTTATACAATGCTGTGCCACCATATTTGCCACATTTCACAAGTATTGCCTGAGCAGTTATTAGTGTTGCCACCTTCCAGGTGCGTGCGTTCCAGGCAGGGGGTCATGCTAGTGATGTCACAGATGGACCGCTGACATTGTAGGGCTGGCTGCTGACATCACAAGGTGGGCTGTGGAACTTTACCAACCTAGGAGAATCCAAAACTGGTTATGCAGTTTTGACCAATGCAGCCCATCCGAAAACCAGGCTGTCCGGGTCTAAAACAGACAGGTGGCAACCCTAGCAGGTATGTGCACAGTTAACTTCTTTTAGTGCATTTATTATACTGTAAATGGACAGTTAAATTGCTATAATATAGGATTTACTTACTAACATGAAAACTTACGAAAGTTCATGCCCACACCCCATGAAAATTTTGCGTGCGAGTTGCATGAGGGTCCCTGTTCCTTTTCCAATAACCTGTTCAGCCCCCCTCCAAGAACCCAAAATATCTTTTTCATTGCAGGGACAAATGCTGGGAACAATTTGTACAATAAGCATGAAACATGAACTAGATTTGATCTAAACTTTGAACTAAAGCTGTGCAATTCCAACTGACACATGCTGTTTGTGAATTAAACATTATTATTAACATTTTCCTTTGCTGGCCTGTGGAGTAAAGAAATTACCACAAGGTGGCATTATCGCTGTGCTGCAGCACTGCTCTTCCTAAGGTCATGTTTGATACGTGGATTGGAATCTGATTTACGCTAAATGTTAGTCAAACTTCAGATATATCCACATAAATTATTATGGAAACATATTAAAAAATTGCAGAGGTTTGTTCAGTGTGAGGAAAGCGTATGCATTGGCTTCTTGCATACTGTACAATAATACAACTGACAGCAGGATACACTAATTAAAATTGACATCCTGGCACTCATTTGTCATATCATGAGGGATATCTTGCAGATGGGCATAAAACACACACTGTACAGTTACGATACGAGGTAAAAGGGATGATGAAATTGCAAAAATAAACTAAAGTACAGAAACATGAAAAGCTGCAGCAGGCTTCTAATTGAAATACGTTATGTAGAAATACTATAAAAAATATGTGGTCTACTGCAGTAATAAAATGATCAATACTGCTTGTCTTCTGCCTTTAGGACCCTTTGCCTTTAGGTGAGGTTGAAAAGAAGAAATACATATCTCCATCAGGTTTAATCTTTTTGTCCTAGTAAAACCTAAATAAAGGCTGGCTGATCCAGAGGCTCTTTCATTATGCACATGCATGTGTCCCAAGAGGGATCTCCTGGTGTGAGGAGCAAAGCACTTTTGAGGAGGGTTTACTTCAAAAAATACAGGAGAACCCTCTCTTCTTGTGAATCTATACCCCTTTTAATATAGGACAATACCTTGCTGGTCTTTCCTGCTGCTGGCTGGCACTGCTTCCTATAGCCAAGTTTATGTACAAGTACCCCAGTCTTGTCTCCATCAAGGATTTGCCCATTACAGTCCCATAAAAGGAAAAACCCTGCATTCTCCTACCATGTATAAAAGCTGGGCACATTGCCCCACCCAAAACGCATAATCTCTACTGCATATATCCCCTTTGCTTGCCAGCGCCATCACATTTTCCTAAAACAAATAGCAGATTTCACTTGGCGGCCATTTTCCCTCTGACACATCATCCACGACATTTACAACTGCAAACAGTACATGTGTGCTGTAAAGTTCATGCAATGAAGAATGCAGGCTTACACAGGCACTACTTACTTTGATAAAATGTCCTGTTTGGATTAATCACTGAAATGGTTGAGTTGCACTCAGGAGAGGAAAAAAAAGAATCTCTATGGTAACCAGCAATACCATCTCTTCATTGGCTGCTAGACTGGAGGGCATGCTTAGCAACCTGAGTTGAGAAGAACTGAGCTTGCTTAGTAGCCAACAGTCAAAGCAAATTCCTAAAGGGAAGGCCCCAATGGGTTAGACAAGGAGAAGGAATCCTAAGTGATTGTGGATGCAGCCTTACTGTTAAACTTTGAACAACCAGAGTAGCAGGGATTTATAGATTTCAAAGAGGCTGTTCAGTGATTTTGTATGGGGCATTTAAATGTCCTTTAAAATCCTAAAAGTCTAACATATCATCTATAACTCTGCTGTGTTGATTGCCAGTTTGTCCAGATCTCCCCGCAAGTATGTCACATCCTAGATGTATTTGATAATCCTGCAAGCACAGAAACAGTACATTGCTTGCAATACAAGAATTTCATGAATAATGTCTAATGTTTGGGTCAGTAAAAACTCTGGGAGTGTTTAAACAGTCTAAAGGGGATTCTGTTATGATTTTTATGGTGTAGATAAATTACATTGTTCACACTGCAAATAATTCACTCTACCATATAACATTTTACTCCTGAATCAATAAGTGTTGTTTTTAGTTGCAATATTAGTGTGTAGACAGCTAGCTGAGGTCATTTTGCCTGATCCTGGCCTTTTAGAAAGAGCCAGCACTTCACAAAGCAACTGCTTACAGATTAGCATTGCTTCTCAAACTCAATGTAACTGAAGGGGTCACAGTGGGTCTGGGATTTGTAACATTGACTGCTATTCTCATATCTACCAGGGAGCTGTTATCTTGTGTCAGGGAGCTGTTATATGAATAACCTTCTAAATTGTTCTGCTAATTGGCTGCTGTGGGGGGAGGGAAGTGATACATTTGCAGTGCAGCAATAAAGAGTGATTGAAGTTTATAAAGTCACATGAATGGGGGCACCTGGGACAACTTGAAACATGTCTAACCCCCTGTCAGATTTCAAAATTAAATATAAAAAAACACACACAATTAGGAAAAAAAATGCTTAAGGTAAGTGTAATCACCCTCCATTTACCTTCTAGGTGTCCCTTCACATCCCTCCCCTACTACTACAAGTTACATTTTTATTGTCTCATTGTAAATATTTTTGCCTAAGGAGCCACCATAGTTTCTTAGCCTGGGTGCAGACGCAACAATCCTTATGCATACGCAACTATGTACACAAGTTATTTGGCAAATGAAATGTTCATCCTGTGATGATTAACCTCAGACATTTTAAATTGGCAAAATGCCTAGTAAAACAAAATTTTGGGAGTTGACTTATCTCTAATAATCCAGTTCAGTTTCTGGATAATTACCTTCCCTTTCCAGAGTAGCAATGAACATAGTAGAACTACAATATGGCAGTGTTAAAACACGCAGCTATAAGCTACCTTTATTATTACTGCATTTACTGCTCATAAAAATGAGGCTACAATACATTTTGCCGCAGCACTTACTTGATCAATAAAATGTTGCTAAAGCATTAAAGAAAGCAACAATTTTATAGTACATTAATGTGTATTGTAACATCTTTAAAATGGCTAAATAACTTGTTTGGCATGCGGCTTTAATTACTCTTTTTTGGCAAGCTTGCTTGTAAATGAAATGGCAATACGCCTTTCTGTAATAATATTAATATTATTGATGATAATTTGGTTTCGTAACAAGTTATAAGCCACTTCTTCTTGGCTCATTAGCATTATGAGAATTCTTGTATGTGCTTGGTCAAATGAACAGAGAAGCGGATAGATTTCTTTCTTGTCAGTAGACTCTGGGGCATATTTATCATAGGGTGAAATGGAGCTTTAGCCAGAGGGAAATTTCATGGCTTTCATTTGTAAAGGATTTTTAGTGGCATATTTATTAATTGGTGAAATCTCACTTGAACTCAACCATTGATAAATATATGTACAAATAATATTCAAATCAACAGAGAGCTGTGGAATTCCACTTTTCCAATTTACTGGTGAGAGCTATATCAGCTTTACACTAAATGTTCATGCAGAGATCTCTTCTGTGCAGGGTCTGGCTGCAAACTGCTCCTTGTGACATATGGCAGGTGATAAGTATTGTGTTTCTTTACAGTTTGCATCCCCTGGTGCTCCCTACTGTGCAAGTCTGAATGATGGTCAACTTAAGGAATGAGCAGAGGGGGGGGGAATGTATGCCTTCTTGCCCCCCTGCCATCATGCATACATTGCTGCCAAAAGCAGGAATCTCTAGATTTATGGGACATACTGGTCTCTGTGCAAGAATTCAATTATGTGCAAAGCAGGAATCAGGAAAGTACAAGAGCAGGAAAGTACAAAAAACATGGCGGTATTCAAGTTAGCTGGGCAGAGGGGGGCCCAAGCGATCTAAAATTTTCAAGGGTGTGGCTTGTGGAAGAGAGGGCAAGATGTGGTTGAATTGTCGGTGTGGTTGCAGTATAGTGTTGTGTAACTGGGGTGAAACAGGGGTGTCGTCATGCATCCGTGGTCAATTTTTTTTCATCGTGGCCCCGTGCTACTTATTTGGATTAGAATCATTGCTGTTTGTTTGGAAGGACAAAACATTCTCACTGCTAAAATATGGTCCAAGCAATGGTTAAATGGCATGGCATTGTCTAGGATTTACAGAATATAATACCACCATTCTATATGTGATTGCACAATATTACTGATCACTGGGAAATTGCAAAACTCATTCATTTCCTTTGCTGCTCTTCCTTGTGTATTATACTTGCAATTACAATGACTTTCACCATAAAAACAAAAGAGTTATGCATTAAAAAGTCACAAATGTATAGGGATATTCATGAACATTTGTATTTAGTTTAATTCTCTGTAATAAGCAATATCTAGTACTTTATGATAACTAAGGAAGCATAATCCACATTGGTGGCAAAACAATCCTATTGGGTTTATTTATTTTTTTAGTAGACTTTAGTATCATCCAGTAAAACCCCAGGTTCGAGAGTGGGTGGGGTTGGATTGCGGAAAATGTTTATCTGTGCAGGTTAGGTTGCATGGTTGGTCAATACTTCAGTAAGATAGTGTATGGTTGGGCCTCCAAGTCAGACAGAGGATTCTATATGTTTTACATCTCTTTCTGTACCATCATTGCTAGAGTCAGAATATTACTGTATTACAGTAGCGTGTACACTATACACGCTACTCACTAAAATACAAAGTTGCTTTGGGCAGCCGAATGCTTGGCGAAGTTTCGCTAGCATTAATTCATCAGCGCGAGCATTTAATAGTGGCCTTTCGCTAGCGTTCATTTCTGCCTAGCGAAACTTTGTTAGTACTCTTGCGCTTAGGTCAATTTGAATAGGGCGGGCACATATAGGTCGTATATACGTCTTTATTAGAGATGTTGGTGCAAATGCTTGAAGTGGCTTCTTATTATTACAAATGTCCAAGGATGCAAAATAAAGACTACGGAGATTGAGGAGGATGTAGTTTCATCTTATCAGTTCGCCAGGTCTAAGGTGGCAAAGGAAACTCTGGCAAAAGAGGTAACATTCTGTAAAATTTGCACTTTAGTGAAGTTGCGGAGTAACGATTGTTTGCTTGAGTGAAAATTCGTCTGGCGATTGGGTGCGAAACTGCATTAGCGGTAGTCTCTTTCTCTAGCGATGTCCCGATGTCCCTGCCCCCAAGTTCAGGCAGCAGGATTTCCTGTGGACTTGGACTTGTACACTCTTGATGGGGGTTTAATTAAAGGTTACTCCCGAAAATAAGGGTAGCAGATATGTTGTATTTCCATAATAAGGGTAGCAGATTCTTGTAATTTCATAATATATATTTTAATCTTCTGCTGTTCACTACTAAACATCATTTAACCAAAAGTTACATTTTGGGAAACAGTAAAGCAAAGCTGAACTGTATGGGAGAGCTGCCGCCATAATATTCATAGTACTATTGGCTTTATGTGTGTTTTTTATTGAGGCAGACAAAGCATTTCATGTCTGTGTTTATTTAAAACTTTAAAAAAGGTTACGCTTTTCCTTCCCTTTTTTACTTTATATTTCAAGCTTTACACTATTTTTCACCTTCCAATCTATTCTCTCTTTGCTCTGAATACTCTAGCAGTTGTAAAAGGGAATGGGGTTAATTATCACAATGACAACTGTAATGGAACACGAGTTTTGCCAGTGAAAAACGGCATATTGTTTTTGTAAATGAGCTCATTTGGCAGATGCAGACCGTACAGTGTAGGCCTAATAGCTAGCTATAGGGGGAGAGGATTGCTTTATTGTTGTGCATCCAGTTAGAAAATTGCTACCCATCATTAATAATTTAAAAAAGCATCTGCATTGCATAATATGTTGATCATGAAATCCTTGCTCTCTGAGCCAAAATGTATATATTGCAAGAAAAATTGTGTTTTTATTCTCTTTTATTTGTGGATTACCGATACCTTCCCCAAGTTTGATACATGTGAATGATGCTTCCTTACAGCAGATGCAGCATGAAATGTATGTACGTAGCTCTGCCATCTTTAACCTGAGGGCCAGTTATCTAAAATTTTGGTAACATTTTCTAAAAGAAAAAACAAGCATAATTTTGATGTTTGTAGTGTCTGGTAACTAAAGGGTAAAGGGGATTCTTTTTGAATCATAAGGCCAGATGGGCAGAAGTTGCCCTCATGGATCTTCTGCTAAACCCCAGAAGCCTCCTGCCACCGCCCCAGTTTTTCTCCACCACTGGAGCATATTCACTGAAGGGCAAAGTTGCTAACACTAGTGACATTTCGCCAGAAATCTCATCCACAGGGACAATGCCAATTTACTAACAGGCGTAGATGACAATTAGCTAACGAACAGGACCATCACTAGCGATTGCACTCTATCGCCAGGCGACTTTTTGCTCTAGCAAACGGTCATTACTCCGCAAGTTCACAAAGATGCAAATTTTACTGAATGTCAGAGTTTCCTTTACCACCTCAGACCAGGCGAGCTGCTAAAATGAAGCTCCATGAAAATGTGAACTTGTAAATTTAAAAACTCAGGGGTCACTTGCGGTGTGTTGTGTGGGCTGCCAAAAGTTGTGGGTGTAGCTTAATGACATCGCTGTGCATGCGTACACAGGGCCAGACCTGCATACTTCCCAACTGTCCCAATTTTGACAGCTCAGCCTGCAGTCCTGGGTTTGTTAATGAAATGTCCCGACTTTCTCTTTGATCTCCTGCACTGAACAGCCAGTAACAGATACAACGTTTCTAACTTAATTGGCTTTTGGCAGGAAGCCCAGAACAGATACTTAGATACTTTTGTAACAGTTTAAGATAAGAAAGTCTCTTGGGAGAACCTAGGGGCAAATTCACTAAGATCTGAAGTTGCGCCAGCGACAGCTTTGCCACGCGTAGTTTCACCAGCGCTACGCAAATTCACTAAAATGCGAAGTTGCGATCAGGGAGGCGAACGGTAGCGAAGTTGCGTTATCGTTAATTCGTCAAGCAAAGCAAAATTACGCTAGCGATGCCTAATTTGCATACGGTGCCAAGTTAAAGTACAATGGACGTATATGTAGCAGCAAATACATTACACTACACAAGCCTGGGAAAACTTCATAAAATAAAGTTGTTATTTTGCCCTATACATGTGTCCACTGTATATTTGAGGTGCCATATGTTAGGAAATGTAGGGGAGAAGGAGGGTTCCCCCAAAAAAATTTACAATCTTTTTCAGCCTTAAAAAAGGAAAAGACGCCAGCGTTTTTGGAACTTTTTTTGAAGCAATCCCTATCTACTCTATTGCACTTCGCCTGGTCTGAGGTGGCGAAGGCAAGTCTGGCGCAAAAGTAACGTTCAGTAAAATGCGCAAGTTAGTGAATTAGCGTAGTTACGTCCCTTCGCCATATCGCAACTTCGCCTGGCGTAAGGGTGCGAACTAGCGCTAGAGTAGGTCCACTTCGCTAGCGAATTTACGCCAGCACCCGTTAGTTAATCGACAAAGTAACGAAATGACGTCACTCTGGCAAATTTGCGCTAGCGTTAGCCGCTTCGCGCTTTAGTAAATTTGCCCCCTAGACTCACAGCTTAAATGGCAATTCATCTTCATTTGCAAAACTGCTAATAACACATAAAAAACACAGAATTGTGTTAAAATTTTCATAAGCTGCCAAATTTTGTAAAATAAATATGATAATTAGGGGGTGTGGCCACAAAAATTGGCATGGTCAAAATATTATTTGCCCTCTTTCTGTTTCCAAACTGTTGGGAGGCATGGACCTGGCTGGCCGCAGGCCCAGATTTGTGGCGAAGTCATCAAGGCCCAGGCTTAGGGCGGCATGCCACCCAGCTGCATTCTAGGGAGTTGCAGCTCCCCAGTGATCTGGCGCATGCTCGCGAGGGGGAATGGGAATGTTCTAAATCGGGCGTGAGCTAGGACCTGGCAGCCTAGGGGTGCTAAAGAAGGAAATCTGGGCGTGGCTGGCTGGACACTGAGAAAAAAAGCCAGTGGGCCCCACTGGCCCTGCATGGAACTATTGCTGCTGCCCCCAACTCCCTCTTTGGCCCCGGTGCTTGCAATCTAGTCCAATGCCACAGAAGCCAGCTGTTCATGTCCCCCGGCCCTTCCATGTTGCTGAAAACTCTCTGTGCATGTGCACTTTTAAGTAAGCCTGGGCAATTCCAAAATCTGAGCACTTTTGCAATTTACATCAATTTGGTTTCTGAGATATTTCCAGTTTTAGAATTATAATACCCTGGTTTTTGCTTAACTGAGAATGAGCAATCCAAGGGTTAATGTAATTCAGGGAGTGCACTGAAAGTGAATAGACATGTAGGGACACATTTACTTAGTTCGAGTGAAGGATTAGAATGGAAAATACTTCGAATTTCGAGGTATTTTTTTGGCTACTTCGACCATCGAATTGGCTACTTCGACTTCGAATCGAACGATTCAAACTAAAAATCGTTCGACTATTCGACCATTCCATAGTCGAAGTACTGTATCTTTAAAAAAAACTTTGACCACCTACTTCGCCACCTAAAACCTACTGAGTGCCAATGTTAGCCTATGGGGAAGGTCCCCATAAGCTCTCTAAGCTTTTTTTGATCAAAGGAAAATCCTTCCATCTATGGATTAAAATTCTTCAAATCGTTTGATTCTTCGAACTCAAAGGATTTTACTTTGAGGGTCGAATAACGAGGGTTAATTAACCTTCGATATTTGACCAATAGTAAATGTGCCCGTAGCGTCATTCACCCTGATGTCCTTCAAATAGAGCTGCTGAGCTCTGTCTAGCATCTAAAATGATGATTATATCTCACAAACCTTTAGAAATACAAAATAAATGTAAATCGCAAATGTGTTCAGAGTAGCCCCCTGGTTAGGTTTACATCAATTTCTTTTTTTGAGTTTAGATTTGGCAAAGATTAGCAGCAGTGATGGTGTCCAGTTTCATTTGGGTCAGGAGGAGAGGTCTCAGCGGCAGATCAGACAATATTACAGCAACTGGAGTCAGAATAGTATAGAAATGCCTCCAAAAGTTTATTTTTGTATAATAGAAGAACATTTAATTCAAAACTTGTTAGTTATATAAATTAGTAAATATTTTCAGTGGTTTTAAGGTTATTTGTAAATGTTGTTAGTGACTACTGAAGGCAGTACAGGTATGGGACCTGTTATCCAGGGGAGTGGGTAACCTGGGGTTTTCCAGATAATGGATCTTTCTGTAATTTGGATCTTCATACCTTAAGTCTATTAGAAAATCATGTAAACATTAAATAAACCCAATAGGCTGGTTGTACCTCCAATAAGGAGTAATTATGTCTTAGTTTGGATCAGTACAAGGTACTATTTTGTTATTACAGAGAGAAAAGCAAATCATTTTTACAGATTTGGATTATTTGGATAAAATTGAGTCTGTGGGAGACGGCCTTCCATAATTTGGAGCTTTCTGGATAAAGGGTTTCCTGGTAAAAGATCCCATAGCTGTTTTTGTTTTTCATTTGCTGTTCTCTGGTCCTTACTTGACTGGTTCTTGCTTTCAATAGCAATTAATTGCACAAATAACTTGAAGGGGGTTATTTATCAAAAGGTTGAATTTTAAAGCTTTCTGAGGTTTTTTTATACCTCGAATAAACTAACAACTCAAATATTTTCTTATTTAAGAAAAAACTTGAATGGAAAAAAAATCGAATTAGGGGGCCAATAACCTGGAAACTCTATTTATTTGAGTTTTTGGTGAAAAAAACAACTTGAATTGCTCAAATTAATTGACTTTTTGAGCAAAACCAATCGAAAAAAACCTGAACATTAAGAAGGCTATTTACATCTTCAAATGGTTCAAGGGACCTCTGCCATTGACTTCTACATGACCTCGACAGATTTGAGCTATTTCCAGCTTATAATAAATCTTGAAAAATGTGAGTTTTTTTTTAAAAAAAATGAAAAATACCCTTGAAAACGCGAATTTTACAAGTAAAAATGAGCTCAACCTTTGATCAATGACCCCCTAAAGTCACTGAAAAGTTTTAGTAAATGTATTTTGGAATGTTATTATGCTGATCAGATTCTTATGCAAAAATAGCTTTTGGGTGGAGTTCCATTTTAATATTTCGATACACAGCCACAGTATAAAACATACAGGTTCTTGTTGCGTGCCTACAACAGCCAGTTCTTGCTGCATGAGACGGACTGTAAGATAAATGTCATGGCAGCTGATTTACGGTTTCCATATGCTGATCACACATTAACTAGTCAAAAATCCTAGACCTCAGGCACTCATCACATTCTGGCGGCAGCTGGAGTCTGGCTTATTGTTATGCCTTACCAACCTAATGGTTCATCTTGGCACCAGGACCATAGAGGGATTATGGGCAACGACATTGGTAAGCTGGAGGGCTAAAATAGCTTATCTGCTGCCTTAACAAGACATTGCCATAGAATGTCTGGATAGTTAAATTGCAGCAAAACTTTTGGATAGTTCCGAGTATGTTTTGTTTATATTCCTGTATTGTTAAACTAGTTTGCTAATAATCGAATTCTAATGTCTGCCAGTTCCTCCTTTATACATAATAATATACAATATTGTTATAGACAGCTATAACAACTTCCCCCCTAAAGGCCATAAATAAATTGGGAAGTCTCTATTGCAATGCAAATATGCAGAGAAGGAATTATCTGTGCACTCCTTTATACTTACCTCTTTTAGGGAAAATACTCTATTAAATATCATTCATTTTTTGCATATAAACATTTAACAAATGTGTGTGCATAATCTTCATAGATATAGATACCATTAAAACTGACGGCTGTATTGACTTTAATGTTATTATTCAGTGTTCAGGTGAGATAGTCATCTTAGACGGCTTATCAGTTTTGCCAGACACAGCTGTGAAATGTCTGCAAACAAGGTTTGTCTGCCAAAATCAAATGCTCTCACCATTCACATTCACTGAAAAATCTGATGATGGACAAGATAACCTTCCATTCCAAAATGTATTTTCGTGCTAGTCTGATTGGGGGCATTTTCTCAGTACACAACTGACAACGCTAGGGTGCAGGGTGTAGAAATAGTTAGCATTCTTCTTGTGTTACTCTGAATACGATATGTATATATTTTCTGTGCTATTAGCAGGAACCTGTTTCAAAGGATGAACTATCTATATGTTTGAAAATGCATAAAGAAGATAAGAAGAGAGGTTTAGATTTTTACCTGGGGAATCAACGTTTAGGGCTGGGACACACTGGGCAATTTGGGGAGATTTAGTCGCCTGGTGACTAATCGGCGCGACTTTTCTCCCCGAATGCCTCCCCTCGATCTGCGCCTGGCTAAAATGAAAAATCGCCTGCGCTAATCACACGCGGCAATTCGTTTTCCGAAGTCGCCCGAAGTTTCCTCGTGAGGCAACTTCGGGCGACTTCGGAAAACGAATCGCCGCGTGTGATTAGCGCAGGCGATTTTTCATTTTAGCCAGGCGCAGAGCGAGGGGAGGCATTCGGGGAGAAAAGTCGCGGCGATTAGTCGCCAGGCGACTAAATCTCCCCAAATCGCCCAGTGTGTCCCAGCCCTTAGAGAAGCAATTGAGAAGCAAAAAAAATCACCATAGACCATATAGTCCTATATGTGGGGGATGAGGTGGAAAGAAAAAGGACAGTTGGCTGTACCAGGAATACAACCATCTAATTATATAAGTCACATGTATGGTTGCCACCCTTATTGGAAAACATTCCGACCTCCATATATTTTTAACCTTCACTTTTTGTGATATTAACAGGAGCATGTGTCAAAGGATGAACTAATTATATGTTTGAACAAAAGATAAAGAAGATAAGAATTGAGGTTTAGCTTTACCTGGGAGAGTCATTGAAAAGAAAAAAATCACCTTAGTCTTTATAGTCCTGGTAAATCTCTAGAAGAGCAAGTAGAGTGAGTTACCAATATTCACATTTCCAAGTTCTCTTTCGGGGTGAGGGGGAAAGAAAAATGTCACTTGGCTGTACCAGGAATACAATTCTATACAGATTCAGGTAGTGCACACTTCTCTGCACTTATTACGAGCTGGGTGCTCCTCCCCCAAACATCCTTCTACAACTGGAAATATTTGTAGAGATCTGAAATGGGCAGTACTCCAAACTTTCGAGCCTGACTCGGCTCTTTATGAAGCTTGAAGTCATTCTTTAGAGAATAGATCAAGAAGAAAAAAAAATCACCTTAATCCATAGAACATTGGTAAATCTTATTTCCGAAAATGTGGGGGGAGGGGGGAAGAAAAAGGAGAATTGACTGTATTAGGAATGCAAGCAATCCCATAATATAGGTCAAATTTAGGGTTGTAACAAGTTCTGCAAAAAATTTTTAACCTTCTTCCCTATTAATAACATTGACATTATCAAGCGTTATTTTCAGGACAGTAAACTACTGGATATCAAAATACTGGTACAGAGGGCTCTTAAGGAAGTCCATGTCCAGTTGTGTAGAAACATCCTGAGCCTTTTTCCGTCATGAGGCCATTTCTCCTTTGTCTTTAGTACACATAGATGTATTTGGCTGGACACCTCTTAGAGACTAAGGAACCAAGTAGAAACACATTACTGAGAGTAGATGTTATTAAGATTAATTATATAACAAAAATTGTTAACTGGCTTCTACTTAATCTGAGTCTGGGATTTTAAAAGGAATAATTAGATGGTATTACTAGTATTAGATTGTAAACTCCACTTGTTCAGGGACCATTGTGAAAGGCTGGTTATTGAAGCATCCAATAATATTGATATAAAGGATAAGTATAACAATACTATGTTTAATTGTCTAACACTGTCCATTACCTCATAGACCAATTACCTTCTGTATATTGTAATTAGTGGAGCTCTCTACCCATACACTGCAGGTTAGCATGGCATAACACGCTATTTATTATTTGTCATATTTGTACTGTATAATGCAATTGAAAATGCAGTAAAATGTACTGTAATTAGTGTAATATAATATATTTAGGCAAAGAGTTTTTGTTTTGTTCTACCAGGGGACTTATATTAGGTTTTAGGAACTCTTATATGTCCAACAGTCTGAGAGCAAGAACATGTAATTTGTCTAATCCTCAGAAAAGCCTTAAATTCATGGGTCACCTTTAAAAGGGGCTCTTGAGTTTGTGAAGGTTAACAAGTTAAACTTTTAACAAGATGTTTTTTTTGTCTCCGTTATCTCATTTGCTGTAAAGGAAACACTTTTCATGCAATGCTTGTGCTACAGGAACTGTAATAAGCACATCTCTTATGAGCACAAGCTGTGCTTTTGAAATGGTCAATAGGAATAGCAGCTCTTTAGTCACAGTTTAATAAGAGTTCACACTCGCTGCCAGTATCCCACATGCTTGTAACGTTGCTTTCCAGAATGTAATCCTTGGGGGGGGGCACTTATCAAATTGCTATGCCTTTGTGCTCGGTATCTCTCTGTGCAATGTTTTTCTCTCCCATTGAAAACATTCATCCACATTTGTCATAGTGGAAGGTGACCATATAATTCCCTCTTGAAAGGAAAGGTATTGATTGTGTATTTTACAGTGTGTGCTCTTACAGACACTCCAAAGCACAAAATACAAAATACAAAAGTACCCTTCTGGAAGTTTTAATCTCAGAGGCTCAGCAGTTTCCTAATTTTGAGTTTACTGAGCATTTGCTTGTTTCTAACCTGCAGAACCATAACATAGTGTTTTTTTTTTATAACCATCACTGGAATGGAGCTCTGACCTGAAGTAGAGCATTTGTTAAAGGAACTTTGACAGGCCTAGAAAGAAGCAGATCTAGAGGCTGGTCTATTGGTCTAATGACAGGGTAGATCTAGGGTAAATCCTGGGTTCTGCCAGTTGCAGAAGGTGCAAGGAGTCTGACAGACATCAGAAGGAAGTGGGATGAGGTCCAGGCCAGGTGTATATACTGTAGAAGCAAGCCCTTCTTTTCTGTTCATACTGTGAAGCATCATGCCCTCTCTTCCTTACTTCTTTAGTGATATTGTCACTAGTGAAACACCAACAGTATATATATACTGCATATACTGTATATTTATATATATATATTTAACAGAGATAATCAGATGCAGTATCAGACATAGGGTTGGTAGCAGGACGGGAAAGGTAACAAAGGGGCTGAATTGGTGGCAAATACAACTTGCTTCCCAATCTGACCCACACCAGGGGCCCGCCAATTAATCTTAGACCAGGGGTCCACTCTTGGTAAAATTTTTCTTCCTCTCCTCACTCAACCTCTATTCTCCTAATCTCTTTTCTTTAGATACTATATTCTATTTTTCCAACTATTTAGCCTCTTTGTTCTCATAAAAATAGGGATTGGCCATGAAATAGGCCAAATGTTTAGCAGCATGAGGGCCCACCGGGATTTTTCCTGGTATCCCGGTGGGCCAGTGAGCCTGAACCTGTACATCATTAAGGGTTTTTTTTTTATCAAAGTCTGAATTTATCTCAATATTTTCTGCTACAAACTCCGATCAAATCCACTTGGGATTCTTACGCTCATTTACTTTTGCATTTTCCCGGAAAAAAAATTTGCAGTGAAAAATCAGATTTTCAGGAGTTTTTGGGTTTTTTCATCCGATTTTAAAAATGTTTTCGGAATTTTCACCCGAAAACTTCGGGGTATTGCACGAATCCTAGCGCACATCAGAAAATCATTGGGACTTCTCCCATTGACTTATATTCAACCTCAACAGGTCTGAGATGCTGGATTTCCAGATTCTGATTTTTCCATCCTCAGGGTTTAATAAATTTCAAAAAATTTGTGATTTTTTAAAAGTTTGATTTTATAAAAAAATCACAAATTTTTCGTGATTTTTGCATTTGGAGTTTAGTAATTGCCACAGCTTGGCAGCAAGAATGCTTGGCAGGGGTTGGGGTATATGCTGATGTTGTGTGATGATGCTGGTTAGTTGTCTCTTCAGCACCGCCAGGATACAGGTGTTTTACTTGGCTGCTGCCTTTACTTGCTCACCTCAAGGAGCCGCAGAAGTTGAAGGGTGATTTTTGTGTTTGAGGTGACTATTTCAATACCAGAATTTATGAAAAGGTAAATGCAGTGGTAGTTTCATGTACAGTACAATACCTAAGAGAACACTGTGCAGGATAATTGTAGTTTCATATATAGAACCATAGACAGTGGCAGTATAAATACAGTGCAAATTCCATATATTTCATGCCCCGGAACACTCAATAGTATAAATACAGTGTCAATGTAATGTATATTGTTCCCAGAATACACCCATCTTTATGTATAATATCGCCTTCCTCTTTGCTGTAGGATATTTATTGGTGTTAGTTTGGGGAAGCTTAGCCTCCACGAACTATTAGACATTTGGTGCAGCAAGCATTCCAAAAGGGGTGATCTGATGTACACGGAAGAGTGACAGGAGGACCAAAATGCAGTGAGATCTAGCTGTCACCACTTTGTGTGCATCAAATAGTATGTGTTCCACTCAAGTCAAAATTCCCTGTGTGCATTAACCCTTAAAGATAAATAAAATGACTTATTTCCATTACTTGTTTATGCCCTATAGAAATCCAGGTTAGAAAGACAAATACAGTAATATTCAGGTATGAACACAAAGACACAAATGCAAGTAATGACTTCTTTTCTAGTTCACTTCAGGCTTATTCACAACATACAAAGTCTTCAGCACTGTACAATGATTACAAGATGTATCTGACTGCCTGTTGTCAAGTCATGTTAATGTAATGCCAGCAGAGCTTTATACTGTACTTTAACCACACAATTAGAGGAGATTTAAAAAGATTTCCTTTTGGCTTTGTTATGTGACAAATTATTAGATTTGTAAGGGGTGCGGAATTTTGTTGCCATAAATAGTCCCACACAACAGTGTTCCACCCCAGCTGGTCAGGAGGTTCTCCTTCTGTACTTCCTCAAAATATCCCAAAATTCCGACCAGGGATTTTTGCAGGGGGAGGTAGGAATGTACATACATTCAAACTTTGCATCTCTATTATTGGCAAATGTATCAGTGGCACCTTGGACTGGATTAAATCTGGTGCAATGGATGGCATCGGCTGTACAGGTAAGGGACCTGTTATCCAGAATGCACGGGATCTGGGGTTTTCAGGATAATGGATCTTTCGGTAATTTGTGTCTTCATACCTTCAGTCTACTAGAAAATCAACATTAAATAAAGCCAATAGGCTGGTTTTGCTTCCAGTAAAGATGAATTATCTTAGTTTGGATCAACTACAATTTATTATTTATGTTTATATTATTTGGATAACATGGAGTCTATGGGAGATGTATTTTCCGTAATGTGGAACTTTCTTAATAACAGGTTTCTGGATAACCAATCCTATACCTGGCAAAGTTTGTCTATCGCAGGGGTCAACAAGCACATTTCAGTGGGGTAAGTTATAAAGTGCTGAAAACATTGCAAATTTTAACCTATTTTTGTGCACTTTGTACTTGTATTAATATCCTGTCACTATTTGTGTGTTTGAAATCTTTAATACGAAGATTACTAGAAAAATATCCCTTTCCAGACTCCCTATAGGCAGCCAAACAGTTCATTTTTGCAAACTAGAAAATAACTTTTATATAATTTATAGCTAAAATAGCAATATATGAAAAAGCAATTCACAAACCTTTCCAAAGAGTATATTGTCAAACACTGTAAGGCCCAAAATGATGTGTTGCTGTCCAGGGAACCTGGGAGTGCCAGTTCTGACACAGTAATAATAATTTTGTTCATTCTGAGCGTCACTTTGAAATTTTAAAATTATATTAGAGAAAGATTGCTATTATTGCAATGTCATTCAGTCATATGGCACATTGCTCACAGTAATGTCATCAATTTTGTAATAATAGCAATTTATTTTGTTTTTGGAACCTGCCTTTCCCGAGATCCTTGATAAATAACCTCCTAATCTGGGCAGCACATGTTACAATAGAAGTCAATTTTTTTTAAAATGATTTCCTTTTACAGTACAGGTATGGGACCTATTATCCAGAATGCGCAGGACCTAGGGTTTTTCGGATAATGGATCTTTCCTTAATTTAGATCTTCATACATTAAGTCTACTATAAAATCATGTAACCATTTAATAAACCCAATGGGCTGGCTTTGCTTCCAATAAGGATTAATTATTTCTTAATTTGGATCAAGTGCAAGATACTGTTTTATTATTACAGAGAAAAAGGAAATCATTTTTAAAAAATTTGAATTATTTGGATAAAACAACAAACAAGGGGAAGTTGTGCTCATCACTAATTTTTAAAACCATTGGGCAGGGGTGCAATGAGGCTGTGACCCTAAAATACATATCTTTATTTTTGAAACTTGTGCATCCAAACGTTTCGACCTACATTAGGGCCTTTATCAAGGACCATCCATTAACAAGTGCCTGGGCATTTTTTTTTTACAACGGAATGTTCATTGTTTACAAGAAAGGAATTGAAAACATGATACATTATTATTCTACAGCCTCTGATGAGTTTATGCTGTTTATTTTGTTCAGGATAGAATATTAAAACACTATTTTAGCAGATCCTTTTCTGGCTGGATTTTGTTTTGTTTCTATATAGAACTAACTGACACAAATTGATCTCTTAATGACATCACATATAGCCTAGAAATAAGCAGAATCACCTCCTGTTCTATTGCTTGTTCCTTTCTTTGTTTGTTATTAAAGATTGTTGTGTCTTTTAAAGGAATAGTTCAGTGTGAAAAGAAAAACTGGATAAATACATAGGCTGTGCAAAATAAAAAATGTTTCTAATATAGTTAGTTAGGCAAAAATGTAATATATAAAGGCTGGAGTGACTGGATGTCTAATAAAACAGCCAGAATCCAACTTCCTGCTTTTCAGCTCTATAACTCTGAGTTAGTCAGCGACTTGAAGGGGGGCCACATGGTACATTTCTGTTCAGTGAGTTTGTAATTGATCCTCAGCATTCAGCTCAGATTCAAAAGCAATAGATATGATCCATGTGGCCCCCCTCAAGTCTCTGATTGGTTACTGCCTGGTAGCCAGGTAGTCAGTGTAAACCAAGAGAGCTGAAAAGCAGGAAGTAGTGTCTGACTGACAAGTTATACATCAAATCACTCCAGCCTTAATACATTACATTTTTGGCTAACTAACTATATTAGAAACATTTTTTATGTTGCACAGCCTATCTATTTACCCAGTTTTTATTTTTACACTGAACAATTTCTTTAATGGATTGCCAAGAGAATTTTTCATGGAAGACATGGGTTACAGTTTTCCTAATCTCAAAGGTATCTTCTTTAATAAACAGTGTCAAAACTGCAAAGATTGGAAACCTCCATACACTACAATTTCCTCTGTAGATAAATCTCTTGTTGATCCATTAAAAGACTGAAAGAAATCTATAAGACATTTCTTAAAGCCCAGTGAATCTGAAAGAATATGGAAGTGCAGTATTTGTAACTTTATAGCTGAAAAAAAAAAAGACATAAAGGACACGGAGAACCCTGTAACAATGTCTTATTTGTGATAAGCAATCTGGTTAAAGGCGTTATAATGATTTTTACTTTGCATCATTCCATTTCTATCGGGATAGAATGCTTCACCACAGGAAGAAGGTAATCATTTAGAAGAGTTTTGTAGTAATGGCCAATTACTTTAGCCATAAATTCCTAACCCATATCATCATTTAGCTGCCATTACCCTTGAACTTACAACTGCATTGCTTCTTTTGGTGCACACTACAAATGTATTTCTCTCTAAAAAGATGTGAGATGTAGTAATGGGCGAATTTTTCATGTTTCGCTTCGCCGAAAAATTAGTGAATTTCCCGTGAAATTTGCGAAACAGTGTAAATTAGTGAACAATTCATGAAACTCGAAAACTGACGCCCACGCCAATTGTGACGTCAGTGTTAAAGTCAATGGGCATCCGAATAGTGTTGATGTGCGTGACGCGTGTCCAACATTTTTTTACATTTGCAAATTTTTGCTAGAGTTTTGCACATTTATTTGCCGGCTGTGAAACGCGGAAATTAGCCGCAAATTCACACCAGGCAAATTTATTCTCCCATCACTAGTGAGATCTTATACTGTGTCATTACATGGCATAGCCCCTCTTAATTGAGTATAGGTTGGGGTATATGTTTATACTTTTATATTTCTGGTTGTATTTAACCTGTTTTAGAAATAGGTCTCCATGTGATCCCTGTAGGTAGCAAGAGGGTGCCATTGGAAATAACTTTAGTCATTAATAATGTTGATTTGCAATACCAGCAATATTTATAGAAATAACATATTGGCAGAATTAGAGTTTGCCTTGCAGCACTGTAGGACGCAATTTGCACAGCAGAGAACAGAAAAGCTATTTTGAATACGTTGGCTTTAGCATTCAGTTACTGATATATTGTTTTTGGCCCTTTACATTCTTATACATGTATAATATAAGGCTTTGCTGCCAAAAAATGTTTTATTTGCAGTTGTTGAACAAACAAAATCTATATATGTACATTTAGGGGCACATTTACCTAGGGTCGAATTTCGAGGGTTAATAAACCCTCGATATTCGACCGTCGAAGTTAAATCCTTCGACTTCAAATATAGAAGTCGAAGGATTTAGCGCTATTCCTACGATCGAACGATCGAAGGAATAATCGTTCGATCAGGAAATTGTAAGGAAGCCTATGAGGACCTTCCCCATAGGCTAACATTGGCCTCAGTAGGTTTTAGGTGGCGAACTAGGGGGTCGAAGAATTTTTTAAAGAGACAGTACTTCGACTATCGAATGGTCGAATAGTCGAACGATTTTTAGTTCGAATCGTTCGATTCGAAGTCGAAGGTGTAGTCGAAGGTCGAAGTAGCCCATTCGATGGTCAAAGTAGCCATATTCAACCATTCGAAATTCGAACTATTTTTCCTCTATTCCTTCACTCGAGCTAAGTGAATGGGCCCCTTAATATTTTAACATTTTGCTGTTACTGGTGACTATACCAACAAAGACACATTTGCCCTGCAAGCCTTTTATAAGGTTCGGGCTTAAGGGAGACTGATATGGACAAATATAAATATATTGTAAAATCAATCCCAAACAGCAGTAAAATTATTATAATAAAAAGGCAAAAATAACCACCTCATACATGAGTTGTAGACATAGACTCAGCGTTTGCGCCCTCTTACCCTGCATTCAGAGTCCATCATTATGGAGCAATGCCATATCATTAAGGGCAATATCACAAGGTAAGATAATATTACACAGCATTGACCAAACACATTTTTAATGATTGAGACTTAGTAGCATGCCTCCTGTTTGCGACTTCTTCCATTTTTATTTTTTTTGGATTTGACCAATCTATAAGGAGGCTACATTTGTCTGCACATTGGTGGTGTGATTGGAACTCGTGTCATTCACTGGCACACCCAATAATGAAACTAGCAGTTCCCAGGCCCAGGCCATGCACCCAGCCCCCATCCGGACACAATTTTTGTGCTGATTCGCGCCAGCATGAGTGTCCAGCAGACCGTGAGGGCGTGTAGGCCCAGGTGTAATCACAAACAGTAGTTCTGTCCCTGTGCACACCTACAACCTGGTGTTTTGTGGCTTTTTCTCACTTGAACGCCATGTTTATTACTAAAGAATTTGAACGTTAATGCAAACTGTTCCAGCTGGCTGGTCATTTTGATAGGCCAGTACAGTTGATTTAATAAATATCAATTACATTTGGCAGTTACTATTTCATTCCTGCAGCAATCATCATCCCAGAACAAACAAAAGAAAGTCTAGCCTGGCATGATGACTGTAATAAAAGACTGTTAGTAATGTTTGATCACTATTGTATCATTTGTCATGGATAGGCCAGGAAGTGAGGAAGGGGCAGGATTGGACTGGGCTGGGAAAAACCCAGTGGGCATTGGCCCTTATGGGCCCCCGCTGACCCTGACCCCCTAAACAAAAGATCATATGCCGGAGCGCGACGCAACAGTGTTTGCACATGTGCCCTGGGGAAAGCTCAGGAGTCTGGAAGTCGGGAGGTGCCCCCAGCGACTGCTTGGTGTCGCAGCCCCGGTGGGCCCCCAATGCTCCAGTCTGACCCTGGGAAGGGGAGAAGTTTATTTAGGTTTATATAGGCGGTGCCTTGCAATGATTGGTTGCACCTAAATGAACAAGTTCACAGGGGTTTGGAAAACATATGAAGGGAAGGTAGGTAGTAGAATCAAGTTCAACGAGAACCACTTTGCTCATCCCTATTTCACTGGTTAGGGTAAGCCAGCCTGTGGGTATGTATAATTAACATTGCAAAGCACAAGTAATGGATATAAGCAATTACATCGAAATATGCCACAAGTGTGTGTGTTTGTGCTAATGAAAATTAGCTCCTCTTTTAAGATGTATAGAGGGGATGAATGTCACAGTGTTGCAGGGGTTCATATATTTCTGGGTTTTTGCAAAAAAAAAAAAAACCAAGAAGTATATGTGCTGTTTCCATTTAATCGGATTTGTAATATGCAGTAAGGCTAAACAGTCAGCAAGTTGGAGGCAGGTAATTATTTATGAATCTCTTGCATTAATCTGGTGATAAACAGAGTTTTGTTTTACTTTGAGCCATGTGAGATACAGTGCAAGAAAATGCTACATTTTGATTAGCAATGATTCAGAATATTTACAAATGGAAATGTTTATCTGGAATAAGAAAAAAAATATAACAATCTACTTGGCAGTGGGAGGAAATGACTGCTATTTACTCCCTTTTCTATTTTTCATTCTTTTCTGCCATTAGGGAATAAATTAGTTTAAATAATTCTCTACCAGAAAATTAAGAGTTTAAGAGTAACTGAACTGATTTCTGAGGTTTTTTCCTTTTATATTATGCATGTATATTTGGGTGGAGTGATTTTATGGCCCCTACTAAACGAAGGTAACACCTGCTAGTTTGTCCTTTACTTACTGGATTGCATCTAACCTACCTGACTCTTTTTTTCTTGTTCCTATAATTGAATCCGAAACACCTTAATAAAAGTATAATTCTGTCCCTTCTAAACTCTGTATTGTGATATTTGTTTTTACCAAATGTATTAAAAGCATACTCATGAAACTCCTGTCTAGACTTTATAATGATCTTCTGAGCACACTTTGATTGGGCCTAAAACTTATGTGCAGTAACTATCCCTGGCCTCAACCAGGAACAATGGCAGGAAACCACAAACTCAGTTACAACTTCCTGACCTCAATATGAGACAGGCTTATACAATACAAATTCCTCCACCAAATTTACGTGACCCTGATTAAACTAAAAAAGGATGACCAAAAGACATCCTGTCAATCACTGGGAACAAACGTCACTCATATGGTGTGGGACTGTCCCCTCTACAAGAGTTTTGGAGAAACGTAATGGGAATCTTAGCTGCCGACCTGGGAACACCACAAGTAACAAATCCAGATTAGGGGTAGGGGTAATTGAGGACTTAATCCCCACCAATGCAACAGAACCTGGTTCAGTACCCTCACAATCATGCATTTGCTCATGCTCATACTCATGCATTTTCATTATATCATAGCAAGAATCTAATTTTCTGGGGATCACAAAGTACCGACAACTGCCTGAAATTTCAGGCCCAACTCACAAAGAAGTATTTAGATTGCTGCAGGCTTCTGTAGAGAAAAGTAGGCAACACTTCTTGTTGAGGTAGGCTTAGAAGTTTTGGCTGCAATTTGTTTTTGAAAATATTACATTTAATAAAAAAGGGGTCATTTCCAGGAAATGAAAAAGGATTCATTTTGAAAAATGTATCAGCATCTGTTGATGAAAATGAGTTTGGACCATTGGTTGAGTAAAATGCAGCCCCCCAACGTTGTTAACTATTCTAACTTTTATACTTTAGGTTAAAGTTACATTATATGCCATCTCTGCTGATGGAGGAAATGCTGATGCAACTCTGTGTGTGTGGTAACTGACATGATGTTACTCATCACTACAAAATCTACTTTATGCATCTTCTGATGGAAATCTGCTCCTTGTGCATAGAGACAGGTGAATAGCTATTCATGTTAGGTAACATATATGGCACAGTGTATGATGAAAGGATTCAGATCAATCTAACACCACACTGCACACAGTAACATAACTACCATCTTCTGGGTTCAGGGTGTGCACCAGGCCCCCCTCTGCGGTCTCCTGCATGCCCCGAGGGGCAACGGGCCCTTGTGAGATTGCACCCCCTGCTCCCCCTGTAGTTACGCCACTGACTAAACATCTTATCTCTGTGGCTCTATATGTTCAGCCTCTTGTTTTCTGCCCATAGTTTCCATATACTGTATGTATGTGTATATATATCTATATATATATATATATATATATATATATATATATATAAAGCACAAACAAATGAAAAGGTGGAACTAGAAAGAATATGAAAGTCTCAAAATCCTCATTTATACCTATTTTTTCATGCATTTACAAGGAAAATTCTAAAACCTCGAAGTAACAAAGTATTTTAAAATTCGCTAAAGGCAGCTCTCATTGACAGCTTATAGATTGTGTACTTTTACATTAGAGCTTTTTGTGGTTTTAATGCTTCATAATTAGCGAAAATGTTCTGTTTCAAAACCATTCTTCGCATGCAATTTTTTTTAGCGCTAAAAAGTTTAAATCGTGACAAAAAAAAAATGAATGTTACTAGATCAGCCCCTAAGTGTATGTATTGAAGTTTCTGGACTTGTGTTTTTTAGGCCAAAATGGCTATATAACTATGTTGCTCTAATAATTATGATAATCATCATCCTCAAATACCAGAAACTTGGCACAATATCTGTCTGCACAACTGTGAAGCTTCTACCATGCAATCAGGATTCCACCTCCTCCCTTCTTCGGAAAGAATGTGGGGTCTGTCTGAGGGGAATGCTAACAGGTCACAGCTCCACTTCGTAGTAATTGTATTATACATATATTAGTGTCAATTTTGAATTATAATATGCATTAATGTAACCTTTAAAATGGATTACAGTTGCTAGACATTATAAATGCTTCACCCTCCCTTCCGATTTCACGACTGGCAGTGCTGTGATGGATGCAGCTGACAGAGAGGGATGCAATAGAAGATGCTCACACCGTTTATAGCAATAGTATGGATGCTGGTTAATGACTAGTAATGTATAGGAGACATGATACAACAATTGTCTTTATAGTTGATACACATGATACAGGTTATCTCAATGACCAAAGCTACAAGGTTAGTGCTACATGTAAAATGGCAGTGCCACCCAGTTTTGGAATATGCTGGTTCTTTATAAATAAGGAAGTTATGAGTAAATGGCACTGCCAAATTATCCTTTTGGAACACTATCCTTAGCATACCTAATCTAACATGACTATAGAACTCAGTGTGTGATTCAGCTTGAAAAAATGCATTTTAACGATTGCCTGTTTTTATCCTAAATGGCCATCTCAATTCGTAATTTCTATTAATCGTCTTCTTTTCTGACTTAGGAGACCAACTGAGCATGTAATGAATTCCTAAAATAAATGGAGGATTGTAAGACAGCGTGATATCCATCTCATTCATCAAAATCAACTGGCGACTGCCTACTTTTCGTCATACACGAATAGAATAATCATATCAAACCCTGGCAGCTGTAACGTACAGGTGTTAAATGCCATGAAAAGCAAAGCAGGGCTCATTTGCCTCAGGCATTGTCATTAAGCTCTAGTGAAATGCTTGCTTTAAGAAAAGTATTTTGTATGCAGAAACTCTGTGAATTTAAAATTACCTGCCAGAAATGCAAGAGACTGTGGACTTAACTTTAATTAGAAACTGTATGAGTTTTAAGGGTAAATAATAGCTTTTCCTAAAAAATATATTTTTTACTAAAAATATTTTTAAAAAATAAAAGGATCTTCCTATTTATTTTTTTTCATTAGGAGACCTCCAGTCCCATAATTTTAGCTGCACACAAATGCTGAGTAATTCAGCTGACAGAGGTCATCATCATCCCCAAATAGGGACTCTAGATTTACGGGTTTATATTGGCTTTCATGGGGAAAATTACTTTATATTGGCTTTAATTCCGATTATTTAAGATGTGATTCAAGTTCCATATGTTTTATCAGGGCAGATACTTTACACTGAACGATGTGAGGTTGCACTGCACATTCCCCTACTCAGCACAGGAATCATTCCAGTTATTGGCCAAGAGGTTTTATGACCACTTCCTGCCACACTTTAATATAATGCTTGGTTAGGGGTGGATCTTCGTCTTTGTCTCCTGGTGTCTGACCCATCTGGATGTTCCCACTGAGCCTGGGTACACCAAGGCCCCATAAAGCCAGTTTGCCCTAGAGGGAATTGAACCTCTATTGTTAAGTCGGGGAGCAGGGACCCCATGAAAGAAACAAGCTAGAGACAGGGTATGTTGTAATAGTACTCTCTAGGAGATTAAGATAGTGAGGGAAGAGAGAAAGAGCAGCTTTGTGCTCCATCAAGGAGGTGTAGCAGACAGTAGCTTCCCTAGGCTCCTAGAGTTGCCTACAGTGAAGGGACATCAGTGTATAGGGTGTCAGGTTTAGATTGTTCTCCCTGACCACTCCACTGGGTGAGATCCGAACCACTTTTGAGGTATTTTTGTCTGGAGGTGCTGTACGACCTTGACTACATCTGCAGGAGGGCCACATTCAGCTGTTTCATCAAACTGTCTTTATCTGCAGATTCCTATTCTGAATATGCCTCTTTGCGACTGTGAGTAACCCTGTGGATCATTTATCTCTGATAAATAAAATATTTCTGTTCTGTTTGACTGCAAGAACCTACCGGTGTCCTTTCTTGTATCTTTCTTATGTTTTATGCATAGTAACCCGTGGGAGTTGTAGTTGCACTACACCACACCATCATTTCTTCCACTTAGCAAAGGCCCTGCTTTAAGTGTTAGAGGCAAATGTAACCTATGCTATGATGCACTAGCTGGACATTAACCCGTTGGTCTAAATAGCCCAAAATATTGTTGCAGTTATTTTGACCAGTTGTCACTCCTGTAACGTAGCACGGTAGCACTAATTATAGCAGGTAATGGTGGTTGACAGACACATTTTCTTGAGAAAACTGTGCTCTGGTACAGCTGAGGGGGTTTGAAGGACCCTGCTAGAGGGTTCTGTGATGGTATGTGAGAGGATGTCTAGTGTGGTGAGAGTTGGTGGATGGATTAAAGGGGAATGTATTCTCTGAAAGTGCAGGTGTGTCTTGACTATTTTTGCATTACTGTAAATGCCTAGGAAAGTGTCTAATTCACTAAGCTTGGTGCAGAGTCAGACTGAGCCGGCAGGACACAGGAAAAAAACAGATAGACCTCACTGTCCCAGACCTGGTCCATGTGTATTGCGTTGCCAGGAGGGGGGCCCTTAAGGTTGCATCCCCAATGGGCCCCAGACAGCCCTGCCAGGTCTGGTCACTGGTGAATGACTGACAGGTGCAGGAGCCTATGTTCTGAGTAACATGGAATACAACTAGAAGTCATTATTTGATTAAATGGATTTAATGAGTAGTTCATGAAAATAACAAAACAGTATAAAGTGCAGTTAGAGAAAAAAATTCTAAATAAAGACCTGTGAGAGACTAACAGAAGATAAAGGCAGAATCCAGTAAACAGGCAGAATGGTTAGAGCTGGCGGAAGACAGACGAGGTCCATGGGGCAGGCCAAGGTCAGTGGCAGGCAACAAGCAAGCAAGGTCAACAAACAGGCCGAAGGTCAAACCAGGGATCACACATAAAACAGAAGTTGGCAACAGCTGGAGACTGGAGAACAGGAGCGAGGAACCATGTAGAGAGCACAAGAACAGACAGGTAACATGGAAACCAAGAAATACAGGAATTGCAGGCTGGAACAGCCTCAGGAGCTTTGATAATCAAGCAAAGGAGAGTTGCAAGAAGCCGGTTTATAAAGGCCCATAATTACTTGTTCAATTACACATGCGATTAACAAGGTAGGCAGAGTTTGAGGCAAATGAGCAGCAGGGAGAGATACAGGGTACACATCAGGAACACTGACCTAAGAACCAGCTCTAAGGACTTCCCAGTGGCTCACAAGGTAAGTGCAGGAGCTGTTCAGTGCCTGATAACCCCAGTCCGACTCTGGCTAGGTGTTAAGGCAAGAGGGTATTGCTGTTCAATTATGGACTAACAGGGGCTTTGGAGTATATCCATACTAAAACACTATTTATCACCTGCGTCAAGCATAGTACAGTTTTGTTATACAAATACATACAGATTATAATCCCTGTTCAATCCCTTTGGCCAAAGGGTTTGTAATTTATTGATCCAAAAGACATCTCTCTTCTCTAATGTACAATCACCCCTCCTCCTCATAGGTTTCAAAACCTTCGTGGCAATACCTGAGCACTTGGCTGTCCCCTTAAACTGCAAGAAATAAGTAAAATAGTTAGCATACAAAATAAAATACAAAAATCCTATAAAGAAATACATCCATTTTGTGTCAGAGGCATCAATTTGGGATATGGAAGTGTACAGGATAAACCAAAAACCACAATTAAAGAGACTCAAGCCCATCCACACTGGAATAAAGTCAAAACGATAAATCAATATCATGGAAAAATACTTTCCTAGCCCTTAAAATCTCTGCGTGTCGCATGATGGGGAAGGGTCCCTCTACAATGAATTGGAATTATCCAACGTGTTTGTACATAAATATTTAACACTAAACCCCCTTAGGTATAAAACACATTACCTGGATACTTAGCTTTCGTCCTCAGTTCAACCGTGGAAAAATATAGTGTTCAAAATGGATACTCATCTTAACTTAGGTAGGTAACTTGTGGTACAAGACTTTGTGGTTCATTCAAATGGGTGACACAAACTGTGCAGGTCCTGTATTGCAGGGGGGGCACCTCTCTTTCACCTGCCCCTAAAGCACAGTTTCCTCCTTGGCAATCATTTCCTTGCCAGCAGAAGTGATACCGATTTTGAATATCCAGCCCGGAACTAATAGTCATCCGGTATCCCGCATTGTTATTTTATCGTATCAGCATGTCTCCACTTGATCACATAGGGGTGTGATTTTAAGGCAATGAAGTTCGCCATGTTAAGGCATAAATTGCATACCTTGTAATTCATTAAAAGTGCATTGATCAGGAGAAATTAAAGAGTAAGAGTTCCATATAGAGAGATAATTTATTGAATCAGATAGTATTCCATATAATATTCCAACCTGTTCAACAGTTTGTGCGCTGTTGCAATCATATCACATCAACCTAATTCATAATAACAGTAGAATCTGATAATGGGTTCCTCATTGTTGTCCAACGGATTGATTAAGTGGTACCATAGATATACAGTACACAGTCCTGCAAAATTATGCATAAATATAGGCACTGAGCAAAGTAGAAGAAAATAAAAAAAGATCAAAAAACAAAAATTTTAAATCAAAAAATCCATAGAAAAGAAAATATATATTTGTCATCATGTCTGTTCCATATTGGCAAATACAAGAGATCCTCTGCACTCAACCAATTAACAATATATTAAGAACATTGAAACATTCTATGCATACAGCTACTAAAAATGCCTTACCCTTTAAACAAAACAGGGATTGTTTGTCCATATATTGCAATATATTTAAGCTGGCCAACTACGTCAAAGTCATCCCCGGTGTGGCCAATTCCAACACTCAACTTGCATCTTATTCATTAAGAATTCTATAGTTTCATTATACATTTTATAAAGGGACTAAAATTTTACCCGCAACTTACTTGCTGCTTTCAAAGTAAAAAAAAAATTAAGCAGGGGTACAATGCGGCTGTGACCACAAAATTCACATAGACAAATACAAGAAGTCCTCTGCACTCAAACCATTAACAATATATTATTGTTCCATATTGGCCTCATCTAAGGCCAAATTGTAGCAACACTGTGTTGGTGGATGGCCATTCAAGGCACCATGTTCTAAAATAAAGGCCTGAAAATTCAGCTGACCATTGAAACCAAAATCAGATTTATATGTTTATTTTATGAAGTGCTGTATGGAGAATTCTTCAGTCTGTCCTTTAAACATATTGATTTGGAAATCAAGAAGCACTGATCACAATTATCACTTAAAGTGATACTGACACTATTTGAATGAATTATTATTCAAAATATAAATGTATATTAAGGGGCACATTTACTAAGATCGAGTGAAGGATTTGAAGTAAAAAAACGTAGAATTTCGATTTTTTTTTTTTGGGGTACTTCGACCATCGAATAGGCTACTTCAACCTTCAACTACGACTTTGACCTTGAATCGAACAATTCGAACTAAAAATCATTCGACTATTCGACCATTCGATTGTCGAAGTACTATCTCTTTAAAAAAAACTTTGACTACCTACTTCGGCACTTTAAACCTACCGAGCATCAATGTGAGCCTATGGGGACCTTCCCATAGGTTTTCTAAGCTTTTTTTGATTGAAGGAAAATCATCAACATGACCTATAGGTAACTTTAAGGGGAACATTTACTAAGGGTCGAAGTAAAATCCTTCGTCTTCGAATAGCGAAGTCGAAGTCTGAAACAGCATTTTACCAATTTATGCTTCAAACTCTTGTTTCTTCTATAGGAAAAACTCCAGTGGTCCCCAATTAAGAGGCATTAACTTGTATCAGAGTTTAAAATAGTCCAATGTCTTTGTATTATTGAACAGACTTGGCTATTCTGCGCCTTAAAGGTTATAACAAATCTAGTGGGCATATATTTTGGATAGTGATCTTATTACCAATATTTTGTGAATATAATATACTCAATCTCAATAAAGCATTTTGGTAGGGCTTGTGTAATACCCTCGACTTATACCCATGGAACCTACGTCTACAATATAGGTCATAAGCTTGGTTCTTCAATTTAATTTCAGAAGAATATACTCTACACTAGGGGGCACATTTACTATGGGTCGAATATCGAGGGTTAATTAACCCTCGATATTCGACCATCGAAGTTAAATCCTTCTACTTCAAATATCGAAGTGAAAGGATTTACTGCAATTCGAACGATCGAAGGTAAATTTGGTCGATCGAACAATTAAATCCTTCGAATTGAACGATTCGAAGGATTTTAATCCATCGATCAAATGATTTTCCTTTGATCAGAAATTGCTAGGAAAGCCTATGGGGACCTTCCCCATAGGCTAACATTGGTGCTCGGTCTAAGTTTTTTTTAAAGAGAGAGTACTTCGATTATCGAATGGTCGAATAGTCGAACGATTTTTAGTTTGAATCGTTCCATTTGAATTCGTAGTCGAAGGTCGAAGTAGCCAATTCGATGGTCGAAGTAGCCAAAAAAATACTTCGAAATTCGAAGTATTTTTTATTCTAATCCTTCACTCTAGCTAAGTAAATGTGCCCCTAGGAGTGCCCATACTTTACTAATGCAAGGTCTACTTTTAGGGGCCCATTTACTTAGTTCGAGTGAAGGAATAGAGGAAAAAATAGTTCAAGTTTTGAATGTTTTTTTTGGGTACTTCGACCATCAAATGGGCTACTTCGACTACGACCTTCGACTAAAAATCGTTCGACTATTTGACAGTCAAAGTACAGTCTCTTTAAAAAAAATTTCGACCCCCTAGTTCGCCACCTAAAACCTACCGAGGCCAATGTTAGAAGGTCCCCATAGGCTTCCTAACAATTTTCTGATCGAAGGAATATCCTTCGATCAATGGATTAAAATCCTTTGAATCGTTCGATTTGAAGGATTTAATCGTTGGTTCGAACGATTATTCCTTCGATCGTAGGAATATTGCAAAATCCTTCGACTTCGATATTCGAAGTCAAAAGATTTTACTTAGATGGTCGAATATCGAGGGTTAATTAACCGTCTATATTCGACCCTAGGTAAATCTGCCCCTTAGTGATGTTGGCCCATTATGATCTACATCCATAGGATTGTTAGCATTCTGTTCCATGGAAGATATTACTTAAATATTATATTGATTTATGGGAGAATTTATATGACTATATTTAGCAAACAAGTATTTTTATGTAAACTTAACATAATAAATATCTGAATGAAAAGAATGAAATAGGATGATGATTTAGACAAACAGTGTTGACAGTGTCTTGAGATCTACTGATCATCAGCTAAAGGTCTACTGGTAGATCCCAATCTACCTTTTGGGCACCCCAACTCTACACAGTCTCAAATACAGGCCCTTTGGGATTCCTCAATGCAACTTTTTGGATGCTGAGAGCAGGCATGGAGTGAACTGTTGATCGCTGTATACTTCCTAAAAATTTGGAGAAATATATTCAAATAGATCTACCTCCAAGCATATGTACAGAAAATCCAATCTGTTTTTATGACATGAAAATGTTCATGTCATGAAGTCTAGTCAGTACAATCTCCCCTCAGTGTAATTCACCGTATGTAGCTTGGCCAGAAAATTCTGTGTATGCTTCAAATGTTATTTAGTCTCTATCAAGGGATTAAGAAAGCTGTCCATCAGACTAAAAATAGGATCTGTTCTATACTCCCTGGAGGATGGGCAGGGTTCTTATCTAAAGGTAGCCATAAACACTTGAACTTGTATGGTTAACCTGATATATTTGAATGTCAATCATGGTATATAAGAGGCACCGACTCTAATTGATCATGTGATAGAGGTGATAGAAGTGAAAGCATCTGAAAACGTTGCCCGTGAAAGGAAAACTATACTCTGCGAAGAATGTTGGTCTCTATAAAAATGTATTGACTAAAACTGCTCATACTGTACAGATGCAGCCACTTTGGTTTGTCTGTTTGACACAGAATAACTAAACACAGATATCCCATTTATCTCATTTAACACAGAAAACTGCGTCACAACATCCCACCTAATTAAAGCATTCACTATTGTGAACAATGGAGCTTTGGTATGCTAATGAAAAGGTTAAATGCATTAAATGAGTTAAGATGACTTTAGATAACACAGTTTCTTCAATTAACCCTGAGTCATGACACATTTAACTCACAAATCCAAGTGGCTTCATCTGTATGTAAAACCCTGCTTCATGTAAATAAACCATTTTTATAATAATATATTTGTTTAGTAGTATGTGCTGCATTATTTCTGGTCAGGTGATCTCTGAGGCAGCACACAGACCATCACAAAATGGTGGCTCAAGGCAAGAGATGTAAAAGGGCAAGATTTACTTAAATATTTATACCAGTTTGATAAGATTCTTTAATATGCCACTTAATATGATATAAGCTATCTGTTGTTTAAGTATTTATTTTGGGGGTATAGTCTTCCTTTAAAGGAAAACTATACCCCCAAAATGAACACTTAAGCAACAGATAGTTTATACCATATTAAGTGGCATATTAAAGAATCTTATAACACTGGTATATGTATTTAAGTAAATATTGTCCTTTTACATCTCTTGCCTTGAGTCATCATTTTGTGATGGTCTGTGTGCTGCCTCAGAGATCACCTGACCAGAAATACTAAGACTCTAACTGTAACAGGAAGAAGATTCGGGGATATTTAGTCGCCTGGCGACAAATCACCTCTTCTGCAGGGTGACAATCTCCCCGAACTGCTTACCCCCTGCTATAATGAGAAAATGCCAGTGCCAATGTACTCGTGGCACTTCAATTTCCGAAGTGACCTGAAGTTGGCTAACGAGGAAACTTCGGGCGAATATCCATTTTAACCGGTGAAGGGCAGGGGGAAGGTAGTTCAGGGAGATTGTTGCCTCGAAGAAGAGGAGGAGATTTGTCGCTGGGGTGACTAATCTCCCCGAATCTGCTTGTGTGGCCAGACCCTTAGGGGCCAATTCATTAACTTTGAGTGAAGGAATAGAAGAAAAAATACTTCGAATTTCATTTGTGTTTTTTTGGCTACTTCGACCATCGAATAGGCTACTTCGACCTTCGACTAAGACTTCGATTCAAACTAAAAATCATTCAACTATTCAACCATTTGATATTCGAAGTACTGTCTCTTTAAGAAAAAACTTCGACCCCCTAGTTCGCCACCTAAAAGCTACCGAACCCAATGTTAGCCTAAGGGGAAGGTCCCCATAGGCAAACAAAGCCAATGCTATGATAGATTAAAAAATGTTTAATTTCTGGTGTCAGTATCTCTTTAAGTAAAATAGTAGAATTTTTTTGTACTTTCCCTTTTTTGTTTCCTCATACATGGATTACTGAATTGCTCTCACAGCAATACAATATATATCGCTGGTGCTTCCCTTTTATATGCAGAATAATATGCAAGACTTTGCACCAACAGACAAACGTGCATAAAACTTCCAACGTCTTCAACTGTCCAATTAGTCACCAGTCTAAGCCTTTATTAGATTTCCTTTTTTTTTAACACAAGATACAATTATCAAGTGTGTTTAGCTGTCAAGGGTTCTCAGCAACTAATAGATGCTCTTAGCAAGGACATCTTAAAATATATTACCTATTGATCAGCTCTGAGATCTTAACCACAGATTCTGTAATTGGCGATGCATAAAATCACTTGACGAAAAAAAAGATTAAATTATGTGCGGAGGCCCTAATGGTGAAAGATTGTACTCTAGTCTAGCTAGGGGAACATTAGAGGTGATTTACACACATGTGACTTAAAGTGATACTGACACTAAACAACTACTTTTTAAAATATGTACATTAAAAGTTAAAAGTTTTCTCAAGTAAATTTTAAGACATTTGAGAAACTCATGACGAGTCTAGAACAAGAAAGAATTTAAAGGCATGCAAAAGAAAATTGCCAAGCTGAACAAGTACAGGTATGGGATCTGTTATCCGGAAAACCGTTATCCAGAAAACTTTGAATTATGAGAAGGACATCCCCTATAGACTCCAGTTTAATAAAATAATTATTTGTTTTAAATGATGTCCTTTTTTCTCTGTAATAAGAGAATCCAAACTCAGATAAAATGAATCCTTATTGGAGGCAGAACAATTCTGTTGGATTGAATTACTGTTTAAATGATTTTTAAGTAGACAAGATATGGAAATCCAAATACAGAAAGACCCCTTATCCGGAAAATTCAATAAAAACGTTTGTGCCATTTACTAAAAATACATTATTAATAATTACAATAAGGTAACATTAATTCAATTACAGGTATGGGATCTATTATCCGGAAACTTATTATCAAGAAATCTCTAAAATACATTTAACTTATCAGAATTTGTGTAATTTTAGAGGTTTTTTTTCTACTCTAACTTTTTCTACTTTTTCTCACAATTAAAAAAGGCAGATGTTTGCTTATTTATTAAGAAATCAGAATATAAGAAATAAGATTGAATAAAATTGTTAAAAAACTTAAAATTCTGAAAAAAAAACTTGAATACCTCAAAACTGCACTCTACTTATAGGGGGTTATTTATTAAAGGTCGAATTTTAGAGCTATGTGAGCTTTTTAGACCTCAAATGAACTCACAACTCGAATGGTTTCTAGTTTAAGAAAAAACTCAAATTAAATTGACAACCTGAAAACCCAAATTGATTGAGTTTTCCAAAAAAAAAACCTCAAATCGATTAAATTGATCAGGTTTTTGAGCGAAACCCACTGGAAAAGACTCAAGCATCATCTTCAAATGGTTCAAGGGACCTCTGCCATTGACTTCTACATGATTTCGACAGATTTTAGATGGTGTATTTTCTGTCTAAGCTATTTCCAAGATTGTGGTATAATAAATCTTTTTTTTTTAACCTGAAAATTGTTTTTTACACAAAAATACCCTCGAAAAAATTTTTTTGTGAAAAACACAACTAACATCAAGTTTAAAAATTTCAAAAATTTGAAAAACTCAAATTTAAAAAGCCATTTGAATGTTTCTGATTTTTAAAGGGGACATATACCATAATTTTTGACTCCTCATTAATCCATTCCTCAAACCATAAAATTGAAGGGAACATGTTATACTATGTACCTTTAGGTTCAACTTAAGGGGTTAATTGCTTGAAAACTGAAGTCGCCCCTCCCTCTCTCAAGACTTCCTGTGCTGAGATCCATACAGACTTTGTGCGGCCGTCGGCCGTCTCTTGCTTTCCCCAGCTATCCACAGCCACTGAGAAGGACAGGGCGTGCAGGCATGGGCGGGGCTATTTGCTGACGTCATCTTGACGGCTCGTCACATTAGGGTCCTTCACAGTACTGCTATTCTCCCCACCCTGCTTTGGATGTATACCCCTCCCTTGAGAAAAAAAAAAACGGAATCCATTTGTCTGCAGATTCCAGATCTTCCCTTACCAGCTCTCCCTCTCTGGGTATCGCTCCTCTCAGTTACCGGCTCTTGCTTCCTCTCTCTTATCAGCTTTCACCCTGCCTGGCTCTCACTCCCCAGCTCGCTCATTCTAAGGCTCCCCCTTCTCCTTACAGCACAGATAACAGAAATGCTTGACAGGTCTTGATTTTTGTTGTTTCTCCTTTCTGTGTGTGTGCATGCGTCTGTGTGTAAGGGGGAGAGCCTTTTGAAGCAGACAGACCGGCAACAAAAATCAAGCGTTTCTGCTATCTTGTTATCTGTGCTGTGGAATTTGCGAGCTGGGGAGTGAGAGAACTGTGAGGGAGGGGAAGCGAGAGCCAGGCAGGGAGAAAGCTGCTAAGGGAGAGGGAGCAAAAGCCGGTAACAAGAGGGATTGAGAGCCAGGGTGGGAGAAAGCTGCTAAGGGAGAGGGGAGAGAGGTGGTAAGGGAGAAGTAATGAGAGCAGGTAAGGGAGGGAGAGTCAGAGAGGGAAGAAGATACATTTGGCAATAAAAATGACACCCTGCAATAAAAAAAATGTATATTGGTAGTGCAGCCACAGATAGCATATCTAAACACCACTTAATTTTTTTATCAACCCTCTGCAACCATTTTGTCTTTCTATGTTGGTATCAAGTAGTGGAATTCCACATTTTTTAGTAACAACTTCATTCCACTTATTTCAGCACAACTGCTGGGGATTTCTTTCTGTTACAACTAGATCAGGCAGCAGCAAAGACAGCTATGTGCAGCTGGGAACAGACACAGGCCGTGGGAGGGGAGGGGTTCTCCGAGCTGAAGCAGATTTCAGCCTGTCAGTCAGTGATGTGAACATTTCCTGTGAGAGAATGAACAGACACGCCCACACCTCATTTCAGCTTAGACTCTGAGCAGTAAGGATCTCTCTGCAGCTCTGATATAGTGACAGTTTTAAGAGGTGAATTGCTATCAAAACACTTTTTTTCTGCATCATTACACATTTGGGGGTTGGGTGACTACTATATCTGAATATAAAGATTACATGAAATGTCCCCTTTAAAAATTATTGCCTTTCTAGAAACGTTTACAAGTGTTGTTATAGAAGAGGTGAAAAAGTCTTGGGAAGGGAAGAGTAGAACCACTTGTAATCTTTCATTCACAGAAAAAAAGGCTCTTACTGCACTTAAAAATAATAAAGATATCATAATCAAGAAGGCAGATAAGGGAGGGGCAGTGGTTGTGATGGATGTAGCCAATTATAGGTCAGAAGTCCAGAGACAACTTGAGACCCCTGGCCACTATGCCCTGATTGATAGTGATTCGACTGGAAAGTTGAAGAAAATGATAGATTTAATGGTAACTGAGGCCCATATTACAGGAATTATTGACAAAACGACTAAAGATTTCCTGATTACAGATTTTCCTAGGATCCCTACTCTATATGTGTTACCTAAAATACATAAGACACTAGAAAACCCACCTGGAAGACCTATAGTGTCGGGCATCGGTTCAGTGCTTAAACCCCTTTCTAAATTTATTGATTATCATTTACAGGAGTTAGTCTGTAATCTCGCCACCTGCCTTAAAGACACAAACAATCTTTTGATTAAACTTCCGATGGTAAACTCAGGGGTTTTACTCTGTAATATTGACATACAAAGTCTTTTTACTGCCATACCCCAAGATGAAGGGATTAAATATGTAGAGGAAGCCCTGTTGGAAACTAATATGACGAATGCAAAAATATACTTCATACTTGACTGTCTCGAAGTGGGGCTGAAAAAGAATTATTTCAAATTTGAAGACTCGTTCAATTGGCAAAGGCAGGGGACGTCTATGGGAATCAGCGGTGGCACCGTCCCCGGCTAATCTATTTGTTTATGATTTGGAAAAGAAACTGTTTCTTAAAGAGCCATATTTGAAATATATATTATCCATTATTTTAGGTATGTGGATGACATCTTAATTCTGTGAGATGGACCACTTGAAGCATTTACGAATATGGTTGATTCTGCCAATGAAGCTCACCGGACAGTCAAGTTTACCAAAAATGAGATTCATTTTTTAGACGTACAAATTAAATTGGAAAACAATTGTTTGAGCACTAATTTGCATCGCAAGGCAATGGATAGGAATAATCTTTTGCATAGGAAGAGTTTTCATAACCTTCAAACCCTAAATGCCATTCCTAAGGGGCAATATATGCGAGCAAAGAAAATTGCATCCAGTGAAAGGGGGTATAAAATAGCATGTAAAGACTTAATTGACAGGTTTATACAGATGGGGTACCCCAAAGGGAAACTTAAAGCAGTGGAAGAGGAAGTCCAGAAGATAGAACGCACTGAAATACTAAGACCTAAACAAAAGAAAATCAACCGGGATTAACTAACTTTTGTTAGTAAATATGATAATAGGAGTAAAATGGTAGAAAGAATTGTTAAACAATATTGGCCAGTACTCCAGACTGATGCCACTTTCGGACCTCTCTTTTCTAACCTTCCCGGTTTTCATACAAAAAAGGCAAATCAATACGGGATGCATTGTGCTCCAGTGTAGGATCAGATAGACTAAGTACACCATTTAAAGGTAAGGCGAAAGTTGGTACCTTCCCGTGCATGGAGTGCAATTGTTGTAGTTCTATTATAAAGGGTCCTGATATAAATCATCCAACATCAGGGCAAGAAATTAAGCTGAATGCGTTTGCTACATGCAAAACAACCTATGTGATATATGTCTTGAAATGCCCGTGTGGGAAGCTGTATGTGGGCAAAACTATTAGACCTGTGAATGTTAGGATCAAGGAACATAAGGGCAACATAAGAAATTTTAAAGTTGACAGTTACTCTGATACATCTGTATCTAGACATTTTCATAGGGCTAAGCATAATGTATGTCAGCTTAAATGGAAAGTATTAGAAACAGTACCAAAACCGATTAGAGGAGGGGATCACAGCACCATATTGTTACAAAGAGAAGCGAGATGGATTAGGCGTTTGGAAAGTACCCAGCCTAAGGGGTTAAATAAACAATACAATTTGTTATGCTTTTTATAACTGATGTAAGGAATTAATGTACTGTTTTTTACCCCTAGGTATTATAATTAGTCAGCTAGCTGTATGGTCAAGGATCTCCTACAGAATCATGTAAGGGTGAGTCCACTTTAACAGGTAAATACATTGTTAGCTACTAGTATCCAGTAATACTGCAACAATGTTGCGGAAAAATTGCCAGCATGATTAGACATTTATAGAGCAACATATTGCTGTTAATGTTCACAACATAGTAACAATAACAAGTGATTGGATAGGCTAATTTGCAGTGTCCATTTGTACCCACAGGATAGGCTGATCTAAGCAGTTTCCTGGTTTTAACTAAAAATTTTATTCATTTTATACATGAATATTTATGGTTATACACAGTAATAACATTGTGTCACAACAACGCATATGCACCTATAGAATTAGAGATACACTAAACCTGTACCATGTTAGAATGGTTTTTACTATGCACTTTATAATTATTTTGTTGTATTATGCACTGAATGCACTTCGTTTCAGGATACACTAAGGGGTTAATTCTGTGAAATTAACCCATGAGACATGTGATAGGTCACATGAGGTCTTTTAGGTTTGTTGTTTGATTGTTCCTGCACACTTGACAAAGGGCGCTGCCCGAAACATGTTGTGTACCTCTATCCCCAATAAAGAAGTTTTGCAGTCCAGTTGCTGCCTTGGATTTGTCCCACACCTCCACATATTTCTACAGATTGACTAAGGTAATAATTAAGCCTTGTTGGATACAGAACAATCCTGTTGTGTTTAATTCATATTTAAAAAATTCAGTTGTAGAATTAAAGTATGGAGATCCACAGGTTGTGCTGTTCTACCAATAGATAATGAAATTACTCATTATTTGGGCCTTGTGGGGCCCCCTATACAGGGTCTGCTTCCTCTGTAGTTACGCCCCTGGTCCCTTATCTGAAAACCCCAGGTCCCGAACATTCTTTGATAACAGGTCCCATACTTGTATGTGGTTCAAATTATGTAAATATCCTAAATCTGAGAAACTCCAGACAGCCACAATAGAACCACTGCAAAACAGAGCACTTGTACAGCACAATGATGAACAGGTTTGAATATGTTTTTCATCTGCATAATGATTTCAAGAAAACCCCTTAGAATCAAGGTAGGAACATGGGCACTAGGATGTAATGTTACATATAGCTTTTATTATGTGATATACTTAAATGCTGCCTTTACTGCAGATGAATACTAAGCTGTTATTTCTAAGCTAACTTGGATTTGGCAAGGATGAGCAACCAGGGATCAAAAAGGGGTGAGGGGAGACAAGAAGTCTATTATTTGTAGCCTGTCTGAACACCTTCAATGAATTCCTAATTGGCTTCTGTAGGTCTTTTGTATATAAGTGAGGAGGTTTATTTATAAAGACATGCCAAGATAACCAGTGGTGAGCACTAAAGCATGAAACCTATTTCAGGTAGACAATCAGGTTATTCTTAGCCTCTTCGCACTGCTCATTTATTCTGAACAGGAGTCTCTTTGTAGAACTAAACACAGATTCAAAGTAATAGTTCTTCAGAAACTAAAATTGTTCTGGTGGGAGTTTTTATTCTTTCGGTCACTTTTTTTGGTTAGTATTGTTGCTTCTATGGCCCCATATTCAGCAGTGGTTTGTAACGAAGAAGCAAGAGTTATTTATAAATCTCAGAGCATTTTGCTACAAAAATTTTAAAATGCCTTTTGCTGGCGAGTGAATATAAGCAATGGACAACACAGCTATGGACACCAGTAGCCACAAACAATTTATGAAAAATGAGGAGAGCAATCCAAAAGCAGAATTCCTGCTGCAAGGTGCTTTATTGCTGACTACCATATACACAACATGTATTGTCAAGTTATCAAGTGTGTGGACACCAGTAGCATTGTGGTGCTGGAGTCTGAAGTTCGACTCTAGCCAGGACATTGTCTACAAGTTTTTCTGGTATACCTGTCCCTATGTGGGTTTCCCCTGGGTTCTCTGGTTTCCTCCTATTTGCCAAAAACACATAGGCTACCGCTACAATACCCATGCTCACAGTAATTCGAGCATACCAAAAAGCCCTAAAAATGGCGATGCATAACTCCCAGACATGGTCTGTCTGGACCCCCTGGTGGGGCAACACCAGTTTACCCCACTTTCAACTCATATCAGAAGTTAGCTGCTGGGCCAATCATGGCATCAAAACCATAAAAGACATCATAGAAGGAGGTGACATTAAACAATTTCCAGTCCTACAGCAAGAGTATAACCTCCCTTTTAATATGTTATTTCGCTACCTGCAACTTAAACCTGCTTTCCCGTCACAATTTCCTGTTAGACCAATAATAACCGAAGAAACAATGTTAGAAAAATATCTGCTCAAACCAGGCCTGAGGAAACCACTTTCACTCTGTTATACAATTCTTTTGCAGGCAGGTCCTGATCCATTGGACAAACCTAAACAAAAATGGTTAAGGGACATTCCTGAAATAGGAGATGATACGTGGAAAGACGCTCTAAAACAAATTCCTGAACTGACTATGTCTATAAAAGACCGGTATATACAAGTTAGATCTTTTAACAGAATATACTGTACAATACTCCATACAGGCTGGCAGCATCCGATGCTTGCCCGAAATGCAGAAACTCAGTGGGGACATTATTTCACTTGTTCTGGGAGTGCACAGAAATACAGCAGTTGTGGAAGGAGGTTATACTATACATGGTAGCAGAACTTAACCTGCCTGATACATACTCCCCTCTGACCTGCCTCCTAGGTGTCACAAAAGACTCAACCATGGACTTGTGCACAAGTCTATGCTATTTACAACTGTTGTATTATGCCAAAAAATCAATCCTACTCCACTGGAAATCTATGACAGCCCCCTCGCTTAGTTTTTGGAAAAAAAATATGATTCCTTACCTAAACACAAACTGACCTGTAGCTAGAGGCTGCCCAAAAAAGTTTGATTCAGTGTCGGGTACCTGGGTAACAGTGCAAAGATAATAAGGTGGTGTATAGATACTCAAGCATATAGATCAGGGCTGCCCAACTGGCGGCCCACGACCCCCCCTTCTTTGGCCCCCCAGATGCTGTGTCTGTTTACCATATGTAAGATTTAAAAGGTATCACTGTAGAGATAAACTACACCCTGCATTGTTTAAACCTCAAATTCAGACTCTAATCACCTGTATCATACCTGTGATCCCTCTGTATTGTTCACACTTGTGACACCTCTATTGTTTATATTCTAAAGGCCTGTACTGTTCACACCTGAGACCCAGACTGAAACTTCCCACATTGTTCACCTGTTCACACTTTATTCAAAATGCTAATGGGGCACCAGCACTGTGTCACTGTATGTAGTACATATTAGACTGAGAGCTTTACTTGTCTCCTTGCTCTGCTCTGTACCTTCCCAGGGCTGGAACTAGGGGCAGGCAGAGTAGGCACCACCTAGGGCGCAATCATGGGCGGGGCACACTTTTAAGGGGAATTTCCTTTCTTTTTTAAACCCTGATTTGCTTCTCCTTTAATATTTTTTCAACTTTATAAACCACCTGTTCCAGACAGAATCACTCCCCAGCTCCCTTTTGGCAGCTGCTGGCACAGGTACATATTTGTGGGCAACATCTTGGCTGCTACTTGCACAGGTAAACAGATGATATGATGGATATATAGCTGCTGCTGGCACAAGTACATATATGGAGGCAATAGTGTGTATTTTTGGCTGATGCTGGCACAGGTACAGATTGGGGCTATATAAGGGATTGGCTGCTGCTGGCTCAGGTACATGGGGCAATATGGTGGCTGCTGGCACAGGTACACAGATGTTTGAGGGCAATATGATGGATTATTGGCTAATGCTGGAACAGATGTAAATTGGGGCAATATGATGGATTCTTTTGGTTGTCGCTGGCATAGGTACAGATTGGGGGTAAAAATATGATGGATGTTTTGTCTTATGTTGGCACAGGTACAGATTGGGGCCTGGGGGCAATCTGAGGGATTGACTGCCATTGGTATAGGTACAAATGGAGGCAATATGATAGGTGCTGGCACAGGTACAGGGGGCTATATGACTGGTAATGTGGGAAATGGTAATGCAGGACTGGGTGGGGGGGCACTGATTGAAGCCTTTGCCTAGGGTGCAAAATACCTTTGCCAGGCCCTGCCTCCCTGTGTGTGCCATTCTCTGCTTGCCCAGTGTTGCTTGCCCTATCCTACCTGTGGGATGTAAGCCTGTTAGGGGTTTGTTAGCATTTGGAAATTGTTGTTAAGGGCCCCTAAGGTGTTTAATCATGTGTTGGGGGGTTGTTGTATTATCCACAGGGGAGGATGAGGCATATGGATTTAAGGGGATGTTTTTAACATGACTTCAATTTTTCACATATGAGTGATGAGGGACTTCCCTGCAGTGAGCACCAACCATTTGTTCTTTTGGTGTGCTACCACCGTTAATGTGGATACGATCTTAAAAGTTCTTGTGGTAATATGGGTGTGGTTTACAGTGGGCGTGGTTTAAAAAGGGGAGTGGCCAACACTGACTTCCATTATTGGCCCTCCTCCACATAGGCCAGTAAAATTGTGGCCCTCTGTACCACAGAATTTGGACAGCACTGATATAGATGAATAAGACACTAGACCTCTTTCCTTTCCTTAATCTTTCTCTTCTTTTCCTCTCAAGGTTTGTATAACTTGTAATGTTGTTTGTGTTAATAATGAAACTCAAAAAATATAATCTTTAAACATATAGGCTCCTAATACAATTGAACAGGGACTGACGTGAATGATGTATAATATCTCCAACGTGGTGTGCAATATGATAATAGGCCACCCGCTCTATTGAATGAAAAAAATACTTTTTCCTCCAAACTTCTGTAAATCATTTTTTTTTATTCAGCATTGTTTATTTGTTGAGGTTTGAAAAACTGTTTCTTCTTCTATTTAATCTGAATATCAGCTTTGTCATGCATATGAAGCCCTGGTGTTTCCTACGATGATTAATGATAAACACTTTTGCTCTAGAGTGCTACAGCCAGCTTGAACTATAGTTAGTTGCTATAGTAACCTCCTCATGTGCTGGTACCATGGGCTTGAATATACCATTGACTCTGGGATGTTCTGATGGGAAAACAAAGAATTGCTGAACTACAAACAAAGCTCAACCATGCTATTCTTTTGGGTACGAAGTCTGGTAACTTCACAAAAAAAAGTATTTCGCTAACTTACTTTCTTAATGCATGTCTAAGAAAAGGTTAGCTATGCTGCTTATGTAAAGGCATGGTAGTTGTGCTCAGTTTGTAGAGGCTTGATGCTTATCGGTAACGTTTTATGTACTGAGCCCCAACAATGCCCAAGCATATGAGACATTATGGATAGTGATATACATTTTATTCATTCTATGTGGATGGATAACACAGCATCCAGGTTAGTAGTAGTAACATATAAAAACCTAAAACCACTCTTCTGGTCCTGATACCCGCATAGACATATTATTGTTATTTAAAAATGTACTTGCTGAAACAAGGGCCACTTGGCAACTAATAATAATAATCTTTTCACACATTTTCTTTTGCAGATCTTGAAATTCAATTAACTTTGCCACTTCCCAAATGTGTCATCCATTTATGATAATTGATAGAGCAGTTGAATAGGTTAAGTGCTGTGCTGATAGGTGACTACATACATATATTAATACCAGATTTATTTTAATACAATAATGTCAGTCTATTCATAGTGCTTGGGGAGCTTATACGCCATGCCAATAAGCCCCAGGACACCACATGTGGCAATGTATGGGGCAGATTTATTAAAATGTGAGTTTAGAGCTTAATACATAAAAACTCACAGATTCTTAATCTTTCTTTTCTATAAAGAATACATTGAATACATAGGGGCAGATTTATTACTATTTATTTATTATTATTATTTATTATTATGTCATACATAAAACCTCACCCAAGTTATAGTCATTCCTATAGGATTTTTAGAAGCGTATTTATTAATGGGTGAAAATTAGAGTTCACCATTTGATAAATACACTTCTAAAAATCCCACAGGAATAATTAGAATTTGGGTGAGTTTTTATGTATTACATAATAATAAATAATAATAATAATAAATAAATAGTAATAAATCTGCCCCCAGGTACTCATTGGGGGTCATTTATCAACACTGGGCAAATTTGACCATGGGCAGTAACCCATAGCAACCAATCAAATTGCTGCATTTATTGTTCTACTTCCAGCTGGCTTCAAAAAAGCTAATCACTGATTGGTTGCTATAGGTAACTGCCCATGGGCAAATTTGCCCAGTGTTGATAAATGAGCCCCAATGTATTCTTTATGGAAAAGAAAGAGTAAGGATCTGTAAAGCAGCCTAAGGCATAGAGGAGGGGCAGGCAATATTTGATTGACAACTGAGATTTTGAAATTAGTTTATAACAGTTAGTTATAACAGCTACAGATGAAGCCACTTGGATTTGTGAGTTAAATGCGTCATGACTCAGGGGTAATTGAAGAAACTGTGTTATCTTAAGTCATCTTAACTCATTTAATGCATTTAACCTTTTCATTAGCATACCAACGCTCCATTGTTCACAATGGTGAATGCTTTAATTAGATGGGATGTTGTGACACAGTTTTCTGTGTTAAATGAGATAAATGGGATATCTGTGTTTAGTTATTCTGTGTCAAACAGACAAACCAAAGTGGCTGCATCTGTATGAATGATTTAAAGGACCAGTAATATCCGCTTCCGCTCCTCTTCATAAAAGGCGACATGGCGACAATCCATCGTGCGGCGTCAATTTGTTCCCTCTGGCTGTCACCTATAAGGAAGGCAGGGAGGAGAAAACAAGCGCTGCACAATGGATTGCCCAATCGCTTTCTGATGAGGGGCGCAAGCAGAGTTTCAGTCAGTTATTTCTTAATAAAGACATAGGGGCAGATGCACAAAGCCTCGACTGTTTTTTTACTTCGAATTCGACCTTCGATTCGAACGGTCGAGCAATCCTCCGATCAGGTGAATAGTCGAATTCGATGATCGAAGTGGACAAGTACGATTATCGAAGGATGTATTAGTTCGCCTATTCGACTATCGAAGGATGCATTAGTTCGCCTATTCGACTATTCGACTACACTCGAAGGATACCTTATTTATCACATTTTCCCCCGAAGTTTTCTTTGTACCCCATCTTTGACCTACCGAAGTTGATTTTGGACTTCGACATTCGAAGATGATCGAATAGTCGAGGAAAAATAATCGATCGGTCGAGGTAAAAATCGTTCGACTATTCGATTTCCTACTATTTTCTTTGCTGGTGCTCTCCACTGTAGTGGGTGTATAGTGACACCTATGGGATCACTTTATAAACTGTTTTTTTAGTTCTGGCTGCACTAGAGGTTTGGTGAATTACATTAAAATAAATACTGACACCACAAACATGTTTGTTTTAAAATCTATCAGAATATAACCTAAGATTTTCAAGTATCAATGGCTTAAAAGATTATATTTTAGTTCTATTTTTTTTAAACATCACTTCAAATATTAATTGGCCCTATCTATCCTTACGCTTCACTAAATGGTTAAATGTTTTAAAGCTGCATGGAATGCTGGGAAACACTGGCTTACTTATAAAAACCCCCACCAGATGCCATTTGGCTTAGATTTTTTTCAGAATGGACATTTTGCCAGCTGCCATTTTTGAGGCCCAAGAGCAGGCTGAGGAGCAGGAACACCTTGTCCCTGCTAGGATCAGGCAGGATCACTTCAGGAGACCTGTACTTTGTTTGGACGAGTTGTCTGATGATGAGGTTGTGAGGATGTTCCGCCTGAGTCGTGCAGCCATAGTGCAGGTTTGTGGTCTCATCAGTGAGGCCATTGAACTTGTCGGCACGGTCTCAGGCAGTGCCTGGGATGTGCAAGCTGCTTGCAGTTTTGCATTTCCCGGGCACTGGCAGTTTCCAGCTGGTTTCTTCACGCCTCATTGGCATGAGCCAGCCCACCTTTAGCAGGAGACTAACACAAGTGCTCACGGCACTACTGCAGCACTCGCAAAGGCTCATTTCCTTCCCCTCAACTCAGGCAGAGTGGATAAGATTGAAACAGGATTTTTTCCTAATTGGCCAATTTCCAAATTGCCTAGGAGGCCTTGATTGCACTCATGTTGCACTCACACCACCTCGCCATCACCAGGAGCGCTACCAAAATCGTAAGCGCTCCCATTCCATCAATGTGCAGGTGGTGTGTGATTCCAACATGCGCATCATGAGTGTGAGATCTGGCTTTCCTGGAAGTGTCCATGATGCCACTATCCTGCGTCAGTCAGCTCTCCATGGCCTCTTTACCCGAGGAGAAATGCCGGACGGCAGGCTTGTGGGTAAGTTCTATTTTCAATTTCATACAAAGACACTTCAAATATTATTTTAAAGGTGATATGTATGTATTTTCAAGAATTGTTTCCCTTTTTGCAGTCTGGCTACAATAGATGCACTATGCATCTTGGGACCTGTAGTTTAGTTCAATCAGCTCACTTTGTTAGGGCTTTTAATTCTTGCCACCTGATTCAGTTTACAGGTGAGATGTGTTAAAGGGATGATTTCTTAATGGATCTGCACACACACAATTATTTGCATTTGGGGGGGGGATTACCTCTTTTATTGTGCGACCAATGCTCATTTGAACCTGGGTGGAGTCACCTTTAGAAAACATATTGGTAAGTGGCAGAGTTTGTTTAGCAATGACCGGCTTTTGTGTGGCTACTTAAATTTATTTTGATTTGTGTTAATGAATTTTTCTTGTTTGATCTACACGTATGGCTTCTTCTGTTTTTTTGTTTCAAATGACATTACCCATGTTACTATTTTGGACAAGCGCCTTGGCAAAAAAGAAAAACAAACACACCCAGTAATGTTTTAGTGGCTTTACTGACACAATCTTTGTCAAAATCCAAAAAAGTTGAACAACAATAAAAAGACAATATATATCTGTATAAAGTTTGTTTGTTTTTGGAACACACAATATTTATTTTAAACCATTAAATATGTACCTTAGCTGGAAGCCACAGGAGGAATTTGGTCTCAACATATATTTCAAAATATAGCAGCCCCTATAGACCACTAAAGGGCAAAAGCTTTACAAAGCATTTGTTGCATGACATTGCTAATGCACCCCAGGATTCATCATGGCCAACTTTACATTAAACAGTATCCAAAAATTTGGCCCTTGATAACCTTGTGTCCAAAACAATAATATAACAATCAATATGATCTACAAATGACACTTGTCACTATATGACAATTTGGCCAGTTTAAAAGTATCAACAATATGAGATTAGTGCTGGCCAGGTAGAGTGTTGGACACCCAACATTGCTTGATAGTGCAAAGTAACAACCAAGGCTTTGTGCCTTTAAGGCATATCATACACCTTGGACTTGCTATTTAATGAGCACAGGTGGAGGAGGAGGAGGAGGTAGGCGTTAGCACCTATTATGAGTGCTTGGTAGCCAAAGTAGGCCAGAGGTAGCCAACATAACTTCTTGTGCAAAGTAACAATGCTTTGTGCCTTTAAGGCATATCATACACCTTGGACTGGCTATTTAATGAGCACAGGTGGAGGAGGAGGAGGAGGAGGAGGTAGGCGTTAGCACCTATTATGAGTGCTTGGTAGCCAAAGTAGGCCAGAGGTAGCCAACATAACTTCTCGTGCAAAGTAACAATGCTTTGTGCCTTTAAGGCATATCATACACCTTGGACTTGCTATTTAATGAGCACAGGTGGAGGAGGAGGAGGAGGAGGAGGAGGTAGGCGTTAGCACCTATTATGAGTGCTTGGTAGCCAAAGTAGGCCAGAGGTAGCCAACATAACTTCTTGTGCAAAGTAACAATGCTTTGTGCCTTTAAGGCATATCATACACCTTGGACTTGCTATTTAATGAGCACAGGTGGAGGAGGAGGAGGAGGAGGAGGTAGGCGTTAGCACCTATTATGAGTGCTTGGTAGCCAAAGTAGGCCAGAGGTAGCCAACATAACTTCTCGTGCAAAGTAACAATGCTTTGTGCCTTTAAGGCATATCATACACCTTGGACTTGCTATTTAATGAGCACAGGTGGAGGAGGAGGAGGAGGAGGAGGTAGGCGTTAGCACCTATTATGAGTGCTTGGTAGCCAAAGTAGGCCAGAGGTAGCCAACATAACTTCTCGTGCAAAGTAACAATGCTTTGTGCCTTTAAGGCATATCATACACCTTGGACTTGCTATTTAATGAGCACAGGTGGAGGAGGAGGAGGAGGAGGAGGAGGTAGGCGTTAGCACCTATTATGAGTGCTTGGTAGCCAAAGTAGGCCAGAGGTAGCCAACATAACTTCTCGTGCAAAGTAACAATGCTTTGTGCCTTTAAGGCATATCATACACCTTGGACTTGCTATTTAATGAGCACAGGTGGAGGAGGAGGAGGAGGAGGTAGGCGTTAGCACCTATTATGAGTGCTTGGTAGCCAAAGTAGGCCAGAGGTAGCCAACATAACTTCTCGTGCAAAGTAACAATGCTTTGTGCCTTTAAGGCATATCATACACCTTGGACTTGCTATTTAATGAGCACAGGTGGAGGAGGAGGAGGAGGAGGAGGTAGGCGTTAGCACCTATTATGAGTGCTGGGTAGCCAAAGTAGGCCAGAGGTAGCCAACATAACTTCATAGTGCAAAGCACAAGGTACATTGTTTTCACTTTGACAGTTGCAGAATATAGGCCATTGTTACATGAATGCACATAGCATGTAAACCACATAAATACAGAGCTTGATTAGCATATGGAACCTTTGAAGCAACACTGCACTAGTGATAAATACACCATAAAAAAGTGTAGTCATATGCTTGCAATAGAATTCATTGACCCTTACATTTTTTGGCCAAGTGAATGTGTTCGGCAACACTGCAGCATCGCCATAGAAATATGTTAGAGCAAATGCACTTTGATGTTTGTAAGTGCTTTTCCAGATGTTATTGGAAAGGGCGCCAATGGGTGTTAGATATGGCACACCTTGGTGCTGATAACACCATACATATATACATATGTTAGAGCAAATGCACTTAGATGTTTTGAAGTGCTTTTCCAGGTGTTATTGGAAAGGGTGCCAATAGATGTTAAAATGGCACCCCTCAGTGATGAGAATGGAGCACAGTGTAAACAATGGGATGTGTTGTTTGGGAGTCAGTCCCATTGCTGGGTAACGGACAAAGTGATACCTGAAGCGTCAATAGGGCAAAGTTTGTTACCAGGAGAAAAACAGGCAAAGAGGCCAGTGTCAGATGGAAAATGACACAGACTGGAGCTAGGGACGTTTGTCCCCTCGGACAGGACCGTCTCCCCTTCTATGCCCCCTTTCCCTCCGATGTTGAGGAGCTTAAGGGGGTGGAGGGGGAGCAGCAGGTGGACCAGGGACTTCACCCTCAGCAGAGCCCCCTGGTCGATGAGGCTGGGCTGCCATGGCTGCCACCAGGTCCTGGAATCCACGATGGATGGTCCCCTGGGTCTCCCGAATATCCCTATGGATTTGGGCCATCCACCGCCTCATCCAGAGTTCCTGGCGGCGCTGCTGGTGGAGCATAGGCTGCATGGCAGCCATCATCGCGTCAACGAGCCCCGGTTGTGCCGCAGGTTGCTCACCCAGTCGCCGTCCTTCCTCCTGTGGTGGTCCCCCAATTGCTGCGGCAGCAGCAGTGGCAGCAGCACGACCTACAAGAAAAATCAGATCTAAGTATATATATTGGACATGTGCATAACCCACAACAAACGAGCGGATCGCTCTCCGATATGCCCACCTTGAGGTGGGCAATATCGCACTGATCCGATTGTGGGCCCTAGGGACCAACGATCGCATCCTAACGAATAGGAACGGGCGGTCGGATCGCAGGACCGCATCAACGAACAGATGCCGCCGTGATCCGACGGGATTTTAGTCCCATCCAATCGAGATCCGGCTGACTTATGGCCAGATCTCGATCGGGGAAGCCCGTCGGGGGCCCCCATACACGGGCCAATAAGCTGTCGGTATGTTGGCAGCTTTTATTGGCCCGTGTTTGGCCACATTTAGATTGGAGGTGGTGTTTTCTTTTGGGGGGGGGGCATAAACACAACATTTCAAACAAAAAAAAGTTTGAAAGGACATGTAAACCCTCCCTCCCAGTGAGGAGGAGCTTCAGATACCTGCCACTGGTTTTTAAAAGGTTAACAGTAAAGTCTGCAGTATCCCCTTAATCACTTAGAATTCCTTCTCCTCTTCTAACTCACTCTGGCCCTCCCTCAGGAATTCCCTTTGGCTGTTGGTTAATGAGCATGCTCAGTTCTTCTCAGCTCAGATTACTAAACACACCCTCCAGTCTAACAGCCACTGAGCAGATATCATTACTGGTTCCCATAGAAACTCTGCTCTAGCTGTCTGATCCTATTTTATTCTCCTAACCACCTCTCCTGAGCTCAGCTTAACCAATACATGGCATCTTTGGTGACACACAGACAAATAAAGTAAGGGGTTATTAGTTATAAAATTACTCTTACGTCTGGGGGGCACCACAGGTATCACAGCTGGTGACTGGGCGCGGCTTTCAGCTCGGTGTTCTGTAATGTGAGATAGGACATTAGTAATGCTGTAAACAAGTCGAGGAAGCAACTACATTGGCCACAACATTGAACATGTCTGTACCTTGAGCTTCCGGGGCTCTATCATGATCATCAGCCTCACCCTCTTCCTGGGGTTGCTGAGCGGCGTCGTCCTGGTCCTGGTCACTGCCCGAGTCAGGCCGCGATGTTTGCGGCGGTACTGCAATTGTGAATAAAGAAAACAAAAAAAGTATTAAAAAAACAAAATCATATGGAATTGCAAGAGACCTCCCACATGCTACAAATCTATTTGATTTCTCATTCCAAATACTAACTCCAATGGAATGGTACAGCAAGTGAGATGGAATGGTTAAAACTTAAAGGAACAGTAACATAAAAAAATAAGTGTTTTAAAGTAATGAAAATAGTGTTGCCCTGCACTGGTAAAACTGCTGTGCTTGCTTCAGAAACAGTACTATAGTTTATATAAATAAGCTGCTGTGTAGCAATGGGGGCAGCCATTCAAATGAGAAAAGGCTCAGGTTACACAGCAGATAAGCTCTGTAGAACATAATGGAGTTATCTGTTATCCACTATTTAACCTGTGCCATATAGACTTTTTTCAATTCCTGTTCCACAGCAGCTTGTTTATATGAACTATAGTAGTGTTTCTGAAGCAAACACACCAGTATTACCCGTGCAGGGCAACACTACATGATATTTTCATTCCTTTAAAACACTTATATTTTTTGGTGTTACTGTTCCTTTAAATACATTTGCAATGGTGTGAGCAGGAGAGAATGTAATATATGACAATACTTGTGATTTTAAAGTTATTTAGCTTTTTAATCAGCAGATCTAAACTTTGCAGTCTCAGCAATCTGGTTGCTAGGGTCCAAATTAGCATAGCAACCATGCATTCATCTGAAGAAGAGACTGGAATATAATTAGGGGATGGTCTAATTAGTAATATGAGTAATAAAAACTCACAATAACATCACATGTGTAGACTTACAGAGCATTTCTAGACCCACATTTTAAAGCTGGAAAGAGTCCTTTAATTTTAAAAATAAATAATGAAGGACAACTGAAAAGTTGCTTAGACTTGGCCATTCTAGAACATACTTAAAAGTTAACTTAAAGGCGAACCACCCCTTTAATGCAGTTTCAAAACATTTGTACTATAGTGGGGAAATGGTTAATAAAGAAATGGCTGCCATTTTGTCTATGTTACAGCTGCACTTAATAACTAGTCATGAACAAACAGCAAAGCTGTAAAGAAAAGCACAAGAAACTCCTCTAATGCAAAACAGGAGCAATATTTTAGCAAAGAAGTGAAATGCTAAAGGGGAAATTAGACATTTATCTAAATGATGTGAATGTGGAAAAAAGGAGTCAGATGTTTGTTTCTATAAAATTCAACTTACTTCTCCAGTCTGTGTCCAGTCCTTCACTGCCCTCTTTGCTCAAAATGTCCAGAAGCCGGCGCTCGTAGGGCTTCAGTCTGAGTGGAGGGACTCGCCCTCCGCCGGTCTTCTGGGCTTTAGCTCTCCTGGTAACCAGCTTTGCCCTTAGCCAACGCTTCAGGTCACTGAAGCGCTTATACACTGTGGGCCGATCCCTGTGTAAAGCGCCCACAGTGTTCACCTTGTCCGTTACCTGCTGCCAGTGGTGTTGACGTCTGGCAGCACTGATACGATGGGACCGACTCCCAAACAGCACATCCCATCGTGCTACCACCTCGTCCACCAGTGCTCCATTCTCATCACTGGTAAATCTTCTGGCCATTTTATTGGTGGGGCCCTCCTCTCCTCCGTCATCATCATCACCCTCCTCCTCCTCCTCCCGTCTCCTCTCTGAGGCAGTTGGTGGTGCCTCCATCTCCTCCTCGCTGCTGGGCAGCCTCTGTGTCCTCCTCCTGGGTGAGCCTCTCCGAGCCCTGGGTGGGGTGCGTGACACGCTGCGTGCCCCAGATGGCGAGCGAGACACGCAGCGTGCCCTGGGGGACTCCCTGCGTTGGCTGGGGGACACCCTCCCTACACTATGCTCCTGCCCCCCTGCCCTACGCTCCTCCCTCCCTCTACGGGACCCCCCTGCCCTACTCTCTTCCCCTCTATGGGACCCCCCTGCCCTACGCTCCCCCTCTCTGCGGGACCCCCCTGCCCTACTCTCCTCCCCTCTACGGGACCCCCCTGCCCTACGCTCCCCCTCTCTACGGGACCCCCCTGCCCTACTCTCCTCCCCTCTACGGGACCCCCCTGCCCTACTCTCCTCCCCTCTACAGGACCCCCCTGCCCTACGCTCCCCCTCTCTACGGGACCCCCCTGCCCTACGCTCCCCCTCTCTACGGGACCCCCCTGCCCTACTCTCACCCCCACTACGGGACCCCCCACCTGACCTACTCTCTTCCCCTCCCCTACGGGACCCCCCACTCTCTTCCTCCTCCTCCTCCCCCCAGGAACCCCTCCCAGTGACTCCCCAGCCTGTGCCCCCCTCTCTCCCCCTCCTGCGACGACTAAGATCCCACATAGTGTGGGATCCAGCCGCCGTTGGCACCTCCCCAGGGCTGGAGAGACGTTCCCCCTCCTCCTCCTCCTCCTCCATCCTCCTCCTCCCAGCCATTTCCAGGCAAATTTTCACAATTTTGTGGAAAAAAAAAGCAACCTGCCTCAGACACCTCCTCCACCTGTGCAGTCTAAATAGCAAGTGCGCAATTAGGCCGAAAATGCACCTAAAATGGCCTCTAGAGGGCTTCCTGTTTGAAAAAAATGGCAAAAAGGAAGTGGGGCATAAAAACTTCGAATCGAACGATTCGAATACAAGTGGGGCAAGGTTCACTTCGATCTTACTTCGATCTTATTCGACAGTACGCTACGACCGAATACTTCGAATCGAAGGCACTATTCCTTCGATCGCAGAATAAATCGTTCGATCGTACGATTTTACTTCGCCCGGAGATAGCACAAAAATCCTTCGACTTCGATATTCGAAGTCGAAGGATTTAAATTCCTAGTCGAATATCGAGGGTTAATTAACCCTCGATATTCGACCCTTCGTGAATCAGCCCCTTTGCGTTTTTAAAGTGTTTTTTTTTCAATGTATACTGACAAATTTTAAAAAAATGTTTTTGATGTTACGGGTCCTTTAATAAAAAAAAAGAATTTGGATTCATGTTTAATTTGAAAAGGACTTTTATTATATAACTTTTTATGTCTGGGTGACAAGTCTGCTTTAATTGCATATTATATGTTTAAAATCTCAATTTACTTGAGTTATAAGAGCACTGTGTCACTTTTTATTTTGAACATGGGTGAAGTTCCATCAGTGTCATGGCTTTGATTTGTGCGCCAGCACAGTGACACCATGGGATCTTTTGGTGTCTTCTTGGGAACAATTCTGGTTTGTCTTTCCAACATATTATAAAATCATTTTATTGTGGCTTGCCAACAACGCTTGAGTGATGTCACTTCTATCTGTATAGCTGCATTGTTCTCCTTTTTTGTGTTTTTGCTTATAAGGAGAAAAAATGAATGATGTCTCAGATATTTGCAAGGTGCAGGTACGTGCATTGCTAGACAAAAGGGGAATGTAATTAAAAGTCACAAGCTTTATTTAAAATGGCATCTTTGTGAATGTTTAGCACTGCTCGCAATGTAAAATATTGGAGAATATTACATTGCATGTTAGTGTTGAGTAACGGTTTATCGCTAACTGTTCTGGAGTTTCGTTAAATATTTTGCCACTAAACGGAATTGTGAAATTTAATTTCATACACTGCAAATGTTCACAAAAGCCATTTGTTCGCAAACAATATCGTTGAGGTCTTTAATCAGTCAAGAAGGATGCAATCATGGTCACTAACGTTTGCAATCGTCTTTGCGCAGGTTTTATTCGCTTGTGAAACATATTACATTCCCCCAAAAGGCTCTTAATACCGGGCTGATTAGCCATTGTTTTTGGGTAGAAATAAATATGTTAAACACATAAAAGCATGGTGCTAATAGATGTGTTCTGGAAGATGTCATCTTTTACTTTTGCTGAGGCCTCCGCTACTGTACAACATATAGCCTTTTGTTAGCAAAGGCCTACAGGTAGCTTTTATATTTCTGTATCCATGTATTGCAAGCTACTGTACACCTGTTAATGATTCAAACACAAGTTATCATTTATAAAAAGTGCAAGATCATTAAGGGGAGCAAGATCACACCCCTTCTTGTTCATGCAGAGAGCACTCCTGCCTGTTTGTCTTGCTGTGTTCTGCACCCCATGACAGACAAAAACATTCAGCACAAAAGGTGGCAGGTGTAGTGTTGATGGGCGCATGCTACACATATACTTCACACCTTCCTAGCTTGTGCATCTGAATGACATGCCAGTTTGTGAATGGGTAGGGGATGGGAGGGTGGTCATCTAGGTGCATTTTCCCTTCCACCACTCATAAATACATGCAGGTGGTACTATATTGATGGGGGGGATATTTTACACTTTACTCCATGTCTTCCTAGTCATAAATGGCTCCTATATACATGAAAGTTTCTATTTGTTATAAATGGAATGCTGCAGGAGGGTATTTAATGCGTCATTTACAACATAACTGAACTATGCTAAGCTATAAGGGGAGGCAACGGATTTGGAATGTCTAATGAAGCAGGTTTAATTAGTTAACATGACACACATGCCTCCCCCATTTTCCTGTTGAAATGAATAGAGAGCTATGTGCTCTGGTTGTGGCACATATGCAGCCTAAAGTTCAAGCATTTTACAAATTACACGTGCCACCATTATCTTGCATCATTTACAGCTTTGGGATATATTTTCTTTTGTGCTCAGTGTGCAGAAGCAAAGTTTGTATTCAGCATTATTAAAAGACAAAAGCACTTAACTGTGAAGCCTGTGAGTAAGATCCCGAAGGAAACCTTGTGGTGCTTCTCTGCTGCTCCATGGCTCTCCTGGTGTGCATATTCCATCTGTCCTTAGCTCACCTCCTCATTTCACATTTGCCATTTCTTGTATATTACATGTTTAAAAGCCTCCTATACATGGAATGTAATGATTTATAAGAACACTGTATCACTTGCATCTATGTCTAAAATATTTCTCATAGATAAAGAAGATCCTTTGATTGCAAATTACACATATATTGATAGCCTTACCATGCCCTTGCCTGGCACACATACAGACACATGCAGTTTAATAAAAGTACTGTACAACTGGCCTCTCTATAACACTTTCATAAATTGCAAAGTCAGCTTCAGTTGTTTGGCTTACACATCTGATGAGGCCCATGTGGGTAACTAGCCTTGTGTGGAGCAGACTTTAATGGATTATCTAAGGAAGCCTTCTCAAATGACTATTGCATAAGTTATATACTTAATACTTAAGGAACCTCTCCACCTGTACACTTCATCCCACGCTTTGTTCAAAGGCTTTACAATGTGTTTATTTATCACTCTGTAATAAGTCTCACAACTTTGCGCTTGATTTAGATTCTTTGTTTGCAGATTCACCCATGAACCACCCTGACTTGGATGAATTCTGTTCTCAAGCTAGCCTTGGTTACTACTACCCTGGCCTTGAGAGTCCCCTGTTTGGCTGTGAGAGCAGTTATTTGTTTTTCTTTACTTTGGAATGATATCTCTATGGTTTCCTACCGGTTACTCCCTTTTTATACTGTAAGTATATAAAAACTCTATTATTCCTTTGTTCAGAGTTCAGACTCCTTGAGGATGATTTACTAACATTCAAATTTCTTTTTTTCCCACAAATCACATTTTTTCTCTACAAATTTTAGTTTTTTTATGCATTTCTTTAAAGCTCTAAAAATTTGAGCTTTATTAACTGTAAAAATCGCGAAAAACTGTAATACAAAACTTCGCCAAGTAAAAGCAGTTGCAGTCCTATAGAAGTTAATGGGACGTGTGCTGATCCTACTGGACCTTTTTCTAGCCATTCAGTCTTTTAGAGGTTTCCAGATTTATTTTCACTAGTAATTGTCTGAGAAACTTAAATTTTCAGAGGTTGTAGAGGTTTTTGGATTTTTATAAGGGTCATTCAGTATTTGTTTTGTTCATACTTTATTATTCTGATTTTAAATACATTTCATGGCATTCATGGTTTGAGAGAAAATGTGTTTAAGCATGGTTTCAAAAAGCTCTAATTCCACTCAAAATTCAACCTTTAGTAAATGGGCCTCTTTATAGTAAATGGGCCTCTTTATGAGTTCAGAATCCACGGAGCTTGTGTCAAATAAAGTAAGTAACAGACTGGGCATCTATGATTTACAGATTATTCTAACCTCAGATAGAAATCCTTGATTGTCTGCATTGCCCCATAACTCAAAAGTAAGTCCTGAGAATACTGTACATTAATTGCGGGTACATATCCTAACTTCTGTAGATGGTCTCACTTATTAGAGTTTTACCTGTGCCAGTTATTGTTGCTAAACTTGCTAAACATGTGCAATTAACAATCTGGCTGAGAAAATAATCTATTCATAGAATTGCTTGTTAACTTGTATCTAATGCTCGACTACTTGTATAGATCAAAAAAACATGAATTTCAAGTTATGCTTTGCCAGGACCTCCCTTTGTTGTCAGAAACAATTTGCAGTGTGCCTTTGTGCTCGCTATCAGTTGTATTGTAGAAGACTTCAATAGCTAGCGTGCTTCTGCAATGAGCCATTTGGCCGGCATCTCTAAGGAAATTAGAAAAGCATCATTTGAAGTTTTTTTAAAAGCAATGCACATTTGTTTGACATAATGTTATAGTTTGTATTTGGATAATGGCTGTTTGTCATTTATAGCTGCAATGCAATTGTTGCTATTTCATTGCAATACTCATTTTCCAGAATAACATGAACCTCACAAATAAAACAATGATTAATTTTGAATGGACTCAAAAGTACAGTTTAGTGTAATGTAAAATGCAATAATCATCTCAGCATGGGTAACGGCATTTTTTCCCCATAATAGTGTGGTTCAGCTCCCCCAAACATTCCTCTAGTATAACTGAAATATTAAAACTAAGGTGGCATTTATCAAAATGGATACAAACCTTGGCATGGAGTATGCACCACTCAATTAGCACATAAGGACAAGTGAACAAATTTATGGCTAATTTCTCTTCAATTTTGCGTTGATGCCAAGGGTTTTGTGAAGGTAGTAAAAAAAATGGATGGATTGAAAGTGGAAACATGATGTGAAAAAAAGCAAATCCTGCAATTTCATTTTTTAAAATAAATAATATTGAAATATAAACTGCTTGTCTACCTGATGGATTCAAGGGCCTGACTTCCAGTGCCTTACATTTTATATTTCTGCATTGCCCCTTAGCTACACTATGTGGTACCTGGCAGTACCCAGTCTGGCAAAGGTCATTGAAGAGGTTTGTCTGTGACCAAGACCCTGTGCCATTTAGAATAGGGATGTCTGTGACCAAGACGTGCCTGATTAATAAGAAAAACAAACAAAAGTATAATTTCTACTGAATAGGGATGGGGGAATTTGACCCGTTTCGTTTCGCCAAAAATTCGCCGCCAGCGAAATGTCGCCAACACCCATTAAAGTCTATGGGCGGCAAAAAATTATACTTTTTAAATGGCATGTATTGCAGAATTACATTACCCCTTAAAACTTTTTGATCCAGACAGCTCCTAGTGTATAATAGCAAGTCACAATCTGGAAATATTTTGGCATCTATTGAATTTTTCAGATATATGTTTCGCCAGCAATGAATCCCTTTTTTTTTTTTCATATGTCCTGACCTTCTTTCAATGTTTCCATATGCCTTAGTATATGCTTAATCCCAGGGTAAATTTCTGACTGCTCTTCTCCACAGCCTCCCCTCACTGAACCTGCCAATTTCAAGCAATTGAGCCAGCTAACAGGCATTAGCCAGCCAAAACTAGCAACTGCCAGTCCTCTTTCTGTTTTATCATCCTTATGGGACTTTATCAGCCAAGCTCATTTAAACTGGGACACCCTAACAAGCCCTGCCTTCATAAACACTCCCTAGCCAAGCCTTTGACCTCAGTCTTGACCCACATCTCACTGCAAATTGGAGTTTTTTCTTATAACTTTTCTCATATGGTGCCATTGCCATAAATGAAGACAGTGAGGCACTTAAATATATTAGTTACAGTTGAAGTTTCTAAACCTGACTGTTTTGCCAACCTGACTGTCCCATCTCAGCCTGTCAGTTAAGGTCTCTAATGCTAACGGACTCCTGCTGCGCATATATGGCAGCCCCCTCATACCGGAACATGGGGCATCAGACAGGTAAGTAATGTAAACGTATTGTGCAAATACTTTATGGCAATTTTATAAAGCTTTCAAATGCAATACTTGTAAAAAAAGAGTTGAAAATTCTTTAAGTTGCCCTTTAGTGATTTAAGTTTTGGTTGCATAAGACCTGGTTTACTGCCAGATTGAACATCCTGTAGGCTGCCAAGCCACATAGAGTCTACCAAGTCGCCAATCACAGCCCTTATTTGGTATCCTCAGCAACTTTTTTCATGCTTATGTTGCTTTTTAACTTATTTTAACATTTGAATGTGGCTCATGGGTAAAAAAAAAAAGGTTTGGGACCCCAGCTCTAGACTATAGAGCTCATTTACTAATGCCATATGTACTAGTCCTAGAGAGAGCTGAACCCCAGGGCATATGTTGGGGGCAAAGTGCAAAAAACAGGACATTTTGCACCCTCTTTATTTAATTACTGTACATTGCATTCTGTAGATATTATTTTCTGGATACGAAATACCCATGTAGGCCTGTGTCTATTTTACATCTTAAATATTGTTAATGTGTAAGTCATATTACTGGTTTATTAAAATGCCTGCTCTGCAAGGCTTTGTATGCATCTCACAAAAATGGTTTCTGTTTTTAAGACTGTGGCATTTCATTAGTTTTAGATTTAGTATACTGCAATTCTATTATCTATAAAAAATTACTTATTGCAGACATGGACTAAGTAATAAAATAAATATTCTTCGTTTTCTTCCCTCTGGTCGCCCTTTTTTTTTTTTTATTCGAGGTTTATTAAATATCTAAAATAACAAAGGATGTAAAGAATATTATTTTTCACTCTTGCTAGAGAAAAGGTTATATGGGTTTGACTGTTGAAAAATGAGATAGATAAATTTGCATTAAAATGTAATTGCATGAAATGTTTTAAAAATAATAAGAAATGTCTGAAAAGGGGAAAAAAACTTAAAACCACAGCAGTGCTCTGGCGCATATTAGAATATTTTCGCTCTCTCTCAGAAAACGTTTCAAAGGGATGTCATAAAACAGCAGAGTTACTTGTCAGATAATGTTTTACATATAGGACTTATTTCAGCTAATGCAGGAGAAGCAGGCCTAGGTCTAGCAGCTTTTATTAGAATACTACAGAACTGTATATTTCATATTTAATACTATTGTTTTATATGGAAGAATTTGGAAAGTTCTGCGCCTTGGATATTAGTGCTTGTACTAATGGTCCGTAGGTTTGTGGGCCGCTACTGCATTACAGGTGAGGTTCTTCTAGGTCTTTTTATGGAAATCATTTCAATTATAACCAATAGAAATATATAGTTCAGGAATAAAAGGAGGAAAAGTGTAAAACCAAGTACAACTTTTATCAAGTCAAAAAATATATATTCCAAAACATTCTTTCAAAGTTTAAAAAATGTACTCTTTATTTAGCATAAATATTAAAAAGTAGGCATACAGACCAATTGATACTCCGCCTTACACATTTCGTGCCCACCGGCACTTATTCATAGGCAAATATGAATAAGTGCCTATGAATAAGTGCATACGAATGCCTAAGTGCCGTTGGGCACGAAACGCGTAAGTATCAATTGGTCTGTATGCCTACTTTTTAATATTTATGCTAAAAATTGACAAATTTTACGGCGAAGCGATACGGCGCAAATTCACCCATCACTAGTCCTGGCTTGATAAAGATATATGTACTGCAGTTATCATGCCAAATACAGACTGCATAGTATTGTGCATAGAGATGTACAAAGCTTTGTGTTGTGGTTGAGAAAAGGGTTGTGTCTGTGTGCAGGGTCAGACTGGCACATTGGGGGCCCAACGGGTTCCAAACTTCAGGGATCCCCACGAGTGCCAGCACGCTGCATGCATGCTCGAATGCCAGGGTGCCGGCACCGCACATATTTTTCTTTTAGGGCCACTCTATCAGGGGAGTGGGTTCAGTCCAACCCTGGCTGTGTGCCCTAGGAGCATGGTTTACCAGTATGTGGGCGTGGCAATTTGGAAATGGCAATAAAATATATATTTTTTGCACACTAGATGAACTTTGCTTCAAGTTTCTCTTGTTGATCCCACTCGAGCTCACGTTGAAATGCATCCTTTACAACTGGAATATTTCCATATGCCTTCAAGTATGCCACATTTACCCATGATAGAGACGCTTCAAAACATTTATTTGCATTAAAAGTTTCCTATAGGTCATGTTGATCGTTTTTCTGATAGTTCTGCTTCTGTAAGTAATTGTTACTTGAAGTTCCTAAACTGGACTGTTTTTACATCCTGAGTTTCTAATACTGCTGCATAAATTTATGATAGAACAGAGGAACATGGGGTATAGCATGGGGTATAGCATGACAATGTTATGATAGATGTAAAAAAAATGTTTAATTTCTAGTGTCAGTATCTCAGTAACCTCTGATCCATTTTGCCTTGTTAACTACAGATCAACCTTCCTTTTGCCCTTGCCTTCAAAGCTCTTAGAATAAATTATTTCAATCTGTCTGCACAACGTTCACCAAGGTATCTAATTACATCACAAAGAACCAGGGATATTATTTTATTCTCATACTCGATCATGCTTGATTATTCTGCAGCATTTGATAAGGTTTACCAGTGCCGTAACTAGGGGACCACAGGCCTGGGTTTAAAACCTGCAACCACTTCCTATTAGTTTGCCCCCCTCCGGGACATACATCAGGTGCATGATCTCACATATGCAATACAAGTGCTCTTTCAGTTATTCTTTACAATTGTTCCTCATTGCTTATTGAACTCTCTGTAGGCTTTCCAATTAAGGTTGAATTTTGAAGTTATGTGATTTTTTTTTATCTCTAATAAATTCTAATTTAATCACAACTCGAATGGGAGATTATTTATGAAAAAACTTGAATGTCTAATATTCAAATACAAACTACAAATAGAATTTGAATCGGGTTTTCCGCTGAAAAAAAAACTCAAATGTCAGGAAGGCAATTAATATATTCAAATGGTTCATTTGCCCACTATACAAAGTTTCTGAAAATACTTGCATGTTTTTTCCGCATCTGCGTTTTTCTTGAATCAAGAAATAATTGCCAACTCCATTTTTGAAAAATCAGCCCCTAAAACTATATAGTAAAAAAACAGACATAGAACAAATGAATAACACAAATGAAAAGAGCTTACAATCTCTTATTGTTTTTTGGGGGGTCGTTGCCTTTAGAGCTTCTTCATTTCTATTTTCCATTAATACAGGGCAATAGTGAGTCTTCCTGAGAGGGATATGGGGGCAGATTCACTAACGTGCACATTTTTACCAGCGTCAGCTTCGCACCAATCGCACCACTTTGCCAGCCGCAAATACGCTACGAATACGCTAATTAACTAAGGTAAAGTTGGCGACTTTTAGCTACCATTACTTCAGCTGTGCAGGCATTTTATAGCGAAGATGCACTAGCATTAATTTGTGCCTAGTGAAACTTCACTAGCAGTGATGGGAGAATTTGTCCCATTTCGCTTTGCCGAAAAATTTGCGAATTTTTCCACGAAATTCGTGAAACTGCGAAAAATTTGCAAAACACTGCTAGTGCTGTTGTGGCATCTGATACAAACTACTGTAGATGATTTCAGTAATTCTTCATAAGTAGGTCTGTCAAAATCAGCTATTGGAACATTCAAAATGACATGGGGTGAAAGCTGACTTTTGACTGCTCATAAATTGTTCAGGACTGCTCTACATGAGGTGTCTATTTGATGGATAATCTGTACATCAGTTATTTATTAAGCTGTTGACTTCTATGTGATTCAAATGATCTGTTCTACTTGTGAATCAGTGTAAACATAAAACTAAGCCCTACTGCTGTAATTTCAGCACATCAGACAAAGTGGAATGCTGACTTTAGGCTGATTTGAATGTTTTATGGCAAAGTACTATTTATATACTCCACAGAAGGTAATGGCCCCTTACACATTGGTAAAATACTATGTGGTCTTGCCTAAAATTGGACTGTGATAAGAGTCGATGAGCGAATCTGTCCAATTTCTCCAAACAAAATTGTAAACTGGAAAATGAAAGTTACCTTGTAATGTTATTTTTTCGTGCTAAATACACTGGAGTCAATGGCCGTTTTTTAGCGTCAACTTTTTTAGCTGTTGCTTAAATGACTTTGAGCTTGCAAAACTGCAAATTTAATTACATACGCTGTGAACGTTTACAAAAGCCATTTGTTCACAAACAATTAAAAAGGACGCAAACATGGTCACTAACATTCGCAAGTGTCTTTGCATAGGTTTTTTGCACTAGTGAAACATATTACATTCCCCCAAAGGTCTGCTAAATGCCTGTTAATAGTGATTGTTTCTATATCCCTTTATCTTGCATATACTGTAGTTTGACATGTCTCTGCTGCCCATTGTCTGTTATTACTACTATCATCTCAAAGCTTTGTATTTAACTTGAGGCTCATGAGCACGAACCAAAATTGAAAGAAGGATTATATTCATTAATGTGAATGATGTGTAATCTGTGTAAAGAACCATGCAATGTGTCAGTGCTAAAAAGGATAATTATGATACTTAATGGCCAGCTATTTCTACCACTCCATGTTTTATTTTGCTAAATTGTCATTATTGAGAATTGTACATAAAATAATTTAAAAACCACTTATATATTCCTATGTTTTGATCTGACTTGCTGCTCGGCAAGCAGCCTCTGCATAATTAATTTGATCAGTAGGACTATGAGCAATTGTTCCTCCTGGTCATATTCTATTGTAAACTATACATATTGTTTCACCACATTCTCAGTTTAATTAGATCTCTGCTTTCCACCTACAGAATCTGGGAAAGTTCATTGTCTGAGTTCATTGCCTAAGCAGGTTACTGATTCGATTACAGCTTCTGTCATCCGCTCACCTTTTATGCAATGCTAAATCAAATTTCCATTTAAGTTAGGTGGCTAGCGCAGCAAAGCAGATTCCTTCAGATGTCAGATTTCAGCTGATTGTGATTTTCTTGCAAATTTATGATTATATTTTTAGAGGTTCCGCTGCTAGCACTGGGCTTAAGATATACTGTACTAACCTACAACTAACCATTCAGATTAAATAAAATCGTAAAATGACAAATCAGACAATATTCTGTCCATTGACAGACAGCAATCATACGAAAGTTAATTGCGACATAGTATTGACAGTCACCTAGTGATATCGCCAGATAAGGGCAGAGATATTATTGATAGCGACAGAGATCTTCTAACCTTCCGATTGACAACTGATCGCCATGGTACAAAAAATATCAGGACGATCCATACACAGCCCCCAAAATCATATACTAAGCACTAGGATACCAAAGGTGGGGGTGTGTAGTGTTCATATTTGTAATATTATTGTTATGCTAATTTTGCTGTTTATTACAAGATTATGTTTAATAGAAATATGGTTACTAAAGCTGTGGCCTGTTATATTCCACCCTGGTTATCCTCATTGTCTCCATATGTTGGTGGAAATTGGGTAGGGATTTAGATGGTAAACCTACCAGCATAATGCTACACAGTCACACATAAGACTTTAAGCCAGCTATGTAGACTTTTATGCTACTGGTTGAAATGCAGCAGGTTAGTCTCAGATATAGTGATGGGTGAATTTATTTTCCAGGCGCGAATTTGCGCCAAATTCCCACGATTCACCACCTGCGAATAAATTTGCAAAACTGCCGTGAAAATTCGCTGGCGTAAAAAAAATGGACGCCGGCGCAATTTCGCCAAAAACAGACACCGGTGTAAAAAAAAACGGCATCAAAAACGAGACACCTGCACTGTTCTGTGAATTTTTTGGCATTTCGCCCCAAATTCGCCCGTCATTAACCATTGAATAAAAATAATATAGAGTAGGGTTAACTCTCCATATCCCTTCCCCCATGTGCTATGTGCTCAGCATGTCTGTCAATATTCTAATTCTCTTTACAGTAACTGTTCCAGCTAAAGAGTGTCACCAGCCTCAAATCCTCTTTTTACCAAAATGGTAATTATCAAGATGATATTGTCACATTTGTTGCTGCAGTTATCCACAACTTCATTTGCAGCTGCAGGAGACACTTTAGAAGAGCCTCCCACTGACCAAAAGCAAATATAATATAATAAAATAACTGCTGCTGTTTTCAAATGGAAAAATAACTCCCACATTTTTTCAAAGTATTTCCCTATTCTCTGTAATAATAAAACAGTACCCTGCACTTGATCCAAACTCAGATATTATTAATCCTTATTGGCAGCAAAACCAGCTTATTGGGTCTATTTTCATGTTTACATGATTTTCTAGTAGACCAAAAGGAATTGATCAGTATAAAAATAAAAACTGGATAATTAGATGTGCAAAATAAAAAACTTGTTCAATGTAGTTAGTTAGCCAAAAATGCAATCTATAAAGGATGGAGCGACTGGATATCTAACAAGGGAAAGTTGTGCTCACCCCTAATTTTATAATCATTAAGCGGGGGTGCAATGAGGCTGTGACCACAAAATTCATGGTCAAGACATGACAAATACAAGAGGTCCTCTGCACTCAACCCATTATCAATATATTAAGGACACCGAGACATTTTTGGGGGAATGTAAAAAAGTCGCTAATGGAAAAAATATTCGCAATGCGAAAAGTTATGCCTTTGTGCGAACAAATTTGCCTTTGCGCAGATTAAATATACATTTTGCGAACCCAGAAACTGTTTAGCGACCACTTCCGACAGGGGAAGAAGGTTTGCGAATTTTAGAGTTTGCGCCAGTGCGCAGTGAATGTAATACAACTTCTTACTGAAAGAGTTGTTATGCTCCAAAAGATTACGACACCTTCACACATGTCTTAAAAGTGGGCAATGCGCAATTAAAATTCGCAAGGCAATAACAGTTTAAAGGAGAATTCAACCTGTGGGGAAAAAAACCTGTACACCCCACCCCAGGTAAACCCTCCTCCCCCCAGGCTAATGCCCCATACTCCTTACTTACCCCTCGCCACAGATTGTTCCTGCGGAGTTCCACCCATCCATCTTCCGCGTCCTCTGTAAGCTGACTGGGAGATCGGTATTTCTGCGTATGCACAGTTGGAGCAGTTTGCCGTTTTGTGTCTCTACCTACACAGTATTTATAAATTATAGTTCCAGACACCACTGAATACAGTTGTTGAAACATAACATATGTGAAATAGAAACAGGGAGGGCAATTTATATATGGGTACTGTATATTGCATAGACATACAACTGTGTAATGAAATTTTGCAAATCTAAGGGGCAGATTTATTGAAGTGTGAAATTGGAGCTTATCGCAGTAAAATTCCAGCACTCTCTATTCATTCCTATGGGATGTTATTTATCAGTGGTGAAAGCTAGAGTTTACCATGAATCTGCCCCTAAGTCAAGTGAGAAAATATACAAAACAATCTGTTCAGTGTATTATAAAGAATAAGAATCTATTATTAACATGCATGTATACAGCGCATAAAAATACAATAAATAAGTGGATATAATGAACTGAACATAGAGATTGCATAAAAAAAACCCTGAAAAACAATCCAAGAGGGCCCTGCACAAAAGAGCTTACAATCTAAAAGATACAGGTAAGGGATTCATTATCAGGAAACCCGTTATCCATTATGGAAAGATCATCTCCCATAGACTCCATTTTAATCAAATAATTCAAATTTATAAAAATAATTTTATTTTTCTATGTAATAATAAAAAAGTACCTTGTAGTTGATCCCAACTAAGATATAATCAATCCTAACTGGAGGCAAAACAATCCTATTGGATTTAATTAATGTTTAAATGATTTTAGTATACTTAGGTATGGAGATCCAAATTACAGAAAGATCCCTAATCCGGAAAACCACAACATTCTCGATAATAGGTCTCATACCTGTATAAAACTTGGGGTCATTTACTTACCTGCAGTTGCGCTTTGCTGTTGTATGATAAGAAGCTTTCCATGAAATAACAAGCAAATAAGTGTAAATGCACAGACTGATGTAGAATAAAGACCAGGGGGCAGATTCACTAAAGGGCAAAGTGACTAACACTGGCGAAAATTCGCCAGTGTGACGTCATTTCGGCACTTTGCCAATTTACTAACGGTAGCTTGCCCAACTTTGCACTCTAACGCAAGGTGAATTTACGGTCTGGCAAAAGAGCGTTACTACGCAAATTCACTAAGTTTTTGATTTTACTGACCCTTACCTTTATCACCAGACTTGCCTTCTCCACCTCAAAAAAAAGTTTAAAAAGTCCCAAAAAATGCTGTCGTTTTTACCTATTTAAAGGGTGATAGACTGAAAAGATCATAATTTTTTTTTCGGGTATCCTCCTCCCCCCCTACATTTGCTAACATATGGCACCTAAACTATACTGTGGGCACATGTGTAGGGCAATATAACAACTTTATATAATTTTATTAAGGTTCCCTGGCCTTGTGTAGTGTAATGTATTTGCTGCAGCATATACGTCCATTGTACTTGAACTGCACGCCGTATGCTAATTAGCCAAAGCTAGCGTAACTTCAAACTGCTGAGCGTAATTTCGCCAGCGTTCGGTATCCTGTGCGCAACTTCGGATCTTTGTGAATCAGCTTTATCCTGGCGAATTTATGCCTGGTGAAGTGTTACGATGTGCGCGAAGCCATCGCTGGCGAATTTTCGCCTGTTAGTGAATTTGCCCTCAGATGTTTTTCATTTGCAGCATGTAAAAAGTTGAAGATGAATTCAACTTTTGAATTTTTACATTCTTGGAATGTCTGCATTATCCTTAGGTTTTATGAACAGTGAAGGTGGTGATGGATTTAGGCATGCAGTATGGCCAGTTGTATAGAACTTTGTGGCGCTTTGTGGCGCTCCAGTATTAACACTCTGCTTTCTTTTTGGAGTACTCTTCTACACACATATGAAAATCTATAAATAAAAGCGCAAAAGAAGGGATTTTTTTCTAAGTGCGGTAGTTTAGTTTGTTTTTTTACAACCCCCACATAAAAAGTTACACTCACAAGATCAATAAAAACATTTGCATATATTAAATCCTTATGTGTCCATGTTGGTTGTCCACTGCTCCTACTTCCAACTCCTTTCTGTGTGTGTATGGCTCAGAGAAAGTGGGCCGAAGCCTGTGAAACAGGTCCGGACTGAGAATTAAAATAGGCCCTGGCATTTGAGGTACACAGAGGCCCAATCAGCCCACATAGAGGCCCAAACAGCTCCCACCAGCCCACTAAATACTGACTTTCTATGGGACCTTATAGCAGCCCCTCTGGCATTTGCCAGAACCCACAGATTGCCAGTCCGGGCCTGCTGTGAAAAGAGTTGGATGTTACTAAGTCCGTGCAAGTAAGAACTGTAACCACTCTGGGGATTGTGTGGATTTGAGGCCCAGAGTCCGGATCACTTAAGGAACTGAGTAACGACACAGAAGTGAGAGTGTGACAAATCGGAGCCATAAACACACAGAAAGGAGTTGGAAGTGGGAGCGGTGGACAAGCTTAATGGACAGATAAGGATTTTATATATGCAAATGTTTTTATTGATCTTGTGAGTGTAACTTTTTATGTGGGGATTGTACAAAAACAAACTAAACTACCACACTTAAAAAAAAAATCCCTGCTGTTATGCTTTTTTATAATTATAGTTTGGCCAGTTGTGCATGTTCTTGTATAATTATCTTTAAATACCCTGCAGTCCAATGCAGTCCAGTTTAAAAACATGTGCAGAGGTCTTCTTTCAGCACGTGGAGTCACTCTCTCTCAGCTCTAGATTTGCTTATGTTGGCATTTGGCTAAAGGAACAGATAATGTTATTTGGCCATCTGTGGCTTTCTGACCAACTGATCGGATAACAGCCAAATTGACCTGTGTCTGGCCACCTTAACAAGTATAATTTACAAACCTCTTCGTAGGTGTCTTGTGTAAATGGGGAACAGCTGGGGGGTCACACAATTTGTGTCAGTATTTGTTTACTTTGAGCTGCGTGTCTATTTTTCAAGGTTGTTAAATGTATTTCACACCACGTATCCATCACGTGCTTCTTGCTGCATCCTACTCAATCACGCAAGACTGTTCTTATTCCCATCTTGTTTCCAGTAATTGAGTGCAAGGTGAAACACCAAGGGTTGCGAAAGCAATTAATAGGCACTGCTTTCTTCCAAAAGAAGCTGAAGCTGAGGTGAATTCATACATGACGACCTTATCAACCCAAACCTCAGTTTGTCTGTCAATAATCTAGGAATCTAACACTACTATGCCGTTTGAGATTATGAAATAGACATGAATCAACAGTTCATTTTCTAAGGGATGGCATTTTCTTCTTATCAATGAAAATAAGCCTTTTCAGCATTTATCAAATAGGCTTCATGGGCAGCTCGCTTGCAGGAATATTGCATTGAGCAACTCCTGTGGTTAAAATAATTGGCAGGAGAGAAACTAAAAGATATTCTTCTCATATAACAGCCTTTAATAACTTAGCTTTCATCCGAATGGATGCACGATTACAAAATGGAATATATAAAATAAAGTGCCCCTGACAGTTTTAAAACAGTTTTGTCCATGTGTCTTGAATAAAGAATTTCTTTGCCCTGAGCTGCAGTTCAAATCTGGGTCTGGACATTAGATCCCTGTTCAGCAAGAACTACATCTAAAGCTTGATTGCATATTGAGAATCTGAAATAATATCTGATTATTTGTTCTTTTACCTACTAAATGTCACAGCCCATTGAGCTCAGCCTGCATTATATAATTAAAAAAGGTAAGATTACTCCTAAAAACATAGGTGGAAAAAAAAGCAACAGCAAACATACAGTATTGGCAACTTGTAAACATCAGTATTATAGTGAAAAGAATCATTCAGCTGTCAGGCCATCATTAAATATAACAAATACTCTCCAATAAAGTCACTTGTGTGAGCCACTGCTGAGTGAACGTTCTGCTACCGGCACAAATAATAACTTCTCCTCAGTATTGATCAAAGAAAGAAATTAAATAAAAAAATACACTAGCTATATGTAACTGTGAAACTGTAGGGCTGTGAATATACTATTTCTGCTATCTGATGCTCTTACCTGTATAAACCTCGCTTCACATTGGAAGGGGGCATGCCAATAGATCTTATGATGAATCTGACGCTTCTGACTTTAATTGTGCAAAACCTGATCTAAAGTTTTTGGATACATATTTGACATTAAGAGGCACATTTACTTAGGGTCGAATATCGAGGGTTAATTAACCATCGATATTCATCTGTCGATGTTAAATCCATCGACTCGGAATATCGAAGTCGAAGGATTTACCACAATTCGTTCGATGGAACGATCGAAGGAAAAATCGTTCGATCGAACGATTAAATCGTTCGATCGAACGATGAAATCCTTCAAATCGAACGATTAAATCCTTCAAATCGAACGATTAAATCCTTCGAATCGAACGATTCAAACGATTTTAATCCATCGATCCAACGAAATTCCTTTGATCAAAAAAAGCTTAGAAAGCCTATGGGGACCTTCCCCATAGGATAACATTGAGGTTCGGAAGGTTTTAGATGGCGAAGTAGGGGGTCGAGGTTTTTTTTAAAGAGACAGTACTTCCACTATCGGATGGTTGAATAGTCGAACAATCTTTAGTTTGAATCGTTCGATCCAAAGTCGTAGTCGTAGTCGAAGGTCGAAGTAGCCTATTCGATGGTCGAAGTAGCCAAAAAAACGTTCGAAATTCAAAGTATTTTTTCTTCTATTCCTTCACTCGAGCTAAGTAAATGTGCCCCTACGAAGAATTTGAAAATAGTTGGCATATTTTGCCATCAGGTGTTATACATTTTTCTATTTAGAAGACGTGAAGGATAGTGATGGATAAAACTGCCCAATTTGCCAATATATTATGCATATCACACTCTTAAATTCTCTATTGACCCCTCATGGCTTCTTTGCTGAATATCCTAAATGATACAATTTTAAGCATGATGAACTGTTTGTCCCTCCACCCAACTAAAGTAAATGTTGTATTTGCTTGTTATTTAGCCACCAACAATTTCACCCTTTTGTTTCCTGGGATATGAAAATCATACTAGCTCAAGAGGAAAAACCTTACTGTGTGCAAGTCTTGTGGCACTCAATTATAGGTTAAACCTAACATTACGGAAAGTGGAAAGCAAAAAATTGTGGTTCTACTATAAAGATCCCAGACATGGGTGCTTTATCAAAGTCTTTACGGAGACTGAAATGGTAGTTCACTAATAAACTTATATATAAATATGTATTAATGTCCATAGCATATTGGTTATGATTTGAGTTCAGTGGATTTAGTGCAGAGGACCTCTTGTCTATCTATGCATGTTGTGGTCACAACGTCATTGCATTTCTGACTAATGGTTTAAGATTTAGTACAATTTTCCCTTTTCCGTTATAGTTTTTACAGCAACAGTGACCATCTTCTTCTTCTAGCTCCCATCATTCCCAGCAACCGTCAGATGATCACATTTAACCAAGTTAAGGTAAAACTTAGTTCCTGTGAAAAATTAATAATAATTTAGTAGAATTCTTAATGAAACAGACGAAATTGAGTGTAGGACTGGCCAGATTGGGAATGACACTGATGAAGTTGGTCGGCTTGAATATACTGCAATATATAGCAAAGAATTCCTGTTTTTTTTTAAGGGAAGGGCATTTTTGGTAGCTTAATGCACAGAATGTTTCATGATGCTGCTTATTCTTAGCAATGCAGAAGATGATTTCTACTGAATCATTGAGCCAACCTTGATCACACTTATCACACTGTATTAACTTAATTCGTGTTCATTTTTGGCATTGTTGATTTTGGTGAGGTGTTAGAGCTTAGAGGTGCCACTGAACTCTATAGAACAGAATGGACTTCAAGCCCATATATATGTCAGTTCATCTGCTTTGACAATATGTTAATGTGTAAAAAAAAAGGTTTCCTGATAAAGAGTAGCATCAGTATTTGTTGGTATCAGTGCCATTTCCCAGTCTGCTGCTGCAAAACATTTTGGCAAGACATTCATAACAATGAACTCCAGTCACTAGCTATATTGCGTACCCATGGTTAATGGGTTAAAGGAAAACTATACCCCCCAAACAATGTAGGTCTCTATTAAAAAGATATTGAATAAAACAGCTCATATGTAAAACCCTGTTTCATGTAAATAAACCATTTTCGTAATAATATACTTTTCTAACAGTATGTGCCATTGAGTAATCATAAATAGAAAATTGCCATTTTAAAAAATAAGGGCCACCCCCTGAGATTGTACGTTTCACTGTGCACACAAACAAACCAACAAACCATATTTGTTAGCCAATTAACAGACAGAGTTGTGTCTTTTGCTTCCACACTTCTTCCTATTACAGTTAGAGTCGTAGTATTTCTGGTCAGGTGATCTCTGAGGCAGCACACAGACCATCACGAAATGGTGGCTCAAGGCAAGAGATGTAAAAGGGCAATATTTACTTAAATATATAGACCAGTTTGGTAAGATTCTTTAATATGCCACTTAATATGATGTAAAATACACTCACAATTTAAAAAATGTTACCTGTTTTTGAATGTTACCTTATTTATTAAAAAACCCATAGCAGACAAATAGAACAATGAAAAAAATGTATGAATACTTCAAATTAGTATTTTGCTTATAATTTATAATGGGATGACAAGCTAGAAAATAATTAAAAAACTCTAATTGAATAAATAGTTTAAATTTTACTTAGGAGGGCTCCCACTGATTTCTACATGACCTTCCAAGCTTTCAGATGCTGAAGTTTTACATTAGAGTTTTTTGCTTAATAAATATTGAAAATTCATATTTTTAAACTCATTAATCAAATTCATGATTGCTCAAAAAATTTAGCCACTGCTACACTCAAATGCTACTGATGTTTGATCACTAAAAAGTAAGGTGTAAGCATGAGGGAGGTTGTAGTTATTTTAAGTGTTTTCTTGGGGTATCTAATGCCAAAGCTTGAACAAGAATTTGAAAGCCACACGCACTAGTACAGAAGAAATGGATGAAGAAAATACTAAGCTTAATAAAAAGTATTCGAAAATGAACAATTTTGGCACAGGTCATTTTCTATTCATGTAAGCAATTTGAGGGATTTTTCACCATTGCCTGGGTCTGAATGGCCAAGGAATATTCTAGTGGATGATTAGGTATTAAGAATGAAGAATTAATTTAGTATTTGTCAGAGTGCAATGGCATTGACCAGCTGGTAGATAGCCTTTTCAAAAACATAATTGCTTAACACGAAGCATTTCTATATTTAACAAGGCATACTGTCATTTCCCCTTGCCAGAGTTGAAAATCTAGGCTTTTGCAGAGTAAATGTCACCCTGCTCCAATTAATTACCTTTTTATAGCAAAACTTTGTATTCGATCACAGACTTTGCTTTAAGTCTGGTGCATTCTCAGAAACGAACATTAAAGTATTTGTTGCATGTAAAATGTACTGATTGTTGAGTTCAGAACCCAACCAATTTTCAAAAAGCGTCTTCTTGAAAAGAGTTGAAGAAGCACTAATATATGCTAGTGAAGCTTGCGATAGTCTGACATGCTTTATTAAATGTAAGGAATAGACGGAATGCTACTTTTTTTAACACTTTTTTAACGCTTTTCTGTTGAAAGCTGCTGGGATTGAATTTTGGCCACAAGTTTGGTTAACCACCGAAATTCTATGAAGTATTTTGTTTATTGAAGCGTTGGTTAAAAGTATTCCTTTCTCTTATTTTATGGAGTATTTATATAATACCAGTATGAACATGTCACTCACCAGTTATGACTAACCAGCATTTGGAAAAAATAGTTTTCTTTGGTCATGAGGTCCTGAATGTTTTGGGTTTACTTAGCTTCTAAATGCAAATATGTCTATTGTTTTGTACATATGAGCCCTCTGTCAATAGGTTATTAAATGTGGCTATAATGCTTTCTGAACATGAGCAGATTTTTACAGGGATCAGCTTGAAAAAAGGCTGTGTAGCCTGAACCGTTGCTTATCCAGGTCCTGCCAGTGTTCCAATAAAGGCATTTTTATTTTTATTTATACAAAAGACTTGTGGTGCTGTACTTCAATCAATACTTGTGAGAGGATTGGAAGGTGGCCAGTCAGGGTACGTGCACCAGGACCCACAAATAGAAAAAGTTTGGGAGCTGATTCTACCAAATAAGCAGATTTTTACAGGGATCAGTAACGTAACTAGAGGGGGGTACGCGATTTGTATGCCCAGAGCTGCCGGGGGGCCCAGAGAGGGTACAGGCCCTGGCCCAATCGCACCCCCTGCTCCCCCGGTAGTTTCACCACTGACAGAGATATTGGTGGTGAAAATTGGGCCAAAGAGCCTAAACAAACCAGGCATGTATAATCAGCTCAATCCTTAAACCAGATCTTATAATGGGCACATACACAATTTAGCACCTCAGTTTCAACACAACATCCTGAAATCCTATTGGAAACCAGCTAGTCTGTCCAAAGTAAAAAATGCATCTGCTAATGTGCCATGTCAGCAGGTGCAGCAGCATTAGCAGAGTGAGAGAAGCTGTCACTCCTCTTTATTTCGTATTAGATCTGATATTAACAAAATTGAAGTAAAGTGCTTGGATACATCCATATAAGCACATCTATACAGTTCCCTTTGCTTTGGCTCAAGAGATGATTAGTTGGATTCCATAATGGTCAGCCAGTGTGTTCTTACCTTGAACGTCAGAGCAATTGCATGTGTAACTCATCTCAGACCACATAATGGCCAGGCATTTACTGTACACATCCACCGTTTTTTTTTCATATCATAGAAGATGTAAGGGTTGGGTATAAAGTTTTACAGTAACAGAGCATCATGAAGTAATAAAATGTCTGAAAGGATAAGTAAACCTTTAAAATAAGTGAATATAAAATGGATGAGAGTACTATTCTAAGAAGTTTTGCAATGTACATTCAGTATTTATTTTGTTTTTATGCTATTAAGGGATACATGTGCTGTTAATATGAATTAATTTTATTCCAATAGCGCCACCTGCTGGTCAGTTTCCCACCAGTCTGACCACCAAGTAGTCAAGGAAATTCTCAGGAGAAACAAAGAGGCTGCTCTGATGTTCTTCTGCTTAGGAAAAATCTGAGAAAAGTTTCTAATTTTTTTCCTAAGCAGAAGAACATCAGTGCATCCTCTTTCTTTCTCCTGACAACTTCCTTGACTACTTGGTGGTCAGACTGGTCAGAAAATGACCATTGAAATATGAATTCATTTATATTAACAGTACATGTATCCCTTAATATCTTGGAATAAAAACAAAATAAAAAATATATGTAAAGTGCTTAGAATAGCCCTCTCATCAATTTTACATTCACTTATTTTAAAGGGTTACTTATCCTTTAACTAAAATATAATACTTTCTAGATACAGATTAAGGAATGAGAGTGAGGAGGCTGCAATTAATAACCTTGGAGCCACACGTGTGTGAGTCTGTTGAAAATTAAATAGATGAAAAAGGTGACATGGTCTTTGCAAATTTCTCCTTAATGCCTACCCCAAATCCCTTCTTCCCCCTCTACATTTTTTCCCGTTATTTCCACATCTTCTGAGTTCCTTTGTTGTGTACATTAGTATGATGCATGTGGGCCTTTATCTTGTTTATTTCAGTTGCTCTTTAACTTGTATTTCACCAAAAGCAAATTGCTCAGACCAGTACAGAAATATAGCCACCCACGTCATAACATATCACTCATGTCGAGGCTCTTCTGATATTTGTTTATTTTTTATGTTCTGCAAAACCATCCAGTATAGAAATTCTATTTAACAAAATGACAGAATTCTGAAATGTACAACAGTCAATAACACAGTGATGAGAATTTGCGGTCTGTGGGGAAATTTTTGCACAAAGGTAGGAAAGAACCCTCACTGCTATTAATTCCTATGGCGAACAAAGAGGTCACTTTTATACGTGTTAACCTCATGGCAACTTCTGATGGGAACATTGTAAGGTCACCCTGGAGACAAGCAATATAAATTCGATCAGGAATACAACACCATACAATAACAAATAGTTTTCTTAGGTGAGAGATGTGTATCCGCCCAAATCACTCACTGGTCCTAGAATCTTCCAGGTATCTTAAGCCTAACATAAAGCACACACAAGAATGAAGAAGACAGGCATGGTAAGCCACTTTATATTTTAAAAAATGATCCTTGTCGTAACTTAAGAATGTTCTGGCTTGGTAGCAAATTGGAGCTGAACCCCATTTCGCAGGCACTTCTATTAAATCAAACCATTCAACCTTGGCAAATGGCTTTTCCAGCACTGATGGTAAAAGATACTCCTCAACAAATCTTAAGTTCCTTTTAAATATTAAATGGAAAATTGCAGAAGATTTAAAGCTACACATTTAAAGCAATCAGCCTGCGCAGGCAATGGATCCCCACTCTCACTCAGCTGCTGACGAAAGAACCTGAGTGGAGTTGTTCTGGGTTTTTTTCATCTCTTTAATAAGGTGGACTTGGCTGGAGCCCTGTAAAACAGCAGGGGAACATACAGCAGCCATCTTGGGATGAGATTAGTGATGGGCGAATAAATGCGCCAGACACAAATTCGTGGCAAATTTCCATGTTTTGCCGCAAGCAAATTAATTTGCGAAACTGCTGCAACAGTTCAACAGCGAAAAATCAAAAAAAAAATTGTTACATGTCAAAATTGGCATGTGCATAAAATCTGATGCGCGGCAAAATTATTTTGCCGCCCATTGACTTTAATGCATTTTGACATTTTTTCGCCATTTCGCAAAGTTCACTGTACATTCGGGAATGGCACAGATTCGCCCATCACTAGATGAGATATTTACTTCTAGAACAGAACATTACACTTTTTTCATTAACCGGACACTCGCAGTGCTCTGATCTCTCCCATAGATCTTAATGCGCTGGGGGGCATTCAATAGGGAGAGCCTATTACAGAGATAATAGGGGCACATTTACTAATGTGAAGATTTAGAGAAAATGCACAACACACAAACACAATTAGCCACGACATTGCTTATTTGCTAAATGACGAAGAGAACAATTCACAAGTGAAAAACCTCAGCGCTAGAGAACTTTCACACAGTTCCACCAGTGAATATTCACCGCAGAAAATTCTCTAGAGAAAATTTGGGAATTTATCAATGTGCGAACGCTACATTTTTTTTTAAAGTGAACTCCCATTATAAAGATAGAGCAGCCACTTTTAAATCGCAATCAACATTGCCCTTTCCATGCTACTTTTCTCCATGAATTCTCTAGTAAAGAATTATCCCTACTACGATTGTAGGGGGAAATATACTGGCGAATTTTCGCAGAGAATTTTCACCAGGAGAAAATTAACCACAATTCTTTTGAAAAAGCGAACTTACCATTTTTAGTAAATATGGAGATGTGTTGTGAAAGTACACCTGGCGAAGTGAGGCGAACTGTGGTGCAGTTAGGTGAAGAGAAAATTAACACTTATAAATATAAATATGCCCCATGGTCTGGTATATGTTTTCCACTGATTAAATCTATGATATAAAACAGAGAGGTTTAACTTCTGTTAGAAATCTCTTATAACCTATTTTGGTCCGCCCAAAGGTTTTCCTTCCTATTATTCCCTTAACCTTTAGCAAACCAGAAATATTTGGTGTAGATTCATATACATAAATTCACTGTTACATTTATTATGATGATACACCCAGGTTTGTACAATACATTAGTAACATTTCTTTATTAAATCATTGTAAAGCTTGGCTCCATTCATTGTCCTTTACACACTGCTGCAGACTTGATTAACTATGCTTTCTGTTGGCTTGGCTCTTATTTCGGGGTTCCTAGAAATCCACAGCTGTCTTTAATCATACAATATAGTCAGTGCAGAAATGGGTTTAGTTTAGAAAAACAATGAAGATTCCAAGAAACAGTTGGCTATATGGTGATAGATATAGATAATAGTGAATTCTAATATCAAACTCCTGAGCTATTAGTAAATCTATCTTTGTGGTTATCCTTGCAAGCTGATGACTCACACACATGTCACACAACATTTCAATATTAAATTTGTGTATGTACAACACTGCTTAAAGGGATACTGACACCAGAAAGTAAATCTTTTTTTTTTACATCTATCATAATATTGGCGTGTTTGCCTGATGCTTTTACATTAACTATCTAATCCCCTGTTTTCCTCTATGAGGGAGCTGCCATATTTGCACAGCGGTAGTCCGTTAGCATTAGAAACGCTAACTGACAGGTTGAGAAGGGACAGTCAGGTTGCCAAAACGGTCAGGTTTAGGAACTTCAAGTAACAATTACTTACAAATGCAGAACTATCAGCAAAAATTTCTCAACATAACCTATAGGTAACTTTTAGGGGCACATTTACTTAGCTCAAGTGAAGGATTAGAAGGAGAAAAACTTCGAATTTCAAAGTTTTTTTTTGGCTACTTCGACCATCGAATTGGCTACTTCGACCTTCGACTTCGAAATCAAACGATTCAAACTAAAAATCGGTCAACTATTCGACCATTCGATAGTCGAAGTACTGTCTCTTTAAAAAAGACTTCGACCACCTACTTCACCACCTAAAACCTACCTAGCACCAATGTTAGCCTATGGAAAAAGTCCACATAAGCTTTCTAAGTATTTTTTTATCGAAGGAAAATCGTTCGATTGATGAATTAAAATCCTTTGAATGTGACGATTTTTCCTTCGATCGTTTGATCAAATTAAATGCCTTAAATCCTTCGACTTCGATATTCAAAGTCGAAAGATTTTACTTTGACTGTCGAATATCGAGGGTTAATTAACCCTCCATCTTCGACCAATAGAAAATGTGCCCCTATATGTACATCAATATGTTAAACAGTAGTTTTTTAGAGACATTATTACTTTAATGCCGAAAATAGAAGGATTTCCCTCAGAATTACATTATTAGGAAGTACAATAGGAGATTGTTCAATAATAATTTGCCCATAAGGCGAACACATTCTGACTCAACCACAAGTGGAAATAAGTTTGACACATGGTTGTGACAGGGAAGTATCAAGATAAAATACCCCCTGGTCCTACTACTCACCATGGATCCCCTTCCTTTCTGCCCCTCCCCTGCACCCAAAACATAATAAAGACATCCAGTTCTTGGATTGAAAAGGCCACAGATGCAATAACAATAATATATAACCTACAATCCAAATTGTTTTTTTACTTAAACATACAGAAAAAATGACTGTCAAGGTACGTGTGGCAATATTAACCACCATCCACTGTGCTGGGCTACCTGACATGCCAACTACCTGACCCCTACGGATCAGACGGGCAAGTGAAACCAGCCAACCAGTTGTCCCCACTGCTGCTGGACCTGTGCCAGCAAAGAGCCTGCACCACCAACAGTTGGCTACCTGGCTCTAACAAACACTGCCCATAAGCATTCCACTGCCAGCTGTGACAAGCATGAACCATAACTTACTCAAAATCACCCTGAACTACCAACTCTGAACTGTGGCAGATGGAGGAGATGCTGCTCTTGATCCTTTCAAAATGGCACCAAGCTTCTGTTTCTTCCATCCTACTTCCCCCCCCATCTCCACCTACCCCTCATAACGTCACCAGTGCTTTGTAGCCCTCGCATCCTTCCCCTATACAGCGCTTGTCTGTTCAGAGTCCTTATTTGTGCCAGTGCACAGTTGGGCTCATTTATAAACACTGGGCAGATTTGCACATGGTAGCCTATTGCAACCAATTGCAGGTTGAAATCAATGACAAAAAAATTTGATTACAATTACAGGTACGATTTTGCTCTGTGTTAACAAATGAGTGTCAACAGGGTGAAACAGGGTCAGACTGTGCCGGCAGGACACCGGGAAAAAACCCAGTGGGCCCCCGGCTCTTGTGGGTAGGGATGTAGCGAACCGCCGACAATGTGTTCGCGAACGCCGTTCGCGAACACCGGCAAAAAATGCGAACAGTTCGCGAACAGTTCGCGAACTTCGAACATCTGAAAATCGTTCGATTCGAACGATCGAAGGATTTTAATCGTTCGATCGAACGATTTTCGTTCGAATCGAACGATCGAAGCCATTGGATCGAATGATTTCATTCAATCCAATGGCTTCGATCGTTCGATTCGAACGAAAATCGTTCGATTTTAGCGATCGAATGGTCGAATGGTCGAACGATTTTGACGCGAAAGCCTATTGACGAACGTCGCGCGACGTTCGCGAACTTGTTGCGGACGCGAACAGTCGAAGTTCGTGCGAACTAGTTCGCCGGCGAACAGTTCGCTACATCCCTACTTGTGGGCCCTGTCAAGATCCGCACCCACATCTGCGACGAAAGCTTTTTAATAATAATAAAAACATTTTGTGCTTGCATCGCTGTCGCAGCAGGGGGGGGGCGGAGGGGGACTCTGGGCCCCCAGTCCGACTGAAATCACTGTTATTATGGGCACAATAAATTCATGCCACCTTTAAGCATATTTAAGTAGACTAGGGGGCACATTTACTTAGTTCGAGTGAAGGAATAGAATAAAAAATACTTCCAATTTCAAATGTTTTTTTTGGCTACTTCGACCATTGAATTGGCTACTTCGACCTTCGACTACGACTTTGACTAAAAATCTTTCGACTATTCGACCATTCGATAGTCGAAGTACTGTCTCTTTAAAAAAACTACGACCCCCTAATTCGGCAAGTAAAAGCTACCGAGGTGCAATGTTAGCCTATGGGGAAGGTCCCCATAGGCTTTCTAACAATTTTCTGAGCGAAGAAAAATCCTTAGATTGATGGATTTAAATCCTTCCAATCGTTCGATTCGAAGGATTTAATTGTTCGATCTAACGATTTTTCTTTTAGCAAAGAGTGAAGTTAGTTCTCTAGAGTGAAATTCTGCCACTCTCCATTCATTTCTATGGGATTTTTAAAAGAGTATTTATCAATGGGTGAAAGTGAAAGTTCATCCTTTGATAAATATGCCTTTCAAAATCCCATAGAAATGAATGGAGAGTGGCGGAATTTCACTCTAGAGGACTGTGCTGATCTCTGACTTCACTCTTTGATAAATATACTCCCATGTCTCTATAACCCAGATTGCAATGTAATCAATCTGTTTTGAATATTATACAAGCATACAGAATGCCTTTACTATAATGGACAAAAGAAAAGTATAAAATAGAAGGATATGTGGTGTTTTAGTCCAGCATGGATAATTAAAGGAAAACTATACCCCCAACATGAATACTTAAGCAACAGATAGTTTATCTCAAATTGAATGACATATTAAAGAATCTTACCAAACTGGAATATATATTTACATAAATATTGCCCTTTTACATCTCTTGACTTGAACCACCATTTCGTGACTCTATCTGTGCTGCCTCAGAGATCACCTGACCAGAAATACTACAACATTAAGGGGCCGATTCACGAAGGGTCGATATTCGACTGGGAACTAAAATCGTTCGACTTCGAATATCGAAGTCGAGCGATTTTGCGCAAATCCTGCGATCGATTAAATCCTTCGAATCGAACGATTCGAAGGATTTTAATCCAACGATCGAAGGAAAATCCTTCGATCAAAAAATCACAGGCAAGCCTATGGGGACCTTCCCCATAGGCTAACATTGACTTCGGTAGCTTTTAGCTGCCGAAGTAGGGGGTCGAAGTTTTTCTTAAAGGGACAGTACTTCGACTATCGAATGGTCGAATAGTCGAACGATTTTTAGTTCGAATCGTTCGATTCGAAGTCGAAGGTCGAAGTTGAAGGTCGAAGTAGCCCATTCGATGGTCGAAGTAGCCCAAAAAAACTTCGAAATTCGAATTTTTTTCAATTCGAACCCTTCACTCGAATTCAGTGAATCGGCCCCTTACTGTAACAGGAAGAAGTGTTGAAGCAAAAGGCAGAACTCTGTCTGTTAATTGGCTCATGTGACCTTACATGTGGTTTGTATGTGTGCACAGTGAATCTTACGATCTCAGGGGGCGGCCCTTATTTTTTAAAATGGCAATTTTCTATTTATGATTACCCAATGGCACATACTACTAAAAAAGTATATTATTATGATAATGGTTAATTTACATGAAGCAGGGTTTTACACATGAGCTGTTTTACTCGGTATCTTTTAATAGAGACCTACATTGTTTGGGGGGTATAGTTTTCCTTTAAAGAGAGGCTGGGGGGGGTTACAGTAGATCAATAGTAAGACTAATGCCAGTACAGTTCTATATTGAAGTTATACATTTCTTTAAAAACCTGATCACTTTCAGGGGTCTCTAAAAACAAACCAAAAAAACGAAAATTCAGAAACTGACATAAATTACATTCATGTAATATGAGAGCCCATCACCTTTTGGTTAGTAGATGTAAGTAGTATTTAAGGAGGCTTAAAGGAGTAGTTCACCTTTAGAGTGTGCTTTTTTTAAAATAATGTGCAATTGCTTTTCATTTTTGTTGTATGTGAATTATTTAGCTTTTTTTGTTCAGCAGCTCTCCAGCATGGAATGTCAGTAGCTGGTTGCTAGGCTCCATTTTACCCTAGCAATGAGGCATTGGTTTAGATGTCAGGAATACAAATAGAAGAGGGTCAGCATAGAAGTGAAATAATATTATATAACAATGATACTCTAGTCATACAGAGAAATAGTTTACTGGCTGCCGGTGTTAGTGAGCCCCATTTGAAAGATGGAAGGGGCAGAAGAAGATGGGAATAATCAAAAAACTATAAACAATAAGATATAATACAAATTGAAAAGGATAGGAAATTCTATAAGGTATTAAAATTTGACTTACCCCTAAAAGACCCAGGAGCAGTAACCACTTTGCACCCTTTATTACATTATCCTAATAATCAGTAATTATACCACCAAAGGGCTCATTTATGACCACAAGTGCAGTGGGCAACTTGCACTTTTCTCCATAATGAGTTGCGCGTACAACCACTTTTATTATTTGCAAAGGTACTTGATTCAAAATGTGTTCTTCACACAAGGAACCCAGAAGCTACCAGCTTCAGGCTTCCTACAGTGCCACATGTCAATCACCACAGTACAGCTGCACTACAAACACTGTAAATTATGTCATACAGCATACAATGCAATGGCACCAGATGCAACTTCATTTTGCTTCAACAATGACACTTGAATTCTGTTAAAATATACTTCAGGCATTGGGAGATGGATCATAGGTTTGGTCCATGATTCTTAAGTGTTAGATTTTTAAGTGTGGGTCCATAACTTGTAGAGTTCCCAGGTAGAAGGCGCAACAGGCCTCTTTCAAATTTTCCACCCAGAACCCAAGGCCAAGTAGGTAGAGATTAAGAGATTGCCCATCCTTTTCATATTCATAATGCTCTTCACACATTTGGGATAATAATTCCTTTAGCATCCAAGTATTCTTGCTTACAATGCCTTCAAAGTCACTTTGCACAGTGTACAATTCAGTGTGTTATTCTAGGCAGGGCCTGCCTTAGGTCTATTGGACTAATTGGGCCGCTCCTCTGGGGGCCCTGCACCAGGGGTGAGCATGGACAAAAATTCCCCCAGAACACTGGCCAGCTCCCCGCAACTTCGTAGGTCCAGCCTGCCCCCAACTCCACAGGTCCAGTCCACCTTACTGAGCCCACTCTCAACCTGACTGAGTCCACTCCCATCCTGACTGAGCCCCAATCCTGATTGGTCCAGTCCACTCTGCTTTTTCCTTCCTCTCTCTATCTCTCTCTCTCTCTCTCTCTCTCATGCCCCTATTTCCTCCCTCTCCCTTGTGCCCTTATTTTCTCTCTCTCTCTCTCTCTCTCTCTCTCTCTCTCTCTCTCTCTCTCTCTCTCTCTCTCTCTCTTTCTTTTTCTCTCTATCTTCATGTGCCCCTATTTATCCTCATGTGCCCCTATTTCTTCCTTTTTCTCTCTGTGTTCCCCTATTTTTTGCTTTTTCTCTCTCTCTTACCCCATGTGCCCCCATTTCTTCCTTTTTCTCTCTCTCTTACCCCGTGTGCCCCTATTTCTTCCTTTCTCTTTCTCCCTTACCCTGTATGATCCTATTCTTCCTCTTTCTCGTTATTGGCCTGTCTGCCCCTATTTTCTCCCTCTCTCTCCTGTCTAGGGTTGCCATCTTTATTAAAAGGGGGCAGAGCTATGTGCCGTGCCGCAAAAGGGGAGGAGCAGCATCGCAGAGACGTCCACAGTGCTGGAAAAAAGGTACGTTTTTTGCGAATTGGGGGCAGGTCAGGGGCTTTTTTTAAAGGGTATTACAAATTACCGGCCCCGGCCTTGGCAGGTGTTTTACCGGCTGGGTGGCAACTCTACTCCTGTCCCTATGTGCTCCCTCTTCCTGATCCTTTGGACCCTATTTGCGCTCAATCTTTCATGCACTATGTGCCCCTGTTTCCTCCCTCTCTCTTTTCCTGTGTGCCATTATTTCCTTTTTATCTTGGTCCTGTATACCCCTATTTTCTTTTATACTTGGGGGCAAATTGGGCCCACATTTGATAGGACCTGTCCTGATTCTAGGTATTTTTTTTTATATCAGAACACTTCCAATGTTGCGTGCACTCCACGTATCAGTAGACAGTGGTGACTTTTAAAAAACAGCTTTATTTACCCAACAATCCTCCTAGGTGTACTGATCCTGAAGTCTCCCTAAGCTGCGGGTTTGGGGTGATGCACCCAGAGCAGAGACTCAAAGCGGTGAGTGACCTGTTAACACTGAATGCCTTTGAACATAGGAATTTAAGCAACATGTCTGGGGCATCTGTACCTGCACCCACTCAGTTATAGGGTAATCGTTGCAGTTAATAAGCATGTTGTAAATTGGTTCATAAAAGTGGTAGGGTAAGAGCGCATCCAAATCGGTGTATTCATTTTTTTATATCTCCTAGTCCAGCGTACCCTAGCATACAGGTAGAGAAGATTAAAGATATTGTTCACCATATATAAAAGGGTTGTGCTACTCCACAAAACAAAATAGCTGGTATTTGGTAGATAGGGAGTATCTTCTAGATGATACCAGTAATATCGATGTTGAACTATGTATTTTCACACAAAATGTTTGCCAGACAAAACAGTTCTGTGACTCTAAACCCCAGTTAAAACTCATACTATTTAATATGTCCCAGAAATAAAAGGCTGTTCGCCAGTAACAGAACTGGAAACTTTTTTACAATGCATTTTAAAAATGAAATAAAACTTTTGAGATCCATTTTTTCATCTTTTAATCAACCTGATGTTGTGAATGAAAGACACCATGAAAGTTCTATTGTGAAGAATTTAAAAAGACACAGCAAGATAAATATTTTGGATTTTTAAGTGTTTTTCCCCGTGTATGTTAACCAAAAATTAACTTTGGCATTTAGTTTCATATTTATGGACAGCTGAGCCTTTTCTGGTTTAAAAAAAACATTAAACAAATATATAAAATATAATAAGTTAGGGTTTTCTGTCGTAATGTATTAAGTTTATTGACTTCATGCTTTCAAGATTTAAAAATCAAGAACATCAACAACTTTTCATCAGGCATAATATAAAAGTTTGCATTTTAACCAAAACAAAATAGAATGACAAATTCAGCTTTTCAATTTGGTCATTATTTAATTACAGTTTTTTTAATTCTTTGCCTTCATCTTCTTGCTCTTTCCAGCTTTCAATTGGCCCCATCTAAAAACAAATGCTCCGTACGGCTACAATTATATTGTTATTACTACTTTTTATTACTGTTCTTTCTATTAAAGCCCTTTCTGATTCATATTCCAGCCTCTTATTCACATCAATGCATGGTTGCTAGGGTCATTTGGAGCCTAGCAGCCAGAGTGCTATAATGGAAAACTAGAGAGCTGATGAAAAAAAGTTAACTTAAAAACCACAAATAATTAAACAATGAAAACCAATAGCAAATTGTCTCAGAATATCACTCCCTACATCATACTAAAAGTTAACTCAAAGGCGAACAAACCCTTTAAGTAGAAACTTTTCATGTTTTTAGGCTTTTTATTCAATCTTTTAATTATTAAGTTGGGACATTAAAAGTAATAACAGCCAGAATCCTCTTGTTTTTGTCATAGCTAATACAGCCCTCTTCACTTAGTTTGCTAAGAATAATTAAATTCACTTATTATGTCCAGTCTTATCTCATTGATAAATAGCACCTATTACCAGGGAGTTAAGGAATTTCTAGTTTTTCTCAACTTGCAACAGGTATGCTCCTTTAATCTTCTCCCTTTCACACGTTCCTAATTTGTGATATAATCATAAAACTTCAGATTATTTGATTAGCTCAGTCCATTTGCAGAACAAAGTTGATCAAATCTTGTAATCTTGAAAGATGGAATCAGCACTAATAACTTGAGTGTGTTTTAATGAAAGGATAAAAGGATTATAAAAATGTGCATCTGTTTTGATTGCCGAAAGATGGCATTTATATTTCTCTTGACTCTAAGCAGTGTAGACACTTTCATCTTCATAATTAATAACGTCTCACCTTTCATTTTAATCTTACCCTACAAAAATACAATGCTTTTCAGTTTATGAGTTTTAGGGGCCGATTCACTCAGCTCGAGTGAAGGGTTCGAATGAAAAATACTTCGAATTTCGAAGTATTTTTTGGGTACTTCGACCATCGAATGGGCTACTTCGACCTTCGACTACGACCTTCGACTTCGAATCGAACGATTCGAAGTAAAAATCGTTCGACTATTCGACCATTCGATAGTCTAAGTACTTGCCCTTTAAAAAAAACTTCGACCCCCTACTTCGGCAGATAAAACCTACCGAAGTCAATGTTAGCCTATGGGGAAGGTCCCCATAGGCTTGCTAACCTTTTTTTGATCGAAGGATTTTCCTTCGATCGTTTGATTAAAATCCTTCGAATCGTTCGATTCGAAGGATTTAATCGTTCGATCGAACGAAAAATCCTTCGATCGTTCGATCGCAGGATTTGCGCTAAATCCTTCGACTTCGATATTCGAAGTCGAAGGATTTCAATTCGAGGGTCGAATTTCGAAGTATTTTTAACTTCGAAATTCGACCCTAAGTGAATCTGCCCCTTACTGTTTTTTTGAGAAAAGTATTAGTATAGGAATATTTTGGGGGAAATTCACTAAAGGGTGAAGTGACTAACGTTAGCGAAAATTATGGGAGTTTTTTAAAACTCCCATTAACTTGAAATCCGACCAATTGAAATTTATTTAAAAAATCGAATTTTCTAAACTTGGGTGAATAGGATTGACCCGAAAACTCAAACTCAAATCTAATTCGATTCAAGTTTTAAAAACTCGATTTTAGTTTTTTCTTCCAGGATGTCTCTCATTGACTATGATGAGTATGATAAATGTCGAATATCAAATTTGAATTTTTGAAAAAAACTTGAATCTAATTTTAACAATTCCTTAATCGAATTTGACCATTTTGGCCATAAAAAAAAAACGTGAAAATTTAAATTTTCAATTCGACCCTTGATATATCTGCCCAATAATGTGAAAGTTTTGAAGCCCAAAACTTTTCTTCAGGAGGGTATTGTTATTTGTCTTATAAATGGAGTAAGCTTCATGGTTTACTGCAGGGGTGTCCAAACTTTTTGCAACAAGGGCCAGATTTGTTGAGGTGACAATGTGTGAGGGCTGACCATTCAGCCTGATATTCTTTGAACCATTAGGTATGAAGATCCAATTTACAGAAAGATCCCTTATCGGGAAACCCGCTGTTACAGAGCATCCTTTATAGCAGGTCCCATAGCTATATTCTAAATGCACTGTAGCACTTTGCAACTTTTTTGTAAATTAAGCACATTGATTGAAGTGAATATGCCACACTATAAAATCATTTTCTTGCCCCTCCTCTTTTTTTTTCCATTTTTTTCTTTTTTCCCTTTTCATCTTTTTTCAGATTTTCCTCCTGTTCCTCTGTTTTTTTCTTCTATTTACTTGTTTAAAACTATTATTTATTTTCTCATTTCGGTTATATTTTCTTTTCTTATTCCTTTCATTTCTATATTCTATTTTTCTGACCTAAGAATAATACTCAGTCTGATGGTCCATTCGGTAGGGAGCCCTCCAATTAATTTGATTATATTTTCTTATTGATATGTTGAAGCATATTATATAAACATTTTACCTGTGGGGATGAGTCGGTCACCATGCTGATATGCATTCGCAAGAAAAATTAGAAGGCATATGAGTGGAATCACAGCCTCCGTTGAGAACTAGAGCATAATCCAGTGAATCATATGACGTCACGCGAGTACGCTAACGTGCAATTACGTCACTGCACGCAGCCGTTGTGGCAAAAAGATAGACGGCGCTGCTCATCGACCGAGTTGTGTGCCAATTTTTATCCGGGTTTGCCCTTGAATGGGTGAATCCTTGTTTAAGGCTGCGGGCCAGGAGTCCCAATTGGCCCGTGGGCGGAGTTTGGACATGCCTGTTTACTGTATTGGGTTACTAAGTTCAGAGTCGAAAACCCATCTGCTGGAACACCATGAAAAGGCATGTTTTGAAAGCCCAGTTGGGAAGTGTTGGTTGTTCACTAAGTGGCTCAAGAGTGATAGGAAAAAGATAATTGATATTTTGTCCTTAATTTAAACCAGATTGAACATGCTAAGCAATATTTTGGGATTTTGGCAACCAAAATATTTGATATGATAAATATAGAATATAGTAAAGAAAGTCATACTCAATTTGTACCCAAAGTAGGGTGTGTACGGTGTAGAACCCTGCATGCATAACCAATATTTTTTTTTAGAAAATTCATGGGGCATTACATAGGGATAAAGTCTTGTAGCAGTACTGAATAGAGCCAAATTATATTATACTAAATTAAAAGTCATCCTATACTAAATTAAGCTGCCTGCAAAATTTGGAAAGACATGAGATTTGCCTACTGGTGGTGAGGATGTTTGCATTTTAGTGGGAGAAGGCAAGACATATCTCATCTTATCCAGCTGATTATCAAATCTCAATAACAAAAACATCAAACTTAAAGGGGGTTATTTATCAAAATCCACATTTTTTGGATTTTTTAAATAAAAAGTCTGACCAAACTAGAATCTATGATTTTACCTTAATTTATCAATAAAAAAACACCAAAAAAATTGGCAAAAATCACAACTTTTTCAAATTATTGTGCAAAAAAAATCTGAATTTTTTGGATTTGAGGCCCGAAAAGTCAGAATTTTTCATGAAATCTACCGGTATATATATATATATATATATATATATATATATAGAAAATGCAGTACTCCTTCTCATTATGTCGGTGCAGGTGTCAAACACAGCCTCTGCCGCTAGTGGTTTAATTAATAGGAAATTGAAAAAACGACACAGCACACGATCTCATATGCAATATCAATATATTAATATATTATCTTAAGTCCATAAACAGTTACATTACAGGATCTGCAATGTTTCGGAGTACATCCACTCCTTTATCAAGTCAGGGATAAAATGATATAACAAGCATTGATTAATTCACTTATACTTGTGTCAAACAGGAAATGTATCCACACACAGGAACTGACATCACTGTCACTATAGCCTGGTTCCTTAGCAACCACCATACTTCCATTGTTTATAGCTAATCTGCTCCAATTCAGGGATTCTCTAAGAGTAAATGGAGAAATTGAAAAATTGAATCAATGGACAACAGGGGAATCTATTCACAAATATAAATCATAATCCCTGTTTAATCCATATGGTGTTAATGTGTTTAACTTATTTATCCACCAAACTTCCTGTTTAGAAGCATTCCGTCACCCCACTCTAGGTAGAGAGACTATTTCCGATACCATAAATTTAATTTGATTCTCGTTGTGTCCATGTTCAATACAGCGTCTAAAAACAGGCAATTTCATATTGCCCTTTCTAATCGTGGACCGATGTTGAAAAATATGTATCCTGATCTGCAGCGTGGTCTTCCCCACATAGAGGGCCAGTAGAACTTGTTTTATTTATTATTCCTTTGAATTTGCCTGTTAGAAACAATAAGGGGCAGATTTATCAAGGGTCGAATTTCAAAGTCAAAAATACTTCGAAATTCGACCATCGAATTTAAATACTTCGAATATCGAAGTCGAAGTTTTTTCAGCGAATTTGGGTATCCTTCAGATCGAACGATTCAAAGGATTTCAGCGATCGATCAAACGTTTTTTTCTTCGACTTCCAAAAACTGCTCTAGAAGGTCCCCATAGGCTAACATAGCAGTTCGGCAGGTTTAATTTGGCGAAGTATTGAAGTCGAAGTTTTTTAAAGAGACGATACTTCGATTATTGAATACTTCGATAATTCAATGGTCAAACTATACAAAAAATTACTTTGAATTTCAAATTTTTTTTACTTCGAATATTCCCTTGAATTCACCTCGAGCCTTGATAAATCTGCCCCTTTGTAGTAAATGTAGAATAATATTTTTATATTATCCCCTACTGTCTATAAAAGGTATAACTTTCATATCATGTTACATGAATACGTTTTATATTCTAATCTGTCAGCTGTCTGGAAAATATGTAATTCTCAAAACAAAATGTGAGACTTTTTTGTACTCAAGTGTCTGCAGTACTTTAATAGCTGGCAGCATTAAGTCGGCATGTTTTTCATTCACATTCTTAGATGACTGATTACAGCTGTAATGACTAACCCTTGTAAATAGAAAATCAAATGCTTTGAGCTAAGCTTAAATGTGACTACCATACTTGTAAAATGATTAAATGGTCCTACCATATTTGTAAAATTAAATAAATAAAATGAAATACATAAATACAATTAAACATTTTAAATCAGAAGCCAAAACAATTCTCGTCTAAAACAATGCTACTCCAGAGAGCCAGCCTGTACGTTCTGACATATTGCTCTTGCTGAAATACAAATACATATTCAGAGGCAACTGAAGCTTTTTATTCCATAATGAAATCCAGCAGTGTATTCCCTAGAAATAGATAAAAAAGAAGCTCCCATAACACAGAAAGAACCCGTAATCTTGTTACATATTATTTTACAGGAATCAAGCATTTTTCATTTGTTTTTCACTTTCATAGCCAACTGGTTACCAAGCTTTTTTTTCCGAAAAGCACAAATAATTATACAAATCATACAAGGGAGTTCATATTGCACTTTACCTTTCCAACTGGTGTTGTGAAAGTATTAATATTATAGGTATGAGATCCCTTATCTGGAAACCAATTATACAGAAAACTCCAATTTACAGGAAGGACATCCACCATAGAGTGCATTTTAGGGAAATAATAATTTTTAAGAATGATTTATTTTTTCTCTGCTATAACAAAACAGTAGCTTGTATTTGATGCTAACAAAGTTGCATTCATTCATAATGACAGCAAAATAATTGGGTTTATTTAGGGGGTTATTTACCAAAACCGAATTTGCTTTAAATACTGTAAAACACAAGCAAACGCCCATGCCCGATTTTAGCTGATTTGTTTATAAAAAACTAAATTTAATCAGATTGTGGAAAAACTCGATACAATATAGAGAAAACCTGAATTGCTCAAATATTTAGGGCTTTTTCCCGACACTCAAATTTGTAGGGCTTTTTAGGGGCATCTGTTTTTTAGGGGCAGATTTATCAAGGGTCGAATTTCGAAGTGGAAAATACTTCGAAATTCGACCATCGAATAAAATCCCTTGACATTCGAATTCGAAGTCGGAGGGTTTTATTCATCGTACGATCATATTCCGATCGTAGTACAATCGTACTCCGATCGTACGATTCTAACGATTTTATTGTACGATCGTACGATTTTCCTTCTATACCCAAAAACTTAGAAAATCGCTCTGAGAGGTCCCCAAAGGCTAACAGAGCACTTTGGCAGGTTTAAGTTGGCGAAGTATTGAAGTTGAAGTTTTTTTAAAGAGACTATCGAATGGTCGAATATTCTAACGATTTTTACTTCGAATCGAAGTCGAAGTAAATTCAAAGTCGTGGTATCCTATTCGATGCTCGAAGACATAAGCTACATACATTCAGTTCATTCATTTTCTTAAAGTAATTACATTTTTCATTCAAAATTATTTAGAATGAGTATTCAGAATAGATTATACTGGCAAATGGTCTGTTATGAAGAAAAAGAAGGTAGACAGGAGGAATTTTAAAGTTAAACGTTAAACGCAAAAGACAGAGAAAGAGGAATGAAAATGAAACTAATGTGTTGTATAAGCTAATTGAAGTGGCCAAAATGTCCCATTATGGCTGATTTCAGGCAAATCAAAGGTTGAATTTTAACCCATGCACAAGTCATCACCTTATTTAGAAGGTGCTGTGCATTATGAATCAGATTTTAAATCCCCCATGAAAAATAAACTGATAACAAAACAATTTTGTTTGATTGAAGTTGTTTCAGCAGCATCACTTTCACACAGCAGGTATGGATTTCAATATTTACACTTGGATTGCAACAGCCTTTCCAAACCAACTCTGTAGAGCTCTATGCAGGGAATGTCTCATGCCCAGTATATGTACTTGGACCCATATGCCTGTGGATTGCTTATTCAGTGGTTTAAACTCTGAGACCTACATGTGAATCCCCTTGTCCTCTCATAGACTCTCCATTGGGCCTTTTGTCTGGAGTCTTGGTCTATTTCCACCTCTTCTACTGAAGAGAGAGTGAGATCTTCTTCCTTTCATACATCATAGGGAACTTATCCATTGTATTCTTTTATGGGGCGCTAACAGAGGGAAAATGACAACCTACTCTACTAACCTAATATGAAGTGAATGGCATAGTTTTACCACATACAGTATACTAAGAGTAAGAAAATTACTATAAGTAGCAAAATTGCATTATGTCTATGGAAACAAAATAGTCTGATTGCTAACTGAATACAGCTCTTTTAGATAGTGGATAGCCAGTTGGAAAAGCCTGCAAACAGCAAATTTATTGTAGCCCAATAGTTATTTACTACCTTGATCAGAGAGCCCCCAGGGGTATTTGGTGTTTTTTTAGTATACCCATTTGGTTGAGGTATTGCTGGGAAATGTCAGAAGCCTATCACCTGACTAAGGGGCACACCCCTGATAAGTTGTTTGATCTATGACACAATAAACAAGAGGGACTTATTCTCTATTGCAACTATCTTGGAGTGCTGTTACCTTGTTTTTCTTAAGTGGCAGCAGCTGATGGCAGTTCACTGGCCTCCAACATGACTCAATCAGTGCCAAAGGACACAACATTTAGCTAATGCTGATTCTGTTCACCATTGAGTTAAGGTGGCCATACACTATTAGATCCGCTTGTTTGGCGAGGTCCCCAAAAGTAAAATTTGTTTGTGCAAAAGCATTCCTTACATTATCCTACATGTCTTTAATAACATAACCAAATCTTTACATGTAAGGTCATCTTTAGTTTATTGATATTGAAAAATTAAGTTTGACAGTATTACTAGTCCTGAACTAGTATTAAAGGGTGTATTTGTGTCTGAATGCACAGTTATAAAGGGGTAAATCCAAGAAAACTCCTAGTATCCAGGGCATTCAGGAATTCTTATGACCATATTACCTTCACCTTGTTAATGGCTCAGTGAAGGGTAAAATAATCTGTCAGACAAAAGAAAATCCCCACTATTTCAGATAAACTAGCGTGCATCTATGTAAGAAAAAGATACCATCGGCCCCCTCCACCCTGATCTTATAAACTTTGCAAGTAAAAAACAAATAAAGAAACTCTCTTAACCCTAACTAGGATATACACCCCACTTGCTTATTAAATGGGTCTACAATTTAAACCTTGCAAATATACGTTTGCAATCTTGTTTTAGTTGCTCTTTAAAGAAGACCTAAACCCCCCCCAAGAGAGAGTCCCCATTTAATTGCCATCTTCAGTATCTTTGGATCCTATTCTTCCCTTCGGCTATCTACGGAGCTTCCTAGTGCATGCACAGTACACATGAACATCCAATTGCCTTCAAATGCTCATGTGCGAAAAAGCATAGTGTTGGCTGTCCTTTAGTGAATGTATCCAAAGACACTGAGGATGGTGCCCATGAGCTCTGTTGTGCTACTCTACATGTAGAGGTCTGTGCAACTTTCTGCGGGTCACATAGTAGTGGACTATGCAGGGAGAAAGCAAGGAGGGGGGCAATGGGGGCTATTAGATGGGCACTCTCTTTAGGAGGGGGGTTTAGTTCTCCTTTAAAAACATCATTAAAACTGTCTTCTAAATGTAAAGCCTGTTACTTGCAACCCAGCGGGTAAACATTGATCTCACCCTTTAATAGGCTTTTCGCATTTATTGACAAGGTAATTCATGATTACATGCATTGTAACAACATCCATTCTTCACGTATTTCATCTATTGTTAATGAGGTTGTGGTAGAGAGTGCAAGAATATCAATCCTCCAGTTTCCCCTTACACAAGATGGGGATTACTAGTTCATTGGGTTTTCTTGGAGCAATAGACAATGAAATTATCTGTTTCTATATGAAAGCAGAGACATTGTAGAGCTGCAAAACGTCTTTCGAGTTTCATTATTCGAAGCACATTCAAAACTTATAATAGCAGCAGTGTTTACTGCAAAAAAAAAAACAGGAGTATTTTTTCCTCTGCATATTGGAAACATTGACAAAGAGAAAATCAATGCCCTGGCGCTACCATATGTATATAAAGGTATGGGACCTGTTATCCAGAATGCTTGGGACATGGGGTTTTCCGGATAACGGATCTTTCCGTAATTTGGGTCTTCATGCCTTACGTCTAATAGAAATTAATTTAAACATTAAATAAACCCAATAGGCTGGTTTTGCTTCCAATAAGGATTACTTATATCTTAGTTGGGATTAAGTACAAGGTACTGTTTTATTATTACAGAAAAAAAAGGAAATCATTTTAAAAAATTTGGATTAATTGGATGAAATGGAGTCTATGGGAGACAGCCATTCGGTAATTCGGAGCTTTCTGGATATCGGGTTTCCGGATAAGGGATCCTATACCTGTATAAAAATAACTATAAATGGTGAAACACTCATGGATGTTAACTATCAGTATATTAAACCAATATTCTGGTCCCCACAGCGACCATTCTCATCAACTTAATAAACACCACCTCGTTTTTCAGATAGTCAATGCCCAGAAGTGCTCTATCATTTATATGACATATTCGCATGTATATCTTATTTTTGACCATGGTAAATGATCCAATTACATACTACAGCATACAAAATCTTGGAACCTTGGTAACTTTGTTAATAACAACATACTATCTACCATGATTTTTTTTTTAAAAAAAATATAAAAATACTTTTTGACATTTTAAGAAAAAAATTCTGTAATTAGTGCTAAAATATGTTGGCTCTTTCTCGTTAAGAGAATACATTTAAATATGTGATTTCTAGCACATTGCACTATTGCACTAACCTGTTACGTTCAATTTGGCTGAAAACACCTCAAGAATTGTGATGCTGAATATTTAAATCCATAATTTAAATTGCAAAGATTTTAAATTCTCTTGGTGATATGATGAAACTTCTGAGAACACATCAAGTCCAAGTTAATGACCCAAAGAATGCATGTGAACAAAGCCTGAGAACATATTATGATTCAAGTTATATCTCCATGTAAGACAAGACGATATCTCCAGAGGCTATAGTAATATAAAGGAGAATAATTAGTATCAACTCACTATCCCTTGTAGGATTATGCTACATACCGCTTGGTAAAACAGCCTAAAAAATAAAAGAAGCAGACAGGAAAATGCAATGACAACAGAAAACGAGAGAAAGGTACTGAAATTCTTTAGATATATACTTTCAAGCATCATTGCTGCAGGCTTAGGTTCATTGACCACGCAAGTCACTGTGTTCAAGTAGAGCTTCCGGTGGTTGAATGCCCAACCAGTGAGAAACAAAAGATCTCCCAATGGGACACTCTGTGGTTCATTTTTAAGGAAGGAAATAAAGACAGCAGGAACATGTCTGAATTATCTTCTTTCAGGAATGCACAGACCATTAAAGGAAAACTATACCCCCAAAATGAATACTTAAGCAACAGATAGTTTATATCAAATTGAATGACATATTAAAGAATCTTACCAAACTGGAATATACATTTACATAAATATTGCCCTTTTACATCTCTTGCCTTGAGCCACCATTTCGTGACTCTATCTGTGCTGCCTCAGAGATCACCTGACCAGAAATACTACAACACTAACTGTAACAGGAAGAAGTGAGGAAGCAAAAGGCAGAACTCTGTCTGTTAATTGGCTCATGTGACCTTACATGTGGTTTGTATGTATGCACAGTGAATCTTACGATCTCAGGGGGTGGCCCTTGTTTTTTAAAATGGCAATTTTCTATTTATGATTACCCAATGGCACATACTACTAAAAAAGTATATTATTATGATAATGGTTCATTTAAATGAAGCAGGGTTTTACACATGAGCTGTTTTACTCAGTATCTTTTACTAGAGACCTACATTGTTTGGGGGGTATAGTTTTCCTTTAAATGGAAGTTGTATGACGCCATATACAGTAAATGAAGTGAAATTAAAATAAACTATAGCTTTTTATTTCATCCTAGGATTTGTTCTGCATCGTAGTGTCATGAAATGTAACAGTAACACGAGGATCACATTTTTTTAAATCAAATTATATTTTAGTTTTTTTTTATATATATCTTCCCCTTCGGTGGAACGATTTTGCAATTTTTTGTACATAGAGCTGAAAAAAGTTTTCAGACAAATTTTAACATTTCACAGAAATTTTTGTCCTTTGCTGGGTTGTGTCTGCCATTAACTGTTCATTTAGCTTATGTTGTATAACCAGCAGTGATGGGCGAATCTGCCCCACAGTATTGTGGGTGGGCAAAACGTGCAAATTCGCCATGAATCCATGCCTGCCGAGTTTATTCACCCATCACTAATCACCAGTAACCAAACAACACCCTAACTGCTAGATCATACTCTGAATCTGTCTTTGGGGAATTGCATCATATCTTTCATGTTATATTGTAAACTGATGAATGCATGTATTTGTATGTGTAAAACAGACTTAAATTGGTTTGTGTTATGATCTTGCCTGTTGGCATATCATTGTAAGATGTGTCAGTAATTTGCATTTGTGTAGAATGTTTAATTCTCAATCGTAACCTGGTTCTAAATTGGTTGGGAGCTCTTGCAGTCAGGTTTCCTGTTTATTTAATGCTCAATTTGTCAGGTATATTTATCAAAATTTGCATCAAAGTATTTTTTCTGGGATTTTGTATAGATCTATTAAAAATGTCAAATGGGACAATCACAATCTTGTTAAGCTGTGGTGAAGAATTAGTCCCAAATTATAATTACCCGTTAGTGAACAAGCACGTTAAAAAATTGCGATGTGCAAAATTGCAGAAAAAATATGATTTTAATTTAACTTCAATTGCATCTTAAAACATCTAAGGTGCCAAGATTTTCTATGATTATGCTAAATCTCCCCTTAAATGTAGAAAACAGAGCAAAACAATTCCCACCAATAAAACTAAAAATCCACATCTCGCAATGTAATATTGATCCTTAAACTGTTATTGCATTGCGAATTTTAATTGCGCACTAATAAGAAGTGCTTGAAGGTGTCGTAATCTTTTGGAGCAAACATAACGACTTTTTCAGTAAGAAGTTTTATTACATTGACTGCGCATTGGCGCAAACTATACAGAATTTCATATATAGTTACATAGTTAAGTTGGGTTGAAAAAAGACCAAAGTCCATTAAGTTCAACCCCTCCAAATGAAACCCAGTGTCCATACATACACTTACTACCAATGACCCCGCCATACAGTAACATAAACCATATATACCAATATCTAGCTGTAGATTTTAGTATCACAATAGTCTATGATATTATGCTTGTCCAAGAAATCATCCAAGCCACGCATAAAAGCATTTACAAAATCTGCCATCACAACATTGTCCAGCAGGCTCCCCCATTTTTTCCTGACATTTACAGATCATTGGCACCACCTCCTTAGGTCACTGGTACTAACCTGAAACAGCTCTCTGGATTCTAGTACCTAACTATGCATTTGCTGGGGCCACTGCAAAACTAACCTGCTATCCAGGATAACAAGTCAACCTGTATCAAGCAGTCCTTACCAAAATAAGCATTACACTTACTGGCTCCTGCCATCTGTCCTGTCACGTTCGGTATTTCAAACCCAGAACAAATGCCAAGGTTCTGGTAACGGCTCATGCTTCTGCCTATAACAGCCACCCTTCATGTTGGGAGGAGTTCTTCGCTACTCAGATGCTACTAGGTCTTAAAGTGAGAGAACCAAGGCAAGGGTTCAGGGCAGGCAAGGGAACTGGAAAGTGGGATAAGAGGAACGGAGAAATAGTAAGCGTGGTCGTTGAACAGGCCAGGGTCAATACCAATCAGTCAGAGCAGTACAGAATCGGAATCATCGTCATCATTTCTTTATATAGCACCGACAAGATACACAGTGCGTTACCTTGGTTATAACAAACAGGGAATAAATGGTGGATAACAAACAAGGGTTTACAGAGTACAATAGGATTAGAGAACCATATAATTTACAAACTAAAGGTGAGGGTATAATTGAGACATTAGGATTTTAGAAAAATTTTGTGATTTAAGATACAGCAATGATTGATAAATTAAGGTACATTGAATTAGCTTCTTTAAACAGGTGGGTCTTTAAGGAGCATTTGAAAGTTTGGAAAAAAGGAGAAAATCAGAGTTCCAGAGAAAAGCAGAAGGCCGAGAGAAGTCTTATAGACGAGAATGGGCAGAAGTGATGAGAGGAGAAGCGAGGCAAAGATCAGAAGCAGAGCGAATGTTGTGTAAAGGAGAGTATTTGGAGATCAGAGATGAAATATACGGAGGGGGCTTCATTGTTAAGGGCCTTAAATGTAAGTGTGAGTAGTTTGAATTTGATTCTAGAGGAGATTGGGAGCCAGTGAAGGGACATGCATATGGGAGCAGCTGATTGAGTGGTGAGATAGATGAATGAATCTAGCAGCCACATTTAGAACAGATGTGAGTTGTGGAAGGTGATTTGTTGGAATACCTCCGAGGAGTAGGTTGCAGTAATCAAGGTGGGAGATGATAAGAGACTGAATAAGTGTTTTGGTTGATTCTGAACTGAGACATGGCCGTATTAGGACAATTTTGCGCAGTTGAATACAACAAGATTTTGCAAGTGTTTGGATGTGTGGTAAAAAAGACAGATGAGAGTCTAGGATAATGCCTAGGCAGTGTGCCTGAAGGACAGTTAATAATAGGACAAAGGTCTGTTGAAGCAGCAGACAGGGATGGTCAGGACAGGCAAGTGTTTTGGAACAGTAAATCAAACTACAATTCCTACCCAGAAACTATCTAGGATAGACCTACATTAGGCAAAGAGAAAACTACCGAGTTTCACACCAGCACAATGACGTCAGTCGCGTCAAAAGAAAGCCAGACATGTGCGCAACACTTAGGAAGCAGGTCTCGCGCCACCCCACTAGACCACCAGGTATTATTACAAATCCACGATCCAATTTAAGCCAAAAAAGCCCTTTTCATTTATTAACCACCTTTTGTGGATGCAAAACTTCAACCTCCCTTTCTGCTTGAAGCTTCTAGAAGAATCCTAACCAAGCCAGCCTTTGGGGTTGCTGCTGTCTAGTGCCCAAGCTAGGAACTTAAACATGATATAAATAAAGGACTTGGTTTACCCATCTTACAAGCTTTCTACAGTTAGTTTCCATAGGGACACATAACTTTAAAGACTGGTCTACCCACTTCTAGGCCAGTAGAGTTGAAATCCTTTAATTGGCTAAAAAGCTTGCATTAGTCCAAAAGAGTTATTTATTGTCATTTTCCTACTCATCATATTTTATTGACATCATAAAAATTTATGGGGTTTTAGTAAAATGTTACTGTTTTATTGTAGTTTCAGGTTCATTATTGATTGAATTGTCTATAGATTTTAATAAGATAATTTAATACCAAAAATCAAAATATGCTAAAAGAGAAATTCAGTAATAAGTAATAGGGCCTAGTTTAACTGATATATTAACAGAGTTAAAACAAATTTTCTTGATTCTCAAATGTTTTTGAGATCGTTGTGTTTCATTTGTATGTAAATATATAACTGTGATCTTCTTTCAAGACAATAATACCAAAATCCGTTGCAGTGTTTTGTTTATTTCTTTTTCAGACACAATTATGAAAGCCCCGCCATTAAAGTAACATAATTGACTTGTATTGACTGAACTTTACTGAACAGACAGGATAATAAAATCCTTGACCATGTATCTTTAGGAAGAGGAAAATCTGTCAAATGCATGAAATTTGTTAACAGCTTAGTAGATTAAACCTATTCTTTTATGGTGGCTTTTTATTCATTTTCTATTAGAAAAAAAAATCCAATTTTAAGGCACACAGCTCCTATTATTTCACATGGAGAAACAGGTAAAGCGTGTAGACTCATATTATTGTACATGATTCCATCAGCTATATGCAGCTGAGGCAGACACGTTTTTCCTTTTTCAATTTTACAATGACATCTCCAAGCAATCAGGATTAAAAAGTGTCCTTACAGAACTTCAAATGCCATTAAAGTATCTTATTTCTTGGCCTTTTGAGGCGGCTGGTAATTGTTGTGATGAAACACAGAGGTATTATTTATTCCAATAATGTGCAAACCCATACATTGCTTCACCACACGTGCTTTGTGCTTGTATGTGTGGAGGCAAGCGGGTTTCTTATTTAGCTCTGCAACCTTGTACAGTTGGAGACTAACTGTTCGGAACAAATAAAAATTGATTATGGCATAATATACTATCTTGGCATCTGAGAACTAGATAAAAATGTTAGGTAATAAATATGTTGTCAGCTCTGGCCAACACACAGATCAGCTTATTTTGCAGCTACAGTCATATAAATGAGATGGTATTTGTTACAAAATAAACATTTGAAAAATCAATGAACAGTTACAACGTACTAAGAAAACCATGTTTACTATTGGCTGAGCAGAGCCTTCCATTGAAGTTTTGGATTCAAACTGTATAACAAAACGGATGACTTTGTCTGCTCTAAGATTTAATGATATTAATACAACGTAGACTGCATTTCCATTCTACTGTTACTTTTATTATTGTATTGCTACTTAAGGGAATCAGTTATGTAAATTCAAAGAGAGCATATGACTCTTCAGTGTAATAGTGACAGAATTGACTTTGGAATAGTCACTTAGGGGCAGATTTATCAAGGGTCAAATTGAAAATCTGAATTAGAAATTTGAATTTTCAAATTTTTGTTATGGTCAAAACTGTCAGATTCGACTAGGGAGTTGTGAAAATGTAATTTGAGTTTTTTTTTTAAATTCGATTTTGATTTTCAAGATTTATCATACTTTGGGCCTTTAAGAACTCAAATTCAACTATTCACCACCTAAAACCTGCCGAATTGCTGTTTAAGTCAATGGAAGACGTCCAGGGATCAATTTGTAGTTGGTTGCAGCCTTTGCAGGTAAATTTTGACTTGTTAAATTTCAAATTTATGGGAGTTTTTAAAAACTCACATGAATTTGAAATTTGACCATTAATGTGCCCCACTCATTAGAATTGTAATCCCCCTATTCAAATGTAAATTTCAATGTGAGATTTATCACACCTCAACCATGGAAACAGTCCTACTCCTAATTCGAAAATATTCACCACCTTAAACCTGCCGAGTTCATGTACACGTCAATGGCAGTGGTCCGTTGAGCCATTTGGAGATGTTAATAGCCTTCCTAACATTCAAGTTTATTTTTCGGAGAAAAACTTAATTTGTACGATTCGAATATGATTCGAAAACTATTCCAATTTCAAAAATAGACATTGAAATTGCTTTCTTAAATAACCTCCCAGTCAAATTGTGAGTAAATTCAAATTTATTAGAGTAAAAAAATCCACATGAATTCGAAATTCGACCTTTGATAAATCTGCCTCTTGGTGTCTGGCCATTGGCTGCATACAGTGTCTTGGCCAACAGATGCATTCCGTAAATCAATAATAGGCTTTCCATCTAAAGATTAAATACTGCAGAAACCTTGGAGCAATGGCATGTGCTGGGCCAGATTCAATTTGATAAGGAACATAACGTAATTAAATTCCAGATTTCCCCATAGACTTCTATTGAGTTTTCATGAGATAAGTTTTTCTCATCAAATGAAATCTGAACCATTGTATTATTTCTCAATATTTTGCTCTGTAAAGAAAAGCAAACAAAGCACAAAAATGTGTGTAATGCATTCCATTACATGGGGATCACAACATTTATGGCACACATGCAATGGGCAGGATGCAGGAATAAGGCAGTCAGGAATGATTCAAAGGCTGTGGTTCATGCTGTTTTGGGGCACTACAGTTTTCCCTAGTTTAGCCACAAGTTAGTATATATATAGTATCTATCTATCTATCTATCTATCTATCTATCTATCTATCTATCTATCTATCTATCTATCTATCTATCTATCTATCTATCCATCCATCCATCTATCTATCTATCATCTATCTATCTATCTATCTATCTATCTATCTATCTATCTATCTATCTATCTATCTATCTATCTATCTATCTATCTATAGGGAAAGGTGGGTACAGGCTGCACACCTTAAAGTACACAATATGACCTGGGTGCTCTGGTTAGATAATAGATAAGAGCTGCACGTGGTACAGGCACTCACAGTATTTACATGAAAAATCAAACGTTTGATATAATGAAATAAAAGAATGAGGTTTATTGAATCCGCCGTTTCGGTTCCTCACAGGAACCTTTCTCAAGGGCAAACAGTGCTCAACAGGAAGTGACAATTCAAATACACAAAAAGGCGCCAAACAAGTTGCTAAGCAACCCTCAACTCCACCCCCACCCCCAATAGTTGTTGTAGAACCCTAATGTAACAATACTATGTGAACCGAGGATAGTATATAAGTATAGAAAAATAGAGAAAAATAGAGTGTAAATAATTAGAATATAAACAGTGGGATAAAAAACATGCACACTGGTCATAACAACGGGCCTTGTGGTATGCGACTTTGATTGTAGGTCCATTCTAGCATAAAATCCAACGGCCAAAGCAAACCTTCTTGTGGATTCCTGGAAACGTACTACTTGTTCAAAGTATTGTTAAGGCTGCAACACTGGGCCTAGCGGTGGGTGGGCCATTCATTCGAACTAGCCCCGGGTATAGGCAGTATACTCTGTCTTAATTAGCTGTCTGCGTGTCCACCGCAGAAGCTTGTCAGACCACAGCCATATGTCTCCCATTTGCCTACCCCTTGGCCACTGTCCTGAGTAGGTGTTAAGCGTCCAATGCCTACCATCGCAAAAGCTAAGGGCCAGGTCTGGACCAGCAACACCTGAGTCCACAATGCCGGGATTGGCACGTGTTTGCTCTTTGTGGCACATAACTGGGTATGGGGATTTAAGATAAAGTATTCATGCCATCTACCTCTACCCACATACCAGTACCCAGTGTGTTGAACGAAACAATCACTGCCAGAGAGGTCATAGTGAGCGTTTCCCGCGTAGAGGTGGGTGGCATGAATACTTTATCTTAAATTCCCATACCCAGTTATGTGCCACAAAGAGCAAACACGTGCCAATCCCGGCATTGTGGACTTAACACCTACTCAGGACAGTGGCCAAGGGGTAGGCAAATGGGAGACATATGGCTGTGGTCTGACAAGCTTCTGCGGTGGACAAGCAGACAGCTAATTAAGACAGAATATACTGCCTATACACAGGGCTAGTTCGAATGAATGGCCCACCCACCGCTAGGCCCAGTGTTGCAGCCTTAACAATACTTTGAACAAATAGTACGTTTCCAGGAATCCACAAGAAGGTTTGCTTTGGCCGTTGAATTTTATGCTAGAATGGGCCTACAATCAAAGTCGCATACCACAAGGCCCCTTTTTATGACCAGTGTGCATGTTTTTTATCCCACTGTTTATATTCTAATTATTTACACTCTATTTTTCTATATTTTTCTTTTTTTCTATATTTATATACTATCTTCAGTTCACATAGAATTGTTACATTAGGGTTCTACAACTATTGGGGGTGGGGGTGGAGTTGAGGGTTGCCTAGCAACTTGTTTGGCGCCTTTTTGTTTATTTAAACTGTCACTTCCTGTTGAGCACTGTTTGCCCTTGAGAAAGGTTCCTGTGAGGAACCGAAACGTCGGATTCAATAAACCTCATTCTTTTATTTCACTATATCAAACGTTTGATTTTTCATGTAAATCCTGTGAGTGCTGGTACCACGTGCAGCTCTATATTAGTGATGGGCGAATTTGCACCGTTTTGCTTTGCCTAAAAATTCGCGAAATTCGCGAAATGGCGAAAAATTCGTGAAACAGCGCCGGTATCTCGTTCTTGATGCCGGCACCTGTTTTTTCGACGCCGGCGCCCGTTTTCGATGCTGGCGTTCATTTTTCGGAAGAAAATTTCCCCGCAAATTTTCGTGGGCGTTTTGCGAATTTATTCGCTGGCAGCGAATCACGCAAATTCGCCACGAATTCGCGCCTGGCGAATAAATTCGCCTATCACTACTCTATATATATGAGTGGGTAACTATGTCTTGTCATAGGTCCCTCTCAGCTCAGGGCTATTTAGCTAAGCAGTCTTGGGCACCACCTATGAGTGTAAGAGTGTCATTGTTGCCTAGAAAGGGAACCAGTGTGCAGGTTCTAGGAGCTAGATAGTTCCCCCACCAGGGTTCCACTCAAAGTGGAGTCCCCCGAGAGAACTTCTATAGAAGGGAATGCTCTGCTCTCAGTGCTATTCATGAGTATGTACTGACTATTCAATAATTGTGTCCTTTATTATCTCATTGATCTCCTTTGTGCTTGTTAAAGGGATACTGTCATGGAAAAACATGTTTTTTTCCAAAACACATCAGTTGATAGTGCTGCTCCAGCAGAATTCTGCACTGAAATCCATTTCTAAAAAGAGCAAACAGATTTTTTTATATTCAATTTTGAAATCTGACATGGGGCTTTAGGAGAGAAATGCTTTCTGGCAGGCTGCTGTTTTTCCTTCTAAATGTAACTGAATGTGTCTCAGTGGGTCGTGGGTTTTTACTATTGAGTGTTGTTCTTAGATCTACCAGGCAGCTGTTATCTTGTGTTACGGAGCTGTTATCTGGTTACCTTCCCATTGTTCTTTTGTTTGGCTGCTGGGGGGAAAAGGGAGGGGGTGATATCACTCCAACTTGCAGTACGGCAATAAAGAGTGACTGAAGTTTATCAGAGCACAAGTCACATGACTTGGGGCAGCTGGGAAATTGACAAAATGTCTAGCCCCATGTCAGATTTCAAAATTGAATGTAAAAAAATCTGTTTGCTCTTTAGAGAAATGGATTTCAGCGCAGAATTCTGCTGGAGCAGCACTATTAACTGATTCATATTGGAATTTTTTTTTCCCATGACAGTATCCTTTAACTTATAAGAACCACTGGCGCCCATTCTTGTGAAATACATTGAGTCTCACCCAGAGCAGTTTAGGGTGCAGCTTCATTTACTATAGCTTTACATTGGAATTATGGGGGATTCTGCAGTGTGTTTCTGCACCTAGTGATTTACACGTTTGCACTACTGTGTGTCTTTGTAGTTCAAGCTCTTTGGAGTTTGAACCCTCTTTGAAATGTTCCAATCTCTAAAAATGACAAGCTCCACTCGACATACTTTCTCAGCGCTCAAAATGCATCCTGTGTTCAAAATTGTCTTTTATATAGGCATACAGTACATCACCATGAGCAGTGAAGGTTTTTCTTTAATATGTTGGTCTCTTCAGACTACATCAAGTCATTTAAGCATCTCTACAATAGTACAAACTACTGTAAAACACAGTGGAGTGATCTCTGCACTTTTCTGACTTTCCTTTCCTTTAAAATTGTCTATTGAAAATTGAATTTTAAGCATTACTATAAAAAAGTATAATGCCATCTTGATATTCTTGACATAGTTTTTATTTATCTGAGATTTAATCTAGACTGATATGCAGTACCCAGTTCAGAGCTGCTCAGCTACAGTATTTTACAGTTCACCTATCAAGGTGTCTTTGTTTTCAATGTTAATTCATTGCTGCTAACTCGTTGCCCAGTATTTTAGCAGCACAGCACATGGGGCAATTGGGCCAGCACAGAATTTTTGTAGTTGCTTCTGGGAGGCCAATTTTTTTTTTAAATCTGTTCTTACTGACACCTCCAATGATGGTCTCAAATATTGGGTTAAAAGTGAGAAAATAAATGTAACCATTTCCCAATTCTATATAATAACCCTAGTTTAGATATAAATGTAATGGTTGCCACAACCTTTATTTAAAACCCCCCTTTAGTTTCTAATGTTTCTTTTAAACTAGGCTGCCCTCAAATTCTTTTATTTAATGGGGGAATTTAAGTGAGTCTGTCTAGCCTGTGCTTTGCAGAAATCCTTGAATAAGCATTATCTACATAGGACTAAACTGATATAAGTTGCTTTAATTATTAAAACGGCAGTACTGCACTTTAAGCTGTTAAAATGTAGAATAAAAATAACACTATGGTAATTAAAATAACTGAAAACAGGAGGAACTCGGGCAATTTCAGTTTTTATCCTGTGGACATTTCAAAACTGTACTGGTACCTTGCATGCCTTTTTTTCTCAGAGTTTGTAACAGTTCTAATGTTTTTTTTCTAAAGCTTCTTGCACGTTGTCTGATTTTGCTATGACTCTTATCACCTTTTCTTGGCAGGTTGGATACTGTGTTGGCAGTTCTGCTTTCATATGGGAGTCTCACACATATCTCAGGGCAGCACTGGTACAGGGCTGTTATCAGGCTAAAGTCTCTCCATGGTGCTTTCAGAACTTCTGGATAACAGAAAATATATTTTAAAGACCCAGGAAGGCAGAAGCAAAGCTGCATTAGGGGATTTGGCTTCTAAAGAATTCCTTCCCTCTGGTTTCCTGAAATAGTTGGCTGATAATGCTTTTTAAGTTTGCTGCATCAGTGAATTTTTCTGCTGCTAGAACATTACTATTGAGTTAGTAACAAATACTGTTACAGCTTTGGGTTGGCTCTATTCGCATCTTAATGTTCTGCGTCCTACCACCTCCAGTATCAGCCTATATATGGATTTATTTTGTTTCTAAATCAACTCAAAGTACTGTGGCTTGATTCATTTTTCTCAAAGTCACTCTAATTTGATTCTGTAATTTTAGGACAATGCAGATGCAGTTCTTATTGAAAAAATATGGCACCATGCAAGTTGAAAAGCTTATTAACTCTTACAGCAGAAAATGTATGAATAATAATAAAGGATTTAAAATGTATTTCAATAATAGGAATAGGAATAGTTTTTGCATACATATGATATTAAAAACATTTAGATCATAAGGCTAATGGTCAATTTTATACACACAGTAATAAAAGGATATCAAAGGATTTGGTAGTCCACTCCCTCTGCCGGTTCCCAAAGGGGTCTGTTCTCCCTCAGACTTGTATAGAATCCAATTCAGAGTTACGAAAGGAAACCAGCGCTAATCCAGCATGAGGTATAGACAACAAGATAATAATTCTCATATAGTGTAGTATTTTTGTATCGATGTAGTACACCACTTTGTGAAATTAGAGTAATATAACAGTGCCCTTTATAAATTATACTCTTTGCCGTGCCACTTGTAAAAAAATTCACACAGTGAAGTGAATCTTATGTAAGGGTACTCACAAACGTTTAAACGAGGTTTTGGCGTTTAAAAAGATAGTGCAACAGTCCTCCTCTCACTGCTCTCCAGATTCTGTAGCTTTAAAACAGTGCGCTGACATAGTGTAAAATCATCACTTTTTTAATCTCAAAATAACATTAAAAACACACTCACAATGTGGATGTTAAAATATTCGCATAAAATAAAGTCACCACTTCGCCGTCTGTTGGAGTCACTAGGCAGCCAATGTAGATGGAATAGCCGGCGTCTCGGCCGCCTCGTGTGTCCCAGTGCGCTTGTGGATGACGTCACTGCCCGACGCGTTTCGTCTGCTGACTTCCTCAAGGGCTTCAACACTCAACATTGTGAGTGTGTTTTTAATGTTATTTTGAGATTAAAAAAGTGATGATTTCACACTATGTCAGCGCACTGTTTTAAAGCTACAGAATCTGGAGAGCAGTGAGAGGAGGACTGTTGCACTATCTTTTTAAACGCCAAAACCTCGTTTAAACGTTTGTGAGTACCCTTACATAAGATTCACTTCACTGTGTGAATTTTTTTACAAGTGGCACGGCAAAGAGTATAATTTATAAAGGGCACTGTTATATTACTCTAATTTCACAAAGTGGTGTACTACATCGATACAAAAATACTACACTATATGAGAATTATTCTCTTGTTGTCTATACCTCATGCTGGATTAGTAATGGTCAATTTTAGCCCATCCTGTGGTACAGTATATTTGTATATTTTTTGAATCTTTAATTTTTAATTCTTTTTTATGTTTTAGTAACTAATATGCAATAGTAATAATAAAGTTATGGTGGGGACAAGCCCAGCTGAAGGTTTTCAGTTGGGCTTGTTGTGGCGGTAGGACCTTGCCAGAGTACTGCACAGGAAATTTAAGAAGAGGGAGAAAGGAGGATCTGCACAGTGGATTGATTGATACAGACACTACTACTGCTTGTGCTAGGTGTCAGCCGCTAGGATTTCCTATAATTGAGACGCCCGCCGACAAAATGCACACGACAAGCCGGATGGAGTCGCACGTGTGAATATATAATTGACTGAATGAAGAGTCGGAGTTAACAATTACACTGTCCGAATGTCTGATGAAGAAGCTGCTTTCTTCGTTCACATCCGACAGTCGTGTCACGTCGGATGTAATGTAGTTGTTACTTCCCGACTTTTCATTCAGTCCAATTATATCTTCACGTGTGCAACTTCATTCAACTTCATTCAACTTGTCAGAGGGCGTCGATCTGACCAAAAAAACTTGTGGAATACAGCCCTAAGTGTAACATGTTAGTAAGGCATTTCTAATATACATAGCACAAAGGAGACCATCGTTGTACATTTTATTTTCACGCACGTATCTTCATGCCTCAAGGGCACAGAACTGCAGACTCATAGCTATGTATTCATATTTTGATTAATTCGTAATAGCATGGGCTGACAGTTGGACCTCGAAAGATCTTTTTGCTCCGATGTAATGTGCAGCAAAAAAACTTCTGGGTCCACAGCTGTGATGGATACTCTGTGTTTGCCTAATTGCAACTGTGGCGGCATCTGATATTAGCACACATTGTTTAATTGCTTTAGGCTGGTCGCACCTTTATTCATATATTAGCATAATATATCAGCTGCTATAAAGGAATAGTTCAGTGTGAAAATAAAAACTGGATAAATAGATAGGCTGTGCAAAATAAAAAATGTTCCTAATATAGTTAGTTAGCCAAAAATGTAATGTATAAAGGCTGGAGTGAACAGATGTTTAATAAAACAGCCAGAATCCAACTTCCTGCTTTTCAGCTCTATAACTCTGAGTTAGTCAGCGACTTGAAGGGGGGCCACATGGTACATTTCTGTTCAGTGAGTTTGTAATTGATCCTCAGCATTCAGCTCAGATTCAAAAGCAACAGATATGACCCATGTGGCCCCCCTTCAAGTCTCTGATTGGTTACTGCCTGGTAGCCAGGGTAACCAGTCAGTGTAAACCAAGAGAGCTGAAAATCAGCAAGTAGTGTCCTGACTGACTTGTTATACGTCAAATCACTCCAGCCTTTATACATTACATTTTTGGCTAACTAACTATATTAGAAACATTTTTTATTTTGCACAGCCTATCTATTTACCCAGTTTGTATTTTTACACTGAACAATTCCTATAAAGAGCTCTAAAATCTAAACCTTAATCATAGTGACGCATTGTCTTCACCCAGTTGTTTCTTACTGTGAAATTTGCCATATTTGGCTTCTGAATTCTTGACCTACTGGAAAATAAGACATTTTGAATAATATCAGCAAAGTATCCTGCAGAACGTCTTATGTTTTCGAGATAGGATTTTTGTATCTAAACAAAACTCCTATCTGTCTGAAAGGGTATTTAAAATAATTGATGTCAGACCATGTCAAGGCAATTTAAAAAGCAAGAACAGAATTTGCTAAAAGCAGCAGTCAAGCAGAGTGAAAGCAGGTTTGAAGAACACGGCAGATCTTACAAGCAAAGAGCCCCACATCTACAACTAAAGAACAAAATCCATGACAGAAATGCTCAGTTTAATAAACATCATGCTCTTGCTTTGAAAATTAAGAAAGGCAGCATAGGTGAGCTGTTGGTATAAGACACTGTAATGTGCTTTATTCATCAAAAATAAATACTAATCCACTTGACATTATACACATTCAAGCACTCGTATTATACAAACATCTAATGATTACAGCTTCACAGAGTGCATTCTTAGAATTTCAAGGATTATATATGTTGCAATGCAATGCAAAAAAATTATTTACAGCTTCAATTTTAAACACGAAATGGCCTTAAATGGAGATTTTTTGACACAAAATATACCTTCATGTACATATAAGATTAAGGGGTCCCTCCATCATCTTTTCTGTCCTTCAATGCATCCAATTCTTTCTATTAGAAATCTCTTTTGAAACTTGGCAAGTCAGGTTCTGAATATTTATTCTTAAGGTGTAGAGAACAGGCATCCTTCTGTTCCTAAGAAATGGTTCTCCCGAAAAAGTTAAACTGTGGAAATTTATGTTCAGTTGAGTGTTTCCATGGGGAAGAAGAATGGGAGAGCTATCAGTTATGTTTATATCATGTGACACCTATGTCCTCCCAGTATACGATGGGATTATTTATATTAAATAAGAGCAAAAGGTCAAATCACTGAGGTGTTAAATCACCAAAATATTAGGCATTCCCATCATTCTAATTGCTTACCTGATACCCTAGGATGAAAAACAGTAGTGCATTTGTGGGTGGGGGTGGGGGCTGCATCGAGCTATTCTTCCTGCTCTCTCCCGCCACCTTGCACTGCCTGCTTCCGACTTCGAGTTTTATAGCAGCGCCTAGCATCTAGGTGCTTCTTCAGAAATACCCTGTGCTGGTGCTCCTATTCACTAAAAACTTTATTTGCCTGGGGTGGGGGGTGCATAATGGTTTTGTACCAGGCCAGACGGCAAACTGTGATTTCTGGCAAATGCCAGAGGGGCTGCTATAAGGTGCTATAGAAAGTCAGTATGTAATGGGCTGGTGGGGGGCTGGTGGGCCTCTGTGGGCTGATTGGGCCTCTGCGTACTTGCAATGCCAGGGCCTATTTTGACTCTCAGTCCAGACCTGTTTGTTACCCCTTTGTAATCTTACAGTTTGTTAGATTGGACATATTAGTGCTTTTTATTTATAGAAATACCTATTTATAAAGCTTCAACTAACGCAGAGCGTTCCCTTTGATATAAACCCCTGTTGATGCATTATTTATACAGTTACTATTTATACATATGTCACCCCTTTTTGGCCAACCCCCTCGTACCAAAGGTTATACATCACATATTTCTTACCAATGCAGGTCCTGAGTCCCCTTTGCTAAGTGAAAGGGTACTGGGAATTACCTCTCATGGCAGTGCCCCCACCTAATTGGATCTGGGAATACACCTACAGGTGGCTCCATTAGCAAAACTTTCAAACACACAAATTGCTGTGTAACAAATATAACTTTATGTAATATTAAAGGCAAGGTAAAATACTGTATATTACATAGCATGGCCAACTACCCTGGGGAACCTGTGACAGTCCCATCCTGGCACCTCCCTGCCAGGCAAAGCTTGCACTACTCCTTTCGGGGACAAAGATTCTCAGTCCCATTGTCCTCAGGTAGCACTACCTGCCCAAATACCTTTCCTACAAAGGTATTTGCTCCCACATAGCAGGCACACGAGCAAAGCATGTTTCACAACAGAAGACATGCTGAATACTTTCTTTTTCTACCCTCCCTTGGGCACCACTCACCCTGAGGATTCACTCAGATGGGCAGGCTCATCCAGAGCTGTAACAGGCATCCACAGCAATGAAATTCATTCAGTAAAGCACAAGCAGCTTGCTTTAAATCTTCAGGGTATTGCTCCCAACACTATCAACAGTGTGAGCAAGACAAACCCCCTTTATTCCTTACAACACAGCTCCCTGCACTCTCCAGAATACGAACACAAAGTCCTCCTCTGCTGAACTACAGCAGCACTACAACGGGTCCCTATACATACATACATACACCAGAATTATGCCAAAATAAAGTTCTTAGAACTGTGTGGGATAAATCAGGTGCAGTTCTAATAACTTTGCATTAAAATTGGCTGAGTTAGTAAAAAAGTTCTGTATCTGTATCTGTATGTTGGTTCTGTGCAACTTTACTTGACATGGGCAAGCAAAGGTACATTTAATCTATTTTACTCTTCTGGTTAGTACTGGGCAGTTTTCTTTTATATAAATGTAACCCTATGCTGCTACTGTAGGAAATCTAGTACTTATTTTCTTCCTTGTGGCGCAATAGGAGTCTTCGCTACAGGGGAAAGCAGGGACACTATAAAATGGTATGCCTCCACCCAGGGCCAGGACAGACTGGGCGTAATACCCTTCCCTGGGAACTTCCCTGATCCACAATCACACACACAAAGGAAAGGTTAATAGGCTTATTTTCAGGACACTGTACCTTTAAATAACCGATGATGATACATACAGTCTGCCAGCCAGGAGCAACTTTACATAATATTTAACATGGCTTTACCTTTGAACTGCTGGGGGGGGGGGGCTTCCACTTATGTGGCCATTCCTTCAGAGTCCTGAGAAGTACTCCCTTTGGTTTTCTGTGTCCTGAGAAGAGAATGCTTTGTTCGTCAGAGTCCTAACAGGGACCCCCTTTCCTTCTGCATCCTTAATAGAGAGTGCTTTTCTACCACTGGGGTTCCCTACTAGCTTTATATAAACTGCAGTCTATGAGTCTATGAGTGATATGAGCTATCTGTTAAACAAAGTCATCTGAAATATTTTTAAAGCAATATCATATGGAGTTTGTGTGTTTATATTTCTTAATTGCCCATTGTTCATTAAGCTACCATTTCACAAACATTTATATTGCCATTTTCTTGCTGCTGCATGTTAATTATTCATATCTGCGAGCATAAATAAATAATGCAATATGTAAAACTAAGCCTGTTTAAACAAATAATAGAAATATTTACAGTGTTTATTTTTAGTGGAATAACTAACCCAGGCCCCCATGCTGCTACAAATTGCTTTTTTTTTGTAGGACCAGCAGATCAGGAGAGGGGGGCCCACCAGGTTTTTTCCCAGTGTCCCGCCGGCCCAGTCCGATCCTGAATATGTCTACCTATGACTGGTTAGTAGGGAAATGAAGAATACAATTACCTTGAAATAATGTAGACGTGGTTCTTCAGTCATGCAAAAGTCTAAGCTCCAAAGGATCTTCTTTGTGCTATTTTGAATAATAAATTCCAAATTTCCATGTATAGATTGGAATCTGGAAGATTTACTAAAACACTTACCCGGAAAATTTGGTATTTTTTTTTAGTCTAAACTTGAATTTTTGGGTAAAAAAATCCTCACATTCTTCAAGTTTTTTTTAAAAATTTTTTTAATGATTTATTATACCCCTGAGCTGGAAATGGCTCAAATCCAAAAATACTCCAGCTTAAACTTGTCGAGGTCATGTAGAGTTTAATGGCAGAGGTCCCTTGAACCATTTGAAGATGTTTGTAGTCTTCATGATGTTCAAGTTTTTTCTGGTGGGTTTTGCTCGAAAACTCAATTTATTCAAGTATTCAAGTTTTTCACTTATTCAAATTTTTTCCATTTGAGTTTTTTTTTTTATAATGAGAAAACATTTGAGTTGTGAGTTTATTCAAGGTATAAAAAGCATCACAAACCTCTAAAACGTGACCTTTGATAAATAACCCCCTTAATGAAGATAAAACCAGTAAAACAAATGAATTGGACCACTTTCATGCTTCTAAATGGGAACTAACAAAACATTTCAAGAGTAGGCTGATCTAATCAATAGCATAACTACCCTTAGGGGCACATTAATCAAGGGTCGAATTTTGAATTCATGTGAGTTTTTTTAAAACTCACATAAACTCCCATGAACTCGAAATTCGACCAATCAAAATTTATTTAAAAAAATCAAATTTTCTAAACTCGGTTAAATAGGATTGACCCGAAAACTCGAATCGAATTTGAATTGAATTCGATTTGAGTTTTAGAAACTCAATTCAAGCTTTTTTTCCGAAAAAAACCTCAAATGTCAGGAAGGCAACAACTTCAAATTGATCCCTGGACGTCTCCCACTGAGTAAAGCAGCAATTTCGGCAGGTTTTAGGTGGTGAATATTGTAATTTGAGTTCTTAAAGGGCCAGAATATGATAATTCTTAACGATTTAATTTGAATTTCTAAAAAATCTGGAATTGAATATTAAAAATTCCCTAGTCAAATTTGACAGTTTTGGCCATAATAAAACTCGAAAATTCAAATTCAAAATTAGAATTTTCAATTTGCCTCTTAGACTCACTCATAGGGACATAGAGTCTACTCTGGGGTCTTAAAACAGCACTTCTAAAAGAGGGGTCAGGAACCACTACTTGAGGCCAAGCCATCTATTATTCATATGTACAGATATTGGATCCATTATCCAGAAACCCATTATATAGAAAGATCGGAATTACAGAATACACATCTTCCCCAGGCTACAAAAATAAACTGTTTTTCCTCTGTAATAGTACCTTGTCTTCGACCCCAACTAAGAAAGCATTAATCTTTTTTGTAGGCAAAACAATCCAATGGATTTAATTAATGATTTAATGTTTTTTTAGTGGATGTAAGGTATGAAGATCTAAATTAAGGAAAGATCCCTTATCAGGAAAACCTCAGGTCTCGAGCATTCTGGATAACAGCTTCCCTACCTGAATTTATAAAGTGCCAAAATGAGAATTTTCGTCCCGGCCATCAAACACTGGCGACTTTTCTTTAGCGTTACTTCAGTTGTAACGCCTAGTGTGCCTAGCAAAACTTCGCTAGTGATCTTGCGCTTAGGTCAATTTGCATAGGGCGGGAAATTTAAAGTTGTATGGACGTCTTTATTATAAATGCTGCTGCAAATGGTTTAAGTTACCGGTTTATATTACAAATGTCCAGGGAACCTTAATAAAGACAAGAAAGTTAATATAATGCCCTACACATGAGCCCACTTAACTAAAAATGTAAGTTAGAACTGTTGCAGCCAATCCCACGTAAAAAAGGAAAAGTCTCCAGCGTTTTTTCGGACTTTAATGCATTTTCAGCACATAGGATATGATGTAAGTGACAGAAGATTGAGGAAGATCTAGCTGCTTTATAGCACTTCGTCTGGTCTGAGGTGGCAAAGGCAACTCGAAAGAGCTAATGTTCAGTAAAATCCGCATTTTCGTGAATTTGCGGAGTAACGTCCGTTCGCTGGAGCGAAAAGTCACCTGGCGATAGAGTGTGAATGACCACTAATGATGGTCCCATTCACTAGCGAATTGACGCCTGCACCTGTTAGTGAATTGGCGATGTGCCAGCGTGTGTAAATCTGCCCCCTATTTTCCTTTCAAGGAAACTTCTGGTGAATGCAAAAAACCAAAGTGCTGTGTATTAATTCACCACCAGTGATTTGAATGTCAGGCAAAAGTCCCATGTGCCATTAAACTACATCAACTGTTATAACTGAATGAGCCAAGGAAGCACTTTATGTAGGCAAAACAGTTCAACAACACTTGAAACTGAAAAAGTATTTGATTCCTAGAAATATCTTTTTAAAGGAGTGCATCACGGTCACTTAGATTATGTTCTTCCTTTATGTCTCTCTCAGTATTTATAAAGACACTTTTACTTAAGTCTGAAGCTATTGAATTGCTCGCTCTTCTCTTTTTAATACACACCTGGCAGAATGTACCAGCTTCCCTTGCACCACCTGTCTATTACCATACCTATAATCTTTCCCCTGGCATGCATCCTCTAGGAACACTGTAAATACAGTGTAAGTGACACATACATACCTACACACACACATTTATACTCATACGATATTGTATTTGTATTTCCCACTTCTATTAGTAATAAAATACAGATCTGTTGAACTGGTGGCCCATGGGACAGATGTGGATGTTCAGGAGATTTTAATGGCTCCCAGCATTTCCATAGACCTCTTTGTCCCATAGCATGGAAAATCTTGTATGGCCCTGCTTAAATAGATAAGCACGCAATCTTGAGCTATTTGGGGCGAGCATATGACAAAGAGCAACAAAATTCTTCTGTGTTACATAATTCTATTGTACTTTAGGCATGTTCAATGCAGTATTCAATGCAAATACTATTTTTACATAAAAGCATACATAAGAGAAGATTACAGTCCATGGCTATAGCCTTATAATAATCGACTTTATAATGAATTTGCTGAAGTGTTAAAAATATTAAAACCAAGTTAGCCTAAATAATTCATAGGAACTTCAGGTTAAATATTCCTCTTCTGCATATTTTATGTGATCCTGCTATAATTTAAATGTAAATTTTGCTTTTCCATTATTGAGTATTTGGGGAGGATTATTAAAGCATAATGCTGTAGAATCAATGTGAATAATTATAACTTTTTTCTTAAAAATAATGTTTTGATGGTCCTATTACTAGTATCAAAATTTAATAACCAGACATTCTGAGTTGGTTATGTCAATGGTCATTACTGATGAGACACAATTACTGCTAGTTTCATAGTCATGGTTTCAGTCTCCTTCTGTTTCCCACGTTTGTCACTGGCACAAGGATGGTTTTGCCATTCTATTTCACATGAAAGATCAGAATTACCGTATTAGTGAATGTTAATGTTCTAAAGAGACCACGAAGAATAGAAATATTTTTTTGTGTTTATTGAAGTGTTAACGAAGACATTCAGATATATCACAAAATATCAATATTAATGAGCCAAGGGTAGAAATATCAACAAGGCATTGGTAATGGGGCCTAAAACATTTTAGGTGCCATTGACCATCATCAGATTAGGGGGATCTGGGTCCTCCTGGGCTGCCACATCAGGGCCTCCTGTCACCCCAAGGGGCCCCAGCCCAGCCAAAATCCCAGTGAGCCCCACCATTGCTGCAAATCCCCCTGCCCCAGACACAAATCTCCCTGTTTCCCCTTCCCTACCCCGACCAACGCGAACCTACACATCATTTCTGCATGCGATCATTGGGAAGTACAGGAGCTGTTGGCTGTGGGGATTGGGTCTGGGCCGACTGGGCCCATCGGGTTTTTTCTCTGTGTCTTGCTGGCCCAATCCGAGATACAAGAAAAATGGGCCCAAACCAAAATCTTGAAATGTAATTAAAAAAATGCATCTGTTACCACCATGACTAAATAATATGAAGCTTTCTAGAAGGTATTATTCATGTAAATACTATATTTCGTATTATGATATATAATGTGATCAATGGAGTTGTTTCATCAAATCTTGAAAAGTACACACAATTGTTCATCGTTTCACATGACCTGAAAAATTTGTGGCACCACTGTTTTTCTTCATGTAGGCCTACATCTGGTGAGAGAATATTTTTATTGGATTGGAATGATGTAGAATGATCTGCTGTTAAGCGGATTTGTCATTTTCTATTTCAACTGATCATTAAGGCAGCCATTTAAAATTTTTAAAATACCCAAAGCTGTTTTAATTTGAGTTGTATTCATCCCAGTTTGTTTTTCTTAGAATGAAAATCACATTTGTACTAAAAAAGTTAAGTAATCACTAGGGTTTTTATTTTTAATGGAAACTCAATTTATAGGCATATAAATGGTTTGCAAAAATAACCACGTAGCTATTCTTCTGCAAAGCATTCCCCGGGAAAATATATAGTTCTTATGTGACTCCTCTCACAAATAATTAATTACAGGAGCTCAATTCCAACTTGTTCCCTTAGACTTACTCCTCTGGAAATTATCAGTTAATATATTGGATGTGTGGCGCTGCATCTTTCATAGACATTCATTTGTTTGTGTGGCAATGCAGAAGACAAGCTTATCAAATGAAAACAACGTGAAAGAGAAATATCAGTGCCCACAAGGCAGGCTTGGATAAAGAGAAAGCTTGTTCCACATACAGTAGGACACACAGGACTGTCTCTGAATGGCAAATGTGATCCCCAAACAGTGGCTTGTGAGTAACACGTTGCTCACCAACTACTTGGATGTTGCTCTGAGTGACCTCAAAGCAGGTGGTTATTGTTTTGGCTTCCTAGGCGCAATAGGCCTTCAACTTTGACCCTGCTGCCAACCACTCAGCTCTCCTTGCATGTATGGGACACTATGACTACCAAGCTCAGGATTAAAACATTCCCGTCTTCTTTGACCCCTATTGCAGCTCTGAAATATCTTATTCCAAATGTTACTCTCCGTTCCTGGGAGCTTTGTGGGATATATAACGTTGGTCAGTTATACATTGCCTCTACTATGAAGAGATTTGAGGATCTGGTTGCACGTTTTGGTCTGCCACACTCCCAGCATTATACATACCTGCAAATATCTCATCTGTTGAGATCCCATTCTTCGAAAGCTGCTGATGCAAGCTACAATACTGGGATGGCGCACCTGTGTGGTAAAGGGTGGAATGGTAAGGGCATCATCTCGGACTGCTATCGGCAACAACTCCAGCTGCCTGAGGATTTTAAATTTTCATATATGCTGAAATGGGAGGATGAGCTCCAACTCCAGATCTCTCCACAACAATGGTGCAAGGTTTTAGCAGCTACCAGAGGTGCTACTAGCTGTACCAACCATGTTGAAACACACACCAAAATTACGCACAGATGGTACCTTACCCCACAACGTATTGCCTCTATGAATCCACAGTACTCTCCACTATGCTGGCGGAAATGTGGGCAACTTGGGACGTTTTTGCATATGTGGTGGCATTGCCCCGTTATTAGACCTTTTTGGACTGCTGTTTTTGGTCTCCTGGCGACTCGACTGGGATACACGCTACCCTCTCAGCCTCAGGTGGCCCTTCTTCAACTTTACCCTCCACATCTTGCTGGATTGAACCGTAAGCTTCTGTTTCATATATTCAACGCTGCAGCTAACTTGATAGCACAATCTTGGAAGCAACCAGAGACTCCTAACATTCAGCACCTGCTTACCCAGCTGGATTCTAGAGAGTCTATGGAGCGGTTGGCAGCGGGGTCTTTAGAAGCTAGAACTAAATGTGCGCAAATCTGGGATGACTGGCACTCTGTACAATTCCAGTAATGATGTTTGTGAACTATGCATTTAGTCTATTTGTTATCGTAACTGTTTGCAGTCCTCCTTTTGTTCCTTAATGCACTGGGGAACTGTCCGTATACCATGTACGATCTGTTTTCTTTTCTTTTATGTTGTTCTATTATGTTTTCTCTTTTCTGTTATTTCCTTTCTCTTTGCTTGTTCATTGTGTAAGTTGCTTATGAAGGTACTTGATGCTTGTGTCATCTGCATTACTGACCTGTTTATACTTTCTCAGTATGTACATTTTGACTCTTGCTGTTTCACAATAAACTTGCAAGTTATAAAAGCAGGTGGTTATTTTTGAATGCCAGGCTTGATTGCATAAAAACTAGTGATGAGCTAATCTGTCCCGTTTCACTTTGCAGGAAAAGTCGCAAAACTGCGAAAAAAATTGCGAAACTGTGAAAAAATTTGCAAAACAGTGAAATTTTGCAAAACAATTTGCCAATATGCATTTTTTCTTATGGCAACTTTTTTGTCCTAATGCTTTAAAGTCAATGGCCATTTTTTCTTATAGCAACTTTTTTTTGTCTTAATGCATTAATGTCAAACGGCATTTTTTCTTATGGCAACTTTTTTTCTCCAAATACATTAAAGTCAATGGGCGTTTTTTCTCATGGGTGTTTTTCCTCTGTAAATTTTCGCCCAGTTTCATGAAAAAATTCGCACATGGCGAAATTCAGAATTTCGCCGTGAATCCATGACTGGCAAATAAATTCGGTCATCACTAATAAAAAACAGGTATACTGCTAAATATAGAGCCTTCTGTAGGCTACCACACCACATAGGGGCTACCAAATAGCCAATCACAGCCCTTATTTGGCATCCCCATGGACATTTTTCATGCTTGTGTTGCTCCTCAACTCTTTTTGCTTTTGAAAATGGCTCACAGGTAAAAAAATAAAAAGGTTGGGGACTCCTAGTATACTATATAGAGCAGGGATCCCCAACCTTTAGAACCCGTGAGCAATATTCAGAAGTAAAAGGAGTTGGGGAGCAACACTAGCATGAAAAATGTTCCTGGGGTGCCAAATAAGGGCTGTGATTGGCTATTTAGTAGCCCCTATGTGGCCTGTCAACCTACATTAAGGCTTTGTTTGGCAGTGCACCTGGTTTTTATGCAGCCAACACTTGCCTCCAAGCCAGGAATTCAAAAATAAGCACCTGCTTTGAGGCCACTGGGAGCAACATCCAAGGTGTTGAAGAGCAACATGTTGCTCATGAGCTACTGGTTGGGGATCACTGATATAGAGCATGATGAAAAAGCCCGATGTTATAAGTCCAAGAAAGGGTTCATACATAAGTATGTTTTTGTAATTCTTACTAGTGATGTGTGGGCCGACCTAAAGCCCATGGGATCGGTGGTTGTACCTGCGGATCGGGCGGGTTTGGGTCAACTTTCGCACAAGGTTTGCTGGCTGCTAGTGACCTCCTAGTGCCCCACTTCTACTGGATACAAATGCTTTTTATATTATCGTATGCCTCGCCCCCTTCCATGCAGCACCAACCCTCACGGGTGCACAAAAGCACCGGAGCACTGAGGAGCTGCGCATCCCTGGTGCTTCCCACCATGATGTCACTGTGGGCCAGGGGCACAGGTATATAAATGGGAGCACATGGTGAGTTAGAGTCAGATGCGGGTTCTTGGGGGGAGGATTAGGGTTAGTTTTTCTCGACCCGCACATCGCTAACGCTTACAATAAACCCCTAAACCATATGCATATGTATTGAGTTAAGTTCTAGCTAGTCCACACTAAGCCTGACCTCTTCTCTGTTTGTCTTCATATACACTGAGTTGTGCTGTGACATTGGTTTTCTTTAAAGGCAGGTGATATACCACAGGGTAGAAAAGAATTGTATATACTTTGAGTGAAAGTCTTAGACGGGAATTCAGAGGATAAAATGGACAAGTTATAAAGGCACAAATGAGAGACCTCTGAATCTATGATCCTATGATTTGTCTTATTCTATTTAGAAATTTGGATACTGTTGGAAAAAGAGACTAAAAAATGTGAATAAACAGCAAATCAATTGTATATAGGGGGTAGTTGGTGCCACCAGCACTTATCCCTGGGACAATAAAACATTCTTTATTCTGTTTCTTACTGGTTGTTTTTTGTTGAAATACCAACATTCTGTTACACACTTTGATCAAGTGCTTTTAGAGCATGGCTACAGATGAACTAAATAATGTCTTAAATAAAGGATTTTCTTTTTTACTATTATTGTTGCAGCCTCTGTGGATTTCTAGAATGCCCTTTACAGATTTCCATTACCCTGGCTGGGGCTGGTGCACTAGTACTACCTCTCTGTTTTGAGTTTCTACTTTGGTACGTTTCTTCTTTTTGCCACAGCAATCTGCACTAGGAAAAAGACAGAGGTCTTCCCCTCATGCCCACATTATATGTATTGATGGATAATTACATCAAATTTATGGAAAAATACATGATTTGGCTTGTGCTATTCACATATCTGATTAATTTGGGTTTATATTTGTATATATTAGTAATTCAGAATCATTTTGCTCCCTTTTCAAGTTTCTAATGGTGTACCTTTGAAATGTGTTTATGTTATGTAGAGAGGGGGTGATCGTATGAGTTTTTAAGGCTTTTGAATGTTTGCTTTTTATCTTTTCTAACCTTGAACTTGTTATGTACAAGTTAGATTTTACCTTGTGTGACTTGTCACATTTTTTTCATCTTGGTTTACATCAATGGTGAAAACAGTATTAATAATGAAACATAGTTTATTCCATTGAACAATTCCCTTAGGTGAAAGTTACTAGCTTTTATCCTCAGTCAACAAAACAAATATACCTGACAGGCCTATTTCTGACTACAAAGAATAGGACCAAATAAGAAAAATTTGCAAAAGCAACAGCTTTATTAAACATATAAGTATTGAAATTGTGTTTTCACCAGTGCCAGAAAAAACACAGATGCAATTATTATGCATCCTTGCCTTCAACATCAACCAACAGAATCAGAGACTTTGCCAGCCCTCCCTCTGTCTAAGAAGCTGTTGGGGTGCTGTGAGAAAAAGAACAGTAGTAGCATAGTGGTAAGGAACAAGGTAATGGCAAAGTAATTGGTATTGCAAAGTTTAAAAAACCTGAACTGCAATATTATCTCACTTTCCCATTGACCCAATGCATTGGCAAAGTTTGGGGAAAATACAGTTTTGTGAAATTCCTGATGATGCGGAATGGACCAGTTTTGATTATCACTAGCGACATGTTCTCTATGCACCCTAAAAAATCAGATACGTAATATGTGAACATATATCCCTATCAGGTCTGAATCACCTAACCACCCAGAAGCCCTCAGTCTGATGCGGAGGATTCTTCTTATGTAAGTACTGTTTATATACAAAGTGCAAGTATAGAGGAGCATTTACAGATGCAAGTATCTTTATGAATAGCATTTGGCAGGCATGGATTCATGCCAACTTTTCATTTGGTCTTTATTATTTATATTTATAGTTTTTAAATTGTTTGCCTTCTTCTTCTGACTCTATCCAGCTTTTAAATGGGGGCCACTGACCCCATTTAAAAAATAAATGCTCCGTAAGGCTACAAATTTATTGTTATTGCTTCTTTTGATAACTCATTGTCAGGAGGCCTATTGGCTCCCAACGGAAGAAGTCCGGACCAAGGAGGAAGCCTAGGGGCTAAAGTCCAATATGTGGTAAAAAAGGAATCATGAATAAGCATAGTCAGGATTTCAGGCAAAAGTTCAGAAGGCAGGCTGCAATAATCAAAGTCCAGAGTTCAGGCAAGGATCAAATGTCCAAGAATAGCAAGCACAGGAATTTAGGAAACCCAGGAACACGAAGTAGCAATTCCTATAATCGGGCATCGAACCCTGGACCTGGAAGTCCTTTAATTTTCAAAGTTCGCACCAGCGTCGGTTCACGTGTAGCATGGGCGCCGCCATCTTGGATAGGATGCTGCCGGAGACACTCATGTTTCTATTTAGGCCATCTCCTATTCATATTCAAGTCTCTTATTAAAATCAGTGCATGGTTACTAAGGTAATTTGGACAATAGCAACCAGATTACTCAACTCACAAACTGGAGAGCTGCTGAATAAAAAGCTAAACAATTCAAAAACCACAAATAAAAAAATGAAAACCAATTGCAAATTGTCTCAGAATATCACTCTCTGCATCATACTAAAAGTTAACTCAACGGTGAACAACCACTTTAAGAAAGGCTTGGATATCTTCTTGGAAAAGCAAATAGTTATAGCCTCCACCTTCCAATACAGCTGAATTTAGTTTAACATCAACATTATTAAAAATGTAGTTTCACATACTGTACTATGTACTCTGTAATATGGTCATATGTGTATTTATTTATACAAATATGAAAGAACACAGAGGTGCATATTATTTATGTGGTATAAAAAAAACGCGGGATAATAATGCACCACACATCACCAGGCTTCGCAGTGTAAAAAATGGTGTAAATATTTGTATGCATCTTTAGAGTGACTTCTACTGGAAGCAATGTATAATAATGGCTGCAAATCTGGCGTTCGCATGGCACAAAATTAAACACACCATGATAAATTTGCCATTTATTTTACACAGCTTTTTACGCCATTTTTTCTGCAATTTCATTTTACACAGGATAATAAATATGACCCAGAATGTTTATGTGGTTACAAACAAACGGAGGAATAGGAGCAGATTCATGTCATTCTGACATGTTCCAAATATTTCATATAGCATTTAAATTTATAATGCAAATAAACAATACATTTATTTTAATCGATATATAGTAATTGTAGAAAATGCCAAACCTTGACTGTGCTCTGTTAATTCCTGTTTTCATACAATATGGAATTTATACAATATCAGTACATGACAAATGGGGTCACATGGCAACATTATAACATTTCAATAAAATTTTAACGAGTAAAGGAAGGCAATGAAAACCGCAGTCAGTTTTCTTCCTTAAAGGGTAACTATTGTGAAAATTAGAATTTATTATAAGCTTCATCATACTGAAATATCAAACTTTCTAAATACAATCAACTAAATATTCTGCACAGTTTCTGAAATAATCACTCTTATGTTCACTATCCCTCTCTCAGTATCTTTTTCTCTTCATTCTGTCTTTATGCATCAGTTGGGTATCAGATATTAATTGACAGTGAGATCCGTAAGAGTATGGTGCATCATTACTACAGGAATATGCATGCCTTTTACTGCCTTTTGCAGTAATTCTGCATGAAGAATCTGGTGATTTTAATAGAGTGAGCTCTAATACATCTTCTAGGCAAAAGGAACCCCCCTATAAGATATATTGGATCATTCCTCTGACACTCAACTGCTGCATGAAGAGAGAATGGAGAGAAACAGATGCTGAGAGAGGGATAGTGAAGCTAAACTTGATTATTTTAGAAACAATACAGAATTTTTAATTGATTGTATTCAGAAAGTTTGTAATTTCAGTATGCTGAAGCCTATATAAAATTTTAATTTTCGCGACAGTTCCCCTTTAAGTTTTACATACCATCAAAAATAACTTAATGATGAATCAATGAAGGTGATCAGTTATACTGTACTTTAATCATTAGTTTGATCCTAATGTGCCAGTTGGTTACAGCTATTCTGGCATCCCCTGGCATATTTTGAAGGCCATTTTCTCCATGGTGACAGATGAGCTACACTGGCTATGTTGGACTATGTTTAAGTCTATTTTTTTCTATCCATCAAGCTGTAATTGCATTACACTGCCAGTCTCCTGCTGGGTGTACTGATCTTCTTCCAACTTTTCTTTTGATCTGCTGATGAGGGATTAATAATGACTTCTAACATCAAAATAATGTCCTTTCAGAATCTGCTCCAATTTGAGTATATTGTTCGTTTCATAGACTTTGGAGATATTTGAACCAGCAAACAGTAGCCAAGAAATTGTTTTCAACAGCACAATTATATATTATTTGTTTAATCTGCCCTTAAATAATTACCCGTCACTCATTAAAAAGCCCTCAATATATTTTAAGAGAGTGCCAGTCATGCATTAAATATGTGCACCACATATAACCCTCTAGGCAGGATTTTCCTTTCTTTTCTGATTATTATTGTCAAAATATAAGTGAAATACTTCAATTCTGTTTTAACAGTTATTGTGAGATTTTAGTACTGTCTGTGTCGAATAATTCCAAAAAAAACCCTTATCCACTAGTGCATTTTTTCTCTAAAAGTTATTTTTTATCCTTAGTAGTGTTTCCAAAAATCTTCTACCTTCAAATTTCCTTCCAGTTCTGGAAAAAGTTTGACAGAGAAAGCCAGTTCAGCAGGACTCCTGTTGCTTGGCCCTGTCAACACCAGTCTCACTGGCACACTTTTGGGGCCCTGGAATTTTCTGCTGGGGGATTTACAAGGATCTTACACAAGGCAGAGATTGAACCAAAAATGCAGTACAGACTGAGGTCAAACAGAAGTGTGGTTGAGGTCAAGCAGAGGGTCTAGGCAGACAGCAAAGGTTCATGGTTAGAATCAGGCACAATGTCTAAAAACAGTGAAGCAGCAGAAGAACAAATGGATTCAGCAAGGTGTGAGGATTCAGAGCCAGCTTGGGCAAGTAATACAGGCAGAAAGAGGCTTTTTATTTCAAATTTGTTGCTAAAGCGATATCATGGCATAGTGCTGTGCATGCACAGATGGGAGGCTGCAGTAACCACATTCTCTTTATTGTTCGCAGTCAGCTACAACGACAGATACTTATATGCAGGGCTCTCGCTCCTTACTAGTCACACTTTGTTAGGGGAATATTTGCTCCTTCACTCAGGCACCCCTCTTGGGTCCTGACTGGATCTGTCCAGCTGACCCTGACCTCCTGGCAGGATTCACACTGGACACACTGTGCTCACTACCTCCTTGTAGGGGCCACAGCAGCCCATGCAATCGCCTGTCTAACTTACACCCACTGGAGTTTACTATTACTTTTTAACTGTCTAGGCACAGTATCTTCTATGGAGGATGACTCAACTGCCCTTATGGTGGCTGCCCTCACTTCTTCCCATGGCACATCTCAATTTTTTGGCTTGCAATTTCCTCTTTTATTACGTCCCTTTCTCCGCCCACTGGGGACTTTCCCTAGCAACAGCTACAATCTAGCTCCGCCTTGTGGTTAACCTGAAAATACTTGTATTAAAGGACCAGTAACATCTCCTGAAGAGGAGAGCAAGCAGAGATTCAGTAAGTTATTTCTAAATAAAGACTGCAATTTTAAAGTTTCATTTGTGTTGGTGTTTTTTTTCGATCTATACAAACAATTTTTTTTTAAATGATGTTACTGGTCCTTTAATACAAGTATTTTCAGGGGGAGCTAGATCGTAACTGTTGCTAGGGAAAGTCCCCAGTGGGTGGAGAAAGGGATGTATTAAAAGGGGAAGTTGCAAGCAAAAAAATTGAGATGTGCCATGGGAAGAAGCGAGGGCAGCCTCCTCAAGGACAGTTGAGTCATCCTCCATAGAAGATACTGTGCCTGGTCTTTCAGGACCCCTAGCAGTGTTGCACATACAAGTCTATTAAAGCTATACAGTTTTCATTAACAAAAACATTTATTATTCCATCTAGAAATCAGTGGGCTTGTTCTTGGCTCCATGACCACAGTAAATGCACAGTTTTAAAGATAGCTAGAATTGCCATAAAGTATTCTAGGATTGAAAAAAAAAACATAATCCCTTTCCTATTCAATAAAAAAATTGTATATCACATGCCTTAAATTTGAGGTAACAGACATTTTTCAACAATCATGATTTTTGCACTTCTTGGAGATTTATGGCAGGAGGTAAGGATGAGGATCTGCACAATTGTGCTGGGTTTGTAATCCAGCCCAAGGTGCAGAGCACAGATTTCCTCTGGGTGCAACCCATAGTTTAATACACACATACATTTGTGTTTAAAAATAATACATAAAGAAATGGCATATAATGCATATTGAAAATGGCAGTGTATTTGTGAGTAGTAAAGAAAAAAACCACAAAAAATAATTAGTATGGGTAACTGTATTTCTCCCACATTAATAAACTAACTAACTTCCACATAATTGGAAAATAGACTGAGATTAAAACCTCAGTAGGAAAGCTGTAATGTAAATGTAAAATGTAAAAATTTTGTAGGTATAGATTTCCTTTTAGATCTAAGAGTCCTATGATTTTAATATTGGCTTGTTTATCTTCTGCTCCCAAGAATAGAAGATATTAACTGTTCACATCTGATTATTTGTTGGTTAGCTGATTATAGGCTGAAAACTGGCAGTAAGCTATTCTTAATTATGATGGCTTAGTGGGTCAAAAGAATCTTTATTTTTCTTCAAAGAATTAAGGAAATGCTTATCTGTGGCCAAGAACTTTAATTATTACTGGAAATTGAAACTATTAATATGTTTCCTTATCATTTTTAGCAGTCAGCATGTAGTTGAAGGAATTTGTAAAGCAGGGGCATTTTTCTGAAATAAGTTTATCATTAACAGTGCAGTTGAATTCCGCTTAAAGGGATAGTGTCAATGGGAATAATTATTGTATGCCAACAAATGAGCATAGATAGGGCACCACTGCAGTATCTATATTCAGATGCCAATAACAATTTTAGAAAGTAGTGCTGCTTAAATGGTGATCTTTATGACGTTGTACTTGATTTAAGGTAAAATTGGCAGTCTATAGAAAGAAACATCCATTAGTGTATATACAATTACAGATTTTGTGTGATGCGGGTTCACCTAAAAACAAAAGAAGTTGAAAATTGGATTCAGATGGGAACTAGTCTATTAAACAAATGGATTAGATATCAACTGGAATATAATAATCCTCAACCCTTGCCCTAAACATCCGTGTATATGAGCTCACCAGGGGGTATACTTAGGGGGTTGTTTACTAAGCTCCGAATACCCAAAATTCCCCGAAATTCCCAAAATCAGAAAAATTCGTGATTTTTTGTGTTATAATAGGCTTTTAAAAAAATCACGAATTTATTAAACCCCGAGGGCTAAAAAGCCCGAATATAAAAACACGGCATCTCAAACCTGTTGAGGATGCATAAAAGTCAATGGGAATAGGGGAATAATCCCAGTGATTTTTGTTTGTGTCGGGGGTTTCGGGCAATTTCACAATGTTTTCTGAGCTTTCGGGTGAAAATTGGCAAAAAAATCGTGAAAACCAGAGCTTTTCCCTCTAAGGCGATTTTCGGGAAAATGTAATAATAAATACGTGTTAAAAACCAGAGTGGCTTAGATCGGAGTTTGTAGCAGCCGATATTGAGATAAATTCAGACCTTGATAATAAATAACCCCCATAGTAGACAAGCTAGAACTTTATACGGTCAAGATATTTACAGGATTTCGTGTTACTTCATTCGCATTTAAAGCATAGCAGCATTCCCCTTTTTAAAGGACACTATAATAACAAATACATTTCTATTTTTATCTATACTTACTAACATTTGTGTCTTAATCAATATGAAATAATTGACAAATACATTATACTCATTTGTATGCATCTGAATGGGTTATTCTCCTCCTTTCTCTGCTTTGTTTTTCCTTATAAATGACGATCTAAAGGACAGACAGACAGACTGTATCAATAGCTAACACATTTAGAAATAACTTAAAAATTGCTGAATATGATTGAATATGAACAATTGTATATGTGAAAGTTTTCTTTACTATAGAAAATTAAATGTTTTGCTATATTCAAGTGGAGTTTGACATTAAGCTACTACTAAGGCATCCAGTTGTGTACTGTCACTACTACATTAATCTAAAAGGACAACAAAAGCACCCATTTCGGTTAGTGCCTAATTTAAATGCAGTGTAATTTCTCCTACCACACACCTGTCAGGATGATGAAGGGTGGGTGTTTCCTCCCTGAAACGTTAATGTTTGGTGGCTAAATAAAAGGGGATACTCCCCGACTGCATTAATCCGAGTATCTGCGGATCCGTCTTTCTATACATATAATTTAAATGCAGTACATTGCAAAGTTTATTCATCAAATTTCAAATTTGTGAATTTAGGAGTTTTCTTCCTATTCGAATAAACTTGAAATTTTACCAAACACGAATGAACTAAACAGTGGAAAAAAAACTTGAATGCATTGAATTCATATTCTACCCATCACTTTCAATGGGTCAACGAACTCTCAATAAAACTCTAAAAGTTTGTAAAACAGAGACAACCTTTGACTCCTGCATGGACTTACAAGCTTTTAGATGCAGAGGTTTTATATTCGAGTTTTTCAGAATTTGTTTTACTTAATTAATATTAGGCAAATATTGCTTAATTAATATTAATTAATTACAACATTGTTTTTTAACCATAATTTGAATTGTGGGGCAGCTTTATCAAAATGTGAGTTTAGATTTTAATAAAAAAAAAACCTCACCCATGTTTTATTCATTCCTGTGGCATTTTTAGAAGCGTATTTATCAAATGGTGAGTTCTTACTTTCATCCATTCATAAATACAATTCTAAAAATCCCAGAAGAATGAATAGAATGTGGGTGAGTTTTTATTTATTAAAATATAAACTTACATTATGATAAATCCCGACCCTTAGGAGTTTTTGTGCAAAAAGACCCCAAATTGTGGAAATAATTTAATCATCCCCTTAGTCTGTGAGAGCCCCATGAATATTGAGTTTTGAAGGGATAACTCCTATTTTAAAAGCTGTTTGATACCACAGTCTTGTGTTAATGTGCAAATAGATGACAGACATTGCTTCTTGTTACTCCAGATAAAACTGAGCTTGGCTGTCTCCACTCACCCCTGGTCATTTGGATATTCTTTTTATTATGTGCTGATCAGAATTAATTTACTTCTACTGGCAAGCGAATCTGCCCCGTTTCACCAAAAAAATTGCCTAACTGATGAAAAATTTGCAAAATGCCGAAAATTTTAGCAAAATGCAACTTTTTTGTCACTTCAACTTCTTGTAGCAACTATATTAGAGTCTATGGTCAACTTTTTTTGTAGCAAAATATATTAGAGTTTATTAGAGTTTATAGACGACTATTTATTTTTTTTTACTTTTTTTAAGTAAATGGGTTTTTTTTTCTGCAAATTTTTTTAGCCGTGAATCCATGCATGGAAAAAAATGTGTTCATCACTATTTGCTTCCCCTAAAATATACCGTTAAGGCAGCCACGAAAATATGCTGTGAATAGCTTGCTTTTTAAACCTTTTTTTTATTTTACACTTATTTTAGGTTCTTGAATTTCCTTGAAAAGTCCCTTTATGTACCTTTTGTAAAGGCACAACCTGCAGTGCCCAGCAGGCTGTCACTCAGGCCACCATTTAACAATGGAGCATTTGCAGCAGAGATTTTAGTTGCTTCACAGAAAGATGTCAAGTAAAGTTTAATGCTTTCAGTGTGAATCACTACTATTATGGTTTTGGCAGATTCTTTGCATGTTTTGTTCATAATCATCAATAAATAAAAAAAAAGGCATGGGTAAAGAGCATTGTGTGTTTATGTGGGTAAGAAAATGACTAAAGGCTGAATTCGTTTTCGATAGTTTCCTACAAAAGTGACAAGTTATTGCTGGGTACATCCTCTCATATAAGAAAGAGCTCAAAAAAGAAAACTCCTGTTACTCAATGACATTTAAATACAATAACACGAAATGTCAATATATTCTTTCCATATGCATACATATTTATTTGACTTTATATATCTATTTAAAAGTATTGACAATCATCCTAGGGCTAAACTACACGGGTGCCACTGTTGTGCTTAATACCAGTCTAGAAGGTTTCTAAAAGAAGGTGGATTGGAAGCAATTGCTGAGAAATGACTGAAAACTGACATTCTAAATCAAATGCTGAATGCTGGGATGAAGTTACAGAGAATGTAAGGATGTTAGGAGAAAGGTACAGCAACTGCATCCTCTATGAGCTCCTAGGAAATGAAACCATCAGACCTAGAACTAACGGTATCCTCTGCCAAATTTGCTGGGGTGATGTAGCCACAACAGCTGGACCTATCTTCGCATTTATAAGCAGTAGAAACAAAAATAGTATGCTCATGCAAATGATCATGTGTGTGTGTTGTCATGTCAGATCCGATTGAGGACCTAATTACTCATCCCCTTAAATTAAAGATATGCTAGCATAGCATTGTGTGTTCGGAAGATGGAACCGAGGATAATGTGAAAGTAAGGACAGACCAAGCAAATTCAGGAGCTTATTTTTGAATTCCAGGCTTGAAGGTAAGTTTTGATTTTATAAAAACCAGGTGCACTGCCCAACAGAGTCTCAATGTTGGTTGACAATCCACATAGGGGCTACTAAATGGCCAATCACAGAACTTATTTGGCATCCCAAGAACATTTTTCATGCTAGTGTTGCTCCCCAACTCCTTTTACTTCTGAATGGTGCTCACAAAAGGTACAAAAGGTTGGGGATCCCTGCTATAGACTATCATTATAAAACTGGAATGGTAGGACAATTTAAAAAGAGGCACTCGTTTCTCAGTACAAAGCTCAGTATCTGTATTCACCTATATTCAACAATATTTTTATGCAGTGCAGTAGGACTAAATAAAAATGCAGTAGCCAGGGCTTTATCAGTAGGTCAGCGACCTACTCTGTGTATATAGATATGAAAAATGAAGAAAAAAGGTGGAGACAACTGCAATGGCCTCAGAATAACCAGCACTTACAATTGCAACATAAGCAATCGGATAAAACAAGCCTGTGCATTTTGAGGGTTAATAAATCCTCGAATTTGACCCTCGAAGTATAATCCTTCGAATTCAAAGGATTTTAGCGCAAAAGCTTCGTTTGAACGATCAAATAAAAATCGTTTGATAGAACAATCAAATCGAACGATCGAAGAATTTTTATTCGACCAAAAAAAGCTTAGAAAAGTGCTGGGGAAGGTCCCCAAAGGCTAACATTGGACTTCGGTTGGTTTAAAGTGGCGAAGTATGAAGTCAAAGTTTTTTTTTATAGAGACAGTACTTTGATTATCGAACCATTTTTAATTTGAATTGTTCAAATCATTCAATTCGATCTAATTGATCGAAGTACCCAAAAAATTACTTCAAATTCAAATATTTTTTATTCGAATTATTCACTCGAGCTTAGTAAATCTGCCCCCATGTGTTGAGGTGATCATCCAGTATATGTCCCTGTTATACTAGAATCAATATATAGTACTATTGAAGATAGCAAAATAGACTAGAATAGACTGGAATAAGTTGACTTTAGCAGTAGCGAAACATGTTGGGCAGACAGTATAATTTAGCTTATTTAGTACAACTTTGGAAGTAAACAATATGACAGCTCTTTTCTAGGGCTGTTTATAAGTGCGCTCTGCAGCAAACTGATTAAAGAGTTCAATTAAACAAGTCTTTATCACAATCTTACCACGACAACTTCACTAAATAATTAGCTTTTTGGAATCTTAATCACTTCTCTTTAACATGCAGAGGAAATGAAAAATGGGCAGTGTTTCCTCTACTCGAAGGCAAATCAATAATCTTTGCTATACATTCCTAAAATATTTTGGCTTTAATTACAGATGTGTTATGAAAATGGTTTGATTTAATTCATTCCGATCTAAAAAAAATACATATACTTTCTTACAGTAGTAAATCTTTTTAACAACGTGATATAATGCTGCATTTATACACATCTAATCAAAGAGTACACAGAGAATCCAGTTACTTTGCCCTACTTAGTTTTCACCATGGTAAACCCCTAGTAACCAATGGAAAACCATTAGCAAGTAGCATTTACTGGCAAGCCATCAATTAGATGTGGTGCAGCCTTACATTCCATTAGGCCAAAGTCTTAAATGGACGGTATACACCCATTTTCAACATGAACTTAATTAATAGGGTTTGTGTTGAACATACTTTTTGCCAATTGTTATTATGACATTAAACAAGAATATGTTTTCATCCAGTTTCACTTAATACTTACTGTCACGTCCTGATCATACAGAACTTCAGGAGCTGATAAAACTAATTACCAGTCCTCTGAGAAGTCCCTGATAATGAGCTGCTTTAAAGCTGCTGCTTACAGAAGCGAGGGGTTTATTTGTTTATTTGTATAGGGAGCTCTGAAAAATTGCTTAAAAAAAAAAGTTTAAGTTTAAAAAAAGTTTAAGGGAGTTTAAGTTCAATAAAAATAGGTGGAAGAATTCACTGGCACACGTGGCAAATGCAAGCAGGGCCAAGCCCTTGCAATTGATTTGTGAAAAAAAAACACCCCTTTGTCAAACATGGCCATGGTGTGTGGGTTTTGGATACATTTTGTGTTCAATAAAAATAGCCCATATTTCAAATTAGTGCTTTATAATGGCACACAAAATATAAAAATAAGGATTTAAAAAAAAAAAGAATGTAATTATAACACATGTCCTGTTTAATGTGTTCATTTTAGGTGTACACTGTTCCTTTAAATTATGCCTTTTTAGAAACTGTCTGCATCTCTATTTAAGTCAAGAAAATTCGAATTCACTATGTTCAAGCCTAAGCAAGAATCCCTGGGTATTAGAAGTAAGATGGTGGCTTGACCCTTCCTTGATCCCCGGGGCCATGAATTTTACACTCTTTCATTCTCACTTTCACATCTCAAGAGCTTATATTAACTCCTTTGCTAATTTCTGTTTGGAGACAAGTCCCTTTAGTACCACCAATTTAAGACACATGAATTCAGTCATTACATATTCACTCGTAATAGTTCTGCTACCCTACTAACTGAACCCCCGAATCCTTCTAGAAAGATTCGGCCGAATACCGAACCAAATCTGAATTATTATTCGAATTTGGCTTCGGTTCAGCCGGGCAGAAGGATTCGGCTGAATCCGAATCCTGCTTAAAAAGGCCGAATCCTGGCCGAATCCCGAACCGGATCCTGGATTCGGTGCATCCCTACTACTAATTGCAAAGTGAAGAATGTGCAGAATTCAGAGCAGAGAAATACATCTTGTTTTCCATTTTTTAAGTCTATAATTTATATAATGGATGTGAATATGTGAATATTTTATATAGCTGGATATTTATGTAGCATCGATATCCCTTTCTATTTTCCGAGAATTTAAAAATTATATTAAATACAATTTAATTAATTTATGTAGCTGCAATGTACTGAAAACAATCCCATTCCCCAAGCAAGTTCAAAGCCTACTTTCACCACTAAATCCCACAACATCTAGTACTTCATCTGTAACTAGTAATTCTAAATCGTGAAATGCAAATTAGATAATAGAGTGTGTGACCTTCTTCCTTGTACCCTCTTAGAGGTTTTCTGGCTTTGTGCTCTAGCTTAGACAGTGCTTCAAAAGCTGTGTTAATGCAGCATGCCTAAGCCTAAGGGATCCATGTTAAGTGGAAAGAAGCACAAAGGTGATATCCTGAGAGTGTTAAGTTGCATGTACTTTAGTAGAAGCACTGCATGCTGTGGGACATTATGGAAAACCAGCTTTGAACATGCTTGGGACGTGGGGACGCATTACTAAGTATATTTCTTCCTAGCTTTGTAATAAACAGGGGAAGGCATGTCATGACGGTTTTCCTTGCCATAACTGATGTCTGCACCTGGTTTTGAAATAAATGCAAATTGTAATGTTGGCATAAAACAGGCACGCACTTCTATTTATTACAGCAAAAGAAAAGGCATTATTTGTGTCTTTATTATAAAGTATCATTATAAGGGAAATTTTCAGTGAGGGTTTTTTTAGCTTATTTATATTTCTGCCAATAAGGCATTCTATTTTTCAAGCTTGGCAATGACCACAGAGACACAAGAACCAAAGGCCGTATCAATTATAATTAAGTTGCCATTGATTGTATTGATATTGACACTTTGGTACTACACATTACATTTCATTCTTTATAAAATTGGACACTGAGAATATATGGGGCGAAGTGAATGCTATAATACAGGTGTGAGATCCGTTATCCGGAAAGCTGTTTTTCAGAAAGTTCCGAATTACACAAAGGCCATCTTCCATAGACACAAAATTTAAGACTTCTTTCCGCTTATATATTCCAAAAAAGGGGTTTACATATACCGATAAGAGGTGCTCAATGTTAGCCCTGCTGCAGGTAAGAGCTTCTGTAAAGTACACACAAAAATAGGAACAAACACTCATTTCAATGCTTCTGGTGAGATCTTAGCAAACGTTTCGGGCCCGTTTGCTTAGATTTCACCATAAATAAAAGAAAAAACTTGTGTGCCTTTGTTCCTATTTTTTGTGCATCTTCCATAGACTCCATTAGAATTAAATAATTCAAATTTTTACAAACGATTTCCTTTTTTCTGTAATAATAAAACAGTACCTTCTACTTGATCCCAACTACGATGTAATAAATCCTTATTGGAAGCAAAACCAGCCTATTGGATTTATTTAATGTTTACATGATTTTCTGGTAGACTTAAGGTATGAAGATCCAAATTATGGAAAGATTCGCTATCCGGAAAACCCCAGGTCCCGAGCATTCTGGATAACAGGTCCCATACTTGTACTGGTTTAGAAGCTGCAATGGAATGGTTCTCTACACATATTTTTTGACCCACTGTCTGGGGTCATCTCTCCATTTCTGGCACTGGAAGTGTCCATAATATTTTGTGTCTGATGAATAGGCAGTGTGTTCCATAGCGTATTCACAATCATCATCATCATCATCATTTATTTATATAGCGCTGTCAAGATACACAGTGCTTTACTGCAGTTATAGCAAACAGGGAATAAATGGTGGATAACAGATAAGGATTACAGAGTACAATAGGGTTTACAAACTAAAAGGTTAGGGTACAATTGAGACATTAGGATTGTATAAACAATTTGTCATTTTTGCAATGATTAATTAAGGTACATCGAATAGGCCTCTTTAAACAGATGGGTCTTTAAGGAGGAGGTTTGGAAGGAAGGAGAAAGTCTGACAGCTTGTGGCAGAGAGTTCCAGAGAAAAGCAGAAGCCCAAGAGAAGTCTTGTAGACGAGAATGGGCAGAAGTGACCAGAGGAGAAGTGAGGCGAAGATCAGAAGCAGAGCGTAGGAGTGTATTTGGAGATTAGAGATGAAATATAGGGAGGGGTTTCATTATTAAGGGCCTTGAATGTGAGTGTAAGTAATTTGAATTAGATTCTAGAAGAGATCGGGAGCCAGTGAAGGGACATACATATGGGAGCAGCTGATGTTGAGCGGCGAGCTAGATGAATGAGTCTAGCGGCCGCATTTAGAATAGATTGGAGTTGTGAAAGGTGACTTATTGGAATACCTGTGAGGAGTAAGTTGCAGTAATCAAGGCGGGAGATGATGAGAGACTGAATCAGTGTTTTAGTTGATTCTGAACTGAGATAGGGCCGTATTCGAGCAATGTTGCGCAGTTGAATACGGCAAGATTTTGCAAGTGTTTGAATGTGTGGTGAAAAAGACAGATGAGAGTCTAAGATGACTCCTAGGCAGCGTGCCTGTGTGGTGGAATGAAAGGTGGTTTTGTTTATGGTGAGTGATATCTGAGGGACAGGGGAAGATCTTGGAGGAAATATGATGAGTTCTGTTTTAGAAAGGTTCAGTTTCAGGTGGCGCTGTGACATCCAGGAGGAGACAGCAGATAGACAGTCTGTGACTTGGGAAAGGACAGAATTAGAAAGATCAGGAGTAGACAAATAGAGTTGGGTGTCGTCAGCATAAATGTGATACTGAAGTCCAAATGACTGAATGAGTTTTCCTAGTGAAGTTGTATAGAGCGAGAACAGCAGGGGGCCAAGAACAGAGCCTTGAGGAACTCCAACAGAGAGAGGGAAAGTAGTAGAAGTAGAGTTAGAGAAGGAAACTTTAAAGGAACGGTCAGACAGATAAGATGTAAACCATGAAAGAGCAGTGTCCCGAATGCCAGATGAGTGTAGAATGTCAAGGAGGAGTGTGTGGTCAACTGTGTCAAAGGCTGCAGAGAGATCTAGAAGGATTAGAATGGAATAATGACCTTTAGACTTTGCCAATAGAAGATCATTGGTTACTTTGGTGAGTGCAGTTTCAGTCGAGTGTGATGGGCGGAAGCCAGATTGCAAGGAGTCGAGGAGGGAGTTGTGAGTGAGATGCTGGATCAGGCGTTTATAAACAAGCCTTTCTAGTAATTTGGATGCGAATGGAAGAAGGGAGACCGGTCGAGTTAGTGGGAGAGCTGGGATCAAGGGAAGGTTTTTTGAGGATAGGAGTGATTAGTGCTTGTTTGTATAATGATGGAAAGGTACCAGTAGAGAGTGAAAGATTGAATAGGAGGGTAAGTGCAGGAGAGAGTGTATCAGAGATTGGGTGGAGAAGGCGAGAGGGTATGGGGTCAAGGGAGCAGGTGGTGGGTTTTGAGCTGGCTAGAAGTTTGCTAACTTCATCTAGAGTTGCAGGGGTGAAGGAGTGCAAAGTAGATGTGAGTGGACTGCACGTTGGTCTGAGATTGTTGTTGGACGGTATGCTCAGCCTAATGAGATCGATTTTTTCATTAAAGAAATGAGCAAGGTCTTGGGCGGTAACATTAATAGGTGGAGGAGGTGGAGGGGGGCATAGGAGTGAGTTAAATGTGGCAAACAGCTGCTGTGGTTTGGAGGACATAGTAGATATTAGATAAGAGAAGTATTGTTCTTTGGCTAATGATAGAGCTCGGTTATAGCAGGAGAGCATGAATTTGAAGTGGATGAAGTCAGGATCAGTTCGTGACTTTCTCCACCATCGCTCAGCTCATCTACTACATCTTCTGAGGTACCGTGTTACACTAGTGTGCCAGGGTTGGGGTTTAGCTGGCCAGCTGTGACGGGTGGTAGAAGGTGCAAGGGAGTCAAGTGCTGTTGAAAGGGCATTGTTGTAGAGAGAAGCTGCCATATTGGGACAGGAGAGAGTATTAATATGAGATATGGATTGTGCGGATACTGTTGATAATTGTTGTGGTTCAAAGGCATTAAGGTTTCTGTACGTGTGGGTAGAGAGAGATGGTTGTGAAGGTGCAGGTGAAAGCAGTATCTGAAAGGAGAGTATCCATCTAATCCATCTAACAGTATCGGACTGGGCCAACGGGACACTGGAAAAAAACTTGGGAGACCCCGATCTTCATGGGCCCCACCAGCCCAGACCTGTTCCCCCGCCTGGACCATATTTTCTCCTTTCCCCCTGGCAAGACCATATCAGGGAAAGAGCGTAGTGTGCACCACCATGGCTCATGTGGGGGGTAAGTCTGGGACCGCAAGGCTAGCAAGGCTAGGCACCAGTATGAGGCCCTTTAGTTTTCAGGGAGGGCCCTGACAGTCCCCCTCCTGGTGGGCCCCAGATGCATCAGTCCAACCCTGTCATCAAGTGCCACAAACAGGGCTATGGCCTTACAACACTGGCTGCTATCGACAGCAAGTAGTCTTTTCTAGTGATGAGCAAATCTGTCCTTTTTGCTCCACCGAAAAACTTGTTTAACTGGAAAGATTCGCAAAACAGCTAACAATTCTCTCTACCGGCTGCTAAAGAGACAAAGACCAGTGATTAGACGGAAAACCACAACAACAAACACATATCACCCATAATCACCTGAGAGAAAAAGACAAGAGGAGATGTTTATAAAAGTAAATGCCAGAAGCAAAGAACAGTCCCACATTATCAAACACTAAAGGACAGGCAAAATGGAATGTCAAAAAAAAGAGAGTAGTTGCACATTTGTCCAAAACCGGCCATACACGGGCAGATCTAAGCTGTCAATCTGGCACGTTAAAAAGTCATCATCTTATCTGTCTGTACGGGCTCTCTCTGACTTCCTCCCCTACAGATATCAGGCCAAAAATCAGGTATTTATTAGACAGCTTTGAAAACCCCATTGAGTCAAGAAGGCATCAAAGAGTAGATGTAGATGTAGGGCTCTCCTGTCAAACCTGCATTGGCCTATGCTATGATACAATCGTTGGCTCTGGGGTCAAACAATTGGATCAGCCCAATTTGGCCAAGCACGTAAGTGGTCAGATCTGGCAAAGATCTACTCATCTGGTGATCTTGCCAAATAATGAGATTTTAAAGTGTATGGCCATCTTAATAGAAGGAGAGTAAGCAATAATTACCAATATTAAAGATGAAAAGGGACAGCAATGAATTGCATATTGGGAGAAAGACAAGAAGCTGTACTGCCAGAAAGCAGATGCTCATAATGAAGTTCCAGTGTAGGAAAGAACAGGTTTAAGACCTCACAGAAACAATGAACAATTACAATTAGCAGCTATTGAGCACAGTCATACACCATTAGCTACCATTTGCATGCATAATGAAGATGCATGAACAATTTAAGCAATGATTTCTGGTGATACAATTGTCTTTAATATATCATCAGGGCAGTATACTCACTTTTCAACATGAGTGCAATGAACAGGACCTGTGCTGAACATACTTGCTTGCTGTTAACAATAATAATAATAATAATAATAATCTACCTTAAAAGGACCAAATATAAACCAATGGTTTTCCTGTCTGGCATATTTAGGTTAAGAAATAGAATTTTGGTGATTAAAACAAGTGGTGCACTACTCTCTGTGAATGTTCATGCTCAAGAATAGAATATTGCTTTATTACCAGGAACAAGCCATGGTTTCAATTGTAGAGCATGCTGTATCTATACATTCCAAGTACGCTGCAGGCATGTACTCTCATTCCCATGTACTTAGTGTGTTAACAGGCAACAGTGACAAAGCATAATTGAGAATTGGCATTTTTTTTGATAAATTCTCACTGGTAGAAATTTCCTATTGCTAGCTAATGATGATCACACTGAATTCAGCTCATAGTCTCCAAATCAGGTAACTGCTGCTTTATTGTTTAATGACAAAGCACAGCTAAACTGTGCAAGTGTTGCATGCTTTATGCATCATATAGGAAAACCTTAAATGGGAAAACATGTTTTTACAAAATGCATCCCTTAATAGCGCTCCTCCACCAAAATCCTGTCTTTTTTTAAAAAAATATATTTAATATTTTAAAATTTGACGAGGGGCTAGACATGTTGTTAGTTTCCCAGGTGCCCTCAGTCATTGTGCTCTGATAAACTTCAGTCACTTTTTACAGCTGCGCTGCGAGTTGGATTGATATCACCCCCTCCCTCCCCCCCCAGCAGCCAATCAACAGAACAATGTGAAAGTAATGTGGGAGGCACATTTATCAAGGGCCGAATATCGAATTCATGTGAGTTTTTTTTTAATTTGAATTGATTTTGACCAAACTCGATATCAAGTTTTTTCTCTGAAAAAAACTTGAATGTCAGGAAGGCTGCTAACATCTTCAAATTGGTCACTGGAATAGTCAAATTCGAATTCTTAAAAAAAAAATATTTAAAAAAAATTTGAATTGCATTTGGATCATTCACTAGTCGAATTTGACAGTTTAGACCATAAAAAAATAAATCTGCCCCTTATTGTTTAAGAACAACATTTGAAATGGTAGATTGAATTACTTACAATGTACACAGTGTAATTTAGTAATAAAAATTATGCCATAAAAATCATGACAGAATCCCTTTAATCAAGTTGAAACCTAACCTGTACCTGCTACTGGCTTTTGGTTTTCTCAAGTCAGCATATGTAGTTACAGTATCTCCAATGGATCTGCCAGGTGTTACCCATGCTAGCAACCAGAATTGCTATGTACTTTTTCTGTGTACCAAATGACTAGGGGCTTAGGTGAATATAATTATATCTAGCCCCCCCCGGGTGGGCCCTTGTAACTTAGTAGTATGGGGCCCTGTAATTCCCGATGGCTGCCCTGCACACTATGAGCAAATAGACCTTTACATGTAGACAAATTAAAGACCAACGTATTTAAGATACTGTATGTTTTTCAGCAAAGAAGGAGTTATATTCTAGCATTTCTGAATGTCACTATAAATCTAAAATGCAATTATATAGCCAACATTTATTTTTACACCCTCTCATCACTACGGTGTTAAATAATATAATTACTGTAGCAATGTGGCACATACTTGGGAGCAGATGTAGACATCAACATATCTGCCAAAGTAAAGGGCACACGAAAAACCAGCTTAACAAGCAGTAAACAGTTTCAAGCACATTCAAATAAATTCTATAAGTGTCTTTTCTCTGAAACTGCCCTGGAAGGATAAACAACCATTATTTAATGAAGTTAGGGGATCTGAACCAAGGTGCAATGTTTAGAACCTCAGTATCTGCTTGTAACAGTAGCACTGGTTGCCTTTCACATTTGACATGCTTATTGTGCTTCTGCAATGGCCTGAAAAGCTGCTAAATATAGAATACAGAAGGGTAGGAGCTTGTATAGTTAGGAAAGTTAATACTGAATATAAGAGAAAATTTGTAAAAACACAAAGATCAAGACAGGTTCCAAGGATAAAAGCCAAAGTTACCACCTTAGTCTAGAGCAGGGTCCTTAATCCTTTTTACCAGTGAGCCACATTCAAATATAAAAAAAGTTGGGGAGCAACACACACATGAAAACATCCCTTGGGATGCCAAATAAGGGCTGTAATTGGCAATTTGGTAGTCCCTATGTGGATTGGCAGCCTACAGGAGGCTCTACTTGGCACTATACTTAATGTTATTCAATTAAACCCTGCTTTCAAGCCTAGAATTCAAAAATAGGCACCTGCTTTGAGGACCCCGAGAGCAACTTCCAAGGGGTTTGAGAACAACATGTTGCTCACTAGCTACTGGTTGGGGATCACTGGTCTAGAGGTTTATGATAACAACTAGAGTGGAAGAACAACAATGGAATCAAAGTAGGAACAGGATTGAAAGAGGACAAAAGAGCAGAAGGTGGTGGAACAACTGGTGTACAAAATTAGGGAAATCAAATCCTAATAGGGAATGTTACTGTGAGCAAGAAAGTGTTAAAGTGTGGCAGAGAGGTGCCACTCCATAGGAAACTGCCACTAGCACCCACTGTCCCCCATTTTGATATCCTATATAGAATAGGCTGTTTTTGGGACATATTTTTTACATTTTTTGAAATAATATTTTATTTTGTTGAGACTCCAATACCAATATAATAATTGGTCAGTCATTGCTGGTTGGTTTTATATGTATGAAAATCATTGCTTGACCTGACCCCTGGATCCTATTTTTTAATGCCTGCTCTTTGTCTGACTCTTTCTGGTTCTTGTAGGATAGGATATCAAAATGTCTGGGACTGGTGGTGCTGGTTCTACAAGCACTGGTGCTTGTAGAACTCTCACAGGACGAGCAGCTGCATCTAAATCTAGTTATGTTACCTAGTAGGTTACAGGAATGTAACAGGAAGAATTTATGTTAAGCATGATATTCTTTTATAATGAAGAATATCAATTAACAAATCAACCTGAGGGAAAAAAAGCACCTTTGCTATGAAAGTTTTCCACCATTCCTAACCATCCTATTCTTTGCTCAGTTTTAATCACAAAATGGAACATATTTAAATAGTATTTATTGATGACAGTTTGAACTGACTGTACTGTATCAAATGCTGGCTCTTTATATAATAACACAGAGGGAATGTGGGAGCACTTTGAGGCAATTTATGTAAGATGGAAGTAGCACTGATCTGAAAAAATTCTACCTGAACCCATGTTTATCAGAAACTCATTCTCTGAAAGTGCATATATTTCAAAAACAGGGATTTTGAATCACAAGATCTGTGCCTCTGACACTGGTAGTAATAAAGAGTGTGCAGGGGCTAAAATAGGCTTCTTCTTCTTCTTTATAAAACTGGGGTATCAGGACCCTGTGATTAAGGATTAGTTATTAAAAGTAGCCCATGTCATAGTATAGCCCAGGGGTATAGAGATAGACAGGTTTAGCCACCCAGACGTGCCCAGTTTAGGAGAAATAGTTGGGTTAGTGTCCCAAGACAATACTTACCAAGTGCACAGGCCACAAATAAAGGTGACCTAGGGTATCCTATATTATTCTCTGAATCTCGCAAGTTTTAATCTGTGAGTCAGGTTCTACACTCTTTGATGTGTTTTTTTGCTATAGAGAGTTTGTTCATTTGTACTGTTGTCCCTTCTGCTAACATTACACATTCAGCTGCATAAAGACTTCAAAGGATAACTTTATTATTATTTATGCTAAATCCTGATGTTGAATTTCATCTTTAAAGGAGAATTCAACACTAACATTAAAAAACCCTACCCCCCTACCCTACATAGACCCCCATCCCCCCAGCCTAAGTGTTACCCCGGGCATATGCCCCTAACATTTTACTTACCCCGCGGTGCAGATTCAGGCATCAAAGTTGACGGGCGCCATCTTCTTCTCTTCAAAAATCTTTAGAATGAGGCCAGTGTGGTGGCACACGCACAGTTGGAGCAATTTTCTGTTTTGCGACAACTGCACATGCGCCAAAACTCACGAAAATTGCTGAAGCACCGGTCTCATTCTGAAGATTACCGAAGAGCCTGAAAATGGTGCCCATGAACTCCAATGCCTGAATCTGCAATGAGGCGTAAGTAAAACGTTAGGGGCATTTGTCCAAGGTAACACTTAGGCTGGGGGGAGGAGGGAGGGGTCTATGTAGGGTAGGTTTGTAGGATTTTTTAACGTTAGGGTTGAATTCTCCTTTTAAAAGAGAACTAAAGCCTAACTAAAGAAGTAGCCTAGAAATGTTGCACACTATGTTTTTGGCTTCTGTACCAGCCCAAGGTAACCACAACCCTTTAGCAGTAAAGATCTGTGTCTCCAAAAATGCCCCAGTAGCTCCCCAACTTCTTTTCTGCTGATTCACTGCACATGCTCTGTGCTGCTGTCACTTACTGAGCTTAGGGACCCACTCAAAATATACAGTACACATAGAATAGAAATGTTACTATATAAGGCTGATTAGTAATTAATACAGATAATTACTACATGGCAGCACAGAAACCAGTGCAATTGGCATCAGAATTTAATAATCAGCCCTGTAGCATCAGTTTATATTACAGACCAACCTCATTTTCTGCTTGATAATTTGTGACGACCCCTAAGTTTAGCTTCTCAACAGCTGCTCAGAGTCCACTGAGCATGTGAGTGTCACAGACACTTTCCAAGATGGTGACCCCCTGTGACAAGTTTGTAAGTCCTGGATCATTGCTGCTATCGAGAAGCTGAAACTTTAGGCTGGTGCAATAAATTCATTATGTAAAATATGCCATATTAATTTGTAGGGTTTAGTTCTCCTTTAAGGACCACTGCTGCCCAATTGTCTGTGTTCTATATGAGAGTCATAGTTAATTACATTACCCTCCCTCAACCATATAGCGAGGGCTCACCTGAGTGCAAGACTTATAAGTAATGAATGCTCTGCAGGGAGATGCCCCTCTCCAGGATGGGTTGAGGGCAGGTAAAGGTTAAAAAAAACAGTGCCCTTAGAGTCGAGCAGAATATTGCACTACATAAGCAATGTGTTTTGATTATGTAAATGTTAGTACAGGTATAGTATCCCTTATCCGGAAACCCGATATCCAGAAAGCTCCGGATTACGGATAGACTCCATTTTATCCAAATAATCCAAATTTCTAAGATTTGAAAAATTTTCTTTTTCTCTGTAATAATAAAGCAGTAGCTTGTACTTGATCACAACTTAGATATAATTAAGCCTTACTTGAAACAAAACCAGCCTATTGGGTTTATTTAATGTTTAAATGAATTTCTAGTAGACTTAAGGCATGAAGACCCAAATTACGGAAAGATCCGTTATCCGGAAAACCCAGGTCCCGAGCATTCTGGATAACAGGTCCCATACCTGTAGATGTTGTTATAGTATGAAAACAGTCAATTTATATGAACACTTGATCCTGTTTTACAACCCACTATTGTTTCCAACTTCTAAACTAGCCCTAACCATAGAGTTATAAATAGAACCGTTTTCCAGAAATATCAATCATATATTGATTACATTGCAGTCCATCCTTAATGAATTGATCAAATCTGTTATGGATAGATCATTGTGTTTATAAATCGTAATGATTTTATTTAAAGTAACAGGTTTACTAAGTTTGGGTTTAGAAAAACATAAAAACTGTCAAAAAGCCTGGTATTAGCAGGAAATGCATAAATAATTGGAATCACTCATTCTGACATTGAAAAAGACTTGCTGAGCTAAAAGCCTGGTATTGGCAGTCTAAAATTGTCTAAAGATGCTGATATCTCAAAAACCACTAAAAATAGAAATTGCAGAAGTGTTTAAGAGAAAAACTAAGGGGCCAATTTACTAAGCTGCAACTTTTTCGGGTCAGGCTATTTGTTGTAAAAAAAAAACACTTATTTTCCGGGATTTATTAAGGGAAAACGATACCCCCAAACAATGTAGGTCTCTATTAAAAGATATTGCATAAAACAGCTCATATGTAAAACTCTGCTTCATGTAAAAAAAACATTTTCATAATAATATACTTTTCTAGTAGTATGTGCCATTGGGTAATCATAAATAGAAAATTGCCATTTTAAAAAATAAGGGCCGCCCCCTGGGATCGTAGGATTCACTGTACTCACAAACATACCAACAAACCATACGTGTTAGGTCACATGAGCCAATTAACAGACAGAGTTCTGTCTTTTGCTCCCACACTTCTTCCTATTACAGTTAAAGTTGAAGTATTTCTGGTCAGGTGATCTCTGAGGCAGCACAGAGACCATCACAAAATGGTGGCTCAATGCAAGAGATGTAAATGGGCAATATTTACTTAAATATATTGACCAGTTTGGTAAGATTCTTTAATATGTCATTGAGGGGCACATTTACTTTGCTCGAGTGAAGGATTAGAAAAAAAAAACGTTGAATTTCGAATGGTTTTTTTTGCTACTTCAACCATCAAATTGGCTACCTCGACCTTCGACTTCGAATCAAACGATTCGAACTAAAAATCATTCAAATATTCGACCATTCGATAGTCAAAGTACTGTCTCTTTAAAAAAAAACTTCGATCCCCTACTTCGTTTTTGGGAGCTTTTGTGTTACAATTCAAAAAAGACGTAAGTTGTGCTTTTCACAAATTTTCTGTTACTTTTTCCCGTTTGTGCTTTTACAGTTTTGCTAATGAAGGTGAATTGCCCTTTAAGCTGTGAGACTAACTTTTCCCAAGGGACGTTATCTCATATTGTTACAATTACTTATTTGCTTATCTCGAAATTGTTACAAAAGTATCTTATCTGCTACTATGGCTGTTCTGGGCTCTCTGCCAAAAGCCAATTAAGTTAGAAACCTTGTTTTTTTTCTGGCTGTTCAGTGTAGAGAAAAACTGGACTTTCCGGTACAAACGAGGGACTGCGGGTTGAGCTGTCAAAAGAGGGACTGTCCCTCTAAAAATGGGACAGTTGAGAGGTATGCCCCCAGTGTTATTTTGTTTGTAACTAAAGAACACACAGGGTTTCAGATACAGAAGGCAAGAAAAATTATTTTTAGTTGGAATTTAAAACAACACATTGTAGAAAGCAAATTCTCAATTTTGACAGTGTCTAGAGACAGAGGGCTGTGACCTCCATGCCTAGGGAAAGGAACAAATTGCTTTATTATCACGGCAAGGAATACACCTGGGTCCATGGATCTTGGGCTGTTGTCTAGATTTTCACTCTGGAATATTGTTCCCAAAAGCATTGTAACAATACATAATAAACTGTGCCACATCACTTGCTGTTTTGGATTCTGCATTCTTTGGGGGGGGGGGGTTTAACCATCCATTGCCGCACAGCTACAGACTTATTGGAATTCTACAAAATTCCCTTACAAGGACGATGCTACACATGTGCAATGTGGCAAAAAGATCATTTGAGGATACAGTATATGCTGAAAACTGTCCAGAAAGAGAGATTCTTTAAAGCCTTATTAGAATTTGTTTGACTGCAAGAAGCACACTTTTATTTTCTCATTGTTCTGTCCTTTGAGACTTACCTTATTAGAGCTAATTGGTTTCTGAGTGCACACTGAACATTTAAAAGATGCAGCAAGCTGAAATGGCCTGTTTTCTGTACTCCAGACAGTAGCTTTCTTTTATGCCATGTTGCAGGATCGTTTTTAGCTGTCACATAACTCCCTGTTTGAATTGGTAAAGCTGGAATTATTTGATTCTGCAGCTCATGTAAGCAGTTGAAGTATTATAAATGACAGCCGGCTGAATCCATCGCTTGGACATTTCCTGACTAAATGTGGTACATATTGCTGCTCTTTACTGCTTGCTCTTAGGCAGTTAATACATTATGTATTAAATCAGACATAATAACCTGACTTTGCTGCAAGTATTTACTTTGGGCTTCATGCCTTGTTGATCGGTGAAGTTATTAGTGACAGCAATTTGTTTTGCAACTATAATGGTAATTGTTTCACTCGTCTTGCATAATCCATTAACCCCAAAATAAATTTCCTTTGATCACTTTCCAGTTTGGGTGTGTGTGAGGAAAGTGTGCCACCAGTGTTATCATGCACTGATTTGTCTAGGAAGTTGTTTATTCATGAAATCTAAGGACTAAACATGAAATAATTTAATGCTGCAATAAACTGGAGATTAAATCTGAATTTAATCAAAAAACAAATACCCATTTTAGATAAGAACACCTGCCTTAATCACCAAATACGTGTTTATCTTCCTGTGGGTTTTGTTAATCCTGGCAGCTATAACCCATTTTTCTTTGTCTTGTTTATGTACCGGCATTAAAGAGAAATTGTGTCCAAAACATACCTATGCCTAGATTATTTGGAACCACAGGGCAGCGCTTAACTCAATCAATCAAACAAAGAAAGTAAACAATACAAATCAAGGAGGAATTATTTTAGTTTCTCATTAATCAAACTTCCAGTCTTTAGTAGATACAGATATGGGATTCTGTGCAGAAATCTGTTTACCAGACTGTTCTGAATTACAGGAAGACCATCTCCCATAGACTCCATTATAAGTAGATAATTCAATTTTTTAAAAATGATTTTCTCTTTAATAATAAGACAGTGCCTTGTACTTGATCCTAACAAAGTTACAATTAATCATTATTGAATGCAGAATAATTACATTGGGTTTAATGAATGTTTAAATGAGTTTTCAGTAGACTCAGATATAAAGGTCCAAATTACAAAAAGATCCCTTACCCAGAAATTCCCATGTTCTGAGCATTCTGGATAACAGGTCCCATACCTGTAATGTAATAGCAACCCATAACAACTAGGGATGCACTGAATCCACTATTTTGGATTCAGCCGAACCCCTGAATCCTTTGCAAAAGATTTGACAGAATACTGAACCGAATCTTAATTTGCATATGCAAATTAGGGGTGGGAAGAGGTAAACTATTTTTACTTGTTTTGTGGCAAAAAGTCAAGCAATTTCCCTGCCCATCCCTAATTTGCATATGCAAATTAGAGGTCTGATTCGGTTCAACCTTAGAAGGATTCGGCCGAATCCAAATCCTGCTGAAAAAGGCCGAATCCTGGCTGAATCTCGAATCGAATCCTGGATTCGGTGCATCCCTTATAACAACCAATCAGGTAGGTGCTTTCAATCACTAGACCTGGTGCAAAATTTGTGTAATTTGTTTGGTCAGTACATACTAGTGATGTGCAGGTCCAGAATTTCTGAACCCTTACCCAACCCGCACCAACCTGGCTCGGCTCCTCCATTTACAGACCCGCCTGCCCCCTGAATGAGGCGCTGCAGGTTCAAATCTATAAATGGAGGAGCCAGACAAAAACATGTTCCTCTATGTGAGTTGTGGCTCAATTGTTGCAAAATCATAATTTGCTTAATCTAAGGTTAGTCTAAGGTTAAAGGGGAGGTTGTTACTGACCAGGGTCGGACTGGTGCTCCTGCCTCTGACCTCCCTCTCTGGCCCTCTCTGCTTTACTTGCCTTTAGAGCCTCCTGTAGGCTGCCAGTCCACATAGGAACTACCAAATAGCCATGCTTATGTTACTCTCCAACTTCTTTTACACTTGAATCTTACTTGCAGGTAAAAAAGGTTGGAGATCCCTGCAGTAGAAGATTAACAAATAAGTTCTGTTAATGACATGTAACCACTTATAATGGGGCACAAAAGTAATTCAGCTTCATGTAGGGTTGCCACCTTTTCTCAAGGGTAATATCAGCCTTCGAGTTGGGGGCAGCCTTGGGTAATAATGTTATATCGTGCGGAAATGGGTGGGCTGGATATGGAAATGGTCATGGTGGTTGGGGAGATGGGTGGGATAGAGTTTGGCTTCTTCTTTTTAATGAGTGACCAACAGCAGAGAGAAGAGAGACAGGGCAGGACTTAAGGAGACCATACACACAGGGGCAGATTTACATAGGGTCGAATATCGAGGGTAAATTAACCCTTGATATTCGACTGCCGAATGTAAATCCTTCGACTTCGATATTCAAAGTCGAAGGATTTACCGCAAATAGTTGATCGAACGATTAAATCCTTCCAACCATTCGATTCTAAGGATTTTAATCCATCGATTGAACGATTTTTCTTCGACCAAAAAAACATTAGAAAGCCTATGGGGACCTTCCCCATAGGCTAACAGTGCACTTTGGTAGGTTTTAGGTAGCGAAGTAGGGGGTCAAAGTTTTTTTTAAAGAGACAGTACTTCGACTATCGAATGGTCGAATAGTCGAACAATTTTTAGTTCGAAACGTTCGATTCGAAGTGGAACAATTCCTTTGGAAATGGGTGTTGGTCTGGGCAGTTTCTCTCTCTCAAAAGCTGCAAGCGGGGGAGGTTTAATCTCATGGAACCAATGCTGGGGTCTAGGTTATCTCTCCCCTTTGAAAGCTAATGGCAGGGGAGGACTAAGCCCTATGATGAAAACCAATGCCCAGGTCGGGAGACCTTATTTTTCAGGTAATGCTCTTATGCCGGGAGGCTTTAGCATTTGAAATTATGACCAGAGGTAAATAGTTAGGGACCGCCATATGGGTTTTACCTTGACGTGGTATGGTGGCTTATCAATGTTATGATCATAATTTTGTAACTAAAAAAACCCCTGTCTTTGTAAATACATGCATCTGCATAGATTACTGATATGATAGGGGACAAAGGAATGTGCATTGATCAATTTTTCTTTTTTTCTATGTCTGTAGTTAATTTGGCCAGATCAGTAGCACTTCCAATGTATTTTAGTACATTTTTATTAAGCCATGGAGTGCTCTCACAATTTTTCCTTTTTGTACTTCGATTCAAAGTCGTAGTCGAAGTAGCCAATTTGATGGTCAAAGTAGCCAAAAAAAACATTTGAAATTCTGAGGTTTTTTTTTATTCTATTCCTTCACTCGAGCTAAGTAAATGGGCCCCTTAGAGATCTGCTCATTTGGTGATGTTGCCAAACAAACGGATCTCTCCATGATATGCCCACCTTGAGGTGGGTGATATCGGGATGATCCGATATTGTGCCCTCGAATAACGAAGGGTAAACAGGCAGTCAGTGCGTGATCCGACTGTCCGATCGACATCTGCCCGACATTCAGCCAGATATCAATCGGGGAAGCCTGTTGGAGGGCCCAATACACGGCCAATAAGCCAATAAGACCCAGTCTGTCAGCAGCTTTTATCGGCCCGTGTATGGCCGCCTTTAGTCAGGCTGTGAGCAGAGAGAGATGGATGGTAAAGTTAGTTAGAATGGGAGAAGAGAGACATAGGGGAGGGACTTGGGCTGCTATTGCACAGTTCTGCTTGTCACTCAATGATCACCAAGTTATGCTAATGAGGAAGTGTCATGGACTCTCCTCCCAGACTGCTAAAATCTGCACTTATTTAATTTTTCCTAACATGTAAAGTGATATTAGGGTAGGTGAAAATAAAAAATCAATACTTTATGTCCCTTTATCTCCTAATGTATCGCATTCCCTTATATATTTCAAGAGTGTAAATACAGTAGCAGTGCACTTGTGCTTGACATCAAGTGATGTTTTTACTCCAGCTGATAACGGAGACTATAATGAAGTCAGCATTGTATAGCGTTTGACTACACTCTATCGGTGCAACAAATTGCTGGCACCCCTCTTTCAGGGTTTAGTTACTGATAGTGTTGGTGAATAAATTCACCAGGCATGGATTCACAGCGAATTTTGCTGGCCACAAATACATTAGCGAAACTGTGGCAAACAATTTTTCGGCAAAGGGACAGATTCACTAGTTACTGATGGTGGGGTAGGGTGCAATGTGCAAAAACCTTAATATGTGCTGCATGTTGCCAACAAATGTATGGTATATCAAAAGCCATCTGGAAATCTGTGGTGAAGGCGAAATGTTTTTTTTTCTGCAGGTGTTGTAGATTTTACATTTATTGGCAATAAAGAGATGGCATGTGGATGAAAGCACCGTCCCCTTTTGCAGAATGTATATACTGGTTTCATTAACAACAGGTAAGAACATGTCCCAATACAATGTGCAGTTCTCATTACTAACCAGCATCACTGCTGGGCAGTTCCAACATAGACATCATTTTCTTTTGTTTCTGAACAATGAAAGTAACGGCAGTAATCCGACATCTCCCCAAACCACGACCGTTGATCAATTAATTCAGAATACAGATTTCTGTAAAACATGGTCTCCTTTTGAAAAGGCTTTACTTTGGTCTTGCAGCATAGTTCAAAATATTGCAAAATTCATTACATTAAACCCTTTACTGTATATTGTTGCTAGGAAATTCAATGGCCAGAAAATGTCTTTGTAGAAAAGCTGATACAATACTATTTTTTTTTTCATTTGAACAAAGAAGTATAATAGATTTGAGAATCCCTTGAGCAAATAATACAAACCTGCTCAAAAGATTCTGGGAAAGTCTGCAGGGGAAATTGCTTCGGATTGCATATATTTTTTGTAAATGGATAGACATGGATTTCTGAGTGTGTCCAATCATGTTTAAGCTTTACTTCATCACGTAAGGTTGTAAATTTAAATAAATCAAAGAGTAATATAAAAACGCGTCGAAAAATGTATTGCTGATTGTTAAATCCAGTTCATTTTCAGATTAACTTGCAAATAGTATGCATATGTTTTATTGTGCTAAATTCGCTTTCCACCATTTTACACAATAACTCTTCATTCCTCTCTATATATAAAATGAAGGGCTTACATCGATGTGCAACCTAATGTTTTATTCATACAGTAAATAGGCAACATTAAGTGCATTAACGAATCAGACATTTTGTCTCATCCACAATCTCAGATTCAATTACATTCTCATTCCCCTCTGTGTCATATGGTTCGATATATGCTAATAAAAGGAATATACTGCTTGGAAGGTGGGAAAAAATGGTTGCAAGCAATATAAGCTCAAATATGACTCTCTCTTTTCCCCTTGAGCTGCTGATCATCATTGATCCTATATTATAAAATCAAGATATTGGGGGGAATTTACTAAAGAGCGTGGCCCTCGCTAGCGAAAATTTGCCAAAAATCCAATCCGCAGTGCTAATTGACTACCAGGTGTAGAGGACAATTTGCTAGTAAAAGAGTTAATCGCTAATGAAGTTTCGTGCCCTTTCACCAGAAGAATTTTCGCTCCGACTAACAACCATTACTCTTACCCTTGCCCCTTAATTTCATGGTTTTCAGAAATATTTTCCATAAAGGGAAAATGCTACTGTATGCTCCTACATGATACATTCCTAAAAAAGATAGAAAAATCCATCTCTTTGTGATAATAAAAGTCCATAAATATGACTAGAAAAACAGCATACGCATAAAATATAGGGAAATCTCATAAATTGGTCAATGGCAGAAGTGTTGTTTCTTTTTAAGACTCTGAAGACAATTTCCACCAATTTGTGACATGCAAATGCCTCAGGAAAAATGTAGCAACAACAGCCCTCTAACAGCTCCTAATTTCAGATATGTGAATGTTTTGTTTTGTAATGACATGTACATCTCCTGTATTATACAGATTGTAGCCATGATTACCCTTAAGAACCAGGGTTCTATCAATAGGTGCAATTTTGTTCCAAAGGTGGTTATTTGATTAGACCACTCAAGATAATCTCAATTACAGGATTGCAATTTATAAAGGATGAAAACTAGTAGCAATGTAAAAAGAAGTCAAGCCAACATGCAAAATAAAACATACCTAGATTTCGGGGCAGATTTATCAAGGGTCGAAGTGAATTTGAGGGAATTTTCGAAGTAAAAAACTTCGAATTTCGAAGAAATTTTTTGGATACTTCGACCATCGAATAGGCTGCTACGACTTCGACTGCGAAGTAAAATACTTCGAATATTCGACCATTCGATAACCGAAGTACTGTCGACTTCGACTTCAATACTTCGCCAAATTAAACCTGCCGAAGTGCTATGTTAGCACTTCTACAGCAGTTTTCTAAGTTTTTGGAAGTCAAAGAAAAATCGTTTGGTCGATCGCTGAAATCCTTCGAATCGTTCAATTCGATTTTACTTCGACCGCAAATTGCCAAATTCGATAGTAAGTCATTCAATTCGATGGTCGAATTTTGAAGTATTTTCAACTTCGAAATTCGACCCTTGATAAATCTGCCCCTTAAAGTAGAAATAATGTCTTCTAGGCAGCCATGACAGCTGACAGCTTTTTAACACAGCAAGTATAAATGCTTACAAGAATTCATTTAATCAAAGATAAAATGTTTGACCAGAGAGAAATTCAATTGTTATATTGGATACGGGAAGTAATTGGTTTCCCTCCTGAGGCAACATTGATTATAGCTTTAATGAGGCTTATTTCTAACATACTTCTGGATAAATAAAAAAGGGGTCTCTGTGACAAGGTAGACTTAATTGATGTTCACCATAATATTTTAGCCTTTAGAAATAATTAGACTTGAATACAATTAATTTATGCAGAATGTATTTATCTTAACTTCTAGCTGAAATATTGTAGCATAAAGTAGTATAAATATAGTGTATTAGAGAGGGGTTTAAAAGGTTTAAAGATATGTAAGAACACTTACACAGTGTAGAAAGATGTTGAGTAACAAGAAAGGCAGGGACCAGGGGGTTTAAAACATTTGAAAAGGAAAACGTCAGTGGCTAGGTTGGAATGTAGAGTCCCTAAAGGCATTTCATTAGATATTGTCATCTAATGGCTTGATTTAATGACACTGATTGCTCTCTCCCTTCCTGACAACTACATGTTAATACAGATTGGTCTAGTTATGGAAACTATGAATGGTCTTTTGGCAATGGCCTATTCCAGAGTCTCTTGGGAAATCAGACACACCCTTTTAAGGACATCTGCTCTGGAAGAATTATGTTATCATATTGAAAACATCTTTATTTAACTGTGGGGGTTAGGTATAGGTTATGCTGTGAGGTTAGATTAATTACCATCTCTCATTTTATATGTTTAACAGCACAATTAGCTATACAATACTGATTTATTCATTTAAAGCTCAACTAAGATATTTTTATGGACAATTTGCAGTATAAAAATACCAGCCTCATTTTGACTGAATTGGTACTAAAGTAAAAGATGAGCATTGAAATAACACTTACTGCTGACATCCTACTAGTTATGTCTAAAATACTGCCTGGAAGCACATTAAAGGGACAGATTTATGAAGGGTCGAAATGAAAATTCGAATTACGAATTCGAATTTCAAATTTAAGAATTCAAATTTAGAGTTTATTTTAGTGTAATTTGACTAGGGAATAGTTAAGGAATAGTTAAAATTCAATTCAAGTTTTTAAAAAAATTAGAATTAGAATTTAGAAATTTATCAGCTACTGGTCCTTTGAGAATTCAAATTCGACTATTCTCTACCTTAAACCTGCCGAATTGCTGTTTTAGCCTATGGGGGATGTCCTGGAATCAATTTGGAGTTGTTTGGAGACATCCTGAAAATCAGGGTTTTTTTGAGAAAAAACTCGAATAGAATTCAACTTGAATTCTATTCGAATTTGATTCAAATTCAATTTTGCGGGTCGATTTCCATTCACCCAAATTTGAAAGATGGTAATTTGTTGAAAAATCCCGATTGGACGTTTTTTTTAAAATTTGAGTTCATGGGAGTTTATCGGAGTTTTTACAAATTCCCATGAACTCGAAATTTGACCCTTGATAAATCTGCCCCTAATCATATGCAATATTGGTGACCATTTCTAAATGAATATATGAACACCAAATTGGGAAACCAATCAAGTGTAATTATTGCACTAAACAATCACCTACCAAAATGGTTTCATGGCTCTCTCCTGTTCTTTAACCATCACTTTTATCATACATGCATTTGAAAGATTGCTGATAAATGTGAACTACAACCAGTCTCAGACTGGGATGCCAGTGACCCACCAAAACTCATAACACAGGCACACGCTGCACATTACTAAACTTCTCTCTCTCAGTTTCTTTTCTTTGCCTACTATAATGTCTTGTTCTCTACATTGTTCATCTTTGTTATAATACAGATTGCCATGGTATAGGCTAAAGTCAAATGGCTGGGTGAGGAAAAAAGCTATCTGACTCATGGGCCCACCAGGGAGCTTTCCTAGTATCCTGGTGGGCCAGTCAAATATTGACTACAACTCTTGCCATAAAAGGTTTGTATATATGTATATAGCAGCTTAAGATACTGAACAGAGATACACCTGTGACAATGTAGAGTTGGCTACAGACAACAGCTTCTACATTTACCCAACTGATCGGGACACCAACTGACTAAACTGTGCAAAATGATTTGATGGCTCTGCCCTGCACTTTATCATTTAGCTCACACACAATATTGTCACTGAATGGAAGTGAAAACACTCATCATGAATGATCGCATCTGTCCTGTGGTCAAAGCGCCGGTCTCTAAAGGCAGCCACTTGAATTGGAAATGAGCTTTCTATGGCAGACAGTTCTTCCAGTACGAGGATTTTGTCTGGGAACATAAAAATCTTAAGGATAGTCATGGAATTCACAAATGCCTTTGTGCCATGAGACTTAAACCTATTCCATTAAACAGACTCAAAGAACCTCGATTTAAAATAAGCAAACAGAAGCAGCTATTTTTTTTCTTTTTAAATCTTGGAACGTAACCTCTGAGCCCTTTATGTCCTAAAAACTACCAAACAACTACATTTATTTATAAATCATTTTTGTTGGTGTGTCTTTTTCAAGTTACAAAATGAAGTGTGAGCCAGAGATTGATGTAAGTCATAGTTACTGCCTCTCTAGTGATGAAATTGGAAGATTTATACTGTATATCCTCACTCGCAGAAGGACAATGCGGTAAAGGAAAACATTGCAACCTTTACATGCAGAACAATATAAGACAAGGATATTGAATTACATTATTTTTCCTAGAGCAATATCATCCAGCAAGTGCGATGAAAATGTATGGCTAAACCTACAGTTCTGAACAATAAAACAAATGACAGGCAGCAACAGCACATTTGCATTAGGCAGGCTAGAAGAACAATGCATGGTGTTCAAATACATCAAGAAGGCAACTACAAGGGGGGTTATATAATATCAGTCGCATAGTTTGTTTCAAGAATGATTTGTACTATGCCCCTAGATATGCCTTCTATCTAATGAATACACATGAACTAGAATGGCATAGCACATTTGCTATATGTTAAATATTATGGGGGGAAACTCACATAGCGGGACCCTGTCCAAATATTCAGTAATAATTATATATTAGCTCCATTACAACGTACATCGTATGAATGTGACAAATATATATTGTTGATTTGAAAAGAATGATGAAGTTTGAAAAGAATGATGAAGAATTTGCCGCAAATTCGCCCATCACTATATATGATAATATTGCTGACAAATATTGGATTAATGAAGAAACTGTGAAGCTTGTAGTCTGTAGCCCACATATTGTATTAGCAAGTTTTCACTGAAAAGCTTTCAGAAGAAAAGTGCTTTACTTTTCTTACTCATAGACTTGTTATTTTAAGCATTTTTCCTAGCTAATAAAAAAAAAGGTTGTCTATCAAAAAGCATGCAGATAAAAGCAATTTTCGAATAAAACTACATAACAGAAATACTTAGGAATCCTATATGTGAGCTTGAAGGAGTCAGAAGAACAAAGCAAATCAATAAAACAACTATAAAAAAAAATAATGAAAACCAATAGAAAAGTTGCTTGGAATTGGCCATTCTACATCATACTAAAAGTTGACTGAGAGGTGAACCACCCCTTTAAGAGAAAGATCTATTTTGATAGCTTTCCGCTGTGCTGTAGAGGTACCTCGACTTTTAGGGGCAGATTTATCAAGGGTCGAATTTAGAGTTCATGGGAGTTTTTTTAAAAACTCCGATAAACTCCCATGAACTCGAAATTCAACCAACTGCAATTTGAATTTTTGAAACTCGGGTGAATGGGATTGACTCGCAAACTCGAATCGAGTTTTTTTCACCCGAAAAAACAAACGTTTTCAGGAAGGCTGCAAACAACCGGACATCCCCCATAGGCCGAAACAACAAGTCGGCAGGTTTAAGGTGGCAGATACCAATTCTTAAAGGGGCAGTACATGAAAAATGTTGAAATTTAAATTTTTTAAAGGATCAAATTTTAGCTATTCTCTAGAGGGATTTCATTTTCATTGAATTTTCAATGAATTTCTATTTTATTGTAAGCAATGAGGTATAGTCTCACACCTCCTTTCACTTTAGAGTGTAAGCTCTCTCTGCATAGGGCCTTCCTCACCTTTTAGTACCTGTATTGAGTGTGATGTATGTAACTCCATATGTTCTATGTATATAATTCATGTGATTTACTGTAGTTTTATAATCACATTTACTTTACAGTGCTACGCAATATGTTGGCGCTATATAAATACATGTTAATAAATAAATAATAATAATATTGTACTTTGTTTAATTAACATAACCTTTACCCCTTTACTGTGTTTTCTGAGTATCAAGCAGTGTTCTCATTGTATAAAAAAATTTATTTATTAAGTCATCAGTCAGACAATCGTCCTGCATTTAATGTATAAAGAATCTCCCAATTCCTTGAAAATGAGAGATCTACTTTCAGCTGAATGACCTGTCATTTTCTTGGCAACTTTGTAAACAATATGCTCAGTTATCATTATTTATTGTAATTAGTTGCTGTTAAACCTTACCGTTAGATTTCTTTAAAGATTGAGGTAACATGTTAGACTTGTTGTGCCCTTTCTCCTTTAGGGTCAAATCCCATTCAAATGAAGGATCTCCTTATAACAAATGTTCTGTCAGAGGGGATCATTGGAGAAATGAATCTTTTAAGATTACTGCATTCGATTATTATTTCATTTGTACATTGTTTAAAGTCATTATTGAAGAATTGAGTATGCTGCCATTTTACAGAAACATATAAATGCATTTTTTAATTGAAATTTTGTTTTTGGGCAAGCATTGTACTGGCATGATTGAATATGGCAGCCATAAGCCTCCCATACAATATGAAGTGTTAACAGCGCTGATGGAATATCTGCATATGAAATCTCATTATGTGGTACGAAAACCCCATTATTTCTACCATCTGGGGAGTAAATTCACAATATTCTTAATGACAATAATACAGGACTAATGGTGTTCTGTCAGTAGCCTCCCATTTCATTTGAAAAGGTCCTAATTTTAATGGGGTGCTAGGAGCTAACTCATTTTTTTCTATACTAATATGTAAACACATATGCCCAATATAGCAATGATACCATCAATATAATTTATAGAAATGTTCAAGTCATTGTATATTGAATTCAGTAATGATGAACTATATCTTCACCTAGCACAGAATCATCTTCTTTTTTCTGTGTCAGGAAAAGTGTGCTTATGTTCCAGTGAATGCACTTGGAAAACACAGTAAAACTATTCTGAGATAATGGAATATCTCACTGAAAGGGATTATGTGATAGGAAAACATGTTTTCTTTTCAAAATCAAGAAAATCAGCATCAGTCAATAGTTCTGCTTCAGCAGAATTCTGCACTGAAATCTGTTTTTCAAAAGAGCAAACAAATGTCTTTATATTTAATTTTGATAAATCAGACATGGGGCTTGACGTTGTTAGTTTCGAAGGTGCCCCCAGTCATGTTGTGATAAACTTCATTCACTCTTTTACTGCAGCACTGCACGCCTGTCACTCCACGCTGCTCGTCCTGTGCCGGCTCCCTAGTGCGTGCGCGCATGCGCACTTCTGATTTAAAGGCGCATGCGCGCTGACGTAATGGCGCATGCGCGCTGACGTAATGAAGTCAGCGCGAGAGGCGCCAAATTCAAAAAGTATTTAAAGGGCATTCCCACAGTTATCATTGCCCCTGATAGGATTTTGTTTCCTGGTGCTTTGAGCTTTGTGCTATACTCTGAACCTGTTTGATACCTGTTTTTTACCCCTGCCTGGCTGTTTTGACTATTCTGACTTCTGGATTCTGACCCTTGCCTGATTATCGACTACCTCCTCTGATTAACCCTCTGATTGACTTCCTGGTTTGACCCTTGCCTGCCTGATAACGTTTACTCTCTGCCTGCCTCGACCCGGCCTGTTCTGACTACTCTTTTGCCTAATACGCCTTGTACTACGATCTTCTGTCCAAAAGACTTTGCTTTACTGTTGTGCCCCTCTGCCAATCCAGAACCCTCATCTTGTACCTCTCGTTTAAGTCCAGGTGGCATCCAAGTAAGCCGAGGGCTCCTCCCGAGGCCCAAAGGCGGTCACACTACTGGTGAAGCACGAGCCGAGACCAGGGTGCCTGGTGTTTGTTCTGGTGTTGGGTGCCGACCGTGACACCAAGTCTTGCACATTACCATTTAGAAGCTGCTCTCAGCATGTTATATACACAATATAATGAATATATTTTGGCATGGCTCATATAAATATTTTTGTTAAGTTAATATTTGCTGTTGAAAGTTGAGAATTGTAATCTTTTTATTCATTTTCAGTGGTTGCTAATTCACAGAAACAAAATTTCAGGCAATGGCTTTTTCTTCTCTGATCTAGTAATAGGTGGTGTACATTGAACATAACTCATTATACATATATTGCCTCTGTAGACTACAAGCTATCACAGGATATATGCATATGAACTATTGCACTTTCCAGCAAGTTATTTAACTTGTACATACTATTCTGCATCTGCTTTGATTTAATGAACATCTAATGGCTCCAAGTAAGACTCCCAGTGAGCAGTTACTGCGAACAGTAATTGAGTCTTAATTGATTAATGTGTTCTGGCTGAGGTCATATTTGACTGTTAACCCGAAGCACTGAAAGTCTACCTTTGCTTTATTCTATGTGCTAATCATTTAATAACCATTTTGGTTAAATGAATGTATTTACATCATTTATATTCTCAGTTGAAGCTGTTCCACAGTCTTTCAATGTAGTCAGCCTCAAGAAAATGAAGCATTATTATCTGATATGGATACAATGATTTTTAACATTCCAATTATTATGACAGACCAAGCCGCAGTTGGAACAACAATGCAAATAAGGTAAAGAGAATTTCAAGATGGTTGGCTGAAGATGCTGGAACTTCCATTTAAAAACAGTTGTAAACCTAAACAATAGACATAATTGATCAAGAAAGCTAGGAAAACCAGTATGGTTACATTTTATGAAAAAAGTTGTTTCTACAGGGGTGATTATGAATGTCATCATACGATTATAATTTAAATGAAATAATTTGATACTAATGTGGTTATTAATGTGAAACCTCTCCAAACTGTTAATTTGTTTCTGTTGATACTTTTATGGAGATTAATTATACATGAGCATTTTAGACCACATGATGTGGTAATCTCTTTCCACCACAACTAATGGCTTTTGGTTTGCTGTGTTCTTCTTTAGGATACTTTAGGGGAACAATTTTTACCTATTTAATATGTGGGTCTATACGTGGGTCAAGGAGAACATCTGGGCCAATTTGATATATTGTCCTCACACTTAGTTGTGAGGGACGACATATGGATGATGTGATTATGGTATGGAGTGGACCTGAAGATCTTTTGAGTGAATTTTTGATATGCTGAATTCATCTCTTTTCCCCTAAGTTTTGTATGGAATTTAGGTCTGAAAAGATCATTTTTTTGTGTCTTAAAATTGAGATTCCTATATTAATTATGGGAGTTGTCATCGCCATCCGTGTATAGATAATATGCCCCTTGGGCAGTTTCTTAGTGTTAGAAAGAGCTGCTCAAAGGACAGTAATTTTGACAATCTAAAATTGTCTTTATAGTTCATAGACAAGTTATCCAAAACAATGCATAAAAAAGGCTAAAGCTAAAGAAATTGTAGAAGAGGGTAAATATTTAAACCTTATCTAATTTAGTAGGAATGTTTAGATGGAAGCTATGGAGATGAAAATTGTAATATTCAAGAATTTTATAACTGTAATGTAAACCATTCTTTGTAGTATATGGAGTGTGCTGTACATGCAACCTATACTATTTTGTATATAACTGTTAGACCATTTATGGTAAATATGCCACAATGGCACAGAAAATTTTTGGTTGCTCTCATTTCCAGTGTTTGACTTCAAATTGATGTTCTTTAGCTGCAAGCCCTCAAGTGCACTGTGCCTGTTGACTCTGAGTGCAGAGGGAGCCTTGTAGCTACCACCTGGCCTGGAAGTAGTGATAGCTCTGTGGTTCTTCTGCATCAAAGGGCGCCTTGCAGTGTCTGCAAATGCAATTATACACAAGAAGTGTATTTTGACCAAAATACCTTTAATTTATGGGGTTTTACACAAAACTGATTGAGGGAAAATTTGTACAAACAACTGACCTTGACATGATACATACATGATCCCTTTAAGTCATATTCTAAATTCATTCTAAATTCCCATGTTCCACAATGTATTCATTGCCAGACTGAATATTTATACTTAATTCACCTTTAACTAGCCAGTATGAACTTACATTTTATTCTAGCCTATTTTACTTGAAAATATATGCCTTTATGAGGTTCCTGTTCCAAAACTTCCATGCCAGTATCAGTATTCCATCTTTTTTTAGTAATGTTTGACATTTTTTTTAAAATGGGAATCACCCTTAGCACTCAAATGGTTAATGTAGCACAAAAGTTTAGCCTACAGAGAAGGGAACCAGAATGGTTGAATGAACCAATCAATCAGTGAACAAAGGCTCAATTTGTGCTACCTGCAGTAATAATATTGAGCTACTGTAATGTTGACATTACTTTAATGAGTGCCATGCTGATACGTCAGGTTGGTGTACCTAAATATAACTAATAGTACATAGTAATTTCTTCCTGTATGCGATTTTTCTATTTCATGCTCAATACCAAATAATTACTTTACTATCCAATTATAGATCATTTTTAAGACAAGGTAAATTTGAATATCTGGTAATATATATATATATATATATATATATATATATAACAGTATATATATATAGCTGGCCAACTACGTCAACTTCATCCCTGGTCTGGCCAGTCATACACTCTTATTCTTTATGAATCAGATGAAAGTGGAAAGGGATTTGGACATAGTTGGCCATCTTGAATATATTGCAATATATGGACAAACAATCCCTGTTTTGTTTAAAGGGTAAGGCATTTTTTACTAACTTAAGGCACATAAAGTCTTAATGTCCTTAATATATTGGTAATGATTTGAGTGCATAGGACCTCTTGTATTTGTCTAAATAAATGTTGTAGTCACAGCCTCACTGCACCCCAGCTTAATGGTTTAAAAATGAGTGGTGAGCACAACTTTCCCTTGTTTGTTTTAGTTTATACAGGAACAGTGGCCAGCTTCATGTTGTAGTTCCCACCCCTTCCAGATATAGTCAGGTGATCCCAGTGGTGGCTAAAAAAAAGGGCAACCGCAGTAGAATTCTTAATGAATCAGATGAACGTTCAGTGTACAACTGGCCAGAGCAGGGATGACTTTGACGTAGTTGGCCATCTTAAATATATTGCAATATATGGGCAAGTAATCCCTGTTTTGTTTAAAGAGTCATCTGTGTTATGTAGATAAATGGTCTAAATTAATTAAACATATTTTAATATATATATGCTCTAAATGCTATTGTGTTTTCTTGAGCTTTCTTTCATAGGTTTAGATTCATTGGATAATTGTATGCACTCTGTAATTTTATGATACAGCTTGAAATAGGTTTAATGTTTCCAGATGGAGATTATTTGACACACAAATATATCTGATACCAAATAAATGAAATTTATTAAAGGGAAAGTAACCTGTGAACCACCTGCTGCCAATCACTAGTATAATGAGCCAGAAATAATTTTATTTGATAAAATGACATTTAAAATTCAACAATAGAGTCACTGGCTTATTTGCAAATGCAATAGTATTTTACAGAACATGTTATTTTAAAAAACAAAAACAAAATTGTACTTTATTTGGGTTGGATTTCAAACACTAGGCTTGCATTTAGCAAAGGCTAAAAAAAACACACTAAAAGCAGTGTTTTACGAGCGAATGATGAGCGAATCTGTCCTGTTTCCCTTGTTGAAAAATTTGCGAAACTGCTGAAAAATTTGCGACAATTTGTTTTGACGTGTGACAATTTTTTTTACGCACACAGCCTTTTTTTACTCACTCTAAATGCATTAAAATCAATGGGCATTTTTCTTGTGCTGACTTTTTTATCTTGCCAACTTTTTGTCCAAATGTATTAAAGTCAATTGGTGTTTTTTATTGGGGTGACTTTTTTGTCTCTGTGACCTCTTTGTCTTGGTGACTGTAACAACATCCCTCCCTGGTGGTCCAGTGGTGCGGCGGGGATGCCCACCGCGCCATCGGTGGGGATGCTCGCCTCGCCATCTTTCTTCCCCTGGATGTGCCGTTTACTAGGGCGTGCGTGGCGCGCCTCTCCTGTACTTATGGGCTCATACGCATCAGGAGCGGAGGTGTTAGGTATTTAAAGTGCCGGTGTTCTGATTTTCATTGCCCGTTATAGGATCTTGTTCCTGGTGCTTCTGTGCTGTTTTGCTGTTAATCTGATTCCCTGTTGTGACCTCTGCCTGCTTCTGACGATCCTGACCTCTGTATCCTGACCTTTGCCTGGTAACTGGCTTTGCTTATTCCGAATCCCTTCTGATTGATTTCCTGGTTTGACCCTTGCCTGCCTGACTCCGTTTGAACTCTGCCTGCCCCGACCTGGCCTGATCTGATTATTTCTGTCTATGCCTTGTACGGTGACCTTCTGCCCAAAAGACTTTGCATTACCTTCGTGCCCCTCGTTCAGAATTCTTAGCTTTGCACCTCTCTTAATATGACCTGGCGGCATCAGATTAGCCAAGGGCTCCTCCTGAGGTGAAAGGCTGCTGTTAAAGGCGGAAGCAAGAGCCAAGAACAGGGTGCTTAGCATCGGTTCTGAATTCAGGGTGCCGACCGTGACAGTGACTTTTTCTGCACGGCAAATTTTTGTTGCAGTTTCATGAAAAAATTTAGCAGATGTCAGAATGGGGAATTTTGCCACAAATCCATGCCTGGCAAAAAAATTTGCTCATCATTTTTTTTTTTTTTTTAACAATTCTTTTATTTGCACAACTATCAATCGTACAAACAGTATGTATCACATAGTTGTCATTGTTGTACTATGTCAATAAACAAAAATTTAACAAAGCAAACATAACCGAAGTGATGTCATTCTTCACAAATACAGTCATCAATGAAGGGTAATACAATTAAACACAACATTGTAAACCAAGATAAAGCATTCACCTTTGAATTCTCGTCCACAAAATACAGTAGGAAGCCAGTAAGACAGTACATCCCAATATCACCATAGCATGGAGCATAGCCCAATAGGAATATTGTGCATTCCTGAGGAAAAACAGACCTTAAGGCATGTCTGGGTCAGGATCATCCTCTGTCCACGGCGCCCACACTTTATTAAATTTCTCAGGGCAACCCCGCCTCAGATACGTTATTTTATAGAGTGGCAGTGCGTTCTCAATTACCTGTTCCCAGTCATGTAAAGTAGGCCCATTACTAGATTTCCATTTTATAGCTATCATTTTTTTCGCATACATACACAGAATAGATAGCAGAGTTCTCTGAGCGTGTCTCGGGACTAGATCAGTTACTTGATTCAGTAAGAGGACTTTGGGATCCATGGGCAACGGGAGACCAGTTTTCACCCCCACCAGCTGTGTCACCTCTTTCCAAAAATTATAAATAACCGGGCATTCCCAAACCATATGGAAAAACTCCGCAGGGGAGTGAAAACACCTGGGACATACATCATGAATATTCGGGTTCATTTTATGGAGTCGGTATGGGGTAAGATACACCCTATGCAAGTAGTTCAGCTGTGTCATTTTATCCTTACTACAAATAACCCCTTCAAAGGCCGAATCCACAATATCCTCCCAATCTTCCGAAGAAACCCCAGGAATGTCCTTCCGCCACCTAGCCATCAGTTTACTAAGGGAAGCACCCCCAGCCTTCATCAATTGTGCATAAAAGGTCGATAATGGTTTATCAAGTGTAACCTTACGAACAGTGAACTCAATTGGTCTGGGAGTGGTATCTATTGCATTGTACTGAAATTGGGTGTGCACTGCATGTCTCAGCTGCAAGTACCTAAAAAACATTTTATTAGGAAGCGTAAACTTTTGTTTCAGATCCTGAAAAGCCATCAATCTGCCCTCCACCATAATATCTGCTAAGTATTTTATGCCATGAGTAGCCCATAGTTGCGGATCTGGAATGGTACGGAGCTGCTGGAGTTTGGGATTGCCCCAGAGAGGGGAGTATTCTGAGCAGGCCTGTTGTGGCTTAGGATAAAATTGTAGGGCAGTCTGCCAAGCTCTCACTGTGGTTCTCATCAAGGGAGAGATGGCTTTGGAAGTTGAGGTACCCCTGTAGAGAAGGTTTTTCAATCCCTCAAGTGACCCTACCAGCTGCGCCTCAAGAAGTGTAGCTGCATTAGTGTAAGACGGAGTGGTCCAATTCCTTGCCACCACCAGTTGGGACGCCAGATAATACCAGTAAAGGTTAGGAGCAGCAAGGCCTCCCTGAGTGGTCGGAAGCTGTAAAGTACTAAGAGCCAACCTCGGGTGAGAGCCATTCCAAAACAAAGAAATCATAAGGCTTCTTAACTTCGCAAAGACCGAACTGGGGATTATCAACGGGGCCTGCCGAAACACGTACGTGAGCTTTGGTAATAACATCATTTTAAATAAGTTAATGCGCCCTAGTAAAGTGAGGGGGAGGCTCAACCATGCCTCTTTCTTTTGTGCGATGTATCGCAAAATGGGTTGTATATTAAGGTCCACAAATTGAGAAAGGTCAGCATGAATCCAGATCCCTAGGTACTTGAAAGACTCCACCCATTGAAGACCATGGGCCCTTTCAGGTAAGTGATGGGGGAGGCGGTCTATGGGGAAGATCACTGATTTGGCCCAATTGATCTTGAGACCAGAATAGACGGTATGAGTGTTAATGATCTCTAATGCGCTGGACAATGCTCTATGAGGGTTGGGTAGATATAAGAGTGTGTCATCTGCGTACATAGAGATAGTTTCCCGTCTAGCGCCCACTATCAGACCCTCTACATCTGGTGAAGATTTAATTTGGCAGGCCATGGGTTCCATCGCAAGTGCGAATAACAGAGGGGATAAAGGGCAGCCTTGTCTAGTACCCCTGCCTATTGGAAATGCCTTCGACACCGACATATTAGTTCTAATCCGAGCCACCGGCGAACAATAAAGTTCTCGTACCCAGGCAACATATTCTGGGGGAATGCCCACCCTCCGCATTGTGGCCCACAAATACCCCCATTCCACTGAATCAAAAGCCTTCTCGTTGTCTAGAGAGGCAACTACTCTTTCCCCTGTGTTGTCATGCAGAATAGAGATGTTGGTGAAGAGTCGCCTAATATTAGTATCTGTCATACGGCCCGGCATAAAACCAGTTTGATCGGGCGAAATCACAGAAGCCATGTGGGGTGCAATGCGCACCGCTAACACTTTGGCCAGTATTTTAGCATCCACATTTATGAGTGAAATAGGCCGGTATGAGGCACATTCCAACGGATCCTTGCCTGGTTTAGGGATCAGAATGATAAGCGTTTCTCTCATGGATTCAGGAAGAGGGTTCCCCATCCGAATTCCATTAAATAAAGTGGCCAGTAGGGGCGCTATTTTTTTAACATGATGCTTGTACCACTCTATAGGCAAGCCATCCAGACCTGGAGTTTTCCCCCCTGGAAGAGCTGAAATAGCCGCCTCCACCTCCTCAGACGAGATAGGCATTGCTAAATCAGTACTGGCCTGTAAATTCAATGCCGGAATGTCAATGTCTTGCAGGTATGTCTGTACCTCTCCCTCAGAAACCATCAATTTGGAACTATAAAGGTCAGAGTAATAATCAACAAAACGTTTATTAATACCTTCGGGGCTAGAGGTAGTGTCCCCATTGACTAGCTTCACCGCCGGGACAGCCCCGGAGGCATTAACATCCTTAGATAGTAGAGCCAGCAACTTCCCGTTCTTGTCCCCAAATTCAAAAATGTTAGCCTTTTGGTAGAGTATATGTTTCTTTGTGAGTTCAATTTGCGCTAAATTCAGGTCCCTTTGCCTATCCTGCCAAGTTTGACGGGTGCGGTCAGAAGGTTGCCTAACATAGTTATCCTCAGCCTCCTGTACCTGTTGCGTTTTAGAACAAAGGTCCGCCCTCTGAGAATCCGTAATAGCCTTAATATTACTAATGAATTCCCCCCTAATATACGCCTTAAAAGCATCCCAGGTGCAATGTGGAGACACCTCCTCAGTATTCGTGGACAGAAAAGCCTCTATACTAAACTGTATGGTCTCATTCAGAAATTTGCTCATCATTAGTGGCTAGTTGTCTAGTTATCTAGTCCCATCTCATATAGCTGGCTTCTTCCTCTCTGGATTCTTGAAGCATGGCTTTAATTCATGTAATTGCTACAAGAGACTTTTTAAAATATGCACTATGTACTACAATTCATGCTCTGTCTTTTAGGTATATAATTGTTTACACAGCTTGATAAATATGTCCTATATGATTGTTCATTTGAATGAATCTGTTACATAATATATGCATTTTAAATTTCAGTTGTAGTAAGCACCAGCACACACATATAATGCAGCATTTAGGTGGAAATTACAGAACAGATATACTGTATTTCCTTTGTGCTCAACCAGTTACCAAAGGAATGTCTGCCTGTCTTTATGTATCTCATGCATGAAATAATGTCAGCCACAGGAAGAACCATGTGAGTATGCTGCACTCTGCAAATTAAAAGCTGTCTGCCAGATAATAAATCAGAGATTTGGTATAAAGCATGGCTCCAGAAAAGATTTGCTCACAAATAAGATACATGCATAATTAAATCTGTATTGGGGAAATGTAATAAAAGCTGATAATGGAAAAACATATGCTGTGTATAAATATTTTTTCCTTTGTGCAACCAATTTATCTTTTGCACAAATGTAATAACCCCTAAAGTACAGTACTTAGCAATCTATTTGCCTGTAAAAAAAAAGTAAAACATATTTTTATCAAAAAAAGTCACCTTTATGGAGGTCTTCAAAATACCTTCTGACGCACAGCAAATTGCTCTACCAAGATACTGGCTATCACTTATATGCCATCCCCTTCTCCATTTTTCTGCTAGAGCATCTATTCACTGCTCTCTCTGCATTCCCTCCTGCATGATTTCAATGCAACCGTAGACCACAAGTCAGCTGCTCTGAGTAACTGGATGGAAATAGTTCATTTGTTAGAACTTTGGAGATGGCACTGGTGAGTTCTGATTTTAAACAATATGTTCAATCAATTGAATACCTTATTAGACCACTCGCCCTTACACTCCAAGAAAAAATTAGGTAGCATCACAGCTGCTGGTATCTCAGCCTACTATGATAATCTAATACACAAGTGCTAGAACATAGCCAGCAGGAATATAAAAAATACTTGGAGACTAATTCTCAGTCTCAGTCTCCACTGCTGCCCTCTGGGATGCCTCTATAGCTTTATCCTGCAGTATGCTAATAAACGTGATTATCACCGTGATGCAGCCCACCGAGAATGACATTGAGCACGCAAGTGAGCAGATTCCTCAAAAATCTCATAGTTGACAGGCAACAGAGTAACCAACAAAGTATTCAGTGGTTTTGGTACTTTAATTTGAGACAAACCTTCAAAACACAATTCTCTAGAAATTATATATGCCACCCCTAGATATAAGGGAAACCAGTGGTACCCAAGGAGTGACAAACTGGTCTCATGCCTTTATTAATTTAACTGTGTACCTTAAAAATCCCAGAAGTGGCTGTAAAACATTCCATCATTAGAACTAGATGACTGGGAGAAGGCAACAGTTGGCTTATATGCATTTTTGATCTCTACTAGCCTTAATCAATTTAAATTCATTCAGCAATTATCTCACAAAATAATCTCACAATAATCTCATACCTGTCAAATTTAGAACATTTAGCTGAGCTACTAACTGTGGGTGCCCTTAAAGGAATTGTACAGTGTAAAAATAAAAACTGGGTAAATAGATAGGCTGTGCAAAATAAAAAATGTTTCTAATATAGTTAGTTAGGCAAAAATGTGTCAAGCCCGGGTTAATAAGTCCAGATGTGAGGAGGCAAGGAGCGATCTATAGTCCCAGATTTAGCCGAAAACGAGGTACCAAGGAATAAACAGAAGAATCGTCAGGGACAGGCCGAGGTCGAGGCAGGCAGGATTCGAGCGTAACCGGAAACAGACAGGGTCGGGGGCAGGCAGATAGCAAGCGAAGTCCAGAAACAGGCAGGGGTCAAGCAGGAAGAAGTCAATCAGAAGTCCGAGGAAACAAGCCGAAGGTCAAAGCCGAAATCAGTAATCAAGCACATCCAGGAGCTAGGATTATAACCAAGCAAAGATCCTTTTTCCAGAGCGTCTTTTAAGTAATGTTTTGGCGCCAAACGTGAGGACGCTAGCGTCATTACGCCGCACGCCGTTGCGTCAGCGGACGTTTCGTCGCCCGCGTCCACCCCGACGCGCGACAGTTTTCGACGCACCTGCGTCCGCGTCCATGTTGACGCTCGTGCACGAATGGGCCTTACATTGCCCCCCCCTGAGGGGTGGCCTCTGGATACCTCTGGATGGTTTCTCAGGATGTTTCTTGTGGAAAGCTTTGATGAGCCTAGGAGCATGGATGTTTCCTATCGGTTCCCAAGAATTCTCTTCAACCGAAAACCCCTTCCACTTGACCAAATACTGCAATTTCCCCCAACGAAGCCGAGAATCCAAAATTTGTTCCACTTCAAACTCGATCCCTTCTTGACAAACAACAGGAGGAGCAGGAACAGGGTGCTGGCAGGAGAAAGGACTAGAATGAAATTTCTTCAATAAGGAGGCATGGAAAACTGGATGAATCTTCATGGATCCCGGAAGTTCTATTTCAAAAGTAATTGGATTAATACATCTTTTAATTGGAAAAGGCCCAACAAATCTAGGGGCAAATTTCTTTGATGGATGAGGAAGGCGAAGATTGGTAGAGGCTAACCATACCTTGTCTCCTATTTGGAAGTTTGGATCAGCTCCCCGTCTTCGATCTGAAAAAACTTTAAATTGGAGTTGAGCCTTGCGGATCATGTGTTGCAGCACCTCCACATTCTCCCTCAGAAATGTAAGCCTATCCTGGACCGAAGGGAGAGATACTTCTGGAAAAAGGCCAGGAAACATGGTAGGATGAAATGCAAAATTAGAGAAGAAGGGCGTCTGTTTCGTAGATGAATGAATGGTGTTGTTGTAAGAAAATTCAGCCAGAGGAAGAATTGACACCCAATTGTCCTGCAAATAAGAAAAGAAAGACCGGATGTATTGTTCTAAAGTTTGATTAGTTCTCTCCGTCTGTCCGTTAGTCTGAGGATGGTACGCAGAGGATTTCATTAACACTATTCCCAGAGCTTTACAGAGAGCAGACCAGAATTTGGATGTAAATTGTGTGCCTCTATCTGAAATGATTTCTCGAGGCAATCCATGAAGCCGTACAATCTCTTTGATGAAAACATCCGCAGTCTCAGAAGCCGAAGGGAGATGAGAGAGAGGAACGAAATGAGCCATCTTTGTGAGACGATCCACCACCACAAAAATAGTATTATGTTTATTGGAAAGAGGAAGTTCCACAATAAAATCCATGGAGATTGAACTCCAAGGTGCCTCTGGAGGTGGTAGAGGTTTCAAAAGACCCATTGGTTTGAGATGAGAAATCTTAGACCTGGCACAATTTTCACATGAACGAACGTAAGAAATACAGTCTTTCACTACCGATGGCCACCAAAAAAACCGTCTCACCAAATCTAGCGTCTTCCTTATTCCAGAGTGACCCGCTAACGGATGATCGTGCATAAAACTCAATGCTTCAGCTCGAAGTGAAGGAGGAACCACGATTCGTTGATTAAACAAGAGGACACCATCCTTTACATGTAAAGACTTAGAATCAGGGTAATCTTTAACAGACTGCTGGATGTCCTCCACTTTTTTGAGAAAAGAGGCTTGAAGAAGCAGAAAGTTTCCTGAATGAAGAATGGTAGCTGGAGGAGTAGTTGATTCTACTTCAGAAAATTGCCGGGAAAGTGCGTCAGCCTTCACATTCTTGGAACTGGGTTTATACGTAATGTGAAACTGAAACCTTGAGAAAAACAGGGCCCAACGAGCTTGACGAGGATTTAAGCGTTTGGCTGACCTTAAGTACTCAAGATTCTTGTGATCCGTAAAAATTAAAATTGGATGTAACGCACCTTCCAATAAGTGTCTCCATTCCTCCAGAGCATATTTAATGGCCAATAACTCTCGATCACCCACACCATAATTTCTTTCGGTGGGACTGAGCTTCTTAGAAAAAAAAGCAACTGGGTGAACACTGTCCTTAATTCCAGACCTTTGAGAAATAATTGCCCCAACCGCATCTTCAGAGGCATCAACTTCAAGTAAAAAAGGTTTAGAAGGTTCAGGATGAATGAGAATTGGAGTGGAGATAAAAAGTGTCTTTAATTTCTCAAAAGCTTCTTGTGACTCCGAAGACCAGAAAAATTTTCTCTTGAGGCTGGTTAAGTCGGTGATTGGTTTAATTATAGCAGAAAAATTTTTAATGAATCTTCTATAAAAATTAGCGAAGCCCACGAATCTTTGCACCCCCTTCCGATCCTTGGGAGGCGGCCACTTAAGAATTGCATCCACCTTGCTTACATCCATACAGACCCCCGAAGCAGACACAACGAAACCCAGGAATTCAATGGATGACTTTTCAAACTCACATTTAGAGGCCTTCGCATAAAGCTTATGTTTTCTTAAGCGTAACAGGACCTCTTTGACGTGTACACGATGTTGTTCCAGAGAAGAGGAGAAAATTAAAATATCGTCCAAGTAAACGATAACAAATTGATCAAGGAGATCGAGCAAAATATCGTTTACGAAATGTTGGAACGTAGCAGGAGCATTGCAGAGACCAAATGGCATCACCGTATATTCGAAATGCCCATAACGTGAACGAAAAGCTGTCTTCCACTCATCTCCCTTGCGGATTCGAATCAAATTGTAGGCCCCTCTTAAATCCAGCTTTGAAAAAAACTTAGCTTGGCTCAACCTTTGAAAAAATTCTGAAATAAGTGGTAAAGGGTATCGGTTTTTGACTGTGATTTTGTTGAGATCTCTGAAGTCAATGCAAGGTCTTAAAGAATGATCTTTTTTCTCCACAAAGAATATTCCTGCACCAGCGGGAGATGTAGAAGCTCGGATAAACCCCTTTTCCAGATTCTTGTCAATATATTTCTTCAAAGTTTGAAGTTCAGGCTCAGAAAGCGGATAGATTCTGCCAAACGGGATAGGAGCACCAGGGAGAAGGTCTATAGGACAATCGTAGTCCCTATGAGGAGGAAGAGAATCAGCTCCCTTTTCATCGAAGACATCAAAAAACTCGTGGTAAACAGGAGGAACTGCTTGAATTTCACCTTTATCCAGAAGAATGAACTCTTTCAAAGGACGACTTGATTGACAATTTTGAAGACAAAAAGAAGAGTTAAACATCAGAGAACCGGTGTACCAGTCAATAGAAGGATTATGAAGCTTTAACCATGGCAGACCTAGGATCACAGGAAACAACAAGGAATCCATCACATCAAACTTTATTTCTTCATAATGTTTAACATGGGAAGCAACAAAAAGTGGAGTCTCATGAAGAATTGAGCCCAAAGACATCAAGGAACCATCCGCCAGTTTAATACCGAGTGGTTGGGACTTGGGAAGTAACGGAAGATTATGCAGGGTAGCAAAAGTCTTGTTCATGAAGCAACCACAAGCCCCAGAGTCCACAATGGCGTCAACTTCAATCTTTCTTGGCCCCATCTGCAACGAAAGATGAATCGTCACAAAAGAGTTCGTTGGAATTGAAGAATTATAAACTGAAGATGATTTAGCGGATATACTACCCTTAGAACGAGTTGGACAGCCTCGAAGGAAGTGACCAGATTGGCCACAATACAAGCACAGATTTAGGCGTCTGCGACGATGTCTCTCCTCAGCTGTCAAAGCCCCCCGGGCCACACCAATCTGCATAGGTTCAGACTCTGAAGAGACAGCGGAGGGGGCTGGTTGATGGATGGGAGGCGGAGCTACCGGAATGACCCATGAAGGAGACGGTGAAAAATTAACTGGTACCTTCTCCAGCTGCCTCTCACGCAGTCTTCGGTCAATTTGAACCGCCAGCCGAAACAACTCTTCCAAGGTATCTGGAATACCTACTCGAGCCAACTCATCTCTAAGACCGTCAGACAGACCAATGCGGAATTGTCTCTTTAAAGCCCTGTCATTCCATTCCGTATCTGGAGCCCAACTCCGAAATTCGGCAATATAATCCTCCACCGGTCTCTGCTTCTGGCGAAGGGCCCCCAAGGCAATTTCTGCTGTATCAATGCGGTGAGGGTCCTCATAGATTGCGCCCAAAGCCTGAATGAAGGTTTCAGTAGTAGCCAGGATAGGACTGTCCTGTTCCATCAAACGGTGGGCCCACGCTTGAGGTTGTCCTTGTAGAAGGGTGATCATTGTTCCCACCCGAGCCTGCTGAGTAGCATACGTATGAGGCTTTAGAGTAAACAGGAGTTTGCACCCATTAATGAAAGTCCTGTAGGTGCTTCTATTCCCCGAAAACTTATCAGGTAACGCCACTTTAGGTTCAGAGGAAGATCCAGAACCGGCCCCAGAATCCTCAGGAGACAGGAAAGAAGGACCCGAAGCAGGGCGTGAATGAGTCACTGGTTCTTGCAGAGCCTGTAGCTGATCTTGCATAACTTGATAGCCACCTTGTAACTCATGGACAGCTTGAGCCAGACCTGCGATCTGCTGAGAAATAGTCTTCAGCACCGACCTCTCCTCCTTGGACTCTTGGCTTGGTTATACTGTCAAGCCCGGGTTAATAAGTCCAGATGTGAGGAGGCAAGGAGCGATCAATAGTCCCAGATTTAGCCGAAAACGAGGTACCAAGGAATAAACAGAAGAATCGTCAGGGACAGGCCGAGGTCGAGGCAGGCAGGATTCGAGCGTAACCGGAAACAGGCAGGGTCGGGGGCAGGCAGATAGCAAGCGAAGTCCAGAAACAGGCAGGGGTCAAGCAGGAAGAAGTCAATCAGAAGTCCGAGGAAACAAGCCGAAGGTCAAAGCCGAAATCAGTAATCAAGTCACATCCAGGAGCTAGGATTATAACCAAGCAAAGATCCTTTTTCCAGAGCGTCTTTTAAGTAATGTTTTGGCGCCAAACGTGAGGACGCTAGCGTCATTACGCCGCACGCCGTTGCGTCAGCGGACGTTTTGTCGCCCGCGTCCACCCCGGCGCGCGACAGTTTTCGACGCACCTGCGTCCGCGTCCATGTTGACGCTCGTGCACGAATGGGCCTTACAAAATGTAATGTATAAAGGCTGGAGTGATTTGATGTATAACATGTCAGTCTTAACACTACTTCCTGCTTTTCAGCTCTCTTGGTTTACACTGACTGGTTACCCTGGCAACCAGGCAGTAACAAATCAGAGACTTGAGGGGGGGGCACATGGGTCATATCTGTTGCTTTTGAATCTGAGCTGAATGCTGAGGATCAATTGCAAACTCACTGAACAGAAATGTACCATGTGGCCCCCCTTCAAGACGCTGACTAGCTCAGAGTTATAGAGCTGAAAAGCAGGAAGTTGGATTCTGGTTGTTTTATTAGACATCCAGTCACTCCAGCCTTTATATATTACATTTTTGGCTAACTAACTATATTAGAAACATTTTTTATTTTACACAGCCTATTAACCCAGTTTTTATTTTCACACTGAACTGTTCCTTTAATGTCAGCACTCAGAAACCACATTCTACTGCATGGTCTGGGGATACCCACTGATCTTGAAATAGTGGATGGAAGTGGTAGATTATCTTCAACCTTTTTTTTACCTGGAGCCACATTCAAATGTAAAAAGAGTTTGGGAGCAACACAAGCATGAAATAGTCCCTTGGGGTGCCAAATAAGGGTTGTGGTTGGCTATTTGGTGGCCCCTAATTGCTTCCAAGCCTGGAATTCAAAAATGGCACTGCTGAGGACATGAAGAGCAACATCCAAGGGGTTGGAGAGCAACACGTTGCTCACAAGCTACTGGTTGGGGATCACTGCTCTAAAGGAAATTTTGGCCTTCCCTGGGGCCTTACACAGAGTGTTTACTGGGGTGGTTGAACATGTACTCATATTTGTTAATTGTAGAATTCTTATTAAAATTGTTCTCTTCTATGCTAAAAAATAATTACAATGAAATGGTGCTACCCAGGCCCCAATGATTCTTCATTGGCTAACTCTGGTAAATAGTGTCTTATCTAAAATAAAACTGACATACAAAGAGGATGCCCATCCAAATTTGAAAAGGTTTGGTCCCCGTGGCTGGAGATAAGCCCAGGATATGATCCCTGATTAATTGTTGATTATTCTCTGTTTGCCTCTCTTGACAATTGCTTCTACTTGACTTTTGTGGACTGCTACAGTATATACAATTTAATCACATGGACCATGGGCAACGCTAAGATAATGTTCACTTAATTTTGCTTTGTAATTACTTTGTTATTACTTTTTTCCCCTCCAGGCCTGGAATGGTAATGTGTCTGTTCAGGCACATGCCCAAGGGACCACTCAATTTATGATTAAGTGGGTTGTGGAAGCTGAAAGCAGCCGAATGGGAGTAGAAGCAGAAGTCGCTAAACGTGAGCCGAAGTGGAAACGACTAATGGGAGCTGAAGCCACCAAAAAGAGCAGAAGAATAAGCTGCAGAGAGACCTGACCACCAATTTTTTATTTTTTTACTTTGATGGGGGACCCTAACCTCCAATAGTTTTTTAACTTCAGGGCTGGCAACCAACTTTTTTTTTTAACTTGGGGGGCTGGCCACCAATGATTTTTATTAACTTTTATGGGGGGCCCTAACCACCAATGTTTTTTTTTTATATTTTAATTTTATGAGGGGGCCCTGACCACCACTGTTTTTTTAACTCGATGGGGGGGGGGCTAGCAGCCAATGTTGCACATTTACAGTATATGTGAGCTGCTTTGATTTTTTTGCAAGGGCTGCTTTTTACACCAAGCAGGCCCTGCTTCAGTACATGGGAGGGGAAAATTGTTGTTTTGGTGTAGAGCATAGATTTCCCTCTTTTAGAGATGCCCAAAGCAGTTTGTAGTATAGTATTTGTGATATCTTAAACAACTGGGCTTATAGCCATGGGCACTTGCATCATCCTGAAGTAGGTATGCTCCGAAGGGGACGGGAGAGGGTGGTTTGCTGGGGAGGGAGGACTGCGACTGGGGAGGATGGCCCTTGGGGACTGGTACGGGGCCCTGATGTGGCTGCCCCGGTGGGACCCCCCAGTCTGACCCTGATTGTATCTGATGCACTGGCTCACCTGCTAATATGTGTGTGCCCAAGGCATGGTTTTGCTTGTAAAGTGGATAAAGATGGCTATACGGCAAAATATCTGTAACCTTAACGTTAGGGACCAAATTAGGCAGTTCTGACTATTCTTGAGTTCTTCCTGTCTTGACTTTGACCACAGCTTTTGCATAAATAATTGAACAGCACTATCTGACTCCTGCCTGCATCTACCTTCTTTTTGCCTGTTCCCCAGTACCTACTTTCTCCACAGTCCTCACTTCAAGACCAAGCGGCCTTGATAAGTATTTGTTTTTGGTCTAGACTCTGAAAGGTTAAGAAAATATTTAAAGATATGGGGGTTATGCAATTAAAGGCACTATATTTGTCCAGGAGCATTAACCCATAGCAACAAATCAGCAGGTACAATTTACGGGTCACATGTTTAAAAGCAAGCATCTTATTGGTTCCTATGGCTTACTGCCCTTGGGCAAACTTAGTGCGTTTTATTACATGTGGGGGTATGTTTTTAACAAGGCTGTTATGGCCAGTTTTAAACTATTTTTTTTAAAACTATTTTTCCAATTTACCTTCGGGTTTATGTATTCATATTAATATCCAGTTTGACGAAATTACAAAATACACAGTGTTAGTCAATGAAGATCATAACGCTTTGCAAATCTCTGTTATTGCCTGTAGATTTTATATTAAGGAATATAGCCAGACGTGATCTGCAAATACTTTCAGAGGCAAACCTAATCTCTGCTAGGAAAAGAAACATTTTCATTTTGGGTTTTCTACCCACCAGAAACGTGCTTTATGAAAAGAAATAATGATTTTAAATTTTTTCTGTATAATTCTATGAGGTAAAATGAATATTTGAAGAATGTCAAGTCATGTTTTCTTCTACTTCATATACAGTACTCCGTGTCCTGTCTTTGTGTCTCATTCGAGAAAAAGGTATGTAAGATTAGGAATTAATCTAATTCTCCACTACTAGCTCCAGGATAAGTGTGGAGAAATCTTCGTGTTTAGCTCTTCAATGAAGCTTCAAAATAGCTCCTGACATACTGTGGCGCTTGCTAATTTGATATTCAGTGAACACATATTAGAAAAGACTGGAAAGTATCATTTATTGTGTCCATGTAGAAGATGGAAAGGTTATTTATCACAAAATCATTTCACCAAAGCCAGCTCTTTTGTAGAGAGTAAGGGTGGCTAAAGTAGAAATCACTTTGAAATAAACAAAAGAAAAGTTTTATTGTACAAGTATGGTAACTTCCAAGTTGCAATTAGACATTTTATACTGATTATATGGTTGGGGGTTTACCAATAAAACTGTTTTGCAGCATAAGCTCAAAAGGAGCTAATTAAGTCATTTGATTAACCTTGGCACAAACTGTACTTGCTGGCTACAAGTCTCTTGTAAAATGCAATTGGACTTGATTATTGCCTGCTAAAAGATTATTACAGCATTCCTGTAAACGAACAAGGTCTTCCCCATCACTCGTATTGAAACAACAATGATGAGTGTTGTGATTTGATTTTATTGTATAGCCTTATTAGGGATTGTTTCCCCACTCCCATTTCTAACTGCTTGAAAGTGAAGCTATAAACTAGTCTTTTAGGGCTGCTTAGTCCAGTACGGAGCTCGAGCTTCTAATGGTTCCTTTACTCGCTGATTCCTAGCACATATTGGCTGTATGGTGGATCCCCATAGTGCAGTAATATGAAGCTCACATTAATATGTTGGAATTGAAGATAATGCTAACATTTGCAATATCCAGATTTCCTTACAAAACTAAATATGGCTGTTAAAAACCATTAATGTAATTAGTATTACAATGCTTGGTAGCTACATTAACACGTTTAGGCAAAATTATGATGGGAAATCATGGAAGAATAAAATAGGAAACAAAGAATGCAACATTTTCTGAGATAATAAGAAAGCAGAAAGCTCTAGAATGGTAGAATGGAGGGAGCTTAAACAGAGCTTAAATTGATCGCACTGTATATCAAGGTAGGGGATGCCAGTTAGACTGTGAAGAATAATATCAAATAAAACACAGAGGGAAATTGGATATGCAAAGTAATGGCTGCTGTGAATGAACTGCCTGAGGTTATCATTTTAATCTCATTATTGTACTTACACACCAATTTATTCTTACAATGTACTCATCACCCATCAACATTTCAACATAACTTTGAATAACAGTGAAAGATAAAAATGTAGAGAATACAAGAAATTCTGGATTTAAATAGTGCATCTTTAAAGGGATACTAGCATTTTTACAATCATTTACAGGTATGGGACCTGTTATCCAGAATGCTCAGGACCTGGGGTTTTCTAGATAATGGATCATTCTGTAATTTGGATCTTCATGCCTTAAGTCTACTAGAAAATCATATAAACATTAAGTAAACCCAATAGGCTGGTTTTGCTTCCAATAAGGATTAATTATATCTTAGTTGGGATCAAGTACAAGGTACTGTTTTATTATTACCAAGAAAAAGGAAATTATTTTAAAAAATTTGGATTATTTAATTATAATGGAGTCTATGGGAGATGGCCTTTCTGTAATTCGGAGCTTTCTGGATAATGGGTTTCCGGATGACAGATCCCATACCTGTACCTGTTTTTATGTGGACGACACTGTTCACGTTACCCTATGCATAAGTAAAAATGCAGGCATTTATAAAGAAAACAGGAGGTCTCATTTACTAAAGTGTGAATAAAACACTGTCTGCATTCATCATCTTTTTTTAATCTGGGGCAGGGGGGGTGTGTGACACATAGGTGATTTGAGCACTTGCATCTGGGGTCTTAGTAAATGACTCTTAAACTGTCATCTGCACGAAATCAAGTCCTGAGGATGATTTTCTATTTTTTAAAAATGGTAATGTTAACACATGGAAAGCAGGAGCATAACAATTCATAGAAAGCATTAGTCAGATTATTAGTTATTATTCATACTACTACTACTAATAATAATAAAAATAATAATAATAACTACAATTAATAATGATGAAATAATCTCCTAACATTGACAACAGTCACTGGCAGTGCCACTTTTCAAAACAGTCCTGCCATAAGAAAACTGTGGATATTATTTACCATATATACTCGAGTATAAGCCGAGTTTTTCAGCCCCCAAAATATGCTGAAAAACGCTACCTCGGCTTATACTCGGGTCAAGCGCAAAAACGGTCGCCGGCGTCTAAGAATAGTCGCCAGTGTCTAAGAATAGTCGCTGGCACCTAAGAATAGTCGCCGGCATCCAAGAATAGTCACAGGCATCCAAGAATAGTCGCAGGCGTCCAAGAATAGTCTCCAATAATATACTCCGGCTTCCAAGAATGGTCGCCGTCATCCAAAAACCGAGACGCCGGCACCTCCAATGGGAGCAGAAACCCTAAATTTTTTGATTGAAACTTACCAGAAGCTGCTGCATTTCTCACCCTCGGCTTATACTCAAGTCAATAAGCTTTCCCAGTTTTTGGAGGTAAATTTAGGTACCTTGGCTTATACTTGGGACGGCTTATACTCGAGTATATACAGTAAATTGATCTACAAGTGATGAACCAGAGATATATTTGAATCCGGGAGATTTGCATCTGGCACTGTATCATTGATTTGCTATATATCTCTGAATGCTTGGGTCCATCACTTAGCTAGCAGAGGTGTTCCACATAATATCTATGTGACTCACAAGAAATTTATGGTCATCCAAGCAAAGTACAGTAAGAATTATGAAGGGACCTTAAATAGTCTATAATTTATGTACTTGGCTATCCTCTATATGGACAAACTTTAAAGCTGCATGTGACTCTTACCAGAATGTGGACATGGAAAAGCACAATACAATGTTGCAGGTATTATTCATGATAAAATTCATATGTCGTGCGGCTGCTTGTATGCTTTATTTTAATTGTTTATCATATGTAATCCTGTAGTTCCAACGTGAAATAAGAAAAGAAGGTTCTTTCATTCTAACACACCCTTATCCTATTTTCCTCTTGACTACCTTCATTGACTACCTGATGCCTATGCCCATGCACTGGCTATATAATTAGATGGTGAGGAGGGAAGTGAAATGTAGAGAGTGCAGTGACATCTTGCAAGTGCAGTATAAAAAAAAGTGAAAGTAATTGTTGGCCGTGCCTCTTTTGCCTGTCCTTCCTCTGTGTCTAAGGCAATACAGTATATGATTGACAGCTGAGAATTTAAATGAGTTTACAATGTTTTCCTCTTGACTACCTTCATGACAAGTGCAGAAAATTCTAATTAAAACATCCCCCTCTTTTCTTTCCTTGCTCTGACGTTAATCATCAACAAAATACATAATGAATGGTTTTCTTTGCAAGGCTGCAAACATAAAAATCGGAAGAAATGCAACATACAAGTCTAGGTGCAACACCAAGAACAAAATACTGACATGTCGATGCAGTGATATAGTGAAACGTGTTTATTGTTTTATGTACAGTAAAATTTTCATTTTATACTGACCACACATATTGACTTAAACATTTAAATATGCATCATATTGTGTAAGTTATCGGAATGAGTAGCAGGGGAAGATTTGTATTACAAATCATTAAAGGGGACCTGCCTCACTAAGAAATAATTCCAAATCCTATTTTATGATGTTAGTCAAGAAAAATAAACTTTACTAACATTATATAAATTGTTTAAATCTTGTTTTGTTCGGCCTTGGAATTCACAATTACATCAAGCAGGCAGCCGCCATTTTGTTAATACTGTTATTAAGTCAAGCTTTGTAACATGCCAATATCTTGCTTATGTGCCAGAATGGGGCACCTGATGCCTATGCCCATGCACTGTCTATATAATTAGATGGTGAGGAGGGAAGTGAAATGTAGAGAGTGCAGTGACATCTTGCAAGTGCAGTATAAAAAAAAGTGAAAGTAATTGTTGGCCGTGCCTCTTTTGCCTGTCCTTCCTCTGTGTCTAAGGCAATACAGTATATGATTGACAGCTGAGAATTTAAATGAGTTTACAATGTTTTCCTCTTGACTACCTTCATGACAAGTGCAGAAAATTCTAATTAAAACATCCCCCTCTTTTCTTTCCTTGCTCTGACGTTAATCATCAACAAAATACATAATGAATGGTTTTCTTTGCAAGGCTGCAAACATAAAAATCGGAAGAAATGCAACATACAAGTCTAGGTGCAACACCAAGAACAAAATACTGACATGTCGATGCAGTGATATAGTGAAACGTGTTTATTGTTTTATGTACAGTAAAATTTTCATTTTATACTGACCACACATATTGACTTAAACATTTAAATGTGCATCATATTGTGTAAGTTATTGGAATGAGTAGCAGGGGAAGATTTGTATTACAAATCATTAAAGGGGACCTGCCTCACTAAGAAATAATTCCAAATCCTATTTTATGATGTTAGTCAAGAAAAATAAACTTTACTAACATTATATAAATTGTTTAAATCTTGTTTTGTTCGGCCTTGGAATTCACAATTACATCAAGCAGGCAGCCGCCATTTTGTTAACACTGTTATTAAGGCAAGCTTTGTAACATGCCAATATCTTGCTTATGTGCCAGAATGGGGCACCTGATGCCTATGCCCATGCACTGGCTATATAATTAGATGGTGAGGAGGGAAGTGAAATGTGGAGAGTGCAGTCACATCTTGCAAGTGCAGTATAAAAAAAAGTGAAAGATATTGTTACTTTTGCCTGTCCTTCCTCTATGTCTAAGGCAATATATGATTGACAGCTGAGAATTTAAATGAGTTTACAATGTTTTGGTTAAAAAAATAACTGGGGGTTTGTGTTTAATTTGAAAAGGACATTTCATTTATTAGACAGCCTTTTATGTCTGAGTGACAGGTCCCCTTTAAAGAATACTAAAAACGCAAATTTATTTTCACCATAGTAAGTGTGCTTTATTTCTTTCATATAATTTACTGCAAGCAAAAGCATTGAATGAGGCTGTCAGGTAAGATCTTGGCCAAGAGGTTTAAGAGTCTGGGCTTTTAGCCAAAGCATTGAGGCTTCACTATTTTATGGATTTTAGATCTCTCTCGCGCATATTCAAACACACACACACCAACACACATCTAACCCTATAACTAGGCATTACAAAATGGAAAACTATCTTTCCAAATATAACAACAGAACAAAGTATACCTGCTTGCTCTATAAGGGACCAAATGAATAACAGTAGTATGTACTGTATGTATGTATATTTTTATTTGTATAACGCTCCTTGAGGGCAAAACACTGTACAGCAAAACAATACATTAATAGTAATAAACAAGGGGTCACAGCCTGCTTGATGTTCGAGTTTTCGGAGGGGTTTGGCTGATAACTCTAATCGAGTAATCGATTTGATCTATTTAAGTTTTTTACGACGGAAAACTTGATTGATTTGAGTTTTAGGGTTGCGGGACTTGAACTCGCACATTCAGACTGTTGCCATTTCTTTTTTTTTCTTAAATAATGTACCATTTGAGTTTCAAGTCATTCAAGTTCATTTGAGATTAAAAAAAACTCTTAACACTCAACATTTGAGAAATCAGCATCTTAGTAAACACCAAATTACTGTATGTCCACATTAGAAAAATAAGGACTATTAAACACAAATATTAGCAAACTGCTGTCTTATTAGCTAATAATCATAAATGAGAAATCATAAATAGCACAATGGGATATCATTACAATACATTTATTACTTTAACAGTTATTTTCAAGCAAAAAAAGGCAGTGTTCACCTTAAAGGAGAATAAAACCCTTGATAAAAAAAACCCTACCCCCCTACCCTACATAGACCCCCCTCCCTCCTCCCCCTAGCCTAGCTACTACCCGGCAATTGCCCCTAACTCTTCACTTACCCCTCTGTGAAGATTCTCTCCAGCAGGCCCCATCTTCAGCCACTTCGGTAATCTTCAGAATGAGCGCTTCAGCAATTTTTTGTGAGTTTTGGCACATGCGCAGTTGTCGTGAACAGGAAGATTGCTTCAACTGCGCATGTCTCATTCTGAAGGTTAGCGAAGAGAACTCAGCTGAACAGAATCTGCACAGAGAGGTAAGTAAATACTTAGAGGCATTTGCCCGGGGAAGCAGCTAGGCTGGGGAGGGGGGGTCTATGTAGGGTAGGGTTTTTTTTTATTAAGGGTTTGTTTCTCCTTTAAACTTCTTACTAACTGTTATAATATTTTTGTCAGAATTCCTCTCATAATTTGTGTTCTTCAGAGTTGGGTTCTTCAACAATATAACCTTTATATTTCTCTGGGGTAGTTCTCCACCAGCTGTTCTTACTGCCTTGTTCAGTGTGGGCTGACTATAATTTGGACTCTAGCTATAGCTATCATCTATTTGTACGATAGGATCTGTGCGTCTATGGCCAGCTTATACTTCTAAATCAGTAAGGAGGTGAATTACTTATACAAATGGTCCAGTCTTATTTTTACAGATAAAAAGCAATCCTGTAAAAATTGAAGAATTGCTTGGTTAAATAAGACACTATGGCATATGGCAGTGTCGTATATCTGGACTTAACCAATAATATATCCCATAAATATATTATGTATTCACCACAGTTTGGATACATGTTTTTTATCAATAACAGTACCCTTTATCTCTAAGCAGCCCAGTACACAGGGTAGAAAATGAACATTCCTACTCAAAATAACAAACTAAATTAAAAGAGTTTTTATTCCGATTCTTTACATGTCTTTGATCACACATTTCAAAATATGCAGTCAGGGCCGGAACTAGAGGTAGGCAGAGTAGGCACGCGCCTAGGGCGCAAAGCTGGAGGGGCGCCAGGCACGCAACTTCTCTGCCTCTGCTATCCCCTAGTCCGGTCCCTGCTCTGGTCGATGTGCGCGAGTGCGAAAAATACTAGTGCGCATTCACGAAAAACATGCGCACTTGTGTCTTTTCGCGCACGCGCACTCGCGGCACTGTATGCAGTATCTTTATACCTTGTGCCATAACTAGTTATTTCCATATTGTTTTTACAATTTTATAATTTTCAATAGAAGCTACTGTAAAATTAACTGTTTCAAATGACTTTCCTGCACCTTTAGGGGGTTATTTACTAAACTATGAATGCAAAGATCACGAAAAATTAATGATTTTTTTTTTTTTTATAAAATTGGAGTTTTAAAAAATCGTGAATTTTCTGTATTTATTAAACCCCGGGGATGGAGAAGTCAGAAAATCTGCCATCTCAGACCTGTCGAGGTTGCATATAAGTCCATGGGAGAAGTCCCAATGATTTTTTGCGCTGGGTTTCATGCAATATCTCAAAGTTTTCAGGGTTTTTGGGCAGAGAAAAAAAAAGAAATTGGAGTTTTCGGATGAAAAATCCGAAAAAATCGGGAAAATCTGATTTTTACCTGCAAAGCAAATTTTCGGTAAAATGTAATAATGAATAAGTGTAAAAAAAACAGGCTTTCCCTCTTGGCTGAGCTCAGTGGGGGCTATATAAAATTCTATCACTGGGAGTAGCTACAAGGTATTCTTATAAGACTCTGGTGGCTCTCTCTCCATCTTGAATGCCATGACCAGGCTTCTCCAAAGTTTTCAGCCATTGTTTATTTCATGGTGGTATCTTAAAGTGTCTGTTTGTATTAGGATTATGCTTAAAAATACCTACAATGAACCATGGACCATGAACTATGAAGAACCTCAAGGTCCATCACAGTAAATGAAATACTATGAACGAAATGTTGGATTTTCAATAAAAACAATTTTGTTTTGTTGCTAAGACCTGTGAGTGCAGCATTCTTTGTTAATTGTTTACAATTCTTAACCAGCACCCATGCATTTGAATTCTATAGGTGTGCTCTCCTTTGCCTTTTATATAGATATAATATAAATTTAATTGATGGACTATCCCAAATGAATATCTTAGGGTGGTGGCACACGGGGAGATTAGTCGCCCAGCGACAAATCTTGTCTACTGCGGGTGACTAATCTCCCCAAATGTTTCCCCACCAGTAAGAAAGCGAATCGCTGGCAGGATGGCATACGTATTGCTTCAGTTTTTCAAAATCGTCCAAAGTTTTGCTTGTGAGGAAACTTGTACCAAAACTTGTACCAAATATTGATGTTCTTATTAAGTGACCCCATTCAAGCATAAATATAGGAGAAACTACAAGAGGCGCAACTCGGGCAAGAATTACCAAAACACATTGCACAAAAATTGTTGTTGTGACTCATTTATGATGGAATTCTGGGGGAAAAGCTTTATTTTGAGTAAAATCATGGTTATTTGCATCCAAAAAAACTGTGCTTTGCATAATGTGCTATGTTCCTAATTAAAGCCCAATATATTAGCTAATATATTAGCTATGTTCCTAATTAAAGCCCAATATATTATTATGATAATATAATAATAATAATTATAAGGTATGGGACCTGTTATCCAGAATGCTCAGGACATGGGGTTTTCCGGATAACAGATCTTTCTATAATTTGGATCTTTAAACTGTCATCGCATCAGTAAATAGTGCTGCTCCAGCAGAATTCTGCACTGAAATCCATTTCTCAAAAGAGCAAACAGATTTTTTTATATTCAATTTTAAAATCTGACATGGGGCTAGATATATTGTCAGTGTCCCAGCTGCCCCAGTCATGTGACTTGTGCCTGCACTTTAGGATGGAACTATTTCTGGCAGGCTGTTATTTCTCCTACTTAATGTAACAGAATCAGTCTCAGTGGGACTTGGCTTTTACTATTGAGTGTTGTTTTTATATCTACCAGGCAGCTGTTATCTTGTGTTAGGGAGTTGCTATCTCGTTACCTTCCCATTGTTCTGTTGTTAGGCTCCTGGGGGTGATATCACTAAAACTTGCAGTACAGCAGTAAAGAGTGATTGAAGTTTATCAGAGTACAAGTCACATAACTGGGGTCAGCTGGGAAATTGACAATATGTCTAGCCCCATGTCAGATTTCAAAATTGAATATAAAAAAATCTGTTTGCTCTTTTGAAAATGGATTTCAGTGCAGAATTCTGCTGGAGCAGCACTATTAACTGATGCATTTTGAAAAATCATGTTTTCCCATGACAGTATCGCTTTAAGTCTACTAGAAATCCATGTAAACATTAAATAAAACCAATTGGCTGGTTCTGCTTCCAATAAGGATTAATTATATCTTACTTTGGATCAAGTACAAGCTACTGTCTTATTATTACAGAGAAAAAGGAAATCTTTTTAAAAAATTCAGATTATTTGGATATAATGGCGTCTATGGGAGATGGTCTTTCCGTAATTTGGAGCTTTCTGGATAAAGGGTTTCTGGATAATGGATCCCATACCTATAATATAATAAGTAGCAAAAAGGGAATATGTATCAACAGGGACAAGTGCAAAGCTTTAGTATACACTGGCGCAAAGGGGAGCAGAACTTGTATTCAGTGCCTAGTCAAAGGCGTTTGGGATGCTACGATTTCTAAATGCTTTAAAGTATCGCTTCCTGCACATTTGTATTTAGGGCAAATATTTATATATGTGTGTGTGTGTATATAGCCCCTCTGTAATTACTTCTATTGTGTAATTTTCTATTCTCTCCTTACACTGAGATGTAATGAAGGCAGTGTAATTACTGTGAGGCAACACTATGTACAACTGCCTCATACAACAGCAAATCACCTGCATAAAATATTAATATCTACTAATTAGCTTTGTCACTGTCAGTAGATAATCCACTGAAACACTACAGGAGGAAATGGAACAGACGTCATATATATAAATAAAATCTTATATTATGTTGCCATTCTGTCTTATAATATAATTTGATGCTTGCATGAAGAGTGGAGCCAGCAACTGTAAAATATAAATACAAATGTGGGAGAAATCAAGGCAGCTGCTGAGTACACCATAACTTGATAGCCATGCAAACACACAAAAAACAAATACAGTATTGTAATTGTGATTAGAAGTGAGCAAAACATCCTCTTTTCGATTTGTCAATTCTTCCAAACAGTGTCTGGACAGCTCCTTAGATTAGATAGAGCGGGGAGGGCTCCGATAACATTGGTGCATAATGTGTTTTTTTCTGTGGTGCAACAGACTGTGTTTTTTTTTTGTCCAAAACCAAATCATGAACATTTTCGCTGCTGACGAAACCATTAATTCCTAAAAGATAAACTACACAGGAGATTTTCATCAGTTTTTATCTGCTGTCGAAACCATTAATTCCTAAAAGATAAACGACACAGGAGATTTTCATCAGATTTTATCTGAACCACAAAATCACCACAAAATGTTGTAGGATCCTACATTATCTGATCCCATAGCCTGTAGGCTAGGGCTACATTACATGGATTTCTCGCAGATGGAGAATCCACTGCCTCATTGCTCCCCTCCTCTTCTGCAGGCACAGCATGTGATTTTTACTTAAATCTGTTTGCCTACAGCTGAGAAGCATAGCATTCATCCAAGATGCTTCAAAAGCAGTTTTTAACGTAAGGTGTCCCAAAACTCAGAACTAACTTCACGATCCTGGGCACGGCTCACACTTCTGGCTATAACCTCTGCCTTTCGCTTCTGGAGGAGCCCTCCACTACAGTCCTGCACAGGTCCAATTGGAAGGACCCTGCCCAAACCAGACCCGCTTACCCCTAAACGGACCCACACCCAACACATCCCCAACCCAGAGCCTCTACCTGACCCGGACCTTATCAAGTTCCCTTCTGACCCAGGACCCGCAAAACAAGAAGGGAAGTCATTTTAAACCAGAAGTGGCATCACTCTGGCACCAAATCATCAGGAAAGGTATTAAATAAAAATACCTACAATTCAAGGGAGAGTGGGACTAGTCCTGCACATTCGTCAGGTACCCAGGTGGGTTACTCACAAACTGTTCTCATGGTCAGGGAATCAGGGATTACCCAGAACCCTACCACTGGTACCTGACTCATGTAAAGGACTATACCCTCTGCTACCTGGAGGGTATCTTAAAGTGAGAGGACCAAGGGAAGAGTTTTGGGCAGACAAGGGAACTGAACGTGTAAGGAGAGGACAGAAAACAAGGAGTGTAGTTGATAAAAATGTTAAATCTGGTTTTGGCTGTACAGGACTTTGTTAAACTTAAGAACTGCTACATATACTGTACACAGCAGATTTTGCTTCGAGAATGCAACACTTCAATTTGTATTTCTAAAGATGGCTATTAATACACAATGCCTTGTAGTAGCTGAGCATGCTTATTTGTCAGTTTGATAGCAGGTCTGCAGGGAAGGCTGTTTAGGGGTTTTGCTTATATAGCATACACTTTGCCTGAAATTGATGTATAAAACGCTGCTGGAAATGAGTTTGTGTATTATTTGATTTTCTCATTTCAACATCTCTGTGCACATTGGGATATGTTCACATTTCCTTTTAGTCTATTTGTTACCTCATTGCCGTTTTGCAATACATTCTATATTGTGGCCTTCAGATTTTATATATCAGATGTTTAATCGTTTTTCGGTTTTCTTAGATCCTTTTTTCATCTGTTTATTATGCTTGTAGCCATTGAGTATATACTTAAGTTACATGCACAGCAAGTTGCAGAACAAACATCATTATTCACACTTATTGAATCAGGTAGATACTACCAGTGTAGTCTGCAAGCGTACGAGTTGCTTTTAAAATGTACACAAGGACAGACTTATTATAATAGAGCAATATTCCAAGTCAAGGACATATCAAATATGACATCATTTTAGAGATTGATAAGTGCCATCTCTCACAGTTATTGCATGTGTGCCATTAAATATAATGCTGAGCTAGGTATCTGTAGTATCTCCCAGGGGTAGAGCAGAATGCTACAGAATTGTAGGTCCTGGTGTCTTCAGCTTCACAATTTTCACAATCACAGGGCAAGAATCTTTAAAGGAATCAGGCTTAATCAAATGCAACATTTCTTTAATTATTGCATGTTGCATAATTATATTTTTTAATTTCAGCTTTAGGATGTTATGTAAGCAGAAATGGACAAAAAATACTGTACAATGCAATTTTTTAAGACCAGCTTGCATTGTCCATAAAGCCATTTACTACATGTTAAATCTGCACTCATCACTCTGCACTCCGGCACTCTTAGGGACATTCATGTATTTGGGGGGTCTATCACTGGGTAACTATATATATATATATATATGTACTAATACCATTGTGAATATGTGATGGAGCAATAGCTACACAGTAAGCCTAGATATTGCTGGTTAGTGCAATGCATTTCATTAAAAGTTCCATGCAGCAGGCAGAGAGAATGGCAGGATCGTTGGTGCAGATATCAACTGATTGGCATCAAGTGAAATGAACCTAATTTGTTTTCTCTCCATCAGACCAACATGCCACTCATGCTTACTCATGTGTCATATAAAAAGAAGATCTCTTTACATTAACGGATAATTCTTCTCATCAGGCTGCACTGACAACTTAAGTATACCTTGTGTGTACCTTGTGTCATACTTCCCCCTTCTCTATTTCCTTTTAGTGCTTGCCAGAATGTCATTCTATAGGGCTCATATTTGATGAGCAAAAGCACATGTAAGCAGACTTGTGCACCCTTTACAGCTCAAGTACATAGCACTTGCATCACTGTTCCCCCTCCATGCGGCATCATTCTGCGCTTTATGCCAGATTGAAAGACCTCATAACTTGGTCAAGGACACAAGGAAGCTCTGTATTGAACAGCTGCTGTTTTAAGAACAGCCTTGTATTTAAAAGAGCTACACAGCTTAGGTGTTCTGAATATGGCTGTTTTGGGGACACCCATTTACCATTTACATTCTACCTCTCCTGTATGCAGCACATACATTGCAAACAGAAGTGCCATTTTTTTTTATCCTTTTTAAGGCTATCATCAGGGGGGGTACAGGTGGAACTGAGATGCCATTGTAGCACAGGAGGGCCCCCAGAGTAGGGATGTCGTGGACTGTTCGCCGGCGAACTTGTTCGCGCGAACATCGGCTGTTCGCGTCCGCCGCAAGTTCGCGAACGTCGCGCGACGTTCGCCAATAGGCGTTCGCGTCAAAATCGTTCGACCATTCGAGCGCTAAAATCAAAGGATTTTCGTTCGAATCGAACGATCGAAGCATTGGATCGAATGAAATCATTCGATCCAATGGCTTCGATCGTTCGACTCGAACGAAAATCGTTCGATCGAACGATTACAATCCTTCGATCGTTCGAATCGAACGATTTTCGGATGATCGAAGTTCGCGAACAGTTCGCGAACTGTTCGCAAATTTTGCCGGTGTTCGCGAACGGCGTTCGCGAACACATCGGCGGCAGTTCGCTACATCCCTACCCCAGAGGTGAAAGTGGGCAAAGTGGGTGAAGCTTGTAGGAAACTGGGGAGGGCATAGGCAGATCATGGGTGGCAGTTTTGCATAATGAGGAGTGGGAGTTGGATCAGTGATGTGACCATGAATGTTTCTTTATTGGTGCAGCATTCAACTTGTTAGCAGGGCCCAGGCAGGGCCGGCCTTAGGCCAATTGGACCAATTGGGCCCAATTGGGCCCCGCACCTCTGGGGGCCCCGCACTGCCCCTTTCCTTTCTATTTTGTGCCTGTATGCCCTTATTTTCCTAAATACTTGCTGTGTCAGTAGCCAGCAACACTTTGTCTAGGGGCCCCGCCAACATGGTCCCAATTGGGCCCCACATTTGATAGGTCCAGCCCTGGGCCCAGGTAACTGGTGGGATAATAATTGGGTTTCCTGGGGAAGGCCACACAAGCAGAAATTAGAGATAAAACATTAGAATGGCCATTAGAATGAGTAGTGTCTGTACTGTATTCTTGACACGACTATGCCAAGGCAAGTAGCATATAATAATGGTGAACGTTGCTTCACACAAGCAAAAGCATCAGTAAAAAGACTGTGTGACTGTGGTCTTTGAACCTAACACAAGACAATATTGCCTGCTGATTCCAGAAAATGCTTAATCCCAGGCCCTGCAGGCATATTACTGGTCTGTAACAAATTTTCTAGCGGGAACACATTTTTTACTATAGAATACAACACCACATCAATGTCATTTTAAAGCTGAGCTCCAGAAATGACTTCAAAAATTGTCACTGTCATTTTGTGTATTTTGATGCAGCAGGTGCAATTTTGTCAGATGCAGTTCCCTTTACACTCACTATTATTAGTGATGGGCGAATAAATACGCCAGGTGCGAATTCGCAGCAATTTGTGAGTTTCGCCTCAGGCAAATAAACTCACGAAACTGCCACAAAAATTCGTCCTCATCGAAAAATTTTGGACATGCGTCAAAACCGTTGCGCGTCAACATTATGTGGATGCCCATTGACTTTAACGTCCGTGTCAAAATTGATGCAAGCAAATTGACCTGTAAATGCTACCTGCTGACTCGTTGCTATTATTGGTTTGTTACTTTGTTTTATGCATTTTTGTGTGGTTAATCATGAACATGACCTGAAAAAAGCTAAGCTCATACCCAATTCTAAGAGGGAATGTTGCATCATGTGAATAGTTATTCAGCTGTGACAAAATGACTTTAACACATTTCATTTTATTTATGCAATGGTTGTAATAGCTTTCATAAAAACCCGATAAAAACTCAATAAAAAGAAAAACTCATGAAACAAAAAAGAAAAAAAAAAAGATATGAGACATTTTGATGGCAGCCATTGTACAATCTCAGGTCAATATTTAATTATGTAGACTGGAAACGAATATCTCTCAAGCAACACATTTCATGCTAACTAATGTTATCGTGAAATGCGTTGCCTCAGAGACGTTAAAATTACCTAAAATTACCTTGAGTAGTACAGAAAGGTGAAGGCTTTTTTTGCAAAATACAGAATGCTTTTACAACTATGTAAGATCCCTTCTGTGCAGTCTATAATAATTGTTTATTGTTACAGTAAATATAAAAGAATCCTTTCCTATTTCTTGCCCATAAGGAAACACAGTTTCAAAGAAACTGAATACTATGTCCTTGAAATGTTAAATACTATTGTCCCTTAAACTTGTTTTTCATACAACGTCCTCTTCTTGTCAACTTTTAAATTGATCTTTATTTTTTTATATAGTTTATGGAATTATTTGTCTTCTTCTGCCTCCTTTTAGCTTTCAAATGGGGATAACTTACACAGGCAGCCAAAAACCTATTGCTCTGTAAAGCTAAAATGTTATACAAAGCTAATGCTGCTTTTTATTTCTTGTCTTTTTTTCAAAGCCTCTCCTATTAATTTCCAGTCTCTCATGTAAACCACTGAAGGGTTGCTAGGGTCATTTGTATCATGGTAACTGCTGTAGATGTTGGAATTCAAGCCTGTTAAACAACGAGCTAAATAGAAATCAATATAAAAAGAGCATTTCCAAATTGTCACCGAGTTTCATTCTCTACATGTGCTGTCCAACTTCTGTGGAACCATGGACTGGAATTTTTCTGGCCTACTTGGTGGAAAGCCAGTGTTGACCACTCCCTGTTTTTAAACCACACCGCTTTAAACCACACCCAGGGCCATAACTACAAAGGAAGCAGACCTTGTGGCTGCAGAGGGGCCCAGAAGGTATAGGGGCCCCATGAGGCCCTAATACATATAGAAGTTAAATACATATTGGTAAAACAGGTCAACCTTTTTTTGGGGCCTGAAAAATAATTTGCTGTAGGGCCCATTAATATCTAGTTACGCCACTGACTACACCCATATTACTACAAGAACTTTTAAGACTATGTCCACATTAGCGGTGGTAGCACACCAAAAAGCAAATGGTTGCTGCTCACTGCAGGGATATTATGAGAAACAAGTTTATTAAACCATATTAAGATATGCCCTTAAATCCATATGCCTCATCCTCCTCTGTGGATAATACATCAGTTGCAACAGTTGATTAAGCATCTTGGGGACCCCTAACAAGTATTTCCAGATGCTAACAAACCCCCACCAGGTTCACCTCCCACAAGCAGAGTATGGTACACACAGGCAGCATAGGGCAGATAGAGTATAGCACACATAGGAAGCATAGGGCAGACAGAGTATGGCACACAGGGTGAGTGGGGCAGGCAGAGTATGACACAAACAGGGAGCATTGGGCAGGCAGAGTATGGAAAACACAGGGAGAATGGAGCAGGCAGAGTATGGCACATACAGAGAGCATTGAAGTCAATGGGCACATTTTCCAAACAGAGCAACTTTTTCAAAACTATAAATTAGTGTCTGTGGGAGTTTTTCTGCAGTGAAAACTGGCAAAAATGTCACTCATCACTATGACTTTTATCAGAATATGAACTCTTTGCAAGAAGTATTTGAACTGCTTTAAAATAAAAGGTAAAAAACAACAACATTTTGTTGCAAGTTGCCTGCTAAACAAGAAGAAAATAAACATATCCACCTTTTAATATTACACTGCAAAGAGAATAAATGGACTAAACTGTAGTCTCTGCTTTGACAATTACAAAGAGGGGAACAGTTTGTAAGATTCTCAAAAATTGTAAGATTTCTGCTTTTCCCTGTTGTGCATTGTTACAAGAACAGTTAAGAGCAAGCTAAGTGATCCTGCAGCCATTACCCAATTACCCAATGACTTCTAGATGTTGTAGGGTAGGGGAGTCACAAGCACGGCTATCTTCCTTGTGATCTTTGGCTATCCATGGCATATAACCATGCAACAGGTATGAGCATAGCCTAGGTTCAGTAAAACAACCAAACATCAAATTATCCCTGTTACGGAATTAGAAATGCCCACGCAGAAGTTTACAAGGTTGAGAACAGATTGCTTATATGTGTGCCTGATAACACCCCTATAATCTCCACAAATCCTGACCTTAGTGGCCCAATTCATATATCTTTCATCGGAAGTCCTACTCCCCACCACACATCAGGCTTGTGACATGAGTTCTGTCTGCCATCTCCCCTCTCCGTTTATAACCCTGGCTGAAAATGTGTGTTCGACAATTACTCTCTCATTTAATATATAGTGAATAAAGTATCCCCTCTTGTAAAATAAGTTACCAAGGAGTTTCATGACCATATAAAAACACGAGGCCGAAGGCCGAGTGTTTTTATACAGGTCATGGAACTCTGAGGTACTTCTAATATCCTGATATTTTGCAACTGGGGTACTTTATTTATTATAATACACAAGTTTCAGTAAGTCATGTGACAGAAATGACATCAGAACTCACCGTTTATAACTGATGACATCACTACTCACCGTTTATAAGGATATAATTTACAAGATATTCATGGCTCTTGTGTATTATAAAGGAATACACTATTGTAGACAGGCAGTCAGCACCACGATTTTCACTCTTTCTTTGTGGGTGGTGCATGTCCTCCAGTGGCCACTTCCCACTGGCATCACATGCAAAAACAACTTCAGGACAGCACCATCAATTATTTATGTATAATAAAACGCCTTTATTTTGCTTCACAGGGGCATCACGGCAACGTTTCAGGCCACATGGCCTTTTCTCAAGCTTACTGGCCCATATTCAAAAGTGGCCTTTTATACTCTATCACACCACCCAGTGGTCTAAAAGTGTTAATACATTCACAGCAAAGACAATCCATAAAAAAGATTAAAGTGCATATTACCAAGTAACAAATGTCCATCCTATCATCATGTGCAAATCCAGCGAAAAGTGCAATTTGGACAATACATTCTACAATATTAAAATCTGTAGAGGAAATAAAAATAGGAATAATCAATATAATTACAAAAAAGAGAATTATTTATCATATTAGCATATTAGCAGTATTTTTCCAATCAGCCGTGGTTGTTCACCAAAAGACTTTTTTGTTATTTCTTTCCTTACCAAAAAAGGGACAACTCGATTTCTAAAAACATTACCTAAATACAGATTTAAAATTATCTAAAAATGGGGCCCAGATCATATTCCTTATTTAAACCAAATGGTTCCATCGTTTCCAATTTTCTGATCCAGTATGCCTCCCTATACAAAAGATCCTTCTGTTTGTTGCCCCCTCTTTTTTTACTTTCGATAGTTTCTATTATTTGATACTTCAACTGATTCACATTATGTGCATGACCAAGAAAGTGTCCTGCCACCGCTTGTTCTTTTTTGCCTGTCTTTATCGCCGACTTGTGTTCCCTCATACGTTCACGGACCGTTCTTCTTGTTTGCCCCACATACGCTAATCCACACGGGCATTTGATCACATATATGGCGTGTGTCGAATAACAAGAATAACGGCCTCTAATCCTAATTGGATAACCCTTTCTTGGGTGGAACACATTCTCTCCTTGTTGGACATTCGAGCAACAATTACAACTATAGCAGGGAAAAGTACCCACTTTTTCATTAGTGCTTTCACCAGTTTTCATATTTGTTCTTATGTCCGAATGTACCAACATGGAGCCTAAAGATCTTCCTTTTTTGTATGCTATCACCGGCGGTCTAGCAAAGGCAGAAACTTGTGGCAAGTTTTCTTTTACCATTGGCCAATTTCGCCGTAAAATATTTGCAATATGCTTGCTAAGTGTGTTGTACTGAGTTACAAACGTTACTTTATTTTCTTTATTCATTGGCCTTTTCTTAAGCATATCTATCCGGTTCAATTTTTGAATCTCCTCCAATTGGGTCTTTAAGAGTTTATCAGGATATTCCCTCTCTCGAAATTTGTCACACATTTCCACCAGTCTTTTTTCTCCCACTTCACTAGAGGTCACTATTCGCTTCACTCTACTCAATTGTGATCTGGGCAAAGCCTTTTTTAGTTGAGGTGGATGAAAAGACCTGTAGTGAAGAAGGAGATTACGGTCCGTGGGTTTTGTGTACAAATCCGTGAGCAACTGCCCTTTTTCTTTATATACTCTTGTATATAAAGATATATATATATATGTACATGAATTATTTAAATCTCATTGTAAGATTTGGATGCGCTATATTGATGATGTATTTGCGTTGTGGGTGGGGCCACGTTGGACCCTGGAAAAGTTTGTTCAGGAAATTAACATAGTCCTACCTTTTATAAAATTTTCCCTAAATGTACACTCGGAAGAGATTGCATTTTTGGACACAAGAGTATATAAAGAAAAAGGGCAGTTGCTTTAAATGAGGCACCTGTTTCTAAACCCCACCTATCCACTTAAAGGGATCCTGTCATCGGGAAAACATGTTTTTTTCAAAATGAATCAGTTAATAGTGCTACTCCAGCAGAATTCTGCACTGAAATCCATTTGTTAAAAGAGAAAACTGATTTTTTTATATTCAATTTTGAAATCTGACATGGGGCTAGACATTTTGTCAATTTCCCAGCTGCCCCCAGTCATGTGACTTGTGCCTGCACTTTAGGAGAGAGATGCTTTCTGGCAGGCTGCTGTTTTTCCTTCTCAATGTAACTGAATGTGTCTCAGTGGGACATGGGTTTTTACTATTGAGCGTTGTTCTTAGATCTACCAGGCAGCTGTTGTCTTGTGTTATGGAGCTGTTATCTGGTTACCTTCCCATTGTTCTTTTGTTTGGCTGCTGGGGGGAAAGGGAGGGGGGGGTGATATCACTCTAACTTGCAGTACAGCAGTAAAGAGTGATTGAAGTTTATCAGAGCACAAGTCACATGACTTGGGGCAGCTGGGAAATTGACAAAATGTCTAGCCCCATGTCAGATTTCAAAATTGAATATAAAAAAAATCTGTTTGCTCTTTTGAGAAATGGATTTCAGTGTAGAATTCTGCTGGAGCAGCACTATTAACTGATTCATTTTGGAAAAAAAAATGTTTTCCCATGACAGTATCCCTTTAAGCATTTATTAAAAGGAAAGAGTATACATTTTTAAATTGCTAAACACCAGCTTGCTGATATTGGTTATAATCCAGATACAGATCTTTGTATTATATTGTGTAAAAACGACTGCGGTCCGTGGCTTTGAATTTGTCCATATCTCTCACAATAAAACCAATCTTTTCTATCGGTCAGTAATTTTCCTGAAGAAAGAAATGCAACAGTTACTGTATTTGATTAACTTTTCTACATTTGCAAAGAAATATCCAGTGACAAATCTCAGGACATTCCATGCAGATTAAAGGTAAACCCACATTTAGTATGCTGGAAATTAAACTGAGAATATCCAGAATCATGTTAAAAATCCAGTGTAACTGAATATTATTGTGATAATTCATATTTTGTAGTGCTTTTTGTAAAGTTGTAAATATTTGCAGTTTATAAAGAAACCTTAATCATAAATAATTATTGTACTATGTTGATTCAATTTGAATGTGAATTCCACATTAATATCAGACTAGAATTATAATAATAATAATTGTCTAATCTAGAGATTATGACAGATATAATAAGCATAGACAAAGTCCCAGAAGGACAGGACAAGGGGTCTGAGACTTCTATGAGAACAGGGTACTATCGTATGCTCCTTCTTAGCCTGACAATGACAATAATAATAAAAGGAGACACTCCCCTTAAATCAGAGGGATGAATCTGGAGAAAGCTGTGTCAGCTTCTATCATTTTACCCTGTTTATAGAAATGTTCTTGTTTCTGTCAATAGGAGGTTACTGTAGCCATTTGGTATCCAGTTATGTTAAATAGTCCTTAAAAATAATAGTAATTTACAGAAAATAAATACTGCATGCTACACAACTGCCTACAAATTTTAAGAGCAGAAAATGCAACTGCAATAATTCATTAGAATTAAATGCTAACATATGACATTTACTTTCCAAAAACTGGTTGTAAAACACACACTGGATGCCTAACAATTACCTGAAGCCTCTGGATCTACAGTAAGGGGGTTATTTACTAAACTCTGAATGCAAAAAATCACATAAAATCCGGCATCTCAAGTCAATGGGAGAAGTACCAATGATTTTTTGATGTGCGCTGGGTTTCGTGCAATACCCTGAAGTTTTCAGGCAAAAATCCTGAAAAATCTTGGGTGAAAAATCGGAAAAAATTGTGAAAACCAGATGAAAAATTGGAAAAAAACGTGAAGACCAGATGAAAAATCGGAAAAAATCGTGAAAATCAGATTTTTTTACTGCAAAGCAAATTTTCGGGAAAATGTAATAATAAATAAGTGTAAAAAACCAGAGCGGATTTGATCGGAGTTTGTAGCAGAAAATATTGAGATACTGTAAATTCGGACTTTGATAAACAACCCTCTAAGTGAATGACTAAATAATTAAAAGTAAATGGAAAATGTATGGTTAAAATGCTTACTCATATTTCTGTTATCTTCATTTCTAATATTCAATTGCAGATCTATGAAAATATTGCACTGGGAATGGATTCTGGGGAGTTCCATTTCTTCTTCCCATTCACTTAAGTGTTAAAGAATTGAAACATTTGTCATAATATTATTATTATTACTATTAATAATAACATATTTTCTTATAGCGCCAACATATTGCACAGCTAATAAATGTGTTTAGCTGCTTTGTTAGTGGAGTGTTAGTGCTCAGCACAGTACAGCAACAAGCATTAACACCCATCTCAATTACTAATGGAAATTGCACACGGGATGATTAAAATTACCAAAATCTGTTCTTTTCTCTCAAGCAACCACTAAGAAACTACCTGTTCCACTATGCTAGAATGCCCCAGTTCTCACCTAAGAAAGAAGCTGTCCCTGCAGGCTCAACAATTGCAGGAAGAAAAAATGGGTGTTGAACCTGGAGAACTAGAATATATAGAGGAGGCACTGTTAATGGTACAGTTTACAATTTACTTATCAGATTTATATTTCTAAATTGGCAACATCAGTATGGCTTGTATATAAAAACACTGCAATAGCTTGCGGCAACCCATTATACATTCACTTTGTAAATTGCACTAGATTAATGAAAGCTGATTGCTTGCTATGGGTTACTGCATTGCAGCAGTTTATAAAGGTATTTTACCATCAGCACAGAATACACCAGTTCCAGGGTATTGTAGGTACATTTTGATTTACTGGAGCAAAACATTTTTAAGACTGGCTCTAAATGGCTCAAAATGCAATGGTGCACTTTATGAAGTATTTTGAGTTTATTTATTACCCAAGTTAATAAAGTTAGCTTCGGATAGGAGTGTATTTGGATTTTTTTTTCTCCTTATGTAAAACACAGTATGATAGAGAAGTTGGACAGATGAGGTGCGTGCTGGGAGAGATTCTGATGCAGTCGAGTAGCTGCTGACAGCTACAACCTTTTCTGCTTGGCTGAAGAGTTTTGTTTTGATGCCGCTCTGTTGGCTCTCTTCACATATAAGATTTAGGATTGTTGTTTCTTAAGAGCGTCAACATTTCATTTTTGGATGTGATTCATCTTTTCTGTCAAACTTAGCACACCAGATTTTGTCAGGTTATTGTGATCCTAATGTATACCACCTGCCACAGGTTCTGTTTAAGTTGCAAAAAGCTTTTGTCTTGTTTTATGACTTTTTAAAGTAAAACATGTATTGCCCATTACAGCAAACAAGGGAAAGTTGTGCTCACCACTATTTTTTAAAACCATTAGGCGGGGGTGCAATGAGGGTGTGACCACAAAATACATATAGTCAAATACAAGAGTCCTCTGCACTCAACCCATTATCAATATATTTAAGAGAGCGACATTTTGTGCATACTGCTACTGATAAATGCCTTACCCTTTAAACAAAACAGGGATTGTTTGTCCATATATTGCAATATATTTAAGCTGGCCAACTACGTCAAAGTCATCCCATTACAGCATGCAGGCCATAATATGTGTGTAGGTTTTTTGGGGCAATAATATACTACAGGTATGGGATTCGTTATTCAAAAATCCGTTATCCGAAAATTCACTAAAGTGCGAAGGGGCTAACACTAATTTACTAGCGAAGAGCGCTACTTTGCACTCTAACGCCAGGCGAATTTTCTCTCTGGCAAACGGACATAACTACACTTATTCACTATGAAAATTTTTTCTGAACGTTACGTCTTGCGCCAGAGTTTACTTTGCCAGCTCAGACCAGGCGAAGTGCAATAGAGTAGATAGGAGTTTGTTCAAAGATAGTTGAAAATTTTACTTTTTACAGGGTGATAGGCTGAAAAAGATTGTACATTTTGTTTGGGGGTACCCTCCTTCCCTCCTACATTTCCTAACATACAGTATGACACCTAAACTATACAGTGGGCACATGTATAGGGGAAAATAACAACTCTATTTTATTTTATTAAGGTTCCCTGGGCTTGTGTAATATATTTGCTGCATATAACATATACGTCCATTGTGCTAATTAGGCATCGCTAGCGTAACTTCGAACTGCTTATCATATAATCGCTAGCAGAACTTCACTAGCTTTCAGAACCCTGTGCGCAACTTCGGATTTTCGTGAATTAGCATTATCCTGACGAATCTACACCTGGGAAGTAGTGATGGGCGAATTTATTCGCCAGGCGTGATTTCGTGTCAAATTTGCGCGATTCGCCGTCAGCGAATACATTCGCGAAAACGCCTGTCAAAAACGGGCGCCGGCATCAAAAACGAGACGCCGGCGCCGTTTGCGCAAATTCGCCCATCACTACTGGGAAGTGTTGCGATGTGAGCAAAGCTGTCGCTGGCGAATTTCCACTCCGCAGGTTAGTGAATTTGCCCCATCGACTCCATTTTATACTCCATTTTTTTAATGGAATTATCACTTATTAGGAAAACTAGGTCCCAAGCATTCTGGATAATAGGTCCCATACCTGAATGGTAATTGTGCGATTTCGAATACACTTAGGGGTTTTTTTATTTCAATATTTTCTGAAAAAAACTCTGACCAAATCCACATTGGTTTTTTCACCTTATTTATTTATATAAAACACTATTCACAAAGGTACTTGTGTCTATATATGCTCCTTACAACTTACACTTTGATGAACTCCATTTAACCGTACAGACACAAGGAGCCCTGAAATCATGCTTTGCCACAGGGAGAGTAAATATTAGAATTAGATATTGTGCCTACAAATAAAACTAAATTGACATTATTGAGAATGTTTGCTTTGCCCCACTGAATGAGCCAACATAAGCACACACATTGGCAACGAATGGTAAACCTTCACTCAATGCATCAGTGCGGATGCTATTTCGCTCCTTCATTAGTTTTGTAGATATTACATTGGAATACACGCGCCTGAGTGAGTACAGCCCCATTTCAAATAATTACTTGCGTCTATTCCTGCGCTCCCCTGCGGCTGAACGCCAAAAAACGGAACGCAGGGGAGTGCAGGTCGGAACGGTCATGTGTAAGAGCCCTTAGGGTAGAACTACATGGACGATTTAGGTCCGATCCTACGCCACGCGACTAAACGAATATAAGGTTAGTTGTAGGAATGTCAGATGTCAGACTGTCGGATGCAGATGCTGCAACTTCTTCCGAAAATTTTATTTCTTACCTTATGTCCGGCGCATCTGACTTGATGCCAGCATTTTGTTGCGTGGCATCGGATCGGACCTAAATCGCCCATGTAGTTCTACCCTTATGTGCAGCCATGCATCCTGCATCTAAGGGTAGGACTACATGGCCGACTTTGATGCATTTCTGTCAGATCCAACGCATGCGTCAAGTGTGCGACATGAACAAAGTAAATAATATAAAGTCGGATGGTGTCGCAACTGTGATCTGACGCAACATGGCTGTTGCGACTCTATCTGACTTTATATTACTTACCTTGTTCCTGTCGCATCCAACTTGACGCGTGCGTTTTGTCGCCCATAGTCAGATCCGACAGAAAAACATCAAAGTAGGCACTGACCATGCCCATTTTACGGCCACAACTTCTAAGTACCACATCCATTTTACAAAATTTGGCAGGTTATGGAAGGTTTGAATACATTTCTGGGAGTTTTAGGGTCAGGTTTTTTGTGTTATTACAGTTTAGCTAATGAAGGTGAATTGCCCTTTAAAAGGGGGTTTACCTTCAAACAACTAGTTGTTTTCAGATAGATCACCAGAAATGATGACCTTTTCCAACGACTTTCCATTTTCTATGTGTGACTGTTTTTGTAATATTAAGTCTAAAGTGTAATTTTTAACCTTCTGAAGCCGCTCTGGGCGGGGTCGCCGACCCTGTAAACTGTTCTAAATTGATACATTTAGTTGATACATTCCTTAGCTTTGTTCCTGCTGAGCAGAATCTCTGAGTTTCATTACAGGCGGATGTTAGAATTGATACAATAGTTACTAATACTCATGAGATACTGCTGAGAAATGGATCAATTAAATGTTGCAAAATTGTAACTGTTCAGAATTACTGAGCTGCCAGACTGAAACACCAGAGACAGGAACATTCAACTTTAAACTTAGATTTTGGAAAAACAGTAAAAAATAAATAATGGAAAGTAATTGAAAAAAGTTGTTATTTCTGGGGAACAATCTAAAAACAACTGAATTGAAAAAAAGTGTTTGAAAGGTGAACAACCCCTTTAAAGAGGTTGTTACAAAGAGTGATATTGTGAGTCAATTTCCAAATTACCCCAGCAACCATGCATTGATATGAATAAGAGACTGGAATATGAATAGGAGAGGGTCTGAATAGAAAGGTGAGCAATAAGAAATAGCATTAACAATACATTTTTTAGCCTTAGAGAGCATTTGTTTTTTAGATGGGATCAGTGACCCCCCATTATAAGCTGGAAAGAGTCAAAAGAAAAAGGAATCATTCAAAATCTAAAAAAAAAAAAAAATGAAGGCCAACTGAAAAGTTACCACCCCTTTAAGCTGCAAGTGACAGTGCTTATCTTAAATAGTTACAATGGCATCTTTGCTTATCTTAAATAGTTATGAATGTATCAAAGTGCAGGCGCTGAGTTTTCTGGGCTTTCTGCCAAAAGCCTCTTATTTAATTTCATTTTCATAAACATTCTCTCTCTTTTTCTGGCAGTTCAGTGCAGGAGATCAGAGAGAACCATTTCAGTAAGAAACCTGGACTCTGGACTGAGCTGTCAAAATCGGGACTGTCGATCAAAAAAACGGAACAGTTGTGAGGTATAGCTGGGTTTATAGCTCCAGGGCTTTGTTTTTCGCTAAATATGCAAAAAAGGGGGAGGATGGGATGTTTCTACCTGCTCAGAAGATAAGGAAGTGAACAGCTTCTTCCCCTGACATCACATCCCTCTCTTTCTCCACCCCCAGCTCAGCTTTCCCCTGCCCTAACTCATTCCTTCTCACCCAGTCTCACCCAGTCACAGCTACATCTGATTCTGCCAGTCTTTGAACATAAACCAGTCTATATGACTGCTGGCTGTATTTCTAATAATGCACTTATCGTTACTTATTGTTGCAATAGCCCCTTGTTTGTTACTACAGGGGTAGGATCAGTTATCCGGAAACCCGATATCCAGAAAGCTCCGAATTACGGAATGGCTGTCTCCCATAGACTCCATTTTATCCAAACAATCCAAATCTTTAAAAATTATTTCCTTTTTCTCTGTATTAATAAAACAGTAGCTTGTACTTGATCCCAACTAAGATATAGTTAATCCTTATTGGAAGCAAAACCAGCATATTGGGTTTATTTAATGTTTACATGAATTTCTAGTAGACGTAATTCATGAAGACCCAAATTACGGAAAGATCCATTATCCGGAAAACCCCAGGTCCCAAGCATTCTGGATAACAGGTCCCATACCTGTACTAATTTATTGTTTTGCTGTACAGTGTTTTTACCTCAAGGAGTGCTATATAAATAAAAATATACATAAATACTTACATATATGTTTTACGTTAGGTGATGACACTATTGTAACAGTTGATCAGTAGTTTTCACTCTTTGTATGTATTAAAAATTATTAGTTAGGAATAAGAGCAGTATCAGAGGATTCCAGCTAATGGTCTTCAGTCGGTCAAGGAATTCAGTGCAGTGTCCTTCTGTCTGGAATGCGTTATCAGTATTGGAAGACATAGCCTACCAAGTCAATATTGTCTGTACATTTAATTTTCATAATGTTATTGTATTTAGTTTCAGAACACACAGTCATGGCGCCTCTTATAATCAAACTATTCACCTTATATAACCTTCTACTACTTCCAGTATCATTAATGTAAGAGTGACTACATACCATGAATTTTATAACAATAATTTTCACATAAACACCATATATGTCTTCCATTATTCACATAATTGATTGCTGCTGAAGACTTCTAGACTTTTCTCATTGTTCAATAGAGTAAAGAGCGCAGACAAGCAGAGAACTGTTGATGTCTTCAACTTCAGACACATTAAAGCATTTTTCTTATATTCCAGAATTCTTCAGTTCGAATAGATGTAAATGAGGTCTGAATATACAGTATATGCTGCAACACAGATGCACTGGATGCCAGTGGTTATTAAATGCATACAGAGTTGCTCTACAGGAAGAATGGCTAAACTTCCATGGGGTTGTAGCACCCCACACCCACCTATCTATTTAATGGTGGCCTTATGTCTTTAAATATTGATGATGGTCTGGGTTATCTCTATATTAAAGGAGAACTAAATCCCCTTTAGGCAAAAGTCCAGGGAATGTGCATTGATCAGCACCCTCTCTAATATGTTAGTAAATAAATACAATAACTCATTGTAGCCATGTGGGATCCAGAACAGATTCCCCTTAAAGGATTATGAAAGCCATTTATAAATTATACTTCCCTGCCAGAGGCTCCTATCTTAAACCACACCACAAACTAGACAGAGTAGAGCTGCAGGATTGGTGGCTGCAATGTGGGGCTGTTTGATGTCTTGTCCTTATCTCTTTGGCAGACAGGAGCATGTGCAGTTGATATAGTACTGACTTTAGCTGTGCATGTTCCTGGCACGCAATCAACATTAGAGACCTGGAGAAAATATATAAATCAGCCAGACTAGGCAGCCACAAAACCATGTTTAGAGGAGAACCGACTTGTGTAACACTGACTCAAGAGGCAGAACTAACAGTACAGACAGTGCAAGACAATCAAATACTACAGTTACAATCTATTGCAATTACATTTACAAACAACTTTACAATCACTCACATTTTCTTTGATAAAGCAAACTTTTACTTTTGGGTTTATATCCCCTTTAAGTGTCCTGTATTACCACAAGCGCTGCACTCTTCAGGTATGGGATACCTTATCCAGAAAACCGTTATCCAGAAATAACGGGTGAATTATTTTTAATCAAATAATTACATTTTGTTTTTAAATATTTCCTTTTTTTCTGTAATAATAAAAGAGTACCTTGTATTTGATCCCAACTAACATATAATTAATCCTTATTGGAGGCAAAACAAGCCTATTTAATGTTTAAATAACTCTTTTAGTACAGGTATGGGACATGTTATCCAGAATGCTCAGGACCTGGGGTTTTCCAGATAATGGATCTTTCTTTAATTTGGATCTTAATACCTTAAGTCTACTAGAAAATGATGTAGACCCAACAGGCTGTTTTTGCCTCAAATAAGGATTAATTATATCTTAGTTGGGATAAATTACAAGGTACTGTTTTATTATTACAGAAAAAAAGGAAATATTTAAAAAATAAATGTAATTATTTGATTAAAAATAATTCACCCGTTATTTCTGGATAACGGTTTTCCGGATAAGGGATCCCATACCTGAAGAGTGCAGCGCTTGTGGTAATACAGGACACTTAAAGGGGATATAAACCCAAAAGTAAAAGTTTGAGGGATAGGAAATCATTTTTAAAAATGTGGATTATTTGGATAAAATAGAATCTATGGGAGACGGCCATTCTGTAATTTGGAGCTTTATGGATAGCCGGTTTCCGGATTATGAATGCCATACCTGTAGTCATAATATATGGAGATCCAAATTACAGAAAGAACCTTTATCCAGAAAAACCCCAGGACCATTCAGATAACAGGTCCCTGTATATGGCACATACCATTTTCTGTCACACACAAACATTGGCGGCTGGCAGTTGTTGGGCACAAATACAGAGGAACAAAGTGCATTGTGCTAAACAAAAAAGGACTTTTGTGCATTTATTTGCACTTTACTCACATTTACTAAATTAGTCCAATAATCTTCAATACATCAATTTTCAGCATTTTGGTGTCTTATTGTGCTTCAGTAAATAGATTTTTAAGTTGGAACTTAATTGGTTTTCTGTCACTCTGAGGCCTCATCTAACAATAGACATAAAGATCTGTAAAAGCGGGACAGCAGAATATTGACACATGGAAAAAATGTATGACTAAACAGAACCCAGAGAAGGAATTCTGCAGTTCTTTAGAAATGCATTTCACAGGAATGGATGTTGAACAATGGTACCCGTGTGATCTGAATGCATTAATAGAAAGCCCTTTGACTTGACCATCTGTTTAGCTGTAGGCACAGTTAAAAGGTGAGTTTATCTTACACCTCTGCTTTAATCCAAGCCCTGTCTTCCTCTGCAATTGCCAATTACAAGTATTATATTGTCAGCATAATGCTACATGCCGGTGGCAAATGTACTCTGTGGTTTAATAAAGGCTAGGGCACTGCCTGAATAAGATATACAGAATAGAACATTATTCTAAAAGGCCACAGTTTTAAAGAAATTGGTAAGGACATTTGGGTTCCAAAAAATAAAGTTTGCAGCAAGACAGATTAAGGATGGTATTTATTAGAGTTATGTTTTCTAGAAACATTTGAGTTTTTCTAGGGTTCACTAAAAAAATGTAATTTTTCGGGATGAAAAAAAAAAAATCAAATATTTGAGATTTATTATGCCCCGAAGTCCAAATCTGAAAATACTCTGGCTAAAACCTGCCGAGGTCATGTAGAAGTCAACGGCAGAGGTCCCTTTAACCATTTCAAGATGTTTTTTGACATCATGATTTTCAGGGTTTTTTACTGTGGTTTGCACTTGAAAACTCAATAAATTTGAGGTATTCAAGGTTTTTTAGCCTATAACCCGATGAATTAGAGATATTTGAGTTTTCCCCTGATTGCACTCAAGCTTTTTACATTCTGTTTTTTCATAAATAAGCGAGCATTTGACTTGTGAGTTTATTCAAGTTAAAAAAACCTCACAAACCTCACAATCTCAACCTTTGACAATAACCTCCGAACTGTTGAACACTGTGATTTCTTTTTTGAGGTAAATAATAATAATTAACAAGTATATGTACACATACATTGTCATTCAGAGAATTATTTTGGATCTGCTATTTTTTTTCTGATCAAGAAATAAACTAGCAGTAGATTGAACAGAGGATTACATATTTATTCTCCCTATATATATAATCAATCTGATGAGAAGGCGGTGTTCTACAATGTAATGTTAGAGTTAACAAATTCCCTTAATACCTCTAAGAAGGTATCTTCTTGGATTGCAATATATGGGGCTAATGAGTATTATTTTCCCTTCATAATAGCTTATCCTTTCTCACAAACAACTACTTAAAGGAGAAGGAAACATAGTCGGCGCAAAAACCCTCCCCCCCTCCCGTGTGTTGCCTACCCGTCCCGCTGGGCAAATGCCCCTAACTTGTTACTTACCCTTCTGCGCAGGTCCAGTCTACGGAGTTCACCAACGCGATCTTCTTCCATGCCATCTTCTTCCTGCTTTGACCGGCATGCGCAGTAGGAGCATTTCGCCGGTATGCGCATGCGCCAGAATTCACGAAGGAAAACTTTGTGACTTTTGGCGCATGCGCAGTAGATCCATACCGGCGAAATGCTCCTACTGCGCATGCGCCAAAACGCCGTTCAAAGCAGGAAGAAGATTGCGTGGAAGATGATGGTGCCTGTGAACTCCGTGGACTGGACCTGCGCAGAAGGGTAAGTAACAATTTAGGGGCATTTGCCCAGCAGGACGTGTAGGCCAGGGGGGAGGAGGGAGGGTGGGCAGCACACGGGAGGGGGGGAGGGTTTATGCGCCGACTAGGTTTCCTTCTCTTTTAAACACTTGTCACAAGTGCTTTCAGGTGAAGACCATAGAAGGCAATGGGGGCTATTGCATTTGCATGACCTTCTGAGCTCGTAAACTACAGGTATCAAAGTTTCTGAAATCCATCTGTATGTCATTGTCCATAAGACACATTTATAGCACATATAGTTATTTTAGCAGCTTTAGATAAACTGCAGCAGCAGTAATAAAAAGCAGATATTGTTCCAAAGTGGTTTAGTCTCCAATTAAACTATTTATGTATACTTATTGTTTGTTATCTTTACAGTATATATAGCTACAGTAATTTACAAATACACAAGTATTTGCACACATGTATATGCTATATATTAAAAACTTATGACATATAAGACTTAGACAAGTCTACAGAGATGTATTATTCTTAAGTTGGCAAATGACTAAATATCAGACAGGTGCACTTATAAAATGCCTTTTTTTAAACTCTATTTTTCAACACAGGAGATTTAACAGTCCATTGCTGATTCTCACCATGACGTGAAATAGAGGACACTGTCATTATTCTTGAAAACCATCAAAGATAACACCCAACTGTGCCAACAAAGCATGAGCAGCCAACAAGCAACAGACAGCAGCTCAGAGATGGCACACAATCCATGAAGATGACACATTCACATTTTCTCTGATTAGCTTTACAGGGGGCCGGCAACAGACATAAACACAAATTCTGTAAGACCACAAGTCATTTGATGTGGTGACCCAAAACCATCTGCCGTGAAAGGCAATTAATATTTTCTTACTCGGAAATTTGTGTCACCTTTATTTTATGTCTTAAATTGATTAGTGATGAGCATATATAATTTAAATTCCCTATTTAATACCACATGGCTGCACAGGTTTGGGATCTATTATTCCGAATGATTGGGACCTGGTGTTTTTTTTTTTCATAATTTGGAACTCCATACCTTAAGGCTGCAAAAAAATCATTTAAATTTTAAATAAACCCAATAGCAATGGGGTAACTAACTGGACACCTGAGTCCCTCTCCTACCTTCAACATAGTGGCAAGGTGTGGATTGAGAAGTGCACCACAAGTGGACTGGGAAGGGGGGCAGGGAGGAGAGACTGTTTGTGTCAGGCCAGCGCATCTACTGCCCAGTAGGTTTGTTTTCCATCAAAAAGGAAATTGACTGTCTGTAATTCAGAACTTTCTGGATTTTTTGTTGAACACTAAAAGGGAAATTCAATTAAAGAAGCTTACTATTAATTGAGTCACCAATTACAGCTAATCATTGAGAAGCATTTGCTGGACAGCAAGTTTATTGGTTGCTATGGGTTTCTACACCTGTGCACACTGTGTGCCTTTTATTAAATATAGAGGTTATAATTAATTTGTCTGAACATCACACCTTGATGAATGGGAAAATAATACCCGTGGTACAGAAGTAACAAGAAGTTTGCCTCAGTGGGTCCTTATACAGGTATAGGATCCATTATCCGGAACCCCATTATTCAGAAAGCTACGAATTATGGGAATGTAATCTCCCATAGACTCCATTTTAATAAAATAATTGTACCGTATATACTCGTGTATAAGCCGACCCGTGTATAAGCCGAGGTACCTAATTTACCTAAGAAAACTGGAAAAATTTATTGACTCGTGTATAAGCCTAGGGGCTGATTGAAAATCAATCTGTACCTGCACCCACTGAATAACAATGAAAGGTAGGCCTGCCCACAGTTTAAAAAAAAAAAAATTGTAAGCACACCAGTCACAGTAAAATAACTTATAACTCAACCAGGGGCAGAGAGATGGAGAGATGCAGCAACTACATACGAGGCTCCTTCTGCGGCCCCAACAGTGTGCAGGACACATGTAAATGTTTACAGTCCGCAGCAATAGCTTTGAAATTCCTCTGCTTATTTTGGTCACAAACTCTTCTAGGATAATATGGCCTGGATGGGGGAAGGGGGTCCAATAATCCTATTATTATAAATAAGCCCCTGTTTAGCAGTTGGTGCTGCCATGCTGGTTCCTGTAGGGAGAAGATAATCCATATACCAATACCTTATATACGCCAATCCCTCACCGGATCCCTCACCTCCCTCTCCCATAGCGCATCAGGACTCTGTGACTGACGATCGCCGCCCGGAGCAGGTCCAGGAGCTCCGGGCGGCGTGTCCTTCCCTGCCGGCGTCGCTCCCAAAATGGCGGCGCCCATGGCCGCCACGTGGGTAGCGGCGCCGGCGCCTCTACCCACGTGGCGGCCATGGGCGCCGCCATTTTGGAAGGACGCCGGCAGGGAAGGACGCGCCGCCCGGAGCTCCTGGACCTGCTCCGGGCGGCGATCGTCAGTCACAGAGTCCTGATGCGGAGGGAGGTGAGGGATCCGGTGAGGGATTGGCGTATGACCCGCGTATAAGCCGAGGTCGAGTTTTTCAGCACATTTTGGGTGCTGAAAAACTCGGCTTATACGCGAGTATATACGGTAGTATGATTCCCTTGTTCTCTAAAATAATAAAACAGTAGCTTGTTCTTGATCCTGCTAAGATATAATTAATCCTTATTGGAAGTAAAACCAGCCTATTGGATTTAATATTTACATGATTTTCTAGTAGACTTAATCTATGAAGATCCAAATTACAGGAAGATCCATTATCCGGAAAACCACAGGTTCAGAGTATTCCATACCTGTACTGAATATGGCAAGAGTACTAAGATAGGTTAACTATGTATATGTTTAAATATGTACAGTATTTTGAAGCATTATGGAGAATTAAGCACCATTCTCAATGAGTGAATCATTAAAGAGTTATTACAAAAGCATATCTACTATCCAGCACCAGTTCAGATAGGAAGTTTTGCTAGGAATATATCAGTACAGTATGCACACAGGTTTTCTTTTTGTATAACCTCATCAAATGAAACAAAGATAGGCACACATTATGGCCATCCTGTTATTGTTCTGATTTCTGCAGCCTCCTCATTCCACCATCTTACTTTGTGATTTTTGATTAATTGGTTAAACAATCAGGATCTGCATCAGTTCACTGACAATACTTTCTTAATAATGTTGTGAAATTATTAAATGCCAAGGACAAGATATATTTGATAATATGTAATATTTGAGAATATCTCTGTAAAGTGATATCACAAGCTAATAAGACATGATGGCACAGAACTGTCTTATGATGTCACAATCTTCTCTAGTAGACAGTTTATGGAGAGTCCATCAGTTAACTCTAAGGGTCTTTGTTTTATTCCTCACTTACAGTATGTATTTCACTTGCAATACATTTTATATTATCTTGGGAAAGGAGTAAAATGTCACGGACAAGATAGAGGTGACATCATATTTGAGAATGTTTCTGTAAAGTGAAGTCTAATAACACATGACACAAGACCATCTTGTGATGTCACAATTTTGTAGACAATGGATACAACTTATTACCATTAGCTAAACCTAAGGGGCACATTAACTAAGCTCGAGTGAAGGATTAGAAGTAAAAAAACTTTGAATTTCGAGGTATTTTTTTGGGTACTTTGACCATCAAATAGGTTACTACGACCTTCGACTTCGATTCGAACGATTCAAAGTAAAAATCGTTCGACTATTCGACCATTCGATTGTCGAAATACTGTCTCTTTTAAAAAACTTTGACTACAATGTTAGCCTATGGGGACCTTACCCATTACTTTTCTAAGGTTTTTTTGATCGAAGGAAAATCCTTCGATCGATGGATTAAAATCTCTTGAACCATTCGATTCGAAGTATTTCAGCATTACGTCGAACGATTTTTCCTTTGATCTAAGGATCGTAGGATTTGCGGTAAATCCTATGAATTCGAAATTCAAATTCGTAGGATTTTACCTTGAGGGTCGAATTCGAGGGTTTATTAACCCTCAATATTCGACCCTTAGTAAATGTGGCCCCCAGTGTCTTCATTTTAGTCCTCACTTATGTATTCCTTCCTCTTTACCCTCTGAATCAGCTACAATAACCCTCATCGTCTCCAATAACTCTGCTTCTACTATAGCTCCCCCCTCTAGTTTTCATTCATATTATCACCACTTCCCCCATCTAATTACACCATTAGCTTAGTGCCTTCCCTCTCTCAACAAAAACTTCCATCCTGTATGTCATTATCCTCTACAGATGAATCCACATTTATCCCATGGCAGGCTTCTTATATAGAAATATAGAAAGGGCAATCTATCTAATGTCATATAATCTGACCCATCAGAGTGCTATTAACACAATTGATATTGATGATAAACTGGAATATAGATTACTCAGGGTATTGTACAGAAGATCTAAACCTTTAATTCAAAATGTGTTATGAAATAATGTATGTGCAAACGCTCCAGGAACTGATCACATCTATACATGCCTGAGCAAAGGCTTTGATCAAGCATAAGACTATTTTTACCCCATAATGCCAAAAAAGAAGAATGATTTTGTTGCTAAGTATTCATCACTAGCTGATTTTTTATACAGTATCTAGTCTGGCAACATGTGGAATATTATGTCTAAAGGCTAGGCTAGATGGATTTTGATTTTATGATTCTGGATAAGTGGCATTGGTAATATTTACAATTATAAATTATGTTGTTTGTGTGTGGTTAAAATTACATAAAGGCACACAAAAATGCAGGTTTAGATCCCTGATCTATTTTGTCTTTCAGCAGCAATTTTTTTAGATATTCTTTCAAATTCAGAGAGGATTGTTATTTATCCTATGTTCTGTTAGTTCTCATAAGCCATTATTTCTTTAACATTCTGAGGGGGTAATAGCATTCCTTTTTACTGAAATCCCAAAGTACACTCAACAAATCTCTCCTTGAGTTAAGAAAATAATCAAAGAAATGCTATTTTTCTGAAATAAATTGGTGCACACAAATATCTGAGGTCATGATGGAATATATCATACGCATCACAGACCCCAATAAAGAGAGAAAGGGAATGTTTTTCACATTGGAATGGAATAGACTCATCTGTGAGTGCATTTTATGAAGACTTCTATATTTAGCTGGATACTGGTAAATCTTTAACTGGCTCCCACAGGATTGCTAAATCAGGTGGATAATAAATCAAATACAAATACAGGCCAAATTCTGGCTGTGTGATATTGTTGCAGAAAAGGAACAATGGTTTATTCCTTCTATGAACAAATAACACATGCTCAGGCATTCATCTTGTGTTGTCATTTACCCTCTGTGTATTTTTTCCTATCAAGGGAGAGGGAAAAACTGACAAAATGTGTTAATAAGAGCACACAGGATTACACGATTATAAGGTGGCTGTAATCACATCAGGTGGTGCTAAAAACACATTTATAATAAGAAAATATCAAACCATAATCCTTAAATAAAATACAACATATGTGAGAAAGAGAACCAACAGATTCATTTTGCAGGCATACTGCTTCTGTATACATAGTATGTCAGTACACATTGTTCATTTAGAATGAATGATTTTATTAAATAAAGGAACAAAGTGCACCAGCAAATGTCATTCACTATAGTTTCTTGGTCAGTGACATTGGTCTCTGGTACCATTACAGGCCATACAATATGATTAGCTGCTAGTGTTTCATTTACAACATGCCAGTCACACTCTTATCCTGGGGCTGATCTGTCAAATCTAATCCTACTATATCCGTATTGATTTTAGAAAGCCTTATATACTCATTTTGGTGCGGAGATTACATTTCATTATGTAATATTATTTAGAATTTTTTATTCTTCCATAGATTTTCAATTCTGAAAATTTTAACCCCTTTGATTTAAAAATATGAGCCCCCTGTTAATTGGGTCCTGTCAGAAAATCACCAATCCCCTTTGACCAAGCAACTAGTTGGAGAATTCTAGAATCTGATAGCACCTGACTAAAATATGCAGAAAAGTTCTAGAAATCAGGGAGCCCCAGGCTTGAGCAGAGTACACAAAAAGTATGTGTTTTCCCACTGGCTCAAAAAACAGATTTTTTATTTTACACTAAAGTAAGAAACGCAATAGGGCACATTTATGTCCACAATTTAAAGCACATTCTCCGTTTTTTTCCCCACAATACAGTGTTCTTTTTTCAGAATTCCATCATTATTGCAGTCGCAAGGGGGCAATTTGCTTGCATCAATTGCACCTACTCTAATTAATGTGGCAAAATTAACTCAACTTCCTATCTGCTTCATCCCAAATTGGAAAAGAAGCAGAAATATAATATGAAGCCATATTAGTCCACTATGCTTTTGGCGCAATTGAACTGTGCCGATTGATGCCGGGGGCTAAGGGAACCCTGGATCTGCCCAGGGTTGGATTGGGCTGGTAGGAAAAAAACCCGGAGGGCTCCGTTATCCCAGACCTGTTCCCACCCCGACACTTGTGACACCTATGTGCTTCCCCCACCCTGATTGCGGCCATGAGAAGAGCAAACAAGGTAAATATTTTGAAGGCGAGGCAACGGGGGTAGTAATTAGGGCGGGAGCCCCTTTGACAGCAGCCCCGGTGAGCCCCCAATGCTGAATCTACTGCCTGGTCCTGAGTTTTAAGTAGCAAACGGGTTCGCCTGCATCAATACATGAGCCCTCATATGTTTGAACACACAAATATTTACACAACACAGGCAAACAAGGGCTGACAAAAGTGTATAAACAATTTGGTACAGAGTATAAAAGACATTTTGAGCTCTATTACCAATATATTTGTCTGAGGGCTTAAGACTAATCAGAATTAAAATTGTTACTGCATTTCTATCATTATTAAAGCACTTCAAATTAAGAATAATAATCAAAACAAATGAGATCTTGCTAAGCTAGCCTAACAAGGCAGGTGACCTTCTAGGGGTTTTATTAACATTTAAGATCAAGAGAAAGTGGGTTTCACATACACCTAAAAATATAACCAGGATGTAAATCTTTCACGTCACTATTTTACCTAGATGTATGTGCATGTCAATAACTGAATGTCTTGCCATTAATATACCTGACACACATAATGCAAAGCAGGAGCCTATAGACCTGACTTATGACTCATAATGTGTATATCTAATAGATATCTTGACTCATAAAGTGTACAACTAATAAGGATAACCACCCAGAAACCGACACTACAGTATATAATGGGGGGCTACAAAATTATAAATCTTGTCTTAATCATATATGCAGTATATATATATTTATACACTCTATATATGTATACACTATTTACAGTATACTGTACAAACAAGGGAAAGTTGTGCTGACCACTAATTTTTAAAACCATTATGCAGGGGTGCAAAATACATATAGACACATACATGAGTCCTCTGCTCTCAACCCATTATCAATATATTTAAGACAGAGACATTTTGTGCGTACTGCTACTAAAAAATGCCTCACCCTTTAAACAAAACAGACAGGGATTGTTTGTCCATATATTGCAATATATTTAAGGTGGCCAACTACGTCAAAGTCATCCCATATCTGGCCAGTACTATGCTCAATTTTCATCTGATTCATTAAGAATTCTATTGCTTCATTATACATTTTACAAAGGGACTAAGTTGTACCTGAAACTTACTAGCTGCTTTCAAAGTAAAACTCCCAAACTTGGCTGCCCTTTTATTAGACACCAGTGGGATCACCTGACTATAGTTATAGGAAGGGTTATAGTTATACAGGAGCAGTGGCGATTTCCATGTTGTAGCTCCAACCCTTCCCAACTATAGTCAGGTGATCCCACTGGTGTGGCAGTATGAGACAAAATGTCTCTGTCTTAAATATATTGATAATGGGTTGAGTGCAGAGGACCTCTTGTATTTATATATATATATATATATATATCAAAACAAAAAAGTCCAGACCAATATAGTGAATAAAAGAAAATTGCTTTATCTGAAACTCTGCTCCCGCTTCTTTTTCAAGCAGTATACATCAAAGTGACATCACATCCTATATAAAGGCTATGCATTAACACACTTGACACGTGAAACAAATCAAGGGTGATCTAACCAGGATTCTATGTAAATCAGGTTTCACCCATATGATATACATCACGTTTCATGTTATAGCTTTTACACATCATGGTTCATGTTACAGCTTCTATCATATTACAGCATATGTCAGTATTTAGCATATAACAATATCAAAACCACAGGTAGAACCATCAACTAGCTAAATCTAGATACAATGAGTGTTAAAGTCAATAAAGTCCCAATCCACACCCATTAGTATGAATATTATATAAAGGCATACAGGTCATATCCCCTATTAAGTCCCTTGGGATGTAGTGTTTGTAGGGTATGAATCCAAAACTTCTCCCTTTTCTGGAGTTGTAAGAGTCTTTTGCCCCCCCCCGGTGTGGGGGGACAACAGACTCTATAACAAGAAATCTCAAGGCTGCTGCTGAGTGTCGTGCTGAATGAAAATGCGACGGAACCGACAACTTAAGTACCTCTTTTCTTATTGTGGATTTGTGTTGGCTTATCCTGTCTCGAATAGGTTGTATTGTCTCCCCTATATAGGCCAAGCCACAAGGGCATTTTAACATATAAACCACATATTCAGAATCACACGTATAGTGTCCCTGTATCCCTGAAGCGGGAGCTTCGAAATGTTGCAGAGTTTCAGATAAAGCAATTTTCTTTTATTCACTATATTGGTCTGGACTTTTTTGTTTTGATATATATTTTGTCCAGGATATGGACTAAGTCTGAGACAGGGACTCCGCTCAACTCCAGTTTGTACAAATATATATATATATATATATATATCTATATATATCTATATATATCTATATATATATATATATATATATATATATATATATATATATATATATATACACATATATATATATTTATACTTAATATATATCTATATATGTACAGTATATATACTGTACATATACTGTATATACCATTAATATAGATCACCCCATGATATGATTGGATTGTGCAGTGCTACCATTTTACAAATGGCTCAGTATAGGTCATCACATAGGAGATAAATAATGCATGTAAGAATAAAGCAAAATTATTTTTCCAGTTTGATATTGCTATTTGATTCTGAAAAAACATGGAATACAGTTTGTAAGAAAAATAGACTATTGAATGTAAAATCATAGATAATCACAAGTAGACTTGCTTTCATTCTACAATACCCATATTGCTCTAAAGCCATTCATTTGGCTTTAGTTTGTTTCACTGGCATTCCAACCCTAAGTTGAATTGCCTGGTGTTAATCAACGACTGAAAATTCATTAAGTAAAATTACTTAAGTATAATCACAACTAACTTAGTACTGTACAGAATGTAGTATAATAAGTAACCTTATTGGAAGAATAAAAAATGGAGAGGTATGGGACCTGTTGTCCAGAATGCTTGGGACCTGCGGTTTCCCGGATGAGGGGTCTTTCCATAATTTGGATATCCATATCTTAAATCTGCTAAAAAATATTTAAACATTAATTAAACCCAACTGGATTGTTTTGCCTGCGATAAGGATTAATTATATCTTAGCGGGGATCAAGTATATTGAACTGTTTTATTGTTACAGAGAAGAAGGAAATACTTAACATATTTGAATTATTTGAATAAAATGGAGTCTATGGGAGATGACCTTCTTGTAATTTGGAACTTTCTGGATAAAGGGTTTCCGGGTAACAGAATTAAAACATGTCCCCTAATTACATGGGATCGAAGTATTAAAAGGCTTTTTGTAATATGGTTGGCCTCTTTTTTGCCTGTTACTTGGGTAAAGCCAAACTAAATCACTACTGAATCTAAAGCCATAGTCAAAAAATGGGAAGTTAGAGGTTAGAAATAACTTCAAGATTTTGTCACAATTAACTGAATTTACCGCAAATCAAAATCACACAAACGTATTATATTTGTGGGATTTTGTTGGAACAAGTTTCTTGCATGCTGGAATAAGAATTGCTTTAGAATCACCTTTACCGCAGCATGCAAACGATGTAACATTTTTTTTTGCTTTTTCTCTTTACAAGTAAATGGGTATTGCAGTGTAATAACATAAGGCATTTTCCATCATTCCTATTCAAAGTAAATGTTTGTTCGTTACACAGATTTAAATAGAAAATGTACCAGCTTCTTTAGCGGCTCCAGACACTCAAAAACAAATATGATCTATATCAGGCAAGTGTAGTGCTTCCCTTGATTACAGTTTTGTCATTTCATTTGTAAACACATTTCTCATTATCTTTATGTGTGCCAAGCTGTGCCTCTTATATATCATGTAAATTACAAAAAGTCCCAAAATAATGGGGGTTGTCTATCTCTGTCTAAGTGTTAGAATGCAATTCTTGGCTCTTATTATGATCATTTTTTTTTAATGAACTGAGCCATCTGTGTGGAATAAGCACTTTCTCTATTCCAAGGCTCATTGGCCAAGAGTTCACGAGGGGCCTAGAGTAGAAATGTAGTTGCTAGTCCCTCGTATACTATCTAGAGAACAATATGCAACCACTGCTGATTTTGTCCTGTTCTGCTACAGTGGTTTCCTAACTGCAGGTGTTGACTGTCATGCACTGGCAGAGTAACAAACATTCGGAGGCATTTCAGAAGTGACATAATGCTGATGTGGCCTGCTTGTTGGAACAAAATGTTACCTTAGGGACATGCCAACCTTTAAAACCAACCTGTGTAACTGCTAAGAGCCTAATGATGTATAACTGCTTTGGTGACAGTTCTGTCATACTGAAACAGTGACTAAGTGCTTAGGTGTCCCTAGGTTGGAGTGAGAAATGGAAAATCCATCAATGGCTAACTCCAATTTTTCCGCCGCTGCTAAAATAGCCCATGCCTTCATTTGCACATTCTCTACCTTAGAATAACCTGCTTGTATAGCTTGGTAAAAAAGGATGATGATAATAGCAACAAAGAAAAATAAAAGTTATGGCAGCAAAATAATTCAAGCTTAGAATTCCCACCAATATCTGATTTGCTGCTGTTACAAAAAAATTATACTCATAACACAATTAGTTGACAGGGGACTGAGTTATAGTAACAACAAGAAACAAGAGAAATATCCTTGACCTTGAAGGGTTAATATGACCATACACTAATTGATGCGTACAAGTGACTGAGTGGGTCTTTGTCCATTTTGCCATTCATATGCCAACTGGTCTGTATTTTACCAGCCTGGCCAGCAAAAATTATATTTGATGCCAATTTGCTGCTTATCTTCACAATATCATTATATTTAGCTCAGATTAGAAGTCTCATCTTGTCCACTTAGACAAAGTCCTTTGTGCCATAGGACTATAGAATTGTAAAGGCAGTACAAGAACCCCATGTTCCTAAGACTAAAAAATAAGTTAAATCTCTCTTAGGACTGGAAGGTTATTACCACCATTGTATCCCAAATTTCTCTGACTTAACAGCTCGTCTCAGTGATCTTACTAGAAAAACCAAAAGTAATGATGTTGAAGGACAATACAGTGTGACAAAGCATTTGAAATTCTAAAATGAAAACTCAGCTCCGCTTTTGAGTAACCTAAACTTGTCACTCCTGTTTCAAGTGCAGGTTGATGAATCAGAGAGAGATATAGGTGCTGTTCTTTGCCAAGTACAAGAGGAGGAGGAGAACACCCCATTTTATTTATCAGTAGAAAGTTGTTCCCTAGAAAACAAAAATATCCCACCATTGAAAGGGAATGTTTGGCCATTAAGTGGACCGTAGAGAGTTTATGTTATTATCTTATTAATTTTGCTTTCTGATCATCACCCACTATATTGGTTGAACCAAATGAGAAATAATAATGCTCGTTTAGCAAGGTGATACCTGGCTTTACAAACTTACCAGTACAGTACAAACCAGGGAGTCAGCATAAATATGTTGATCATTTATTTCAGTTTGGTGCTCAAGTTCAGGAATAGTCTTTGGTAGAACAAGCTGCTTCCACTTAAGCTGGGGGTATATTAGGATATGTATAGTGATTTATTGTGTCTGGCTTGATGTGTGGAATACATGCTTTTCTCCTTTCTCTGTTGCTGGCCAGCAAACCTCTTTTTTTGTCCACTTTTCCCCTCTACAAACAAAATAATAAACTATGCTCTCCACATTTTACCTAGCATAACAAAAATCCCCAAAAATGTTACTTAACAAGTGTTTCTGTTTCCGTTTGGTATAATAAGAGCAAAAGCTTAGCACTGGGTGTGTGCAAGATACATGCACTGAGCTTAATTAGCAATTGGTAAAACTGGCAGCAGGACACAGCCAAACAAAATGTGTTTTTCTTATATGTTGATGATGTTGTTGTTGTGAAGAGTAAAAGCTCTTTTTATAGGGAGATATAAACCAAAATGTATATTTATTCAAATGTATTTTTTGTTAATAGTTTCAACTTTGTTGTAATTAAAAGTGCCTTTAAGGGCTGGTAAAGGCAGACTCACATACTTACAGTACTAAGTAAGTAACATACAAAAGGCTGTTCATTAGAACTCAGAGCCAGTAGGGTGCAGGATGGCTGGCTGAAAATAGGTAGTTGAATAAACTGTTGTTTTATATGGAGTTGGGACATTGCTTTCTGTGAAAAGTTAGCAAAAATATTTTTCTTTTGATTTTCTTTTGATCTGCAAATAAAGTTACCTTTCAACAACTGTTAGCTCCTGATCTTTGATGAATGCAGAAGAACTCACACCTCACCTCACATATGAATATAATGAAGCTGTGGTGTTCTCTGATATATATACAACATTCAGCTCATAGATCAAATGACCAACAAAAAGCTATGAGCTGGGTGTTGTATATATATCAGAGAACACCACAGCTTCATTATATTCAGCTTGAAAAAGGAACTAAAATGTTCTGAACGCTTGATATGATTATCTTATTTAGCCAATGAAGGTATCACCATAATACCACCTTTTTGTTATTTTTATGCTGAGTAAAAACAGCAGGATAATACACATCCCCAGGCTTTGCAATGTAAAATATGGCATAAAAAACCAAGTAACATTTTTACATGTTTTTTTTCTTAGAGTGACTTCTGCCGGAAGCAAAGTAAAATAACGACGGCAAATCTGGTGTTCACTTAAAATTCAGTTAAAATTAAAAACAGCTTAAAAAATTACCACAGCTTTTTACATCGGTTTTTCAGAGAATTATGTTTCATACAGCATAATAAATATGGCCCTGAGGGACACACTCTTGCACAACCTTTGGGCTCTTTTACTTCTTCCCTGGGACTTTGTAAATAAACCCTAAAATGTTGTAGTAATAATGGCCCTTCATTTTTTCCACTGCTGTAGGCTAAATGCCGAACTAAATTATGGAGTGTCAAAATTCACACATTCTCATTTTTTCTGAAATAACCTCCCAGTCGAATAGCAAGTATATTCGAATTTAAAAAAAATTCACTTCATTCGACCTTTGATAAATGGGCCTCCTAGAGTTGTGTATTTTTAAAATAATAATAATCCTGATTTCTCTAGAATTCCATGGTTTATTCTGTACAGAGGGTTTTAAGGCAAGGCAAAAGTGTCAAATATACTGTAAGGTAAAGGTTTTTATTAAAGCTAAATTATTCATTTTTTTACAAAAATGTTGATGCACTGGGTGGCTGTAGGTTTTGCTAAGTCTCTATTTAATACCTTTGCTCCTTTTAGAGTTATTACTTTAAATAAAGTAATGGAAAATGATGTCAGGTAAACCATTGTTTAATTGAATTTGATAAAACTTAATAGAAATATATTGTGGCAGATTAACAAAGTGGTATTCATATGGCATTGCTGGAATGTAAATGAGTGAATCACTATAATTACCTTAGTAAATGGGTCATTAAGCCAGGTAATATAAGGACTGCTGCTGTTTCAGCTAACATCACTTAGTAAAAACCTGACTTAATGGCCTCTAATGAAGTCAAGCCCTGATATGAACAGAAACAGAAGTGACTGCTGGTAGGTATATTTACACGTGAAAGCTGTTCATAGACAGAAATGGGCTAAAGTTCTCATCTGAATTAGTATCAGTAAAATCATCCAGGTGCTATGAGCTACAATGCCCAGCTATTTATTGCCCTATTTAAACTTAACTAAATGAAAAAGTGTCATTATTTTGTTTCAAACCATCATTATCTGTTTGCGTTATTTAGTTTAAAGCTGATTGTTACTGTCCATGGCTGGGGAGGCTCAAAGATTTGCACTTTGTATTAGAAATACAGGCAGCATAATGTCTTCTGAAAACAGAAGCTTTTACTTGCCTTGTGCTATATAAATAGCACTACCTTAATACCAAAAATGAGAGTGTAACGCTCACATAAGGCATTATGGGTGGAGACATGCAAACCACTACTTTATTTACCTTTGGCTAATTCTGCATCCAGAACTGCTGGTTTAATAGCACAGATACAGCATAATAGCTGAAATACACTCATTCACTGAAGTAGAAAAAAAGCTTTTTTTAATTACACAAATATCTAATACAAACAGGGCTAATGGAGTCTAAAAAGACAGAGTAGTTTACAGGCTTCTGAACATAGTCCCTATTGGGGTAATATAATAATTGTTATACAAGTTTGTAAAACAAATTTGTGCATTTTCCAGGATATTGAGCAGGGCCGGATTTGGCTCATGGGCGGTCCTAGGCCTCGCAGTCTTAGTGCCCGCCCGAGGCACGCCTGCGCGGTCCGAGCGCCCACCACCCACACCACCTGTACAAGCTGCGCGTCCCCAGTGCTCCTCAGCAAGTGGCCCGCAGCATGCCACCCCTAATAATTTGCCTAGCCACAAATCTGGGCCTGATTTTGAGTAACAGTTCCAATGTGAAGATGTCTTATAAAAGCTTTACCAATATCTCATTCCGAATCAGCCCCAATAATGTAGAACCAATTCTTTTATACTCTTTAAAAGATTCTGTTGTTAGGCTGGCAAGGGAAGCGGGTGATATCACTCCAACTTGCAGTGCAGCAGTAAAGAGTGACTGAAGTGTATCAGAGCACAAGTCACATGACTGGGGGCAGCAGGAAAACTAACTATGTCTAGACCCATGTCAGATTTCAAAATTAAGTATAAAAAAATTAGTTTGCTCTTTTGAGAAACATGTCAGTGCAGCATTATGCTGGAGCAGCAGTTTTAAACAATGCATTTTGATACAATTGTATCTTTGCGATCTTAAATTGCAATTGTATATAAGCGCAGGTGTTACCTATTCTGAGCTCTTTACCAAAAAGCCTTTTATTTAATTAAGTTTTAGAAACATTGTATCTTTTTCTGGTGTCAGAGCAGGAGATCAAAAAAAAAAAACTGGGGACATTTCAGTAAGAAACCGGGATTGCTGGCTGAGCTGTCAAAATCAGGTCTATCCCGCAGAAAACGGGATGTTTGGGAGCTATTTGTTATCTCATGAGTTGAATGGGTCTAGATAGAACACTCAGACAGTACTGTTTATGAGTAACAGGGAAGTTCTCCCCCTGACATAACAATGTGACATCACAAGTACATGTGCATGTCACTTACCCTACTATACTCTGAGGCCCTTTCTTTTAAAAGTGTATTCAGTTATTTACGCTCCAAGGACCTCCCCCCCCCCAACAAGAGAGGCCCTTGGGTGCCTTTATATAGATACACCATGATGAGTAAGTATACATTTGAAACAAGATAATATGCCATGCTCCCTAAGCGCAGATTTGTCACAGTTAAAGAGATTCTGTCAACAATAAACTGTTGCTAAAATATCTGAAGTATTAATGCAGCATGGTTATATTTCTTTCAGCTATACTTAGATGTTTTTTTGCACAAATATAAACCAAAAACCAGGCAGCCAACAATTATAGGTATCTAGGTGGGTTGTTTGTAGAAGAAATAACAAGATATTAAACTTTACAAGTAATAAGTGGGGTAAAAGAATGAATTATTAGCTCTTTTTTAAATCAGATATATTTTTTTTTAATTTTCCTTGCATTTATTTAGGTTTGTGGGGTTTATTGTATTGGGGTGGTGGAGATGGTGATAACTACATACTGTATGTAAAAAGAATGAAAAGGAATAGCAGCCATTTTTTAAAAAAATAAGCTGTCATAATTTCATTTTATAGAATGTGTTTTTATTTTGTATAACTCATTAATGATTGTACTTTACAAATAAAGAAAGATTTAGGCAAAGTAGGGATGCACCGAATCCACTTTTTTGGATTCGGCCGAACCCCCGAATCCTTCACGAAAGATTCGGCTGAATACCGAACCGAATCCGAACCCTAATTTGCATATGCAAATTAGGGGTGGGAAGGGGAAAACATTTTTTACTTCCTTGTTTTCTGACAAAAAGTCACGCAATTTCCCTCCCGCCCCTAATTTGCATATGCAAATTAGGATTCGGATTCGGTTCGGCCAGGCAGAAGGATTCGGCCGAATCCGAATCCTGCTGAAAAAGGCCGAATCCTGGCCGAATCCCGAACCGAATCCTGGATTCGGTGCATCCCTAAGGCAAAGTTATTTCTTTAAATGTGGCATAGCTTATTCCACAGGGGACATAATATTTTCTATGAACAGCGAGTGCCAGACAGTTACTACAGAGAAATAGAGAGATAGTGAGCTCGTGCTGGCATATAGTTTTAATTAGATTTACGCCTTGTGTAAATGTGTAGTTCAGTATTATCCATGGAATTTGTATGGAATTACTGTTCCCTTTTAAAATTGGATCAGACTGCTTGTCCAAATGACAAACCTGTAAAATTGTGGAATGCTGCAGTTTTGGGGCCACATGACATTTTGACAGATCATATTGTATTTCAGCCAATGTGAGACTAAAATGGGGAACATCTAGGGGTAGATTTATCAAGGGTCGAAGTGAAAATTCGAATTTAAATATTTGAATTTTCGATTTTTTTAGTGTAATTTGTCTAGGGAATAGTTAAAATTAGATTTGAGTTTTTTAAAAAAAATGTTATATGAATTTCAAAATTTATCATGTACTCACCCTTTAAGAATTTCAATTCGACTATTTGCTGCCTTAAACCTGCTGAATTGCTGTTTTACCCTATGGGGGATATCCTGGAATCAATTTGGAGTTGTTTGGCGACATCCTGAAAATTGAGTTATTTTTGGTGAGTAAACTCGAATCTAATTCGATTCAAATTGAATTCGAGTTGAGGGTCGATCCCATTCACCTGAATTTGAAAAATTTTGATTGGTCATTTTTTTACAAATTTCGAGTTCATGGGAGTTTATGGCAGTTTTTACAAACTCCCGTGAATTCGAAATTCATAAAAAAAAAATTACCAATCGAAATTTTTCAAAAAAAATCAAATCTTTCAAATTCAAATATCTCCCTAGAGTAATCAAAAAACTATACACAGATGACAACCTCCATTCTTTCATACAGTACCATAATGTCTTGTATCCTAACCAATTTAACCTCCCGAGTCTCTCTATTGTACAATCAGATGTGCTGCCAAGAAAAAATTACCAAATTAAACTCATTAGTCCTATTTATAATGACTGGTACTATGGACAGCCTGAGGTTTCCAGATCTGTTACTGAATTGTAATTCAGTATCAGAACACCTGTGAATGAGCAATCTTATCTGTAAAACACAAACTAATTTAAAGGAGAACTAAAGATCAACAAAGAATTAGGCTAGAATTGTCACAGTTTTATTTTTACTTCTGTCCCAACCCAAACCCAAGATGCCCACTGTAGCTCCCCAAATTTTCTGCAGATTCAGAAGTTCTAAAAACAATGCAGTAAGCTCTGTACACAAAATACAGCATTTTGTAGTCTTACTTTTTAGGCTTTAGTTCTCCTTTAAAGTGCATCTCAAACCACTCTTTTAGTAATATACTTGAAAGCACAATTGATTTAAACAAGCACTTGAAAAATCATGAAGATTCATCTCTGCCAGTTTTCATCAATCCCTTAAATAATCCATGAACTTGCTTGGGAGAATATTGACTTCATAACCGCATGTCTGGTGACCAATTCTTCCTGCCTTGCATTGGTTATTACAGATCTGATGTTATGTTTTGGAACCATAGACAAAGAGCTTAATACAGTGATACAATGAAAATAAAATGTATCTGGCATCTACAACCCCACAAAGACAATATATATATATATGTATGTGTGTGTGTATGTGTATATATATATATATATATATATATATATATATATATATATATATATATATATATTTGTGTGTAGGGTGGCACAACGCTTTAACTGTTGAGTACCCAGGTGCACAGAAAAACCATGTATGTAGCATTCAAATGCTATATAGATAGATAGTAAATGCTATGACACTTGTTACAATTTGTTTTCTGTGTGTTATAGTTCATCACAGTGTGATTAGATTTTGAACCTATTGGTTTATATGATTAACCTGTTTCACTTTACAGGGTTGGGTTTCCGGTCATGTTGTGCCGGGTCATTCACATTATTGGGTAAATGCTTGTGGGTTTTATCTGTTTATTCACAGGTGATTTTATTTGGGATTTGTGGTCTTGTGAAAGGTCTTAGGAACAGACCGAAACGTTAAACCCCTGTTTTTAAATAAAAATATGGATTTTTAAATAATTTTTGAAAGGCTCCCCGAGTGCACCTTCATTTTTGGATGTTTGTAAGAAGTTACAGTAGGTAGCACCGTGGTCATTCCATTTGTGGTTACAGTGTGCTGAACATATTGGGAATATATATATATATATATATATATATATATATATATATATATACTTCGTTCAGCCAGCACTCGCATCAAATGGTACAAATTATGCCTGGGTGCAGTATCAAAATATAATACTAAACTGTTGGAATGGAACCGCACTTACAGGTCTTCAAAATCAAACACATTTATTTAAAAAAATGAACTAATGTTTCAGCTACAAATCTAACCTTTCTCAAAGGGACAAAGATTAAAACCACAAAGCCTAATAAACCCACCATGGCAGGAAAGAAAAAGGAGTGGCGTCATAACAATGTCACTTCTGTGAGACAAAACACATGCATAATACAAAATCAGCACAAATAATACTAACGTATATAACCAGTAGTCCATTTTTTGAATAAATATGTTTGATTTTGTACAAGACCTGTGAGTTTCCATTACAACAGTTTATATATATACATAACAAAAAAACGAGGTGCACACCAGGAGCCTTTTTTAGAAAGTTAAAAAATCTCTTTCTTTATTTAGTACATCTTTAAAAACAGGTCAACGTTTCGGTCTTTGCCTAAGACCTTTCTCAAGACCATGACGACCCTTTAAAAAGTTTTATTACACACACTGTGCACTGGTGCAAAATATAAGATGTCCATTTTTTTTTCCAGTGACATCCAGTAACATGAAGTTGCTTAATCATTTCACGGGTTCACCAAAGTATTATTAAATTAGCAATAGCATACATTTTTGGTACAAGAACCTTTATTTTTCTCACTGAGCATTTTTCCCATTAAAGGTCAGTATACTCCCTTGTTCAACATGAGGGCTTGTACTAAACATACTTTTGGCTCATTGTTGTAATTACAGAAAATCTACGGTTTGTTATTTCTTGAACAAAACAGGACAAACTGCAGCTACTCCATGTTTGCTCCTTGCTAGGTAGATAATAAGAAGAATAAGAATACAACACCCACCATTCACCTTTGTTGTGGCTGTTTTGTTAGCAGGAGTCGATTATCTGTAAACTGGTAAACTAGTTATCTACATCTCAAAGACCAAACATGGAGTAACTTCAATTTTTTTTAGCTCAAGAAATAAGAAAAACCATTGGTTTTTCATGATTAAATCAACAAGCAAAAAATACTGTATGTGCAATTCAGAACAAGAAGGTATACTTGTCCTTTAATGATTTGACTATGATCCCACAAATTGAGTCCTGGCACAACCAGATTTCTGGAATAAGAACTTTTTAATTGCATACAGTGAAGTGTTTTCATGTTAACAATTACTACAGAGAACCTCTGTTTTAAATTTAACAACAGCTTTAGGACTGCTTACCTAATTACTATATCAATTAAGATTTACGTTAAGGTAGCATATTTCCAATCAGCAGTGCTTTTTTAAATCAGTCTGCTTAATGTACCATGACTTAATCACCTATGGGGGGTGGGGACTCATGTTTGATAGCTTTATCATCATTTGGAACATAACTAAATTGCCTCATTAACATAAAAGGGGGTCTGTCCCCTTGTGAGTGCTTTCCTTCATTGGAGACAGTTGGGAGAAATAAACACTTGCACATCATCTCATTCATCTGATAATTTTAAGAGGGATCCACTTATCTTTAAAATTGTTTAGCAGAATTGATATTAAATTGATAGGATTTAATTCCCACCATCTTAAAATGCAGATATTTGCAGCATCTGTCAGATTTAGCAGAGTAGCAGTCATTAGACATTGGATAAGGTATGCCAGGTATAGCAAACCCATAGCCATCTGCTAACTTTGTGTGGGAGCTGAGGGTGTTTTTGTATGGTAATGTTAGACTTGTTATGGATGGATATGCATATGCTGTTCTAAATATTAATGCATGCTAGAATCTCAGATTTTCCCCTGAACCTAAAAGAGGAACTATAGCGAAAATAAAAATGTAATATATGCTTTCATAATGAAATAAGAAAACTTCTAAATACAATCAATAAACATGATGTACTGTCTCTGAAATAATCATGTTTATCTTCACTATTCCTCTCTCAGCATCTGTTTCTCTTCATTCTGTCTTCATGCAGGAGTTGTGTGTCTGATAATCATTAACAGTTAGATCCAATATATCTTCTAGGGGGGCTCCATTTGCCTAGAAGATGTATTCGAGCTCACTATATCAAAATCACCAGAAATTCTGTCTCTCTACATGCATAATTTGTGCAAAAGGCAGTTATTTTGTTAGATTTTGTTTGTACTGGAATCAGTTATTTGAATAAGCTCTAATACATCTGCTAGGAAAGTAAGCCCTCCATATTAGGTATATTGGATTTAATTGTCAATGAATATCTGACACCCAACTGCTGCATGAAGAAAGAATAAAGAGAAACAGATGTTGAGAAAAGGATAGTGAACATAAACTTGATTATTTCAGAAATGATGCAGAATATTTAATTGATTGTCTTTATTTCAGTAAGCTGATGCTTAAATTAAATTTTAATTTTCACTATAGTTCCCCTTTAAAAGTATCTTTCATTCTAATATATCCTTTATATCTGTCTGAACTTCTTGGAACATTTATAAATTTACCTGAAGCTTTAAGCCAAATACCCAGAAGCAACAGCCTCTGTAAAGGTTAAAACAATATTTGGTTTGAGAATGGGATGAGCCTTACTCAGTTCTGTGACTACAACCACATTATACTCTTTGGCATAAAATGATCATTATGTACACCACTTACAGTATATGAGTGTGGAGCAAAATTTAATAATCATAAAACAACTCACAATAATTTTAAGACTCATGCTATCAGTAATGAAATTTTCAGAAAGATTGAGTTTGTCAAATGTGTGAAATTTTGATAGTCCTAGTTTTTGTACTGTTCTGTCTGTTGAATTTCCATTGTAACTATGACTTTGGTCTGATGAACTATTTGACATATTGGGACAGATATATTGAGAAAATGTTATTTTATGGTTTATCACTTGAAAACGTATGGGCAAGATTTAATTTGAGGAGACACAACTTTTCTCCTAATGCAGGTCCTGTTTTTCCATAGCCTTCAAATAGTTTTCATGTGATGAACAGCGACATAAGTTTTTCTCTTTGAATGGGAACATCTGGAATTTAATTAGGACATAAGCTTTTCGCATCAAATTGAAAACAAAGAAGATTTAGGGATATGTGTATCCTCACCACATATAGACCATCTTCTTTGTATACATATAACATCATACATGTTTCAATAGAAAGCTGTCTATTAGTAGCCTCTCCAACCAAAAATGTCACCCTCCTCCCTGGTCTAAGTCCTTACTGATTTAGATGGGAAGCTGATAAATCCTAAATAATAAATCAATGTGATTTTTTTCCAGATAATTTAAAATCAATTGTGATAGGCAACACTGATTAAAATTAAGTTTTAGACATTTATAGTTAATTATAGAAGTCTACAGAGCAACAAAGCAACACCAAGTAGAAACATCAAAACTAGTTGTGATCATTTTTGGATTTTTTGCTTTGCAACAAGCAAATCTGATTTGTTTGCGTGAATTATTGCACCAGTACAAATTTGCCAATTTTGTGAAAGTCACCTTACATATTATTAATACTATCAGACAGCACTACAGGAACATCAATACATAAGCGCTAACATTGGTGCTCGGTAGGTTTTAGGTGGGGAAGTAGGTGGTCGAAGTTTTTTTTAAAGAGACAGTACTTCCACTATCAAATGGTCTATCAAATGGTCGAATAGTCGAATGATTTTTAGTTTGAATCGTTCAATTCGAAGTAGAAGTCGTAGTCGAAGGTCGAAGTAGCCAATTCGATGTTTGAAGTAGCCAAAAAAAACGTAGAAATTTGAAGTATTTTTCATTCTAATCCTTCACAAATTTTTCAACAGGGGAAAATTATTATAATAAACAAGTTTCAGTGAGTCATGCAACCAACAATATCATTAAGCACCCCTGATTACATCATTAAGCATTGTTTATAAGGATATAATTCATAGAATATTCACGGATCTTGTATAATATTGCTTTGCAATAATGAAATCTAAGACTGCAGTGGACAGGTGTAAAGCTTAATATATACTATTTTATAGTGATACAGAATAAAGAAAACCCTCAAAGTCAAATGATCAAGAATTTAAAGTGTGTGTTTAGGGAGGATTGAGAATATGAGGCAGAAATAATGTAAATTTGAAAAATTTGCTGCAGGTCATATGTTGGATAGATAGTTTACATAACTTACACAAAATAATATAAGAGCTGTTCAAAAGGAAAGCTTTGGGCGATAAAAGTTTGTAACTCACTGCAATGAGCTCAGGGTGTTTAGTAAAAAAAACATTAAGTTATATGGAGATAGAGGCAATGAACAGCCAAACATTTAGTTAAGACATTTTGCTCTAAAGCTATCTAGTTTTTAATTTCCTTGTTTTCATTTTACTGTGCTTCTGTACTAATTACCGTTTATTTTCTGCAAGGCATGTACTGTACTGTATAAGAGTATAAAATTACAGCAATGGTATATACAAAAGGTGCAGTAACAGACTATACAACCAAGTTGTAAATTCAGTTCACATCCTGAGCTTATAATATTCAAGATTTATTCCACAAGACAGAGGTTGGATGTAGTAAAAGTCACAATACTTGCACCAGGTCTTGTTACCCCACATTAGAATTCATTGGGCTTTGAAGGCAAAAGATAATTTGTTGGATTTTTTGCAAACAGGTCAGCTTTTATTACATTAGGCCATGGATGTGGTAAATGCATATTGGCTACATTTATATCTATAAATTAATGTCTATTCAAACTCTTAAGATTTAATTTTACTTGAGGAGCTTGTCCAAGGGTACCTAAAATGCATGTGATGCAACCTGTTATTTTTTTTCATTTCATCAGATGTCTTGGTAAATTGATAAAATACTATAACTCTTGATATTGACATCAGTACAACACCTGCTAAACATAACAACAATTGTAATTAACCCTTAGGCTCTTCCTCCTATTCCAGATTTACATAAAACCAACCAATAACACAGCACCTGTTGACTTTCTATACCCTGTATAAGTGTTTTTTTTTTCAATAAAAACCTACAGTGCATCTAATTTAATCAAATTTCCAAACTGAATCGCTGTACTCCTCAAAAAAGGTTTTTTGAGTGGAAAAAAACAGAAAAATGAATACAGTGTAGTAAACGTAATTAGTATGGCACCAAACACGTGTTTAGTGTTATTTGATTAGTGCACCCCAAAGCGTCTCATTAATTGTGACGAGGAGTGAAGAAAAGGCACATGAATCATGTGGTTTGTTATGGGTGATAGAGAAGGTCTAGTCAATACCCATACTATAATCCACAGTGATCCCAGTGGTCTATTATACTCACAGACAGTAATTGGTTAAAAGCGTGTATCAAAAAGATATTCCGTCCCTTCTTCCAATTCTCCCTTTCTCCTTCATGGGCAATAAAAGGTAGCATGTGTAGAAGCATAAAAAATCTTTTAATAAACAAATAAAATTGCACTCACAAGCATATGGTTTAGGTTCACATTAAAATCAATAACTAGCAGCTCTATGGCGGTTCAGTGTCTCTTTTTCGTCTCTCCAAGAGACATCCCACTAGATCATTTACCATGTAACCTGTACTCCAACCTTTTAAAATATTGAGAACTTCGATTTGTTGTCTATTTAAAAATACAAGCCTCCGACAGTCAATTGACCAATACCAATATTGTCCTATTATGAAAATCTTTAAGAGTCAATTTAGGGATTCACCAGATCCAGGATTTGGAGTGGGATTCAGCTAAATCTTAGCACATTTTGCAGAAATCAGAATCTGTTAAATAGTAAGGGCAAGATTTATCAAAATGTTAGATTAGAGCTCACCACAGTAAAATGCCACCGCTTTCTATTCATTCCTATGCGATTTTTAGATGCATACTTAACAATGGGTGGAAGTTTGAGTTCACCACAAAGTTATGGCAGTTTACTGCCATGCACTCTTATTTTTACATTTTGAGAAAATCTGTCTCAAACCAAATCTGGCCAGGATACTTTACATCTATGTACAAATGAATGCAACAAAGGTTTTGTTCTCACATGATGCAATTTTTATTGTTTTCATAACCAAATATGCAAATGATGGTTCAGTATTTGGTCAAATCTTTCGCAGAGGATTTCTGTATCAGTGCAGCACTAATTTGCACTTGTGGTCAGAATAAGGATAAAAGACGTACTTACAGAGCTGCTAGCAATCCATGATTGAAGAAATTAAAATAAATATGATTAAGAATGAACAAAGTTCGGAAACAGTGATCTTATCATTAATTTATATATATATATATATATATATATATATATATATATATATATATATATATATAGGGAAAGGTGGGTACAATCTGCACACCTTCAAATACATCAAAAAACCTGGGTGCTCTGGTTAAATAATAGATAGAAATTGCACGTGGTACCGGCACTCACAGGGTTTGCATGAAAAATCAATCGTTCAATATGGTTAAATAGGAAAAAAAAGGAAAAAAAAAGGGGTTTATTGAATCCTGGATTCAATAAACCTTTTTTATATATATAAATTGCCGGTACCACGTGCAATTTATATATATATATATATATATATATATATATATATATATATATATATATATATATATATATGGCCCATACAAGAGTCCTCTGCACTCAACCCATTATCAATATATTTAAGACAGAGACATTTTGTGCATACTGCTACTAAAAAATGCCTTACCCTTTATACAAAACAGGGATTGTTTGTCCATATATTGCAATATATTTAAGCTGGCCAACTACGTCAAAGTCATCCCATATCTGGCCAGTCCTATGCTCACTTTTCATCTGATTCATTAAGGATTCTATTACTTCATTTTACATTTTACAAAAGGGACTAGTTTTACCTGCAACTTACTAGCTGCTTTCAAAGTAAAACTCCCAAACTTGGCTGCCCTTTTATTAGACACCAGTGGGATCACCTGACTATAGCTGGGAAGAGCAATATATTTTTTTCTTTCTTTAAAAGAGTGCAGTTTACACACTTTTTGTGCTTCAGGATTTCTGCATCCCTACTTTAATTATACATGTAATAATTGCATTATTAAAATAAATTATATTTATTTTATATCTTCAGCTTTTAATCGAATCTAGCCAAAGATTCCACATAAAAAGATCTGTAAGACTGCATACATACTATTATTAAAACTGCACTTGTAAAATGCATTTAAGGGACATAGGGGCAAATTCACTAACCTGAGGAAATTCGCCAGCGCCAGCTTCGCTCACATCGCCACACTTTGCCAGGCGAAAATTCACCAGGACAACGCTAATTCACTAAAATGTTCCGTCCAGGGCGCCAAACAATAGCGAAGTTTCGATAGCGTTAGTTTGGCAAGCAAAGCGAAGTTGCGCTAGCGTTGCCTAATTTGCATACGGCGGGAAGTTAAATTTCAATGCATGTATATGTTGCAGCAAATACATTACATTACACAAGCCCAGTGAACCTTAATAAAATAAAATAAAGTTGTTATAATGCCCTACACATGAGCCCACTGTATAGTTTATGTGCCATATGTTAGGAAATGTAGGGGGGAAGACGTGCACCCTGCAAAAAATTTACGATCTTTTGCAGCCTATTACCCTGAAAAACTGAAAACTGTTTTTTGGGACTTCAATTTTTTTTTGAGGAATTCCTATCTACTCAATTGCACTTCACCTGGTCTGAGGTGGCAAAGGCAAGTCTGGCGCAAGAGGTAACATTCAGTAAAATCCGCATCTTAGTGGATTTGCAAGAGCAAAAATTGGCCAGAGCAAAAATTTGCCTGGCATTAGAGTGTGAAGTAGCGCCACAATCTCCTTCGCTAGCGAATTTACACCAGCATTCACTTCACCCTTTAGTAAATTTGCACCATGGTGTTTGAGTGTCCCTTGATTGTACCACAAACTGCTTATTAAAGGAACAATAACACCAAAAAATGTACCGTATATACCCGCGTATAAGCCGAGTTTTTCAGCATCCAAAATGTGCTGAAAAAGTCTACCTCGGCTTATACGCGGGTCAGCGGTACCGGACCCGAATTGCCGAGATTGCAGTCACTTTTAATCATTCCTATACCAACAGTTCACTTGGGGAGAGACTGCAATATCCCACAATGCCCTCTGTTGGTTATATGAAAGATTAACAGTGACTGCAATATCACACAGCGCCATCTGTTGGTTGTATGAAAGAATAACAGGGACTGCAATATCACACAGTGCCATCTGTTGGTTGTATGAAAGAATAACAGAGACTGCAATATCACACAGCACCATCTGTTGGTTGTATGAAAGAATAACAGGGACTGCAATATCACACAGCGCCATCTGTTGGTTATATGAAAGATTAACAGTGACTGCAATATCACACAGCGCCATCTGTTGGTTGTATGAAAGAATAACAGTGACTGCAATATCACACAGCACCCTCTGTTGGTTATATGAAAGATTAACAGTGACTGCAATATCACACAGTGCCCTCAGTTGGTTATATGAAAGAATAACAGTGACTGCAATATCACACAGCGCCCTCTGTTGGTTATACAAAAGATTAACAGTGATGGCAATATCAAACAGCACCCTCTGCACATGGTAGTGGGACAGTGGGACAATGCACACAGTAATCCGTTTGGCAATTCTCCGTCACCATCAGCTTTGCAAAGAAGTCCGGTTGATCGCTGGGGGGGTCGCTTTGGCAGAATGTGCGCTGCTGGGAGACAGGGCTGAAGTTGTGTCTAGGCTTATATGCGAGTCAATAAGTTTTCCCAGTTTTTGTAGGTAAAATTAGGTACCTCGGCTTATACACGGGTCGGCTTATACACGAGTATATACGGTAAGTGTTTTAAAGTAATGAAAAAAAAAAAAATATATATATATATATATATATATATATATATATGTTTGCTTCAGAAACACTACTATAGTTCATATAAACAAGCTGCTGTGGAGCAATGGCGGAAATTGAAAAACGGACAGGTTAACTAATGGATAACAGATAACACCATTAGACAGACAGAGCTTATCTGCTATCTGCTGTGTAACTTGAGCTTTTTCTTCTTTGAATGGCTGCCTCCATTGCTACACAGCAGCTTATTTATATAAACAATAGTAGTGTTTCTGAAGCAAACACAACAGTTTTACCAGTGCAGGGCAACACTGCATTATATTTTCATTACTTTAAAACACTTTTATTGTTTGACGTTACTGTTCCTTTAAGCGAGACAGAGCTCTGGAGGCCAATCTTCATTCCCCATAACAAGTATAGGCCCCACATCCACCAAATGCAGTGTATTTTGAATGTCTATTACAAGTGCAATATAGTACAGGTAGCCTGGAAATATTTGCAGAGGTTCTGCCAAAGAACAATCGTTGAAAATAATGAATGGAATAGGATAACATCTTCACCATAGCAGTGAAAAGCTTGAGCTGGGTAGAGGTTAAGATATCTCAGTTTGCAGCCTTAGGATTTCAGACGAGATGCAAACAGAAAGCTATGGGAGGGAGATTAAGCAAGCAATACACTTTCTTACATAAATGGGATCATTTATTATTGCTTTGAACCATTTTAAGAAAAAAACACATACAGTACTTCACAGACAGAAAATACAGGGGGGGGGGGGTAAGCAAAATAACAAAAAAGTCAATTTAAATGAAGGCTTGTGGTTTGAAGTACGTATATAAAATTACAGGTCTGTACTTAATTATAGAATGACTTTCTGCTAACATGCAGTACGTTATATCTGTTAGAGGAGAGTTAGAGGGCACTGATACTTTATTACTAGTGGTTGATAAGTGTTTTTTCCCACAATACTGTTTCCCCAGAATTTCAGCATAACTGCAGCAATTGAACATGGTGCAAAACATGCAATAATACCAATGCAAAAATTGCATCTGTTTGTGGAGGGCATGGATATTCACTTACACACCCCTTTATTTAACTAGTTTTTTCGGGGGTGCAGTGTGTAAAGAGAGCCTTATATTTGCCCCCTGGTTACGTGCAGGATTTCTTTGCAAGAACTTACAGTAATAGTCCAAATGTATATAATAACTTTATTATATAAAATTCATTTTTGTTGGTTGAAAACAAATTAAATGTTTTTTCATTTTATAGATCCACCAATTTTCCCTTTTAAGGATCTTTTTCATGGTATCATTTCTCCAGCATGGTTGCATGGTTTTTAGTCCCTGTTTCTACAAACTTCCATTTGGAGTGTTTTGTTCATACATGACCCCTGTCCAACATGGCTCTGTTTGTTCTATTCCATAGCATTTGACCCCATCATGATTCTTGTCATGTATCACCTTGAGATTGTTTTTACCAAACCATTCCTAATATTGCCTATATGTTTTCCTAACCCACCACTAATACATACTGTAGATGACACCATTGGCTTTATATTTGATACACGACTTTTCATCTGTTGTTTTACAGCCCGGGTCTTAAACTTGTATGATTTACATAGTACAGAGGGATAATAGCACTTCAGGCTGTTTCCCACTGTTCTCCTTTTTGGGAGCGGGATGCGCTATTAAATAAATTCTGTTTTAAAAAGCTTCTTTTAAATATAGCCTCTGTCTATTCTGGCAGTCCAGTACTTACCGGTAACTCCTTATCTGCACTTAGCACATTCCAGTGTTTTTGTATAATTGTATTAATTTTATGAGCCTGTGGATTATATTCTGCCACAAAGCTAATCTTTCTTTCATATATTTCTTCCGATACCCTATATGTTAACCAGTCTCTTCCAACTGAGCTGCTTTCTCTTTAGCTACTTGTATAATTTCTTTATTCTACGTTCTTTCTTGATATTTCAGTCTTAATATTTTGTGCTCGTTCTTCAAAAACTTCACAATAATCTCCCCCCTTATACTGACTGTAGGGTATATTTTAATAAATGGAAGGACAATTTCAGTGTCTCAAGGTTTTGTGATATAGGTACGGCATCTGTTATGTGGGAACCCATTATCAAGAAATCTGCAAAATATTGCAGGACCCGCAGTATCCAATTAACATTTTCATTTTTGACTCATTTGCTGTTCCATCAAGTGGCTTTCTACTGTTTAATCAGACACAACCAAGGTAAATGGACTAGTGCCACTGCAACCATTGATCTTTGACCCTGACTTTCCTTTGCAGTTTTATTTAATCGTATATATCATAATATTGGAAGTGAGGCAACTGATAAAGCCAATATGCATCAGAGGCATGATAGAACAGTTAGACAGAGCGACCAGTGACCAGTAATAGTGACATTATAAACACTTCACTGTTAGCAGCCCACATGCTCAGCACCTTGCTATACGCATACAGGTAACCTGCTATACAAATAATGGATTACTAAAAAATGTTTGAGGTTACCTAATTCCCCTCTAAAATAAATATACGATCAGAAAATTGCTTGTTGTTTTGGTAATGAAATGTTACATTCTGTATTTAAACTTGTTTTATTAGCTATGCTGGCTTACTCCTTTCAGCTGGCTAGGAAATAAATAGTAAGCACTAGAGTAAATTAACAATCCATTTGTCACAATTAAACAGCAAAGTGTTTTCTTTATACATTTAGCCTTTTCTAACATTAATCTTTCATTTTGCTTCTCACTTCCAATCCATAGCTAATTTATAAAAGCACTTCTGTAGCCTGCGTTTATTGATTCTAGAGCAACCCTGTCTGTTGGAAGGCACAGTTTCCTGATTCCTCCTCCATCAGCCTTAGACATTTATAAACTATTATAACAGGTATTGAATGCAAATTATATAACCACTATTGACATTCATTTTACTTTTGGTTGCAGATAATGATATTATTGACGGCACTATACACTGGGGATACACAATATTCTGCTCCACAGCTGTTGCAGGAACTGCATTTCCACAATGCTCTGAATATGAATTGTAACCTAACAATCCAACAGATGTGCAGCTGTTTTACTAAGTTCCTATCTGCTATTTAATACTATCTATTTAAAGTGTTAGTCTAATGCCACACTGGGGTATCCCTGGCAGTCCCATCCATGAATTGTCTTTTTCATGGCTCTAGTGAGCCCCAGCCTATGCCAACATCTGCCACAGGCAGAGAAGTTTCCATTCTTTTGATTAGGAAGCCATGATATGTCCTGTTTTGACTGCCAATGTCATATTACTTGGTCTGGCAAAGAACAGTGTAACTGGTTTATCAAATGACCCAGGGCTGGCCAAGAAGGGTAAATGTTTTTAAAATGATTCTCTATCATTTATATTTATATATCAGCAGACAAGTGAATGATAATGAGTTGCCTTTATTAATCATTCAAAATATAATCTTTATTATGTAATTCTGAAAATGCTGCATTGTGAGGAAGAACATGGCAATTTCCAAATGTATACTATGCTCCTTCCACTTCATGATAAGGCTTTTTATTTGCTGCTAACTAGATTTAAGAGTTTTTAAGATTACAAGACCATCAAGGTTAATCTCCTTGGTCATATCCACTTGGTATAAGTCTGTTGGAGTTATGTACCTCTCTGTTTCTGTCTGCATGCTAAAATAAAGGTGAAATTAACTTTTTAAAGACAAAATTATTTAGATAATGAAATGATCACTGTTTTATCTGTATCATTGTGTGCTTAATGCAAGAATTACTCATCCAGCCTGCAGGAGAGATCCAAATGATCACTGTTGTATCGGCATCATTCAGTGTGTGCTTAAAGGGCATGTAAAGTCTAAAATAGAATAATGCTAGAAATGCTGTATTTTGTATACTAAATATAAACATGAACTTACTCCACCACAAGCCTAATCAAACAAATAATTTATGCTTTCAAAGTTGGCTACAGGGGGTCACTTTGTTAAACATCTTTGCAAAACTAAGACTGTGCACATGCTCAGTGTGGTCTGAGCTGCTGAGGGATCGTCATAAACAAAGCTGCTTGAGTTCTGCATGGCTGGGAAGTAAGGTGAGGGCTCCCCCTGCTGTTCATAAGTATGATTGTTTCCCTGCTCAGCAGTTAGGGACCATCTGACAATTTCTATCCAAAGCAGTAAATGAAGGGAGAATTTCACTGCATGCAGTCAGAGTTCTTATAAAAATGGTACTCATTTTTTAATTAAAGCATATTGCAGATAGGTTTCTTTTTCATTAAAGAAAATAAAAACGGGATTTTATTTTTTTGCCTTAACATGCCCTTTAATGCAAGGATTACACACCTGCAGTGGAGATCCAAATCCCATCCTCGTCACCATTTGTTGTATATGCATAATTTAGTATGTGCTTAATTCAAGGATTACACATACAGCCTGCAGTGGAGATCCAATTTTTATTCATTGTACAGTTTTCATTCCTTCCACTGCTTACTGAGATTCAATGTTGATAAATGTAAAGTCATGCACCTGGGATGTAAAAATATCCAAGCCACTTGTACCCTTAATGGGACTGCACAAGGCAAATCCATTATGGAAAAGGACCTTGGAGTCCTTGTAGATGATAAACTTGGCTGTAGCAAGCAATGCCAGTCGGCAACATCAAGGGCAAATAAGGTCTTGAGCTGTATTAAAAGGGGCATAGAATCACGGGAGGAGGGGGTCATTCTTCCACTGTATAGAGCACTAGGCCCCATCTAGAATATGCCGTACAGTTTTGGTCTCCATCACTCAAACAGGACATTATTGTATTAGAGAGGGTACAGAGAAGGGCAACTAAGCTGGTAAAAGGTATTGAAAATCTTAGCTATGAGGAAAGACTGGCCAAATTGGGGGTGTTCACGCTGGAGAAGAGGCGCTTAAGGGGTTATATGATGATTTGTATGTATAAATATATAAGGGGATCATATAATAATCTCTCTAATGTTTTATTTACCAGTAGGTCTTTCCAGCTGACACAAGGTCACCCATTCCGATTAGAAGAAAAGAGGTTCCGCCTAAATATTCGGAAGGGGTTTTTTACAGTGAGAGCTGTGAAGATGTGGAATTCTCTCCCTGAATCAGTTGTACAGGCTGATACATTAGATAGCTTTAAGAAGGGGTTGGATAGCTTTTTAGAAAGTAAGGGAATACAGGGTTATGGGAAATAGCTCATAGTCCAAGTTGATCCAGGGACTAGTCTGATTGCCATTTTGTACTCAGGAAGGAATTTTTCCCCCTCTAAGGCAAATTGGAGAGGCTTCAGATGGGTTTTTTGCCTTCCTCTGGATCAACTGGCAGATAGGTAGTTAATAAAAAAGGTTGAACTCGATGGACATGTGTCTTTTTTCAACCTTACTCACTATGTTATGTTATGTTACTATGTTACTCTCTCATGCCATACTCACACTTCCTGTTCCTGTCTTACCAGTCTGCCTCTCTGCCTTAAGGGTACACTGTAACTTAAACAAGTGGAAAGTTGAAATTATCACTGGGTTGCTCCAGGTTACATAGATACCATTATATTTATTGGGATTGCGTTGTACAACTCCATGGGGTTCACATGCAGTAAAAATAGTTTAAGTATCTTGGCACACAGGCCTGATTTGTTTTTTGCATGTAATGTGAATGTGACTTGTACTTTTTCCTGGTTCTAGTTCAAGGAATCAAGGGCTCAACCATGTTCATAAGGAATATATATAAGTAATGTTCAAATCAGATCCAGTCATTTCTGCAGCAATCATAAATGGGGCTGTATCCTTAACTGTGAAGATAAAGTTTGCCAAAAACATTAAAGACAGGTTGATAGATTATTCTGATTGTCTAATGATACTGGCCAAAGGCACTGCACACAGATATAAACTGTGCTATGTAGTACATAAATAATTAGCATAAAAACATAGGTGCTTTCCAGGGGCACATTATCCCAGAGCTGGTGATTCACTTGAGTCATTCTCTAGTAGGCATATTAGATCCTTAACTTCCTACAGGTCAAGATCGAGCTCCAAATTAAGGAAAGGCTGTCTCCCATTTTATCCAAATAATCTAAATGTTTAAAATTATTTCCTTTGTCTCTGTAATAATAAAACTGTACTTTGTAATTGATCCCAACTAAGATATAATTAATCCTTATTGGAACTTAAACTGGAACTTAAACTGGCCTGTTAGGTTTATTTAATGTTTACATGATTTTATAGTAGACTTAAGGTATGAAGATTCAAATTATCTGGAAAGATCCAGACCCATTATCTGGAAAACCCCAGGTCCTATACCTATATGTCTTATAGAGTGAGGGCAGACAGAAAGAATTGATCTCTGAACAGACAAGCATAATTTATGTGCAAAACTCTCACCGGGACAGTTGGCAACATTAGCAATGTAAATGATAAAATTGTTGCCAAAAAAGGTAGCAAAGGTGGCCTGCGATTATTGCCAAAAATGTGGGTTATGGGCTACTCATGGTGGTCCCTGACCAAATGCTACAATAAAATAACCCCTTTAAATTCAGATTTGCTGTAGTGTGGTGACAAAGGCAATGTCAGGCGTGGGAGCAGGTAAATAGTGTGTTCAGGCTATTTTATTTTTGAGCATTTTATCGATGGCATCCATTCACTCTAAACTTAATCTTAAAATTTTCAAATAAATCCATGATTAACACTATTTGGAATAGTACCACTTCAGGTGTACAGCATTAAGAATGGCATTAGCCTATTCACTTGGCACAAATCAGTTGCAACTCTTGGCACAGCCTGACAGGTCCAAGCCCCAGTAATTGCAGGTTTCCCTTGAATCAGTCCATGCACTGCATGCTGAAGGGGCGCATCGGTGCTAGTTGCAAGTTGAATGGTACAGCTTTGCTTTGTGTCTGTGATCTTTGCAAATTGCTAATGAGGTTTGAAATGTTTTTTAAATGAACAAATGTGCACCATTGTAGTTAACAGTTTCCTAATAAAACTAGCTCTCTCGGGGCTTCTGGTTTAGTGAATATGTAGGTACATAAAATTCAGTCTGTTCCTTTGGGATTTTCTATAGGCATAGGAAAGAAGCTGTTTCCCTCTAGTGCAACAAAGGTTCCTACAGGTCTGTAGGTCTCCTACAGTTTAGCAATGAGGTCTATTTAGCACCCTGACATGAAGCAATATACTCACTTAGACCATACTTTAGCAAGAAGGGGAGACTCGTTCTGGGATAAACAAAGTTGCTCTTTTCTTCTGTCCATCAGCACAGCTCTAGAATTCCAATGAGACACTGCCTGCATATTGAGATAGGTGCCAGTTTAAGAGTAGTTAACTTCTAATATTATTAATACAGCGCAAAATATAAAAATTAGCCAAACCGTGAGCATGTTTAGTTCACATATACTGCTGGGCATTAAATTACCTTTAAACCATCCTTTCTAATACTTCTAGATGGTATTAACTAATTCATAAATAGTTTTATTTTTATGAACCAATCCCTTTTATTGCTGGAAGAAAGTATAACCCTTTTAAACTCTGGCCATAATGATTTATATCTTCAAACACAATACAGTATCTACAGTCACTGTTAGAATTAGACACTGTTGAAATTTACTGTAAACTGCTGCAGCTACTAATCAGTTTTCTTCCGAAGGAAACAAGAGCGTTTATGATATTCCATCATTGATTGATACATTTTGGCAGTTCTGCAAACTCCTGGTGGCAGTTATGAGATTACCTGCTATTATAATACGCATCCACATGGATATTTTTCTAATGACTTAGCTCTGCTTCCTAACCCCCTAGACTTTTTACCCAATTTGACCCTTGTTGTTGTTATAATCTTCTGCGGAGACCTGGCCTTATACCACAGTGCTGTAACTCTCAGCTCAGCACATGTTCATGCTCTGCTATTTTCTCTCTTTATCTTTCAGGCAACCAGACAGTAAGATAAATCACCTTTGTGAAATCGACTACATTTTAATTCAGTTATCCTCAAACAAACTCCACATCAAACTTACTTTTAAGCATAAAAGGGCATTTACTAGGTACATAGTTACAGGAGTGAGTTTAGGGAACAAATGCAGGCCTTATAATCATATAGAGGAAAGTATGTACTGTACTAGAAAGCAATCACATGACATATTCCATGTGTTGTGAATGTATTGGCTTCTAATAGGTCAAAGGGAAGATTTAAAGATATACTGCATTCAATAGTGACCTAGGGCCTCGCGTTGGCACAGGGATCGGTGCCAGGACTGTGCGGCCACGGTAGGGCAGACACGCAAAGCATCGGGCGCTGGCTTAGGGGCGCCGCTCGCATAAATCTGGCCCTGCACATCAGTCCAAACATCCTGATATTGCCAGCAGTAAAAATGTTTTTTTTTTCGAAAAGAAGAGTAGAGATGGGCGAATTTTGTTGCCTTGTTTCGCCGTGGAAATGATGGCCATAGACTTGTATGGCACTGTGCGTCAAAAAAATTTCGCCATGCGTCAAAATTTTTTTGATGCCCATAGACTTTAATGGGCGCTGGCAACATTTCACCTGTGATGAAACGGGTCAAATTCGCCCATCCCTAACTGTGAGATCTTAAAGGGATTTTTAACCATAAAATGTATTTTTAGCATGATGTAGAGAGTTATACTGAGACAATTTGCAATTGGTTTTCATTTTTTTGGGGGGGGGGGGGTTTCTGAGTTATTTAGCCTTGTATTCAGCAGTTCTCATTTTGCAATTTCTGCAATCTGGTTGCTAGTGTTCGAATTACTCTAGCAAACATGCATTGGTTTGAATAAGACACTGGAATATGAATAGGAGAGGGTCTGAATAGAAAGATGAATAATAAAAATTAACAATAACAATACATTTGTAGCCTTACAGAGCTTTTATTTTTAGATGGTGTCAGTGACCCCTATTTAACAATTGGCAAAAGTCAGAAGAATAAGGCAAATAATTCAAAAACTATAAAACAGAAAACATGAAGATCAATTGAAAAGTTTCTTAGAATTAAGTGGAACCTGCCACATTGAGAAATAATTCCAAATCCTATTTTATGATGTTAGTCAAGCAAAATAAACTTCACTTACAAATATACTATAAAACGATTAAAATCTTGGGGTTTTTTCACAATCATAACAAGCAGGCTGGTGCCATTTTTTGTTATTAATGCAAGCTTTGCATCATGCTAAAATCTTGTTTAAGAGCCAGAAAGGTGGAACCTGATGGCCACCCATGCACTGGCTGCACAATTAGATGGTGAGGGTGTGGGGAGAGCAGGGACATCTAGAAAGAGCAGAAGGGAAAGTGAAAGTAACTCCCTGCCTGCCTTTATGCATAAGACATAGAAGAGGGGCAGACAATATATGATTGACAGGTTTTTTTAAGCGTTTGTAACAGATATGGATGTTTTATTTATAAAAAAAGAATTTGGGTTTCATTTTTAATTTGAAAAGAACGTTTACTATACAGTTTTTTTTGTCTGGCTGACAGGTCCCATTTAATCATTCAATAATGTATTAAAAGTTATTTTAAAGGTGAACTACCGCTTTAAAGGAATTGTTCAGTGTAAAAATAAAAACTGGGTAAATAGATAGGCTGTGCAAAATAAAAAATGTTTCTAATATAGTTATTAGCCAAAAATGTAATGAATAAAGGCTGGAGTCATTTGATGTATAACATGTCAGTCTGAACACTACTTCCTGCTTTTCAGCTCTCTTTGTTTACACTGACTGGTTACCCTGGTTACCAGGCAGTGACCAATCAGAGACTTGAGGGGGGGCCACATGGGTCATATCTGTTGCTTTTGAATCTGAGCTGAATGCTGAGGATCAATTACAAACTCACTGAACAGAAATGTACCATGTGGCCCCCCTTCAAGTCGCTGACTAGCTCAGAGTTATAGAGCTGAAAAGCAGGAAGTTGGATTCTGGCTGTTTTATTAGACATCTGTTCACTCCAGCCTTTATATATTACATTTTTGGCTAACTAACTATATTAGAAACATTTTTTATTTTGCACAGCCTATCTATTTACATAGTTTTTATTTTCACACTGAACTATTCCTTATAAGACAGGTGCCCTTAATGAATGCAACTACCATTTTAGGACTTAGAAAGTCAATGACTTTATCAGATATGATACATACATTTACAACCTTTTTGTTGTTTAGGCTGATGAGATTAAGCTTGAAGATCTCCATCTATAATCTGTTTCGCCTTCCTCTGAATCATAGTAACATAATAAGTTAGGTTGAAAAAAAAGACACATACAGATGCAGCCACTTTGGTTTGTCTGTTTGACACAGAATAACTAAACACAGATATCCCATTTATCTCATTTAACACAGAAAACTGCGTCACAACATCCCATCTAATTAAAGCATTCACCATTGTGAACAATGGAGCTTTGGTATGCTAATGAAAAGGTTAAATGCATTAAATGAGTTAAGATGACTTATGATAACACAGTTTCTTCAATTACCCCTGAGTCATGACGCATTTAACTCACAAATCCAAGTGGCTTCATCTGTATCCATCAGGTTCAACCATTTATGTCAATGTAACCTGTCTAATCAATGTAACTGCTATTCAAGGAGAAGTTAGGAAGGGAATATTGCTCATGAGGATGCTTTTTAATCAACCACACACTATTGGGGTAATGGGGTTATTTATCAAGGTCTGAATTTATCTCATTATCGGCTGCTACAAACTCCGATCTAAGCCACTCCGGTTTTTAATGCTTATTAATTATTACATTTTCCCAAAATTACCGTTGTGGGAAAAGCTCAGATTTTCATGATTTTTCCTTGAATTTTCCCCGAAACCTCCGAATTTTTTAGTTTTCACTCGAAAGCTCTGAAAACATTGTGAAATTGCCCGAAACCCCCGACACAACCAAAAATCAATGGGACTGTTCCCATTGACTTTTATGCAACCTTGACAGGTTTGAAATGCCGTGTTTTTATATTTTTGGGCTTTTTAGCCCTCGGGGTATAATAATTTCCGAAAAATTTGTGATTTTTTTAAAAGCCTATTATAACACAAAAAATCACGAATTTTTCGGACTTCAGGTATTTTTGGGTATTCGGAGTTTAAATAACCCCCTATGTAACTTTTAAAACAAAAAAAAATTAAAACATTAACACAAAGAAATCAAATTTTTTTAAATTGCATATATAAAGACTTGGGTGTGAAAATAGGTTCAACAGTACATTAGAAATCCAATCCAGTGTTAGAGAGGGTCAAACAGGTGGTCTGCTTGTGGAGCTTTATTTAGCAGTTGGGGATAATTCTTCACAGTTGCCTTTGGTTGGTAGAACCACCTAAAAACTGAAGCAAAACAACCCAAGCAAAGAAGTCAGTGTACATTTAGTCAAGTAAAACACTGCCATGTAAGGATGCTTCCATGTTAGTTATCAAACAAGACAGAATTATTTTTGAATAAGGCATTTGTTTTGTATAGATTTCAACCAGAGAAACCCCCAAGTCTTTATTGATCGTGCACGCTCTGTCTTGAAGCAAAATGACTAAACAATGGTAATGATTACAGAACAAGTTCAAAACAAGACTAGGTATTTCTCTTGGGACGCTCTCAGGCTACTTTTATCATTGTCCTGAATTCAGTCTTAGCCGAAGGCTACATTCAATTTGTTCATGTGAATTGTAAATAGAGCCATTAAGCACCTTGATACAAGAGAAGAAAAATGAGCAAACAATCACGCCAAGATGAGTCATTTTATAGAATGAATAAAAGGATCCTATTCTATTCATTTCAGATGTCTCTGTGCGTACTCTCCGAGGTTCTCAAGGGACATCAATTGGATGATAATGGCAACTTATTAGTTTACTCTGAACATTGTCAAATAATACAAAAAAACTGGAGATTAAAAAAAAATTAATTAAATTCTTATCTTTGACTACAAATTTCCCTTTCAAAAACAGATTAACTCAGCATCATCTGTAACCATGGGACGATTACATCATTTCTAATTTGAACATGAAATGCATCAGCATACAGAATATAGAAAACTTAATGAGTCAGAGCCTGTGATGTCTGTATTAGAAATGTCCTACAGAAGCAATTCCACAATCAAAGCCACTCTAAATTGTGTAACAGCATATGGTGTTTAGATGTGTCGCTGCTTTGCATTTCATGGTGATCAACCTCATTGACATTCTTAACCATCTCCAACTGTCTAAGTAGATAATAAGACGCTCGTTTCAGCTTGCCAACAGGCACACAGTGAAATATTATTTGTACTCTCAGCTATTAATACCTGATATCTTGTTACAACCTCTTTCATTATTGAGAGGCTGAATAATCTGTCAATTACCACTTTTAATGCATAAATATATTTTGGTAGTTCTTTTATTTCACTGCCGCAATCATATTGGTTTCCCCTAATGAATAATAGTATATGGAATGAGTGAATTGTGTAGTGGAAATTGGGTAACCAGCAACCAGCCTTTATTAAGAGCCACATTAAAAAATGATTAATGCATAGCTGCTTTGAAAACGTTATAGCTTTCTCTTAGACGTATTGTAAATTTGGTCCCTTATTAAAAGTAAAGATAGGTTATAGGGTATTAAGTTGCAATAGGAGCTTCACCTGGAGTAATAAATGAGCACAAAATCTGTTAATACGTGCTATTTCTTAACTCTTTTTCCTTCTAAGCCTGGGAATACTTTTCTTTAAAAAACTAAAGCATGTCTTCTGAAACCACAACCTTTATCAAAATACAGACAATATATTTAGACCAAATCATAATAATGGACAAGGCTAACTTGGACTAACTTGGAGGCATCCAACCTTTTTTTTAATAGGAGCGTTTTTTTGCGGTGGGTCCTTTCTCAGATGAAGTCTGTGGAATGAATTCACCATGAATACATGCACACCTTCATCTTTTGAATAAAATATGTATAACAGTTGCCATCAAGTTAGTGATTGAGCCTTGTCTATTATATACGATTCAGTACTACAAAGCATAGAGCAGCTATGGACAATGTTGCACCAGTAGGTAGAATTAGTAGATAAGAAAAAAAAGACAAAATAAAACATTTGAGGTGATTGTGAATAACCTGTTGCATAATTTCCCCCTCTTATAATATTTCTGAATTTGTGTAGTTTTTGAAAACACAAATAAACACATTTTCTCTAAAACAAGGAATACCATAAAAGTTATTAAAAGATTTGAATATAAAAAACAAAAGTTGGAAAAAGCTGAATGATCCACAGAAAAGTACAAAAACCTTGAAGACAATTAGTTGCATAAAATGTTATAATGTTATACACTTTATAAATTTATAATTTTTAGAGAAAGTTAAAATACATGATTTTTCAGAGAAAAACATTTGATTTGTGAACAAAATAGAAATGTGAATGTTAGTAAATATTCCCCTTAGCATTTAGAAAAGTTTACATATCTGATCTCATGCTGTTTGTAAAGGTGCCCAATCACAAGCTGATAAAAGCTGCTGACTAGGTCCCTCCTGTACGATAAAGGGTCCAGGTTTGATAATTCCATAGTAAGAGGTTCCTATAATCCAATGGTTCTCCATATGCCCCAGTGCCAATGATCCTCCACAGCCCCCAGGGCAAAGGATCAGATCAACCTGATGTATGTCAGTGGCCAGTAGATGAAAATGCTATAATCTCTAGTCTATTAGAAAAAAAGTAGACTACAGTGTCATGCTGGGCAACAGGGGAGTGGCTTGCAGGTGGGAGCCTAAGTGCTTAGTAACATGGTGACTCCATGTTTGGTGTTAGAAGAACCAGAATACGGAAATGTGCTCAGAACATGGTTTAATAGGAAACTTGAACAGATGATACTAAAGAGGCAGAAGACAAATGAGAATAGAAGATAAATTAGCATAACAAACCAGAGGTCGGAGGCAGGCTGACAGGAACAAAGGACTAACAGGAATGAAGTGAAGAAAGAGCAGGAACAGGGTAAATCAGGAACATGGGCATAGGGGGCTAGAACACGGAACACAGGAGTCAATGATACAGCAGGACGGATCTGTCTTATATATGGCATTGATGACAAGATTACTGACACCTGGCCTTAACAAAATTAGAGATGGAGACATAGGGGCAAATTCACTAAGATTCGTAGTTGCGCCAGTCGCAACTTTGCCGCACTTCGCCAGGCGTAGTTTCGCCAGCGCTCTGCAAATTCACTAAAATCCGAAGTTGCACACAGGGGTATCGTAAGGTTGCGAAGTTGCGCTAGCGTTGATTGGCTAAGCGAAGCGAAGTTACGCTAGCGATGGTTAATTTGCATACGGCGCCAAATTCAAATTTCAATGGTGGAATACGTAGAATCACTGAAAATGCCTGGGAAACCTTCAAAACATCAAATAATTTTTTTTTTTTGCTCTACACATGTGCCCACTGTATAGTTAAGTTGCCATGAGTTAGGAAATGTAGGGGGGAAGGAGGGGAGCCCCAAAAATGTTTTCGATCTTTTTCAGCCTATCACCCATAATATAGAAAAAACGCCAGCGTTTTTTGGGACTTAGAAAAAATTTTAACTTTTTTTGAAGCAATCCCTATCTACCCTATTGCACTTCGCCTGGTCTGAGGTGGCGAAGGAAGTCTAGCGTTAAAGGTAGCGTTCAGTACACTGCGCGTGTTAGTGAATTTGCATAGTTACGTCCGTAGCGAAAATTTGCCAGGCGTAAGGGTGCGAAGTAACACTAGCGAATTTACGCCAGCGTTCGTTACTGAATTTGCAAAGTAACGAAAATGCCCAACGCTAGCGAATTGACACTAGCGTTAGGCGCTTCGGCGCTTAGTGAATTTGGCCCATAGAGACTAGCAGAGGCAGCAGCAGTCTAACTGTGAACTGTAAATGCCTCTATTGGCTCATTAGGAAAGTACACAGATTGACTGCCATGCAGGCCAGAGTTCAAATGAGACACAGGGGCACATTTACTTAGCTCGAGTGAAGGAATAGAATAAAAAATACTTCAAATTTTGAAGTATTTTTTTGGCTACTTTGACCATCGAATTGGCTACTTCGACCTTCGACTATGACTTCGAATCGAACGTTTCGAACTAAAAATCGGTCGACCATTCGACCATTCCATAGTCGAAGTACTATCTTTAAAAAAAACTTCGACCCCCTACTTCGCCACCTAAAACCTACCGAACCTCAATGTTAGCCTATGGGGAAGGTCCCCATAGGCTTTCTAGCCAATTTGTGATCTAAGGAAAATCGTTCGATCGATGAATTAAAATTCTTCGAATCGTTTGATTCGAAGGATTTAATCGTTCGATCGAACGATTATTCCTTCGATCGTTCGATGGAACGAATATAGCTTAATCCTTCAACTTCGATATTCGAAGTCGAAGGATTTAATTTTGACAGTCGAATATCGAGGGTTAATTAACCCTCGATTTTTGACCCATAGTAAATGTGCCCCACAGTATGCAATGTCTTGATTATAAGCCTCAAGATTTCAAACTGGACAGTACTATTGTATGTATAGTAGAAATAATGGAATGATAAGATTTCCATGTCTGTTTGTATATATTTCTTCTCATACTTCAGGATGCCACCCTGGGTATGATGTTAAGGCCTTCTACAAACTTGGTTCTTTCCTTAATAAAACTGTCATCTGAAGAGTACAGTATGTCACAGAAACACTGTGTCTCTATGCTGAACCGTTTTAATGTGAAATCAGAAAATCAACCATTTAACTAGACTACAAAACTATGGTAGCTGTAGCTGCCAAGAGAGCGAAAGACAAAAACATTACACACAAATCATGGGGGAGTTAAATTTGATGCTTTGTTATTCTGTTTAGGTGCAAACTCTGTGAGAATAAAATGCTTTGTATTTGTTTTCTGCTATAAACAAACATATGGCAGGCATTTTCATCTTTAGAACTCACATTTGGCAACGTGCCTTCTTAACAGTTAGGTATTCGTATTTTTATTAGTATTTTAAACACTGGGATTGGGAAGGTACTTCTAAAATTGGGAACAATCATAGGAAGACGCTCTTGCCAAGGATATAGGGGTAGATTTATCAAAGAGTGAAGTTAGAGATCTGCACAGTCCGCAGATTGAAATACCGCCTCTCTCCATTTATTTCTATGGGATTTTTAAAGGCGTATTTATCAAATCACCCTTTGATAAATACACCTTTAAAAATCCCATAGAAATGAATGGAGAGAGGCGGTATTTCACTCTGCGGACTGTGCAGATCTCAACTTCCCTCTTTGATAAATCTACCCCATAGTGTTCAGCTGATTGACCTCTGTTCTGCAGTTCTTGAGATCTACTCTTTTGGGTTAAATCTCAGTATATTGGATGATTTGCAGAGAGAGAAATAATGGACCAACTGAATTATTCACATCTTAGGTTATTTCTCAAATTAGGGTGATAATGTTATTAAAACTGTTCTATGATTTTCCCTTAAAGCTGCAAATCTTAGTAATACAGCAACCTTCTATTCTGTGTCCAAGGTAATTTTTACATATGTTAAAAGAACCATAATACCAAAAATTAATGAGAATATCATGTACTGTTGCGCTGCACTGGTACAACTGGTGTATTTGCTTCAGATATCCTATATGACAGGTTCCCACAGAGTAAGCATCAGGACAGCAAAAGTCTCTTAAAGAGAAATGGCTTTTATTTCAGCCGGCAGCAACAGGTACAACATAAAGGCAGTTTTCTTTCCAAACAACAAAAAATTGCTTTTGGCAGCAGTATTAATTCAAATAATAACAAAAGACAGTGCAATTACAGACCTTCCATGCGATGGCTGTGTGTGCACAGACACATAGGATCCTTTGGGTCAAGATCCCAGACACAGTCTTTTCATCTCTCTCAGTCAGATATCTTGAGAGACTGATAAGGAATACTGATTAGCCATATGAGGCTAATCAGACCTACCTGGTCAGTCAGTAGCACGTCACTCTGCTACACTCTACAATAGTTTATATAAACAAGCTGCTGTGTAACCATCGGGGCAGCAATTCAAAGCTGAAAAAGGAGAAAAGGCACAGGATACACAGTTGATAACAGATAAGCCCTGTAGTATACAATGGGATTCTTCAGAACGTATCTGTTATCTACTGTTTATCCTGTTTATGAATGGATGCCCCCATTGTTATACAACAGTTTGTTTCTCTAAACAATAATTGTGTTTGTGAAGCAAATACACAAGTTTTACCAGGGAGGGCAACAGTACATAATTTGTCATTCCATTAAACACTTTCATTTTTTGGTGTTACTTAGGGGCCGATTCACTATGAGTCGAATATCGAGGGTTAATTAACCCTCGATATTCGACTAGGAACTAAAATCGTTCGACTTCGAATATCGAAGCCGAACGATTTAGCGCAAATCCTGCGATCGAAGGATTATTCCTTCGATCAAACGATAAAATCCTTCGAATCGAACGATTCGAAGGATTTTAATCCAACGAATATCCTTCGATCAATAAATCTCAGGCAAGCCTATGGGGACCTTCCCCATAGGCTAACATTGACTTCGGTAGCTTTTAGCTGCCGAAGTAGGGGGTCGAAGTTTTTCTTAAAGAGACAGTACTTCGACTATCGAATGGTCGAATAGTCGAACGATTTTTAGTTCGAATCGTTCGAGTCGAAGTAGTAGTCAAAGGTCGAAGTAGCCCAAAAAACACTTCGAAATTCGAATCCTTCACTCGAGCTTCATGAATCGGCCCCTTAGCATCAGTAAGATTCTAAATGTAAAATGTATTATTTAGTTGACCCCCCCTTTTTAATGAGCATATGCCTATTTATTTACTGCCTGCTCGTTGTCAAGTGGAAGTATATGAACTACAAGTGCTTCAGCATAAATCATGGGGATTCATGAAATGTAAATTGAGCTGCATCATTATTTGAGGGATTTTGCAAAGATTTACACCATGGTTAAGCCAAAGTTCATGCAAAAACTGGTGTCTTAACTGAAACGATTGCATATGTTTGGTATATTTAAATTTTAAGATTTAAATATGTTTAAAGGTGTTAAATGTTTAAGGTTTTACTTTTTTTCTTTATGAAACAGGAGAGTGTCGATTAGTATCGACTGGTGGAGAGTTGAAGATATTTTGGATAACATTAATCATCATACCCAGTTTTCATCTGTGTGAATCCTATAATTGAATGCATTATGAGAAGCTGTTGGCAAGTTACTTACCATGGATGGATGTTATTCTACACTGTAACTGACTATTTTATTATTTTAAAATATTAGATTTTATGGCATGGCAGTATGACCTGTGTTAGAAGAATCATGTGGAAAATAACCCAGACCTCTGTTTTCTGTGATTCTTTGGGCATGCTGTACTATTTTAAATCTGAAAAATGGACATTATACAAATAATGACATAGTGCGCTAGTTTAGTTTCAAATTTTGTCATATACAGACAAATCCATGTTTTAAAGGGAGATTTCTTTTCTTAGCAGCTTTTTGCAGAATATGTCTTGAGGGCAGATCTTTTAAAGTTTAAACTGGTGAATAAGGAAGGATCCTTAGAAATTTTGTTAAGATTTATTTTACAGCCACAAATGTTTTTAATGAACTGACACATATATTAAAGCAGATACCTAAATCAATGTTTCAAAATGACTGCTTTGAACATTGGAACTCCATTTTGAGCTGGGGTGGTAATACTCAGCTGAGCACTCTCACCTATCTGAAACCTTGCTCCCCGATGTGAGTAGAAAGGATTCAGAGAGTTATTGGTCAGATTGCCATTTCATTGGGGAAAATATCATTAAATCATCATCTGGGAATAATGTTACTAAGTGGTAATTAGTTATTATAACTACTTCATACAACTTATCAGTACTTAATAAATCAGGCCGTAAAGTTCTTTGATAGTTGAGTTCAAAGAATTTTTTTTCTGTCTGTATAAATTTTGCTGTCTCACCTTCATAGCTCCCCTCATTTATAATGTTTTCTAGTTTTGTCAATACTGTTAATGGGGGTGGAAATAAGGCCAAAATGTGCATTTTCATGAGTGTAGTAATTTATGTGAATCTGCACTGTGATTTTTTTTTTGTGCAGGACAACAAACTTAGAAAAATGCCAATCCACTACAATGCATTTAGCATAAGAAAAAATGCACATTGATGTCAATGAATTTGGTGTGAAAAAACTTCAGTGCATTTGTTGCGATGAAAAAACAAGAGAAAGAATGGCAATCAACTTCAGTACATTTGGTGCAAGAAAAAAGTCCATTGACTGCAATGCAAATGGCGCATTTCTTTGCTGTTTCATAATTTTTTTTTCAAAATATGTGTGCGTTTTATTATTAATAATAATAATAATACAAATAATAATAATAGTCTGTGCCAAACTATGGCTACAAATATACAGAAAAATGTTGTTGACTTACATGTTACATTTGTGTTAATTTTATCTGCAGCCAATCTGAATTTATTAAAACTGTCTTTAACGGTGTAAGAGCTAGTTATTTTATTTATGGCATCGCCACTTAAGCATTCTAAAGGATCAAATGAAAATTGCATTAAGGTTACACTAGTAACTTAGTAAATAATCAGAAGGGCAACATGACTGCTCGCTGCTGAAAGTAAATACTTCATTCTCCATATTATATGATTGTGTGTTGATAGCTTTCAATTATTGTATAGGAATAAATTATAATATGTAACAAGCCTTGGGTGCTATAATCAGAGCCTTTTCTCATACTGATGTATTTATAGATGTAGCATACAAAATATGGAAAAAATATAAATATACTGCATAGCCACTTATTGTCTTTTGTATTGCCTTTCATATTTTATACCCATTTTACTGTATGAGAAATAGGGCCGTTGGTTAAATGTTGGAACATCACTGTATAAACAAGTACATTATAATTAACACTAAAATCCAGAGATTGTTTCTTAATTGACCTCTGAGTTTAGTTTATTGTTAGTCCACATAATCTGACAATGTACAATACCCTACTGACCCATAAGATCAATAATGTGCAGAAGACTCACAATACAGTTAAGAATTATGAAGCTTGGACCGCTATTCATTTACTGCATTGGAAGACAGATCCTAATTATAATACATTTAATTTAAACAATACAAGCAGTGGCATAGACAGCTATAAGGAGTGCAAGTGGCAACTGTATGGACTAAAAGGGGTGCAACTTTGTGTAACTCATAAATAAACGAGATTTCACATATGTTTTACTAATTAAAATGGTGATTTTACCATTTGTGCTTAGTTTAGCTTTAAAGTACAGTATATATAAGACATAAACTGACTCTTCTAAGCAAGTGCTTGAATGGGGATGGGGGTGAGAGGTAAATACAGGGTTCATGGCACATCTGGCTTCTGTGTTCTAAATGAAGCAAAGCAAGAATGTGTGGCAGGGGAAGTCCATGTGCCACCCACCTCCCCTTAAGGCACTACTTAAAGTTAGAAATTTGATAATCTTATACCAGTGCAACACAGGCACCATAGTGCTCTAATATTCAGATCATTTCAATCAATTTTTAGTGGGCAGTGGGGTTTGAAAAGTAGTCCCATTGCCCCTCGTGAATAAAGAGCTGTAAGGGAGCATTTACCAAGTGTAGGGCAGGGTGCAAAGTGCAAAAAGTGTGAACTTGCTTGAAAAAATTAACTGCAGGGACCTTCATGTGCCCCACTAATACAGTGTGTCTGTGTTTGGCAGAGTTTTATTCACGGGTAGTGATGGGCGAATAAATTCACCTGGGGCAAATTTCTGTGTTTCACCGCCGGCGAATACATTTGCGAAAATACCCCGAAATTTGCCGGCATCAACACTTTCCGGACCCCCGTTGACTTTAATGCCGCCATTGAGTTTCATGATTTTGCGGCAATTTCGCTGGAAATGTGCACATTTTTCGGCAAAACGGGAGGGGCTAATGGAGAAGCACATAGGCACTCTTACTACGTACTCCACTTATGTCTGGGTTAATAGTAAATGACTCCTACATTTCTCCTTAAACCATGTTTCTGATGATGCATTGATAGATTCTTTTTTTTAAAAAATTTTTTAGCGGTGAACACTGCTGCTTCAGTTGTTTTCACATTGCTCCCATGATATTAAGCTGCTGTAAATATATTCCATATTCTCACTGTGTTGGTTGAGAGAGTGTTATGGCTATAAGGCAAATCAGAAAATCACAGCCCTCTTTATCCCTTTCAATTATCCATCCCTCCTGTTCCATTACAAAGCTTTTACATTATATATAAAAGCATAACTGTACGAATTGCCATAAAACAGCAGTCACCTGCTTCAGAGTCTGTGCTTGTTGTATTCTCCTTCCTATGATTGTGCTTAATAATTAAAGAGCCCTAACTACACTCGCTGTCTTACACATTCAAGTGAGCAAAGAAACATTTTGATGTGAATTTTGGAAGTAGGCAATTAAACTGACAAATGCTCTTGGAATTATATCAATTTTACATGGAAAAGCCAGATAAGCTACTATGCAGAACTGCCAATGGACAAGTAAGTAGCGCAAATCATGTCAGTTGTTCCAAATCGCTGCATCCCAAAGCGGAAAGTAATTGATAAATAAAGCTAGTTAGGGAATTCTTTTAACAAGCAGTGTGTACTCTATTACAATCCATAATTCCTTATAGAGATATTTCCTTATAGTGATAGCATCACTAAAACACAGAGGGAATGTAATATATCCACTGGGTTGGAAGTTGCAATTTCAAAATCTGCACCTAAAAAATGAAATTGCGAGTGATGTCATTACTCACATTTGACACAGGTATGGGATCCGTTATCAGGAAACTCATTATCTGGAATGCTCCCAATTTATGTGAAGGCCGTCTGTCTCCCATAGACTCCAAAGTTGTAAAAATATTTCCTTAAAATTATATCTTGTACTTGATACCAACTAAGATATAATGAACCTCTTCTTGGAAGCAAAACCAGCCAATTGGGTTTATATATGATTTTAGTTATGAAGATCCAAATTCAAGGAAGATCCATTATAGACAAACCCCAGGTCCCGAGCATTTAGGTTAACAGGTCCCATACGTGTACCAATAAGATTGCCTTTAATCTAACAAATCTAACCCAAACATGGAATCTGTTATTGCTAGAATCTGTTATTGCTAGAAGCCAACAAAGTAGGGTTTCTTAAAAAATGCAAAATAGTTGCTCGGCAACTGACCCTTTAAAAATTCCTCAGTATTAGTCTAATGAAGTATAAATAATTAATGGTGTTACTATTTTACTTTTGTTTTGTTTCCTCTAGCTTCTAAGAGGTGATTGGTAGGGATGGGCGAATTTTTTCGCCCAGTTTCGGCGAAAAAATGACGCCCATAGACTTGTATGGAGACGCGCGTCAAAAAAAAAGACGCGCGACAAAATAATTTCGCCGCTCGACAAATTTTTTTTGATGCCCATAGACTTTAATGGGCGTCTGCGACATTTCGCCGGCGGCGAATTTTTGGCGAAACGAAACGGGTCAAATTCGCCCATCCCTGGTGATTGGCTTAACTTGCAGTTTTAGTTTGCCTTTGCTGTAATTATCCTTCTTTCTAGACTTCAGTTGCCCTTCTGTAGTGTTATAATACACAAACTAAAAGCCAAGACTTACTGGCCTGGCAATGACCTGACATCATATGGAGTATAGCCAGTCAGAATAGTGAGTAATGGAATATCACAGACACAGAAGCAGCAGGAGCAACATCATAAACTTGCTTCTAGCCTGAGAAATGATAATAAAAAACTATAATGAATTCAGCAGGAAAATTATAGGGTACAGTTGGCCATTGGGTAAAATGGTTTCAGCATCTTAACCCCATCTTTCATTGAAGCATAAAAAAGAGAAACACAAATCTTTGTCTTTTACCACTACTATCTGCAACATTACATTGAAAGGGAATTTCACCTTGACAACACTTGATAGTAGTAGTAATAGATAATCATATCACAATCAATTACCCTTTTTCAATTGCTTGCTATTTTTTATCATTTAACTGAAAATGTAGGTTTTAGGTTTATATACCTCCATGTCCTATAAGCTCCTTAAGCTAGTTTGTGTCAGGACTGCCAGAAGCACCCGATGGCGCCGCTCACCTACTCGGCGGTTGCTATGAAAATCCAAGATGGCGGCATCCATGTTGAACACATGGGTGCAGCGTCGCTGCATAATGACGTCATCACTGGTGCCGGGATTTTGTCATAAAAGGGCACCCTGGACACTGAAACGCTGCCCAATTATAGGTTTCTTGTGCTATAGAACCTGGGTGTGTTTTTGCTATTGCTATCCTGATCCTGATCCTGATTCCTGCATGAAACTCTGACTTTGATCCTGATCTGCCTGCCTCCTGAAACTTTGCCTGAACTTTGACTATTCTCTTGTTTAACCCCTCGGATACCACAATCTTGGACTCTTGTTCCTGGCTTCCTCCTTGGTCTGGACTACTCCTTTTGGGAGCCGCTAGGCCCCCTGACAGTTTGCTAACTTCAAAACTGAAAGGGGTCCCCCACCTCAAACTACTTTTGCACAGCAAAAGAAAGTGTAACTTAAATGAATTTTCTAATATACATTAAATACAAACCGTAATTGGTTCTAAAGTTATTTGTAAATATAAGGAAGAGCAATTACATGGTGCGTCTCAAGAGTACATGTTGGGGAGGGGGTACAATGGGGGGGGGATTCTCAAAGTTGTGGGGGCCTCTATGGCTATATTGGTGGGACCCATACAACCCCAGTCTGACACTGAACACTAGAGAAAGCTATTTAATAGATACCCCATGAGGGCAATACAGTGGGACTGGGATATGGAAAAGTACAGATGAAGAGGTTACCGTATAAAAAGGGAATGTTTTGGTGGAGTAAGGAGACTGAAGAAATATGGAAAGAAATAAGGTTAGGAGGAGGAAAGAGTAACAAGATAGAATGCTTAGGTATAATACAGTTGACTAGGTGAGAGGACTAATAGAAAGGATGATGCTTCAAAAATTTCATATATCCAAATATCTCTATTTTATGTTCTGTCTCCATTTCTTTCTTACTGCATTAAACACAAATTAAAAGCAGATAAAGGTTTCAGCTCATGATATATCCTTCAGTGATTAAACGTGCTATCAATCATCCTTTTTCATGAAAGCACATACATATTACAGCAATCTGGAGTAGAATCTGCTCCAGTCAGAGTTCGACTTGGCCAGCGATGTAAAACTATTTAAATTGTGAATGAAAATGTTTGAATTACTGGCTAGCTAAGAATGATGTTCCACCTGACATCACTGAGAGTGCACATGCTTAACATGAAGGAGCAATATTTTTCCTGTACAGAAATCCCTGTAGTTATACATGTCCCATGATTCATCATCCTTGGTTAGAGAAACCAAAGCTGATGGGGAGTCATTCCACAGCAAAAGGGTAAGGGAGCCTGGAGCAGCCAGAGCTGTCCATCGCTGTCCATCAAACTGTCACAGTGAATGGGGCTTATTGAGTAGCCAAGCAGTTTTTATTTGCCCTATGTCGCTTGTAAGTACGAGTATCTTACTAACCGGATATTTAATACATACTGAAATTGAGTCAGTTATGAGCCTCAAATTAGTGAATGCATTATCTAATTGTCATTCCACTGCACAGTATTCAGCATTTACCACCCCTTTGAGTCATGAGACTAAGCCAACCCTCCACTGGTCAACCAGTTTTCTAATTTTCCCCCTGAAGACCAAACTAAAACAGAAATTCACCCACAATATAAGAGCAGAGCTAAACTGCTAGTTAGGACCTCCATATGGGATTTCCCTTCATGTTGTATTGTGTCTTGGCAATTTGATGTTTAGAAACTTCTAACTATAAACCATTGATGGTGAAAATACATGCACTTGCACAGGATGAATTAAACATGCAGCCAGGGGATGTGCATTGTTCAATCCCCTCCTTTTGTATGTTTTAGGATTAATTTACTGTTGTAGGTGCAAATACTGTATGATTTAGTAACCAATGAATTTGTATTAGTAATGTTCTATAACCACTGTGTATTTACCAGCTAATGTCCTGTTGAAATAATTACATCAGGGATTTTCATAAAGGTTTTACATACATTTTGCATTTTCAGTTTCAGGAGTCTCATGTGCATCTGGGGTTAATCAGGCGGTCTTGCTGTGTAAAATATAGACTTTGCTCCTTTATTATTTCATTAGTTCTATAAGCAACTACAATTATAATAAAGCAAGAGATGGCCTTGGAGAGAAGAATGAAATCCAAAGGCAAAGCATTTCCTTTATTTTACAGACTTACACAACAATGCTTGCACTATACAAGGCAATGTGAATATGTATACATTTACTACATTTATACAATATATATCCAGAAAAAAGTGTACATTAATGTAAGTCTAGGCAGCTTATTTTTCCAGTTGTTGAAAAGGCTTCCTAGATTTAACTGCATTGCCAGTATAGTTGCCTGATTTTTGCTATAACATAATATATCTATTTATCAAACACTAAGGGGGTTATTTGTCAAAGGTCAAGCTTGTGAGGTTTGTGAGTTTTTTTTTCTACCTCAAATAAACTCACAACTCGAATGTTTGCTTATTTATGATTCGAAAAAGTTGCTGAGTAAAAACGCCCGTTGATTTCAATGTATTTTGCAATTTTTTCAGCAAAGCGTAACGGGACATGGTTATTGGACTAAAGTGCATTTTTCTGTTTATTCAGCACTGTTTGAGTCTATTGAAATATTGTCACCATTGTTTTGTCTTTAACGTCTTTGTGGGTCCTGACCAAAGCTGGTGTTTAAATTCCCTGTCTATTCTGCACAGTAAGCTCTGGCTATTTTAAGAGCTGTATTTACTGCATGCTTGATAAATGTATTTGCTTGATAATTCTGAATCCCAGATGTCTTGGCTGCATACTCTGGAAATGAAAGTGACGTGAAATCAAGCTGCCCAACTGTACCATTAGCAGGCAGTTCTGCACCATTACACTGTCTAACTGTTCCTGGTGCTTCAAAACACACATAAATGCTGCAGATTAGATGCTCCTAGCGCATACACAAATAGTCACATCAGCCTTTGCTGCTTCCTTCATATCTCACACAATATTTCTGTAGGAGAAAGCCTGGAGTGGGTACAGTAATAAAAAAAGCAATTAGAAATCTAAGAGGCATTTACTAGTACTATAGTTCCCGGGCATTTCCTTCTAATTACTCATAAGGAAGTAGACAGTGTAAAGATAAAGAAGAAAAATAGCAATGTTTGCCATTGGTGAAAAACATATACAATATCAGTGTGCTTATAGTGTTCTTGAAAAGGACAACTGTGAACTCCGTGCCACCCTAAAGCAGCTTTTGTGATGCCATCTCTCATTTCCCTTGTTTGTTGTAGTTTATACAAGAGCAGTGATCAGCTCCATATTGTAGCTCCCACCCTTCCCAGCAATAGTCAGATGATCCCACTGGTGGCTAATAAAAGGGCAACCAAATTTTGGAGTTCTAACCTTGAAAGCAGCAAGTAAGTTGCAGGTAAAACTTAGTTCCTGTGTAAATTGTGAATGAAGCAATAGAATTCTTAAAGGGGAACTAGCGCGAAAATGAACATAGCATTTATATAATCTTTATCATACTGAAGTAAGATACTTTCTATATACAATCAATTACAAATTCTGTACTGTTTCTGAAATAATTTATCTTCACTATCCCTCTCTCAGCATCTGTTTCTCTTGGTTCTCTCTTCATGCAGCAGTTGGGTGTCAGATATTCATTGACAGTTAGATCCAATATATCTTATGGGGGGAGGCTTTCTTTCCTAGGAGATGTATTAGAGCTCACTCAAATAACTGATTCCAGGGCAAACAAAATCTAACAAAACAGCTGCCTTTTGCAGAAATCCTGCAAGTAGAGAGACATAATGTCTGGTGATTGTAATAGAGTGAGCTCTAATACCTCATCTCGGCAAAAGGAGCCCCCTATAAGATATATTGGATCTAACTGTCAATGAATACCTGACACCCAACTGCTGCATGAAAGGAGAACCAAGAGAAACAGATGCTGAGAGAGGGACAGTGATAAGATAAATGTGCTTATTTCAGAAACAATGCAGAATTCATAATTGAGTATTTAGAAAGTTTCTTAGTTTAGTATGATGAAACTTATATTGAATTTTCATTTTCATGATAGTTCCCCTTTAATGAATCAGACAAAAGTTGAGTGTAGGACTGGCCAGCCAGGGATGACTTTGACGTAGTTGGCCAGCAATATATATATATTGCAATAGTTACATTTACATGATCTGATAGACTGAATCTTGCCAGCCAAATGGAATTGAAGATATGCAAATGAAGCAGGAGAGAGAGGGCATGCGCAGTGCAGAGTCAGTCCTTTAATACCTTTTTCGGCAGCCTGTATCTTTTAAAGGAGAATTCAACCTGTTCCGAAAAAAACCTGTACCCCCACCCCAGGTAGACCCCCCTCCCTCCTCCCCCCAGGCTAACTACCCCCTCGTGGAAATGCCCAAAACTCCATACTTACCCCTCGGTGCAGATTCTTCCAGCAGAATTTTCTCTGTAAGCTGACTGAGAGATTGATCTCTCAGTCAGCTTACAGAGATCGTGGAAGATGGATGTGTGCAACTCCGCTGGAAGAATCCGCGGCAAGGGGTAAGTATGGGGCATTTTCCCGGGGGGGGGTAGTTAGCCTGGGGACAGGAGGAAGGGGGGTCTACCAGGGGTGGGGGTACGGGTTCAATTCTCCTTTAAGGTGGCCATAGACATAACAATTACAATCTTTCTTGGAAAAGATGTTTCCAACAAAGATTGTTTGTTTCAATACACACTTGTAGAGCTGAATCAGATCTACAGAGAGACACAATAGAATTCTACCTGTATCTGATGAGTGAGCACTTACAACACTTACAATTGGTGATGTTTGGGTGCCTTAAAAGGCACCCAATCAAAGTTTTCTGTCCAGCCCGATCAATGAGCCGACCGATATCCAAGTCTTCTGCCGATATCGGTTGGCTCGTTTCCCACCATCCACACAACGAATATCGTACAAAACTTTGTTTCATACAATATCATCTGTGCGTCTATGGCCACCTTTACACAGAGTGTGTCGTCGATCCCATAACAGAGGAGAGAACTGAAAGAGTTTTTGCAGAGATGATCCATAGATTCTGTGGTATGTATCTCTGAAAGCAAACGTTTTAAATAATAAAAATAAATTACAAAAATGTTTTTTTTTTATGGCACGGGCTGTTAAATCAGCTCTATTGTCCAAAATGTGAACCTCCCCTTCCCCCCCTCCCAAAATGTATGTATTTGTATCATGTTGCGTAGCACTGATTTCCTTCTCTCTGAGAGGACAACTGATTGGGGGAGTGGCCTGGGCCAGTGGGTTTTATCCCAGTGTCCTGTCGGCCCAGACGGACGCTGTCGTACAGTTACCAGGAACAGATTTCTGCTACCACTGGTAACTTGTGGGGTGCTGTCATATGTTGCCTCATGTCAGGAGCACCCCTTGTACTTGACCATACCATCATTATGCTGGTCGATGCCCTGTATATGAAACAGAAAGCTTTATATAGGGAAGTCCAGTCTCTGTGTGTTTGATACAGTGTAGTGGATTAAGTCTTGAAATGAACACCCCTTTGTATAGTAAAATTGTATTTCTGTGTATATTGAATAATTTACATTAATTATGGCATCTACAATCCTTGACAATTAGTGTTAATAATATCATAAAGGTATATTTTGACAGGCAGGCAACACTGCTTAAAACAACAACAAGAACACCTACACATCATTTTATTTACATATGGTTTGGGAGCTTTAGAATAATTGTCACTCACTCTATATATGGGGTAAGAGGTCTATGTATTCAGCTGCAGAGTAATTGCTCTATAAATAGCGGGGTCCCCAACCCTTTTTACTCATGAGTCACATTTAAATATAAAAAAGTTGGGGACCAACACAAACATGAAAAAGAGTTCCTTGGTGGTTCCTAATAAGGCCTGTGCCTTTTGGGCGTCAATTCTCTGAGCATGCCCTTATTTAGTTGGGTAACCTCTTTTTAAAGTGTATGCCTATGATATTAAAGGGGTTGTTCACCTTTAAATTAACTTTTAGTATGATGTAGAGAGTGATATTCTGTGACAATTTGCAATTGGGTTTCATTTTGTGGTTTTTGAGTTATTTAGCTTTTTATTCAGCAGCTCTACAGTTTGCAATTTCAGCAATTTTGGTTGCTTGGGTCTGAATTACCCTAGCAACCATTCACTGTATAGCCTTACAGAGCATTTGTTTTTTAGATGGGGGTCAGTCACCTTAATTTGAAAGTTGGAAAGAGTCAGAAGAAGAAGGCAATTAATTCAAAAACTATAAAAAATTAATAATGAAGGCCAACTGAAAAGATGCTTAGAATTGACAATTCTATAACATACTAAAAGTTAACTCAAAGGTGAACCACCCCTTTAAAGACTATAATGCCAACATTACAATCTAGAATCCCTTCCCTGCACATGGTTTTACTTCACTGAGAAAAAAAGCTGAATATCAATATATATATATATATATATATATATATATATATATATATATATATATAATATATATATGTATATTTTATATATACATCCTGTAGAAATGGGGAAGCTTTAAAGGGATTGTTCATTTTTAAATTAACATTTTTATTTTATTGGGTTTTAACATGGCAAAAAACAAACATTCAGTTGACTTACAAATTGTTACATGATGTACTTATGGTATTTTGCCACAGTAGCACACTATATATGCTGTTATTATAACGCTAACTCGCCTTTTTTTTAAATGAACTTTTAGTATGATGTAGATGGTGATTTTCGTAGACATTTTCAATTGATTTTTTATCATTTTGTGGATTTTGAGTTATTTAGCTTTTTATTCAGCAGCTCTCAAGTTTGCAGTTTTGGTAATCTGGTTGCTAGGGTCCAATTTACCCTAACAACCATGCATTGATTTGAATGAGAGACTGGCATATGAATAGGAGATGTCTGAATAGAAAGATGAGTAATAAATGAGATGAGTAATAAAAAGTAGCAATCACAAAACATTTGTAGCCTTACAGAGCATCTGTTTTTAGCTGGAGTCAGCACATGGTCATTTGAAAACTGGAAAGAGTCAGAAGAAGACAAATTATTCAAAAACTATAAAAAAAATAAAGATCAGTTGAAAAGTTGCTTAGAATTAGCCATTCTATAATATACTTAAAGTTAACTAAAAGGTGATCCACCCTTTTACTAACTGCTGCCCCTAGTAATTAAGGGAATAAACTAGAATAAACTAGATTGTACAACCGTAATTTATTTTTAAACATACTAGACAGTTTTTTTTAATTGTTTTCATTTCTTAAAGGAAAGTTCACCTTTATATTAACTTTTGGTGTGTTATAGATATCAGTTTTATTAGCTTTCCTGTTCTGGCCCTGTGCAGACTGCATCTGAAAATGCTTTCTTGTTGTTGGGGGTAAATTACCCTGGCAACCAAAGAGATGAACTGTGCAGCTTCATATTATTAACAATTTAAACAAAAATTAAGACTGCTTTCTAATTGTCTACACTATAAATAAAAGAAATGTTAAGGTGAACAATCTCTGTAAACTTTTTGTAATCATCCTAACAGATTTATATGATTTCATTATAAATGGATAAGGATACCATGGTATATGGATTGCAGTATATTGGGAAAATATAACTATAATTCCATTTTACAATTGTATTCATATGCAAGCTCTACCCTATGCAATAAGAGGTTGCAGCTACATGCAGACATACCATGTGACTACGAGTGGGCACATTAACCTGCATCATCTCACCTGAGTCAGTGGGAGACTGCGCTTCCATTCCCACATATTATCATACACTTGCAGGGAGTTTGCTTTCTAGCTGCAGCTGAATACGTGGAGAAAAATAAAGATCTGCTTCTATTATTTGATTTGTTGTGTCCAAACCCAGAGCACCTGTGATTTCTGTCTCCCTTCTTCTAAGACCAGACATACAGGGGCAAATTCACTAAGCGCCGAAGCGCCTAACGCTAGCGTGAATTCGCTAGTGTAACTTCGCACCCTTACGCCTGGAAAATTTTTGTAACGGACGTAACTACGCAAATTCTCTAACGCGCACATTGTTCTGAACGCTACCTTTTACGCTAGACTTCCTTCGCCACCTCAGACCAGGCAAAGCGCAATAGAGCAGATAGGGATTGCTTCAAAAAAAGTTAACATTTTTTCTAAGTCCCAAAAAACGCTGGCGTTTTTTCTTTATTATGGGTGATAGGCTGAAAAAGATCAAAATTTTTTTTGGGGCTTCCCTCCTTCCCCCCTATATTTCCTAAATCATGGCAACTTAACTATACAGTGGGCACATGTGTAGGGCAAAATAAAAATTTGATTTGATGTTTTGAAGGTTTCCCAGGCATTTGTAGTGCTGTTACATATTCCTCCATTGAAATTTGAATTTGGCGCCGTATGCAAATTAACCATCGCTAGCGTAAATTCGCTTTGCTTAGTGAATCAACGCTAGCACAACTTTGCAACCTTACACTACCCCTGAGCGCAACTTCGTATTTTAGCAACTACGAATCTTAGTGAATGTCCCACACAGTATCATGCATTAATATGCTACATGGCTTAATAACAATGAACATAGATGCATTCTGCAGACTGTACTGATTTATGTGCCTCCATGAATTGCCAGTGAACCATTAACCACCAGGTTCAAATGTGTCTCTTTTAAAGGGGTGAGCTGGCATAACAAAATGCATCTTGTAAAGGCAAACCTGTATATAGAGTACATGCCCTACAACTTGAGATATTTGTACACGAACAAGGGCGTAACTACTGGGGACACAGGTGGTGCGATCCCTTGTCCCTTTTCTCTTTTAAGGCATCCTTTGTAGAAGTGGGTAAATTGGAGTAAAATGTTCACTTATGGCAGGTAATCATTAAACAATAAATTTCACTCAAAAAGTTGGAGTAAAGCAATTTCTTCAGTTTACCCCCATCTTACTGAATTTTATGCTACTACCTCCAGCATAATGGGGTTAATAACGTCTTTCCCTTTTCTTTTATTCTGTTTCTTATGGCATTATGTACCATTCCTTTTTTGTTTTATTGCAATTCAACCCCCACCCCCAAATACATTTAAATATAAAAAATAAATAAGATGTTAATAACTCCAAAAAACTTACACCAACATACACCGTGTTGTATTCCACATTTGTATGAATAAACTAGGCTCTCTAAATTCACTTAAGTAGTGTTCTGGAACAACAATTTAATGCCAAAATGTACAAAACCACAAGATTCACGAAATGTAATAAGGTTTTTCTTTAAATTTCACGTACTTTCAACTCCGATATTCATTTACTCCAATTTTAGTTTAAGCCACTGTTTTGAATCCCCTCACCCCCAGTAGAGTGAATTCATTCTTAGCACTAGAAATGATCTGCTCTATTTGGTAAGACCATTTTTTTGAGAGCAGAAATTGTCCATCAACGAGACCATTGTCCTTTTCCCACTTGCATCTTAAAGCAGCCCTGAAGGTCTTTCTTTACAATCCTACTCCAGCCCAATATCAGGGGTATTTCATGTTAATGTCCAGGATTTCTATTGTAAGAGCAATGGTGGAAGGAGATCAGACAGCTATGTTCAATGTACGTGACTACTGAAGAAAAAACAGTGAGTTTTCAATAAATACATTAAAGACTTTACATGTTATTTAAACTATGATTTTCTAGTATATTGCACAACTATACATGTTATTTTAAAGTATGATTTCCAGTATATTGCTGCAATAAAAACACACATACCTACCTTTCTCAAGCAAACCGATATAGTACAATATAACCGTACATATGTAATATTGCCAAAGATGGGCGTTTCATAGGTGTACATATATGTCTATTGATTGCCGCCAGCAGGTGCAACAGTATAATCCTCCATGCCTATGTACCAATTGCAAAAGAAACACAGCGGAATAAAATATAGTTTATAAAACTATAAAACATATCCACAAGATAAAATTACAAAGCCATTGGCTGGCAAAGCTTGTTTTGCATTCACTCTGTGCTTTCCACTATGTGAAATCGTTCCCATAATCACTTATAAGTTCTTAAATAATATTTATATTCCCTATAGAGGGCAACATTAATTTTATCAATAAAAGTCCCCCAGAGGGTGATAGTTATTACTTCTGATAAAGAGGTCAAACAACTGCAAAACCAATTGAACTTCTTTCATACGCAAGTGCTTTATCCTTGTTTCATTTTATATTCCTTTCATGTGATACAGTATTTTACAATATCACATTTTCTTTTTGTACAAGACTGACTGTCCAGCCATTGCCTGGAGCCTGTGAAGTGATGAATCACTGGCAGGGTCATTCTGGTGTTGAATTTGCTTCTGGGTCTCGTTCAGTTGTTTGTTTGTGAGTACCCAGGCTTTGCAACTTTGTGTATATAGCTCTTATATAAAAGCATTTTGTGCATCTAACAATTTTTGTAGTGTTGGTTATAATTGGTTAAAGGACAGGACTTGAAAGGGAATATCATTATTTACAAGATTATATTATACAGATGGTTATATGTAATGACTTCATTGGCTCAAACTGTAAAAAATTATTATATTAATTTTATCAATGAAATCTTGTCAGCAAGATGGGGGTAAACTGAAGAAATTGTTTTACTTCAACTTTTTGATGTAAAAAAAGTGGAATTTCTTGTTTAAAAGGCATGTAAAGGCAAAAAAATAAAATCCCATTTTTACTTTCTTTAAAGGGATACTGTCATGGGGAAATTTTTTTTTTTCAAAATGAATCAGTTAATAGTGCTGCTCCAGCAGAATTCTGCACTGAAATCCATTTCTCAAAAGAGCAAACAGATTTTTTTATATTCAATTTTTAAATCTGACATGGGGCTAGACATTTTGTCAATTTCCCAGCTGCCTCAGGTCATGTGACTTGTGCTCTGATAAACTTAAATCACTCTTTACTGCTGTACTGCAAGTTGGAGTGATACCACCCCCTCCCTCCCCCCCCAGCAGCCAAACAAAAGAACAATGGGAAGGTAACTAGATAGCAGCTCCCTAACACAAGATAACAGCTGCCTGGTAGATCAAAGAACAACACTCAATAGTAAAAACCCATGTCCCACTGAGACTCCTTCAGTTACATTGAGAAGGAAAAACAGCAGCCTGCCAGAAAGCATTTATCTCCTAAAGTGCAGCTGCAGGCACAAGTCACGTGACCAGGGGCAGCTGGGAAATTGACAAAATGTCTAGCCCCAAGTCAGATTTCAAAATTGAATATAAAAAAAATCTTTTTTGCTCTTTTGAGAAATGGATTTCAGTGCAGAATTCTGCTGGAGTAGCACTATTAACTGATGAGTTTTGAAAAAAACATGTTTTCCAATGACAGGATCCCTTTAATGAAAAAGAAACCTAAGTCCAATATACTTTAATTACAAAATGTGTACCGTTTTTATAAGAAACCTGACTGTATGCAGTGAAATTCCCCCTTCGTTTTACGTGCTCTGGCAGCTGCAGATAGACGGTCCCTAATTGCTCTGCAGGGAAACAATCATACTTTCAAATGGCACCTTACTTCCCTGACCTCGAGCAGCTTTGTTTGTTTCCCTATAAAGCAGCTGGCCACTGTGTAGAGATTTGTATCTACAGACCCATTGCAGTCTGCATATTCTGATTATTAATCAGTCTTGCTGTATTGGCTTCTTTGGCAGAAATTATTTGACTTGTGCTGTTTTAATAATTTATGATGATCCCTAAACTTAACCTCCCAACTGTAGCCCAAACCACACTGAGCATGTGCGTAGTCTTGGTCTTTCAAAGATGTTTAACAAAGTTACAAGATGACAGCCCTCTGCGGCCAACTTTGAAAACATGAATCATTTGTTTAATTAGGCTTGTGGTGCAGTAAATTTATGTTTAGTATACAAAATACAGCATTTCTAGCATTATTCTATTTTAGACTTTAGTTCCACTTTAAAGGAGAAGGAAAGTCTGTTTGCATTTGCAGGTGCCAAATGTTAGGTTCCCCCAAATGATTGTATTGACTTACCTGAAACCCTGGGCCAGTGCTCCTATCAGCAGAAAACTGCACTGGCCCGGGATTATACCAGTGAGCACCATGGATAGTTTTCCTGCTTCCTATTTCTTTCCCGGGGAAAGAGAAGACGCTGCTCCGTGGTGCTCGCTAGAAAAACCCCGGGCTGGTGCAGTTTTCTGCCAGGGGTTTCAGGTAAGTCAATACAATCACTTGGGGGTGCCTAACATTTGGCAACACCAAGTGCAAACAGACTTTCCTTCTCCTTTAAGCCTGCTTTTTGCTACCTCTGGTGCTGGATGATTACGCTCCAAGCTGCAGTCCAACATGCTGTTCCATTCCTGCTTTGGATTTCCTGGTTCTAACCGCTGTCCCATGTACTGGTTGCTTCCTCTGTCTGTCACTTAAAGTGAACCTGTCATCCAGACACAAAAATCTGTATAATAAAAGTCCTTTTCAAATGAAACATGAAATCCAATTTATATTTTTTATTAAAAAAAAAAAATGGTAGATACGAATATATGGATATCAGGGAGCACCAACCATCAGTTTAGATATTGTGGTGTGCAGGGTCATATGGTATAGACATAGAAAAAGGAACAGATAGAGATGACCCGTAACTTTGCACCACCCCACACAATATTTAACATTTGACAAGAGGTCTGTATACAAGAATAAATAAAACTTAACCTTTAATAAATCCCTTAAAAATGTCCAGAATTAAATGCGAGATTAAAAATTGTTAGTAACAGGTTTGCAATTGACCAAATGGCGGGTCATTATCGGCTCAAAGATTATTGTAGCCGTGGCGTTTGGGTGTGGGTCAAAGGAGTGGGGGATCAAAAAAAACCCGGTATGTCCAGGTGCAACCACACCATATTCAACAACAGATTGAAGTGCCAGAAAAAGACAAGGGGTGCCGGGAGGCCACTCAATCAGAGACAATAATTCTCTATTGGTCCTTTCACCCACCTGGGTGTCCCTTCCCACCAAGAAGATGCACCCAAATGGCACACAAAATTCCAGATAAACTGGTTAAAGGAGGTATGATTCAATTAGCGCCAGCATTTCACCCGCCTGGGTGTCCCTCCCCACAAAGAACATGCACCAAATGGTACACAAAATTCCAGATAAACTGGTTACAGAAAGTATGTTTCTATTAGCGTCCGTATTAAGTAATTAGTCAAAATGGTTGTGTGACAAACACCAAAACGGTGAATGAAATTCCAGTAATCTGGTTAGGTAATGCAGCATAGGATCCCCTTGATCGATTCCCCACACCAACCCTTTCACCCACTTTCAGCTGCCCACCCGTCCAGCATCGAAGAGGTCTTTTGTGCAAACCCTGCCTAACTAAATCTAAAAGTGCGCCTGACGCGCGTTTCGCCCAGCATTCGCAGGGCTTTGTCAAAGGCAATGAATCAGGAGCCGCGTGGTGCTCATAGAAATAGACAACGAGTGGCCGTTAGTGTTTTGAATAAGCCAATGCGATCATCGCAACTCACGTGGCTGATTTAGCCAGCTTCTGATAGGCGCATACTCAATACCTGCCAATGCGCTCTTGTGGACATGATGCGCGATCGTATCCTCAATACCTATCAGTACACTCTCATGGACATAGCGTGCGATCGTTATTCCTTCATTGGCGCACATTACATTACTATCAATGCGCCCTTGTGGGTACAGCGTGCGGTCATTCCTCGATAATACGCAATTACTCTAAAGTTGTAAATGTGCTTTAGTGGGCATAATACATGATCGCTGTCATTCATGTTTGCAATGGGGAGTAAATTCCATGATTGTGGATGTGATTTCCTGCAGTCAAAGTATAAAGTTTGTTGCTAAATAAAACAGGCATGTATCTGTAGTGAGATGATGTAACCTAATCTCTTTAAAGTATACAGTGTATCCCCGTGCCACTGATAAGATTAGTGGGAGTGTGATATAATCTATGTCAAGCCTGCATTGTAGCCATATCTACTGATAAATTAAATAAAGAGATAATAACGTGTCTGGTATGACTAACACGGAATATAAGAACCATATAACAATTAGAACGTATAACTAAATATTCATATAAATACGTTCATGGTAATGCTCTCATTTAGGCCCCCCGGGCCCAAAGCATTCATAAGGAAGATCCATTCACTTTCTTTAGACAGTAAAGCTGTCTCTATATCTCCCCCTCTAATGCCCAAAGATACAAATGATAGACCCATTGCCTTCAAACCCACACTCGAATGGTTGTGGTTTTCCCAAAAGTGTCGGCTAACTGGTGATAACTTCTTGTTTGCTTGTAATAGAGCTGGAGCATTATCAATACTATTCACATGTTCCAAGAGTCTCTTTTTAAACATTCGGTTAGTTTTCCCGATGTATATCCTCTCACATGGACATGATAGCATATATATTATGTTCTCAGTATTACATGAGAACCTATGTGTAATATAATGCTTATTCCCAAATCTGTCCGTGACAAAACTGTTATTGTGTATATATTTACATCCTTTGCATTTGCCACAGGGAAATGTACCCTTGGATGTATTGTATTTGGGTTTGGAGAAATGACTTCTGACCAGGCGGTCTTTTAAATTGGGTGCTCGTCGACAACATGTCAATGGACGAGGACCTAACATTGGAGACAAAACAGGATCTGTATGTAGTATATACCAATGTTTCTTAAGGACGGCATCGATCGCAGGCCATTGTTTGCAATATGTGCCAACAAAACGAATAGGTTGTGTACTAACATCCCCCTGTCTGCGTCTGCAGACCAGCAACGTATCCCTAGGGGTCTTCATTGCAATGAAGACCCCTAGGGATACGTTGCTGGTCTGCAGACGCAGACAGGGGGACTCTTGGAACATGTGAATAGTATTGATAATGCTCCAGCTCTATTACAAGCAAACAAGAAGTTATCACCAGTTAGCCGACACTTTTGGGAAAACCACAACCATTCGAGTGTGGGTTTGAAGGCAATGGGTCTATCATTTGTATCTTTGGGCATTAGAGGGGGAGATATAGAGACAGCTTTACTGTCTAAAGAAAGTGAATGGATCTTCCTTATGAATGCTTTGGGCCCGGGGGGCCTAAATGAGAGCATTACCATGAACGTATTTATATGAATATTTAGTTATACGTTCTAATTGTTATATGGTTCTTATATTCCGTGTTAGTCATACCAGACACGTTATTATCTCTTTATTTAATTTATCAGTAGATATGGCTACAATGCAGGCTTGACATAGATTATATCACACTCCCACTAATCTTATCAGTGGCACGGGGATACACTGTATACTTTAAAGAGATTAGGTTACATCATCTCACTACAGATACATGCCTGTTTTATTTAGCAACAAACTTTATACTTTGACTGCAGGAAATCACATCCACAATCATGGAATTTACTCCCCATTGCAAACATGAATGACAGCGATCATGTATTATGCCCACTAAAGCACATTTACAACTTTAGAGTAATTGCGTATTATCGAGGAATGACCGCACGCTGTACCCACAAGGGCGCATTGATAGTAATGTAATGTGCGCCAATGAAGGAATAACGATCGCACGCTATGTCCATGAGAGTGTACTGATAGGTATTGAGGATACGATCGCGCATCATGTCCACAAGAGCGCATTGGCAGGTATTGAGTATGCGCCTATCAGAAGCTGGCTAAATCAGCCACGTGAGTTGCGATGATCGCATTGGCTTATTCAAAACACTAACGGCCACTCGTTGTCTATTTCTATGAGCACCACGCGGCTCCTGATTCATTGCCTTTGACAAAGCCCTGCGAATGCTGGGCGAAACGCGCGTCAGGCGCACTTTTAGATTTAGTTAGGCAGGGTTTGCACAAAAGACCTCTTCGATGCTGGACGGGTGGGCAGCTGAAAGTGGGTGAAAGGGTTGGTGTGGGGAATCGATTAAGGGGATCCTATGCTGCATTACCTAACCAGATTACTGGAATTTCATTCACCGTTTTGGTGTTTGTCACACAACCATTTTGACTAATTACTTAATACGGACGCTAATAGAAACATACTTTCTGTAACCAGTTTATCTGGAATTTTGTGTACCATTTGGTGCATGTTCTTTGTGGGGAGGGACACCCAGGCGGGTGAAATGCTGGCGCTAATTGAATCATACCTCCTTTAACCAGTTTATCTGGAATTTTGTGTGCCATTTGGGTGCATCTTCTTGGTGGGAAGGGACACCCAGGTGGGTGAAAGGACCAATAGAGAATTATTGTCTCTGATTGAGTGGCCTCCCGGCACCCCTTGTCTTTTTCTGGCACTTCAATCTGTTGTTGAATATGGTGTGGTTGCACCTGGACATACCGGGTTTTTTTTGATCCCCCACTCCTTTGACCCACACCCAAACGCCACGGCTACAATAATCTTTGAGCCGATAATGACCCGCCATTTGGTCAATTGCAAACCTGTTACTAACAATTTTTAATCTCGCATTTAATTCTGGACATTTTTAAGGGATTTATTAAAGGTTAAGTTTTATTTATTCTTGTATACAGACCTCTTGTCAAATGTTAAATATTGTGTGGGGTGGTGCAAAGTTACGGGTCATCTCTATCTGTTCCTTTTTCTATTTTTTATTAAAGCATTCATAGCTGTTGTAAGCTCATTTAAAAATCTCAGCTGTCAATCAAATATTGTCTGCCCCTCCTCTATGCCAGTGGCAAAAAGACGGGACAGACAATTACTTTCACTTTCCATTCAGCACTTCTTAGATGTCACTGCTCTCCACACCTTCCCCTGTTCTCTTTACTGTTTAATTGTGTAGCCAGCGCAAGGAAATGGACATCAGGTCCCCCATTCTGGTGCACAAACAAGATTCTGAGATGATGCTAGACTTGCCTTAATAAAACTGTCCACAAAATGGCTGCTTCCTGCTTGTTATAATTATGAATTCCCAGATTGAAGGAAACAAGATTCAAATAATTTATATAGTGTAATTAAAGTTCATTTTGCTTGACTAATGAGATAAAATAGGAATGTTTTTTTTGGTTACTAGTCCCCTTTAACTTGACTTCTGACCTGTGCGATGGATTTTTTCTCTTCCTGTCACTGTCCTGTGCCTCAGGTGTGTGCATTTGATTCTTCCTCTGCAGCTACTTTCCTTGAACTCTGAATTATTTCTACCTATGGTTTTTATTCTCTCCACTTTCAGCAGATTTTCTTGGCCCCATTTACCAGTGTTACCCATCAAATGGGCTCCAACCTGTCTTTACACACAGCCTTCATGTCAAATCATGTAACCACCAAACTCCTCTATTGGTCCTTTGCTGTCACATGTCATGGCACAGTTTGTGTTTTTGATTGCTGATGCTACTCATAGTTTAACATGTTTATCAGCTGCTGATGACTGCTTCTTCATCAAAAAGATGTGACACATGTCACCCTTCACAGTGCATTATAGACCAAAAACACAAAGCGATGGTGGTAAGAGGGCATTTTGATCAATGCTACAATTAGCAACAGTGTAAACACTTCTTGTGCAAATGTTTCAACACATAAATATGTGCTGGAGTTAATCAAGTTACAGTGCCAATTTTTACAAAGCAACCAATAAATCTCAAGAAATGAATGTGTTCTAAAGTAATAAATATATAATGCAAATACAAGAGTTTTCTGCACTCAACCCATTATCAATATATTTAAGACAGAGACATTTTGTGCATACTGCTACTGAAAAATGCCTTGCCCTTTAAACAAAACAGGGATTGTTTGTCCATATATTGCAATATATTTAAAGGAAAACTATACCCCCAAACAATGTAGGTCTCTATTAAAAGATACTGAGTAAAACAACTCATGTGTAAAACCCTGCTTCATGTAAATGAACCATTATCATAATAATATACTTTTTTAGTAATATGTGCCATTGGGTAATAATAAATAGAAAATTGCCATTTTAAAAACTAAGGGCCACCCCCTGAGATCGTACGATTCACTGTGCACACATACAAACCACATGTAAGGTCACATGAGCCAATTAACAGACAGAGTTCTGCCTTTTGCTTCCTCACTTCTTCCTGTTACAGTTATTGTTGTAGTATTTCTGGTCAGGTGATCTCTGAGGCAGCACAGATAGAGTCACGAAATGGTGGATTAAGGCAAGAGATGTAAAAGGGCAATATTTCTGTAAATATATATTCCAGTTTGGTAAGATTCTTTAATATGTCATTCAATTTGATATAAACTACCTGTTGCTTAAGTATTCATTTTGGGGGTATAGTTTTCCTTTAAGCTGGCCAACTACGTCAAAGTCATCCCATATCTGGCCAGTCCTACACTTAATTTTCATCGGATTCATTAAGAATTCTATTGCTTCATTATACATTTACAAAGCTTTACTAGCTGCTTTCAAAGTAAAACTCCCAAACTTGGCCACCCTTTTATTAGACACCAGTGGGATCACCTGACTATAGTTGGGAAGGGTGGGAGCTACAACATGGAGCTGGTCACTGCTCCTGTATAACTATAACAAACAAGGGAAAGTTATTATAAATATATAATGCAGTGTTGCCCAACACTGGTAAACATGCTGTTTGCTTCAGAAACACTACTATTGTTTATATAAATAAGCTGTTGTGTAGCAATGGGAGCAGCCATTCAAGGGAGAAAAGGTTCAAGTTACACAGCAGATAGCAGATAAGCTGTGTAGAACATAATGGTGTTATCTGTCATCCACTATTTATCCTGTGACATACTGTATAGCCATTTTTCAATTTCCTCCATTGCTACATAGCAGTTTGTTTATATGAACTATAGTAGTGTTTCTGATGCAAACACATCAGTTTTATTTTGATTACTTTAAAACACTTTAATTTTTTGGTGTTACTGTTCCTTTAAGGCACCCATACACAATCTTATTATAGGGTTATCCAGATAGATTCTCAGTGAACTGATCTGCTCTTTTGGTTAATTATAGAAGATGCTGTGGTCCATATCTCTTAGAAACTTCTAAAGGCATTGCACGACCTGTTCATGTTGGCAAGGTCAAACTGCTGAACCAAATCTGCGTGTAAATGAATAATTCTCTCATGATTCAACTTATTTTCTCTGTCCTATTCTGAAGTACTGTTCATTAAAAAAAGTGCTGAATTTTATGACTTTTGACGTAGTATTTATTTTACTTTTTAAAGTTTTTTTCTTTTTCAGCAAACACACTCTTATCTATAGCTATTTATATCACTGCTTCTAAAACGAATACAGTATAAGGACACAGGGAACATCTAATGGAAAGTTTGAACTTCCCCTGCTGCAGGTCGCTGCATTAGCCACTTTATGCACATTTTGAGATGCTGGTCTACGTTACACAGGCCTTGACTCAAATGCTCTGCATAATATCAGTATATTGTCTGATCTTTTTTTCAGATTTGTTATGCAAAGTGATGATGTCTGATTTTGGATATTTAGAATATGAATGTACACCACTAAGTCCAGGATGTTGTTAAAATCAGGGTCTACCTTTCAACCAGGGATCTGTAAATTCCAAATATGAAATTACAATGCCCATATTGAATGGGCAAATTTTTATTTAGGGTCATGAATAAGTGTTATTGAAAAACTCCTTTGCACTCACTGAAACTCTGGCATTTCAACCCTTGCCTGTAGTAGGTCTCATGCTGTAAATTCCTGGGTGTGCACTGGTCTTAATTCCTTGTCCCAATTCTGTTCTTGCCATGCAGCTGTCCCTATCGGTGATCCTGCTGTGTTCTTGGTCCCTGTGTCCTGGTCTGCCCTTGCCATCCTTTTCCCTTTGTCTCTTTTGTGGTTTTTACCTTGTGGCGTTTTCTGTTGTTTAACACTTGGGGGTAGATTTATTATGTGTTATTTTTGTACCCGTTTTTTTTCTGCCGGAAGCAATGTAGAATAAAGGCAGCAAATTTGGCATTCGCATGGCATAAAATAAAACCCACCTTGATAAACTCACCATTTATTTTACACAGCTTTTTACATTCTTTGTTTTTTCTCTGCCAATTTTGTTTTACGCAGCATAAGAAATATGCCCCTTGCTGTATAATACTACCTGGTCCATACTTTCCTTGCATAAAAATGAAGCACAGGATTCCTAGGCTGCTTACAAGGGTAGGCAAGGTTGCCTGCTATGGTGGCTTGCTATATTGATGCATTGTAATAATGATAACTGCTAATATCCTATTAACCCTAGAATAGGGATATACCAAAAAATCTGAAGTATTGGAAAAAGATATCGCAATTGCATCCCTTTTCTTTGTTGCAAAAGTCATTCCTAATGGTAGGAGTTCAGTTAAAACACAGCAGCAAATTCCCATGTAGCAAAAGGGTTATCTTAGAATCCCATCTCAAAACACAGACGTAGAAATCAGACAAATGGGCATTAAAGATGTGGTTTGTAAGCCTTCACTTCTTTGAAGGATATAAGAATGGATATAACAAGACAATAGAAAGCAACCGACTAAAGAGACAAACACAAATATTTTAGCTCAATCTTTCCACAGAATTCCAGTTTAAGCAGATTTCTTTTTTTAGTGTCGCAGATGTATTTGTGCTGGTAAAAAGCATAGAATTATGTGGTCCCTTCATAATGGCTCCCACTGAGCATCTGAGATATAGAATCACTAATCTTGTCATAACTCTTGTGGCCATGCTGTGTTATAAAGATATCTAGGATCCCATCCCAGTAGTATAGTATCACATGGCTGCTATATTTTTATACTTTTATAGGCAATCTCCACCTAACATGATGAATCAGAGAGATACTTTCCCGTACCAGCCAAAATAAAAATATACATTTTTAAAAAATCTCCTAATCATTATTAATCTCAGCCCTTGATTCAAGGAACTTTTTTTAGACTTTTTATTTTTATACAGATGATAGAAAGGTATCACACTGTAAAATTGAAGAAACAAATGTTAGATGTATGCAGGGACTGCCTGGATTAGCAATTGAATAACAGACAAACAACACTTACTTTAAATATTGTGGTTGCTTTAGATGATGCATTATGAAATTCATTTTATTTACACCATCTGTGAAATGCAGTCACGTGAAAATGGAACAGTTGCGAGTGCAAGCTGCAGTTGAAAATTCCTAAAGTTAAGTGACAGCAGAGAACTTTAAGATCAATTGTCTCATTAGTCTCAGTTCTAGGACTTGTAATATGGTTATTGGAAGGCAGTAGTGGAACTCAATATCAGAACAAATCTGGGGAGGGTGAAGATAAGAGCCAGATAATTAGAACCATTAAGAATACCTTCTCATTTGCTAATTCAAATGTGTAAAGAGAGTAACACAGAGATATTCATAAAAGGTATATTAAAAGCACTAGCATTTCTACAATTTTTAAACAGTAGTGAGAATAAAAACAGTGTACTTTTATCCTTAACGGATCCTTTTGCTGTGTCCCATTGCTTTGCATTTGTTTTATATAAATATTAACAAATTCATGTATAATTCACCCCTATCTCTCTGAAGAGGTTACTGCTATTTTATTTTAGCTTGGCTTGAACTGGCATTATCTCCTCCATAGCTGCCCAAATAAAATCTTCTTTATTTACTACAATGACCATCTCATGTTGTAATAATTCCTCGTGCCAAAATAGAGGGTTTGTGACCTATACGCCTTTGGGTTGTAACCTGCCATAACTGGGATTGGAGCGATAAATAGTATCTCTTGCAACATTTTGCTTTAAGCCCCCCTTTGCGAGGACTAGGTTACAGAAATAGGAAAACATTCAACATATCAGCCACAATTTCAAAACTATTGGACAGCAAGTAAGTGTTGTTCTCACCATAACTGACCTTCTAGCTGGTCTTTCAGATAGTAGGTCAGATAGGAGAGCTAATAGACATTATCTCTGAATCTCACCCTAATTGCCCTTCATCCTAAACCCCTCTCAACACCGTTTTGATTCCCCAGGAGGTGCAGCCTTACAGTTTGTATACCTCTGCTTTAACTCTTCGAGAGCTAGCAATTCTGTACATTTGTGTTGGTTAAAGGAGAAGGAAATGGGGGAGATGGCTTAAGTAGGCCCTTGTTAAGAAAAATTACAACACCTGGCCTTAAAGCAGACCTAAACCTCTGTCTACAACCCAGCCCCCCTTTCAACTAGCCTCCCTCTCTGCTACATCGCTGCACAGTTTAGTCCTTTCAAATGTTCCTACTTGTAAACCAGTCATACACATGCACAGGTACACTGCAGAGTTCTGTCTGTTTGGATTATCTTCTTGACGTTTGCTGACACACAGCCTACAAGAGCATGCCCAGTTAAAGCTAGGTCTGAGAATAGTTTCAACTTCGCAGGCTAATGCTGCGCTCATGAAGGCTCAATGTAAGCTGAGTGAATGAAGAGGAATGAAAAAAGGCAAAAAATTGCACCATGCTTCTGAGATTGTTGTGGATCTCGCTCCTAGATTTTTTTCCGTGTTTAAGTAATTGATTTTGAAACTTTAGTTTTTCACTTTTCATTGTGGCAGTACATAGATTATCTGGAATGCAGTGGGACTTCAAGCCATAGAATCCATCACTTCAACATGGAATAAGGCCAGGGAGTGGATAAATGACAACTTCAGGGGAGGTCATTTTTTTTTTTAAAGAAGTTCAGACAGTGAACGAATCAGAAAGGAGGGGATAGCTATACTTTACCTTTAAGGATATCATCAGTGTAATGCAAAGTTCACGATCCACAGTGAAATTGAAGCTATGTTATGAAAACAATCAAAAGGTCATTGGACAGCAGTTAACAGTTTGATATGCTAGAGGTTTTGCTGCCTACTTAGGGTGCTCAGGTTCAGTAAAAAAAAAAAAAAAAAATATTACGTATTCAATGTACTAACACAAACCTTTACCACATTTTTTTTATATATTATTATTATTATAATATTATTTATTTATTTTTTATATATTTTATATAGTACCAGACAGCAGATATTCTTTATCATTCACATCTGGCCTTGCCCCAGTCAGTGTTAAAATAAACAGTCCTTATAATATTATTTCACTTATTCAAAGCCAATTAAGCTAATAGTATGGTTTTGGAGGGGAACTAGAGTACCCTGAGGTAATCTATGAGGGAGCAAACCAGGTAGAGAATGAAAACTCATTTCTCATATTGTCTTGGAATCAAACCAAGGATCTCAGTGCTGTCAGGCTAAACATAGTGCCACCATGCTGATCAATTGCCTTGCTATATTGCATTTTGAACATATATATGCATTCTGGACATCTCTGTGCTATATTGTTATTAGCATAAACACCCATCTGTTAACCTATGGTTATTCTTTTATATCCTCTATGTGGGTATGAAAACATTATGACAGCATTTTATACTGTACAAGCAAGAGTTGGCTTGGTTCATTGCTGTGTGTCTGAGTAAAGTCACTTGTGGACCCTTACTTTAATCTATGCTTATAAATCACTTTCTTCACTCGTGTTCAGCATAAAAGCAGTTGTCCTTGTAGCTAAATGGTAAGGGGGATAAATATTGCCTATACAACACAATATGAACATGCCTTCTGTGAATATTGTGTTGTATAGGCAACATACAGTATATTCAGGGGCCCCCGCCGGCCCAGATCTGCTCCTCGATTGGCTTCAAACAAAAAAAATGTGCATCACAGTGCGCTCGTCATTTTTGCATGTGTGCCCAGCGTCCCTGCGTGTGCTCCCAGCATCCCGGCAAGCGCACAGTGTGCCCACCATTCCCATGCGCTCGACACACCAGCTTATGCGCATGGGGCCCCTGAGGTTCGGAACCCTATGGGCCCCAACTGCACCAGTCCGACCCTGTATTGCCTATACAACACAACTTTCAAAGAAGGCATTCTTTGCTTACTATAACATCCCCTTGATAACTTTTCTCTGTTGCACCCCTGTTTTGCCATCTAATGCATAGTGGTACCCTGGGTATAATATCAATAATTTCCACACTCATTGCTTGCCAGAGATCTCCATTTGAAATGTGGGTGCTCCAGAATACCCAAGTCTGGCCACTGTCCAACATCAGTACCTACAAGATTCGGGGCAAGTGCTCCAACCCAAAAAAATGTTATTACATGGTACAGAAAGTGAATAGCATGCACAATAAGGGTGGTGGTGCCTTTTCTGAAGCATTCTTCACACCATACTGTATTGTAACTTCTGATTTTCTAATATCACGCTACAATATATATATATATATATATATACATTTTTTTTTTTTTTTTTTAATAAAGAAATGTCTTGTGCAGGTGCAGCAGATCAATGCCATTCTTTAGTGTCCTAGAGATCAATTCTTCCAAAGATACTATTGTGTGTTCAGTAATAGAAAAACGTTGTTACTAAACTACTGTATGCAATTCAGCATTTAAGAATTATTGTTTCTGACAGTGAACAAAAAACTTTTGCAGCCAATTTATTCCAGCTCCATGGGAGTCTGCTTGCTAAACTGAAGACAAACAGTAAAATATCTGCAATATCTGCCATCATTTATTGCATCATAAGAACAAACAACAAGGTTGGCACAGAAAAAAAGACAGATAGAACTCAAGAATAATAATATAAAAACAAACCCTATATAAAAATGAATAGGGAGGACAGACCACTGGGGGAAAAAAAATGAAAAAATCACTTTAGCATCTGAGAAGCAAGTAGCTTAATGCATGCTGATTATTTTAGTCCCCTGGTAATTTTGTTCCTGTGTTCTCCATGCCTCTTCTACTAATTAGATGTGCATATATGCAAGCAGTAAGTTTCTCATCTACCTAGCAGCCCAATCTCACTCACCATGAAGGAAAAGCACTTACTTTGCTTTTACACAGCATGGAACAAGCAGCCAACAGATAGGCCAGGGCTAGCAATGAACTAGAAAATAAACAGCTTATTAGAAGAAATAAACAACTGTCAAATTTTCTAATAAAGCTACTGGTAATTAAATAAAGGAGCAGCTACTTGTCACTTGGTGCTGACTGGCAGGAAGGTACAGGAGATGAGAAGGAGGGAACACCAGGAGACTTGACTTCCACAAATCTGAGATGCCCCAGAACCTCAATAAAGACCCGGCTGTCGGAATGAATCAAAAGGGAGTAAAGTGCTTGAATGTTGGGCCCAGAGCTAGATCCATTCTATGCAAATTTAGGGTCCTAGTGAGGAGTAGATCATTATGCATCCAGTTATTCCCATTACCAGCAGATATATGTTCCCAATGTTTCTAAATTCTTGCAGGTAATCACTATTGACAATCCTTAAATTATAGAGCCTTATTTCACTTAAGGTAAAGTCATTTGTACAGTATACTGGGTGACCAAGGTTCCCTGCCCTGAGCCTGCAGCTTAGGGAGTATATGAATCAAATTTCAGTTGTGGCAGGCACTCCCCAGACCAGATATTTGTAATCTCTTTTGTTCATAGAATATTTGTGATACAATTATTTCACTCATTCACAAAAATGGGATCTGCATTTATGTATCAAAATGTATCAATGGACTAAACAGACAATTGTAAGTTCCCAGGACTTTTTTTTTTAATACACAGACTTGTTATATCATGTATATTCCATTAAGTATGGTTGGAAAAATAGTGATTGGTTCACTGGGAATGTTGGTGAACTAGATGTGGTTGCGTCACACACATTTGATTGTATATGACATCATATGCCATATGCAGCATGTGATGTCAGATGCCAATTCACACTGGATGGGTGGGTTCTTTTGGGTATGTAAGGGGTGCTATTTGTAAAAAAAAAATTGTTTGCTTTATACCACTGAGGAAGGGATTGAGAAACCCCAGAAATGTTTGATTGTTAAGCACTCTGTATTTTTAAACTGATTTTTGAGTACGAATGCGTCCTTCCACTATTTTTGCTATTTTAAATCACCCCAAACCAGACATATAAAATGATATGCCTGTGATGAGTAAAAGCTGAGTATAGCACCGAATGTGCAAGCTTATGCTTTCCTTTCTAGAATAAATCATCTTTGATTTTACAAGTCTGGTCTGAGGTTGATATCTTTGGAGTGCCTGCCATAATTGAAATTCAGTTCACTAATAAAAATGCCTGTTTGCTGCCAAGAAGTTGTTTTGGAAGAAAACTGTGGTTCTGTTGCTTTGGGCTGCTGTATAGTGAACATCAACATTTCTGGAATGAGAATTCTGAACTGTATCCCAGGTGGTTAGTCCCTCTGCAGTTGACACAAGCAGGTTTTTATCATTCAACACTTTAAACAGATGTATACATTAATTAGAAAGATCATGTTAAAGAAATAATAAATGTCCGACATCATAGGTGCATCTGGGAATTCTGAGAATCATTTAGTGAGATTATTATGGGATGCTATACTTGCAATTTATATACTGGTCAGGGCACATAATGGTCAGTCTCTGGTGAATAACTCTGTCTCTCTTGGATGTCTTCCAATTCCTCAGACTCAAATCAACAGGGTTATGACAAGGTGCAATGGCTAAGCATAGCATTTATTATATTCCTTTTGTTCATATGTAGGATTATTTCTTTTCTTTTTTTTTAAATTGTCAGTGGCTACTCGGTGTGCCTAATGCATTAAGAATATTTGCAGCACATGTGCTTTTACACTTGAATAGCAATTTACAGGGATGCGCAGGCACGTAGCATGCCTACCCGCTCTAATTAATGAAATACTCATCCAACAGCATAGTAAAAGAATGACAAGGTTAGGAAAGGGGAAATGTTTTTGAACTGTGCAACTATTTGATGCAATTAAAACAATTTATAACTAGAATTGTTTGCCTGCTATAATTGTATAAATGTATCTGATATTGAAGAATGCTATTTAAAAATTAAAGGTCACGCTTATAGGAAAAAAACACAAAGGACACAACACTGTTATATAAATGCTATATTAATGCTGTGACGAATGTGACTACCTGCACCATACTTTGAGTGAGTGCTGTACTACAAACTCTTTTGAGCTAGACCACTCACCTATATTAACACTATGCAAGCTTTCCAATGTGTACCTGTAGTAAGATGTCATTGTATGTAGTGTTAATATTAAATTGTCTTGTGTTTGTATCCCTTGCTGCAGGAAAACGATGGTGCAATTCAGTGTATATTTAATACATATTCAGGGGAATGTAATAAAAATCGCTAATGGAAAAACTATTCGCAATGTGAAAAGTTATGCCTTTGCGCGAACAAATTTTGCTTTGTGCGAATTTAATAGCTTTTGCAAGCCCGGAAACTGTTTAGCGACCACTTCCGACAGTGAAAGACCGTTTGCGTATTTTATAGTTTGCGCCAATGCGCAGTCAATGTAATAAAAATTCTTACTGAAAAAGTTATGTTTGCTCCAAAAGATTACGACACCTTCAAGCACTTCTTATGAGTGCGCAATTAAAATTCGCAATGCAATAACAGTTAAAGGAACAATATTACATTGCGAGATGTGGATTTTTGCAGGGGAATGTAATAAAAGTCACAAAGAGCAAAACAATTCGCACCAATAAGACTAAAAATCCACATCTCGCAATGTAATATTGTTCCTTAAACTGTTATTGCATTGCGAATTTTAATTGCGCATTGCGAATTTTAATTGCGCATTGCGAATTTTAATTGCGCATTGCGAATTTTAATTGCGCATTGCGAATTTTAATTGCGCACTCATAAGTAGTGCTTGAAGGTGTCGTAATCTTTTGGAGCAAACATAACGACTTTTCAGTAAGAAGTTTTATTACATTGACTGCGCATTGGCGCAAAATATAAAATTCGCAAACGGTCTTTCACTGTCGGAAGTGGTCGCTAAACAGTTTCCGGGCTCGCAAAAGCTATATTAAATTCGCACAAAGCAAAATTTGTTCGCGCAAAGGCATAACTTTTCGCATTGCGAATAGTTTTTCCGTTAGAGATTTTTATTACATTCCCCCATTAGTCTTATTGGTGCGAATTGTTTTGCTCTTTGCGACTTTTATTACATTCCCCTGATTGAGGTTAGCAACATGTGCATCAAAGCTAGAAAAAACAAGTTCAAAAAAACATTTTCAAATTACAATTTCAGGTCAGGACTAAAAACAAAGGGGAAAGTATGACTTTTTAGTGGCAAAGAAAACAAAAAATGTAATCCAATGCTCTGCTCAATGTTTGCCCAACTTATGTGCAGAAAGGATCAATATCCCCAGTGTGCTGCTCAGCTTTCATGATTAGAGCTCATTCAATTCATGCAAAACGTTAAAAAGTAGCCAAGCATGTAGCATTAATGCATAGCTTGCAGTCTTTCCAGCCGATGGTCTATTTACAGGTGCTATAGGAGTACAGGTATGGGATCCAGATACCCGTTATCCAGAAAGCTCCGAATTACGTAATGAACATCCCCCATAGAATCCATTATTATCAAACAATCCAGATTTTTAAAAATGATTTCCTTTTTCTCTGTAATAATAAAACAGTGCCTTGTACTTGATCTCAACTAAGATAAAATTAATCCTCATTGGAAGCAGAACCATCCCATTTGGGTATATTAAGGGGCAGATTTACTAAGCTCGAGTGAAGGATTCGAAGTAAAAAAACTTTGAATTTCGACGTTTTTTTTTGGGTACTTCGACCATCGAATAGGCTACTTCAACCTTCAACTACCATAACTTCTAATCGAACGTTTCAAACTAAAAAACGTTCGAGTATTTGACCATTTGATAGTCGAAGTACTGTCTCTTTAAAAAAAACTTAGACTACTTACTTCCGAGCATCAATGTTAGCTTATGGGGACCTTCCCCATAAGCTTTCTATGCTTTTTTTGATCAAAGGAAAATCCTTCGATTGATGGATTAAAATCCTTTGAATCATTCGATTCGAAGGATTTAATTGTTCGATCAAATGATTTTTCCTACTTTCGGTAAGTATTTGTGGTAAATCCTTCGACTTCGATATTCAAAGATGAAGGATTTTACTTCGATGGTCGAATATCGAGGGTTAATTAACCCTCGATATTCGACCATTAGTAAATGTGCCCCTTAATGTTTAAATGATTTTCTAGTAGATGTAAAGTATGAAGAACCAAGTAATAGAAAGATCCATTATCTCGAGTATTCTGGATAACAGGTTCCGGACCTGTATATAGTATAGTGTATTTGGTATAGTAAATAACGATTGTTCGTGCTGCCATATACAGGAAGGGTATCCAGCTCCCTCTCCAATCCTTCCTTCAGTGACATGACAAGCACATGTAATTTCACCATCAAGGATACACACGTGTTAATTCTGTCTATCCTGTCCACCATCTACTACTAAAGCTTACATACAGTATATGAAAAAAATGTATGATTAGATAGATATAGATTACACAATAGCCATGAATATTCTGCAAATTATACCTTTATAGACAGTGCTTAGTAATGTAATGAGTTAAATCTGGTGCTTAGTGATTTGTCATGTGGCTCGCTAAAACTTGTGTATTAGAAATATGTAACATAAGCAAGTTAGAAGATAACTCGAGTTCCATTTTTACCCACAATGCAGCACTCCCACCAAAATTCCAGTGTGATTGTGGTTGTGAGGGGGAGATGTGCTTGACACAATTGCTCCTGATGTGTCAAAATGTGCATTGACAATTCAGGTTCTGGATTGGGTCATTTCAGGTGGTTGTCTGCTTGGCATCAAAATTACACCTGGGTATGATTCTTTAGAAGCAAGTCCGCTGCAGCTATTAATGCAGGACACAGTGAGAACCTTTGAGGGTTTTATGGTTTCCCAGCATCACCAAATGCATTTGCACACAATTTATAACAGATTGCAGCTATGTGGTAGTTCAAGAAGAGATATGGGTGTAACGTCAGCTATGGCTTTGTGTCATAAATGAGTCTTTTTTTTCTGAACTTCATTAATGTGTTTTATTTTTGAATTATAATAATCGTAAAAACATTTTTCAATCCCCTCTCACCCTTAGGGCAGAGACAGACTTGGAGATTCGGGGAGATTTAGTCGCCTGGCGACTAATCGCCTCTTCTACAGGAGACTATTCTCCCGATGTGCTGGCTAGAATCTAGATCGCCAGCGAGATGGCACTCAAAGCGTTTCATTTTCCGAAGTTGCCTCATGAGGAAACTTCGGGCGACTTTGGGACACAAAGTGCTCCTAGTGCCATCCTGCCGGGTGACTAAATCTCCTTGAATCTTTGCATGTGCCCTTACCCTTAGGCTTGCAGTGTCATGCATCTGCTCCCTCAACTTGTTCAATTGTGATAGATTCTAGGACTTGAAATCTCTCTACTTTCCAGAGAATCTGTACCCTACCCACTATGGAATACAGAGGGACTAGAATCCATCACTTCACAAAGGAACAAGGTGAGGGAGGGGGTGTCGTAACACTGTTAGCCTAAGGGGGTTGGGAATGGGTTCATGAGTATTTTATAGTATCTTTTAATTTACAGTAGTTCAATTAGAGTTTATGCACCATTTCTACAGAAGCCCAGCTGAATGTGCTCATATCAATAAGGGGGGCACATTACTCTTTAAAAACCATAAAAACAACTATTAAAACTGCATTAAAGGCCAACACAGGAATATATTAAAGGGAGTGGAATAGTGAGGTTGCAGGATAACCTCTATCTTTCTATTACGAATAGCTCTTCTTATGTAGTCTTAATGTATGATTTGCATTCCCTGCTGCTTTACTGCATTACCTACATATTATTATTGCATTTCAAAAACAGAAACCTTTTTAGCAGTGATGCTGTTTTAGTTTGTGAAGTTGACCACCTCCTGAGGTGGTTATTCCAAATGGGCTGGATAACAGAAGCTACAATACGGTAGTGTCTAATTCTGATAAATGTCCATTCTTTATTGATTTCAAGAGCTCTAGATAACTGACCTGCAGTACTTTTTCTGTTTTTTAGGTGTGGGGAAAATAAACATTTAATAGTGATACCACTGCTTTATTTACCCTTGCAGAGAGTCAAGTTTCGGAATACTTGCCATTATTATTCTATTAATTTTTGCACCATATGCATTGGTAGCTTGGATCTGAAAAAAGTTAGTAATCATTGGTTTATGATTCAACAGAATAGTAGAGTGGAACCTAAAGGAGTACAACCAGCCTGCTAGCAAACACCAAAACCCAGTGCTTTAAAAGAGGTCACAATGGGCCCAAAATTAAGCACCATGCTAAGAAATGACCGAATGACCAGCCAAATTACACTGGTTTTATATTTAAAGACTGGCAAAATCAGATGTAGCTGTGAGTGGGTGAGAAGGAATGTGTTAAGGCAGGGAAATGCCAGGCTTGGGGCAGAGAAAGAGAGGAATGTGATATCAGGGGAAGAGCAGCTACAAACATCCCACCCTCCCTCCCCTTTTTTGCATGTTTTGTGAAATGTCAGGAGTTTCACTTTATGTTCTTATATTATCTATTAATAAGCAAATGTAAATGTATTTCTGCATGTATTGTTATATTGTGGTTTTGGTACAGTTATACAGTATAAACATGAGAGTGTTTGCATGTTATTATTCATGTTAAATGAATGTCAAATGCTTGATCCAGGGAATGTTTCCGATCGCCATTGGGGTCAGGAAGGAATTTTTTCCCTCTTGATGCATAATTGGCAGTGGCTTCAGGCTGGGTTTTTTTCCTTTCTCTGGATCAAATCAGTGGATAAATGATAATCAATTTTACGTTTTATTTGTTACAGTGTTGGTAGGACCTTGCTAGAGTACTGTACAGGTAAATTTGGAAGAGGGAAAAAGGAGGTTCTCTCCTGTGACTGTACAGTGGGTTGATTGATACAGACGCTACTAATGCTTATGCTTGGATTTCCTATCATTAACACACTGCAGATTCAGGGTCAACAGCAGGGCTGCTGAACTTCACTCATGGTGTGAGATGCAGCTCCTGCTCATAGCAGAGTTTAGGACCATCCTCTCTGTAGGTAGCGGCAGCCTAATGCTCAGTGGTGGATATCATGACATAGTGCTGATCTCAAGTGAGGAGCGGCAGAGCATATAGCAATCCCTTATGGAATTCTGGCTTTGAATATTGCCTTGGGGTGAGGCTGGCAAGGTCCTATTTATTTGATAACATGTGATTAAATGCTGTCGCCATTTTCACCATTTCTGGCTCCTGGTGTCTCATTACAGTGTGACACAATGGGGTTCAATGGGATAGCTGAAGGCAAAGGATCAATTGAGGAGTCCCCTTGTCATGTATTAAATGATTCTATGCAGTGAGTCTGTTTCTATTGTGAATTCTTGCTGCATTCTTTACCAGAAGCAAGAGCCTGTGGCGCAATTGCTCCAACATGTAGATTGATGTACAAGAGAACTTGAAGTATCCCACACGCTTTGTTTCAAAGAAAGATCTTGCATACACAAACTCTCTGTGCATACAATTTATATACAAACTACTTGGTATAAACTGTTTTCTCTGGTTACGCTAGGAGCCGAGATTCAGGCATTCCCTTAGTAATAGGCATATTGTGCTTGTTCCTAATTCTTGTAAGCAAATATCTGCTTCCCCATTTAACCCCACTAGTGAGGGACAAGCCCCAGATATTACAGAATGTGGTGCTAAGCCTACAGATAGGGCTGCCTCTGGTTTACTGTACTGTGGTCCAATTATACATCTTTACAAAAATGCCTACAATTTATATTGTATATATATATATGTATATATATATATATATATATATATATATATATATATATATATATGTGTGTGTTTTTTATAACCGCATGCTATTTATACGCAGTAATCAGTATGGGTATGTCAAACAGGATAAATGTTCATTTAGATTCCTGTTTGTTAAATACAGCATCTTGTTCCTAAACATTTCTTTTCCATGGAGATCACACCAAACAAACCTGACCTGGAATCTGCAAACCATTCTATTGTTGTATCAATCTGACATAGATTTTTTTTTAAACAGGACTAGAATACGTGATTTCTTGTATTTTTCTAGGGATAGAGCCATCATACTGGAAAAGGGATTTTGTGAAATATAGGCACACTACCAGGTACCAGCCAATACAATGTGAACCTTAACCCTATTTGATATGTAAACTAGGCTAATGAGGGGGAAAGAGAACCGCACAAGATAAAAACATTTTTGACGAAAGGGATGACCTACCCTCTACATGCTATCGACTTTACTAGAAAAATATGGAAGGCAGCCCAGTCCCAACATTCCTTACAATCCCAGTCCTCCCCCTTGCGGAGTATATTAGGGAATCCAGAATTTCCCCCGGGTTGTAACCTAGATTTTGGGCAGAACTGGGGCCATCCTACTGTATTCCATATCTGGGATCTATGGGACTTTGTTAAGCGAATGCCCGTGGACTTAGCAACTTTGAAAACAAGATCTGGGAATGTGGATATCCCTCTTTACCAGTACCTGCAAGTCTCACACTATCTTAGACCCCAAATGAAAACGAGTACGAAGCAGGCTTTCTCTTCCTTTGAAAAACTATGTCACATGGGCCCAGGTCAAAAACGGGTTATATCCCATATCTATGATGTATTGATACAGTTGCCCACTGATGACTTCCCAAAACATAAATATATGTTATATTGGGAAGATAACTTCCCGGCGGAGATTAGTTATAGAAACTGGGAAGGTATCTGGGATAATGCTAAGAAAAGCTCAACTTGTGTCCAATATAAAGAAAATATTTATAAGATTCTGTTGAACTGGTACTATACCCCGGAGAAACTCCATAGAATCTACCCATCAACCCCTGATAGATGTTGGCGGGATTGTGGGCACAGGGGGACACTACCACATATTTTATGGGACTGCCCCAGGATTGTACCCTACTGGAACATGGTGAGAACACTTTTGCAAACAGTGTTACGCACCACTATACAAAGGGAGCCATGGTCTCTTCTCTTGGGGAAACCTAATCTTAATCTCACTAAGGCAGCCAGGAAGTTAATGAATCATATCCTATCGGCAGCCAGGAGGCTGATCTGTCAAAAATGGAAGCAAAAAGCCACCCCACAGGAAAGGGAATTGAAGGATAAAATAGAGGAGGTGAAACGGATGGAGTATCTTGCGGCCCTATGTAACAGATCGCTCCCTCAATTTGATGAAATATGGGGTAACTGGATCTTTTCCTTCCCCCCTGATCACTGAAATTACTGAATGACTAGAACCGATATAATTAGGTGGCCACTTTGGTAAAACTGAACCCCTCCCTGTTCACAATCTGCAATTCCTTGTTTTTCTGTTTTGTTTTTCTTTCTTTCTTTTTCTTTTTTGTGTGAATTGTTATTATATACGAATTTGATCTGTGATGACTGCTTACCGCACGAAATGTTTAATTGGTAGATGGATCGGGATAATGTCATCTATGTCACATGTAATAACTGCTTTCTGAAAATTCAAAAAATAAAGTTTAAAAAAAAAAAAAAAAAAAAACATTTTTGACTTCTTTGTTTGTGTTATGAAAAGTCAAATGTTTTTTTGGATTTGGATTAGATTGCACAGGCACTTGTAGTAGCCCAAATCTGACCTGCTGAATAAGGCCAAATCTTGGCCCAATCCCAAACTGAATTCTTGGATTCAAGAATTGGATTGGATTGGATTTTTTATTAAGACGGAAGCTCTCTGGTGCCAACCAAGTGTAGGGGACATGAGGAATCATTCCCCTGTTTGTCTGCCTGTGACATCATCCAGCCCAGTTGCATGCTGGATAGCGATCCGATTGGCTGTGAACCCCAGTGCATCCTTGGGAAAAAGGGTGTGCCTGACTTTGGAGCCAAATGCATGGGGTCTCCCAGAGAGAGAGCTGAGAGAGCCAGCGTGAGTAACTGTAAGACTGTAAGGTAAAGCGAAGCTGTTGAATCTGGGGAGATTGAGCCCAGCCTGTCCCCTGCCAAGCGTCTAGAATCTCAGAAGGAGAAAGGTGCCACTAGTGAGATTGATTCTGCTGCAGAGCTGAGTGTGATCTCCAGTGTGAATTCCTCTGAGAGCACCCTGGTGAGAGAGCCACCCAAGGGAGGATCTTGGCACGGATACAAGTGTGGGGCCCCACAGTAAAGACAGGTCTTAACCATTTATCTGCTACGAGGGAGCTGCTGCCAACTTCAAAAAGGAGAGGTTCTTTTGGGGAATAAGGTAGCGCTACCTGGGGAAGGGACAATCATTTGAAATGTGTGGTTAGTAACCCCTTTCGGAGGATTGGGACTGTGATATTTACCAAAGACTGTGTAAAAGCAACAGTTAAACACCTAATAGTGGTTTAGGTAGTGCCCCACGTATCCCCAGTGTAGGAGTGAAGTGTGTATTAGTTGCCCCAGTGGTAAACTGTTTATATAAAGTTCATATTTGTTCATTTGCCAATGGTGTGTTTTATTATTCCTAGTGGAACCCCTTGAGGTGTGTTCCTCAGTGTTCACTAGGTGGAGGCACTGTGCTGTAATTCCCAGTTCCCAGTACTTTTCATAAACAAAAGGGACCCAGGGCCCCTGTATTGCCAAGAGTAAATTGCTATTTGAAGAGACAGTAACCAAATTAGTGTTATACAAGTATTTCACCACCTTAGTGTTAGGTGTCCTAATGCAATGGGACAAGTATCTAAACAGTTAACAACATTACCCCTGCCATACATGTAGGGTAAAAAAGCAAAATTATACAAACCACTACATTTTAAACCATTGGGCAGAGGTGTAACAAGGCTGTGGCCACAAAATGTATACAGACAAAGACTCACCCATCATCAATATCTACAGTCATATACAAGTTTGGGAACCCCTCTCAGCCTGCATAATAATTTACTCCACTTTCAACAAAAAAGATAACAGTGGTATGTCTTTCATTTCCCAGGAATATCTTTGTACTTTTAGTGAAGCAGTATTCAGTTTTATGAAATTAAATCAAATGTGAAAAACTGGCTGTGCAAAAATGTGGGTACCCTTGTAATTTTGCTAATTTGAATGCATGTAACTGCTCAATTCTGATTACTGGAAACACCAAATTGGTTGGATTATCTTAAGCCTTGATCTTCATATGCAGGTGTGCGCAATCATGAAAAAATTTAAGGTGGCCGATTGCAAGTTGTGCTTCAGTTTGACTCTCCTCTGAAGAGTGACAGCATGGGATCCTCAAAGTAACAAAGATTGTTCAGTATCATGGTTTAGAGGAAGGCTACAAAAAGCTATCTCAGAGGTTTAAACTGTAAGGAATGTAATCAGGAAATGGAAGGCCACAGGCACAGTTGCTGTAAAACCCAGGTCTGACAGGCCAAGAAAAATACAGGAGTGGCATATGCAGAGGATTGTGAGAATGTTTACAGACAACCCAAAGATCACCTCCAAAGACCTGCAAGAACATCTTGCTGCAGATGGTGTATCTGTACATCGCTCTACAATTCAGTGCAATTTACATAAAGATGTATGGCCGGGTGATGAGAAAGAAGCTCTTTCTGCCCTCACGCCACAAACCGTTGCTTGTTTTATGCAAAAGCTCATTTAGACAAGCCACAGTCATTTTGGAACAAAGTGCTTCGGACTGATGAGACAAAAATGTAGTTATTTGGTCATAAAAAAAATGGTTTGCATAGCGGAAGAAGAACACCACATTTAAAAAAAACACCTGCTACCTACTGTCAAATTTGGTGGAGGTTCCATCATGCTGTGGGGCTAGTTCAGGGACTGGGGCTCTTGTTAAAGTCGAGGGTCGGATGAATTCAACCCAATCTCAACAAAATCTTCAGGATAATGTTCAAGCATCAGTCACAGAGTTGAAGTTACGCAGGGGTTGGATATTCCAACAAGACAATGACCCTAACACACTTTGAAATCTACAAAGACATTTATGCAGATGTAGAAGTACAATATTTTGGAATGGTCGTCACAGTCCTCCGACTTGAATATCATGGAAAATCTATGGGATGATTTGAAGCAGGCTGTCCATTCCAAATTTAAATGAGACATTTTGTATGGACGAATGGTCAGAAATACTACCATCCAGAATCCAGACACTCATCAAAGGTTATAGGAGGTGTCTAGAGGCAAAGGAGGCTCAACTAAGTGTTGATGTAATATCTCTGTTGGGGTGCCCAAATGTATGCACCTGTTTAATTTTGTTATAATGCTTATTGCATATTTTATGTTAATCCAATGCATTTATGTAATGCTAATTTGAGCTAGGCAGACCAAGAGGGGTTAATGTCCAGCTAGTGTTTAGAGCATGGGTTATATGTGACTTTAACACTTCAGGCTAGGGCCTTCGCTAAATGGAAAAAGGTGTGGTGTAGTGTACTGTGCAATAAAATAGGAAATAATGGACGCCAGGAGGTTCTTGCAGTGAAAACAAAGAGTAACAGTTTATTTTGTTCAAGACAAATGAGCCCAGTATTACTTACAAGCAATGAGGATAGTAGGCAAGTAGTAAGGCAGACCTCCAGGCAGATGTACCTTGAAGTAGTGTGGATCCCACCCAGCGGAGCAGTCAGGGAGAAATCTAAGCCTGACACCCTAGCCACTGTGGTCCCTTCACTAAAGGTTACTCCCTGCTACAATCCATGATGGAGTACAAAGCTACTCTTTATATCCTTCCTCGCTATCTATAACAAAGATTATCCTGTCTCCAGCTGGCCTCGTTCACAGGGTCCCTGACTCAGACACTAGAGGTACTGATCCCTCTAGGGCTAAAGGGCTTTACTGGGCCTTGGTGTACCCAGTCTCAGTGAGAACATCCAGTTGGTAAGGACACCAGAAGCCCCATAGTAAGACCAACCCCTTTCCATACACTATGTTAAAGTGTGGCAGGAAGTGGTCATTACACCTCTTGGCCAATAACTTGGGATATGTAGTAGTGATGTGTGGGCCGGCCGATACCCATACCCATAGGCACCTTAATTTTTTAAAGATGCGCCCCTGCTCACCCTGCCCCTTTTGTGATGTTATCGGTGGGGCAGGTCAAAGCGGGTCTAAAAATAGAAGCAGGAAGTCGGACGGGTTAGGGTCATCACTAATATGTAGATTAACACTAGATACATGGGCGTTTGCCAAGCAACTAGGGAAAAGGAGGAAGGGTAGGGAATTAAAGCCATAGGGGCATATTAACCCGATGGGTCCTGCTAAAATACTACTGTTTCCATAAGGCATGTTATACTTTATAAGGAAGCTCAGACAATAATAAACAAGACTCCAAAGAATTAAGAGGGGTTCCCAAACTTTTTCATATGACTGTATAGTTTATTAAGACATGTTATGCATTAAAGAATGCCCTCTCCTTTAAACAAGTGTGATTGATTGTCCATATATTTCAATATATTCAAGCTGGCCAACTAAGTTTCATCTTTCATCTGATTCATTAAACATTCTACTGCTTCATTATTTTACACAGGGTCTAAGTTTTACCTGAAACTTACTGTACTTGCTTTCAAGGTTAAAACTCCCAACCATGATTGACCTTTTATTAGCCAAGACTGGGATCACCTGACTATAGCTGGATAGAGTGGGAGCTACAACATGAGATAATTAGATAATCACCAGATGCAAGTTACTTTTGAAATCATCAGTCTTGCAAAAACCTGTAATATTTGGGAATATTTTTAAACCCACAATGACTGATTTAGAAAGTAGAGATTGTGAATCACAGTTGGTGTTCATTTCCAATTTATAAAACTTCAAAAAATATATTGAGAGAAGTGAACAGTTGTTTAAGTAGTGATGGAAGCACTGTTAAAGTTGTAAAATGTCATTGAAATCTCATCTTTTCAGTAGCCTTTTAACGACTTTGGACAGATTATTGCCAGGTAGCAATATACCAGAGCCTTCTTGTCTAATCATGCCAAATAGAAAATATTCCTCCTCCCATAGAAATAATGGGACTTTGCCAGGTTTTAGCTGTGAAGTAGTTTCTATATCTTGGTGGATATCCAAATCTTTATAAACAGGGTTAAGTAAAACTACAAATTTAAAGCTGTGCCACTCTAGTATTGAAATAATGCATTTCTGTTAAAGATTTATAAGGCATGTAAAAAATATCTTGTCAATTAAAAGATCAACAGATCGGAAGAATGTTGCCTAGGCAGTTAAGTCAAAATTACCCTATATCCTAGTTGAGGCTTAACTTTAGGTTTCATTACCAATCCTGATCAGACTTTCAGAGATATGATGAGATTATGATTGTATCCAGTCTAAAGCTGGCCATAGACGCAAAGATCCAATCGTACGAATCCTCGATTTGTGCGATTTTCAGATCGTGTGTGGAGTGTCCTGACATTTGTCGTGCCATGCTGTATCGGTTGTTCAGTCGATCAGTTGATCAGACAGGTTAGAACATTTCTGTCGGCTGCCGATAATATCTCTGCATGTATTGCCAATCTGACGATCTTCAGTGGGAGACTGTCACTGACTTTTGTTGGACATAACTTTCGTACGATTGCTGTCCGGGCAGAACATCGGCTGATCTGTTCTTTTTCTACTTTATTTGATCTGAAAGGTTAGTGACAGGTCTCGAGATGGGGGAAGTCCAATCGCTCGAGTATTCAAATGATCTAATCTTTGCATCTATGGCCAGCTTAACTCACTAGGCCTACTGGTTGAAGTGAGCTATGAACTTTAGGATCACAATTTTGCATAGACTACTATGTTTTACTAAGGTAGGATTCAAATAATAGGGGCCATTAGCATAGACGCATGTTTGCTGCACTGTGCACTGTCACGGGGCACTATTTTGGGTTTTATCTTGATGAGAGTCTTATGGCCTTATCTGATATTGGCAGTTAGAGGTAGCTCCGTCCAGCCAGAGCCCAGTTAAAAGGAGGCTACTGATTGTATAAGCATTTTGCATATGAAATAAACCCCTCTGTAACCAGCCTTAATCTAGAATTACTTGCAGCAGTGAATGACCTTAGAAAGTCCACCTACCCCACAAATTGCTGCTAAAAATTGAGAGGAAAGTGTCCAGAAGATAAATACTATTCAAAGCAGAATTTAAAGTATATCTGTAATGCACTGATTTTTCATCTAAAGGAGTTCACCTATATAAGGAAACAATTTGATACTGGAATCTATTTTGGGTAGGATAAGATACTGTAAGCATTAATAATAATAATCTGCCCTCTGTAAAAAAAAAAAAAAAAAGATTGGACAATACTTTCTCTGTGTATCAGTTATGGGATGCTTACCCATGATGTATCTAAAAAAGAATGGCTTACTGCAGTATGCACAGTAGGCAAAACGCCTGCACATTATGAGCTCTTCAATTTTTAATGCACTGGCCACTTTAATGAGACTGTCAAAATCCCCTATTAAGTGACCACGGGAGAGAAAGGCAAAGAAAGGGAGAGACTGCCATTGTCTGTATCAGAAGTGCATGATGTGAAAGCCAGCTGTATCCCTAAGTGATATGCCACTACTAATCTCCAACTGGCTAAATACACTGTGCTGGACTGGATCCAATATTCTTCCTTGAAATCAAGCTACTTAGACTCTAGAATCATGTTAGAAATATTTATAATGCATATTTACATACAAATGGCTTTGCAGGTTTGTGTTTGATGGGCATGGGGGAGCGTGCGAAAGGCAGGCATATCTATAAGCATTTATTCTAAAAGATTTTGTACAGTATGCAAATTGTCACTTTTAGCTAGTTCTGGAAATTGTTTATACCAAGCATTATTTTTTAGTGAGGAAATAACCTGCATACATATAAGTAAGTCTACATATATTAGCATGCACTGAAATGGGAAAATGCTAAATTATTTCATAGAGCATTGTCCATTTACATATTCTCTTCTCTACTTTTAGATTACATTAGTAATATGCCTTGGTCTCCGGGCAAATGACAAGCCGGCCACAGTGACATTATAGTTTCTTGAGCCATTCACTTACATGCTAGATCCATAAAAGAGAAACCTGTCCAGTTTGTAATCAGGGCATATCCTGATTTCATTTCCCCTATATATGCAGTAATGTATAAATGTTGGCTTATTCTCCTTTTTGAAGCTTTGCATTTACCCAAATGTGCAGAATTTTCTTTTTGTTTTGGTCTTGGTTGAGCCATGCTATATAGACAGCACAAGGAATACAACACTGCTGCTGTTGTTATAAACTATAAAGAATTCATTGGCACAAGCAAGCAATATGGCAGCTCATGTTTCCTTGTATATGTTCATACATATACAGGAGTTCTTCTCCTTGAATGGAATTGAGAAGCACTAGTTCCACATAAAGACCCCGATAATAAACATTTTTCAAGTACTTAATAAGTCTCATTGATTTAGCAATAAAGAGAACCCATTTTTAAAAAATGTTACTTCCTGAGTTTTCAGTAGAGCTTAGAAATGTCTTCCCAGAAGGTCTGTCATGAAAACAATTAGGACCTTTATCAGTCATAATAGCAACCGACACCATGGGCAGTAATGAGGTCTGCAGATCCCACATTTACAACCTGTTGCCTACTGACTAAGAAGCTGTGTAATCCTAAATTATTTCCACAAACTGATGAGCTGCGCTGTGGCATGGATAGAAGGAAGCCTTAGCATAAAAGACAAGTCTAATAGAGGAGATGATGGACACCTTCCCCTCAGTGAGTCCCACTGGTCCCTTTGTCAGATTGCTGACTGCTGCCATGGCTAACGTATTGAATTCTTGTTAAACTTTGCAGCCTCAGTAGCTGCCAGCTGGGCTGCGAGATCCATACTAGAGAAGGATTTCACGTTTCAGTTTGCTAATTCTGCCACCTAGTTTTTCAATGCATTAATTGCTTTGGGAGCTTTGCTGTGGAGCTTGGACTTTGCAGCACACTGAACGGGAAGCAACAGGGGATTGATTCTGGAGAGGTGTTCGAGGTGTGTGCGCTCCACTGACAGGGAAGATAAATGTATAATGGTCTGTATTAAGCACAGCATCACTTCTGATGTGATATCCTACTGCCCTTTCACTGTTTAGGTAGCTGAAACTGTATTGCTGTTTCCTGCAGATTTTTTCAGTGAAGAGGAAGATCTTTACCTTGAAGCAACACAGACGGTAGACTGTGAATCTCGGGCAGCGGCACTCAATCAAGCAAACTCTAAAATATTGTGCGGGGGAATTACACTGGTCAGAGCATTAATAATGGAAATGAAAGAGGAAAGAGCCTTGGATGTAGCCCAGAATCTAATTTTACCTGCTGAAGGGGGGAATCCTTTGGGGCAAGACACAGCAAGTAAGTGCAAGATCTTAGCAGCATGTCATTCCCTGAATGTGATGATGTATGTGTGTTCTTGTACTTGTAAACTGCTCCTTTAACCTGTCTCAGATAAATGATCTTTAGTGCATTGTGATTCTAATCTGCCTTGGCATCTTCCTGGTTAAACTGATGATCAGCGTAACCTTGATTGCTTTCTGCTTGCTACATAGCACATTATTTGAATGGGGATAAAAAACAGCTTGCGCTGTCACAAACATACACAGCACACCTTTTGTGTGGAATAAAAACTGCTCGTTTCAGTGGATACAAGTCTACAGAGAGAAGTTCTTGCAAAGGATGATCAGACATTGCAGGGGAGAACTGCAGGGACCCCTACAAAGTTTCTCATTGGCTTTTTTTCTGGGACCCAAGATGCTCTCATGTTCTTCCCTAATTTGGGGCTTTATACTTTTAGGGGCAAAATCAGCAGGGCTTGTATAAAGTAATGATGCCTCCACTTAAACCAAAGAGAAATCTCAAAATATATAAGCGTTCCATCTAAACCATCTCATCATCCATTGTATTGTCTTACAGCCACCTACGCCTCTTATTTCCAGGCAGTGTAATATCTAAATTTCACTGCAGCCAGAACAAGATTTTACAGGAAGCTGCCTCTCAATCGGCAGAATAGCGCAGGTAGTAATCCAATAAAGCCTTACGGTACTTTAGCACATTCCGGATACAAAGCATAATGCAGCGTCTGGGCTACACATCTTCTGCTGTGTGTTCAGAAAAACCACATTTGTCACAGCTCGGAACAGAGTTGATTCCTGTGACCTTTTCTAACCTGATTAGCAATAGAATCCTCATCCAGGGAGGCACATTTTCAAAAGGGAGGGCTTCAAAGTGGACATAGTACTAATCCGTTTTTCTTTTTCTCCCCTGTGTGTTGACTACACTGGCTGTATAGAATCTGGCAGCTTTTCAGCCTTGGCATATATTTATTTTATGACAAGTTTAGCCCAGGCAAGCATATGCGTGACTAAATTAAGGTAATTATTTCCTTCCCCACGTTTACTGTATCTTTCCCCTGCACATTTTGTTTTAATTCTGTCTTCGCTACTTCTTATCCGGTGTCCATAGCAACACACTTTGGCAGCCGGAGACAGACATCAAGCTAAAGGGTCCAATCTCATTGTATCCAGTATCTACAGTACACAACTTGTCTGACGGTTTTGTGTAATTGCAATCTGTTATTAAATCTGTATGCCGTGAGGCATTTTGCAACCCAGTTCAGCAGCATTTTGCCTCCTTCATGCACGTAATTTGTACGGATGAGGGGATACAGAGCCCAAGATAGAAAAGACTGCTTGTAAATCAGGAGCAATTGTGTAGTCAAAAATATTGTTAAAAACACTTAGTCATGTCGTTGAGTGTATGTTTGAAAATAAACAGCACCTGTTTTATAGATACTTCTTTACTTCATCCTTCCAGTGGTTCTGTGTATGTTGGTTGGTAACGTAGTAAGTTAGGTTGGAAAAAGACACATGTCCATCAAGTTCAGCCTTTCATATCTATATATCCTGCCTAACTATTATTTGATCCAGAGGAAGGCAAAAAAAACCCTCTGAAGCCTCTCCAATTTGTCTCAGGGGGAAAAAAATCTTTCCTGACTCCAAGATGGCAATCGGACCAGTTCCTGGGTTGTAAACCTCTTTCTTTTCTTAAAATCTCTTTCTGTTCACACTTGCATATTAGACACATATTTGCTAACACCTAAAAACAAAGTGTAATAATTATAAAGTACTGTGGAGTTGAAAAAATATATGTAATTTGCTTTGCTTGTAGAAAGTGTTAGCACTTTTTATGTTTGCATGAGGGTGCATAAATTATCCTTATCTGAAACGCACATTTACTACATTGCTGCTTGGAAAGGTAGTGTGAGAGTGGAAGAAAATGAGAGCTTTGGTTGTGACAAAACAAACCAACCGCTGAAGTTTTAAAATACACCGATACATAAAGGCTGATCACTAATGTGAAAAATAAAGTTTGATTGATTTATAAAACAAATTTCGGAAATACATGGCGACTGTATGCCTTTAACCTTCCCAGATCAATTTCTATGTGGCTGTATGGTGCCTGACATTTTATATATACATATATACCCCATGAACCTGCATCACTTTACTCTGTAAATATCATTGTTTAATTATTTATAAAGTTCTCATCTGTTTGGGTTTGTGCAGCCGACTCCCCAGTAGCCTTGTTAATAATCCAGAAGACATGGATAAATAGTTGGTTTTTGGAAGATGTTTTTTTCCATGGATAGTTATCATTTCTTTTAGTTTAGGTTAGTTTTCTTTACTTTCTTCAATAATTATCATTGCTCTTTATATAAAGGCAACGTATTGCCTTGCAGTTTATAGAGATTATTCATCATTCACATAAGTCACTGCCCCAGTAATATTCACACATATACATACAATGGACAGTTTTATCAAGAACCAATTATACTGAGTAAATATTTATATTCCAATCTTGGTGTTTAGCACACTGAAAGCCATAAAAACTGTACAAATGACAGGACAAAATAGTAAATCCAGCCATTCATTGTTTCATGTGGTTTGTGATTAAGAAACATGAAGATCCTGGGAAAAGGCTTATACTTTTTGGCATTGCACCTGCAGAAACATCTTGTGTAAGGTGAATGTAACCACATTTCACAATTTCATGATTTATTCTTTAAGTCAGAAGTGCCCATTCCTGCTTTATCGAATACACAAAGAGTCTACAGATAGAACATGAGGGCCTCATCACTTTATCAAGTGCGAATAAGTAAAGCTCTCTATTTGTTGTTGAAATGCAACCCTCATCAACCCCAGAGAGCTGTTCTCCATAGTTTCTACCTCATTTACAATCTGTTGAGTTTTTACAGAGACGTTTGTCAGCTTTGTTTATTTAAAGAATGGCACAGAGATTATTTATTTCATAGTATTCATCCTTGATTCATTATTATTTATTTCATAGTATTCATCCTTAATGCTGACCAGCACTGAGTCATTCTGTGCAATGTATTCTTGCCAACAGAAGTGGGTGCTATTTCTGCAAATTCCAGTAAAGAATCAGATTTACACTTCCATTATTTACTATATTTTCATTATACGTCAGTTTAGTTTAATACAACAACCATGTATTATGGCTTTCCTGACCAATGTTAAAGGGATTCTGTCATGATTTTTATGGTTTACTTTTTGTTTTTAAATTAAACAGTTTACATTGCAAATAATTCATTCTACTATTTAAAATGTTATTCTTGAACCAACACATTTTTTTAGCTGTAATATTTATGTGGGGGTGATCCTGAGCTTTGAGAAGGAGCCAGCACTTCAGGATGGAACTGCTTTGAGACAGCTATTGTTTTTCCTGTTCCCATTGTATTATACCACAACATGGGTCGTGGTAAACATAAGAATAGCCCCCCAAGCAGAGGTTTTCCTGCTTTGGTGCTATTCTCATATCTACCACTACCACTTGCAATCAAATCCTTCAGCAATTTTCTGGCATTTCTGGCTCAATGCCTTATCCATTGGGCCAGGTGAGCAGCCTGTAGGGTTGCTCACTATATGTTTCCTGGCCTCTGCAGCCCCAGCCCAACCTGATTGGTTGCAGTCAGCCAATCAGGGCTGACTCTGTCCTTTATTAGACTAGCCCTCCAAACACTCCTTGCCGAAGCATTGTTTCCCAGACTAGCTAAAGGTTTCAGCTCTAGCATCCTTGCCTTGTCCTGTCCTGTTCTGCCTCCAGTCCAACTTTTACCTCTACATTGCCTTTAACCTATTCTGCCTTGACCTTGATCTGACATTGCCTTGTCTGTTCCTACTTCCTGTTCTGAATTGTAACCTTGCCCTGCTTTTCTTGCTACTCTGTATCTTGATCTGCTTCTCACTACAAACCTTTCCCTGCCTTGACCTTGCCTTGCCTGTTCCTGATTTTTGCTTCCTGTCCCTGCCTTGTACCTTGTAACCCCTCATCTCGCTCTGCATCTTGCCCTGCCTTTTCCTCCCTCTCCTTTTGCTCCAGTCCTCCCGCCATCTCCTTCTGCTCCAGTCTCCTTCTGTATCCTGTCCCCTAGATCTACGCCCGCACCGTCCTGTCCTATCCAGTCTGTTCCAGTCCTGACCTTCGCCCTCTCTGTCTTGTTCCCCCTTCACCCGTTCCAGTCTGAATAGTCTCATCCTTTCAGTCTGTCCCCGATTTACACCCTCATCATCCTGTCCTATCCAGTCTGTTCCAGTCCTGACCTTCACCCTCTCCATCCTGTTTCCCCTTCACCCGTTCCAGTCTGAATAGTCTCATCCTTTCAGTCTGTCCCCGATCTACACCCTCATCATCCTGTCCTATCCAGTCTGTTCCAGTCCTGACCTTCACCCTCTCCATCCTGTTTCCCCTTCACCTGTTCCAGTCTGAATAGTTGCCCTCTCCAACCTGTTCCTGCCTTCCCTTTATGTTTTCCCTAGGCACATTTAGCTCCTGCCTCAAGGACAATCAGTCTCCACAGCGCCCCCTACCTAATCCTTGACACGTGTCAGCTGCTATCTTGTTAGCTGTCAATTGTTCTTTTGATAGGCTGTTGATGGGTTGCTGGGGAGGGAAGGTAGGGGGTGATAGATCACTCCAAATTAAAGTGTAGCAGTTAAGAGTGAATGAAGTTTATCAGAGCACAATTCACATGAGCTGAGGGCTCCTGGGAAACTGACATGTCTAGCCCCATGCCAAATTTCAAAATTAAACATAAACAAATCTGGTTGTTGCTTTAAAAAAGGATTCCAGTGTAGAATTCTACTGGAGCAGCACTATTAATTAGTGGGATTGAAAAAACATGATTTCCCACGACAATATCCCTTTAAGAGTCTTTATAGGAACTTTCCTCTTTTCTTGAGACTAGTCACCATGGCAATAGGAAAATAATTAATTAGACTGTTGTCCTTTGGGTACATCCCAGTAAACTCATTATTATGCCAGGGCACTACCTTAGAATGTGGATAATCATTATGGGAGTAGATGGGAATAATTTAATTCCACTTCCTGCTTCTTCCACTGTGTAATGAACTTCTGCCTTATATATAATGGCTGGAAAGAAGGCAATACAATTGTTGTTGTTCAACATTGTAACACTTCAAATTATTTGTCCCACAGTTTCGGTAAATGATAGGTAACTAGGCCATTTGACATACAGGAACAAAACACCCCCCAGAATTTAGTATTCACTTTAGTTTGTCATCTTGCCATACAATACATATTAAAAGTGTATCTGTGGTTATCTGTGTGGCAAGGTAATGATTGATGGCTACCAGTGTGGGTCTTTTCGGTATTTGCACATGGACTTGTCTGAATGCGAACATACCAGAAATATTAAAATACCATGTGCCATAATTCCAATTAAAACTGCCAAAAGGAGATGCTGATAACATCACACAACACATCGTGAGGTGGGAATGATGACATCACTCTGTGGCATCTTCACTTAAAGCAATTGTACACAGAGGGAAAGTGGGGTGCTATCTGCCTGGAAGGTGATTTCATTGCATCTTTGGCATTACCATCTTTTCATTAATGATCAGTATAAGTGATATTTTTTATAATTAATGCTATCCTTATTATTTTAACTACAATTTAACGTTTTGCCTCCTTTAAAGGTTATCATAACATGGTAATGAAACCTGCTTAGCTACTAGCTGATACTAACTACTAGTTGATGTAGAGGGAGAAAAAAACCTCTGAAGTCATGTTTAATTCTCATCAGAGTGGAAAAATATTCTTCCTAACTTGGAGAGCTATCAGTCCCTGTAGCCTTCATTACAGGGGAAAGAAACCCACAAGCCAACATTTCTACCCAATAATAATCTTCTACACAAAATGCTAAAACACCTATATTGATTTCCATTGAAACTTTAATTTAAAGCTGCATGTACACATAGGAATTTTGGTTCTGTCACCATTCCAGCTTGCTTGTCCCTTCCTTTTGTGAATGCACAGACATGATGTCCATCTAGATGTGATGGCAATATATCTATAGCAATAAGTCAAAATTAACTGGAGTTGCTGTATTTTTGTGCTCTTTTTGCTCTTGAAGACGTTTAGCTAGTCATCCGACTGTCTTTCTCAATTCAGAAGTCTATTACTATACGTAGATAAATTGTGACCTGGATGAATGCTAAACTTCACAGACATGATGGAGACATGCATCTCAATATCAGAGGTATGGTATATTCGGGGAAAAGCATGGAGAGGTTGGCAAGTGTTTTGCCTAGGGGAAGTGTGAAATTAAGAATCAGCTAAAGGCTGGCATCACCCAAATCTGATGTATTACTGCATTCCTGCCTTTTCTTTCTTAACAGGGAAATAATTCTGTTTTGCATTTAGTTCAAATGGGAGTGCTTTCAAATCAGAGTTCTTCGGATATAATTTTCCTTCTCTTTAATTGCAGAAATGTTATCACTTGATAAAATGGCATTTATAACCCCTTAAAATTAAACCTCCACTCCAATTTATGATCAGGTCCACTGGAAAGACCTACTACCTAGAAGCACGAAAGTTTATTGTATTATCCCCTTATATATTTATATATATCTATCATATTATTCTGCCTTAATCACTTCTTCAACTCCAACTTGGCCAGTCTTTCTTCATAAATGAGACTTTCCATAGTCTTTACTATCTTAGTTGCCATTCTCTGGACTCTCTATAAGTTAGTAATATCCCATTGAAGAAATGAAAACCATAATTGGATGGTAAATACATGATGGAACCTTACAAGTATGTTGTAAGAATTACCCTCTCCTCCCATGGATCTATTTCCCTTTAAATACATTACAGAACAACCAGTTGCAGACCCTTCCTGCTGCTGAATACATCATAGCTCTTTAACGGCAAGCATATAATGTAAAAAGAATACCTTAGTACACAGAATACAAAACTGACCCCCTGCTGACTATTGTTGATGTATAAAAGTGCTATTAGACTTTTATTTTGTTTCATACAATATGAAGTGTATGGTTGTATACTTTCAGTTATTCCTTTTGGAAAATTTACATTAAAAAGATTATTTTGCAAAAAAGAAAAAAAGTAATAGAAAAATAGATATTCTTTTTTTCGCCACAGGGGGCTTCTTTTCATGTTTCTGTAAAATACCTCTTTGCAGAAGAACTCATGTTAAAAAAAAATAATGTATGCCTTTCTGTTCTGTAGTGCTGTCAGTATATGCTGCCCAGAAGGTAAAATGCATTCACAATTATTATCTAATTTTGGACACAGCAGTCTCTATTAAAATAAAAAAGACAGTCATGTGTTCAATATGCTGTCAGTGGCTGAGGGTAGTCTTGTACTTCAGGCATTACTACAAAGGCAGCTCTGTTTCTCTTCCTTTTAGAAGTTATATACATGAGCGAAATTTCCTCCTTTAACCTGCTCAGCCAGAAAATGAAATATGAATGTATGTCTAACAAAAATTTATACAGTGAGACTAATAAGATGCTCCTCAGTGAAATCTCTATTTTTAATTACTAAATTGCTGTTTTCTTTTCTTTGCTGTCCACAGGGATTCAGAAAACTTTGGCTGACCCAAAGCTTGAGTTCGCTCTTGGTAAGAACTGACTCTACTCTGACTTACTGTATGCAAATGAGATTTAGACCATGATCTGTTCTGAATGTAAAATTTGCAGTGAAGTTCCACGTTTCGCCGCAAGTGAACGAATTCACAAAAATTGTTGTGCGCATAAAAATTGTTGATTTCATCAAAATTGATGCGTGTCAAAATTATTTTGACGCCAATTGGCTTCAATGCGTTTTGAGTTTTTTTTCGCTGTTACACGGCACATATTTGCTCATCCCTAGTGAGTTGTGTATAGGTGGAATGGCATTGGAAGAAGATGATCAGTTCATTACAACTCCCAAAATACAATGCTGCCCTTCTAGAGACTAAAGTTGACTTGTTAATTCTGGGATGAGATTTTGTTTTTAACTTGTGTGTCTAACCCCCCCCAAAAGAAATAATTACTTTACATACTACATACATTCTAGAAGGGACCTGAGAATCTATATTTCTTTCACTACAATATCTGGGTGACTGTTGGTATTGCTGACTTGTCATTGATTTCCTTTTAAACATGTATAATATGAACATACACTAATGTCTTTCTTGATGAAGAATACAGATAATTTTAAAACCTAAGTTCATAACGTTGAATCTAATTAGCTCCTTGTCACTGTGATAGATTTGCTCAGCTGAAAGAATTTAGGCAAATGATCATAGGCGATAATGGTTTCATAACCTTAGAGCTTCCAAATACTTTGAGAAAATTTACATTGTACCGTTTCATTACTTTGAGTAAAGCTGTAGTAGATTAGCCATATGCCCTGTCCTGTGTTAACTGACAATTTATTTAGTCTGTGCGTTTTGTACTACAATCTGAACATGTTTGCATTTTCAAAGTCCCCTAAAAGTAGACTATTTCTATTTATTGTGGGTTCTCGCTCTTTACTTGCATTGTTTTACTAGTAAACTACAGGTATGGGACCTGTTATACAGAATGCTTAATCCTGTTCTGCATAACAGGATTAATGTGATTCCATAAATAGTAATGGTAAAAGAAGTGAAAGGCCAGGTTTTGATGGGAAGACCATGAGTTTAATTTTCACTAAGATCACTAGGTAGCAGATAGAGCAGGTCTGAGTGTCAGAGGTTAAGAGGTGTCTAGATATATTTTGATATCATCTGCATATTTGTGATATTTAAGGCTAAATGAAGTCTCCTAAAAAATGTGTGTACAGGAAGAAAAGCAGAGCCCTGAGGCAACACACCATTAATCTTAACCAAGGAAGAAAATTGATCCCAGATGCTGAGAGAATAGAGAATTTGCTTTAAACTGGAATGGTCAACCATATCAAAAGCAAAGGATTAGTCCAGCAGAATACTAATAGAGTAGTGGCATTTGGCCTTTGCAGTTTGGGTGCAGGCAAAAAACCAGACTGCATAGGATCCAGCATGGATATTCAGTTGTGACAAAGTTCTATTGTATTTAGGGATGCACCGAATCCAGTATAAGGTTCGGGATTCGGCCAGGATTCGGGCTTTTTGAGCAGGATTCGGGTTTGGGTGAACCCTTGTGCCTGGCCGAACTGAATCCTAATTTGCATATGTAAATTAAGGGTGGGTAGGTACATCACCTGACCTTTCGTCACAAAAGAAGTTTTCCACTTTTTCCTTTTCTGCCCCTAATTTGCATATGCAAATTAGGATTCAGATTCGGTACGGTATTCGGTCAAATCTTTCACCAAGGATTTGGCTGAATCCAAAATAGTGGATTCGGTGCATCCCTAATTGTATTTTACTATTAGTTCCTTGGACTTCTACAGAGCGGTATTTCAAATTGCATATATTATAATCAATCCCAAAATGTACAGTACAAATATGAGTACATAAATCTTTGCTTTTCTAAGGTTTGTCGGTGTTCGTGGTACTATTTCTACATGGTTAAAAGATTATATACAGAAAGTAAGCTAAATGGTACATTTTCTAACTTGGTTAGTGGAGTACCTATGATCAAATGGTATGGCCCATTCTTGAATCAGTCCAATTTGACAACCTTTGAGTTGATTGAATTAATCACATGTGAACTCACCAGCTTTAGACTTCTGAAGAGCAGAACTCTAGGTTAAAGTGGGTCAGTGTTTGGGCTAATGTGAGGTTGATTTTCTAGGATCATTCTATGATTCTGTGAACTAGTATTTATATAAATCAAAGTTAACATCTTAACATGATCCTGCAGTAGTACTTCAATTCTACAAGATCTAATTCTATCATAGGTTCCAAATGAGTTTCAAATCCAGGGTTCTTCAAAAGCTGTAGCTATCCATCTATGCTGCATTTTTTTCTGCAAATTCTGGTACAGGTATGGGAACTGTTATCCAGAATGCTTAGGACTTTTGTGGATAACATATCTTTCCATAATTTAGATCTTCATACCCTAAGTCTACTAGAAAATGTAAATATTAAATAACCCCAATAGGCTGTTTTTTCTTCCAATAAAGATTAATATCTTGGTTTGGATCAAGTACAAGGAACTCTTTTATTATTACAGAGAGAAAGGAAATCATTTTATAAAAATTGGATTCTTTGGATAAAATGCAGTTTATGGGAGGTGGCTTTTCCATAATTTGGAGCTTTCTGGATAACAGGTTTCCGGATAACAAATCCCATACCTGTATTAGTATGTAATTGTTAATTACAAAAGGAAAAGTGACCCAAATGGGTGGGTGTAGGTAATAGATAGGCCATAAGTAATAGCCATGTTTATAATGGGTACAAATAAATGAGCCTATATTATATTACAATACATTGCAGGCATTTATGAAAGGTTATTTCATATTATGCCATCTATAATTTTCAAAACCCAATTAAATATTTTTTTAAATGAATGATATACTGTTGCTGGGAAAATTTTTGTATAAGTCAGTATTTCTGTAGTATTTGCCTTGTATCCCTATTCTTTAGAGTGTTTGTTAACCAACGCAAGGTTATGGAAACCAATACAAGGTTAGGCCGGAAGCTTTCAGCTTTTCTAAAAAGCAATCAAATAAAAGCACCATGTTATTTTCCTGTATAATTTTGTTCAGAATAAATTGGTTCATTTTATGTACATGAAAGTTACAGTCCAGAACATGTTGTAACTTCGTTGATGCGCGTTTGTGCTGCAGTGAGAGCCACTGCTTTTATTAATGTATATATAAAGGCAGAATTTAATATCAGGCTTCTTGTTCAGTTTAATAACACTCATGGTTTTAAAATGAGTTCAGATGGGGTGAGCTGCAATGTTTCAGTTAGTCACTGAGGAAGATCTGGTGCTTGGATGCTCTGAACATTTTATAGATTTGTTAGGTTACAGTGTTTGGTCCTTTTGTGGTTGTGTACAGAACAGTGTAATGAGCTTTTTAAGTTAATCACAAGTTATATAGAAGACATAATACAATTACTAGGCATGAATGAACCACAAGTAAGGATTGTCCATGCCATACCTTGTGTTGTGTCTGTTGTTGGCATTGCCTGTATTACAGTCAGGAGCAGCTTCAATAACCAGTTGGGAGACAATTGTGACAAAAAACCCATGGTGCTTTGCTTTGGTTTTAGCGCTGTTAAACTTGATCCAGGTTGGTATATTTTCCCTTACTTACCTAATATACACGCCTTGTATTTCATTTTGATTGAATCATCATGCAAACTTTCAGCCATCTACAAATCTGATGCAATTCATTTATACTATTGCACAAGGCTTTGATGCCTGGATACTCCCCTTTAAATCCCAGTTTAAATATAAATGTATACAGTATCGGACTGGGGAGTCTGGGGCCCACTGGGACTACTACCTCTGGGGCCTGCCAAAGCTGCAACCTCCCTCTGCCACTGGGGTCCCCCAGCCACAACCCCCTCCACTTACCTTTTCTTATTGTTGCCATTATTGGCACCAGGGTTGAGGTAAGGGTGCAGCACTCAAGGCAGGGAGCAGGTCTGGGGTAGCAGGGCCCACAAGGGCCAGACCCATGATGTTTTTTCCCAGTGTCCTGCTAGTTCAGTCCGACCCTGATTGTATATAGATATAATCTTAGTTGTGACTGCATAGAAACAAATCTGACTTGTTGCTCGTCAGTAACTCATAAGGTTGATTCCAATCCAGTCCTAGCAGTCCGCTTTTTCATTAAATGTAAATGTGAAATATGTTCTTTAAATTTTAGGACTGTATTATTATCTACTTTTTAACATGGAGTAAGTTGAGGTCTCTAAAAAACTTGCTGCTCCTTCATCTGTCCCTCAAAGTCATATAATATGATATTGCCTAGTGTGAACTGATGCAGTTGATTACCATAGACACTTCTGATTGGCTGGCTGATCATAGACATTACTGATTGACTGGCTTACTGACTTGATTCTACCACAATAAAAAGTTGGCAGGGGAAACAATGTCAAAGTAGAAAGAATAAAGTTGCCTCAGGCTTGGGCATGTGTGTATTGGAGTTGATATCACAATGTATTCATTTTTCTAGTTTGTATGAGCGGATAATAAATTGTAGGCGAATTTTTGGCGAAACGAAACGGGTAAAATTTGCCCACGCCCAACGTGGTATTAAAGAGATCAACACAAAATACCTGGATTCCAAATATAAGAAAATCTAAAAAGAAAAAGCACCATACTTAGAGACAACAATTGCTCTAATACATAACTTTCCAATACTTCCAATTGAGATCTGTAACTGCTGAAAATTACCTAATGCAGAACATTAAATCAATTTTAAATCAACATGCCACTGGTTAAATATTAAGGCTGTTGGCCACAGCAAATCCTCAGTTAAATGGATTATTGACTACTACTGTTGTGCTGCACAATGCTTGTACATGATATGCACAGTAGCAGAGCATTAAGAAAATGCACCTTTCATTTGTTTTTTTTCTCCATGTCTGGAACAGCACAAAAAGCAATATTTTTTTTCCTCATTATTTCCTGCACTGATGTATATTCATTCTGCAGACGTGATTTTTAATACATGGTTAGCTCCATGAACTGGTGGATTTATTACCCATCGGAGTCATCATCAGACATTTGTAAATGCTTTACTGCCCCATCACACTAAGTTAATAACCTATATTGCTATTTTAATGTGGCACAAACTAGAGTTTTTGTAAAGTCTAAGCAGAAAATCCAGTAACGAGGTCTAGCTAAAGGGCAATCAGCGCAATCTCTATCACAATTTTAGAAATAATTTAATTTGCTCTATTTTTATTGCATTTCTTTTACAATCACATTGCAATTAGGTCCCATCTATTCAGCACTGCTTTAGCCCCCACTTATCTTTCCAGCAGAAACTGAAAGTGAATCAGTCACCAGATTAGAAAAGATACTTTGATATAAAGAGTAGAGCCCAAACACGTAGTGTGATCAAAAGTATTGCAGTTTAACCTGCGAGTGCCTGGCTCTACTCTTTTATATTGATGAATCAACCTTATATAGACAAAGGCAGAGCTACAGGTACGCACAAGGCATAATTGGAAACAGTATTCTACACAAGAAAATACTTCTTGTCTTTGTTCATTTTTTTAAATTTCTTGGCGACTTTTAAATCCCTTGAGTGCAGTGTTGAGTGAACTGCCTCATTTCACTTTGCCAAAATACAGTATATGTGAAATGGTGACATTTTGTGAAATGCATTGGAGTCATGAGGTTTTTCACCTTATTTATTTCTTGCACCAAATGCACTGGGGTCAATGGGTGTTTCTTGCACTTGGCCAAATTCAATTCAGTGAGAAAAAGGTTTATCATGTTAAAACTCGTGGACGAGATTCAATTTGAGTTATATTTCAATTCAGGATAAATATTTCATGGTTAATCATATGAAAACTCTGTTGAAGTCTATGGGAAAAAAACAGAACTGAATTCAATTGAATCTGGCCCAGTACGGGTTTTTCTCATATTTTTACTTGTGCCAAATGCATTTGAGTCATTGGGTATTTTTTCTCCCCATTTTCTCTTGTGCCAAAAGAAGGGATGCACAGAATTCAAGATTCGGTTTGGGATTTGGCCTTTTTCAGCAGGATTTGGATTTGGCTGAATCCAAGTGCCTGCCCGAACTGAATCAACTGACTTTTTGTCACACAAACAAGGAAGTAAAAACATTTTTAGCAGTTCTTTCTCTTTTCATAGCCCTAATATGCATATGTTAATTATGGTTCGGATTCAGATTGGTCTTCGGTAGTGATGAGTGAATAAATTCACCAGGCATGGATATGCTGTGAATTTCCACATTTTGCCGCCATCGAATACATTCATGAAACTGCAGCAAAAATTTGCTGGTGAAAAATCCACCACAACAAAAAAAAAATTGTCCCATGCATAAATATTGTCGCACGTCAAAAATATTTTGACGCCCATTGACTTCAATACGGTTCACACATTTTTTGCTGTTTTGCACATTTTTCGGTAAATTCGCAAATTTTTCTGCGAAGCAAAACACCACATATTTGCCCATCACTAGTCTTCAGCTAAATTTTTCATAAAGGTTTTGGGATTCACACAAATCCTAAAATAAATATATAAATACAAATAAAATAGTGGATTTAGTGCATCCCTAGCTAAAAGCATATGATTCAATGGGTGTTTTGGGTGAAAAAAAACACATTTTATTTTTTCAGCAAAAATGAGATATGACAAAATTCTAGCACAAATTCTTGAAAATTATTGCCATCCATAAAAATTCATGAATTTTATCTGTACCAGGCAAAAAAATGTGCTCATCTCTATGTGGTACCTTTCTATTCTTCTTGTATAAAGCCATGACTGAAACATTTCTATTATATTTTTTCTAAGTAGTACAGTACATGTTTTTAATGCAGAATGTTCCACTACAATATACACATAAATCTGAGAAAAATAACACCAAGTATAATCATGGACCGTGGAGATAAAACACATTATGAGAGAAATTGAGGGAAGTGACATTTCAATCTCTCAGAAAAACTGTGCCTCTCTTAAGGAGACTGAAGAATTCCTCCTTTGAGAATACCACTTCCTTATTAGAGTCCAGCAGTATGTTTTTATCTTCTGCAACCATTTCTCTTAGTGTAGGACTGCCGGTGCTTTCCCACTGATTAATTTAATATACAGGAATGAATAAGGTTACGTACACTAATTTGTCAAATAGAGGCCACATGGGTCCTTCTACACCCAAAGCAATAAATAATAATATAACATGCATACTAGAAAATGACCTTAAGCTGGCCATGGACGTGCAGATTTACCTGCAATATCAGACGAACGAACGGACGTCCCCATCTCCCGATCTGCCACTAACCTTCAGTTTAAATAAAGTAGTAAAAGAACAGATCAGACGATGTTCTGCCCTGACAGCAAACGTATGAAAGTTTATGTCAGACAAAAGCTGGTAACAGTCTACCACTGAAAATCGTCCGATCAGCAATTCATGCAGAGATATTATCGGCAGCCCATAGTCCAAACGACCGATCTCCATGGGACGAAAAAATGTTGTGACTCTCCACACACGGTCCAAAAATCGTATGAATGATCGGATCTTTGCGTCTACGGCCAGCTTTATCTTTGACACAGGAAACACTCAAGTCCACCAGTGTAAACTAGAAAAATAGGCAGTACCTAACAGACTGTGTATATTAGGCTATTCTTCTAAAAGGTTGTCACTCTGAGGTTGAAAATGCAAAATAAATAGGTCAATACCATCAGAAACATTGGGATCCTGGCCATTAAGAAATGTTAATTTTTTTATAACAAATATGTGGCTGAATCAAACCCAGTTAAAATCTCTCTCTAGCAAGCTGAACAACTCTATTATTTAGAAGTGCTTCTAACGTACCAACACATCCCATAGCACAACTCTACTATAGTTATTTTGGTTGTATCAGGAAAAGTTACTTAGATTGGGTTTAACAGAACTCCTAGTACCGCCCAATAATTTCTGTATTTATATACAAACATTTAGAAAGAAGTCACTTCCATGTGAGATAAATATAAATATCAGCATATTAACAGTATTACATTTAATTGCACCACTTATTGATCCAGTAGAGCATTTACAGGCAAAAAAATTCAGATTAAGCCACAGCAGATTATATATACCAGCCAAAAATACTGTTAATCTCCTGTAAGAAGTTTTAATAATGTGTATGATATTTCAATGCTAATCACTGAATATGTCACAGCATCAGGAATAGTTTGATTTGACACTGCAATTTTTCAGTTTTTTTCCCTTCATGCTTTCATTGACTTCTTAAACATTTTCAATATTCGTGATTTTGACAACTTAATACATGAAAATCATTGCTTAAATATATTGAATTTACTGATGATTTAATTAATGAACCCAGTGTACTTTCCTTTGCTTTACTCTGGTAGATTTAAACATAAGAGTCTCAAAATGACAGAGATGACAATGGTTTCTAGTAATAAAATGTGGACTGTACCCTATTAGCTAATGTTTTGCACAAGAGGAAAGCGATTGCAGTATGTTGGGGTGCTGCTCAAACCCTTAATTTACAGTTTGCTCTTGTAATAATCTGTTTTTTTTTTTAAGCTGGCCATGCATGCGGCCATAATATCTGTTTCATAAGATTTTTATATGTATTCAATCCTTTCCAAAAACAATCGATATCCATGTACTATATATCGGTTGGTTTATGACATAACAATGTTTACATGACAACTGTATAACTTGTGCCATTTTGAAGTGAAGTCATATAGTTTCTTTATATAGTTATTTTATTTTTAAATGGATTTGTGTAAATATTGTTGCCTTTTTATATCTGAAGACTTGCCTAAAATAACATATAAATCTAGGAGCTGAAATACACCAACTACTAATCAACTGCTCCCAAATCCACATCCATTAAATAATGAGTTGAGGGACAGGAGACTCAGCTGTCTGCATGAACTATGTCTGGTGCACATGTATAAAAGTTAATAAGTAACATAGTAGCTATGAAACATGTCAAATTTATGGTATGTTTAGTCTATGCCATAAATGAACTATTACCCCATACTAAGCACAAAGCAGCATGAATATTTTCATTTTTTTCATTTGCCAAAGCAGAACAAGTCATGGTATAAAATTGTCGGCATGACATTATAATGGTCTTGTATTGCATTAGGGCTAGCAGTATGTTCACTTTTCTGGGGGGGCATGGATTAACAAAACACTATAATAAAAGCCAATAAATTATTGGTATGAACTGTTGGGAGGTAACAATATATGTGTTAGAAGACATACTGTATGCAAACACAAAATGCCAAGATAATGCCTGTGTGAAGGAAATCGAATAGGAAGAAACCTGCATTTAGTGTGACATTATGTGTATAATGATAGTCTTCAGACATAAGTGCTTATCTCCTCTTTTTTTGGGCTGGCAGGGATCCAGCAGACAAACGTTTGTCTCGTGTTTCACAGTTCCCTATGTGCATATTATTTTTGTCCTTTTTCTTAATGTGTGCAGTCACAGCTTTGGCATGGTGTTATTCTGTGGCATTCTGGGATTGTGGCCCAGATTACTATATGTATTTCCGTTTCTATTTCACAGTTGGCAGAACAGTGTGTTTTATTTATACAAGTCGGTATAAATATATACAGGACAGTGCATGCAGATGGAGCAAGCTTTATTGGTTATTGCTCAGTGGGTAGAACTTGATGCAAAAGAAAACCATGTCTACAAAAGTACAAAAATGTGTCTCATGTTATACAATGTTCAACCAAATGCACCATTAAAGTCTGTCCCATCTGTGCATCTGTCAGTCTCCTTAAAGAAAGTACCTCTGCTCATCTTCTGCTTTACATATAGATTTGCGCAACCACTAGACTCAGTAGCGGGGCACTGTAATGATGTTGCTGCACTATATAACACCTATATATATACTCTGAGCAGATTTTGATGCCATTGATTACCCTCTCCTCTTCAGCAGCCTCTGACTGTTTATTTGGCCCATTGGGGCTGCCACCTCAAGGGCCACCACACCCCCTCAGAATCCCCCACCCTAGTTGTCAGCTTCTTCAGGCACAATACCAGCCACCCACTTTCCCTCCGTGCATACCTTTTACTGCTTGAAAAATCTGTGAGGGATCGGAGGGAGCACACACAGTTTCCAGTTAGCAGCAGGTCTGGGCCAATGGGCCCTACCAAGTATTTTCCCTGTGTCCTGCTGGCCCAGTTAGACATTGTCCTCCAGTCCCTCCATCCTCTTGGGCCTTCATGACAGAGCCCTGTCCTGGTTTTCCCTTTTACCTTACAAAAAACATAAAGAAGTATGGTAACTGGGCAGAAACGGAATAATGATATGAAAGTCCAAGTACTGAATCTTAATGTAGAGCATAGCTGAGAATAATAGACAAGTTATATTGTGTGAGATTAAAAAGGATAAGAATGAAAGAACAGTGGTGGAAGATCAGTTTGGAAACTGCCACCTCCTCTGTACATCTGCAGACTATATTTGTCAATTCTGTGAAATATATTCTATAATGTACTGAAGTAATCATTTTAGTAAAATTTGCAAGTATGCTTTTAATTAACAAATTATTTTGAGTGTGATTCCACATTATAAATGCAGTAATATTTTCTTTACCTATTCAAATTAGGAATAACTTTAACACAGAAAAAGGCACCCAGATTGGACTATTTATCCTTTCTTTGGCCTTAGACTACATTATTCTTTGAAGAGTCACATATGCATACAAAAATAATCATTGCAACGATTATAGTGGATGGTGCAAGAAAGGAGAGTTCACTGTGGAATATTAATTATTGGCATTCCCTTACATGATGAAATCACCAAACTGTCCTTTTTCTAAAAATGAAGAATGTCAGATTTAAATGCATTAGATACATTAGTATGTTAACATATACAAGCTTAGTTTAAATCCGAAAGCAGACTCAGTGTATAACCATCATTTATAAGAGTATGGCAGAACAGGGCCTAGCTCTCAACAATGCAAATAGAAGGCCCCAGTCATATTCATTTATTATTTTCTGATTCCTTTTTTTAATGTCACATGCTACAAACAGAAGGCAAGGGAAACATGGAAGCATATCTTTAGATAAAATTGCTCCTTAAGTTTTCTCATGGTCTAAGTTATACATAAAACATCCACAAAAGACCGACCTATAGAGAGTCATTCTCGGGATATACTATATAATGTGCATCTGTACTAGTACTGTATTAAGAAAGAAGTCAACAGCGTTTACAAGCTATATATTTCTGTCACTAGATGGCAGATCTTGTTAATAAAGTTAAGTGTAGCATAAAGGTTATTCTGGAATTTAAGAAGCTACTGTAGTTAAATGATGATGGAAAGAATGGAAATGGTCTGCAACTAATTATCCAGAATGCCAGGATTTGGCCAATTTCCAACCCAACTTTGTAGAAAGACTTCATTGTTTTATGATAACTTGCCCCAACCTTCCATACTTCCTCCTAAGGGTTAGTCCACAAGAGCAGATCCGGGGAGATTAGTCACCCGAGCAAAAAATCGCCTCTTCTTCGGTGCAATCTCCCTGAACTGCCTTCTCCCTGCCTCCTGCCGGCTAAAATGAAAATCGAAGTCGCCCGAAGTTTTCTCTCCCTGAATCTGCTCGTGTGGACTGACCCTTAAGCCATCCTGCTGTGTAATAATCCCAAAGGGGCATGTTCTAATGCTGAAACTGGGTGGCAGTGCCAGGCCAAAAAAAACTAGGTTTCTGATTCATAAGGATTCATGTCTCTTCACTAGGACCTGGTCACATATTCTTCATGACACTGGTTGGGGGATCACTGCATCAGAGTTTGGGTAATATTACAGTACAAAGCCCATCTTCTTTGGTTGGCAATGTTTTTTGCCCTGTGTGTGTGGTTATGTAAGGAGGTTAATTATAATTTCAATTGGAGAGCCATGCCCTAACCAATATGAGGTTGCAAGGAAGAGGGAAAATCTTAGCAAGAAGCATCAGTCTTCAACCCACCTGCTCCTCTAACAGAATTCCCTTGAGATAAACCAGTTTATTTTATGAGCCTCTCCCATAGTATTGGGAGTCACTGTTGTGGTTAAATGTGCTTTCCCAGCAATTAAGAGTTGGCATTCAGAAGGTCAATAATGACACTGGGTAATAACCCCTGCTTACTGGCTAAGGGGTGGGGGTTAGGGCTATGTACTGTATTGAACATTCTCAGTGTAAATTAATCCTTAGTTGGGGTATCTAATATACTTTAAAGCATTATTTTCTACATCACAGGCCATTTAAGGGAAAAAAAGCACTGGGTCACATTATTGAATTTTTGTATCTCCATTATTAACAGTGGGATTAAAGGGAATGAATAAAGAAATAGAACCATTGTTAGAATCTCACTGTTCTTGGAAGAGATAAACTTTATTCATATTGCTTATAAGAAAGGTTTAGACAAATGTTATCATATGACTTGTTCATGTCCAGTGAGGGAGTTTTACTTTTGCTCTATAGCATAAAGTAATTAGTTTCTTATGCCATTATGTATCTGCTTCTTTCTGGATATTCTATTTTCTGATATGTGTGTAACTATTTTGGCTAGAAACCAAGAAAAATGTTTCCCTACCAAATATTCAATGCATGAGTTCTTAAGGTCTAGTAAGGTGTTCTAAACTATGCCTTTCCATCACACACATCAAAGTCCTGCCAATTCTTCTATCTAACTACAGTATTTGAAAGGTCACATCTTTAAAAGTATTGAAGGAAAAAGAAAACCCCATCTACGTACAGTAGGTCCCTGATATCTATCCAACACCCATCAGTGTGGGGTAAGCATATATATAATTCTCATTCAGCTGAGCATCCTAAAAACCAAATACCAATATAAGAAATACATTTTTTTTTTAAAAGAACAGAAAAAGAAGAGAATACCCTAACGCAACAAATACCAATATTCTAGAAAAAAAACAATACATACTATATATATATATATATATTATATATATAGTACGTTCAGTGTGCGCACTCGTACCAGATCAAAATTACGAAGATGGGTGCATTGGTCAAGCCATATCCACACTCCTCTTATCGTGAAAATAAATGTGCTTTATTTATAATGCATATCCAATGTTTCGGCCCACATTAGGGCCTTTATCAAGGACCTATTTGCAAAGCTATATATATAAATAAAGAACAAAAAGGGACAGGTTAATGAGATTTTAAAAAGACATGATGGCTTCCCTTTTGCGAAATGTGTAGTTTGTCTTTTTTAATAAATGTTTCGTTTAGCTCTCATGTGTCTGTCGTTGAAATATATAATCCGAAAGAGAAGCTTAAATTGATTGATGCCCTAGGGCCTGATTCAGTGTTTTGGAGACCATTCAAATTCGGCTGGTGATGAAGCCTATTATTGCTTGTGTGTTTTTGACAATTATTCATACTCCTTAGATGCCGATGAACTTCAGAGAACAAAGGCCCTTAAAAAGAACTTGAGATTCATTTAGCTATGAATTTAGCTATCTCAGTTCCCCTGCACAGCTAGAAGAATCCCATTGCTTCCCTTCTTTACACTTCAATTAAAGTGGAATGAATGCAAGCAGATTTATCCATGAAAGTTGTGGCTTAATTGAAGACTTTTACGGTCCTTGGGGTCATCTGATTTCTATGTGGACAGTGCTTAATGCTAATGAGCTTGTGTCACTGCAAGAGGGTATAGATTGTTGTCCATTCTTAATTCCTGAGCACTAAGTTAAAATCTAGCTTCTGACCCCCACCCATTCCAAGGCATTCCAGTAGAAGGTTCAATATAAACTAGTCTTCTGTCTCTTACAGTATGTGTTTTGTGAGTTTTCTTGAATTCTGCTCTTGAACTGTGTTTAATATTTCATGAATGTTTTCAGCAGTTGTTCAGAAAGAGCGGATTTATTTTCATTTTGTTATTGGGTTGACAGCATTACACTTTTGCATTTACTATCATAATACATATCCTAATGCAATGCATTTATACAATGTTATAATTTATTTCATATCAGGTTCATCAGTAACAGCATCAGCCTGTAATAACTTTATTAAATAATGATCAGAATGCTGTAGTTAGCTTTTCAAGACTTCTGATTCTAGATACTAATGTCTGAAATGAGATTTCTTTTCCTCTACTCTTGTAATGGGACCTAAGTGGTTGCTCTTCAATACAAACCTTTCCCATAAGAGAGACGGGAATGTGAGTAGGAGAGGGCCTGAACAGAAACATAAGTGATAAAAAAGAATAGTAAATCCATAATCTTACAGGGAATGTTTATGGGCTGCAGCAGTCAGTGACCCCCATATAAAAGCTGGAAAGACTCGGAAGAAGGAAATTAATTCAAAACCTAGAAAAAGTAGAAAATGAAGACCAACTGAAAAGTTGCTGATAATTGGGAATTGTATATAAAGTGAACCACCCCTTTTACTATGGAACTATATATGTAATTATCTATGTATGACAACATTAACGCAATGTAGCACAGATAGCTACTTAGTGTCCCCAAATAATGCTCAAACCTCATGTCTGGATAGGCGACATCTGTGCTGTGCAATTCAGTGTCACTGAAGAAGGCAAAGAGCTGTCCATGTGCGAGTACATGCTGTAGGCTTTCTTAGTCATTTATGTAGAGAGTGCAGACACTGACTGGCAAAGAGAATATTACATAGCCCCTCACTTGCACGTAGTTTAGTAGCACAGGGGATGGAATTACTGTTCTATTGTAAAGTAATGCAGTGGTATTGTCAGACGAAATGACAATATGCCTATAATTACTTTTAATTACCTTGGAATAGTTGTGCACAATGATCCAAATCAATTTTAGACAGTCTGGACAGAGTTAAGAAAGAAATCGCTTATTGAGCGCCAGGGACAGACTAATTGAAGCCAATTCATCAGGTCTACTTTACTGCTCTATTTGATGGGGAGATGACAGTCAGTGTCTTGCTCAGGCTTGTCCTGCAGATCTGGCTTAGTCTAATCATATGACATGGTAATGTCAAATCATCTTCTTTATCGCTAATTACACATTCTTTTTATCGAAATCTGCAAACGGCAACTGCAGCACAGCCGCACATGGTCTTTTTTTTTATTTACTTTAAATTGATTTCATATGGTTCGTTCAATGCTTTAAATGCCAGCAGATGTGCAGTTTTGTCTTTCTATCATTAAGCGCTCGGTTAGTTTGCAGCGGTGAAATTCGCAGGAGTGAGGGCAATCCACAACGGACAAATTGCCTAATAAATAACAAAAACATCTCCACCGTGTCAATCTGTTTTAGACTGTCTGTCTGAAAATATGAAACAACTTATTAACGTAAATAGTTAATGTGTTCATATACAGTATTCTCATTACTTTGGGCCTTTTTTCATCTTTTCATCATTTGCACTAAGTTCCATGGGGATATTTTAATAGTTTGAAATATGGATGAATATTATATAAACACAAGTTGCTATATGAGGTATGTAAATTTTCACTTAACATTGACAGATGAGTATACTGCAAAAGAAGTCTGGATCACATGGAGGAAGAAATGTATTGTTCACGTTTCCACTCTGCTAGCCCAGCAACACAATTCTCTGTTGATTGTCTAAAAAAATCTCTTCTGCTGAAAGGGAATATAGGGACCGCAAACCTTGTATAATATCCATTGTATAGAGAAGTGTTGCTTTGCTGAATGCACATTCAGTATCACGGTTGAATCTGCATGTATGTGTTATGGTGTGAATTCAGCTCCCAAATGCATCCATGTCATCCAGTGATTGTATTGCCAACTTATTCACACACTTGTGCTTCCAGCAATCACGATTCACATAAGATTTTGAAAGTGTGTATGACTTGGAAGGGCTACATAGTAACATAATACAGTGTTAAATCAAATCATTAATCACATGAGAGTCCCTTGTGCTAAAACCCTCAGGGTAGAACTACATGGGCGATTTAGGTCCGAACCAGCACCACTCGACGAAACGATGGCGTCAAGTTGGATGCGCCAGAAATAAGGCAAGAAATAGAAATGTTGGATGAAGTCGCAGCATGCATCTGACACCACACTGCTGTCGGATGCAGACGCAGCATGCATTCGACATGCATCCGACATTTCTACAACTTACATTATTTCCGGCGCATCTAACTTGATGCCATCGTTTCGTCGCGTGGTGTCGGACCTAAATCGGGCATGTAGTTTAACCCTCAGGAAAAGAAATAAATCTCTGCTTCCAATTGGTATATGCTGCGCAGGATATATTTAAGTTGATTTCAAGGGGTGCTTTTGAACATCTTTCAATGAGTGGAAAAAGTGAAATTCTTCAAGGTACTATTGGCTTCTAGCAGTGAAATTGACATTTTTGAAGGCAGTACGAAGCAGTTGGAGAGAATGGATAGCCAGCAGCATTTGAGCCTTCACTCATGGCTGATCCTATGTGGCAGCATCAAAAGAAAGGGTCTTGTTAATAGGTCACTCATCTTTCTTTCATTGTGTTTTCATATTTGTTCAATGGGAATTGTAAGAGGGGTTATTTTCCTTTATTCCCCTCCCCCACCCAAGCCTTTACTGACTGAATTTGCAGTTGCTTATGATGCATTTCTATAATGGTATGTTATTTTTATTATGGACATCTGGCAGAAGTGTGTCTGTTTGCACCTATGTCATGCTTGAAACAGACATGACTATTAGTCTAATACAGAAGTGCATGCTCAGCATGAGACCGAGAGGTTCGTAAGCCCAGAGCAGATGGGCTGTTGTTAATGCCATAAGTGCCCAGTATTGCAGAATATACTTTTCATAGAAATATTTCCTTTGTAAAATGGCATGATGAAAATGAGCCATTTTTTGCATTTGGAAATTCATTTTTATTGCATAGTTTCATTTCTGCTAAAGATGAAATAATAGCTGAGGGAAAAGTGGATCTCTAAGTCTGAAAAGCTATTTAACAGCTGAAAGGATACTGCTGGGATTGGACTATTTTAAGGGATAGTGGTTTTATGACTGCTGTTCTGAAATGCTGCAGCAGATAATGGGGCTGATGGCTGGCTATGCTGAGCAGAGAATGAAAGCTTGTTTAGGCTGCCTTCTGACTACAGGTGACTGATTGCTTGTTTCATTTTGAAAGTGTAAGGCACAAACTGCCTTTTAAGTGTAAATATTTTATAGCCGTTCTGTTTTTGCTGTGCCCTGACAATTCATTGAACTATATCAAAAACAAGCAGACGAAATTGTTAAATTAATGAAAGGAAATTTGTTAAAAGAGAAGAAAGTACAATAAAAAAAAGTATCTATTTTTAGTTGTGTGCTCATTCAAACCTGACATGTTGTAGTTTGCACTCATGGTTATTTGTATTCCCTCAAGGAATGTATTTGTGCAGGGTTTGCTGAATGCTTGGCAGCCATACGTTTGTCTTTCACAAATACTTTGTTTTTTCTCTTACAATTGTATATGTGTGTGTTACAAGGAACATTTCAGTGTAAATAGGCTGTGCAAAATAAAAAATGTTTCTAATATGGTTAGTTAGCCAAAAATGTAATGTATAAAGGCTGGAGTGACTGAATGTGTAACATAATAGCCAGAACACTACTTCCTGCTTTACAGCTCTAGTCAGTGACTTGAAGGGGGTCCACATGGGACATAACTGTTCAGTGAGTTTGCAATTGATCCTTAGCATGCAGCTCAGATTCAAAATGATGACCCATGTGTCCCCCCTCAAGTCACTGATTGGTTACTACCTGGTAACCAATCAGTGTAAAGCAAGAGAGCTACAAAGCAGGAAGTAGTGTTCTGGCTATTATGTTAGACATCCAGTCACTCCAGCCTTTATACATTACATTTTTGGCTAACTAACTATTTTATAAACATTTTTTATTTTGCACAGCCTATCTATTTACCCAGTTTTTATTTTTACACTGAGCAATTACTTTAAGGCCCTCAACCTAAAATTTCTATGATTGCAAATAACATACTCATCCTGTGAGTCACTGGCAGATTTGCAATGAAGCACTGCAGTTGAAAAAATATTATTTGAAATAAACGCACTAATAAACCATTTATATCTCAAAAACTATGACTCATAAATAAAACCTTAAAGGGATTCTGTAATGGAAAAACATGTTTTTTTTTTGTTTTTTTAAATGCATCAGTTTAGTGCTCCTCCAGCAGAATCCTGCATTGAAATTTGTTTCAAACAGATTTTATTTATATTTCATTTTGAAATCTGACATGGAGCTAGACATGCTGTTAGTTTCCCAGGTGCCCTCAGTCATGTGACTTGTGCTCTGATAAACATCAGTCACTCTTTACTGCTTCACTGCAAGTTGGAGGAATATCAACACCCTCCATTTTCCCCCAGCAGTCTATAAGCAGAACAATGGGAAGGTAAACAGATAGCTCCCTGTCACCCGCATTGCTAAAAATGCTCCCATGAGCATGAGAACAGCACTCAACAGTGTAATTTCGCATTTCGCTATCTGAAAATTTTTTTGCGAACCGTGCCGCAGCAATAATTTGCCATGACAAAAAAGTTGCAGAGAAAAAATGCCCATAAGAAAAAACGCCCATTGATTTTAATACATTTGGACAAACAAACAGCCATAAGTAAAAAAACACCCCTTGATTAATGCATTTGGAGTGAGAAACATTGTCATGCGCCTAAAATAATTTTGATGCCAATTGACTTCAAGGCATTTTCCAATAATTTTTCGCATCTAGGGACAGTATAGTCCCTTCATAAGCGATAAGTCTTCATAGACCCAGGTTGGGAAGTCTGTTTTTGGCAGAGCAAGATAGGGGCAGTTGTTCAAAATTAAAGAAAGGGAGCACTCACTGATCCATTAGGGATGTTTCTCTATGCTACTACATGACACCGCCCCCGAAGCGTGATAAGTCCAGACAAATTTTTTTCATACACGGAGCACCAGCTGGATTAAAACCATCCTTTTATTGAAAAATATTAAAAAACATAAAGCACACCATAATCTACACATCCGCTTTTTCAAAAGCAAGTTAGGGGCAGGTTAGCTTTCTGCAGAGGTTAGTCGTAGCTATGTAAGTTTACAAGGGCAGCTATATAGCTTTATATCAAGTAGGTTACAAAGGAAATTGTGTGCCAGTTTAGGACACAGTGTATGTTAATGGGAGCTTATGGAACTGCTAGGAAGAGCAGATGAGAATAAATGTACACTATGGTGCTGGACAGGATAGAGACTGCAGTGGGAGGCAGTGCCTCAACAGGGTGGCCTTTCATCACCTTTTGGGCACCTCTACAGCTGTATCCAGGTCACAGGGCAGTACAGACGTGTAAAGTTACACTCATTTAGTGCTACCAGTGTTGGGAGACTTTTTATCCACCAATGTGGAGGACTCCAACTTTAAATGTTCTACAGCTGGTTCACTGTATCTTTGTACAACGTCTTCCTACAGAAAAGGCCTACTAAAACATCTTTGCTCTAAGCAACTTGCCCCATTCATGTAGCACCCATTTACAATATGTGTGGCCTAAGATTTTCCATTCTGCACTTTGGTGCATTGAGTCTCGAGATTCTGTTGCTTGCACTGAAGTTGAGGAAGGCCATGAAGGATGACAGTTTACGATTTATTAAACTTGTGAATACTTCAGTTGAGTGTGTGCTTGCTCTTATCTGGTCCCTAATATACAATTTTCTCTACATTTATCTTGGATTATTTTAATTTAGCTACTAGGGTATGGCTTGAGGTTGCAGTTTCACAGCTGCAGGGTTGTAAGTTGGACTTCCTGATACAGAAAGAACTACATTGATATTTGCAAAGGTGGTTTTCAATCCATGAATTGTAACTTCACATAGGGTCTTAAACAGATAATCATGGGGTCACAGAACACAACAAGTGATGTTGCTTATTATGTTAATGTTGCTTATCGTTCTGCTGTCTGTATTTTAATTTGTGGCAGAGCTGTAGGTGTAATGCAACAGTCTTTTTCTAATCAATGTGTCAATCAATAGTCTTGTGATTTCTGTACTAATAATGTGCAAGGGGGATTGTCAGGTCACGGTATAAAAGGAACAGAAAAATAGAGCCCTGGCCCTAGAAGAGACACCACTGAATGAAAGTACTATTGACGTGTGCACAGATACAGTTTCTATAGCCATGCTATTTTGATTATTATTAAAGAAAGAAAAAAATCACTGTCCTTCAGAAGTTTGTGCTTATGAAGAGGCTCATCATTACTCGAGAGATACGTGATTTTGCTTGGTGGGCTTTAATCAGAGAATGATTGTGTCTGTATCATGTAGGGAGTGCGTACATCAGAGCATGATGTGCAGCTCACAGAGAATAAGGGAAGAAAGCTTATTAATGCACATTAAATGGCACGGTCACATAGGCCATTTTGTCTTACCAGTTAAAAGAAAATCTTTTGTTGCAGCTTTTTCACAGTTAATATCAATGCAATGGATTGCACAGAATATTTATTATGCTACCATGGGCTTTGGATGTTGCAGGCTGGATAATTTTGTTATAGAGAAAATAAGCCCTCTTTATAAAGCAATTGTTGAATTATTGAGAAACGTTTACTACTGTGACTACATTTCCATTATTACAATGACAATTGCTGTACTTCGGCATTCTCCAACTCTAAGGCGAGAATTTGCAAGCCTTATAATTAGATACAGTCAACATTAATGAAAACTGCTGATGTGCTTTGAAGTAGTAAATGTTACCAAGACTTCATAAATAGGCACTTATGTGCTATTCTAGTAATTGTTGAGATGTTTTTCTGCCATTGTACATCGATATATTTTAGACTTTTGTGAATTTTTGGTCAGCCTCCTAGGCTTGATTTTTTTGTTGCTATTTCCTACCTTACCATGACAAAATCCCTATGCTGGCTCTTTTGGCTGTCTAAGGAGAAAGAGGTAGAGAGTATGAGAAGTATAAAAAGACCTAAAGGTTTCCTTTCTAGAGACAAACTCTATTTCTACAATTGCTATATTGATGCAGCTAAAATTCTTTCTTCAACCAAAACATTCAGCGTTATTCTACCAGAGAACCATTTCATTAATGATGGGACATCTTATACTGCACTATGCGGTATTTGTCCAATGTTTATGACTGCAGCAACTACTGTGAAAAGTTCATCTTTTTCCTTAATTATCCAAAACCCAATATGTTCAGCTATTGGGGTGGGAGGGGCAGAAGTATAAAAGTCACATCGTCCCAAAGGTTTTGGGCCCTACAAAAAGATTTTGCTGTAGGTACTTATGATCACAGTGTACATTAATCTAGGCTCAGATTGATGGGGATTGCTATTACCTGTCACACAAATAGGGTGTATTATATAAGAATCCACTATATTTCAATCATTTTGGCTTTTTAATATTGCATTATAGGCTTCTGCAGAATGTATCCTAAATACTGTGCAACTGAGTCCTCTATAAACAGCTACAAGCCAGTAATAGCGCATAAATATTTGACATGGTACACTGCAGATGTGTGCCCCATTAGCAGATAGTCAATAGTGAGAATGAAACAAGTTCTGCTTTTAGCTGGCTAATTTTATCACTTTCTAAAGTATATATTATTGTGTTTGTGTCCCTATTGGTTCAATGAGATTTCCCTAGAGCTGAAGAAATTGCTTCAAGTCTTGTTTCAGCAAAACATTTAGGCGGTTATTTATAAAAGTCTGATTTTTTTTTCCTCAACATTTTCTGCTACAAATGGTTTTTTACGCTTATTTATTATTACATTTTCCCAAAAATTTGCTTTGCAGAAAGAAAATCTGATTTTCACAAATTTTTCACCCGGAAACTCCGATTTCTTAAGCTTTTTTGCTAAAAACGTCGGGGTATTGCAAGTGATCCAGCACACATCAAAAAGTCAATAAATATGCAACCTCGACAGGTCTGAGATGCCGGATTTTCTGATTCTGATTTTTTCATCCTCATGGTTTAATAAATTCCGAAAAATTTGTGATTTTTTTAAAAAGTCTGATTTTATTAAAAATAAAATCTAAAATTTTTCAGATTCGGACTTAAGTAACTAACCCCCTTAGTTTCATGAAAATGTTAACTCAAATACCTGGCTTTGCCAATAAAGGTTTAAAAATTTGTTCTTAAACTGGATATTATTTTATCATGTTTGCTACACTCAAAAGATCATTATGACTTATTTATTATTACTAACATGAATATATAAAGATGCAACTTATTCTGCAGCGCTGTGTAATAAATGAGTGTATACACTGAACATACAGAGGTAAAGGGGACCATGCTAAACAGGACTTATTGAAGCACATACCCAGATTTAAGCCTTCCCCATGAAATATAAGCTGAATGATGCACAATATGACAGGAGAAAAATACTTTCCACAGTATATTCTATGCAATGATCTAGTGCCAATAATAGGTCTGCAGGTGAATAGATATAATCATTCTTCCAGCACATTCTCATTTTCTATTTTTCACTGTCGATATGATTATTTCCATGATTGATCTCTTTCTAGAGTGGGCCACAGAAAAATGCTGCAAAGTTATCCTTTATCTTGATAAGTTTTCCATTATACGCAGGAAAACAGGATATAGGGAGTTTTCTTTTGAAAGCACTGAAAGCTTCCTGACACTCTGGAGCCCAGATCACAATGTAAAGCTTATTTTTTATTGATTAATTAAAAGCTTGGTCCCAGTTCACAGTAAAAGTGACACCTTATGCATTATAACTTTAATATTTTAATTTTAATACTTTTTTTTTTATTCTAACGTACCAGACAAGCAAGTTTTTTTAGTAGTCCCCTAATTTTAAAGAACTTCTACTTTTAATTCTTGGTGTAATTTTAAAGAGCATCTACTCTACTAACAAGGTGTTTTTCTGCATAATGTAATATAGCTAGAATTGTAGTAAGGGATTTTCACCCAGGTTAGACTGAAGATGAAACAGAGTTATGGCGTGTTCAAAAGGATTACATTCATACAAGATCTTTCTCTGCACCAAAAAAAAATGATCCGTGTTTCTAGCCTCAACATTAGTTCACAGCAGGTCGAGAATGGCAATCTGTGGGTTCTGACAAATGCCAGAGGGGCTGCTGTAAGATGCTATAGAAAGTAACAATTTACTTTTGATGAGGTTTGGGCCTCTGTGTACTTGAAATGGCAGGGCCTGTTCGGTCCTAGTTCACAATCATATTATATGAAATAACAAATGTAAACCAGCATCCCGTTTATAATCACAAACTCTTGAATTTGTGCAAAGCATCAGTGATCCAAAGGACAGCACGTACTAGGTGCTTATAGGGGAATGTAATAAGTAATAAGTAACGGAAAAAATGTTCGCACTGTGAAAAGTTATGCTTTTGTGCGAACAATTTTTCCTTTGCACGAATTTAGTATAGCTTTTACGAACCCGGAAACCATTTAGCTACCACGTCCGACAGTGGAAGAAGGTTTGCGAATTTTATAGTTTGTACCAGTGTGCAGTGAATGTAATAAAACTTCTTACTGAAAAAGTCTACCTTTGCTCTTTGTGACGTTTGAAAAAGTCGCAAACAGCAAAACATTTCACAATGTAATACTCTTCTTTGAGCTATTATTCCACTGCAAATTTTGATTCGGCATTGCTAATATTAATTGCGCATTGCCCACTTTTAAGAAGTGCTTGAAGGTGTCGTAATAGTTTGGAGCACACTTTTTCAGTAAAAAGTCTTATTACATTCACTGCACACTGGCGCTAACTATGAAATTCGCAAACCTTCTTCCACTGTCGGAAATGGTCGCTAAACAGTTTCCGGGTTCGCAAAAGCTGTATTAAATTCGTGCAAAGGCAAATTTGTTCGCACAAAGGCATAACTTTTCGCATTGCAGATATTTTTCCATTACCAACTTTTATTACATTCCCCCAAATAACACCTTTAAGCACTTCTTAAAAGTAGGCAATGTGCAATGAAAATTCACATTGCGCAATAAAAATTCACAATGCAATAACAGTTTAAGGAAGCATATTAAACTGTAAAATGCTACTTTTTATTCTTATTTGTGCAAATTGTTTTGCACTTTGCGACTTTTATTGCATTCCATCGTTAGTGTCAACTCTTAAAATTAATTTTACATGCCTCAATATTCATTCAAGACATATTCAATGGTCTTGTAAAGGAGAGAAAATGTATTGTATTTTAAAATTGTATTTGTTTTGTATTTTTAAATTGCCTGTGTTGTTGTAGGTGAGATTTCAGTATTTGAAAACGTAACCTGGTGATGTACCAATAGTTGCAACCAGAAAGCACATTGAAGAAAGCCTCATTACAATATCTCTTCCATTTTTAAATAATCTTTGTTTCAGCATAGTCAGCCATTAATCAAGAATATGTCTGTGGGAAATATATTGGCCACCTCAATGATCTTTAGTGGGTCATCTTTCAAAAAGCTTAGAGAGATGTATGATTTATTTGGTGTGCAGACTATTTCTCACACAGTTTTATAAATGTTAAACTTGTCTTCTATTTCCAGCCATTGATTACCACTGGAATATTGAACAGCAGGACATCTGTAGAGCTATAGGAACAACGGCAGTTGTTTTAGCTGGTGACAATTCAATAGTCCAGGCCATAATGCGAAGTACTGTGTTTATGCAGTGGTAGATACTGTATAACTTCAGAAAAGTCAATTTAACAACTGTACAGTTAGTATGGCAGAGGGAGCTTTTCAGACATGCTTAGAAGTCCTGATACATCAACAATAATCAAAGTGCCCATGGTTAGAAATGTTGGTATTTATTAGTTAATGAGGTGTACGTATCTAAAGTTGCAGCACAAGTTCAATGGGTGTCATTCATTTAAATGGATCACAGGAAAACTACTAATGTGGAGTTGAAAACATGAGTGTCAAGTAGTGGCCAAATTAATTGTACATGTCCCTATCAACTGTAGTGGATTCAGTTAAGACATATTAAATTGTGTTTTGAGGAGAGAAAAGTCTGCGTGTCAAGTAGCAGCCAAGTGGATTATTCCTATTAAAGGAGTGCACAGATGTGAACATCAGTAACAAATTCATCTTGGAATGTTTTTGATGTGCATGTTTTCCCACTACTAAAGAACTAGAAAATATGCTATCATGGTAGAATACGGAAAAAGGCTACAAGGCTGAAACTATACATTCTGCATTTTGTATATAGTCAATGTTTTCATAAATATTATAAATAATATATAATATAATTATAATATTATAAAAATGTGTTTCACTTCTGGCAGAAAAAATAGAGATGCATTTTATGATATATAATTTCTGTGAAAAGCTAGTTAATGGAATATAATATTATTTTGGGCACCCTCATTGTTTGTATAGGACATTTGACTTGCTGGATATTGGAGGAGGTATCAAATGCTCCACATTTATACACAATTATGGTTATTAGTGGTTCTTAATATAAATTTATGTATTAACAAAAATAAGGTGCAACAGTATAACCAATATCTTCTATATCCAAACTGGTCAAAGATTTTGTACAGTACTTCAATGTAGTACTTACACTTGAGTGCCAACCACAGTGTACATAGCCCTTCAGGGCATTTTCCAGTACCCTGTACCTTTACACATTTGAGTCCCTGTACTGGTGTAACACACCAAGGGCACACACTGTTTTGCTCCCTGGGAGATTGGATCTAGTTCTATGCTAGAGAGATGGCCTCTACTTTTTCTTAGGACATCTCTTACTCCAAGGCTTTGCCTCCATTGGGCCCTACAATACCCAGGTTTTGGACCCCCATCCACATAGTAAGTTAGGTTGAAAAAAGACATATGTCCATCAAGTTCAACCTTTTAACTTTTTTTTAACCTGCCTAATTGCCAGTTGATCCAGAGGAAGGCAAAAACCCCCATCTGAAGCCTCTCCAATTTGCCTCAGAGGAGAAAAAAAATTCTTCCTGACTCCAAAATGGCAATCTAGTCCCTGGATCAACTTGTACTATGAGCTATCTTCCATAACCCTGTATTCCCTCACTTGCTAAAAAGCCATCCAAACCCTTCTTAAAGCTATCATATGTATCAGCCTGTACAACTGATTCAGGGAGAGAATTACACATCTTCACAGCTCTCAGTATAAAAAAACCCTTCCGATTATTTAGGCAAACCTCTTTTCTTCTAAACGGAATGGGTGACCTTGTGTCAGCTGGAAAGACCTACTGGTAAATAAAGCATTGGAGAGATTATTATATGATCTCCTTATATATTTATACATACTGTAGTTATCATATCACCCCATACGCACCTCTTCTCCAGCGTGTACATCCCCAATTTGGCCAGTCTTTCCTCATAGCTACGATTTTCCATACCTTTTGCCAGCTTAGTTGCCCTTCTCTGTACCCTCTCTAGGGATGTCGCGGACTGTTCGCCGGCGAACATCGACTGTTCGCGCTCGCCGAATGTTCGCGAACGTCGCGCGACGTTCGCCATTTTGGGTTCGCCTTACCTGGCGCTTTTTTTTGACCTCTCACCCCAGACCAGCAGATACATGGCAGCCAATCAGGAAGCTCTCCCTCCTGGACCACCCCCACACCCCCTGGACCACTCCCCTTCCATATATAAACTGAAGCCCTGCAGCGTTTTTTCATTCTGCCTGTGTGTGCTTGCAAGAGCTAGTGTAGGGAGAGAGCTGTTACTGATTTCACTGATTTCTTTGAGGGACAGTTGATAGTAAGTTTGCTGGCTAGTAATCTACTTGATACTGCTCTGTATTGGAGGGACAGAAGTCTGCAGGGATTTGAGGGACATTTTAGGTTAGGTAGCTTTGCTGGCTAGTAATCTACCTTCTACTGCAGTGCTCTGTATGTAGCTGCCTGCTGTGGGCACTGATCTCTTCTGATCTCATCTGCTGACTGCTGTAATAACCCAATAGTCCTTGTAAGGACTGCTTTTATTTTCTTTTTTGTTGTTTTACTTTGCTACTATAACAGCCCAGTGCTATTAGTCTAGCTGTGTTGGGGAGTGGGACTGGTGTGCTGCTGTGCTGCTCCTAGTAGTTCAGCAGCAGCAACCCGAGAATTTTTTTTTTTTTAATATACATATATATTTTTTTTCTTTTACTTATCTTACTGTTCTTTAACGTGTACAGTGCTGTTGCTGTTCTTCATAGTAGTGCACCAATAGTAGTGCACTTGCAGGCATTATTTGCCCAGTGTGTTCTTCAAACAACAACCATCTAGCTGTGTGAGCTTGTTCACATTCTGTCTAAATATCAATAATAATACCGTCTCTAGAAACACCACCCGAGTGACGTTTTTCAGGCAGCAATAATATATTCCGTATCCACTGCTGTAGTAGTGTATACGTTAACCTTGTAGGCATTATTTGCCCAGTGTGTTCTTCATTTTCAAACAACTCCCATCTAGCTGTGTGAGCTTGTTCGCATTCTGTCTAAATATCAATAATAATACCGTCTCTAGAAACACCACCCGAGTGACGTTTTTCAGGCAGCAATAATATATTCCGTATCCACTGCTGTAGTAGTGTATACGTTAACCTTGTAGGCATTATTTGCTCAGTGTGTTCTTCATTTTCAAACAACTCCCATCTAGCTGTGTGAGCTTGTTCACATTCTGTCTAAATATCAATAATAATACCATCTCTAGAAACACCACCCGAGTGACGTTTTTCAGGCAGCAATAATATATTCCGTATCCACTGCTGTAGTAGTGTATACGTTAACCTTGTAGGCATTATTTGCCCAGTGTGTTCTTCATTTTCAAACAACTCCCATCTTGCTGTGTGAGCTTGTTCACATTCTGTCTAAATATCAATAATAATACCGTCTCCAGAAACACCACCCGAGTGACGTTTTTCAGGCAGCAATAATATATTCCGTATCCACTGCTGTAGTAGTGTATACGTTAACCTTGTAGGCATTATTTGCCCAGTCTGTTCTTCATTTTTAAACAACTCCCATCTTGCTGTGTGAGCTTGTTCACATTCTGTCTAAATATCAATAATAATACCGTCTCCAGAAACACCACCCGAGTGACGTTTTTCAAGCAGCAATAATATATTCCGTATCCACTGCTGTAGTAGTGTATACGTTGACCTTGTAGGCCTTGTTTGCCCAGTGTGTTCTTCATTTTCAAACAACTCCCATCTAGCTGTGTGAGCTTGTTCACATTCTGTCTAAATATCAATAATAATACCGTCTCTAGAAACACCACCCGAGTGACGTTTTTCAGGCAGCAATAATATATTCCGTATCCACTGCTGTAGTAGTGTATACGTTGACCTTGTAGGCATTATTTGCCCAGTGTGTTCTTCATTTTCAAACAACTCCCATCTAGCTGTGTGAGCTTGTTCACATTCTGTCTAAATATCAATAATAATACTGTCTCTAGAAACACCACCCGAGTGACGTTTTTCAGGCAGCAATAATATATTCCGTATCCACTGCTGTAGTAGTGTATACGTTAACCTTGTAGGCATTATTTGCCCAGTGTGTTCTTCATTTTCAAACAACTCCCATCTTGCTGTGTGAGCTTGTTCACATTCTGTCTAAATATCAATAATAATACCGTCTCCAGAAACACCACCCGAGTGACGTTTTTCAGGCAGCAATAATATATTCTGTATCCACTGCTGTAGTAGTGTATACGTTAACCTTGTAGGCATTATTTGCCCAGTGTGTTCTTCATTTTCAAACAACTCCCATCTTGCTGTGTGAGCTTGTTCACATTCTGTCTAAATATCAATAATAATACCGTCTCCAGAAACACCACCCGAGTGACGTTTTTCAAGCAGCAATAATATATTCCGTATCCACTGCTGTAGTAGTGTATACGTTGACCTTGTAGGCCTTGTTTGCCCAGTGTGTTCTTCATTTTCAAACAACTCCCATCTAGCTGTGTGAGCTTGTTCACATTCTGTCTAAATATCAATAATAATACTGTCTCTAGAAACACCACCCGAGTGACGTTTTTCAGGCAGCAATAATATATTCCGTATCCACTGCTGTAGTAGTGTATACGTTGACCTTGTAGGCATTGTTTGCCCAGTGTGTTCTTCATTTTCAAACAACTGCCATATAGCTGTGTGAGCTTGTTCACATTCTGTCTAAATATCAATAATAATACCGTCTCCAGAAACACCACCTGAGTTGTTGTTGTTGTTTTAAAAATAATGCCAGGCAAAGGCAGGCCGCCACGCAGAGGCACTAGGGGCCGTGCTGCTATGCTATCCTGTGGCCCTAGGAAATTGCCCAGTTTTAAAAAGGCAATGACCCTGAACTCCCAAAATGCTGAAGAGGTAGTTGACTGGCTTACACAGCACACCCCATCCTCTACCGTTTCTAACTTTACCACAACATCCTCATCCTCCACTGCTATGGGCACCCCACGTAACACTTCCTCCACCACCGGCGCCCCTTCTTCACTGGAGTCAGAGGAGTTATTTTCACATGAGTTTCTTGAACTGAGTGATGCGCAACCATTATTGGCAGAAGAAGATGAAGGAGATGAGGACGTTACACCAGATTTAATTCTGGCAGAGAACACAACAGAGATGGACATAATGAGTGATGAGGAGGTCCCCGCTGCTGCTTCCTTCTGTGAGCTGTCAGAAGAAATTGATGCATCTGAGGAGAATGAGGATGAGGAGATTGATGTTTTGTGGGTGCCCAGTAGAAGAGAGCAAGAGGAGGATAGTTCAGATGGAGAGACGGAGAGTCAGAGAGGCAGGAGGAGAATAAGACTTAGAAGAAGCAGGGAGGACAGCTCGCAGGGAACAGTAGGGCAACAACATGTATCGGCACCTGTGGTCAGCCGGCCAACGCACCCGCCATTGCCGCCAACGCCGCCAACTTCTACTGTTACCGCCAGATTGCCAGCTTCAAAAAGGTCAGCAGTGTGGGATTTTTTAATGTGTGTGCCTCTGACAAAAGCGTTGTAATTTGCAATGAGTGCAGTCAGAAACTGAGTCTTGGGAAGCCCAACAGCCACATAGGTACAACTTCTATGCGAAGGCACATGAACGGCAAGCACAAAGCACTTTGGGAGCAACACCTCAAAGGCAACAGGCAAACTAAAAGCCACCCTCCTTCTGGTCCAGCATCTTACTGCTCTACCTCTGCTGTCCTTGACCCGTCTGAACCACCCTCCACTCCGCCTTCCACCTTGACCACCAGTTCCCATTCCCAGTCATCTGCCCCCAGCCAAGTTTCTGTGAGGGCCATGTTTGAGCGTAAGAAGCCAATGTCTGCGAGTCACCCCCTTGCCCGGCGTCTGACAGCTGGCTTGTCCGCACTCTTAGCCCGCCAGCTTTTACCATACCAGCTGGTGGACTCTGAGGCCTTCCGCAAATTTGTAGCAATTGGGACACCGCAGTGGAAGGTACCCAGCCGCAATTTTTTTTCAAAAAAGGGAATACCACACCTGTACCACCATGTGCAGAGCCAAGTCACTGCATCTCTGTCACTTATTGTTGGGCCAAAGGTCCATATGACTACTGACGCATGGTCCTCCAAGCTTGGTCAGGGCAGGTATGTCACCTACACTGCCCACTGGGTGAACTTGGTAATGGCTGGGAAGCAGGGAATGTGTGGCTCAACAACAACAGTGGAGTTGGTGTCACCGCCACAGATTGCACGCGGTTCTGCCACCACCTCTACTCCTCCTTCGCTCTCTACCTCGTCTTCTTCCTCTTCTTCGTCCTCTGCTGCTGGGTCCTCCTCCTCCACACCTGTGCACCCCCAGCTCCCCCTAGGTTATTCGACGTTATTCCCCCTAGGTACGCCGTTGTCATGCTGTCTTGGGGATGACGTGCCTGGAAAGCAGAAACCATACCGGATCTATACTCCTGTCATCTCTGCAGTCACAGGCCGATCGGTGGCTGACCCCACACCAACTGAAGATCGGAAAAGTGGTGTGTGACAACGGAAGCAATCTGTTGGCAGCACTGAGACTGGGCAATTTAACACATGTGCCCTGCATGGCACATGTTCTGAATTTAATAGTCCAACGTTTTGTCTCGAAGTACCCAGGATTCCAGGACGTTCTCAGGCAGTCCAGGAAGGTGTCGGCCCATTTCAGACGGTCCTACACAGCCATGGCACGCCTTGCTGACATTCAGCAGCGGTACAACATGCCAGTCAGGCGTTTGATTTGCGACAGCCAGACTCGGTGGAATTCAACGCTCCTCATGTTGGAACGTCTGCTGCAACAACAAAGAGCCGTCAACGAATACCTGTTTGAACTGGGTGGTAGGACTGGATCTGCAGAGCTGGGGATTTTTTTACCCCGTTACTGGGTGCTTATGCGCGATGCCTGCAGGCTCATGCGCCCTTTTGAAGAGGTTACAAATATGGTCAGTCGCACCGAAGGCACCATCAGCGACCTAATACCATTTGCTTTCTTCCTGGAGCGTGCCGTGCGACGAGTGACAGATGAGGCTGTAGACCAGCGTGACGAGGAGCAGGAAGCGCAAGATTTCTGGTCGGAATCACCAGAACGAACCCAGGCACCTGCTGCAACGCAGGGAGAGGTGTCAGAAGTGGAGTCAGAGGAGGAAGGTGGCTTTGTGGAGGAGGAGGACCAACAGGAGCAGGCTTCCCAGGGGGCTAGTGGTGACCTTTTGGGGACCCCTGGTCTTGTACGTGGCTGGGGGGAGGAGACCGTGGATGATGCAGTCCTTGATAACGAGGAAGCGGAGATGGATAGCTCTGCATCCAACCTTGTGAGAATGGGGTCTTTCATGCTGTCATGCCTGTTGAAGGACCCCCGTATCAAGAGGCTTAAGGAGAAGGACCTGTACTGGGTGGCAACGCTACTAGACCCTCGGTACAAGCATAAAGTGGCAGAAATGTTACCAACGTACCACAAGTCCGAAAGGATGCTGCATTTACAAACCAGCCTGCAAAACATGTTGTACAATGCTTTTAAGGGTGATGTCACTTCAGGAACTCATCAACATTCCAGGGGCAGAGGTGCCAGTAATCCTGCCACGAGCGCACCTGCAAGGACAAAGCACTTTGGCCACTCTGTAACGTCAGACATGCAAATGTTTTTCAGTCCAAGGCAGCGCCAGAACCCTTCTGGATCCACCCTCAAAGAACGCCTCGACCGGCATGTAGCGGACTACCTGGGATTAACTGCAGATATCGACACTCTTAGGAGCGATGAACCCCTGGACTACTGGGTGCGCAGGCTTGATCTGTGGCCAGAGCTGTCACAATTTGCCATGAACCTCTTGTCTTGCCCCGCCTCAAGTGTCCTCTCAGAAAGGACCTTCAGTGCAGCAGGAGGGATTGTAACTGAGAAGAGAACTCGCCTAGGTCACAAAAGTGTGGATTACCTGACCTTTATTAAAATGAATGAGGGGTGGATCTCGGAGGGTTACTGCACGCCGGAAGACTTGTTCTGAGTTTCTGATTCTGACTCCCCATGCAGCTGTCCTTCTCTGCACGCCTCATGACTCCACACACAGCTGTCCTTTAGCGTCCTCCTCCCTCCACCACCGTTATAAACTAGGGTGCAAACCCTACTGGTTTAATTTGAATCCAGGTAAATCCTGAGTTTTTCTGGCCTCTGTGCTTCAGTGGCTGTGACAAAAAAAAATGAATATTTTCAGCATTTATATGGCATATTGTTTCTGGCCTCTGTGCTTCAGTGGCTGTGACAAAAAAAAATAAATTTTTTCAGCATTTATATGGCATATTTTTTCTGGCCTCTGAGCTTCAGTGGCTGTGACAAAAAAAATGAATTTTTTCAGCATTTATATGGCATATTTTTTCTGGCCTCTGTGCTTCAGTGGCTGTGACAAAAAAAAGGAATATTTTCAGCATTTATATGGCATATTGTTTCTGGCCTCTGTGCTTCAGTGGCTGTGACAAAAAAAAGGAATATTTTCAGCATTTATATGGCATATTTTTTCTGGCCTCTGTGCTTCAGTGGCTGTGACAAAAAAAAAATGAATATTTTCAGCATTTATATGGCATATTGTTTCTGGCCTCTGTGCTGCAGTGGCTGCGACAAAAAAAATGAATATTTTCAGCATTTATATGGCATATTGTTTCTGGCCTCTGTGCTTCAGTGGCTGCGACAAAAAAAAGGAATATTGTTAGCATTTATATGGCATATTTTTTCTGGCCTCTGTGCTGCAGTGGCTGTGACAAAAAAAATTTATATTTTCAGCATTTATATGGCATATTTTTTCTGGCCTCTGTGCTTCAGTGGCTGCGACAAAAAAAATTTATATTGTTAGCATTTATATGGCATATTTTTTCTGGCCTCTGTGCTTCAGTGGCTGCGACAAAAAAAAATTTATATTGTTAGCATTTATATGGCATATTTTTTCTGGCCTCTGTGCTTCAGTGGCTGCGACAAAAAAAAAATTATATTGTTTGCATTTATATGGCATATTTTTTCTGGCCTCTGTGCTTCAGTGGCTGCGACAAAAAAAAAATTATATTGTTAGCATTTATATGGCATATTTTTTCTGGCCTCTGTGCTGCAGTGGCTGCGACAAAAAAAAATGAATATTTTCAGCATTTATATGGCATATTGTTTCTGGCCTCTGTGCTTCAGTGACTGCGACAAAAAAAACATAATTTTTCAGGAAAGTACACATGCCTAATTTTTCAGGGTTCTGCAACAGTGGCAAAATCGCATCTTTTATGGTCACCGCAGGTGATCAATAAAGTACACCAAAACTGGGCCCACACTTCAGAATCAGTGTTTTTTGGTTCGCTTCACTGTACATTGAATTACCTCTGCCTGACCGTGCACGTGCGCACAAGCACGGTGACTGCTAAACACACCACTACAGAAATATTGCCACCAACAGGACGAACATCCTGGAGGTGACAAGCTCAACTAGTAATTAATAACTATTATTTGCTCACTTGACGTATCATTCATTAAAGCTCTTTGCGTTCTTTTGCGTTGCAGTAAGCGCCGCGTTTCGTCTTTGCGTGTGAACAGGCTGTAACCTTTACACGACTTGATTGGCATGTAGACGCCGGACGTTTTAAAGCATTTTATTACACAAGTTTAGAAATGTAGTGTGATTTCTGCCCTTTACAGCACAAAACGCAGCGCTGTGTCAACAATGTATTTTTCAGATACATTTTTGCCCTTGATCCCCCTCTGGCATGCCACTGTCCAGGTCGTTGCACCCTTTAAACAACTTTAAAATCATTTTTCTGGCCAGAAATGTCTTTTTTAGCTTTTAAAATTCGCCTTCCCATTGAAGTCTATGGGGTTCGCGACGTTCGTAAACCGTTCGCATTTTTGACGCAAGTTCGCGAATATGTTCGCGAACTTTTTTTCCGACGTTCGCTACATCCCTAAACCTCTCTAATACAATAATGTCCTGTTTGAGTGATGGAGACCAAAACTGTACGGCATATTCTAGATGGGGCCTTACGTGCTTATGTGCTCTATACAGTGGAAGCATGACCCCTTCCTACTGTGAATCTATGCCACCCTCCTCCTTCCTTCTCCCCTTCTTTTTAAACAATCTGAGGGAACCAACTGGCATTCCTGTAACAATGGGACTGCCATCCAGCTCACAAGATAGATAGAGCTGTTGAATGTCCTTTTTTTTTCCTAACATAAACTTTGAAGTTCAAACTACCCACTGTACCCAGATATACCTGACATGAATGGGTAAAATGATCTTCAAATGATATAAAAACAATGTTTCAATAAAAGCACATATGCAATTATCAATTTAAGAAAAAATAATATATACCCTATATATTTTATTTCATTGGCAATTAATGTGCAGATTTTGGATGTAAATTGTTGTGTTTTTTTAATCACATTCAAGTTTTTTTTTTGTTTTTTCTTTTTACTGGAATCTTTGTGTAATAATCAGCCACAACTTGCATGAAATGTAGCAATAAGTAGTCATATACATGTATGTTTGGTATAGTATTATCAAAGCAGTCTCTTTTTTTTTTGTTTTTTTAGCCATTTGTAATTGACCCCTACTGACTTTTTTCCAGTGTATTAATATTACCTCATATTGAATATTTAGTTTTTCATAGTGTCTTGTCACAACCATTTCAGTTATGTCTGGGATACCTCATTGGTATTTTCCATTTCTCCTTTTCACAGGTTTGCCTTTGTGATGTACTGTTGCAGGTGCTTCTTATTTTAATATCTAAACATCTTCACATTGACAAATGCAATGTTCTGGGAACTGAGGAAAGGGGAAATGGCAAAGATGCACAGGAAAATCCTTCTCAGGACTGGAAATTGCACGGTTTCCTTTCAGATACACAGTTCATGCCAGAGGTGATGATTTAAGTGCTGTAACTTTATTGGCTTTACTGAATGCAAGGCTGGAGTTAGACGTGGCCTTCTAGCAATGCAAAAAGGCAGGAGCCTTATCTGGGGTGAATGGGGTGGGGGGTTATAATAAACAGTCATATACCAGTCCAGTTGGATGGCTGCAGTTTAGTCATCTCTCTAATACATAATTTGAAAATAATTAGCAATACACACAAAATCCCTTGTGCTTGCTGTTGGTCTGCTTTGTGCTGAAAACCCCAGAGAGTCCTGTATTAATCAGAAGGCCAACAAAATGGGGCAGCAGGTATTCTCTTTAAATTGTAATCATATACACTGTACATTGGTTTATGTAAAGAGCAGAAATTTAATTTTCCCAGGGCAATTGACCTATGTTTGGGGAGGGGATGGGCTTGATGAAAGAAATTCCTTACTATTACCTGTATCAGTAGTTCAATAATTCTTAGTATTCATGTAAGAAGGGTCCATCCTGGGTATATAATTTTCTCATTTGGGGGCCCTAAACTTGAGCGTGTGTTTGTGCGATGATTGGGGTAGGTGTACATAAGAAAAATATAAAGTCATGTGGCATTAAAGGAAAAGTTTTATTACACCTAGGTCCTTTTGAGGATAACAATTAATAGAATAAATCATTTAAAAGGTGTAATTAAAAACCAAGTTGATATGAAAATATAATAATTTTAGTAATCCGTAAAAATCTCTTAGTCAATTAATTAAAAACCTGGCCGGCCAGGAACCAAAATGAATCAATGTAAATTTATAAAATAATATTTATTTATAAATCTCAGTGATAAAAGATTCCTTATCGATTTCCTTTCAAATTAGATTACAGCTGGATTATCCCCCCCCCCCTAATCTCCAAGAGGGATTTATGCAAGGCAGAGTTTTTATGTGAGTTACAGTTCTCCAAAAAAGATTAGAAAATATAGTGAGAGGTGCTCCAGACCTTCTCACACCAAGTTGTCAAATTAGTGATTTAGAATCACCAGCAATGCTATTCAGAATTTTGACACACCACCTCTATACTGCAAAGCGTTTCGCCTCTATAAGGCTTTATCAAACAGTTAGAAACCTAACCTGGTGTGAGAAGGTCCGGAGACTTGCGTTCCGCAGAACGCACACGCTAAACAGCAGCTAGTGTCATCTTAGATTGGCAGAGAGAGGCTTCCTAAAGTGGTGGCTCTTCTAAGCGCATAGTTGTACTGGCACAAAGTGAACTTGTACAGAGAAAGGTGCCCTATCTTGCCTTAAGATAGGGGAGCACATGTGTGGAGAAAAAAAGGCTGGTGGGGGACCCCAGTTACACTACTTGCTCTGTGAATATTTTCTTACACATCCCCAGTATACAACAACAATTGAGACCCCGCTCAAGGAAGAGCACCTCACTTTATTTTCCAATCTTTAAGAGATTGTGTGACTTTTTTGGAGAACTATAACACATAAAAACTCTGCCTTGCATAAATCGCATTTGGAGATCGGGGGGGGGGGAGATCATCCAGTTGTAGGTGTAAATAAGTAAAAACTTTTTGTGTCAGTTGTTTCTTACAAAAGACATGTTTTGGGGCTTTAAATCATTGCACACACTTTCAAAACAAAAATCTGTGTAGGTGTCATGAACAGTAAATCAAGCCACAAGTAGCATTTATATCTGTCTTTAGAAACTCCAAAAAATTACACGAACATACATTATAATATTAGTGCCAGAAGCAGCCCGACTTGATGTAAGTGATATGTCTGTAATTGACAGTGTGAATGTTCTCCATACTGGTAGAAGGTGGCCATAGATGCACCAATTATATTGTACACAACAAATATTTGTATTATATTTGATGCATTTATGGTGGGAGACGCGCCCACCAATATCAGCTGAAGACTTGGAAATCTATCGGCTTTTCGATCAGGCTGGTCTGAAAGTTTTGATTGGATGCCTTTGAAGGCACCTAAACATCGACCATTATTAGTTCTGAATCGTCAGATACAGGTAGTTTATTGTTTCTACCTGTATATCTGACGATTCAGCTGTACACGTTTTGAAACGAACAATCTTTCTTAGAAAAATCTTTTCTAAAGATCGTAATTGTATCGTCTATGGTCACCTTTACCATTGTAACTTGCAACTAAACATTTGATAACCAAGCAGGAGATGAGTGGCCAAAACATTGTTATTGCAGATTATAGAAACACTTTAACAGATTTTTACTGATTCAAAGGCATAGGTTTTAAATGCCATTGATTAGGCAATAGGTTGGGAAATAATGGGTGACCACGATTCCTTTTAATATATTCTCTACTACATAAAAAATATATATTTTAGTTGTAGACAATAGTAAATAAAAGAACAATGAAACCAATTGCAAGGCTGAAGGTGGTAACATCCTGAAAACACGCAATAAATATTGATATACATATATTGGATCTGTTATCCAGAATGCTCGGGACCTGGGGATTTCCTGACGAGATTCTTACATAATTTTAATCTCCATACATTAATTCTTCTAAAAAATTATTTTAACATTAAATAAACCCTATAGGATTTCAGTGCCTCCAATAAGGATTAAATATATATTAGTTTGGATAAATTACAAGGTACTGTCTTAATATTAAAGGGAAATAATTGTAAATGAAATTATTTAATTAGAACGGGGTCTATGGGAGATGACTTTCCCATAATTTGGATTTGGATTTTTTAGATAACCGGTTTCCGGATAATGGATACCATACCTGTACATGCACACCTTTTCATGCATGGCTCCTGGCACAAGACACGATGCATAGCTTACAATGCACTATGGGTAGGCACCAAATTTGCACCCTAAAAGCACAGCAGCACTTGCCCCCTACAATACAAGCCTAATGTACAGGTATGAGATCTCTTATAGAGAAAGCTCTGAATTATGAGGTGGCCATCTCCCATAAAAATTTTAAAAAATTTTAGGAATATAAACTAAATATTTTTTAAATTATTTTATTTTTCTCTGTATTAAATAGAACAGAAGCTTGTAGTTGATGGTAAATTCATATTGTTGGTGAAACAATTCTATTTCATTTATTAAACATGTAAATGTTTTTAGCAGGTTCTAAGCATTTTGGATAATAGATCTCATACCTATATATACTCTTGTCATATGAACACACTTCTTCACCTTCCACTTGATTATGCGACATTACCAAAGCTCTCAACTGTTAGGAGATGAGAGAGAAGCTGCATGTCATTTGCCCTTACAATCATTGTTTTTGTTGAATGAGATTAGAGCTCTGCTGAAGGCAAAACAGAGCATCTGTGAGTGCCTGTGGATGAATGTCCCCCTTGGGCTGGAATCATAAGTGCTACTAACATAGGCTATTGCCTCATTTTATGTCAATTGCCACTTGGCTCTTTTTATACAATACATTAAGGCTGTGCTATATTACCCTGGGGAGCACTGTTTGCTCACTCTGTTTGTATTGTTTTATGTGCTACAGGTGGTGACTGAAGATACTTTCTAATAGGCACTGGATTTCCCTTCAAGCCCTGTAACCAATTTGACTATGTACAATATTTGATATGAGTTGTTCGAATTTTAGAACTGAAATGATGGTTTGTTGAGTTTCTTCTCACATGGCTATTCCATGGCAAACTTAACATTGTCTAAAATAGAAAACAAAAGCACTTTTAGGAAGTAAGTTACCGCTTGTAATTATTTCTATTCAAGGTAAGCTATAGCTAGAATACAAGGTGCTCCTTAGGAAAATGATGCATTTAATGCAGCTTTGTCTAAATATTTTCATTGTACAAACAGAAAGGGAAAATACGTAATAAAGAGAGCAAACGTCTTTTTTTTTTTTTTTTTACCTAAGTTAGGACCATTGGACAGGCCTAACTTCCATCTCCAGAACTGCACCACTGCACTCCCAATACAAACCAGTTTGGCCTACCTGTTCCTAAAAAGCACTGCAGCATAATTGGAGTGTGCCATATTGTGTTTAAGAACACTGAGTGTTTGGTTGAAGCTGCTTCTGGGCCAAAACTAGGGGTCTGCAGAAGGTGCACGTGCCTAGGGCACATCAATTTGGGGCCACCTCTTCTGCGGCTTACCCCTAGCCCAGGACCTTGCTCCCACTTAGTTTTACATAGTTCCTTACTCTCCTAGGTAGTGTTAACGAGAACCCATTAGTGAGCTCATGTGCATTGATGGACGAATAAATTCGGCAGGCGAGAATGTTGCTGTTGGCGAATAAATTGGCGTAACTGAGGAAAAATTTGACGATGAAAAATTTGATGGGTCAAAAAAATGTGGACGCGTGTCAATAGTCACGCACAAAAAAATTGTCGCACATCAAAATTATTTGGACGCCTATTGACATTAATGCATTTGGACAAAATAGGCACACGCATAAAAATTGGCGCGGGCACTAAAATTTACATGGGTCAAAATTATCTTGACGTCCATTGACTTTAATGCGTTTTGCAAATTTTTCACCATTTATTAGCAAATTTTGCGAAATAGGACAAATTCGCCCATCACTACTCATGCGCACAGTGGAGGGGGAATGACAGGTTGCTTAGGTGCCCAACTAGATTGTCCTGGCCCTGCAGACCATGTTCAGCTGTGCAGAGTGTGCAGAGAAGATTAATGGGTGTCTGATGGCACATGTCATTTTTAGGAACAGATGTTGGGCATACAGTACTGTGTTCGGGAGTGGGGAACTGTGTTCTGGTTAAAGGCAGAGGGGGTTAGCCTCTTTTTCGGGTCATGATTTTAAGTACTTTTTTCCTCCAACACTTTCTTTTTTCTCCTCCTTATATGTAGTTGTTACTGCCTTGCAGGTTTAGTCCTGCTTAATTGTGGCCACAATTTTATAACATACCATAACTGTTTAGTAGTTTAATAACCCCCTTTTTAACAAACCGCCAGGTATGTTATGATAAATATTCCAAACATAACTTTAGTTTATCATAGAGAGAAACACCATAAAACGATGGTGTTTTTTTGATGTGCTAAACACAACTCAGCAGGAGATGTTATATATATTGACACTTTATATATGCTATACTAACAATTAACTGCTAATGGCCTTATAAAAGGCTAATGCAGAAGAAAAAAACTTTTTTCTAAAAGACCATAAGGTTAATATAGGTATGAGATCTATTATCTGGACCAGAAGTGGTCCCTGCAGATGGCATAATTTCAGAATTTGTTAACCATTTCTTAAGGCTAATAAACAGCAATTAATAATTGAAATACACAATAGGGTTATTTTGCCATCAGCGTGGATGTATCTTTACCATCAAGTATAATGTGCTGCATTATTACAGAGAAAAAAAGAAATCTGAATTACTTGCTTAAATAGGAAATGAAAAGAAACCCTATGGAAATTTGCATTTCTGAGTTCTTTGGTTAATGGGTTTCCACGTCTGCATTGCTGTGTTCCAAGTAATTTAGAAACAGGAATGTTATTATCTTAAGTGTTGTAAAGGCATCAAATCTTTCTTAAAGACATTTTCATGGTTGTTAAAAAATACATGAAACCCTTACTTGAGCTGTAGCTTCCCTTTCAAAGGTCATATTATTGTCCTGTTAAATATTCTACTTAAACACCCTTCTTAACCTTTCTTCAATTTTGACATGCTGAATGTAATTTCCCCTCCGGCCTTACATGTCTTTTATTTGGCAAGCATATGAGCTGCATTATTTCTCTTTTCTGGGTCAAGTATCAGCTGTTTGTCTGGGAGTACACTTTCTATCTGATGCTTCTAGCAATGTGCTATTTAAGGACCCGAAAATAAGTGTAATTCTCCGAGCAATTTAATTACATTTCAAAAGAAACCTAAGAGCAGGAATACAAATGGGAGGGAAGTAAGCAGACAGCAGTTATTGGAAACAATGTAAAAGAAGGTTCACTTGCATTGTGTCAGAACTAAAGAGCACCAGCAGTTTCAATGTTAAAGAATATTGCATCTCAGCCCAGCAATATGTATGTTTTTGTAAGTGGACAGTGCAACTGGCAAAATGAAGGTGACCCCAACAAAAATCCTCTTTGCTGTAAAACAGAGTAAAAGGCTTCATTACACAAAATTCGTGATCATTCTAGCAATAGTCAAAGCAGCCGGATAATGACTGCCATAATCCCTGAAATGAAGATTATTCCATTGTGTTGAAAGACAGATCTAGGTTGGTAACCGAACAAATACACACTGTAACTGATGATAATTTCATAATTAAACCATGGCACACACATACTAACAATCATCTGCATTGGTCATGCTTTATACTTTCTACAAACATGCTGACCAGTGCTATGGCATTAGTCTGCTAAACCAGATCCCCAATGTTGCTCTAGGCAGAACTAACTGAAGCATTGTGCACAGAGATGAATGTCAATGCTGCAGCATATGCTCTAATCCACCAGCTTTCAGGCTTTTGCCATTCAAGCTCCTGCTGGAGGACCATTGTTTGTTCAGGCTCCCCATTAGCTCATAACAAGGTTGCAAATATATAAAAACATTGCTGGATCAGCCAGCAGTTCCAATGTTATATACTGTACGTTTCAGAACAGTGCTTAGCCCCAAATCCCACTTAATTCTAAACTTCCAGGAGTATCTAGGAAACAGGGAGGTATTATGCCCCACATCCAAAGCTCCCTCCAAGCTGTGGTGGGACCAGCGTACACAGCAAATGATGGCGTGCACAAGAATTTTGTGTGAAAACAAAAAATATTGCATTTATTCTAAAAATGCTTATGCAAGGTTTAAATGTGTGCACATAGCTGAGATGGAATTGACCCCATCACTTTGACTTCAGCTTGAGCCACCCAGTTACTCCCCTGGTGTGCCATTCCCACAGTTTAGCACTATTGGACTAAACTGGCCATAGACATGCAGATTTCTGCTACTAACCATTCAGATCAAATAAAGTAAAAATAACAAATCAGATGATGTTCTGGTCATTAATTGACAGATCGTAGGTCCTAAAAATAGTACTGACGATCTCCCACTGATATCGTCAAGCAATACACGGATCATTAGCCGACAGATATCTTCTAACCTGTCCGATCGACTAAACGACTGATCGCCATGGTACAAAAATGGCGGGACGTTCAACGAATCTTCTCTTCATACGACTATACTGCATCTTTGTTTCTATGGCCTGCTTTAGGCTTAAAGTGGTGGGTCATAGGGTCCCGAATTGAATCCACATTTGTGTATTATTTTTATTAATACATTGGAGGAGGGCATATAAAACAAAATGTGGCAGCACAGATGAATTCATCTAGTGTGTACTGTCTTTGCTGTTTGTGAACTGGTGATCTGAAGGGCTGATGGTTAGGGATGGGCGAATTTTTTCGCCTCGCTTCGCCGCAGAAATACTGATGGTTTTTGTTTTTTTCTGACTTCACTCAGCTTATTACTCCTAACCAGTTTCCCTAACACTATATGGTGATTTCATTACTTTCTGTGCGCGTCCTGGCCTGTCTTCCTCCCTTCTGCCCTATTGAGCTGTTATTTTTTTCCTAGTCAATTTTCAGTTATTGTTTTCCTTAAACAGTGTGAACAAGTAGATCTAATAACCAGAAGTGTATATATAAAGTATTAAGTGATGGAAAAATCTGGCAAAAATTTGTGAAATAGTGAAAGATTGCATTGAATTCAATGGGTGTTTTTGAACAACTTTTCCGAAACTGCAACATTTTGTTTTACTATAAATCAGTCTATGGGCCTTTTTTTGCTGGCCATTTTTTTCCATCACTATAAGGTATGTATGGATATATTTAATCAATGTCAAATAATTTTGATACTGCAATTTGCTCCGGTGCATTTTCAGTTCATAACTGCAGGTCTAGACCTAGGCGAGCAGGTCCACTTTGCCATCATTTGAAAGCATCCCCAAGTGAACTGTGATGTTTCTGTTGAGGCTACAAGAACTGACAACCAAAATGTCTTTGTGGCATAGCCTTTTAGAACCATAGAATCAACAATACAGGTATGGGATCTGTTATCGTTATCCAGAATTACCAAAAGGCCGTCTCCCATAGACTCCATTTTATACAATAAATCAGATTTTTTTTTTTAAAATGATTTCCTTTTTTCTCTGTAATGATAAAACAGTACATTGTACTTGATCCCAACTAAGATATAATTAATCCTTATTGGAAGCAAAATCAGCCTATTGGGTTTATTAATGTTTACGTGGTTTTCTAGTAGACTTATGGTATTCGTTAGCTGGAAAACCCCAGGTTCTGGATATACTCCAAGCACCGTACGTGGAGATCGAGAGGCCAGGTGTGCGTGTGCAATTCTTTGCAAAATCTGGATAACAGGTCCCATACCTGTACAAATTCTTAGATGTCAAACCCTGTATTTATTTGAGAAATTGATTCTGATAGCAATAAAAATAATTAACCCCCCACCCAATGAAGTTGTAGGATGCTGTTAATCCTGAATTTGTCACTCCTGTTTAATTTAGTTGCAGAAATCTTTATTTTGAGTGCAAAATTATAAAGCTTCAAAGTCGTTAATATTTAAGAATTTAGTATTATAACCATAGTTACTTTTCAATATAACCATTATTTAAATGTAAGGAGTTTGGGGATAGACTCACTAGGATAGTTCTGGTACAGGATGTTTTGAAGTTCTGCTTATCTCAGTTTGGTGTACTCTCTTATTCACTAATGAATCTCTGCAGCTTTGTTGCTATTTCAGTTTTTAATGACACACTGTCAGTATGAGGGCTGCATGCAAAATATTAATATGTGACTAAAGCTCTCCTCTTAATGATCACTTGTACCTGTGCTAAAGGTCATTCGGATGTTGTTTACGGCTTTAATCTCTTTTCTGTTAAAATCTTATTTGCATTGACGTCCTGCTTGGGAGTGCCAATAATCAGACACAAGTGACAGACTAAATGAACATCTTTTGGTGTATTGGAGCTCTGTCTGGGCTAAAGGCGTTGCTGTCAATAAAGAAAAGGTCATTTTTTGGTGCAGATTTTTAAACAGCATGCATGGCATGTATGAATTATATTCCTTTAATTCCTTTTATAGGGGTTGTTTACCTTTAAATTAACTTCTAGCATGATGTACTGATTGATATTCTGTACCATATACCATATCCGCACAAATTGTCAACTATCCCACAACATTGAAATTTGTAATGGTACAAGACAGGGCAGTCCTCTTTGACCAGCTCTGTTCGTAATAGCAATAGAACCTCTCTTATGCCATATACGTCTTAACCAAGACATATCAGGAGTATCCATCACAAAGCGCCAACATAAAACCGTGGCCGACGCAGATGACTTGCTATTCTTCATCACACAGCCCACCACCTCAATTCCTGCTCTTAAACAACTACTGACTTAATTTGATTATTTTAGCAATTTCAAAATTAACTTCTCTAAATCCACAGCCCTGAACATATCCCTACCACCACAAACTATACAGGCCCTATCATATAACTTCCCATATAAATGGTCTTCCCATCACCTAACATATCTAGGTATCAAAATTTCTAAAAATTACAATGACTGGACATTAAATATTTTAAAAGAACTACTAACGAATCTTAAAAAAAGACTTAGACCGTTGACTTGATAAACCCCTCTCGTGGTTTGGCCGCATGAACGTGATTAAAATGAATGTTATCCCATGCATATTATATGTTTTCCAAGCTATTCCTCTACATGTGCCTGAACACATTTTGGATATGTTGCAAGATGCAATTACAAAATTTATCTGGCAAAATAAAAAACCTAGACTGAGCCATAAAACACAGATTAAGGTAAAAAAACAAGAAGGGTGTCACTTCCAGATTGCAGACTCTACTACTATGCATTGGGGCGCATTTTGGATTGGTCCCACCACGTTGACTCCACCACATTGACTCTAAACTATGGGTGGAAATCGAACAAAAAGCAACATTTAGCTACCTACTGCATTTGCCATGGCTGAATAGGAGATATATGAGAATCAAGTTTGCCGACCACCCACTTCTCACCCTCTCGATCTGGGATAAATGCCGCACCCGCTATAAATAAACACAATTTCCTTCTCCCCTCACACCAATAATCAATAACCCAGCCTTTCCAGCTGGACAACATTTGAAATACTTTTCCCAATGGCTGAAGATCATCTGCAAATCTTCCATTTCCTAGATGAGGGTGAGTTCATAGAAAAATTCCAGACGGTTAGACCCTTTACACAAGCAAACCACTTCAAATTTACACTTCTTCCAAAGTTTGGGAGGTCCCTCAATTTTGGGATGAGAAAAGACCCCCTTAGAAACTCTCTGTTCCGCTGAATCCACCCCCAGACATACAATTTCACACATATATACACTTCTATGACAACCAGACTTCATATCTAGAACATTGGGCAACAGACTTAGACATTCAGTTCCAAGACAACCAATTCGACAACTTTATGAACAAGTTTTTCAAAAGCACCAGGTGCTGTAGGATACAGGAAACAAACTATAAAATTGCCTCCAGATGGTACCGTCCCCCTTCCAGACTAAAACTCGTATACAAACATACGAGTGATAGATGCTGGACATATGGCATAGATAAAGGTACCCTTATTCATATATTTCCCCCCCCATTTTTTGTTCTCTGAAACAAAATTAATAAATATGAGATTTCAAAAAAAAAAAAAACAGCAATTACTATAAATATGCAGAGCTTTTGATTTTTAGATGTGGTCAGTGACCCTCATTTGAAAGCTGGAACGTGCTGGAAGAAGAAAGCAAATATTTAAAAAAAAACTACATGAAAAAAGAAATGGCCATTCTATAGCATAATGCAAGTTAAAGTAAAGGTGAACCACACCTTTAGAGTAGGCTTGGCTTACCTTACAAATCAAATAGACTTGATTGTCCTGGAAGATGCCAATTTATATACGTTTCCATTTTACTAAACAAATTTAAAAATAGGATCACAAGATACCAGAGTTTGAGTTTATTTATCCATACAGTTTAGGCATTTCTGTCCAGTTTGCACAGTTATTGGCTCATTTAGACTGCCAACAAGCTTTCTGGCCATTCAGATGTTATTGTAATTACACCACAACTAGTTGATAGAGAAATCCCCATTTCTGTGTGTACAGTATACAGGGCAAGTAACCAACTGATGAGAATTTACTTCTACACAGCAGTGGTCATTAAATTGTGCCTATTTATTTCACCTGTAATAAATGCATGTTGGTGTATCACTCTTCTCTGCCTTCTGCTTCTTGACCTTATGATCACTCACTATAAACCTCCTGTGACCTCACTTTAATTTTCATCCTCAGGTCCAGTTTTTATTGTATTTCTAACCTTTTAAAAAGGGTAGATATTTTACATGTAAATCTGTGGATATGTACTGCCATACTCAAAGGTTTGCTGACAGCTTAATAGAGTCTGCATCATTTAACATCTTATTGCCTATGATAACCTGGTTTTAAGCTTCCAGCAGTGCCTAGAATCAAATTACTAAACAGTGTATCATTTTCTGTAGTGTTTCTTCAAGATGAAGCCACAAACAGAGCTTATCCGCTATGGACAATAATAATTTGAACCAAATGTGTTCTTTCATATGTGCATAGATGATAATCCTGGGGTGACAGGACAACGGGACAACACAATAAAATTAAACTCTGAAGACAAGTGTCTGTTCATAATGTGTAGCAGGGGAATTTAGGTCAAAATTTTCAGATGGACTAGAAGACCTCATAAACTGCTCTACATTTTGCAGGCGATACCCATGCTTGTACTGGATTCATACTTTAAAATTTATGAGCCCTACTCACTAAATTCATTTGGTTAGGTAAAACACCCGGGGTGAGCTGGAAAATACTGAATAGACCATGTCAAAAATGAGGTGCATGCATGGGACCTATTATCCAGAATGCTCAGGACCTGGGGTTTTCTGGATTTAGGGATCTTTCTGGAATTTGGAACTTCATACCTTAAGTCTACTAGAAAATCAAGTAAACATAAAATAAACGGAATAGGCTGATTTTGCTTCCAGAAAGGGTTAATTATATCTTAGTTGGGATCAAATACAAGGTATTGTTTTATCACAGAGAAAAAGGAAATACATTTGAAAATGTTTGATTATTTGGATAAAATGGAGTCTATGGGAGACAGCCTTTCTGTATTTCAGAGCATTCTGGATAATACGTTTCTTGATAACAGATCCAATACCTGTACAAGTCTCCAGAATATTCAACACTACCACTATGCAGCAATACTTAATCACATAAGAGACTGGTTGCACCACATTGAAAACAAATTGTGGGTAGAATTAGAGCAACAGACCACCAGTACCCACTTAATAAATCTCCCTTGAATAGACAAAATAAATACAAAATATTGCACAAAGACCATCCCCTGGTATCGCATACACTTCAGATCTGGGATAAACTAAAAACAGCCTATTCCTTAACTAAACACCCTTCACTGCTAATACCATTGTTAAATAACCCAGCATTCTTGGTGAGTCTTGAACAGGGATATTTCCACAAGTGGCTAATACATGGAAATTTACAATTATTGCACTTTATGGAAAAGAGCGAATAAAAAAATTCAATGTTTTAAACCCTTTGAGCCTATAGGATCATCTGAACATTCTCACAAGATACACATTATTACCACGCACTAGGGGGAACTGCAACTTTATCCATGCCTCCATTCTGATGACTTATCGAACCTGCTCATGGAGCACAGATTTAGTACTTACACTCACAGAGGACAATATTGGTTTTATATAAAAACTCCTATACAGTTCTAGGTGCAGTCGACTCCAGCAACTGAACTATAAAATCCTTACAAAGTGGTGTAGGACTCCTGCCAAACTTAAGAATCAATGTCAGACATATGCTGGAGAAGCCTAAGGGGCAATAGGCACTATGTTACACATTTGTTGAGTGTACGCAGATGAAGTCTTATTGGGAACAGATAATCTGTCTGTCTGAAGAAATTCTCTGTCTGACATACATCCTGCATACTACCTGTTGTTCCACATGGAGAAAAATGTATTTTTTAAAAATTCCTTACTTGCTAAACCCTGCAAAATAACTAATTCTTCTTCACTGAAAATCACAGCATGTACCAATGATAAAGGGCTGGTTCTCAAAAATTGAGGAGCTATATCCTTTCAAAAAACTTAAAGAAAGGGATCGGTATAAATCTCATCTAAATTAGTACTATATTGAAGGCACCACCTATCTTAAACTTGAACAACTCTCCCAAGTCTGGCAATTTTAATACCTTTTGTATATAAGGTAACAGATGCTGGAGTGCATTTCGCTGTTGGTTTAACTAAGGGAGTTTTATGTTTGGGTGTGTCGTGACCATGTTCTCTGCATTCAGCTCTTTCCTTCACAATAAGGAATCACTTAAAGCTATACTCGATAATTAACAATTCGTAATGACTTCTTCATGCTAGCATACACATGATAATATTCAGCAAGCTGTCTTTCTACCTGCTAATGTACTGTTAAAATTAATTCAATAAAAAGAAATATGTGAATTTAAGCAACACTTTGGTGTTCAGGTAATTGTTTGGTGAATTTAGCCTATGTTTTAGCTGGTATCTCATCAGCCACTGAGGTGCACAGTGGTTTTAGGTATTTAGCAGGGAGAACAGCCTTTGATTTCATATTTAGTAGGAATCCCTGAGTAGCTGTATTGTCTGTTAATAGAAATGGATTGAAATTTTGCTTGGAAGATGATGCACTTTGAAAGCTTTGTTTAAAACTGTAATTCTTCCCTGGTGTGTTTTTGGATGTAAATAGTAAGGGGGATGGTGAAGAAGTGCTTAGTTTGCTATAGAAAACAATATTTTATACACTTTTCTAATGGTGCAATATACATGCCATGATGCCTAATGTTACGTATGCAAAACAGCAGGTGTTGCTAGTATTTATGTAATGATGCTAGATATGGATCATTTAACATTGTATGATGTGCAGTAATAGATCATATTGGATACTGTGTTTATTTAAAATAAATGGGTGCAGATACAGGTGCATAACACACAATAAGAAAATAAAGAGGGAAAAGCAATTTTGGTATTAGAAATTGGATAATATGCTGGAAGAGGTTTAAATATAAAAAGAATTATAATACAATAAAGACAAAGATCACAATGACCAATACAGAAGTATCTTGGCTAGCCAGTGCTTATTTTCCTTAATGTCTCAGTGGAAATCCCTTTTATGTACTTTTGCTGCCAAGATTACTCTTAGTGCACAGATTATCCAGGTAATAATGGGAGAGAGTTAAATGTGTGCAGACACTAGTATTTATATTGCATACCTGCCAGCTGTTTGATATTTCCCAGGACAGTCCTGAATTTCAAAATGCAAAAGGGATTATTTTTTTATTACTTATTTATTAGCCTTTATTTATATAGCATCAACACTTTTAATTCAGCATTTTATGGAGAATATTCATCATTTACATCAGTACCTGCCCCAGCGGAGGTTACAATCCAAGGTCACACAACACACTAGGGTCAGGTTCATCAAGAACCAGTTAACCTGCGTATATGTTTTTGGAGTGTTGGAAGAAACTGGAGTATATTGAAGCCTATGAAGACTTGGGTAAAATACACACATTCCTTGCAGATGGTGTCCAGGTTGGAATCAAACTCAGAATTGCTTAACATGTGTCTTAAAGTGGATGGAGTTATTGGCAATATGATATAAAAATATAGAGCAGAAAAATCATTTTATGTTTAACTATGTTCTGTAATATTGCTCAACTTTAGTCTGTCATGGCTATAGTAACAACTGTGTTGAGATATATTTATGTAGTGCTGTCTAGATTGAAAAATAACCCCTGCCTGAAAATGATCCCTGGCTTAATAATACTATCATGTATTTATGTAGGGGATGTGCAGATGTTCACCTTCTCCTAATGAGAAAATGTAACCTATGCCCTGTGGAAGTATGCGCTAGTGGAAAATCTAGGACCCTACGGTTGGCTGGATTCCTTACTGGAAGTCAGGGAATGGGACACCATGAATGTGGGGTTCAGGTTAATGGGGGGGGGTTGCTTGCACATAGTGTCCAGATCAGAATCTACTTCAGGCCCCTAGTGCTGCAAGGTCGAAATACTAATTACAGAGCCACTATAATAACTCTTAGGGACCTATATATCTAAATTGTCCCACCAAGTAGTACAGCTGGCCCTTTGTAATCAAAATTGGAATACAAACATTCCTTTACTAGGGACCACTAGCCAGATGAGCCGAGACCAAAGTAATGTACCAAGCATATAACAAAGACTGCAGCATGTTGGACTGCATCACTGGATGAGAAAGCAGGGACACATAATGGAACACTTGTAAATGAGCACTGAAAAATGCTATTTATTATTTGTCTCAATTCCTTGTTAGGTACTGTAATTTATAATGTAGGGGGATTTTTTTTATCAAGAATTTTGAGTCTCAAGACACCTAATTGTTAATGACTTATAACCTACTTATAAGATTTTGTTTGCAGTGGAAGGTTTTGGGGAGGGTTCTGTGGGTTAAACATTTCTGTGTTAAAGCCCTGAAAGTAGTTGCGGGATATTGATTTATAAAAAGGCTGCCCAACCAACTAGGGAATGTTTGGACAACCACTGCCTAACTATATGTGGATATATACTGTCTGCTGGTATGTGTGAGTCAGACGTGTCAGTGGAACGGTTGTCTCTATCAATTGGTTTCTATGAGCCATGTAAAGCAGTTTTGCCAACTAAAGAGAGAAGTTGTCCCATGAATGTGTACTTCCACTGAGACAGATTATTTGGGGGATACCTCTCCTCTTAAACTTGGAGGGGTTTCCAAAGGGGCTAGTCATAATCAAACACAGCGGGAGTACTGCCAATTAAACATGCTTGTCATAGTCTTATCAATGTACTTTTACATACTGTATTCTATAGGTGCACATTGCTCATTAAAGTGCATGGCTGCTTTCAAAACTAGAATATAATATTTTTGCAATCATGTCTCCTTCACATCATCAGAGAGAAAAAGACAATTAAAATGATTACTGTGCTGTCAAACTAATGGAAAGAATATGAACATACTATTATAAAGTAATAACTTTCAGTGATTTGTATAATCAAGCATATAGCTCTTTTTTCCTATTCACTTAAAATAATAATTTAAAAATATGTATATGTGGATGGTAATTGCTTTAAAAGTGGGTGTTGGGCATGTAGTTATTATAAAAGTAAAGTGGAAATTCTCTAAGTAAAGGGGCAGCCAGACTGTATAGAAATCTGATACCATAGAATGTTGATCCTAATTGTCTATTGTCCAGACTACTGGTGTGCCCCAATAAACTTATGCTCATGAAGGCTGATACACCAATTTTATGTAGAGTTGTTGCTTCACGGCTCTATGAACGGTGGTGTTATCCAGTGGCTTATTCTGAAAAATGGTAGAATTTTTGCAGAGATTTAAACAGCAGTGACCTTTGAAATAAGCATGTTGTAGACATGGAAATATCCCCATTCTGGTCAACAAGACCCAAAAAGTATTGCACTTATCTCCGACTTTAATATAATACCTACAGTCTGTCACTCGGGGGAGAACAAAACTAATCAAAATGCATCCTTTTATACTTTTTAGGAATTGCATGACCCAGGAATATGTATTGCACCCTGAAGCACCACTCATAGAACATCTAAAATGAAGAGGACAGGTCTGTTTGAATTAGGAATTACTGCATAAAGATATGGGCAGGAGGTCATCAGTACAAGGGTGTCTCCTGGAAAGCATTGTGCATATACATGATTCAGATAAAGCAAGCTGGGGAGTGCGATACAGTGCAAATGCTGTCTCTTTGGGCTCAAAGAAGTGCAAATTTTTTCCGAGTGCAAGTGCTCTCAGTATAGGACCTAAGAAGTGCAGTTATTGTCTATTTTGGATCCAGCACTTGACTGTGTTCCAATGGTAATTAAGCCCCTTTTTGTGAAATAAACAAAGGAGCTTTATGTAGATTTCATTGGCAGGCCACTTTTTAGGCTTGTTTTGGTTTTCTTATGCTTGGTGTATTGTTTGCAGCCTCCACATACCCTGCATTGTTAATACATTTACTCACCACATTAATAATATAAATACTATTTTAAACACTACGGGGCCCGTTTACTTAGCTCGAGTGAAGGAAAAGAGGAAAAAAACAATTTTGAATGTTTTTTTTGGCTACTTTGACCATCGAATTGGCTACTTCGACCTTCGACTATGACTTTGAATCGAACGATACGGGAAAAAAAATGTTCGATAGTCAAAGTACTGTCTCTTTAAGAAAAAACTTCTAGTTTTCATATGTTGAGTGTCCTGCTCCTCTTATACTTCAGCTAGGTCATCTGGAGCTAGGTTGCTGTTGCTGCGTTAAAGTGACGGGAGAGTGTAAAATTAACTCCCGATAAAATAGAGGTAGTTGACAGCTCTGGTGCACCAGTGTACTTTACAGTGACTAGAACCATCAAAAACATTTTTAATACTGTTTCAATAGAGACTAACAAAAAAATAGAGCTTAATTACATTCGTTTATGAAAAAGTGAAAAACGAATATTTGAACATTACCTATTTCTCAAGTATATTTTTTAAATAAAAATCTGAATAAAAAGCAACCAGGGGGTAATCTAATTAAGTTGTCTGTAGGCTTTGCTTGAGATCTACTAATCACCAACTGAAGATTTTGGGCAAGCCATTATTTAGAGTTTACATTGGATTTTGAAAGAAACCAAAATGGTTGTACCTGCTGATATGAATAATCAACGTAGGTATGCAAATAAACAAGGCTTTTCATTTTTCACAAGTTGAGTGCCCCGTTTCTCTTTATACTTTGTGTACTACTTGGTGATTTTACAGGTGACCCCTGCAGTGAGCACCAACTTTGATTTTAATGTATCAAGGGTGTGCGCCTCCAACTACTATACTGACCTAGCTGAAGCATCTGGAACCTTTGTATTATGACACATAAAAATTGACTTGATTTCAGTTGTAGAAAATCCCAGAAAAAGTAATCAAACATATTCCTTTTGCCACTATATAGATTGAATATAAGGGTAGCAACTTTCTCGGCCAGGCCTACATATAAGTTCTGTACACACAGTGTCGGACTTGCCCACCGGTATACCAGGAAAAGTCCCGGTGGGCCCAGGTGTCGGTGGCCATTCCCTATTTCTATGAGAACAAAGAGGCTAAATAGATTGAAAAACAGAGTATAGTATGTAAAGAAAAGAGACTAGGAGAATAGAGGTTGAGTGAAGAGAGTAAGAAAAATAGTACTAAGAGTGGGCCCCTTGTCTAAGATTAATTGCTGGGCCCCTGGTCAAAGGTTTTTGGGTGGGCCCCTGGTGTCCCAGTCTGACACTGTGTACACACAATACAAGTCCAAAGTTTTACGAGATCAAGCCCCTCAAGTAAAAATAAAAGTGCAAATGTCTTATAAGTTGAAATACCCTTTTTTCCTTCAAGAAGCAATACAAACCAGTCATTTTTAGTGTTTACAATTTTTTGGAATAATGTACTACTTTGGGGACAAAGTTGTGTGTGATATCTCTTCCTAACCCCCTCAGTCTAAACTGACAGATGTTCAAATGCACTACAGCCAGCGCAGTGTCATTCTAGCTCCCAATAAAACTGAAAACCAGCACAGTTAAAGTAATAACTTTATTCAGTAAGAAGGATTGGATTTCAAGCTTTCGAGAACACGTCAGTCTTATGTTTCCGCTAGCTTCCTTGAAAGCTGATACTCTAATCTCTTCTACTCTGTTTATTCCTAACTTGTTCCAAAAAAAACTGAAATCATTTTGGCAAGCTCATTTTTCTCGATGCAATGTATTTTGCATGGCTATCTTGGTTTTTGGTTTTTCAGAAATCCAAAAATGAAAAAAAATCATGCTTTTAATGCCAAATCCTAAAGCATGCTTGGACTAGCATTTGTCTGTTCCATGTTCTTATTAAAAACCCTCAAACTTTTTTCAAGTATAATAACCTTTGCAATGCTGTTTTCTATTTGTTTTTCCTGCATATTATTAATCATATTACATAATATATATATAATATATACATATTAAAATAGAATATTGAGGGATAGGATTAGAGAACATGTTAATAACATAAAAAAAGGGAATGAGAAACATAGCGTTTCAAAACACTTTAAGGATGCTCACAGAATGAATCCTGCCTGTTTACAATACTGGGGGTGGAAGAAGTGAAAAATAGATGGAGAGGGGTGATCTAGTAAAAACCACCCTACAATGTGAAAGTCGCTGGATTTATAGTTTAGAAACCTTTACACCTAAAGGACTTAATGTAGATATCAATCTGAGAGCCTTTTTATAATTGAATGGGAATAGGAGAAAAATGTATTATAACATCCGAATGGAATGGCTTAATTGTCCTAGCGTTACGAATATGTTGATCATATATGTGAATATTTAAATATCTGTAAAGCGAAATAAGCAAAAGTTGTGTAGACATATTGATATATTGATCCATCAGTGAGGGAAATTAAAACCTTCCCTCTACGATGGAGAAATCCGCTGGGTGTCATGGTAACGTATAGAAGATTAGATACATCTGGGCCGGAAAGACGTTACCATAGTAATGTGTAAACAAATAGAACAAGAGAAGCAGAAGGGAGGAGCACGCAACCGGATCAGTCGTCTCTTCATAAGGTAACATGCGCATTGACAATTTTGAAGCCCTTGAGGAAGTCAGAAGACGAAATGCGTCAGGCAGTGACGTCATCCACGAGTGCACTGGGACACACGAGGCGGTTGAGACGCCGGCTAAACCATCTGTACCGACTGCCTGGTGATTCCAACAAATGGCGAAGTGATGACTTTCTTTTATGCGAATTTTAAATAACAACATTGTGAGTGTGATTTTAATGTTATTTTGAGATTAAAAAAGTGATGATTTTACACTATGTCAGCGCATTGTTTTAAAGCTACAGAGTCTGGGGAGAATTGGGAAGATGACCGCTAACCTATCTTTTTAAACGCCTAACTCCATTTAAACGTTCGTGAGTACCTTCACATAAGACTCACTTCACTGTGTGGATTTAAACAAGTTACACGGCAAATAGTATAAGTTGAAAAGGGCACTTTTTTTAGAAGTACTCTAATCTCACAAAGTGGTGTACTAAATTCATGCAATAATACTACACTATATTGGAAATAATTTTCTTGCCCCTTTGTTTGTCTATACCTCATGCTGGATGAGAGCTGGTTTCTTTCCATAATTTCGGATTGGATTTCTGTACAAGTCTGAGGGAGAACAGACACCTTTGGGAACCGGCAGAGGGAGCGGACTACCGGAACCTTTGATATCCTTTTTATTGTGAATTCATTATAACTGACAGTAGCACTGATTATGAACTCTGAATCAGGAGAAATGAAGATGGAGAGCTATTGTTAACATCTTCAGAGGAACAGATTTTCACTGCTATAGGACTGTGGTCACCATTGGGGTGGTGCAGAACCCAAAAAAATACAGCTTACATCATTAAGCGTTATTTCTTTAAATATTTCACATTTTTACAGTTTGTAATGCCACTCCAAAAGGTTTCTTTTCTCCAATTACATAGCATTATTTCTTGGCATTGTCTTCTCTTAGAAAAATGCTTCCGGGAGGCAGATCCGCACCTGTACATAACGGCAGTCATTAGGACAAATGTGCCAGAAATAGGAAAATAGATCAGATTTCAAGAAATGTTACAGTGGAAAACTTGCAGAAACCAAAAAAAAATGCTGTTTAAAGACTAAATAAATAGGACAGCTCATTAATGAGAAGTTAATTTTTCTTTCATTTGTACTATAATATGAATATGCCTTCCACTAATTCTGCCATAAATAAGAGTTATGTCTGTACTGAGCAGAGCATCTTTGTGACATATTCATGGACTAAAAGACTGCAGATTTCCTGCACCTTTTCATGTAAGCTGTCAGTTATAATTCCATAGCAGTACAGTATGGAAGCATGAGTAAAGGAAGGCTCACAATAAAATATTCAGCATCAGAGCTATCTATGGTTTTCATTTGAACAGATATAGCATTTTGACGAATGCCTTGAATTATTCTATTAAATTAGTATAATCTAAATAAAATACTCATATGCTTGCATTACTTTACATGATTAGAAATGATTCCAAATTAGTTTCTATTGTTTTTATCAAGAAACCTAAACTTTACTTAAAGGGATACTGTCATATAAAAAATATATTTTTCAAAATGAAAATCAGTTATTAGTGCTGCTCCAGCAGAATTCTGCACTGAAATACATTTTTTAAAAGAGCAGACATATTTTTTTATATTTAATTTTTAAATCTGACATGGGGCTAGTCATATTGTCAGTTTCCCAGCTGCCCCCAGTCATGTGACTTGTGCTCTGATAAACGTCAGTCACTTTTTACTGCTGTACTGCAAGTTGGATTGATATCACCCCAGCCCCCCAGCAGCTTAACAACGGAAAAATAGAACGGTAACCAGATAGCAGCCCCCTAACACAAGATAACAGCAGCTCCCTGGTAGATCTAAGAACAGCACTCAATAGTAAAAATTCAGGTCCCACTGAGACACATTCAGTTACATTGAGTAGGAGAAACAACAGCCTGTCCGAAAGCAGTTCCATCCTAAAGTGCTGGCTCTTTCTGAAAGCACATGTTTAGACAAAATAACCTGAGATGGCTGCCTACACACCAATATTAGAACTAAAAAAAATATACTTGCTGGTTCAGGAATAACATTTTATATGGTAGAGTGAATTATTTGCAGTGTAAACATTGTTATTTTGAAATAAAAATGACATCATAAAAATCATGACAGAATCCTTTTAATCTATACGAACAATTTAAATCTTGTTTATTTCAGTCTTGGAAATTCACTGTCCCAGAAAACTGTCATGAGCCATTTTATGGCCACTGTTATTAAGACAAGCTTTGCATCATGCCAACATCTTGTCTTATGTGCCAAGCAATATTTGACAGCTTAAATACTATTATAACAGTTATGGGTATGTTAATAAAAAAAGTTTTAATACGAAAAGGACGTTGATTATACAGTGACAGGTCCCCTTTAAGGATGATGGTACTTAAGCAGATTTTTGGGCACTTTGCATTTTTCTGTGCTAGTGCTTTCTGACAGTGACATCACATTTTCTGGGAGAATAAAAATGCCAAGCAAATGCCACAAATCTCCTTATGTGCATTTGCACTAAAGGCTCAAAGCTCATTTTACCATGTATCACTTATCTGAAAAGTTTTTATGACCTCTAAATCGTATGTCTGCCATTTGGGTTCATGCTCCCTGAAAAATATGGGAATGATTCTCACTTCAGGAGTAGTGAGTGGGGAAACACAAATCTCTTGCATATTTCAGAACAAAACAGATGGGTCTCTAGGGAGCTTTTAAAGTTTAGGCATAAAGTGAAGGTCATGGCAGATACAATTCCAAAAACACTGTCAGCCTGTAAAGAGATTTGCATAGAACAAAAACTGGTAAGGAGCAATAAGAAATACATGTGCTGAGCACTTAGAACAGACTGAAGTGGTGAAAGCTTGTAAAGTGAAATTCCTAGGAGTCCATGTGGTGGAACAAATGGTGACATTGTTAAAGGAGAAGGAAAGCCCTAGGGCGCAAAACCCCTCCCCCCTCCCCTCGGTTGCCCCCCCTCCCTCCTCCCCCCTGGCCTACCTGTCCCCCTGGGCAAATGCCCCTAACTTGTTACTCACCCCTCTGCGCAGGTCCTGTCCATGGAGTTCGCAGTCGCCATCTTCTTCCATGCGCGTCTTCTTCCTGCGATGACCGCCGTTTTCTGGCGCATGCGCAGTAGGAACAGTTACCGGTACAGCTCTACTGCGCATGCGCCGAATGTCACGAAGTTTTCCGATGACATTTCGTGACATTCGGCGCATGCGCAGTAGAGCGTACCGGTAACTGTTCCTACTGCGCATGCGCCAGAAAACACCGGTCAACGCAGGAAGAAGACGCGCGTGGAAGAAGATGGCGACTGCGAACTCCATGGACAGGACCTGTGCAGAGGGGTGAGTAACAAGTTAGGGGCATTTGCCCAGGGGGACAGGTAGGCCAGGGGGGAGGAGGGAGGGGGGAGGGGTTTTGCGCCCTGGGGCTTTCCTTCTCCTTTAACTAGGAGTGAAATCTGAAGGATTTGGGAGCATAATGGGGTAACTACAATAAAATCAAGTTTAGAGAAGTTGAGTTTTAAGTAGCATTTTTACATCTGGGGAAGCATGGCGAAACGTGTAAATTCACCATGAATCCATGCCTGGCAAATTTATTCGCCCATCACTATCCAGGTGTTTTTTATTATAAAAAGGATTCAATCCATTTTTCTAATATTTAAGGGCATATTTATTAAGGGTCGTATTGAAGATTCGAATTTTCAATTTTGTTTTATAGTCAAAACGGTCAAATTTGACTAGGGAATTATCCAAACTCGATTCGAGTTGTTTTAAAAATTCAAATTCGAGTTTCAAGATTTATCATACTCTTGCCCTTTAAGAATTCAAATTTGACTATTCATCACCTGAAACCTTCCAAATTCATGTATACAGATGAAGCCACTTGGATTTGTGAGTTAAATGCGTCATGACTCAGGGGTAATTGAAGAAACTGTGTTATCTTAAGTCATCTTAACTCATTTAATGCATTTAACCTTTTCATTAGCATACCAAAGCTCCATTGTTCACAATGGTGAATGCTTTAATTAGATGGGATGTTGTGACGCAGTTTTCTGTGTTAAATGAGATAAATGGGATATCTGTGTTTAGTTATTCTGTGTCAAACAGACAAACCAAAGTGGCTGCATCTGTAAGTCAATGGGAGAGGTCATGGGATAAATTTGGAGACATTTGTAGCCTTCCTGACATTCAAGTTTTTTTCTGAGAAAAAACTTGCATCAAGTTTTGTTTAATTAGATTTGAGTTTTTGGATTGGTAAAATTTGTCAGTCTAACACTTAGGGGCAGATTTATCAAGGGTCGAATTTCCATCGAATAGAATTGTAAGATACTTACCCAGGGGACGGCAGGGACGCCTGCCGCCCCCTCGACGGGGACGCCCGCCTCACCTCCCTGCCGCCGATGCGGCTAGGCCTCAGGCGCCGGCTCCTATGGAGCGCGCGGCGCCCATGGGCGCCGGAATTAAAGGGGCAGTCACGCTGGCGCGATTGTGCAGGCACTGGCGCTGATTCGCCAGCGTCCAATGGCGCCAAATTCAAATCTTTAAATGGCCAGCAGTCCTTTTGTGCCTTGCCCAACGTAGGTTCTGTATACTGTTCCTGGGTGCAATTATTCTGTGATTCTTGTTGTGACCTTTGGCTATTCCCGATTCCTGTTTGACTTCCGCCTGCCCTGACCCTTTGGCTTGTTCCTGACTACTCTTTGGATTTCGTTCTGTACTTTGACCCTGTTAGTTGCTGACGGCCTGTGACCTCGATTACTCTTTTGCTTACCGATTTTGTACTGCATTCCCGATTGGTTTCGACTCGGCCCGTTCCTGGACTTTGATAACCTTTACGTTAAGTTCCCTTGCTCGCCCAGAGTTCTTCCCTCAGTCTCCTCACTATTAAGTCCTTGCGGCATCCGAGTAGCGGAGGGCTCCACCCGACGTGAAAGGCGGCGGTTATAGGCCGAAGCGTGAGCCGAGCCCGGGACATTGGGGTTTACTCTGGGTTGTGGGATACTAAACGTTACAAGAATCCTCCGACATTCGAAGTCGGAGGATTTTATTCATCGTACAATTGTAGTACGATCGTACTTCTAATCGTACAATTCGAACGATTTTATCGTACGATTTTCCTTTGATACTCAAAAACTTAGAAATATGCTCTGGCAGGTCCCATAGGCTAACATAGCACTTCAGCAGGTTTAAGTTGGCGAAGTATTGAAGTCAAAGTATTTTTAAAGAGACAATATTTTGACTATCGAATGGTCGAATATTCAAACGATTTTTACTTTGAATCGAAGTAAATTCAGAGTTGTAGTATCCTATTCGATGGTTGAAGTATCCAAAAAATTACTTAGAAATTCGAACTTTTTGTACTTCGAAAATTCACTCGAACTTAGTAAATCTGCCCCTTTTTTCATTAAAATTCCCCCAATCAAATTTCGAATTCAATCAAATTTAAGGGAGTTAAAACTCACATGAATTCGAAATTCGACCATTGATAAATGTGCCTTCCACCAGGCAGCCTAAGCTGGAGCCTTGAGGAAGCTTAATAAACAGGGGAATAGAACCAGAATAAACAAGATTAAAAGAAACTAAAAGATTTGCATCTGGGCAGTAATCCAGGGCAAGCATTTGGAAATGTGCTTTTTGTTATACACTGTACCTGCAGCTGGCTGGAAAAATCTAATCACGGATTGGTTACTATGGGTTACTGCCCAGATGCAAACGTGCCCAGTTTTTATAAATGAGCCCCTGTGAAGCTAGAAATACATATGTAGCAGTGCTTTAATACTCATGATGCCTGAGAGTGCTGCGCCAATACCTATATGTGCATACTGTGTGTCAGTACTGTGTTAAGCATGTGATCTGAGTGGGAGATAAGACAAGACCCAAGAAGCTATTCAATCGTGTTCCATTTCTATTTTAGGAGGAAACAGAAATAATTAGATCATAAATGAACTATAGGAACCTAGATCATTTTCCTACCTATCGCTATTTTTTGCAATCCATATGTCAACACAGCCTACTGTGCATGTTAATAAAAGTGATAAACCATACATGTAGCATAAGTAATTAATCTTTGTCTTTTTTCATGTTCTAATTAACCTCACAGCTCACTTACAATATATGCACACATTTAACAAGCAAAAAAAAAAAAAAAAGCACATTTAAAAACTTGTACATGTTTTGTCAGGGAAATATTCCCCCCCCTCGGATGGGGAATAGTGAAAACGGATATGGAACTTGTAGTCCATAAAAAGCTTTGACTTTCAAGTTGCCAAACAGTAAATAAACCCTCCCAATGCAAATATTGAAAGTTGCTTTGATCTATTCTAATGTAACTTGAACAAACCTAGGAAAGGAATATTCTGAAGATCTTTTTTTGCAAAATTATCGTAACTTTAGTGGGAATTGAATGATCGTGCATCTAACGATTTTTCGTCCGACATCGGCCAGGTTAGAAAATTTTCTAAATTAGACAGACTGTAAAAATCTTTCCTTATTAATGCTTTTGTTTGCAATTCCTTAATGTTCCTCTTTTAAAGATGGTCCTGTTTCACCTAAGAATTTGCAAAGCCGTGGAAAAATCTGGAAAATGGCGGAAGCTTGCCAAATGCTTTGCAGTCAGTGGATGTCTTTTTCTCTTTCTAGCACCAAATGCATTGTAGCTAATGGCCATTTTTTTTAGCATCCTAAGTTTTTCTTATGTTTTCTAGCACCAAAGGCATTGAAGTCAGCTGAAGTTCTTTCCCTCTCCAAATGCATTCAAGTCAGTGGGCTTTTCTTTTTTCGTCAAATACATTGACAATTTTTTTTCTGTTCTTTTACCACATAAAAAAATGTTCTAGCAAACTAACACACAATTCTAGCTCACGTTTACAAAAAATACGTGCCACTTGTGAAATCAGTATCAGACAAAAAAATGCTCATTGCTAATAGGCACCCAAGTATGCACCCACTTTTCCATGGTGATACCAATTATTTCTCCAGTGAAAGCATTTTGCTCATGTCTGCTTAATTGTATGCTAGCCAAAGCTAATAGCTCTTGTAGCAGCTGACTGAAGATGAACATTGCTTTTTGTGAAATATATATATATATATATATACAGGTATGGGATCCGTTATCCGGAAATCTGTTATCCACAAAGCTCCACATTACGAGACGACAATCTCCCATACACTCCATTTTAAACAAATAATTAACATTTTTCAAAATGATTTCCTTTTTCTGTAATAAAAAATGGCTTATAATGGATATAATTAATCCTTACCGGATGCAAAACAATCCTACTCGGTTTATTTACTGTTTAAACTAGATTTTAGCAGATTTAAGGTATGGACATCCAAATTACAGAAAGATCCCTTATCCGGAAAACCTGAGGTCCCGAGCATTCTGCATAACGAATCCCATATCTGTGTCTGTGTGTGTGTATATATATATATATATATATATATATATACACAAAATCTTGTAAATTATATCCTTATAAACGGTGAGTTCTGATGTCATTTCTGTCACGTCACTCACTGAAACTTGTGTATCATAATAAAGTACCCCCAGTTGCAAAATATGAGGATATTAGAAGTCACCTTGGAGTTCGATGACCTGTATAAAAAATCTCGGCCTTTGGCCTCTGGTTTTTATATGATCATGAAACTCCTCTGTAACTTATAATATCCTTATCATTTACAAGAGGGGGTACTTTATTCAATATATATATATATATATATATATATATATATATATATATATACAGTATAAATCAGTATACATCTACTATTCTTCGTAATTCCTGAATTCAAAGGAATACAGTATTCATTCATAGCATAACTAGCACAGCACACCAATAGCACAGCCATTAAAACCAATAAAACGCTGAGGTACAACATCTCACTATGTAATGAAATATAGCTAAGTTGGCAAATATGTTGCAAATTAATGGCATTAGTAGATATAGATTTATAACTACTGTGGCTACAATTTTCCAGGTTCACAATGACAGGACTGTTCAGGAATTTCAGCAGCTCTGACCTTTAGACTTTTCATGAAAAATTAAAGCACAGTGTAAGTTATCCAAGGAAAAAAATGCTAAACTTTCTTTATATGTGTCACATTGCAATGTTATCATTTAATTCTAAAATACCGCTGCAGAACCTCTTTGTTGCAAAAAGTGAAAACAACCAGCAGGGGCATATTTATATACTAGATATATACTAGACCGGCACGTTTTGGGGGGTGGATGCGGCCCATGGGTGCTTATAAATATATTTTTAATTCATTTATCCATTGGAATCCGTTGAGAGCTGAGGGGCTGAGGGGTATGGGGCCAGGCTGGTTGGTGCAAGTGACATCACACACGCAAGTTGCGTAATGCCACTTCCACGACATGCATTCATGTGACTTCACACGCGTCACATAGGGGGCGTGTTTAGGTCCGGTACCTAGATTGGACCTAAATACAGTCCTGACAACCAGGCAACGTTCCTGATTGCTTTGCACCAACCTACAAGGTTATATAAGGTGGTTGAAGCACACACAATATTGTCTATTAAGAATTAAATTCTAGGAATATGAAAGCTTTACATAAAGAAGGAATCTGCCATGTGATGGCACAAACAAGAAAAGCATTTAGAAAGTACAGAGTACTCTTAACAAATTCTGAAAAAAAGAGAGAAATTTGAAAGAATGAATTTATATAAAGATAAGTAATGCTTGTTATTCTTATTAAGAATACTCCGCTTTGAACTGCCAATGTATACTTAAAATTCTGCCAGTATTGGGAGATTCTTACACTAATATATCTCTGCAATTTCTATATATCCTTTACAAAACATGGCTCTGCTGAGAATGCCAAGTGGGTAAGGGATGGGCAGGGGATGTAACAATCGCTGATCTCAGTCCACTCCTATGACTTCCAGGTCCCTGCTACAGCAAATTCAATCGCATAATCTCTTTGCCCTTTACCCTAATAGTGAAGCTTATTTGCAGCTACAGGATTATTCGAACGCTTTCAGTGTTATCATTTTTACTGTAGATTCTGTAGATGCAGCCACTTTCCTGTGACTCCATTTAGCCACAGGCAAGTTGTCGCTTCTTCCATTTTTCTTGTCCTCCATGGAACCACTTGTGATAAATGAGTATGAATGAGCCCTTATCCCTTTTGGAAAATGAAATATTAGATAGAAGGTAAAAAATCTACCACATCTTAAAGAAAAAAAACAGAGTTATAGCTTGTATTGTAGTAACTTCGAGAGCATTATTAAAGGATCTGCTGCGTAGCCATGGGGCAGCCATTTCAACTGAAATAGTACAACAGGGTACACGTTTACATTGCAAGTAACAGATGAGCTTTGTAGAACACATAACATGGGTCAAATGTTATTCAAGTCTTTTGTATAAAATAGGTCTTTTGTTGCCAAGAGCTAGTATGGTATGTTTGAAAGCACTCATTGGGCAGATGCATACTTTTTCACAACATGAGTTTATCACTTTGAAGTCAATGGATTAAGTCAAGCCTTTGAAGGTGTAGCATTTTCTGTGCTAGTATGGTGCTAAAGAAAGCCCACACCTTCATAAATACATGAGCTAGCTCTTTGTAATGGATTCTTTTTATTTCATCTATTGCAAACGTAGGGGACTGATAAATAGTTTCCTAATTTATATTCTCCTAAAGTTTGGGCCCCTTAGCTTATACAGGAGCTATGCTCCTCTTTCTAGACCCCTAGAGATCTATAATTATATATATATATATATATATATATACACACACACACACACACACACAACGAGCATGCTCTAGTATATGTAAGCTGAGCGCACATGTGCTCAGGTTCCATTTTGCCAGTACCCTTACCTGAGCAGGCAGGAAGGGTGCAAGGAAACCTAGACAGATCATGTCTAGTCAGAATAAGCTCAATACCTAGGAGTGATTGTCTGTGCTATTTAGCCAAGCAGCACAGGCTCCATCAAGCAGTGTTTGGGACTAGGATCACCCTGAGTGCTAATTGCCCAGAAGTAAGGACTAAGGGGGTTATTTATGAAAGGTCAAATTTTAGAGCTATGTTAGCTTTTTTATACCTCGAATGAACTTACAACTCAAATGGGTTCTGATTTAAGAAAAAACTCGAATGGAATAAACTTGAATCAGCGAGTTTGGGGTTAACAACCCTAAAACTCAAATTGACAGTTTTCAAGTGAAACCCTCCGAAAAAACTTGAAAATCATGAAGGCTATTAACATCTTTACATAGTTCAATGGGTCACAGCCATTGGCTTCTACATGACCTCGACAGATTTAAGATGGTGTGTTTTCAGATCCAAGCTATTTCCAAGGTCAGGGTTAAATAAATCTTGAAAAGATTTTTGATTTAAAAATAACCTTGAAAACTCGAATCTTTTGTGGAAAACACAATTCGCACCTTAATAAATCTTCCCCCTAAATGTCAGAGCTAGGGTTTTGAGAGATTCCCTTGGGGCTCCACTTAGGGTTAAGGCTAAAAACTGGAAGTGCCTCTGTGTATTCTCTCTCTACACTATGGGGATATATACTGACCATTAGTGCTGTGAGTATATGCATATCCATGAATGTTCCTTTTACCTGCTTATTTCTGATAAGCTCCTAAGTGGACTATGTTATTAATAAATACGTTCTATGGTTAGGTTATAAGAATCACTGACGCCCATTTATTGTGTACTGCATATAATTATAGTTGAACACCGAGCCTCCACGCCGATGCGAGGACTCGTTCCTGTAAAGAGTCTCATCTGGGCAGATTTATGGTAAAACCTATAGCCCAGGAAAATAGGGCTGCTCCATTTTACTATAGCCTTACACAATGAATGGCTTTATATCTCCTGTCGAGACCACAACTGAGCTTTATAAAAAGACCATGTATTTACACCAAATTTGGCAAAGTATTTTATATACATTTATAAATACAGATATGGGACCTGTTATCCAGAATGCTCGGGACCTGGGGTTTTCCGGATAACTGATCTTTCCGTAATTTGGGTCTTCATGCTTTAAGTTTGCTAGAAATTAATTTAAACATGAAATAAACTAAATAGGCTGGTTTTGCTTCAAATAAGGATTAATTATATCTTAGTTGGGATCAAGTACAAGCTACTGTTTTATTATTACAAAGAAAAAGGAAATCATTTTTAAAAATTTGGATTATTTGAATAAAATGGAGTCTATGGGAGACAGCCATTCCGTAATTCAAAGCTTTTTGGATATCGGGTTTCCGGATAAGAGATCATATACCTGTATATATAAATTGACATGGTTTACAACTCTCAGCAAAGTAAAAGGAAAAGAAATATCTCTGAGACATAATACAGATAATGGTGTTGATATGAAGGAATGACTGTGTAATGGCTGATTTGTTTTATATAGCCAGTGCTTATAAAAGCTTTCTATTCCATTTCACAGATTATTTTGGCTTTCATACTCATTTTAATTGTTAATCCACTCTGTACGGAAACTGTGAGAGCAACATGGCATTGTCATTAACCTAAAAAGATTGCAATATGAGAGTTTCATTGGGAAATACTAACCTTCTTGAAGGCATTATTAATCAGTAACTAGTAAACCATAAATCTGCCAGCTGGCAGAAAACAGATTTACTGTAATTACAGCTCAAATTGCAGGAGTTCTAACAGGCCAGGAGCAACTTAAGTAGCCCGTAAGACATACCTCCCAACATTTTGGAAGTAAATAGACGGACAAACATGTATTTTTCACATGTAGAACAGCACCATTTTGGCCATGCCCCTTTATGTGGCCACACCCCCTAATTACCATGTTCATTTTACACAATTTGGCAAGTTATGAAAGTTTGAAAATATTTCTCCTTATCTAAACTTGGTTTTTTGTGTCTCAAAATTGTTACAAAGTTTCTTATTTGCACCTGTTAGCTGTTCTGGGCTCTCTGCTAAAAGCCAATTAAGTGAGAAACTTTGTTTCTTTTTCTGGCTGTTCAGTGCAGAGAAAATAGGGACTTTCCAGTAAAAATGAGGGACTGTGGGTTGAGCTGTCAAAAGCGGACTGTCCCTTCGAAAAAGGGACAGTTGGGAGGTATGCGTAAGAGTTAAGAAAAGGCTAATGCTAATATGGAATGTAAACCATACATGGGAGAAGGACTTTCCGTAATTCAAAACTTTCTGGATAATGGTTTTTCCGATAACGGATCCCACACCTGTAGTTTTTTTCCCACTTCAAGATTAGCATCTTTTTTAATAATTAGCTTGTTTATAAATCCTTTCCCATGCCTCTCCTCTTGCAAGCCAGCAGCATTCTGTAATTCTGTATGCTTCCTGCCTGGCACTGGCATTGACTATGAACAGAAGCAAGAGGATAGCAAATACTTTAAATAACATTTATACAAGCTTTTTATAGATTTTCTCAGTTTATTTATATTGTGATGCAAATTATATGTTATACTTACCAAGTGATGGCACAGTCTTTTGTAGTGGCGGCATAACTATAGTGGAGGGGGGGGCATGAGGTGACCTGCGATTTCATGCATGACCCACTTTGGGCCCAGGAAAATAATTGTGGGGTTGTGGGCAGAGTTATGCCACTTATTTGTAGGTTCCCTGATTCCCTGAACACAAGATCATGTATGAATTGATGGAGCTGCCACACATGTTAAGTTGCTTGCAGAATTCATGGGAACCCTGAAACCCAAAGCATAGCGCAGGGATGCAAAGTATGCAAGACTAGGATGGAAGCCCCCTTTCCATGATTCTTATTGGAAAATTGAACTTTATCAGGTGGGATAGGGATTGGTTGGCCATTAATGAAGTTTACCACATCAATTCTCCAATGGGTAGAAGGAACTTAAATGGGTACTTCAAAAAGAGAGTGGGTAACTTGGAGGACCTGTGTCTAGATAAAAAGGAGGCTGGGACCAGATTGCACATGGTGAATCAGGGTCAGTCCTCTTAAAGAACTAAACCCTATCTATGAATATGGCTAAAAATGCCTTGTTTTATATACTAAACTTATTGTACCAGCCTAACGTTTTAACTTCTCAATAGCAGCAATGATCCAGGACTTCAAACTTGTCACAGGGGGTCACCATCTTGGAAAGTGTCTGCGAAACTCACATGCTAGTAGGGTTGCCACCTTTTCTCTATTAATTACTTTGGGATCAACCGGCATTTTTACCGGCCAGGCCAGCCAGGTGGCAACCCCACATGCTAGGTGGACTCTGAGCAGCGGTTGAGAAGCTAAGCTTAGAGATTGTTGCAAATTATTAAGCAGAAAATGAGGTTGGCCTGTAATATAAGATGCAAATCAGCAAGAGAAAAAGAATATGGGGAGCTACTGGGGTATTTTCAGAGGCACAGATCTTCCTTGCTGAAGGGATGTGTGTGGTTCAGAAAACATAATGTACAGCATTTGTAGCCTACTTCTCTAGTTCAGCTTTAGTTCTCCTTTAAGAGACATGTTGGAATTGCTTTCCTACTGTTTAATGTTTGTTATACATATAGTTCTGTTACAATAATTAGTGGATGGTTACATATATCAACTTATGTTAAACATTGTTGTTAATTATCATAAGCCACCTTCTTTTCCAAGTTCCAACTTCCAAGTGAGTTACTAGGGGAGGTGTAGGGGGTCTAGGGGATTCATCAGATCTCAATGCTGCACGCCATGGACACCACAGAGATAAGGAACATCTGTGGCAGGAAAAAAGAATTATAATCCATCTGTTATAAGAGAAAACCTGAATGGATCCATCCTGCCTGTTATTATGTGAGGTGGTAGTGAAGCCAATACAGCTGCACTGCAAATGTTCATTTGTACGTTTTTCAGGTTGCAATTTCAGAGGAAGCTGCAGGGTCATGACTGGACGACCCTTTGCACATAATTACACAGTGTTACTCACTCAGGGAAGGGGGTGTGGGAAGACAAATGCATTAAAAGCTAATTTATGTGCACTTTCCTCAATAAAAACAGAACCTTTTAAGGCAATGGTACATGTCACAACTATTTTTCCTCCTGAACATTTAAAAATCTATGGGCAAGTGTGAAAACACCTGGAATCATTGCCTATTGATTTTAAGTGAAAACACACAGACCCAGAGGTGCACTTGCAGGTCAGGAGATTGTCGCTACAGGCCTCTATAATACAACAGCACCACCATTTGTTTTTCTGAGGTCATATGTACAATACTAGGGAATGGCTATGTATGCTTGTGTCGACAGGGTTTTGCACAATACGTTTGGCAATAATGTAGCCAGCGGCAGATTCATATTATTTGCTGTCATAGGAACCTCCATAAGCCTGATCCCTTTGCTCAGGGCCGGAACTAGGGGAAGGCAGAAGAGTCACCTGCCTAGGGTGCAACAATGAGGGTGCTCTGGGCAGGTACCTGTTGAAGGGTCCTTTGCCTACCCCTAGTTCAGGTGTGCATGCTCCCTCGTTCTCGGGTTTGACCCTTTTTTGTGTGTCCCTCCTCCGCGTGTAACTTCACTGTACACATTTGCATGAATGCACAAAAGGGAAAAAGGTGCCCGGTCGTCTTGGCCGGCCCCTGTCAATTGGTAAATAGTAAGCGCTGTTAGTGAAGATATGTAGGCAGTACCAGATGAACATGAGTTCAATGAATAGGGCTTGTGCTGACTATCATTTTTGGCTATTATAATAATCATGAAACATCTATGGTTTTTTATTTCTTTAGCTAAACTATGCAAACAAGGAGAATGAAGCTACTCCATGTTTGGTCCTTGCGAGGAAGAAATTAAATTTCCAGTGCACAGGTAATCTCCAGGCATAATGGACTGTTGTTTATTTGTAAAACAAAGCAATCACAACAAAGAGATGAAGGGAGGGGGGGGTCATATACTGGTAATCTAATGATATACCTATTAAAGTAGAACTAAGCACCCAAACTAATGAAAACCCCTACCCTACATAGCCCCCCTCCCTGTTCCCACCCGGCAAAGGTGTTAATTACCCCTCACAGGCGCCATCTTCACCACATCGGGAGTCTTCAGTAAGTAAGTGGCGTTTTGGTGCATGCACAGTTGTAGCAAATTTCTGGTCCCTAACAACTGCGCATTTGCTACAACAACCACAGAAATTGCCGAACAGACCCAAAGTTTCCTGAAGCGATGAAGATGGTGCCTGTGAGCTCTGCTGCACTGACTCTGCATCAAGGAGTAAATAAAGACCTAGGGGCATTTACAGGTATTAACACCTGTGTGGGGGAACAGGGAGGGGGAACTATGGAGGGTAGGGGTTTTCATTAGTTTGGGGGTTTAGTTCTCCTTTAAGGAACCAACATGGAGTAGCTTCACTTTCCCTGTTTAGTTTAGGAAAGGAGAAACCAGAGATTTTCATGATTAAAACAAACAAATAATATATTCAGCACAAGTCATATTCATTAAACTCATGTTAAACATCACCTTTATATCAGTGGATGTTCTGGGCACTCCCGTTTGATCTCCTTCTCAGCCCCACCACCGGATTAGAGAAAAACTATAGCTTTAACCAATGGATAACTGACCCAAAGACACGCTTCCCTAGACACGTGCCTGGGGTCTTTTGTATATCGTAAATATGGCCCTGTATATATGATTTGCAGAGGCTGTAATTGGTGAGAGTATAATTTCATATTGTAAATGTTTTTACAATGGCATATAGTTAGCAGTATAACAAAACACAACCACTCTGTATGATCCTCGTGAGTACCCATTATGTATGTGACTTCTGAAGCAAGTATGGCTACATCCAACCCACAATCAGAGAATATGAACCTAAACAGGGCTAGAACACAAAATCCAGAGTATTCTGAAGAATGCACACAACTATTTCAAAGTCCACTGAACTGGAACCATAGCAAAATAAGACTAATCTTATTTCATTGAGATTATCTGCATTTATTGATGAAATGCATAATTATTAATTATATGCTCCCTTTATTTTTAGCACTTTATGCAATGTGTCACTATATAAAGAAATTATGATGTTATACAAAGTAGTATATAAAACCGATGGGAAGGCCATGGTCTGATGAATGGGAAGTGCGCCTGAGCCCATCCAACAATCCATAGTAATACATATTAATAGGAAATGTAGTTATGCCAAGCAGTACTTATACACTAATACTTATGTGTGTGTTTTTGAGTTATTAAAACCTACTTCTTTTTCAGGGCTGGGTTGGTCATATTTATTTGTAATAATAAGGTCAGTCTATATTTTAGATGTAGAGACACTGAGGGTTAAGAGTTTACTTAACCTATATAATTGGACACCTAAGTGATCCTTTGATCTACCCAGGCAGCTATGTCTCCCTTCCTGGGTCCACTTTAATACAGTATGATCTACTGTAGCTTATTGTTGCTCAGTAGGGGGCAGTATTTAAAAGAAAGAGCACACATGCTCAGGGCCATTTCTGGGACCTCACCTCTCTGGGAGGTTGTTACAGGCCCATGGTTACAATTGTGGTCAAGATTTAGAAAAGGTCATTTAGTGCTAGTTACTGTTGTCATAGTTACTCTAAGAGCAAGAGAAAGGCTCAAGGAAGATAATAAGCAGCTTCCTCTCCAACCACGAGGAATAGTGGGGTTAGGACCCCTATGGAGTGTAAACCACTAATGCAGGGATCTTAATAGGTATGTTGAGGTCCAAGTAGGGTGCCAAGATACAAGACCCCAGGCTGAGGATCCCAAGCCCAGTGTTCTGCCCTCAGGGAGGAATTGCCTCAGGAGGTAATAAATACCTTGGCTTACTTTGCCTCTGGGAGGGACTTGCCATTATTGTGTAAATTTGCCTAAAGGAGTGACTGCTCATTTTATTCATTGGACTGTTCTATGGTTAATAAACAAGTTATGTGTTGCAAGAAACACACTGCATACATAGGGTGTTGGAAGTTGCCGGTAGTTGCAGGAACTCAAGTGGGTCAAGGGCACCAGGCAAGCACCATAGACCTGTTCTTACACTATAAACTGACACTGTTAAAGCATACGCAAGGGTGGGCTATATTAATGTACGGATCAGAATCCAGAGACCTCTACACATTTGGTATCCTTTAATAATAAGGCACATGGAACCTCTACAAGCAGTTCATTTACCAGATATATACTAAATTGGCGTCATCTTATTCTGTATCAGATTAAATAGTAGAAATACACAATTGTCATAAAAAAAACTTTGGGGAACAGTTATAGGGCAAGTACCATTGGGCTTTTTAACACTTGTTTGTTGTGTGGTGCCTGAGGACCCTTAAGTTCAGATAAATGTAGACAAAAGTAAATAAGGTATAGAAAGATCAATAGATCTTATCAATATACAGTATATCTCATTTACTTTTATCTACTAGCAGTAGCAACCTCCGGCCCCCGCTGTTAACTCTCAGCATTCCTTAAACAGCTGATGGCTGCTGATGGGATGCAGGGAGATGTAGTTCATTAACAGCCAGTGTAGAAAACATAATCTTTATTGTTTTGAGAGCTTAGCCTTTTTGCATTGCCAGGGCACCCCTTCTCCTGTAGCTTCAGAAAAATTATCTGTTAAATATAATTTTTTGCTGTTTTTTTTTTTTTGCTAAAATCTGTTGAATCTTATCTATATCTAATAACTCTAAATAAAAGCAGTAGTTAGCTCTAGATTAAAATATAAATAATTTTTAGGAAGGAAAATGTTTGGTTTTCAATGATAAAAAATCTGTGGGGAACTGGCTAGGTTTAGTTTTGACCTAATTGGTTCCTAATTGTCCCATGCATGGGGTACCCTCCTGCGGGGATCACAATCCAGTGCAGTTATTGGGGGAAACGTTTGGCCCCCATATGGCTGTACTTCTGTACCGATTAGACTGCTAGCCGTGCAGGCATATACATCAGAACCTGCATAAGTTTCAGTCAGTTGTCAAAGAATAATGTTGGAGCTGAACTTTACAGCACAAGATCTCAGGGCTAAGCTGTCCGGCTTGTGAGAACGCTGGTAACTCATTTCATTTTAACATAAAATACTTGTGCATTATTTATTTTCTAGGCATGTATTCATTTCCTTCATCATGGTGAGCTGGGGAATAAAAATGTTCTCTGATTGAATGCATATTTTAAAACCTTGTGCATCAATCCTTTGTGATACTGCTTGTAATCAGTAATTAAAAAAAAAAGCCATTTCTTTCATTTAAGATGCCATAACCTCTGCACAGGGAATATAGAGTGCTGCTGTGAATGATGAGATCTTTAAAGTGAATTAGGTCAGAGCTTATGTAGTTATTGTGCATTAAGAGTGCTGGTGTATTTGCCTGTGTGTGTTGCTTTGGATTAGCTTGCAATCATACACCAATGCTGTGCCTGGGGCAGGCGAGCTGGAGCTGTTAGTGGAAATTAATTCTCAGCTACAGCATGTGACTTCCTATGTCTGTAAAGGTAACTCTAAGAGACTTCCTTTGCTAAACAGCTCTGTCTCCAGAGATGTAATTCAGAGCTCCAGCTCCGGCTGTGCAGCTCAGTGACGGATTTCACCAGCATTTGTTTGACTCTTTTGTCTTTTTTCTGTTTTTCCCCCGTGGCATCTTGCAGCGTGCAAGGATCTCCTCACTGCTGCCCGTGACCGAAAACTCAACACATTTGTGCAGATATCAGTGGCACATCCAACAGAGCAAAGTTTAACAAGATATGCAAACACTGAAGTGGTGGAGGTGAGTTCAATGTTTTCTTCTTCTCGCGTTGAGACAAGTTAGAACACTTCACATTGTATTGCTAAACTGAAAGGTATGCTAGCACGTGCCGCCAGAAGGTGGGTTATACCGTCAGCTTTCTCTTTTCTTTTCCCTGTTATTTATTTAGCTCAGCACAGAAGCAATTCCTGCAGAAATATAGTTCCCAAGCACAAACAATGCCCTCTCTGATACCAACTGCCTGCAGGTAATTTAGCAAATGTAGGAACTTTCTCTGCGTCTCCTTGTTCTGTTTCAATTTGTTAGGATTATTTCTGGAAGGAAATGTGAGACTGGCACATGTGTTTGTTAATTCTTTATGGCAGGAATGTGACACATTGTTGGGAGCAGGAACAAGGAAGTCTGGCACTGCAATGGTACTAGCCAGGAAGGGGGTTGTTTGTAATGGCCATAGTGGTATTCTAGATGCTGTGGTATTGTGTGTGTGCACTTTGCACAACTTGTTTGTACGAAGGTTATTGCCTTTTCTGTATTAGTGAATCTTAAAGTGTTCACAGTGGAATGTATTTGCTCAGTGTGCTTGCTATGGACTCTCGTTTCCAGCTGACTGCTAATCTGGTTGGCAGCATCTGAACCTTAAGCTCTTGTGCATGTGAATGGTATAAACAGGCTGCCACAGATCTGAGTGCTTCAGCTCTTAAGTGTCTGGCTCCCTTCACTAGCAAACAAATACACGATTAAGAGATTCATTTCCTGCTCGGGCAACAACCAAGATTTTTTTTTTTTTTGCAAACCAGATCAGTTAAATTCATATGCTACACCATTCTTAGCAGCTAAGGAAAAAAAAATATTTACACGTATGGGATCCCTTGTGGAAACCAGTTATCCAGAAAGGCCTTTTCCCATTGAGTCCATTTAAAGAAAATAATTCATTTTTTTTTAAATTATTCCTTTTTATAATAAAACAGTATGTTATTCTTGTTGATAACTAAACTGCATTGATCTATATTGGTGGTAAAGCAATCTTATTGGTTTTATTTGAAGTTTACATGATTTTACTCCTTACCGTATATACTCGTGTATAAGCCGACCCGTGTATAAGCCGAGGTACCTAATTTTACCTACAAAAACTGGGAAAACTTATTGACTCGCGTATAAGCCTAGGGTGAGAAATGCAGCAGCTACTGGTAAGTTTCAATAATCATGTCACGCCTCCACACACCATGCCTACTTACACATTTAGTACTGAGGCTGCTGTATTAAATATGGAAGGTGGGAGAGTACATGAGTAACAGTTACACTGATAGTATCTGGCAGCTGCATGGATCTCATGTTCCCTGGGAAATATTGTGACTGACGAGTGACAACAGTAAAAATTCAAACACATCACACTTTGTTGTGTCACTCCCTGTTCTGTATAGTACAAAGTGATATTATTAGAATAAGGACAAAAGGGGCTATTTTGCACAGATCAGATGACAGTGAAAAAAGTTGCTTTCTGTGGCAGTGACTAAGCTTTACTTTATATAAACCTACACATGTAGAAGTTTCTATGTTTTCCACACACTTGGGGTCCTTACCTTTAGACGCGCCGGTCCCCTGGTGCCTCTGACCGCAATCAGGGAAAGACACGCATGCGCATTGACGCACATGCGCAATAGCTTTACACCATGAAGTCAGTGGACGCGCAGACGTCATGCAGACGAGCAGCGAAGCACAGCGCGTTATACACGTCACGTGACGCACTGACTGGCACCGCACTCTGCACATCACAGCAGGACAAGCCAGGCAGCAGTCAGCAAGAAAGGCGCAGGTGCAGCCATCAGCACGGAAGAGGCGCATCAGTCAAATAGGTAATTTTTTTTAACTGACCCGCGTATAAGCCGAGGCAGCATTTTTCAGCTTATTTTGGGAGCTGAAAAACTCGGCTTATACGCGAGTATATACGGTATTAAGAAATCCCAGGTCCCAAGCATTATGGATAATAGATCCCGTACCTGAATATACACACACTCACAAATATATAGATCCAACAAGCCACAAGAGTCCACTCTTGCAGGTCTTGCGTAGAAACACTTAAGCCATTTTAATAGAGGAGCCCTTTTCAGACTTTCAGGTTATGTATCTAATATTTTAATATAGACGCTGGTCTTCCTAGCATACCTCTATTGTCAAAAACTTATTGGTTGAAAATTAATAGAAATATATTGTACTGAGTGTTGATAAATAGCCTAAGCTTGACTGGGACTTGACTCAGGGTATTATTAGTTTTCACTGTCCTGTCAGTTAGAGGACACAAAATCCCTTAGCTTCCGGCTGTCACTTCCCTTTCAAGTGAAAGGGAAACATACTGTATTCTATGGAACACTTTGCTATTAAATAAATAGCACTCTAGACTGACTTTACATTTTCAAGTGATACTGGCAAAACAGTGACTGATTTCCCATTCCACAGAATGCAAAACGGTTCCTGCAGGAAAGGGAGTTTTGATCATTGTTGGTGTCCCTTAATGGACTTGGCCTATTACAATTTTCAGGGTCTACATTAAAGATAAACAAATTAAAGTTACCAGCTTATGAAAGGCCTCCCTCCCCGCTGCCCCCTACAATGTTGCCCTGTTTTAATTAATTGTGCAAAAAAAAAAAAAGCTCAATTGTGCAGCAGGGTTTGCTTGTTCCTAGACATGGAGCATCTGCTACGGTCAGCTTCAGCTCATCACTTGTGATCACAGTGTCTGTGATCACTTGCAAGAGAAAGTTAAGTGGCACAAGATGGCACCCATCAACCCTGCTACAATACTCTGTTTTTTTTCTTGTACAGTATTGGGATGGTGCCATGGTGTGGTTCAGGACAACAAGGGAGGCCTCTCCAGGCCTGGTTAATTCAATTAAGCCTTTTGTTCTCCTTCAAGGAAGACACAAAGTCAACTGATTTCTTTTTCATATGGATTATTAGTTGGTCTGGCTTCAAGCTTTTGACTTTCAAGTCAGAGATCATTACCCAAAAGTAAAGTGAGAAAATGTATTGGTTTCTCATTCAAATCTGTGTGTATTTGGCATAGGCTGACCTGGAGAAGATGCAATTTGACCATACGTGTGTGTGGGGCTTTACCGTAAAAGCTTTGCAGGCCTTGTATTTGGCACTTCAAGTTTTTTCAAAGCTGTTCCCCAGTCAAATAACAAATGTTGTTAGGCAAGTTTGTTCTACTTCTAATGGTGGTCACCTTGAGCACTGGTTTGTTTTTCTTGCAAAATATGCATTTCTGCTGCTAAATAATGATGGGTGAATCTGACCCATTTTTCTAAGCAAAAAAAGTCACCAAACGCATTGAAGTCAATAGGTGTTTTTAAGAGACTGGGATATGAATAGGGGAGGGCCAGAATTGAAAGATGAGTAATAAAAAGTAGCAATAACAATACAAATGAAGCCTTACAGAGCGTTTGTTTTAAGGATGGGGATAGTGACCCCCATTTGAAAGCTGAAAAAGACAGAAGGCAAATAATAAAAAAACTATTTAAAAAAAAAAATGAAAACCAATTGAAAAGTTGCTTAGAATTAGCCATTCTATAACATATTAAAATTTTAACTTAAAGCTGAACCACTACTTTAAAGAATTCATAACCAGAACATTTTCATTTTACAAGTAATATAGCAGCAGCTGATTTTGTTTAATTTATTCTTTGTTTTTGTTTTTTTTCTCCTTTGTCTGTTCAGAAATACATTTATTAAGAAGTTTAATGTTATGGCACACATCATCTTTATGTTCTGTTACTTGTGTCTAGTAAAGGGTATAAGTTGTACAAATTGAGAACTTGCTTTAAAACGGAAAAATTATCTAATCTCTGAACATTTACTGAAGTTTTTGACACTAAACACAATTTAGCCACAGGAAGTTATGACAACCACTTTAGAGGGCATATATATATATATATATATATATATATATATATATATATATATATATAAAGATATATGTGTGGGTGTGTGTGTGTGGGTGTGTGTATATATAAAATGTATATATTTAGCTTGCTGTGAAGAACAAGTTTAAAAAAATATATATATATATTTATACATATATATATATTGGGTGTACAAAACTGATGTAAGTGAGCACATTTGTAATAAAATGTACAAGCAAGCATTACTTATTACGAATAGAGGAGACCTTAGAAGAAAAACACTGTAAAAAGCAAGCAAGCATTTTTGTAGGTTATAGGTCTTAGGAAATAACGAAAAACTCAATTTTAAATTACTAATTGTTTTCAAAAATAAATGAATAACCTTGAAATTCCTCATAACTTTTTTTTATCTAAAATGTATTTAGTTCTATTATTTTTAATTAAAAATCAGGTATGCAGTGGAATGCATGCCAAATCCACTCCAGAGGAACTCATGACAAAATGCTTGTGTGTAAGAGCCCTAATAGCATCAACATTTACTAGATTTTAGAGATAATGGATATTTGGTAGCATGTTTTTAGTCTGACGTCAATTATGGCTTAATTCTATCCTTTTATACATCTTATTAAGATAGAGAGGTCTCGGCAAATCCACTAGCTGTGCTGGGCATTGAAATAATAGTAACCTTTTTTTGGCTTAAAAAGTCAAATATCAACAATTAGAGTAGAGCATGGGCTACATTGGACTCTCTTTCAGCAGGATGGGCCTTGGTGGAAGGAGCACGTGAGGGTGTTGCTGAACTACACCTATATACAAGATGGCACCACTGAAGGAATAGCACGGGGAGCTGAAAGTATTTACCTTCCAGGTTGTCAGTAACTCATGTGGTCCAGATCCATATTGAAGACATGGAGCAGGGATAGAACAATAACCTATTTCCCTTGTCAGTACTGCGGTCCCTTCACTACAGGCAAGCAGAGCCTGGGGGAGAGCTTCTCCTGTCTATCCTCCTTGGTGAAGCTGCTCTTGATAACTAATGCTCAACAACTCATTCTTCCTAGAGAGTGCTATAATGGTGGCTTTTATGCACACTAGCTTCACCTTGTTCATGGGGTCCCTGTACTCCAACTTCTCTAAAGGGTTGTCCCTTTAGGGCCTAACACTTTTGGGGCCTTGTTGACTCCAGGCTCAATGGAACATCCACCCAGATAAACTGCTGGAGGCCAAAGAGGAATGACCTCCCTCTGCAAAGCACTTTGTTACAGTGATGCAACCTGAGAGCCAATGAAATGGATATGTAAATAAGTACACATGGTTACATGGGTTTTAACTCAGCAACAAGCCATTAAACCTATGGATCCCTACAGAATGGAGTGGCTTCCCCAAGCCTAACTCTATTGTCTGACTGCTATTAGTCTACATACACTGAGAGACTGGAACATACGGATGATTGACCATGGTCCAGAACTCTCAGTAGATGCACTTAAAAATTGCTCACCTTTTGGCATTAAATATGGAGCAGCACCGCTACTGTATGTCATGTTGCTAAAACAGATTTGCAATACTCTTTCACCAAGGAATCCTACATGTATACTCTCAATATACAGATTAGAACTAATCTGGGCTAAAAAATGTTATTCTTGAGCAGGGAGTATGGATCTCAAGGCAACAGAAACCCTTATTTCAAATCAAACCATCCCAGAGAAGTGGCCAGATACCTTAATGTAAGTCATATTTTAAATCATTTTCACTAAAAGGTACATTTCCATTGGTTTGAAGTTCTATCATCTGTTAGGTAGCATTTAACCTGTGGCCTCAAGCCTTCATTGATTCCAGACTGACATCTTGTCAGCTTAATATATGTAAAATGGGGATATATTAAAAATGATGCATACGTAATGTCAGCATTGTAAGATGGTAATAATTATTTGTGGCATATGCAACCCACACTAAATTGCTGGAAGTAATATGTCACATAGGAATATTTTGGAACAAGATATTCCCATATTAGGAGAATGGGTTGCTGGGTATTCCCTTTTCAACATAATGCTAATTATTATTTCTGAGCTTCATTGTGCTGTTAATAACAGGAAATAATTTTCTCATTTGTTTTGTGCATTTTTACTTTACCAACTTGAATAATTAAAATTTTCGTATAGTGATACAATCAGTATGCAGTTGCTGTCTGCTATCAACTGATTCTTTAGGTCTGAAAAAAAAACTAAATTCTTACCTTGTTAAACAATAGCATAATGAGCACTAGAGCACTAGGACACTACCTTGTATATGTTTGTTCTTTATCATCATCTACTCTCTGTGCAGAACAAAAAAGGAAGAAGACCATTCATGGAAGACTTGACTCTTGCCCTTTTCCCATCACATCAATAAAAATGTGAGCATGACAAAAAAAACATTTTACAAAAAATTGGTAGGTAATGGGGTAATGAAATTTTGATACGACTACCATTTCACATACTGGAGCTGAGAGCGTTATCAGTGATGGAAACTTCTATGGTAGGGTAGTATAGTCTATAGAAGTATACTAGTAAAGTACAGAAAATGCAGTGCATTATTGTTGTTGCTGAAAAAAATTACATGAATTAATCATCAGTTGGTAAATTCACAATCCAGATCTCATCTCCCTATGCACAAAGTGTAAGGTCTGGTATTAACAATCATTCAATTTCTCTTTAACAAACCTTTGGAGATACATTTCTGCCTGCTTGAAACATCATTACAACTGATTTACCTATTCCCAAAACCCATCTAATTTTCCCCAACCTCTGCAAAACTAAGGAAAAACAATTCATGGAAACTGTAGTAATGGGTTGTTTTCATTTAATTTAATTAACTAGGGAATAATGAAGGGATTTTCTTTGTATGAGGAGAGTTTTGCTGTCATGGTGCTTTTGCGTACAAAACCAAAAAAAACTGCTGCTAAAAAAAAAAAAACCTGAACCCTGAACATGTTCACACTTCCAATATATAAATAATTATTCATCTTACACAGCTATAGAAACAGGACAGCATCTTAAAACAATTAAAACCCTCTTGTTCCCAATGTACAGGATATCAATAAATGCTTAAAGCAGCTACCTTTCAGCAATGCTTAGTGAACAAATATGCTAGCTGTGGCTACCTAGAGCTAAGATGGCAATTGGTCAGTTGGTCACATGGAGGCATCCAAATGCATGAATAAATTAATGAAACCCCATCTAATACAGTACACAGAAAATAAACCAATATTGGTGCTGCAATGCCAATGCTGGGAAATTGGTCATCCTTTATACTCATCATTACATCTACCAGGGCTACCCCATGAAACTCAAGCAAACATTTAAACATTATAGGATTCAACATTGCTCTAAATTGTGCTCCCTCAGAATGTAGTGCTGGCAAACACAGTACTGTATTCAGAGCAAAGCGATGCTCTTTGTACTTCATGCTGATGTGTCAAAAGGCAAAAATCTATGTGGCAACCATTTTGTGCATATTTTATTTTTAAAGGGTACTTCTTAAAGGGCCTGTCGCCCTAAGACATAATTTCAAATTCCTTTCTATTGTCAAGCAAAATAAACTTTACTTTACTATATAAATTATTTAAATCGTGTTTCCTCCCTTCCTGGTATTGACAATCACCGCAAACAGGCAGGCATCATTTTGTAAACACTCTTATTAAGGAAAGCTTTGCATCATTCCAGGATGTGGGGCCTGTTGCTCATGCACAAGTTAGTCAGTTAGACTGTGAGGGGGAATGTAAGGAGTGCAGTAACATCAAGTGCAGAATGGAAAGTGAAAGTAATTGCCTGCCCCGCTTATATGCCTAAGGCATAGAGGTATGGCAGGTAATATATGATTGACAGCTGAGATTTTTAAATTTCTGTACTGTATAACAGGTATGGATGTTGTAATAGAAAAACAGAACTTGGGGTTCAAGTTTAATTTGAAAAGGACTTATCTCATACATCAGTGATCCCCAACCAGTAGCTCACGAGCAACATGTTTGAATTCCAGGCTTGGAGGCAAGTTTTATTTGCATAAAAACTAAGTACTGTATAGTGCCAAGTAGAGACTCCTGTAGGCTGCCATTCCACATAGGGGCAACCAAATAACCAATTACAGACCTTATTTGGCACCCCAAGGAACTTTTTCATGCTTGTGTTGCTCCCCAACTCGTTTTACATTCAAATTCATGGGTATAAAAGGTTGGGGACCCCTGTTAAACATCTCCTTTAAATTAGGTCTTATGGCTTCTAATAGTGCAAGACATCATTTTGTATCATCTATTATAAATCTTGGCAAACAGCATCATTTATGTCCCAGCAGTCCTAGTTTGAAAATAGGGGACATTTTTAGCTATGCCCCCACATTACAGCTGTGAGGTATTCATGAAGGATAAAACGAAGTGTTGGTTCTTACAAAACTTGGACACTTGATCACGGCAGAGCATATGTTTCACGGGACTCTCTCTGTAGATTGTAAGAAAGTTTAACCATGTTGACATCATACACAGGACAGATCTATCCAATACCTTTGAAGCATGTGGTTCTAAAAACAAATATTGTACTTAATTTGGTGGTACTGCACTGCTGTTATAATTTTCAGTTACTTCAAATAATTACTTTCCTGGATGGTAATGGGCATAGGCAGTGCATTCATTGCAAATGAGTGCTAGAAAGATGCTTACAGTAGTGCATTACTCCAGAAATCTCTGGAATGAGCCTATTTCATAAGTTTGTGAGCCCAATTGCTTGAGACCTTCTGTTGTCACATCCCGGGGTACTTACCCCACTGACCTTTTCATTGGAGCCTTTGACTGCTCTAATAACTACTTTAAGCCTAACTCTTGTAGAGTGAGCTATTACATAATCGTCCTTGAAACTAGTTACTCCTACTGAGGCCTTCTACCTCAGACAGAAAATAGGGTCCAAAAATCCAGAAGCACATGGTGACTCCCCTTTTAAAGACTAGGGTCACCTGCAGGGGTGATCCTGGGCATTTTGCCGCCCGAGGCGGCCTTCCTTTTCCCACCCCCACCCCTCCGAACGGCACTCACCTTTTCAGTCCGGAGTGGGTCGGGGTGATCCACGTCGCGGCAGAGGGGGTCGGGGGTGATGTGCGTTGCTAGTGCAGAAAGCGCGATTACTCTCGCTGCACTAGAAGAGCCAAATTTCCGGGTTGAAAAACGGGGGGCACTGCCACCTGAGGTGAGTGTCTCAACTCGCCTCATTGGTGGAGTGCCCCTGGCCAATTGCAGAGTTGTCGGGGAGCACTTAAACCTGGAAAGGGAAACAGCTGTTCCTCAAAAAATAAAAACAAAACACTTGGCTGGATTTGCCTTTAAAGTAAAGGGTGGGAAAACATTTACCCTCCAACAGCTTAAATACAGTGTAATAAGGAATATCAGTATATAAGAGGATAAAAAGCATTTATATGTGACTTTTATGGATTGTGCCAGTGGTGACTACATACAGTACAAATTCAAGGAATAAAAAACTGGTGAAATATCAGTAAAGTGGATGATGTGCTGTCAGTATGATGTTTCTATATTCTCCCTGTGTTTGTATGCATTCCCTCCCACACTAGAAAACATACAGGTACTGTAGGTTAAAGGGCTCCTGATATAACTGACCATAGCATGAATAGGCATCTGGGTGACTGTGACAGGAAAATTATACTGTGAGCTCAGCTGGGGCATGACTGATATGAATGACTGAACATTTTCTGCAATGCGCTGTAAAATATGTCAGCTCTTTAAATGAAAGAATGATAATAAGATGGAAGATTATAAAATCAGTGAACCTAATGCTATATTATGCATACATTTTGCTGTTTTAATGGATATGCTGGCATGTAGGCTTTGGATTCAGGTGTCAGAATTCCTCAGATGTACAGTAAAAGACCATAGAAAAGATGATATTTGCCATATAATATATATATATATATATATATATATATATATATATATATATATATATATATATATATATATATATATATATATATATATATATATATATATTTGGATAATAATGGATAAGCACTTTGCCTTTTTTCTTTATGAGGCTTCAGCTCTTAAAAAATAAAAAGTGTTCTATAAATGAAAGCTGTGCTAAGTAGCATGCAGAACATGTATGAGCCTGCCTGATATTCAGACTATTACTAATGATCTAAGTTTGGTTCTGCCATCATGGTAAGCTCCCATAGGTGTGAGTTGATATCTTTAGAGTTATAATCCTCTGGGCTATCGTGTTCTGTATCCAGATACAGTAGTTGTTCAACCCATAAGCTGCTTATTATTTTAGAAGAAAAGGGAAGGTTAAAGGACCAGTAACTCCATAAAGTAAAATTTATTTTCTACATTTAAAGTTTTTGTGTTTCTATCCAGCACCTGTAAATAATTTATTTCCTGATGACTGTCCTATTTTATGAGATTTTCACTCTATCGTTCTGCAGAGCACCATGATTCACACTTGACTTCTATTTTATACAAACTAAAGTAGTCTAATTACACATTTTTATATTTAAATGTACTAGTATACACAATCCTTTTATTATTGGGGCTACTGGTTCTATAAGAGGCATTACTGCTTGTAAAAATGAAAGCAGTTGGATTGATTTAAAGGGGTTATTCACCTTTGAGTTAACTTTTAGTATGATGTAGTGAGTGATATTCTGAGACAATTTGCAATTGGTTTTCATTTTTTTATTATTTGTGGTTTTTTAAATAATTTAGCTTTTTATTCAGCAGCTCTCCAGTTTGCAGTCTGGTTGCTAGGGTCCAAATTAACTAGGCACTGATTATAGCAAGAGATCCGAATATGAATAAGAGAGGACCTGATGAGTTATGACAAAGTAGCAATAACAAAAAATGTGTAGCCTTACAGAGCATTTGTTTTTAAATGAGGTCAGTGCCCCCCATTTTAAAACTTAAAAGAGTCAGAAAAAAAAAGCAAATAATTCAAAAACTAAAAATTTAATAAATGAAGACTAATCGAAAAGTTGTTTAGAATTGACCGTTCTATAACATACGCCTTTAACTTTTCACACTATGCATGAACAGAAGCTTCTATTGCGGTCACCTAAAGCCAAACATTTGGCATACTTTGTCTTGGGTGTCTTTTCTTTTTCTTTTAAATTCTGTGTATTTATATTTGTCCAAGGGAAGTGACCTATTTAGTGGCACATTCGGGGGTCAATGCACTTTATCTGCAGAGCTTTCCCATCGCCCCAGGGGCATGCTGGGACTGGGCAGACACTTGGAATTCCGATTTGTGCATTGCAGCTCTTTACATTCTACAAGTAAGAAATGCTGCAATATAAAAGAGTATTTGTGAGGTTAACACCCCTCATTGACCCCTAACACCCCTGCCATTTTGGTTATAAACCATACAGGGCTGTAGAACATATTTTCATACACCTAGAATTAAGTAGGATACACACAATTATGCTACTTCAGAGCACTTTTTCAGATTGTATCCACACATAAATATTATATCATGCTGGGGCATATTGAAAGGGATACAGATTATTAGCATTTTGATAGAGGTTCAGGCCGCTGCTTTCACAAAGTACTATTTATCTTCCAAAAGAGAAAGTAGCTTAATATCTATTTATAGCTAAAAAAATCTCTGCGGTACTGATGTTAATGAAATATGGAGATAACTATAAGGATATTAAGTGCATTTGAAAACAGATGTTCTGGTGGTATATAGGCCAAGGGGGTGTTATAAAATCAGGGGGAATGGATAAAAAGGCAACTGTCAAGAACAAAGTGTAAATTTGTACATGAAACTGACACTAACAGGGTTTGCAGAAACAGATATCATTGTCAGTCGCGTTAAATCCCCAAATGCTTCTGTCATTACAGCTGGGTTCATTGGTGTGCCTTAATCAGCATAGTTTCTGGCTGTTTGTAGGAATTACAGCACACATCCCCTTCCAACGAAACACAAAACACACTGACAGCTGGCCCTAAGGAAACACTCTTTAAACCAGAATGACATAGGAAATAAACTGTTTATTGCTGCACAGTAATAACAGCACCGGTGAATGATGACAGAGATATCCATTTGTGTTAATTGCTTAGCTGGTTCTGTTTTGCAAAGTAGCCTATTCAAGCGCAATAATGGATTTATTACTTAGTACTAGAGGTAAAAATTAGCCAAAGTAGGTGACCCTGATAAATAGGTATTTCTACATTGCCATGCCTTTGCACAACCTCAGTGTTCTCATTTAGTAGACCTTAATTACACATTTGAAGTGGTTTTAAAGTTGTCTATAAATATAGCTGCTAATGGAACAGACGTATGTCTGTCTCATTCTATTATCTTCCCTGGTGGGTTTAACTTTTGAAACAATGAAATATGTAGCCGAAGCCAGCTCATTAGGAGGACCATGCCGAAGAATGAAAGGCTGGCTTCCCCTACATTTGCTTCAAGAGCCAGAACCAGTGAAAGTATTGAAAGGAACAGTAACCCCAAAAAATGAGTGTATAAAAGGAATGACAATATAATGTACTGTTTCCCTGCACTGGTAAAACTGGTGTGTTTGCTTCAGAAACACTACTAGGGTTTATATAAACAAGCTGCTGTATAGCCATGAGGGCAGCCATTCAAGCACAGTATGCACAGTAGATAACAGATATGTTCTGAAGAATCCCATTGTGTACTACATTGTTTATCTGTTGTCTGTTGTGTATCCTGTGCCTTTTCTCCTTTTTCAACTTTGAATGTCTGTCCCCATGGCCACACAGCTGTTTGCTTTTAAAAACTATTTTAGTTTCTGAAGCAAACACACCCATTTTACCAGCTCAGAACAACTGTACATTATATTTTCACTCTTTCATTTTTTGGTCTTACTGTTCCTTAAATGCGTTCATATGAGAAGGATACTTAGAATTATATTATGTTTAAAAGAGTGGGTCACCTTTAAGTTAGCTTCTAGTATAGTATGTTATAGAATGGCCAATTCAAAGCAACTTCTCAGTTGGTCTTCATTAGTTTTTATCTTTTTTTAAATGATTTGCCTTTTTTCTCCTGACTCTTTGCAGCTTTCAAATGCGGGTCACTGACCCCATCTGAAAATAAATGCTCTCTAAGGCTACAAATGTATTGTTATTGCTACTTTTTATTACACATCTTTCTATTCAGGCCTTATACTATTCATATTCCAGTCTCTTCTTTAAATCAATGGCATTGTTGCTAGGGTAATTAGCTGAAATGTGAGAGCTGCTGAATAAAAAGCTAAATAAAAATAGCTGAGCGGAGCTATAATCAGAAACCACAAATTAATAAAAAATGGAAACCAATTGCAATTTGTCTCAGAATATCGCTCTCTACATCATACTAAAAGTTAACTCAAAGTTGAACAACCCCTTTAATTAGGTAAAGCTTTATATTGGAGTTTATATCCCCTTTTATGGTATGTAAAATCCATGGCACAGAGTCTGGTCTTCATCTGTACTTATCCTTACAACAGGAAGCCAGTTGCAGCTCTTCATCCTGAAGAATAAGAAGTGAAGGTTTGAACGGAAATTGCCTTCCCTGGGGACACATCTGCATTCGATTACTCTACTCTTTCTCATATACTTTAATTATTTATTTATTTATTCATTGCTTCTTAAAAGCAGAACTGTTGTACATATTGACTCTATACAGTAGTTGCTTGTAGACTAAGGATGCTGGGAGCTGAAGTCACAGCAACTAGAAAGGGCCCTGTGCTGTAAAGATTGTCATGTTCCCTTGTCCTGACATTAGGCAAAATAGAAGGTAGCCTTAAGAAAACCATGGAATTTGATAGCTACAGTTCTTAGTATCCGCAGAGAATTTTAGTTCAACTATCCCTGCTTTGATACATGTATATATGTTTTACTTTATTTATATAGATACTAGTATACGCAAAGCTGTACAGTATTACAATGTAGAAATGTACACATAGAGAGGACAAGTATTGTAATAGATATGATAGAGATTATATAATATGGTAAGAGACACTGTATGAAAGATCCCTACCCTGTAGTGCTTACAATCGAAGTCAGTGGATAACACACTGATATACTGTAAATAGGAGAACAAAAGTGCATACAATTTTGGTCCTTAAGGGACAACACTGGACCAAATAATGTTTCAGCACTCCAAAAATTTGTCTTGGGGGAAAAAAATGCCATAAAATATATATTTTTTTGTATTCTAGCTAGAAAAAAATCCTCTGGGTTTCAGCTTCCTAGAAGTATATAAATATGAAAGCAATAATACAAACTGTTTGTCCTACAACAAGTTTGCTTTTACTAAAGGCTGGCAAGTTTCTTTGTGTGTCCCCTTTAGATAGAACAGGAAACGTTCTCCAGAATGCTTCTGTTTGCCTACTTGTCTGCATGCATGTCTGTCAGTTGCTCTCTGAGCTTCCAACAGCTGCCACCTCTGTGCGCTCAGACTGTCTCCTTGTGCTATACAGGGAACAAGGGACCCACTGTTTCTGACTGGTGTGACGTTTCCTTCGGAGTATCCCATCTACGAGGAAACTAAAATAAAACTAACCGTATATGATGTCAAGGACAAATCCCAAGAAACCGTGAGTATCCGCTGGCTTGCTTAAACCTCTCATTCTTTAACCTGCATCTGTTAAGGACTTTTCCTAAGAATGCTCTCAAAGCTTGCAGTGAGCAGGGTGAGTGCACTAGAATATGGCATTTTGTGTTTTGTCTGCTCCCTGATTACATTTTTAGGTGTTAAGTGGATGGTCTCGAGCCTGAGAGATGCTTTGTTTTCTATCTCAGGCAGAAGTGACGGAACAGAAGCTCTTTAAAAATGCATGTATTACATTTATATTTGATGAACTCAACCCTATTGCTGTGAATGTGACCCAAGCTGCGTTCCAGCAGTTCTCTTTGCTGGGCTATATATCTTCTGGAAAAGAGGTTAACTAGAGATGTATTTAGAACTCAGTGGAGCAGGTCTCATTCTTTACTGCAGCTCGAGAAAGGGAACAGATGGATTAAATTAAACACTTCAAATAACCTTACAAGAAATATAGCTCACGCAAATGGGCCTCTTCTCAGCAATCTGCTAACCTGTTATATCAATGTTAACAAAACATTTGGCAGAATGTCATTTCATTAAGGGTTTTTTTTTTTTTTAAATTAAAATTAGCTCTTGCAATTCCGTTGGCAAAGTGGAGAGGTTTGAATAACAGATTCCTTATCAAACTTTATCATCTGTGCTTTGCATTTAATCTACAGCTCTTTGAAGCACACAGGAAACCAAGGATATAAAATGTATTTTCACAAGTATTTACTTACTTTAACCCTTTTGAATGAGATGAGAACAGTTGTTAAAATAATTTTTTTCTTTTATTCTTGTTTCTTTACTACGTTAATCCCAACTTGGGTCATTTATGGTTTTCATTTCTAAACGAGTGAATTATGTCATTGCTTTTGTCTTATCTTGATAAAGTACCGCCCACATTTGTGAAGTTGCAAAAGTAGTGGATGCATTTTCATGCTTAGAAAGTTTGTTCTTTGAGTACAGATAGCTTCAATCTTCAGGCTCAGTCTGTTTAATAGTGAATGTAAACTACAACTAGTAAAAGAATGTAAGCAAGTATAAAATTTGTTGGGTGCAAATATTCAAAAGAACAAATTGAGTCTGTTTCAGTCATTTGATGTACAGCAAAGTTTTTTACTTTATGCCAATCGTATATGGTAAATTGGGCATTGTTCTTCTTGGTCAATCAGAGATGCTTACAGTGAATACTGTAATGTTGTGGGTTTGTTCAGACTGGGAGTTCAAGATATGTGGATATGCTGGTCACAACAAATGCTTTTAGTGCAGAGGTGGGAGAGAGTAGCCATTGCAATTATGCATCAGTTTATGAAAAGAAGAGATGTCAGACACATTGGCACTGGAGTTAAAAACATTATTAAATCAGCTATTGTGGTGTTTCCATTCCAGTAATCATTCTGTTACAGTTTGCATAGTAAAATTGCAGGACTTGGGATGAGCAGAGCCCGCTAGGCTTGTCACTCCTCCATTCTTGCAAGAGATTGAAGGAGACGGGCATCGAGGACAATCAGAGTATGGCTCAGGAGTCCGTCATCGTGATTGAATTTACCTAGAAAAATGTTAGTTGGTGCAGAAATCGAATGCTAACTAATTAGATCTCACATATAAAGCTTATAAATGCATTTTCCACAGTGCTGCAATTTAGAAACGACTTTTTAAGGTAAATCACTATCCTCCCAAGTGGGCTCCTGGTTATATCTATATGGATTTTGTGAAGTATTTAAAGGAGTAGTATATGCCTATATTCAGCATGGGTTGAATATAAAAATGTCTTGTGGTGGACATGTATTTTGCCTGTATAATATATATTTAATATAGTGGATAATGTACCCCCTACTGTAGATTATAAAGATATTATGTCACTGAGGAGTTATGTGACTATATAAAAGCACGAGGCCGAAGGCCGAGTGCTTTTATACAGGGCACATTACTCCGAGGTGACTTCTAATATATTTATACATTTCAGTAGGGGGTACATTATGCATTATAATCTACATTTTGTGTGAAATGTTGGGAAGGGGTGGGGGGGTCGGCGTCCAATTCCGGTTCAATTCGAACACAGCGGCGTCAAATTCGGACGCACTGCGTCAAATTTGCCAGCTGGGGACCCCTGTTATAAATGGCGCGTGCTGACATAAGAATGCCCCGTTTATAAGGATATAATACACAAAAGCCATGAATATCTTGTAAATTATATTCTTATAAACGGTGAGTTCTGATGTCATCAGTTATAAACGGTGAGTTCTGATGTCATTTCTGTCACATGACTCACTGAAACTTGTGTATTATAATAAATAAAGTACCCCCAGTTGCAAAATATGAGGATATTAGAAGTTACCTTGGAGTTCCATGACCTGTATAAAAACACTCGGCCTTCGGCCTCGTATTTTTATATGGTCATAAAACTCCTCGGTAACTTATAATATCCTTATATTTTACAAAAGGGGGAACTTTATTCACTATATAATTTACAGTCTGGTCCCATAGAGAAATTAATGTTATTTTTTGCAATACATTGCAGAGAAGTAGGTGCTTTGATTTAAAACTTGATTTTCCTAGCACTTGAAAAGCATTAGTGGGAGGAGGAGTAGGTAGGTAATCAAGGTAACTTTTACTTTTTAAATCTTTCCCCATTATCTTTAAAGGACTCCTATCATAGCAAAATTATTTCCCCCCCCCCCCACCGGAAATGTGGGCTCATAGAGCTTGCACTCTGGTTGAACAAAACAATAATATTTGGGGCAGAAAATGTTCCTAGCAAACCCTATGAAGCCATTTGGATGGCCATGCTGGGCATTTGCATAATAAGGAATGTCCTTGCTCTGTTATTTTGCACTTGCATGTAATTTAGTATCAGTTGACTCCTCCTCCAATCTTACATCACACCCATGTGAATACAGAGTAAGCATGGATATGACCAAACATGGCTGCCTGCACAGACAGCTCCCTTCACTGGAAGTTATTTTCCAGAAATGGGAAAACAAGGTGTGTAAACCCCTTAACAGTGTTTTTACTTTGCTACATCATTTGGTACTCAGCTCAGTCTCTGCTCCCCGCATTATGGCTTTTTAAATATATCTATGTATTGCATGAAGCAGTGCCAGTTAATCTAAAGTTTAGGAACTGAACCACCCCCTCTGTTCAGAAATCTGCTCTAGATCTGTATCTGACTGCAAACCTTCGATGACATAAGCAGCTTAATCTGAGGATGATTACTTGTCTGTGCAGAGAAATGTTTGTCATGAAAGCCAGAGAATGACACTGGGAAATCTGAATACACAAATTGAAACTCTAACATCAACAAAACTCTTCTGCTGTTCAATTAACTGGGACTATTAAATAAAGCCCTATTTAATTAGCTGCTGCTCAGCTCCCATCAGCCATGTCGATTTGATATGTTCTTTGTGACAGGATTAGAGCTGCTGATTTGAGAATAGGCTGATTCCCCCTTTCCAAAGAAACTTTGATATTGGCATGTTAATGATTTCTAAGTGGTCCTTTGATATTCCTTCTGTATATTAGAAAATATATAGCACATACTGTAGAGTATGTGCTGCATCATAGGCCTGGACTGGCAACCTGTGGATATTCTGGCAAATGCTAGAAAGGCTGCTATAAGATGCCATAGATCATGACCTATTAGTTGCCTCTGGGGTGCTGTTTGGACCTCTGTTTCCTTGAAAGCTGAGCCTATTTTGAATCATAGTCTAGATATGGCTGTATGTATTTCCCTGTTTACACTGAAAGTCATTCCTATCTTCTGTGCTTGCAAATAGACTTTTATTAAGTAAACCCAAAAATACAAATTTGCCTAATGAAAAAATATATAATGTTAAGCAATTTTCCAATTTATGTTAATTTGTAAATGTAATTTCATTTGAAAGCAGTATCTGGCTTTCCTTTTATCTGACTATATGGGTTATTTACAAAGCCCCAAGCAGTGTGCAAATAAAGGGCACAATCGGCCATCTTTTTATACTTTTCCCACTGTGTAGGGCATTGTGCAAATAGCTTCAATGGAATATATACAGGGTTAGTGCTGGGCAGACAGGAGGAGGCACGTAGGTGTCCCTCCTGCCCCCTACTCACTCCGTACCTTGCATGTCATTCAAAGGGGTGAAGTACAGAGTGACAGGAGGCGGAGCCCACATGGGGGCCCTGTCCTTACTGCCTGCCTTTGAATAAGGATGGGGCAAGTTGAACCTCCTGGTGCTGTTCTCTTCATTAAGTGCCAGATTTTCCATCTACAATCAGTACAAAGAGCAGCAAACCATGAGGTGCAAGCAATGATTGGGAGGTGCCAGGCACATACCTCTTCTTTCTCCTATCTCTGGTCTGGGCCCATGTTTCCCCACTGCCGCTTGGCTCTGGCACACCTCTGTGCAAACTCCTCCACCCCACACTTCAACAAAGCGATAGTTCAAAGAGTGGGGTGGCCCAGGTCTTGGTTCAAGTGCTTTCCCAATGAGCACTAAGGGTCTGCTCTTGTACTTGCTTCTTTTCGTGGTCAGAAATGACCCCTTATATGAGTTGACACATTTTTAGAATAAACTTGCTGGTCAGCAGGAGGGTGGCGACAAAAGGGGCAGCACATGACTTAGGAGGGGTGGGGTTATGATAAATGTGTGGGGCTATAACATGACTGACATATTCAGGAGGAAAATAAAGATTCTGCACTTTTATTTATTAATTTAACACCCAAAGAAATCCATAAGCCCCAGAAGTTCTGGATATCTGTGTATTGTGCAGGCAACCAGTTTTGGTACCTGCAAGTGATTTTTTTTTATCTCTTGCTAAACAAAGCCTGAGTCAGTATCATTATTAAATAGAATTTTCTTTTCTTTGTGTATAAATAGAATATCTTATCCAAAGTAAGCCTTGAAAATGGGTGCATATAGAAAATCATCATGTTCTGGCTAGGCTTGCCTTTTAATTACTGAATAGCTGTAACAGTGACAATGATGTATAATAAATAATCAGTGATGTCACTTTTGGAAAACCCCAGAAGCATCTGTTCGCAGGTCTCAAATACCTTCTTAAATTTCCCTGGTTATACACAAGCTGTCTTCAAGATTCAGTAGCCGTCTTAGCCATATTTTAAGTGCAGCTGTTCCTTCCTAGAAAGCCAGACAGATTGTTATCATGAAAGACTGTATTAGGCACTATTCATAATACACAAGCATTATCAGGAATAAGCTAATCATCTTAAAAATGCTGCAGTAAATAAACATAATAAACATGAGTTGGAGTATAGTAGGACTATAGATTATGTTGATGCAGTTCACAGCTTTAAAATTAAAAGTAAAAACTGTATTGGCAATCGTCACAATTGCTGTATCTTTTCTGCTTCTCCTGCCTATACGTCCCTCTTTACAACTACATAAGACAAAGTACAGCAAAAGAAGACTAGAAGCAAGTTAAAGTAGATGAATTAAGTGTAAAATTCAGCACGCCCAGTGTAACAATGGCTATATAAGCTGCTGTAAATCTATTTCTCGCTCATAGACAAAAATATGTGTCATCACGGGGATAACATTTCTCATATAAAAGCAAAACTTTCCCATGTACCATCTTGTAGTAAATCAAAATGCCACGGTGACTGATAGCCAAGAACTTGCAGTGTACCTGATAAATTGCCAGAGCTGCTAGAATGACTTAATTGTGCCATTACATTGATACTAGGGATGCTGAAAGAAGCAAATTCCTTAATGTTAAACGTGTTGGTAATATTCATACTGCCCCCTACATGCCAGGAATAATGCAATAAATATAAATGACTAGCTCTTACACCAAGATAGTTGGTTACTATCTATTCTTAGCATGCGGGACAGCTCTACTACAGGAAGCAAGAGAAACTCAAGCTAACTTACACTAACAGGAATAGTAAGAAGAGTGTTTTTTTTTTAATAAACCAAATATTGACACTGTAAATGTTACAGTGAATCAGGCAATATCATGCATATTATACATTGGAAGTAAGACAGATTAGCAATACAGTCTTTATACAATAGTTGGTATTATTTTTCTGTGTGTGCATCAGACCTCTTAACCAATATTTGGTAGGGGAACTGTGGGCTCCACTTAAAATGTAGCATTTGGATGTAATAGACACAGGCCGGGTATTAGCTGAAGTCACCTCAACCGGTGTCTATCCTTAGAGTACAAGGCCCTCAAAGTTGTCCTCTTTTTGGGTCTATCTGCTTAAGGGTCTATGCTATTGAGTGATCACTAGGTTGCTAATCCTTCTGCCCTACTTCGTGGATACTCTGGCAACTCAACTGACTACAGTAAGCTTAGCTTTCAGTCCTAGAGTGAGTTATTATAGAAGCTTTCTCCCATGTACCAGGTCCTACCTTACAGGATATTCTTCTGCTTAGGTTTCCTCAGGCTCCTAGTAAAGCAGTGTTCACACGCATTTCCAGGCCTTCCCTCAGCAATGTAGCCTGGTGCACAGCCCTCTTGGGAGACTGCCCTCCTCTAGATCCAGTGGAACAAAAACGAGGTTCCAGCACACAGAGGCAAATGCCCTGGTTGCATTTGCCTCTGTGTGTCAGCACCTCGTTTTTTGTTCCTCAGACTCCTAGCACCATCCACCCACCTACAGCAAGTTTTATGACTTGTTTTTACAGTAAATGGGCATACTCTACAGCTCTCTGTGCCCCCTCAAAGTCCCTAAAGGCTATTAGGGTTATCCAAGTGGAGGGCTATGGGTTACTTCTAAGGAATTTTATGGGCCCCAGCTTGACCAGGGTGCCTTTCTACAACATCATTTTATGATAATTAAGAGTGAGAATATGTAGTCCTCTGCATGGAAAAAAATCCCAACTGTCGTAGGTGCTTCTCTTGTCTGCAGTTTAGTGAGGAAGCACAGCAAAGGAAAGCTGGGGACATTGTTTAATAGCTCCAGCTGGCTCATTGTGACCTTGATTCATTTAATCTTATTTGACCTTCAGAGGGCATTGTGACAACCAAGTCACAATGAGCTGCTGTTTACCTCTCAGGCACAGAAAGGCTGGTTCTGTGGTTTATTGAACTGGTACTTGAGTTTAAACTGGTGTTTTATGGAAGAAAACTTGATCTTTTTATCCCATTTAAATTTGCTAGACTGCAGCTTTTGGTATTTGCATTGGTCTCTATCCTGTTTATTTGACTGTATTTTACTGCTGAAGAGCTACACCTTCTAGGTACATTGCCTGAAGTAAATGGGACAGAAATCTACAGATGGCAAAAGCTTATTATATCTTTTGTATTTTTATATGCAAGGCAAAGTAACATCTGTGCTAGGCAGCAGTGCAAAACATAATACCTCTCTAGGGCTACACTTACGTGCATCTTATTAGCAGACTCATTATTTTTTCATAATGCAGTAGTGGACACAGCAATTTCATGGTATCTGTTAATGCTGTCAGCTAATCAAATCTGAATATTAGTATAATAAATATATACAACTTTTATATGCATTACTTATAAATAGAGGTCAGTCTTGTTTCTTAAGGTAGCCTTCCACAAAGAAATGATACAATGCTGTAATGAAAAGTATAAATTGTTATCATTCTGCATGGATAGAAAATTAACTTTAAATCACAATTTATTAAATTGCATGTACATTTGTTCTTGCATTGTTGTGCATTAAATGGTTACTGCCACTGATATAAACATACTCACAAATTATAGTGGAATCTTAATGAACCTTCTTCATTAATAGGTTTCTGTAGTTAGTTTTTAAGCTATAAATCCATCAGGCATTTTTTTATAATAGCGATTATCCCGTAATAAAAATTTTGATAAATTACAGAAATACTTTCAAGTAGTAGAAGTTTTGAATAGTAAGTCGGAATGATCCAATTAAAGTGCTCTATTGGTTTACTTGTCAAATTTTATTACTTAAAGTTATTCTGTAGATGAACTTTATAGGACTTGTCACATATATTGTAACATAATTCTTATTTAGCTTCTACAGTATGTGGCTGACATTGTCTCCAAATTCTACATTATTTTAGAAAAGCAAAAATGCAAGTGTATAGACAGGTCGGCATGAAAAGTTTGAAGTGTTCACTGGAGTTCATTTGGAGGGGCTGAATTTGGAGGACTTTTCAAATAAAATCAAATGAGCTTTATTGGCAGGACCAAATATATATAGCATTGTCAAAGCAAGTAGGGGTTAGGAGGTCAGTTTATGGGAATAGGCTAAAATCCTGTCTCTCTCAGTCTATGACAGTCTTTTAGATATTGTGCAGCTATTGTTACAGTCAGTGCCTCCTCTCCCAGTAGATTGTGAAGTTACCTCTCTTATTCTATAGAAGTTTGGGATGTAATGGGAGAATTTTTGGAAGTAGGTGCTGAGTATTTGGGACTAGTGATGGGCGAACTTATTCTCCCGCCATGGATTCGCAGCGAATTTCTGCATTTCGCCACCTGCAAATTTTTTTTGCTAAAACCGCTGTAAAAATTCACCACAGAGAAAATTCGCTGTGACAAAAAAGTTGGACAAGTAAAAATGTACATGTGTTAAAATAATTTTGACATTGTTGACTTTAATGCATTTGGACAAAAAAGTTGTGCGTGTAAAATATGTCACATGCGTAAAATTGACTTCAATGCGTTTTGCAAATTCTTTGCCGTTTCGCAAATTTTTTTTGGAGTTTTGCAAGTTTTTCAGTGAAGAGAAATGGGACGGATTCATCCATCACTATTTGGGACACTTCAGCAGGAAGTGAGCCTTATTTTCCACTGCCTCCTGGTCACACCACTGGCACAGTCTGCTCTTCCTGGGCCTGTAGGTCTGTCTGTGCTCTCCCAATTCAAACTCCAAGCTGTGTTCAATCAGTCGGTAGTGGCACAAGGTAGCCTTTCCAGGTATGGGGCCAGTCTGTATTCCCTCCCCAGTGATTTTTCAACCCAACTTAACTATGTAACTATTGAAATGAAGCAAAGAGATCAAACAGTTTTTTTTAGTTTCTTGCTTCAGTTAGCTCAAAACAAATGCTCTGAAAAGCTACAAATGTATCGTTATTGCTACTTTTAATTAGTCATCTTTCTATTCAGACCCTCTCCTATTCATATTTCAGTCTCTTATTCAAATTAAGCAAACAAGCAGTCAGCACTATGATGTCGTTCTATATGAGGGTGGTACACGTTCTTCAGTGGTCACTTTCCACTGATATCACAAATGGGAACGTTTGGAACAGCACCACACAATGTTGTTCTTGTTAAAAAGCCTTTATTAGAGCCTTAGGGCATCACAGCAATGTTTCAGGCTGTGCGGCCTTTTGTCAAGCTTGACAGATGAATAGTTAAAGGCCTGGGTGACATGGGTCACTATTTATGGTTTTAATTCTTTTCTTGAATCTGGAAGTGTCTAGATCAGATAGCGATTGAAATTTAGAGGTGATGGGTAATTCAGCAGCTCTCTTATATAGAGTACATTTTTCCTGTTGTGTGATACTGCCTTGGCACACAGACATGTTGCCAGTTACACTGCTTTTGATGTAGCTGTATAAAAGATAGTTAATACCATCTCAAGAACTCCAAAAAACGTAATTCTTACAAGGAAATGAAAGTGGTGTTGGGCTTTTAGGGTTATGGCCTTAGTGTTGTCTGTCTGTCTCTGAGAATGAGATATGTAGACTTAGGAACTCAATGATGTTCACTTGCCCAATTTTGTCACCTTCTGTTGATTTGATTCAATACAAAGTAGCAGATGAACGTAAGAACAAATACTGTACATCAGCATTGTCATGTTATGGTATTTAATATAGCCTTAACATTATTTATTTTATCATAGATTTTGATTCCTAACTTTTTATTTAAAAATGCCCTTGTCAAAATGAGCCTTCATTTTTTTTAAATATGTTGAATGAATGAGTGTTCTATTCACATTTCCATTTATGTGCACCTTTTGGCTTAAAATTCTCATTAGGCAAATCATTCTATTCTCCATATCCAATCACCTTCATCAAAGTGATTAGGTAGGGTCAGCTTTCATTCCTAATGGTGTAGCATCTATACTTTGCATGCTTAAACTGCAAAACAACTTGCTGTACTTGAATTGAGTACAAGTTATTGAACTGTTGACAGAGTTCCTGTAGCTATCAATGCCACATTGAAAAATAATTTCTAAAAACCTCAGGCACATCTTTTCTGTTGTGGCTTTTAGTTAGAGCAAATTCCACCCTTCGTACCTTGTCACTATGAAAACTGACAACATTTCACCAGTACTTGTTTCAGTTGGCAGCAAGAGAAAACAAACATGTTTTATTCCAAATTCATACACATCTAAAAGGTTCACATTTATCGAAATTCAATGTAATGCATCCAAATAACAACTTTGATGACCCTGAATGGAAGACCATAAACAAAAAATATATGGCACTCCACCTTCTTTATATTACTACTGTATCTCCATCTAAAACACTGAAATGTGTGACCACAATCTATGACATTAGGCTTTTTTTATATTCAGTGCCCAACTTTTCCTTCTTTTCTAAAACTAAGAGTCTCAGTTTGAGTATCCAAACTAGTAGCTACTGGAGCTATTTTAAAGCTTTTGTGGCCTTAAAATGCTGTCTAACCAGACATAGGCAAGCAGTTATTTTCTGCTTGATGATTTTCAGTGACCCCTAAGCTGAGCTTCTCATCAACTGCTCAAAGCACAGTGAGCATGTGCTTGTCACAGATACTCCTAACAATCCAAGATGGGAAACTCCAATGACAACTTTGTAGTCCAGAATCATTACTACTGTAGAAATGCTGAACTTTCAGGATCGCTTGATAAGTTCAGTATATAAAATATGGCATTTCTAGCCATATTCATTTTTAGGGTTTATTACTAAATTCATTAGTGGACCATAATCTGATCATTCTTGCTTATGATACAACTCTACAGTATGTTTTATCAAATTCTCAATCATGTGGTTTCAGAGGTCACCTGGGACACAATGTAGTTGAACATAGAAAAGTGACAATTGACTTCTTTTTAAGGTTTCCCTGGTTTAAGATGAGAAGCAATTTCACATGTTTCTGCATGATTTTGTTTAAAACGCAAATATAATAGATTGCTTGCTTAAAAAGAAAAAATATTAATAGAAGGTATTAGTAAGGTAACTACTATGAATAAAGCAAAGCTAGCATATCAGAGGTAGTTTAATAAGGATGAAAATCAAATTAATTGTAGTGGCAACGAGGTCAGTATATAAGTCACAGGTAACTGAGCCACCCAGTGTAGTCCTCTGATGTGGAGATTTCTGGTGAGGGGGTCCATCTGGATCTCACAGGCAGCAGTTCACACAGACTCATATATCACTCCTCCAAATACTCCTGCCAGGACACGTTCTACAAAGATTTTGATTTTTCTCCCTGCTCCTTTGTGGCTTCCTGATGAAACTGAGCATAGCGTTGTTTAAACGTGACCTTAGATGGTAAACTAAACTAGGACAGGGACTGATGTGATTGATCAATAATCTCTTTAATGTCACTCCTGTTCACACTGGCACTAGATAATAGAAGGGATTAATAAGGTAACTAGTATGAATAAAACAAAGTTTGCAAATCAGAGGTAGTTTAATAAGGAGGAAAATCTAATTAATTAAGTGCCAACAGGGTCAGTATATAGGTCACAGGTACCTGAGCCACCCAGTGTAGTCCTTTTGATGTGGAGAACTCTGGTGACAGGGTCCATCTGGATCTCACATCAGCAGTTCACACAGAACCATATATCACTCAGATTCTGCTTCATACTAAAGTTAATAATGAAAGAAAATATTTTAAAACTGTGGTTTAATTACCCAGCATATATCCTGCCAGAGTATACATGCAAATCTGCAGTGGTCCACCTCCTTTTTTTGTGTTCTAAAATGTGAACATGCGCAGCACAGTGGAGCAGTTTCATGTTTGATTCTTGCCAGGACTTTCTACTTTCTATTTTTTTGTTCTCCCTGTGTCTTTGTGGCTTTATTGCCTCCTGTTGAAAGGACCATAGTGTTGTTTAAACATAAACTTAGATTGTAAATTCCACTAGGGCAGGGACTGATGTGATTGATCATTAATCTCTTTAACGCCACTTCTGTTCACAATGGTGTTAAAGCCTCTGGCTATTTTAATCCGCAACTCCCCTAGCATAAAAGATCTGCACTTATGGAATGTATATCTCTGTACGCGGATGATGTCCTCTTACACTTAAATTACATATTCAGGGCTCTCAGATAACTGGGAAAACTCCAGCATTTTCCCCCAACACTTCCCCCACCCCACTTGCTTGGGTTCAGTCCTTTAAATACCTAGGGATCTTGATAGACAAAAACAAAGAAAAATATGTAGATCTAAACCTTGTGCCCATAATAAACACTATGCCAAGGAAACTGAAAACAGGGGGAACACTTCTGCTGACAATCTAGGGCAGGATTAACCTTCTAAATATCTGTATGTATTACACAACTCTCTAATCAACATTCCCAAAGCCACATTTACACAAATTGAGCAGATTCAAGCTTCATTCATCTGGAGTAAGAAATTCCCCTAGGGCCAAGTTGAAGGCCTCTGTTGAAAAAGGGGTATTCGGGCTCCCAGACCTATACTTCTACTTCATAGCCTCACAATTGTACTATATTGCTTGGTAGTTCTCACCAGACATTCAGTTCTGGAAACCACACCAAGCATGGGATGTAGCATTACAGATAGGGTGGCACCAGAACCCCTTGCTTATCACTGACTTAAAGGAAAACTATACCCCCCAAACAATGTAGGTCTCTATTAAAAGATACTGAGTAAAACAGCTCATGTGTAAAACCCTGCTTCATGTAAATGAACCATTAACATAATAATATACTCTTTTAGTAGTATGTGCCATTGGGTAATCATAAATAGAAAATTGCCATTTTAAAAAATAAGGGCCGCCCCCCTGAGATCGTAAGATTCACTGTGCATACATACAAACCACATGTAAGGTCACATGAGCCAATTAACAGACAGAGTTCTGCCTTTTGCTTCCTCACTTCTTCCTGTTACAGTTAGTGTTGTAGTATTTCTGGTCAGGTGATCTCTGAGGCAGCACAGATAGAGTCACGAAATGGTGGGTCAAGGCAAGAGATGTAAAAGGGCAATATTTATGTAAATATATATTCCAGTTTGGTAAGATTCTTTAATATGTCATTCAATTTGATATAAACTATCTGTTGCTTAAGTATTCATTTTGGGGGTATAGTTTTCCTTTAACTCTATGGGGTAATTTCTATCTGCCCAACTTCTGTCAGCTTATAGCATTTATGAGGTTGCCCGGGGTGGGAATAAAAACATTAAAGGATGTTGCTCTGGGTGACTGGCTTATTAGCTGAGAACAGCTACAAAGAAATGATCCAGCTGTACAAATCAACCATCTGGTTTATATGCAACTAAAGCATGCTTTTATATTGCTATTCACATTATCCCAAGTAACTTTAACTCAATGGGCCTTTGTTGAGACCCTACATAACCCAACCCCTAAAAAGAAGGCTACAAAACTATATGTGAACTTGTCTGCAACCCTCTCCTTTCTCCACATCATATTTGGGTTTGCACTCATACCAACCCTTACCACGGAGGAGGTTATGCAGAAAGCCTATCAATTTCTGATTGCAGCCAGAGACAGGTTGATACAGTTCAAAACACTGCACCCAACTGGGTCGCATGGGTGACGCTGCAAAGTCCAGTTGTTCTAAATGCCGCAAACTACCACCATATGCTGTGGACTTATTATTATTATTATTAGGACAAAGTAATGTCATATATACAGGACAAAACTACATTTCTGAACATGAATCTATTGGTCTGTGAGGTATTATAGATAAGCTTGTCCTGCAAAATGCAAAAAGGAACCTTTGGCGATCCCTGTTGTTTTATTTGAGAAAGGTAATCCTTATAAAGTGGCTCGATGTGCATCCCCCCTCCATCAAATACTGGATAGGAATCATCCGACAGAATCAGCCATTGACACAACTAACCTATCTGGGCAGTGGTTGCCCCGATAAATAGGATAAATTGGAACTCTGCCACTTTTAAACAAAACAAAATTTGTGCACAAGGAGGAGGTGTATGGTTTTTCCTGACTGCATGTCTTATGTAACATTATCTTGACAGTTGATAACGCAAGCCTAAGATGACCATGTATTAAATGCTACTACTGATAATGGTGTGCTAATGTACCTAATAAACCCTTCACTAACCTTATTCTCCCAGTTAAAATGATAAATAAAAACTGATAAAAAAAAAAGACAACAAAACAAGTGAGCAGACATTTTTCAGAATGTCAGAAGCTTCAGGGATAAAATACTCATTAAAGTGTGATTTTTTTTAATTCCTTGTATTAGTTTTGCCACTTGTCTTCGTTGCGTCAAATGTTGTTACATGGACTGAATTTCCTGATATGATTAAAATTTGGAAACCACTAAAAATGTGAATAATAACTTCTATATAGTAAAGTACAGCACACATTTTTTTGGTGTTGATAGAACACCTAATAACTTTTGAGATAGTAGAGTTATGTGGAAGGGGATGTGTGGCCCTAAAGCTGGCACTTAAGACATTTTAGCATCATTAGGACTCTAACACCCGTGGTGCTTGCCTGCCCCACAGTGAGCTTCTTAATTTGAACGGTGGCAGCCCAATGCTACAGCATTATAAAGCAATTTGCGACAAACAAAAAATATTTCTGAATACACATATATTAAGTGCTTTACAATGTATCTGTTATCGTTAGACCCTTAGGGCATAAATGTGTGTTAAACTGCAATCATGGATCATAACCACATACCTACTCTGCTTACTGAAACAAATTAATATCAATTAACATGCATGACCTAGTCACAACCTAACATAAGTCACCAAATGTATATGAAGAGAGCATGAATGTCCTTAATTTACATTCAAAGAAAACTAATTTGTCTTATTAAGCCATTTTGCATTAATGAGCGCCCTACCTCTACTGTAAATTGAAACAAAACTGCAGAATGGAATGATTCTCTAAATGTGTATTTTATTCCGAAAGCTGAAGCTATAGAGTATATGGAAAATGAGTAGCTGAGGTCCCGCGTAGCATGAAGTATCCTTGCAATGCTATTTAAATTGTATTGTACTTACAATCATTACAGTATGTGTATGCATGGTGTAAATTAGTGGTATGTAGCAAAAATGGTTGAATTTATTTTGTAAATCCTACTAGAAAGGTGTGGTGCATTAAACTTGCATAATTCAGTATTTCTAAGGTAATCCCTGGGTATGACTATGGATTTTCCCTACTATATTTCTGTAATATAGCCAGGGTCATCTCACTTCCAAGAACACACATGAATGTAAGACTACAGAACAGCTAAATGTGTGGATGCAAAGGTAACATTTTATTATTTATCTCTTTGGGTCAGAGGCGTAAAAATTGACAGAGCTGGTCAAGTGGCTGCTGAACCCTGCGGGGGTCCTGAGCATTGCACATTTTCTATATTCAGTAGTAAACGTAATTGCATACAGCCACACCTTTCCTCCCTTCATAATGTGGTGCTCTGTGCCCATAGCTTACATAAATAAAATAAGGCCTATTATCATTTTGATCAGCCAATTTGTTGATTCCCGACATGTCACCTCCTGAAAGTTGGTTTAGTTTATATTTATAGTACCCGAATTTCAATGGGTTACCTCAAATAAAAGAGGATCACTGTAAAAAAAAAAAAAATAGAACTAAAGCTACAGTGCTGTGTTAGAAATGATGTAATCCTGTCCATTGTCTGTATGATTTATACCTGCTCAATTATTAGACATGGACAGCCCAAGCCCCAAGCAACTAATCAGATATTGTATTTCTGTAGTCTAAATTCACAAGTCAGAGCTAAAAGGTTTGGTATAAGATATCAATACATTCAAAATCATAATGTCTGCCCTAGCTTTGGTACAGCAAATGCACCTAAATCTACTGTGAACAAGCCATGCAGTATGTAGATGCATTTAGATTTTAAGTAGTAAGGTGGTAATGTTAATTCAATTTTCCCTATACTGTACAAGCCTTCCTGTGCAGTGCTGGAGGATGGGAGAACAGAGAGGAAGACCACCTCACTTCTTAAGGGCTTCTTGCACACAGAGTTTATTCATGCGTTTGACGTGTGTTTGAAATGCACATAAACACTAATTTACTCCATTATATTCTGCCTGGTTTAACTTGTGAGCATTTAGAGTTGTGATTTATTGCACTCATATTTCACCATGTTGCATTTTCTTGAACCTGACATGTTTAGAGGAAAATATCTTAGGGGTTGAATTTGTAATCCTCTGATATTGCACTCAGGTGCATTGGCTTCGCCGCACTTCGCACTAAAATCCGAATTTGCGCTCAGGGAGGCGAAAAGTTGCACTAGCGTTAATTCATCAAGCAAGTGAAGTTATGCTAGCGATGACTAATTTGCATATGGCGCCAAGTTAAAGTACAATGGACGTATATGTTGCAGCAAATACATTACACTACACAAGCCTGGGAAAGCTTCATAAAATAAAGTTATTTTGCCCTATACAGATGAAGCCACTTTGATTTGTGAGTTAAATGCATCATGACTCAGGGGTAATTGAAGAAACTGTGTTATCTAAAGTCATCTTAACTCATTTAATGCATTTAACCTTTTCATTAGCATACCAAAGCTCCATTGTTCACAATGGTGAATGCTTTAATTAGATGGGATGTTGTGACGCAGTTTTCTGTGTTAATTGAGATAAATGGGATATCTGTGTTTAGTTATTCTGTGTCAAACAGACAAACCAAAGTGGCTGCATCTGTACATGTGCCCACAGTATAGTTTAAGTGCCATATGTTAGGAAATGTAGGGGGGAAGGTGGGTACCCCCAAAAAAATTTACAATCTTTTTCAGCTTATCACCCTTAAAAAAGTAAAAGACGCCAGCGTTTTTTGGGACTTAGAAAAAATGTAAACTTTTTTTGAACCAAGCCCTATCTAATCTATTGCACTTCGCCTGGTCTGAGATGGCGAAGGCAAGTCTGGCGCAAGAGGTAACGTTCAGTAAAATGCACAAGTTAGTGAATTAGTGTAGTTACCTCCCTTCGCCATAACGCAACTTCGTCTGACGTAAGGGTGGGAAGTAGCGCTAGAGTAGGTCCAGCTAGCTTTGTGCTTTCGTGAATTTACCCCAATATGTTTTTTACAAGTTTGGTGCATTTCTAAATGCAATAAAAAGTCCTTATATCCACACTCATGTACCTTCCACATATAAAGGCTGCATAGAATTGTAATCAGATAAAAACTTCATTGCTACATGAATTGCTGTGCAGTCTGCACATTCCTCTCTTTGAAATATATAATGTATCTTAGAGCATAAATTGATTGATTTTCATTTTATTCCACCTTGTTGTACCCACAAGCGCTCAGATCTGATTTTTAGGGCATTAGCTCTGTTTTTATGTTTTTTACCCACTTTTAAAATAAGATCAAGAAATGAATGCTGAGCACGCAAACACATTTAAAACATTGATATCAACACAATGTATGCATTTTGATGTGTTTCCAGATACAGGTATAGGATCTGTTATCCAGAAACCCGTTATCCATAAAGCTCTGAATTATGGGAGGGCCATCTGCCAAAAATTCCCCTTTAATCAAATAATTCAAAAATGTAAAAATTATTTCCTTTTTCTCTGTAATTATAAAACAGTACCTTGTACTTGATTTTAACTGAGATATAATTAATTCTAAAAGAACCCTATTGGGTTTAATTAATGTTTAAATGATTTTCTAGTAGACTAAAGATATGGAGATCCATAAAATGGAAAGACCCCTTATTTGGAGAACCCCAGGCCCCAAGCATTTTGGATAACAGGTTACATACCTGTAAATGTAAATGCCATTTTGTAAGAGCCCTAATTCTACCTGCTAGTTGGTCATTTCTCATGTGCTAATTATAAGTCTTAAGAGGTCAGATGGCAGCTGCAGATTTATGCATTAAAAAGTCCATACCACTGGCAGGGTAAGAGGTAAAACTATACAAACAGAGAAAGTTACTTTGTTCTTTAACTGAAATTTCAAAAGGAATAGTCTGGATCAATGTTTTTCTAATCATAGGAGTTTGCTACACTAACAAGGGCAATTTAATTGTATATGTGGTACACGCTCCACATGCCCCTCTGTTTGTACATAATGTCGATAAAATCTTTTTGGCTATTCATGCTAACCCCCTCCCCTCCAGTTTTATATATATATATATATATATATTACCCAATCAACCTTGAATAAGAAGGCATGATTTAATGTAGTGGGAATTACATCTAGGGCTTGTTTCATCTTGAATTCAAATTCTAGCACCGCTACAATGTGACCTTTAATAAATAAAGTCCTGAAACCCAACCATTAAATATTCCCTTATGCTCATTATTAAGTTGTGAAGACCACATTGGAATGTAAGGGCTTGGAGCAATCAGCCTGTGTTGTTTTCCTGAAATGTTTGTTTGTGAGAGGAAGGCATGTTTCCCAGCATTTCTAAGCCAGTTCTATGACAGTTGCCCTCCCTAATGAGATTCATTCACATGGTGTAAATTCATCTATTGAGATGAGTGTCATTTATTTTTTCTTATTTAATTCATTTGCAAAAACCATCTTCAACATTTGGCCTGTTGGTAAAGTAGATAAAGGTTTCTATATCTTAGTATCTACAACAAATAAGTTATATTTCCAGCACCTTCACTACTCTTGTTTACAGTAGCAAAAAACTGTAGGATTGTAGCCCTGATGACAAAGGATTAGTGAAAATCTCTGCTCCTGTATCTCAGCTCAGAGGGGGATTTGCTGCATACCTGAATGTAATGCTCTGAGTCAGATGAAGGCAGTTTGTAACCCTTTCCATGATACCCAGAGTCTGACTTTGAGGGATCTGTAATTTTATTCCAACCACCTCTGTCTATTTCTTATCTGCAATGGAAAGACATGTCTGTATATCAAGATGCACATCTCCAAATGCTCCTAGTTTAAGACAAATTTTGTAGACCCAGGGATTGTGAAGGGTCTTGGATGCAGGGATTGGGCTGTGCCTAACCAACTGTGGTCTCTGTAAATGAAGGGTTTAACCTTAAGCGCCTTCAATTTAAATAAGAATTTTGAAGAAATAAAAATATATTTAGGTTTTCTATTATCATTTTTCTGGCATGTTGTATTTTTGCTTGGAGAAGAATAAATTCTTGTAAAGATTAAGTCTGCTTAGAGGTTATTTTACATTTCCCTGTATATGTGATGGAAGGGACCAAAATCCCCATATTTACACAGAGCTGTAAAACACCTGTTATAACAACTGTTATTTCGGGGGGTTATTTACAAATGCTTGCATTGTTTTCTGTGATTCATATTTCATTGAGGTATTTTGGAATTTGGATAATGGCTTTAAAAACACAAATTCTATATTAATTTAGCAGAAAATAAGTAAAAACTTAAATGTAAAACTTTGGCATCTGCAAGTTCATGAGGTCACGTAGAAGTCAGTGGTATCTACCCTAGTCAAAATATAAACAATTTATTTCTTTCAAGTTATTCAAAACCAACTAAAAATGATGAGTAGAATACAAATTTGAGGTATTCAAGTGTTTCACCGCAATTTTATTCAATCATGTTTTTTATATTCAGATTATTTAAGCAAACATTGAAGCTTTTTTTAAATGGTGAGTTTATTTAAAGAAAACACCTCTACATTTACACAAATCCAAGTTTTGAAACTCAGACCTCCCAGAGGTGGCCAACTGAGGTGGCCAAAGAATTACTTGATTGGATGGGTCTCTGTTAATGATGGAGTGAATAAATTTGGCAGGTGCAAATTTGCGGCAAATCTCTGCATTTCGCCACGGGCGAATAAATTCATGAAACTGTGGTGAAAAATCCGCCACGTCCAAAAATTTGCCCATGCTTCAGAATTGTTGTATGCATAAAAAATGTGCGTCAAAATTATTCAGACACCCATTGACTTTAATCCATTTGGACAAAATAGGCGCGTGCTAATTTTTCTGTAGCATTGTCCCTTCCTATGTTTGTGGGGGAACCAAGGGGACATATAATATGCTGTCAAAATGTATGTTGTTTTTATGTTTCAGTCATTGAAACCATGGATTTAAAAAGGAGATATGCAAATGAAATGCCAATGTATTGCCAAGTCACATGGATATAAATCAAGACTGCAGCATAACAATAAAATTGCTAGCTGCTTTATTGAGCACAAATACTCTTTGAAAGCCCATATTAAAAAAGTGTTGTGATTGGTGTGAGGTCAGATGCTTTAATAACAGACAGTAAATATCCAAGCACATCATTTTGGCTGCTGGAATAATTGTTCTTCCCATAAAGGCCTGCAATAGAGAAATTAAGCTGGTGTCAAACAGGCAATTCATCCTTTACTTGTCATATGCCTAATTATATGTTTGTTACATCATTGAATTTTGCAGTGAGTTTGTGTGCAGCAAAGTGGCAGAAGTTATGTCAATCAAAACTCTGTGCAAATTATGTAGTGCTATGTAAGATTACAAAATAAAAGATATTATTTTTGCTATTGGTCTTTTGTGTATAGATATTATGTAAGAGGATTACTGAGTCACAAAAGGAAGGTAGATCCCCCCCTGATTTCTTTATAGAGCAGCACACATGACTGTGAATTTGAGGGTCTGCTCAGGTGTGAGGTCTGATCAGCCTGACTTGTAGTTAAAAGGTGAGATGGGTGTGCCTGCTGCTTATTTCGAATGCTGGAACTACACAATGCGTCTTCTTGAGATCCGACACGCTGAGAGGAAGTAAGCGCGAGGAGACAGAAGCAGCGAATATAAGGTAAGTAATAGAAATGTTGGACCTGGTCTCTGCATGCATCCGACACGACTGTCGGATGAAGACGCAACATGCAGCGTTCGCGTCGGACAGTTGTGTTGTGTCGGATGCACGCAGCAACAAAAACCCGACATTTCCATTACTCACCTGATATTCGCTGCATCCGTTTAATCTCAGCGTGTCTCAGAAGATGCATCATGTAGTTCCAACCTAAGACAAAGGCGAGAAACTGGAGCTGTTCTGGGGAACGGAGAAAACATTGCAAGGAACAATGAGTTAGAGTAAAAGCTCTGTTTTTGTTGGACAAATAATTGCTTCTTAATTTGTTTCTAAAAGTCACTGGTATGCAGTACAGTTATGGGACTTGTTATCCAGAATGCTCGGGACCTGAGGTTTTCCGGATAAGGCTTAACGTACTTTTACTCTACTAAAAAAATCATTTAAACAGTAATTCAGCTCAACAGGATTGTTTTGCATCCATTAAGGTTTAGTTATATCTAAGTTGGGATCAAGTACAAGGTACTGTTTTATTATTACAGAGAAAAAGGAAATATTTTTTATTTAAATTTGAATTGTTTGTTTAAATAGACTCTATTGGATATGGCCTTCCCACTTTCTGGATAATGGATCTTATACCTTTATAAGCTGCTGTTGAGAGACCACAGGGCAGAACCAAAGCCACTGTGAGTGTAATTCTCATTTGGTTGTAATGAATTTGCCCCAATTGTGATTTGGGCTTACAATTATAGAAAATATCAAATGTTCCTTGGGCAGAAGTTCTTCCAACCAAGAGAGCTGATAGGGGCTTTTATGCAGAAATAAATGACCTACAGTTACAAATGTAATGTAAGGCAGTAGTTTATTTGGTAACTACTGTATTTGTAATGTAGCCTACTAACAAATGATGAAGGGATGTTATATACTGTACAAGGAAAGCTACAACTATAACTATGTGCCAATGTTTACAGTGATACAGATCTTTATGAAAGTATCTATGCCCTGTCATGGAAAACTTTGTTGCAAAAAGCCAATACTTTAATGGGAATTGTGTAAGAAGGCTGGATCATCTGCACATATGTCTGAAGCCGGCCGCCTGTGAAGAAGCGTGCGAGGTTGACCCGAACCTGCCTGATCCGCGGGCATGGGGTCGGCCCACACATCACTAACATGGGACATAATTGTTAAGTGAGTTTGCGATTGATTATCAGCATTCAGGTCAAATTCAAAAGCAACAGTTATGACCCATGTGCCCCCCCTGAAGTCACTGATTGGTTAATGCTTGGTAACCAGTCAGTGGAAACCAAGAGAGCTGAAAAGTAGGAAGTAGTGTTTTGGCTATTATGTTACACATCCAATCGCTCCAGCCTTTATTAGAAACATTTTTATTTTGCACAGCGCATCTATTTACCCAGTTTTTATTTTTATACTGAACAATTCATTTAAGCCCTGAGAGTGCAAATTCCTTCTATCCTCTCTCTCTCCCCAATGAGATAAAAAAAAAACATTCTAAGTTAAAAAGCACAAAAGTGTAAAATTCTAAGCCTGGTTCTGTTATCCTGGTTGGTGAGATTTGTGCATTTGACCACAACCCTCTGTTGAAGAAACCACCTGCTACTTCCCAAGTTTTAGGCACAATATCTGAAGAAATGCCGCATCAGCAGTGAAGTAGATATTACATGATTGTGTTCTTCTTTAAATCTATTATATATCCATTGTAACATTTCAGGATTCTTGTGTTCCAGTGAGGTTCACTCAAACTCATCTTGCAGGGTATTGGTTGAACAGCGCACTCCAGGGTCCTTTTCAAACAGAATCGCTCGTTTCCAGATTATAGTTTAAAACAAATTTCCTTTATTTAATTAAACATCTTGGTACACCATTTACATAGCGCCATGAGGTCTGACGCGTTTCGTGTCACTGCACTTCATCAGAGTGACATCAGGTCTCTGATGAAGTGCAGTGACACGAAACGCGTCAGACCTCATGACGCTATGTAAATGGTGTACCGAGATGTTTAATTAAATAAAGGAAATTTGTTTTAAACTATAATCTGGAAACGAGTGATTCTGTTTGAAAAGGACCCTGGAGTGCGCTGTCCAACCAATACCCTGCAAGTTGTGGATACGTTTTCCTTGGTGACGGACTCAGGGCGGCAGCACCTGGGTCACAGCACATCCTGGGTAAGATTATTTGTTGAACTTGATGTGAGGGGAGTTTCTACCGCTCCAAACTTACTAGCGTGAGGTCCGGGGCATGGGGCACCCGGGCCACAAACTTTGAACGGTGAGCGAGTGTTAAAACTAGAATATGTATATACCAGGAATTGTTGGCCATAAATTGTGAACTGGGAGTTTTCCTATTTCAGCGCCAGGATTTGTGTTTGTCCAAGTTTGTTCACTCAAGCTCATGCTGTATATGCAACAAAACCAATTATTTCCGCCATATTTGCAATTATTCCTTGAAGGAAAACTCTCCATCTAGTCCTTAATTCACTGATTCAGTCTAGCAGGGATGTGAACTTGATGTCTTAATACATGTCAGCTTTCTCTGCGTCAGAAGATGCTGACACCAAAGCACTGTGCAGCAGTGTAAACTCTCATTTAAAACCCTTCAAGCTTTTATCCTGAAGGCTTCTTGTCATAAATCTTCTCATTGTTACATGAATTGTCTTTGATGTTAGCTCAAAACACACAGAGGTGTGAAAGCTAAGAGGTTCACTTTATGGAGACATACTATGGAGAGGAGTTTGGTTTTAGAAATAACATAAATGGAGTTGTTTATTAAATTGAAGTCTTGCCTTCCATGAACATGTAAAAAAAGAGATATAGAGAGAGAGAGAGAGAGAGAGAGAGAGAGAGAGAGAGAGAGACATATATATATATATATATATATATACACATTGTATATAGTTTGGTTTAGCTTCACAGTTACACTAAAAACTGACGGTGACTCAGAGAACCTCTTATTTATATAAAATCCATTGGGTTTATTTAATGTTTCTATAATTCATTTAAGGTATGGAGATTGAAATTATGAAACAGACCCCTTATCCGGAAAACCCCAGGTCCTAAGCATTCTAGATAACAGGCCCCATACCTGTATCACTGTGCAAGATATAAGGTAGAACAGGTTAAGGTTCAGAGCTTTACACTTAAACCAAATGTTCTAGAGCTGGATGCCAAACAGCAAGTACTAATGGATTATGAAACAAAATATTGCTGTGCAGTAATTTTTTTCATGCAAATGAATAAATACAAGTATGAAATGGAGTTCTAATCTGCTGTTCATTGCCACTGTCACTGATTCAGCTCTATTGAAAACAGTAAATAGAGAAACTGCCACTTTGCCATCGGCAGATGCTACTTTATACTCTTTTATTTACTAACACTTAATTTTGAGCTATACTTACTATGTTTCTGAGTATCACCCTATTGCCAAAAAGTCACATGTGGGTGATATTTATAAACACTGGGCAAATTTGTTCATTTGTTACTGGGCAGTAACCGATGGCAACCAATAAACCAATTCCATGTAACTATTCGGAAGAGCTGTGAAGATGTGGAATTCTTTCCCTGAATCAGTCGTACAGACTGATACATTAGATAGCTTTAAGAAGGGGTTAGATGGCTTTTTAGCAAGTGAGGGAATACAGGGTTATGGTATATACAGTAGCTCAAAGTACAAGTTGATCCAGGGACTGGTCCGATTGACCTCTTGGAGTCAGGAAGGATTTTTTTCCCCTCTGTGGCAAATTTGTGAGGAGTCAAATTGCCTTCCTCTGGATCAATTGACAGTTAGACGGTTTATATATTAAACCCTATATGTAATAAAAAGCACTGTTTGCACAGGAGCAGTAACCTATAGCAACCAATAAGATGTCTGCTTTTAAACAGTAAATGTTGTCCGCTGGCTGGTTGCTATGGGTTACTGCACCTGGGCAAACTCAGTGTCTTATATTACATAACCCCAATAGACTTAAAAGGGTGAACTTCATGGGCGTGTCTTTTTATGTTACTATGTAATCAGATGTTTGCTTTCTGCAGCTGGCTGAAACAAAAGCTAATCACTGGTTGCTGTGGGTTACTACCCCAAATGCCAATTTGCCTAGTGTTTACAAATGGGCCCTGATACGTTTAACTTCTTACTGACTGGTGTTGAATAATGCACATTTATTTCAAATGTCCAAATTTCATGAATTGTTTACTTAGGTTTAGCTCCAAGCATACTGTACTACAGATAAATAAAAGACTGCATTGGAAAATATTCTTTTATCCTAATTAACATACTTAATCACAAGTCTCTGTAAATGTGTTTTTTCATGTGATGATCTATTTATTCACACAGTGGTAGTCATGGGCGAATTTGGGGCATTCGCTTGGCAAAAAATTTGTGAATTTCCTGCAAAAATTGGCAAAACGCCATCCATTTTATTTTTGAAGCTGGCGAATCGCGTGAATTCACCGCAAATTCACCCCATCACTACACAGTGGCATTGTTTGATAGAAAATCCTTTAACAAACCCAAAAGAACTTAACCTTTGCCAACAGAATTATGTTATTTTGGGTCATGGGCACTCTGCCTGACCAATTCTACAGCCACATAGAATTTGCATTCACTTAAATTACCTAATTATTTCATGCATGTTCAGATTATGTAATCTGACTTGAATAGTCAGAGAGTGTCCTAGTGAAGTCACCCCTAGAAATGGGTATAAAACAGAACTCCAGTAACTGGTTGATATAACCTATCATGTATGTGTGCCCTTGGTTTGTGTGCACCGTGAACCATACAATCCCAAGGGACATACCTTTTTACAGGTATGGGAGCTGTCATCCAGAATGCTCGGGACCTGGAGTTTTCCGGATAATGGATCTTTCCGTAATGTGGATTGTCATACCTTAAACCTACTAGAAAATCATGTGAACATTAAATCAACCCAATAGGCTGGGTTTGCTTCCAATAATGATTCAGTATATATTAGTTGGGATCAAGTACAAGCTACTATTTTATTATTACAGAGAAAAAGGAAATCCTTTTTAAAAATGTGGATTATTTGATTAAAATGGAGTCTATTGGGAGATGGCCTTTCTGTAATTGAGAGCTTTCTGAATAACTGGTTTCCAGATAACAAATCCCATACCTTTTCTTAAAATGTCAATTTTCTAATAAGGAATACCCAATGGCACATGCAACTAAAAAATTTTTTTATGAACATGGTTTATTTATGGTTTTACATATGGGCTATTTTATACAATATATTTTTATAGAGATCTACTTTGTTCCGGGGTCTAGTTTTTCTTTAATGAACTGGACTTTCACATCTCTACAGTCTTTCCCCAATATGCACTTAATAATAGCAACAATGCACCTTGTTCACTGAACACTATGTAGGGCTGATGATGGATTTAGAAATGCATTATATTGAAAAAGCTGTCAGTATAGAAGTTATCATTTATAAGCTTATATGACTCGGTTTACTTTTCTGTTAAATGATTTGCCTGACCATAGATGCTGTAGACTTGATGAACGTCTAAAGCCAAAAGAGTATGCCTGCAATGTAGAAATCACAGGCCATTTTACATATACTGGCCTAGAATATCTAATCCATGTATGGTGGCTCTATAATTTTGTAGTAGCTGAGGGCTAGAAGCCCTATGAATGGGTGAGATGAGATAACTGATATGACACTGGGAGAGAACTTGCAAGGAACCAGTAGACTGCATTATCTTTATTGTCATCTACATGTATCATATTATTGGAAGTACAAAGCTATCTATGCAGTTTATCTTGGGTACTATAGTATACTGTATATGTTTCTGGAATAGATCAGTGTGAGTGAGTAATTTGGATAATCATCAGATTAGCTGTTGAGTGAATTCCCCAAGAAAGAACTTTGAATTCATTTCAGTTTTGCTTGGTTCACAAATAGATTTTTGCTTAATTGTCCAAAGTCAGAATCTTGGAGAAAAATACACATACAGTACCTATATTTCTAGCATAAAGGTAAAACACTACTTGCATGAGACAGAGACAAGATTCTGGGGCATGGGAATGCAACAGTGAGTAATTTTACTGCCATCCAGGTAGACGTGATTAAACAGGCTTCAAAACAAACACCTGCGCTGCATTCTACATTAGTGTCAATAATTAAAGTATACCAGCAACTGTCATTAGTCTGTGTCTGCGGTGATTGAAAATGATTAGAAAACTAAGTGATGTGACTCCTCATATCCAACATGATGCAAGTCAACTAGGAATGTCCCCCAAATGTGTTTTATTATTTTGGGGACAAACACAAGAGTATGCTTTTTGGTGCCAAAATCTGCTACATGTGCCTGCACCTGGGCCAATGCAGTGGATTAGGGTGCAGATCAGGTAAGGGGCTGATTCCAGAGTAGGGGCTGATTCTCACCTGTGTTTTTCAGCAGGCCAAGTTTCAGCCCTCTTTGACATTATCCTTCGCTAAATGTTTTGCCAATTGTTTTATTTATTGAACTAAACAAAGTAAACATGGAAACTGAAGCTACTCCGTGTTTGGTTCTTGTAAAGTTATATTACTTGTGGACAGATAACCCCCCTGCATAATAGACTCCTCCTAACAAAGCAGTAACAGCAAAGGGGGAAGGGAAGGGGTGTATTTTGGTAATCAGATTGTCTGTTGGAAAATCTAGGTTGTAATACATGTATATATAACCTGTTACACATGTGTGCAGTACACTCACCTAATTGTAAGGGTCCTATTAAAAAATTAAGTACTAAAACATTAGATATAATGTAAGGGTAAGGTTTATATAAAACACAAAGACAATAGACAACTATTGATATACAAACACACTGCATGGTATAGCACAAACTGGCTAGCAAAGGTCTCTTAAATCATTTTAGTTGGTTGATTTAAACACAGATGAATGAAATGCAGCTTTATTCCAAGAATTGTTAAACAACCAGTTAGTGTTAGCTTCTCAAAAGTATCTATTCCTAGAAAATGAGAGGCTGCCCCAAGTTGATGCCATTCAATAAGTCTTTTTAAGTTATGGTGAAATGATTGCTCTTTTGCCAGCATATGATCAGTGGTGACTAACACACAGGGTTGCTTACAAGTATTGTAGTTGCTTTTGGTAGTTTCACTGGTGGCTGACTAGACCCTCCAGCATGAGGTGGACCTCTACACCTCTTCTCCTGCATTAGCTCAGCAGCAGTGCCGGGGAAGGTATGTCAGTTGCCCCAGGCAACCCAGCTTGCCGTTGCCAAGTTGGGTCCCCGCCACAGGTGTGCGCAATGGACTCATGTAAACGCGTAATCGTGCGTAACAGAGGACGCGCGAGCGTAACCGAAGACGCGCGTGCGTAATCATGCGTAACGAAAGACGCGCGTGCGTAATCGTGCGTAACAGAGGACACGCGTGCGTAATCGTGCGTAACAGAGGACGCGCGTGCAAGGTCGCGCGCAAAGCTCTTCGACTTCACAGAGCGCACCCAATTTTAAAGAAAAATAAAAATGTTGACAATCTTAAATTCTCATTAACTCAACGCAGACAAAAGAGCATTTTGTGTTTTAGGATTATTAGGCAGGTTACTTATTTAACTGAACAATCCTATCACAAAACCACTACACAGTGCTAACATAACATAGGCCATTAAATCCTAACCATAAATATTAATATATATATATATATATATATACACACACACAAATATAGGAATTACGTATTTTGCTGTATGGTTAGGGTATGAATTTTCTTGTTCTATAGCATAGCAATGCACTTGGTAATTCATTCAGTCTGATCTTTGGTCTGTGCAAGTGGAACCAGAGATTAACGCTAAATGCAGCAAAAAGGCAGAAGCATAAAATGCACTACAAGGCAAATACGATTTCAGAATTGGTATATACCTTAAGCCATTCATACAGTTACATGGTCTGTTCTATGTGTCGCATGCATTTGAATTTGCACAAATTTGCCCATAAGACATGTATCCCTAAAACCCAAGATTTCTTAACTGTATGAAGAGAGATGGATAGAAAATAATTTAAATAATGATATATTGCATCTTGAAGAGCTGTGCTAAAATTTCAGCAGCCCTTTATCAGGTTTTCATTATAATCTTCTTCTTCAAAGGGGAATGTTTGATGGAGTACAGTGCTGCATGGATTTTAGTACAACAATTTCCCTATTAATATAGTGTAATAAAAAGCTCTCATCCTGGTGGTCCAGTGGTGCGGCGGGGACGCCCACCATGCTGCTCCTTGTTTGCCACCATCTTGGGTTCTTAGGACGCCCGCGTCTCGTTTGTTATTTGGACACGGACGCATGGCGTAATGACGCAGGCGCGCGTTGGCACGAAAATTTATCCCTATATAAGACCCATTTGGGCTTTCAGACCTTGCCCGTTATAGGATCTTGTTCCTGGTGCTTCTGTGCTATTGAGCTTCTGATTAATCTGTGTTTTTGATTCCTGTTGTGACCCTTGCCTGGCTATTTGACTATCCTGACTTCTGAATCCTGACCCTTGCCTGATTACCGACTTCGATTCTGCTTAACCCCTCTGATTGACTTCCTGTTTTGACCCTTGCCTGCCTGACTACGTTTATTCTCTGACTGCCCCGACCCGGCCTGATCTGACTACTTCTCTGACTACTCTATTGCCTAATGCCTTGTACCACGACCTTCTGCCCAAAGACTTTGCTTACAGTTGTGCCCTTCTGCCTGTCTAGAACCCCTCGCTTAGACTTAGGGTGCCAACCGTTACATATATCTCCTAAAATAGTGCCCCAAAATCAACTCTCTTAAAGCTGCTAAGGTGTCTTCAACTATCCACAGTAGCTAATAACTGGGCAACTGACCCTGCTTGGCATTTTGTTAGTTGCCACTTGTTCTTTTAATTCTTTAAAATGGGTATCTGTGTATGAAATCTGTTCCAAGTTGTGGAAGTGCTTTCCATTACTAGTAAAAAGTGTTGGTCAAAAAGGCACACAAGAAATTCAGTTGGCACTGGAAAAGCTTACCCAACAGTGTTTAATGCAGTAGCTTGGGAACTTGCTAGCTAGGAGTCAGCAGTTTCCCAGTAAGTCACTGTCAGTGACACAACTGATTGTTAGGCCATACATTCTTATGTATGGAGGCAAAACATGACATATTCACATATCTTCTTGCCATAGTTATCACAGAGTGACTACTTTGTTTCATGTTTTCATTGGGTGGACCTATTTTTAGTTAATTGAGGTTTATTGAGTGGAGGTGGCTATACACAGCTATGTATATAACAGAATAGAGTCAGGGCTGGGTTTCTAAACTGGGTGCTCCTGGCCAGCGGCAACCAACAATCCCACCCACCCTACCCCAGCCCATGCATGCCCATGTGCTGTTTGATTAGTTCATCCTGCTATTGCTGACTGGTAGAATAGAAAGGCCTCTATTAGTTTGATACTATATAGAAATAACTGTCTTCCTAAGAAGGGTTTTTGGATTTCATTTCTATTTTTGAGATCCAACATCTCCTGGACTAGATTCAAGGTGGGGTTTTGAATTGCAATTGGCGCCATAAGGATTGAGCTTCCATGTGAACAACACTGTTTTTCCTGTGCTTATATAGCAACAAGCATTGTGAGCAGATGGTGTTCTTTTCATTTAATCTGTATTAATAAACAAATGACACTATGATGTTTTATTTTTGTCCTATGAGCCTGACAATATTGACTGTTTTGGGATACAGTGGAAACTTACTGCATTGAGAATATGGTGTTCTGTACCCACCTTGATCAGGCTATAAATTGTGCCTGCAGTGTTATTGATGAAGACTGACAGTATTTATTATAAAGCATGTGTACTATCCTTTTAGTGCTTTATTATGCACTGAGTCAGGCTTCTCTGCATCTCTTCTTTTAAGAGCTACTTGGACTACTGCATGTAAAGGGTTAAGTTTGGGAGAAGGGTAATTCTATTCTACTGTGATATTTTGGTTTAAATGTTTTAAGCTTATTCCAATGGTGTATGTGTGGACCCAGACAGGGTTAGCTTTGCATTGCCTTGTTTCTATATTATCCATACCATGCACTTCTACCTTTTCAATGCTATTGACAACAATATAGGGCTTGTTGGTACAGATTAGCCTAATACAGAATTTATGGTTACCAAAGATAGCCAAAGATTATAAGAATTTGGCTTATTCTTAGTACAGGTATGGGATCCGTTATCCAGAAACCCATTATCCAGAAAGCTCAGAATTCTGGAAAGCCATCTCCAGTAGACTCCCGTAGCAAAATCAGCCTATTGGGTTTATTTAATGTTTAAATGGTTTTCTAGTAGACTTAAGGTATGAAGATACAAATTACCGAAAGGTCAGTTATCCGAAAAACCCCAGGTCCCAAGCATTCTGGATAACTGGTCCCATACCTGTAGCACAAAACGTCTCTAGAGCTATTACTATGCCACTGTAATCTCTAGATTCCCAGTTACAGCTGGTTGTACAGATCTTTTTTTTCTTTTTGATTGTTAATAATCAGTATCTCCCAGCAAGAAATTATTAAACAGCCATTTCTGTGTGTAATAAATGCACAAGGAGGCTGATGACTGGCTTTTCAATGCAACCAAGCAAGTTAATATTAGAATGGACAATATCTTGGTTCTAGGTAAACTCATCAGTAAGGCGTCAGACATAGTCAAGCTATTTCATCATCATCGTGTATTTATATAGCACCGACAAGTTATGCAGTGCTTTATATAGCTATTTGAACCAGTGGACTTATATAGAGATCTGAAACTACAATAAAGACCTGTTTCTCTAGCTCCCCTGGATGCCTACTCCACCAAGTAAAATCTGGGAGATATGCACTGTACTGGGACCCTTGCCCTTATGACGCTATGCCCTCCCTGTTTGTGCCAATAGGCCTCTAGGATTACAGTGATGACCATTCCTTTTTATTAACTTCTTTGTTGTCCTAAAAATGTACCTTAAAGAGGACCCGTCACCCAAATAAGTTATTCAAAATCATATTTTATCATATTAGTCAAGCAAAAGGAACTTTAATTACACTGTATAAATTATCTGAATCTTGTTTCCTTCAGCCTGGGAATTCATAATTATAGAAAGCATCTCAGAATCTTGTTTGTGCATCAGAATGGGGGACCCCATGTCCATCCCCATGCACTGGCTACACAATTAAACGGTGAAGAGAATGGGAGAATGTGAGGAGAGCAGTGACATCTAGGAAGTGCTGAATGGAAAGTGAAAGTAATTGTCTGCCCAGTCTCTATGCCTAAGTTATAGAGGAGGAGCAGGCAATATTTGATTGACAGCTGAGATTTTTAAATCAGCCTACACCAGCTATGAATGATTTAATAAAAAATAGAAATTGGATTTCATGTTTAATTTGAAATTGACTTTTATTATGCAGCTTTTTGTGTCTGGGTGACAAGTCCACTTTAACTTTATTTTTAAATATAAAATAGCAAAATGTATTCATCAAACAGTCATCTAACTAAGTCAATTTGAACTTCAACTATATCGACATTGAGAGGACGTTTGGAGTCAAATGTTAGCCATCTAACATATCTCCCATAAGAAAAGCACGATCAGGCATGAGAACCAGAATGCTTGTTGGATTAAACCAGCTGCTTGAGAAATGTATTGAAATCAACAGGTGCCTTTTACAAAGCATCTAGAACAATTTGTATTTCTAGTCAGCTAAAACTGCAGGCGTAAATGATTTGTAAATGACCCACTGTGGCATTTGTTATTACATTCTTTACATTTTCCTCTTTCAGCATTTCAACAGGCATTGAGTTTTTGGAGTAATACCCAGCAACCTCAGGCAGTTTTATTATTGCTGCTGATTTATAAAACAGCCTTGTTTTTGACAGTACCATACGCTGGGAAAATATTAACAATGACAAAATTACATAGAGACTATGATTTGTGGATAGAGGGCATTGCCCTTTTATACCTTTTTCTCCTTATTTATGGGAATGCCCATAGTCCACAGTAGTATCAGGATTTATAATGGTCAATAGCAGATGGTTTCCTTTATTCCTCTCATTCTTATTATTCATTCCAATGTATTTCTGGCATGGTGAGTCTTTACAGTTTAAAACTGATTGCCTGAGGCACGTTGAGAGAATTTCAACTATATGACAACAAAAGAGTGATCACAGTGAGTGCAGACCTTCAGTGATTTATCCAAAGAGCTATCCCTGGTTGTATATATATTTATATTTATTTGTTTTAGTATTTATCCTTTTTAATGAACTCCAACTAATCTTTGGTTCATGTGCAACTATAGTCTGTATATTGTATAGCTACTTTATAAAGGCAGGTGTGGCAGCAGTTAGGCAGTGAAAGGTTAACTGGCAGATACCCTTTCATCCCGTTAAATCTCTGTGCACAAGATAAACAATTCAGCAGGCATGCTGAAGAATATATGGCTGTACTAAGAGGTCCACATGCCCTGCGGCAGTTGTTGACACGACCCAAGCAGTGCTTCTCTCCAGGCTCCTCAATACACAGCTGCCGTATGATACAGTACATTGCTATTCCTGCACATAAGATGTTATGGCAATAGGATTCCTGCTCAGACCAAATGTGCAACACTTGAAAGAGACGGGCTAGTCCCTTTCATCATCAAGGGAGGATGGAGTAAGGAAAGGAAGCATTTGGCTGAAACGAGACGAATAAGAAAAGGTGAGCTTGATTTCCTGTGGGAATTGTTTTACGTATGAAATGCTGTGGGTAGATCTATTATAGAGACATACGACTGTCAGAAACGGAGATCAATAGCACACACATATAACCATGCTGGGATCTATTATGTACTCTTGCTAATGTTTAACCAGATGGATTTTCCTAGTTAATCACTAAAACAGTCAGGATATCTTGTTTAAAATGACTGTCTACAGGCAGCGAGGATAAACTACAGTGTATATTACAGTAAATGAATGATCTATATCCAATGCATAAGCCAGCAGTAGGTGACCCGGCCATACAGTAGTGTCTCTCACTTCATCAAAGCTTGATCCTCCCTGATTCAGAGACAAAATAAAGCTTTGTTTGGCTGTGTTGTATCTCAAGACATGTCTCTGGCAAGATCTAACTGTACAGTAATGTCTGTATTATGCACTGTAGTGTTTATTATACAGTATGTGTGTGTAAATACTGTGTATATATATATATATATATATATATATATATATATATATATATATATATATATATATATATATATATATATATATATATGATTTTTTATTGCACTTCTGCATTTAAGGAAACATTTCCTGCAGCCGACTGTTTACGTTTAGTGTTTCATTTCCATTAACTCTACAGTGCTCAGGAGCAGAGGGTTAGCCTCTCTGTTGTACAGGAGAGGTCAAACCCATGACACGGCACCTCATTCATCTACGGCAGGCTCTGATGTCACCTTCACTTTAAATAGTTTCCAAACCTGCTGTGTCTACTAGAAAACAATGCTTTTTGTTAACAATGCAGGTTTTCCCATAGTATGTATCTATACTGGATAATCTGGTTTAGGGATGTTTAGCTGTTGTTGGGTTACAGAACAGATATGGGACCTGTTATCCAGAATTCTTAGGGCCTAGGGATTTCCAGATAATGTTTTTTTCTGTATTTTGGAACTCCATACCTTAAGTCTTCTAAAAACTTTGAAAGTTTAATTAAACCCAATAGGCTTTTGTTTCCTCCAACAAGGATAGTGGATTCTGGATAATGGGATTTCAGATAACAGATTCCTTGCCTGTACCACTATCCGTTAAAGCTGAAAGTTGTGGCAGTTTTCTTGGAGATGTAGTTTATAAATAGTTGGAATACATAATTACTTTTTGTTTAATGAGAGCATTGTTGAGTAATTAAAGTTAATAGTTACAGGCTAAACTCAGTTTGGAGATGTAGAGAGGACAGAGCAAGGATATATAAGATATGACTTTTGTAATTTCTGTTCTAAGCCTTTCCTTGTTTGTTTTTTTATAAGACCTCTGTTACTTTTGTCAGTTTTATTCTATTTTTAATGTTGATAGTGCCTTCAGTTTCAGACATTTTAAAGCAGACTACAATAATACAGAGAAGACAGGGAGGTAGTTAAAACAGTGGGAGAAGCAGGAACCCATACTGTGATGTATGGAATATAATTTTGCATTCTGCACTTATGATAGGGCTTAAGCTGTAAAGGAACATTACGCATTAAAATGTGGATGTAAATTTATTAAAGTAGAGCTGCTATATGAGACATAGAACAGTGGAGCAATACCTCATAAACAGATAACAATGCACACAAGCTTTAAGGGGAAAAGGGAAGGAAAGCGTCTACAGGTACTGACCAAGAATCTATTTTTTCTATTAAGACCTGGCACATGAATTTACAGAATAGTAGTCTTACTGCATTTTTAACTGTGGGATCTGATAATTTCTCTGCAATTAAAATAGCTTTAGAAACCCCAAAGGTAACAGAGACAGACAAGTTCTGCCCAGGTTATAATCAAACTCAGGGCCCCACTGCTGCAAGGCAGTAATGCAAACCTATGCAACACATGATTTCTCAGGTTAGCAATTTGAGAGGATGAGTTCCATCTTCACCATGAACACAATGGTCAGTATCATGCACGTTTCCCTGCTAGATGGACTCTTTATATGTGGGATTCCTACAACAGTTTTCACTAGTGGAAATTCATAGAGCGCCATGTTTGCCAGACTAAATTGTATAGCGCTCTATTCTCTAGCATGGGATGTTAGGTTACATTTATCAAATGTGAAAATAGAGCATAATCCATTTTACCCTTTGACATATATGTCCCTAAAAATCATACACCAGTGAAAAAAAAAGCCGGGAAATCTATTATTACTTTTAATAATAAATATGCCACCATGTGGGGAATTCTTGCAACACTTTTAATGCTGGAGATTCTCATGCATTTACAAATCAAATACAAGCATAGTTGTATAGAGTATTGCTTTAGAAAGATGTTTGTCAAGGGATGATACCCTAGTTTATAACATTTGCCATGTAAATTCATATCTGACCATGAAATGTCTTTGTTTCATGTACAAATGTTTATTATCTATGCAGTGCTCTAATGTGTCTCTATAAAACAATGGTTATTGATTAGTCCCTTTCTTACAATAGCAGCTTTGTTTATGCTCACGTGATTACTATGAGTGTAATGGTACTGTCCTACATGTTCCAAGACGAGGTTGCGATACCTATCTCCATCCCATTGTGTCTGCATAACAAACAATGACAGCTGCAGCATCTGTTATTAATATATTCTGAAAGTCACAATATTTATAATGTAATGCAATGCATATTCTGGTGAAGGTCACCTCCAGTACTGACCAAACCTGTGAAATGGCATGCAGTTCTAACACTCCTTCTTCTCAATTGATATTATGATCCCAAGCTAATACACCTAAATGCTATGTCCTAATTTGCACATTTGTGAAAACTAGCATAAGTGGCTTTTAAGAGAAACTCACCTTGTAGGTATTTAATCTGCAATGAAAAGGCTTGTCACCAAATGCATGGTATGATTCTTTATTCATATTATAACTGTGTTTCGCAAATTTAACATAACATAAACTTAACTGAGCACATTTTTACAGAAAACTGACTTAGTCCTGCTTTTGTATATTATTGATCACGTGATCATTAACCTTGTCAATCCAGCACACTGTCTGGGGTTTAATCTTTGACTTTGCCCTTTTCTTCTCTATCATGTTAAAAGCCATGGTCAAAAATCTCATCACTTTTACTAACCAACAAAAGCCAATATTAGTGGTCCTGGGGTATACTGATTGCCACTTTTGACTGCCACTGCCTTCTGTTTTTTACGAACAGTAGACATGGAAATGGTGATCTCTGTTTGTCACCGCTTCTAATGTTTATAAACGACGAGACCCCATCTGATGCACAGCGAGTGGTGCCAGGTGAATCCCCACAAGAAGATTGGTCTTTGTCCACCACTGAATGGCAGAGGTGGATGAAATGGCTCTGCCATTACCCTGACACACTCATTTATGCCCTCATCCTACCCCACATAGATTATTGCAACAACTACAAACTAGAATTCCTAAACTCTGCTGCTCAAATCCCCTTCCTCTCTTCTGAAAGAACTATTCCCTATGCAGTTAAAAACCTTTATCATGGCTTTTCCATTAAGCAAAGTCTTCTGACTTTCAGTATCCTTCATTTCTTTGCACCTGACTATTGTTCATCTTTTGTCTCCCTTTGCTTTCCTGGTTGCTTTCAGAGCCATCTGTACCCTTTCTCTTGCTACTCCTTCCCTTTGCAGTTCCATAGCTGATTTTCACTGTAGCAAATTCTCTGCAAAACTAAATGGCTAGCTCGTAGACCACTGGCATAACATCTGAATCAGTCTCGGCACTTATGAGGCAATGCTTCAAGTACTGTAAATTGCAGCACTTAGTTTTTTTTTTTGTGTATCTGTAACTTACCCACTCAGATTGTAAGCTTAACAGTTTAGTGATCTCCTCCTTCTTTTCCGTTCCTTGAAACACTTTCAACTGAATCTTGAATGTAATAACACTTTTGTATTTATATTCTATTATTGCACTGCTCCCAATCTGTTCTATTTTTGTATTTCAAAACACCTTTGATAAACTAGTCCTGAGTTTTCCAAATTGCTTAAATCGTAGTTATACAAACCATTGTACGCTAGCACAGTGGAGTTGGCGATGGAAAATCATGAGCTTAGAACTTTATTGGGGTTTGCAGACAGTGTATATTTAAGCACAACTTGGCTCTTGCCTCTAAATGAAAAAAGGCAATACATTTATCAAGGTACTGTAATGCATAGCAATAGGATGCTTTTTGGTTTGTTTTTAAACAGGTGACCCATAAATTATAAATCAGAATGTGTGCTTCATATTTACCACACCAATTAATGTTAATTATTGCCTGAAAAATAATGTAGTACAGGTATGGAACCTGTTAACCAGAATACTCGGGATCTGGGGTTTTTCCAGATAATGGCTCTTTACGTAATTTGGATCTTCATACCTTAACTATACTAGAAAATCATGTAAACATTAAGGGGCAGATTTATTAAGGGTCAAAGTGAATTTTTGAAGTTAAAAATTTTGAACTTTTTTTTGGGTACTTCGACCATCGAATAGGCCAAAAACGACTTCGACTTTGATTCGAAGTTAAAAATTCGACTTCGAAAATCTAAGTACTGTCTCTTTAAAAAAAGTTTGACTTCGACACTTCGCCACTTTAAACTTGCCGAATTGCAATATTAGCCTATGGGGACCTTCTAGAACCTATAGCCAAGATTTGGCTACGTTTTTAGAAGTCGAAGTAGAATCGTTCAGTCGATCGATGAAATCGTTTAAATCGTTTCATTCCAAGGATTTCATTGTACGATTGAACGATTTGACCTCGACTGAAAATAACCAAATTTTAGACATTCAAAGTACAAGTAATCCAATTCGATGGTTGAATTTCGAAGTATTTTCCACTTCGAAATTCGACCCTTGATAAATCTGCCCCTAAATAAACTTAATAGGCTGGTTTTGCTTCCAATAAGAATTCATTATACAGTATCTTAGTTTGGATCAAGTACAAGCTACTGTTTTATTATTACAGAGAAAAAAATAAATCCTATTTAAAAAATTGGATTATTTGGATAAAAGTGGGTCTATTAATGTGTTAATATGGAGCAGAGGACACAAATTTTGGAGGCTAAAAAGTCTTTGCTGTAGGGACAAAAAATTTATGTTAAGCCACTGTAAATGTCTATGGTTTTAAAAAAGGTCTAAAAAAGCTCAGTATCTGTGCAGCTGTAATTTTTTGTTTTGCTGCAAAATGCATTTTGCCTCAATTTTGCTGATTTTGATGTTAAAGTTACAGCTTTGCCCTTGCTCTTCTCCGAAGTAAACAATGCAGTAAACTACAGTACATCAAGGCAATAATGTTAAACAAAGAACATTATTATGTAAAGGAAGGAAAAACAGATGAGCGGGTAAGTAAAGAAGATGACTGTTTAAAACATAACCAATTTGAAGGGAAAACAAAAACAAAAATTATTGATGAGCTCTTTTGTCTAATGTTATCATTAAGGGCCATAGATAAAGTATGTGATAAGATAATCACCATGATTCACCAGCTGAGCTAAGAGAAGAAGAAATATGAATCATTGAAGATGGATGTATCTTTATGTTGTATTGTTGGTGCCGCTCATTCTGATAATTAGCCTGCTTTTTTTTTACTGAAATCACAAGAAAGGCAAGTAAAGATCAATATCAATAGGTGAACATGTTTTGGTAAAAAGGGTACTGATCTAAATAAGTCCTATATGAGTACAACAACCCTAAAAAACAATATTATGTAATAATAATGATGTAAAAATATACACTAAATATTCTCAGGTGTAGTAACCCATAGTAGCCAGTAAGGAAGTCAGTGGGAAGTGTATAATAAATGTTTAAGCATTGATAATTGCATTTTGTCTGCAATTTCTTGAAAATTAAAGGAAAATGTGAATAGTGATGCTAACATTTACGTAAATACAACCACACTGTGAGGTCTCACCTCCCTGGTGGTCCAGTGGTTCAAGGGGGTCGGCGGGGACGCCCGCCGCGTAAGCAGTCCTCTTCAGTGCAGGTTTCCTAGGGCACGGCACGCTTCTTCCGGGTTTGTAGGCGCACTCAAACTGGTGTGATGACGCCGGGGCGGGAATTCAAACATATTTAAAGTGTCAGATTGTATTTGTCAGTGCCCGTGATAGGATTTTTTCCTGGTGCTTAGCTTTTGCTATTCTGATTCTGAAAACATGTTATTTACTACCTGTTGTGACCCCTGCCTGTTCTTGACAATTCTACTTTCTGTATCCTGACCCCATGCCTGATATCCGACGCTGATTCTGCCTTATCCCTCTGACTTCCTGGTTTGACCCTTACCTGCCTGACTACGTTTGTTCTCTGCCTGCCCCAACCCGGCCTGATCTGATTACGATTTTGTCTCACGCCTTGTACTGTGACCTTTGGCCCAAAGACTCTTGCCTTACAGTTGTGCCCCTCTGCTTGTCTAGAACACCTCGCCTTGCACCTCTCGTTTTAAGACCTGGCGGCATCTGAGTAGCTAAGGGCTCCTCCCGAGGCCAAAGGCGGCTGCTACAGGCGGAAGCACGAGCTGAGACCAGGGTGCTTGGCATTGGTTCTAGATTTAGGGTGCCAACAATTACATAGACTCTTAAAAGAAAACTAAATCCTCCTGCCAAACCCCAGCCCCCCTGCACTGGCCTCCATCAATCTCCCTCCTCACAGCATCTATTTCATTGAAAAGTTTTCGGGGGTGTCTGTTTACCATAAACTGCAGAGTTGAATAGCAGAATTTAAAGACGTCATGTTGTCCAGTCGTTGGATATTGCAGGAGCATGCACACTTGAGTCTAGGTCCTAAATCAGCTTCAACTGCGCATACTCCTGCAAGATATATTTTGTAGGTGAATCAACGAAGGTGGATGGAGAGGGCTGAATTTAGGGTGGGTTTAGTTCTCCTTTAATATGTAAGTAAGCATTTTATTAGTCTGTACGTACACATTTCCATATTATCAGGATAAAAGAGAAGATATGCCCTATTTATAAGTAAAGTGTATTTAATAAATATGTAGCCATAACTTTGTTTCACTGGCTATTGAAGAACATCTTTGCTGAGACAAGTAATATTTTTGTTTCAGATACAGAGGTGGAAAGCTATAAAAATTCTAACTTCACTCTATAGAAATGGAAGCTAAAACCTATTTATAGGAAAAGGAAAGGCATTTTCTACTTTGGGGTGCCAAAAGTTAGGCAAAAGTGATTCTATTTACTTACCCAACGCCCCGAGACGGTGCTTGTATCAGCTGAAAACTGCACCAGCCTGGGGTTATTACAGCAAGCACCACGGAGTGATCGTCTTCAGGCTTCTTCTTTCTTCTGGTGGCTGCGCATGCACATTAGAGTAAAAAGCTGAACTTTAAACAAAAAAGTCAGCTATTTCATTCTACTGCACATGCGTCTGCCCTGGGAAATGTGAAGATAGAAAAAGCAGGAAGGCTATCGTTAGTAGTCACAAACCCAATTTTTTTTTACCATGATTGCAATTTTTTTAGAAATATGCCCATTTGCATCTTTTTTTCTGTACTTAACCCTACTCGATTCTTAGAGGCTCATTTATCAAAAGTTGAATTTCGAATTAATGTGAGTTATTTTTTAACTGTAATCAATTTGAATATACTCAAAATTTGATTGTAGGAGTAGTTAAGAAAAAAATTCAATATCTAAAACGCGAACGAATATTACTGACTCGAAAACTTAAATCGAATTTGACTGTACTTAAAACTAGTTTTTTCTCAGAGAAAAACTTGATTGTCAGGGAGGCTAATAACATCTTCAAATTGATCACTGGACATCTCCCATTGACTTATACATGAACTCGTCAGGATTAAGGTGGCACGTAGTCGATTTTGAATTATTCCCAGGGTATAGGTTTGATAAATCTTGTAATTTGAATTCAAATTCAATTTCTAATCGAGTTTGGATAATTCACAATTCAAATTTGAGTGTTTTGACCAAAAAAAAAAAAATTAAAATTTGAATTTCCAATTCGACCTTTAATAAATCTGCCCCTTAATGTAAATCTATAATGAATATTAATGGATGTATTTGTGGAAGGGATCTGCTTCCTTCCTCGAATGTCAACATGAAAATGCATACAGTGTACTTTCACATTTCTACATGTCTGTGCACTAACAATCCAATGCCATGCCTTGGAAGTTGATTTGTTTTTCTCCCCTGTGTAGATACACTGGTAGAGAAAGCACCTCATCTGGACATTATTGTAGTGTTATCTTCTTTGTTAGATCTGTGCATAACATTCAATGTTTCACTAACAGAGCGAAAAAGTGGTATTAGCATTTTTATAATATAGGTAAAAAATGTGGTGCACAAAGGTACTGTGATAACTGTTATTCTGCACAGTAGATCCCCCATTTAAGTTTTTCAGGGAACCAAGAAAAAATGGTGTAAAACAGGAAAATCTATTATACATTTGGGGTTATGTAATAAGAGGCACTAAGTTTGTCTAGGAGCAGTAACCCATAGCAATCAATCAGTGGGTAGGTCACCTTTTTAAAAGCAAACTGCTACCTGGCACCTTTTATTATATATTGGTGGGACCACAAAATTCAATTGAAAATCAGGGTATGTAAAATTGAAATCTCCCTGTGTAATGCCCATCCCCACCTCCTCCGTACTGTGACTGTATTCTTTTAATGATACTGAGAAATGTATTTATTCTTTTTGTAACTACTTGGGTTTCCCTCATGGTTAACACTGTGTAACTTTCAAGCAGTTATGTTCATTTCTTCAGCAAGTTTGCCAAACTCTGAAATTAATGAACAAAATAAAGAGAAAAAGTTTAAAGTAAATTTGGCTTACAGTGTATTAAGTCAACATTTTCTTTAAACTGTAATGTAAATTTCACTTAATTGAAGATGGCAAAAGCTCACATAAAGACTGGCTTTCATATTTTCTCCAGGAACAGTGGAATGATCTGTCGGAGTTCGTTACTTTAAAGGCTAGGTCAAGAGTTTAAGCTTTGTAATATGATGAAAGCTAGAGTGCATGATGTTAACTTCATTATGGGTATGAAAAGGAGTGCCATTTCCCTCCGTTCGGAGATTGTTCAGCAATTAAGGAACTCTTGGTCAAAAGTTACAGATAGAGCTTTTGACCCAAACCCAATGGTTAAATATAGTTAAAACTCATTTAAAGTGATATCCAAAAAAATATAGTTAAATGTTACTCTGCACAGGTGAAAACTGCATGTTTGCTTCAGCAGTGGTACACAATTTATATAACTAAGCTGCAGTGTTAAATGAAACAGGCCATAAAGGTACATGTTTACACAGACAATGACAGATAAGCTTTGTAGAATATAATGGGTTTAGTTCTTACACAGGAACATATACGGGTCAAATGCCATTTATTGCTTTCTAGTATCTACATAAATACAGAATGAAAAGCTTTCTCATATAAAATCGAACATTTGTTGCCAATAAGTAGTTTATTTATAGGTGTTGGATGAGTGGAACAAAATTTTAATACAAAAGAAAGAAATTCACATTATTATATTATGGATCCTTTAAAGCTAATAATCTTCCTGGATCCCTTGAATAAAGTATATATTTTGATAAATATACACAATTTTAAAATCCGGCAAAGAAACTACTAAATTACAATCATTTATAAATAGGGCCCTAATGTGTGTCTAAAAGGGCAGTATACCCCATTGTACAACATAAGTTCAATGAATAGGCTTGTGCTGAACATATATTTTCCCTATTTCATGTCAAAATGTTTTTTTGTTATTTCTTGAGCTAAATAGCTACTTGGAGTGGAGTACTTGGAGTGGTAAAACTAGCTAAAATAAAGGATTGTTTGCACAGCAAGAAGTGGGGAAGTGCTTGCCTTTCCTGTGAAATTTTGTTGAGCTAAACAGGGACATTGTGCTACTCCATGTTTGGTCCTTGCAAGATCGATGATTAGATTACTAGTGCACAGATAACCCCCCTGTGTAATAGACTGCCTTCAAAACAGTCACAACAAAGGGGTAATGGGAGGTAGAGGTATATTGGTATTGGTTTCCAGTTAACTACCTTGCAAGGACCAAGTGTACTTTATACAAATTCTGATTTTCCACTGTGTGGGATATAAGCATGCATGTATTGCGGTACTGGGGCTTTGGAGCATGGGACTATGGGGCAAATTCACTAACCTAAGAAAATTCTGCAAGCTTTGGCTTCGCTCACATCGCAACACTTCTCCAGGCGTAGATTAGACGGGACAACTATAATTCACTAATATCCAAGTTGCGTCCAGGGCGCCGAATGCTGGAGAAGTTTCACTAGCGTTACTACGGCAAGCAAAGCGAAGTTGCGATAGCGTTGGATAATTTGCATACGGCGGGAAGTTAAAGTTCAATGGACGTATATGTTGCAGCAAATACATTACATTACACAAGCCCAGGAAATCTTAATAAAATAAAATAGAGTTATATTGCCCTACACATGAGCCCAGTGTATAGTTTATGTGCCATATGTTAGGAAATGTAGGGGGGAAGCTGGTTACCCCAGAAAAAATGTAGATTTTTAGCAGCCTATCACCCTGAAAAATTAAGTCGCCAGCGTTTTTTGGGACTTAGAAAAATTTTCAACTATTTTTTGAGGTCCTATCTACTCTATTGCATTTTAGCTGGTCTGAGGTGGCGAAAGCAAATCTGACGCAAGAGGTAACGTTCAGTAAAATCTGCATATTAGTGAATTTGCTAAGTAACGATCTTTCGCCAGGTCAAAACTTCGCCTGGTGTAACAGTGCGAAGTAGCGCTAGAGTCTATCTCATTCGCTAGCAATGTTATGCCAGCGACCGTTAGTAAATCGCGAAGTACCAAAATGACATCACTCTGGCAAATTTTTGCCAGTGTTAGTCACTTCGCCCTTTAGTAGATTTGACTGAACATGTTTGGTCCTTGCAAGGTAGATCATTACATTACTAGTGCACTGATAATCTCCCTGCATAATGGACTTCTGCTCATAATATTGTCACAAAAAAGGGGGGGTTATATATTGGTAATCTAATTAACTCCCAGACATGGAGAACCTTCAGTTTTTCTGTTTTTCAGTTTTCAATAAATAAAAAAAACTATTTTAAACAATAGGCAAAAGAACAAGGGGGAATACTGCCCCTTCAAGTGAAAGAGCCCCCCTTTAAGCCTTCTTAGAACTTCTTTAACTTAGAATACACTTATTTTGATGTATGATGATGAACCCATAAGCAATTTAAATTAGTTTGAAAGTTTATTTTTCACATAGATTACAAACAGATAAATGATGATGTTTATGTGGAAGAACTCCTACCGTTTCAAGTAATCAGTCTCAACAAGGATACAGATACAGCATCTGAACATGCATTTTTACACGTGAGCTGTTTGATAAATAGATGATTTGCTGAAGTGCTAAGTTCTGAAATTAGTTTAGGAACATTTCAATTTGCCTGCTTGCTATGTCTGGCTCCTTGTACAAAAATGCACTGGACAAAAAAAACCAATAGCTTGAACTGTACAGTGTTATTACATGCGGAGTATGGTAATTTAAACTGGCTGTTTTTATATACACAAACCAATCTGTCACCTTTGTCAGCTGAGGATATTGTTTGCTGAAAAATCATTTGTTCTGCTGCAGAGTATTAGGGCCAAAATATATTCATATATTATGTATTGATAGCATGATGCTACTTATTGTGAAGAAATTTGAATCACACAAATAAATAAGAATTAAGGTATCCTTTATATTCAAATTAGTTTCTGGCATTGGGTTATACTGATATACTTCCTTAATTATAACTAGAAAACCTACTGCAGAACAGTTAATCATATTTCTTATTCGTATGTCATCTTCCCATTCGCATTTCCCCCCTCTCCTACTTAATTTGCTTTTTATTCCCCCCATTTTCTAAACTGGAACCCGTTGATTTTCCTCTAAACTCAGAAAGTTAATAATGGTTATTTGCCTGTTAAACAGACTGGCTACTATAATTTTATTTATGGGGACATGATGGGGCAGTATTATGAATGATAATGGCCTTATGTCAGATTTAATTTTATCATTCTTTTTTGTTTTCAAATGTATTTTCCAGACAATTTATTTATATACTGTATGATGATGATCTCAAGAACATGAGTTCTGTGCCTTTACTTTCTTATTGATCTGTAGATCTGTGTTATGGTGGCCAGTACTATGACTTAGACTTGTGAACCAAACAGACAAATACTGTATGAGTGGCCATAAACTGATTGCTACCTTTCCTTTATACTATTCGTACAAGCACAAACAATTTCAACAACAGCGGGAAGTGAAAGTGTAGTTATGAATTCTACATACACTTCCTCTAAGCATCTTGCGTTTTAGTTTAGAAAACTTGGGAAAAAAACCTGTTTTTAACACCATTTGTCAATATGGTGGCAGGTACAATAATTAATTCTGTGGAAATACTTCGGGTTGAATTTTTCAAATTTTGTGTGTTTTTATCTTACTATTAATGCCAAAAATATTGGATTTATGAAGATGTTTTTGTGTCAAGTTTGATATTATTATTGAATATTTGTATTATATTTGCTGAATATTTTTAGTTGCATTTTTTTGGGACTTCTGACAAATAGAACTTTCTGTCCTTGGTGGAGCTTATGACAGTGTTCCAGATGAAAGGTCCACAGCTGTGTCCTCTTCTGGAAAATAATCTGTACTTTCGCACTTCACCCTCACCCTGTGAACATTTATATAACATGAAATGTCCAATAACTACAGAGGAGTTCATCTGACTAGAATATTGGGATTGTGAATCAATGTGAAAATAAGTTATGTGATGAGAAACCCCAAAATAATCCGGTATTGATTTCCATCTATACTACCTTTTACTTTCTGAGAGAAAGCCCATTACAGAAGCAAATAATATTTTATGGCTTGAACCAAATGGGAGCATTGCCATCCAAATTTGTATATCTGGGAACTATCAAACTGTTTTGCAAAGAAGTCAAATAACCATTTCTGCAAACACACCTCTTAACAATTCAAGACAGACAACTTGGTGTCTGTCATAATCCAATAGTTTTTTTGTTCTGATGCTGTTTGCTTGGCATGAATAATGCAGGAGTACCCTAAAACCATGGTTATTCCTAGTGTTAAAGATGAAAATATCAAGACATATTACTGAAAGACCCAGACATGAAAAGTGCTTGTTTTACTATGTAATCTACTGTCCAATCAATCTGCCTACACTTGTGGAAAAGAAACATACTGTATGCTACTTCAAGATTCATCACATACAAATATATTTAACTGAATCACCAAACCAATGTTTGGCCAAAAAGTAAACCTCCCAAACATTCCATTATTGTCAAGTAGATGTTGCTGTCCATCTTCTCTGACCCATAGTAATATTATGCAAGGAAGTTGTCAATAGAAAAAACTCACTGAACTTGGTCTAGAGAGAACAAGAGTTTGCAGTGTTGATTGTGTGAACCCAGAATGTGTCCAGCATAAACCAACTTGCTCCGTTCTTGGCATCAAAGGTCCGGTTAATTAAGCAGCCTGGTATCCAGAGAGGAGATTAATGGATTGCAATACTCCATGTTATTGGTTATTAAAAGCTCTCTTGTGTTCTTTATTTTATTATGCCAGATATTGATTACCACTAAAATATTGAAGAACAGTTTGAGTATACTCTACAAACCTTCTGGCCATGGCTTCATACTCCACTGGCTATTTAAAATGCAGCATAACATCTGCAAAATGACAGTAATTAGTTGTATACTGTTGTAATTTTAGAAATGATGGAGTTCCAGTTTAAATTCTCCTTCAATTGTTTGTTCAGCATTATGAATGATGCCGTTGGTATATACTAATCTCATAGCAAACCCCCTGCCTCTGGCATTTTCTGCAGGAGAAATGTAATTTCAAGGGGCAGTTTAACTCTAAATTAACTTTTAGTACAATTTAGACAATTTGCAATTAATCTTCATTTTCAGCTCTCCAGTGTACTATTTCAGCATTCTGATTTTTAGGGTCTTATTTACCCTAACAGCCAGGATTTGAAAGAGAGACTGAAATATGAAAAGCAGGAGTACTGATTAGAAGGATAAGTAATAATAAGTAACAATAAATTTGAAGTCTTACAGAGCCATGTATTTTCAGTGAATCTCATTTAATTAAAAAACCCATAAAAAAGAAATTATGAAGACCAATTGCAAAGTTGCCAAGAATAGGACATTTTACAACATACTAAAAGTCAACTCGAATGTGAACCACCTCTTTTAAGATTGAGTGATTTGTCCTTGAATGCACAGAAGTCAATTTCTGTACAATCTAGCTATATTTCCAGTTGCTAGGCCTAGGTTTTATTCAGCAGTCAGGGGAACTCTGAATCTGCCTAGTAGAAGTTGCCATTGCAAGGAGTCACTTCCACAGTACTAATGCTAATGTAGCTGTGATAGTCTTCAACCATCAGGTTTATCAATTCTTCAATTGCCAGCAGCCACTAAAGGTTGTGGTTGGCATATTTTCATGCCAAGGCAGATGACACTGGTGATGGAAGCAGGAGCATGCAATCCACCTTCTTCATCACTGGAAGTGACACTGCTGATGTTCCTCATGGACTGAAAGTTATGGTCCTCCTATTTGTTTTATTGCCCTTACATCTGCTGGCTCTGTTTTTGCATGTTTATACGGGTGCACAGCTGAGCTGTTTACTTTACTTACTTCTCATCAGGTCTGGTCTCACCAAGACAGGCATTAAATTTAATTTTTTTTCAAGGTCTATCCTGCCGTGTTGCTATGTGCCATGTTTGTTAGTGTTAATGTTAATTCATCAGATGGTGATGCATATTTTTCTTCAGTTTAAACTACTTTTCACTCTATATGAATGGATGATTTTTATTTCCCCTTGATTATTTTCATATTACAACACAGAAAAGCAGGAAGGTAGTAAAAACAGTAAAAGCTTTTAGAGCAAGGCTTTTAAAGGGGTTGTTCACCTTTAAATGAATTTTTAGTATGATGTACAGATTGGTTTTCATTTTTTATTATTAGTGGTTTTTGAGGTTTCTTCTTCAGTTTGGAATTTCAACTTATGACTAGAAGAGGGCTTGAATAGAAAGATGAGTAATAAAAGTAGCCCTAACAATAAATGTGTGGTCTTACAGAGCATATGTTTTTTGAACGGGGTAAGTGACCCACATTTGAAAGCTGGAAAGAGTCAAAAGAATTCAAAAACTATAAAACAAAATAAACAATGAAGACCAAATGAAAAGTTGCTTAGAATTGGCCATTGTACATACTCAAAGTTTAAAGGTGAACCACCTCTTTAAACCCATCATAATTTAGCAGTATTTGGTTTTTCTCATCTGAACAGTGTTGCTAATTTTTTTTGACACATATTAAAATTAAAATTATTAGTGCCGTTTCTAGGACATGATGGTTTTGCTAGTTTTGCTGTTTGGTTGTGCTTCTTTGGTAGTGTACTTTGGTAGTAGTGTTGAATGAATCTGCCCCTTTTCCTAAACCATAGAAAAATTTGCAAAACAACTTTGTGAATGTGCATCAATGGGCGTTTTTTTCTCATGCCAAAAATGGTATAGTAAGGGTGCCAATCAGCATTGTTAGCTACAATGTCACTTTATTTTTTTTTTTTTAACTTTATTAGAAATTATAATACAGAAATGCTGAAGATGTGTTGCAATGTAAATGCACAAAGACTGATAAATGTAGGTCCTGCTTTTCAGTTCAGAGAGGTGATGAATAGATGGAGATGGAAGAATAGTGGTGTGTAAATGGCACACAAGAAGGGCAGAAAAATACATGAACCTGACCTTAGTGATAAACAATTATTGCCATACTTCTTTCTCAAGATATATTTTGTGTACTATAAAAATGATATTAACATAACTAATGGTGTGTTGTTGCAATGGCTGCCATTGGAAGGTACCCAGCTTCAGTGAACAATAGCTCCGGCCGTCAGAGACAAATTCAGGCATAACCAGCATGGAACAATAACTTAAGCAGCTGTGATATGTGAGTCTGACTGAATGGTATAATAAATCTTATAAAATAACCGTAGCTATATGTGGGAGTGAGAAATCTAAACATGCACTTGTAAAAGGTGTTGAGTTTTCTATTGCTTTGTGCTAAGTAATTGAAATGATCATAAAGGTACTTGTACCTTGTAGAATAAACTCAACATTCCATGCTGAATTTCTATAATGCCAAAGAGATACGATGGACAGGTTTCACTTCTTACATGGTATTTGTAATTCAATATTTTCATTTATCCTTTGAAGGAACACATGAAAGTAGTACTGGCTCATGCTTTTCTTCTGTGTTGTTTTGTCTCTACTGTTTGTTTCATTCTTGTTTTGTTTTTACATCCTTCTCCAAGTATTGTAGGTTTTATACAAAATTAGCAGGACCATGATTGTACTTGCTGAGATTGATAGTGCCCCTGTCAGTGCTCCATGGGGCATCAGATGTACAGTCATCCTGCTGATACTGTCAGAAAAGATAATTCTGGTGGAACAGCTCCTATTGTTGAAGTGTTATAATGAAGACAAAGGCTTGGTAGAATTTATTTTAAGCAAAGGATATGGACAGACACATTGTGCAAATTCAGCTGAAACTATGAACATCTCCATTGTTTCCCATTCAAGCTTCTTCCACTAGGATAAAATGGCTTTCTCCTGTTTATCTGGGTTTTTTTGTACTTCGATCTCCTGAGCACTTTGTTAACATGTTTCTTATAATGGAGACCTAAGCACTGAAAATGAGACACAGCAGTTGTTCTATTGACTATTTTGCAGGCTATACGCTTGAATCAGTTTGGAAAAATAAAGGGACACTGTTGTTCCCAAATCAAACTAAAACTTGTGATAAGCTCCAAGTTTATAAGTGATACAAGCTAACTTCTGGGTAGTATAGAACAGCCAGGATGGTAGCTGATCACATTCCAAATACATTCTGTGTTTGCCCCTTATTGGGGCTTATCTATGTTGTATAGAGATGGCGCGAACTGTTCGCCGGCGAACTTGTTCGCGCGAACATCGGGTGTTCGCGCTCGCCGGAAGTTCGCGAACGTCGCGCGACGTTCGCCATTTTGGGTTCGCCATTGTTGGCGCTTTTTTTTGCCCTCTCACCCCAGACCAGCAGGTACATGGCAGCCAATCAGGAAGCTCTCCCCTGGACCACTCCCCTTCCCTATAAAAACCGAAGCCCTGCAGCGTTTTTTCACTCTGCCTGTGTGTGCTGAAGAGATAGTGTAGGGAGAGAGCTGCTGCCTGTTAGTGATTTCAGGGACAGTTGAAAGTTTGCTGGCTAGTAATCGTTTTGATACTGCTCTGTTATTGGAGGGACAGAAGTCTGCAGGGGTTTGAGGGACATTTAAGCTTAGGTAGCTTTGCTGGCTAGTAATCTACCTTCTACTGCAGTGCTCTGTATGTAGCTGCAGTGGGCAGCTGTCCTGCTTCTGATCTCATCTGCTGACTGCTGCAATAACAGTAGTCCTTGTAAGGACTGCTTTTATTTATTTTTTTGTTCCAATACAGAGCAGTATCAAGCAGATTACTAGCCAGCAAACTTACTATCATCTGTCCCTGAAATCACTAACAGCTCTCCCCCTACACTATCTCTTCCAAGCACACACAGGCAGATTTTTCAGATACATTTTTGCCCTTGATCCCCCTCTGGCATGCCACTGTCCAGGTCGTTGCACCCTTTAAACAACTTTAAAATCATTTTTCTGGCCAGAAATGTCTTTTTTAGATGTTAAAGTTCGCCTTCCCATTGAAGTCTATGGGGTTCGCGAACCGTTCGCGAACCGCTCGCATTTTTGCGCAAGTTCGCGAATATGTTCGCGAACTTTTTTTCCGACGTTCGCTACATCCCTAATGTTGTACAGGGTTTTCTGATTCACCAGGGCTGTTGCTGGAAGACATATGGAAGACATGCTGGAAGACATATACAGGTATGGGACCTATTATCCAGAATGCGCAGGACTTGGGGTTCCCAGATAACAGATCTTTCTGTTGGATACCTTACATTCAACGAAACAGTTCAGACTTGCTTCCTTCACTGATTATCCCAGATGGACTGCAGTGGATTCAGTGCGTCCGCAACCTTGCAGAGATCCTCAAGCTGCGATTATACAAGGCCAAAAAAGAAAAATATCGGAGGGAAAACACTGCCCCATAAAGTAAAAACCAATGTTTATTATAACTAAAAACGGATGTCTGCGGGGGGCGTGGCTTGGAGCGGCATGTGAACAGACGTGTGTTAGCGCAGCTCCGGTGATCGGTCACATTATCCCTGATTATATCCTGATTGAACAGCAGAATCACGGCGGCAGAGGCAACCCCTATCATAGGACTACCCCAGAGAACACTGATGGGGCAAAACCGGGCAGCAAAGAGAGCCTCGGAGGCTGCATCGAAGCTTGAAAAGTATGCGCGGGAGAATCTCTCTGATCAAAATGGCGCTAGAGAGCAGTCTCCCGGGCGGGATGCAAGGGAAGGCCAAAGCCACGCAGATGGTAACTCGCAAGAACCGACCCTAGCTGACCTACTGGCTGAAATCAGAGCAGCAAAGGAATCCAGCAACAGCCTTATCTGCTCCAAGACGGAGGAAATCAAGGTTGACCTTTCTATTATTAAGCTTGATCTGCAAAAGGTGCGGGAACGGACGGCGGCCTTGGAACAAAGGGTGAGCTCTGTGGAGGACTTATGTCATCCCCTGCCTGATCGTATTCAGCACCTACAACAAGCGGTGGTCGCATGCACCTCCAAGTCGGTTGACTTGGAAAACAGGTTGCGTCGTAACAACCTTCGTTTTATTGGCTTCCCTGAAGAGGCTGAAGGTAATTCCCCGGAGACCTTTCAAGAAGCCTGGCTTACAGCTCAATTTGGGCGAAACAACTTCTCCACAATGTTTGCCATCGAGAGGGCCCACAGGATCCCCACCAGAGCCCCGATACCGGGGGCCCCACCGCGCCCTTTGATTGCGCGCCTCCTCAACGCCAGGGATCGCGATGGTGTGCTGACGATGGCAAGGAAGCGGGACACCCTAAACTCTCAAGATGCACGGATTTCGGTGTTTGGGGACTTCTCTGCGGAGGTCCAGCGCCAAAGAGTGAAGTTCCTTGATGGGAAGCGTAGGCTACGTGACCTCAATATGCAATATGCGGTTATATCCCGCCAGGCTACGAGTCATCGCGGAAGGCCAGACCCGTTTCTTCACCTCGCCCACTGAGCTGAGTGCCTGGCTGGATACCCAGCAGAACCGGGCTTGAAACGCCCAGGCCTTGGAAGGAGCAGGTTCACTCTACATTCTCCTGGCGTAATCCGGCACTTGGAGAGTGCCCCGTGAGTACTGCTCTGTAGTGGGTGGGGGAGTTCTCCCTTCCACTTAGTTTGTTTTTTCTCGTTGTCTCACAAGCACTCATTTTACTAAAATGCCCCACATCTTTCAGCGACTGTCGGGACTGTGCCATACCACCCTGAGTACCGGGTTCACCAGCTGGCCCATTACAACCCTTAAAATTATACTTTATCGTATATCACAAGCTTGGGCGTTGAAGGGGACGGTAAGATCTTTTTGCCCTAGGTGTTGCCTCCGAAAACCTATTTCGCAACACTAGTGCTGTTCGCCTTTAGCGTCTGAGACAGTGATGCGTTAACTTTGGATTACAATTGTCTATCACCAATTTTTGGGTGAAGTGTATTTGCCAGTTCACGGCCTAGATTGGCCCAGCGTGAGTTCACGCTCCTAAGCAGATATGCAAGTTTGGGACAAATTCTGCCACAAGTTGGGGGGAAGGGGCAGAAGGGGTGGGGAGGGTGGTTTGGAAATGGGGTATGTTTTGTAGCTTAGTCTATGTCAACTGCATTTGGTTCAGGTATGTAGTCATGTTTGCTCAATTTGTGTTCTCTCAGGTATGTAATATGGCAACTCGTACAAATGTCTTTGACGTGCATTAGCTGGAATGTGCGGGGCCTGAATGATAGTATTAAGCGTAGGCTGGCTCTTGATTACCTTAAAAAGTCAGGCTCTAAGGTTATGTTCCTGCAAGAAACTCACCTGATAGGTGTAAAGTCTCTGGCCCTTAAGCGCCCCTGGGTTGGCTGGATGTACCATGCCCCTTACTCTACCCATTCCTCGGGGGTGGCGCTCCTAATCCACAAGTCAGTACCGTTTCGATTTGAAACCATAAAAACGGACAAATTAGGCAGATTTTTGTTTGTACATGGCTTTCTCCAAGCTCAGGAAGTGGTGTTTGCATCCATATATATCCCTCCCCCATATTCTGATGAATGTGTGGTACAATTAATACTGTTTGTTGCTCAATTTCCGCATGCTGCGGTTGTGGCTATGGGGGATTATAATGCTGTCTTAGACCCCACACTGGACAGGTTAAGGAGGGATGGGAAACCCAGCACGTCACCATATCACAACTTATTAGCCATAACGGGAGGGGCGGGCTTGGAGGAGGCATGGAGGCATTATCACCCAGGGGTAAGAAACTATTCCTGTTTCTCCACCTCTCACCTGGCCCTGTCTCGGATTGACCATGCCTTCGTGAACCATAGGGCTCTCCCCATGGTAAAAAGCATTAGATATCTCCCGAGAGGCAAATCCGATCATGCCCCCTTAGAATTAGTGCTTAGAATGGAATCCCACCAGAATACTCCCAGGTGGTCACTAAATCCGATCTGGTTAAATATCCTCCAGACCCACGATAGAGTTGAGGAAATCATTACTGACCTAACTGAGGCATTGGATGACCCCAATGACCATCTTATAGCCTGGGAGACATTAAAAGACCACCTCAGAAAATTCTTTAATTCAGAAATAAATGCCTATAAGGCCCAATTCGCATATAGGCAGCAACAGCTTGAAGGGGAAGTAACTAGATTGGAACTTCTTGTAACCACGGCTCCTGATACTCAAGGGTTCAGGGACTTGCAATTGGCACAGGATGCACTTGCTACATATCTGACAGAAAAGGCCAAACACCAACACCTGTTCTCAAAACTTAACATCCTGGAGCATGGGGAAAGGGCCGGCAGACTTTTAGCACACCTATCTAGGGAACACTCAACCCCCCCAGCTATCACGCTCCTAAAAGACGCCACCGGTAAGCCAACCTCGGATCCTTTGGAAATACAAAGTATTCTTAAGGACTTTTACTCTAGGCTATACACCTCCACTTTGACTCCAGCAGATTTCCCAGAAGTGGACTCTTTTCTTAGCACGCTCAGGCTGCCCCATCTTGACCCTCAGTATAGCGAATATCTAGATTCTAAATTGACTTTAACCGAGGTACACAAACTAAGCAATCGACTCCTTCCCTACCGGAAAAGCTGCGGGGGCTGACGGCCTCCCCGTTGAACTTTATAAATGCCACTCCAAAACACTAGCACCTTTTCTACTTAGGGTGTATGAAAAAGCTTTAGAAGTGAAAGCACTGTCACCATCTATGTATGAAGCAGCGGTAATACTATTAGCTAAACAGGGTAAAGATCCAACCCTACCGGAATCATATAGGCCAATCTCCCTCCTGACAGCAGACGCCAAAATACTAGCTAAAATCATAGCAAGTAGGTTAAAAAAAGTAATTCACCTCTTAATACCGGATGATCAATTGGGGTTTATGCCAGGCAAGACAACAGCCATGAACATCCGCAGATTATTGGTTAACCTCACTATGGAGCACTCCAACAGTGGAGGTCGTGCAGTGGCGGCATTAGATGTCGCCAAGGCTTTCGACACTGTGGAGTGGGGGTATTTGTGGAACGTGTTAAGACTCCTGGGATTTGGGGACCGCTTCATAAACCTTATACAGCTGCTGTATGCCACCAGGCAGGGCTGTCCGCTGTCCCCGCTCTTGTTTGCAATAGCTATCGAACCCTTTGCTGCGGCGGTCCGGCAAAACACGCGTATGACCGGGTGGGTCTCAGGTGCTGGTGAAGATAAGATTCAGCTATATGCGGATGATACCTTGGTGTACCTCGGGGACAGAGGACAGTCCTTAGCAGAGCTTATTAAATTGACTGAGAGATTTGGGAGAGTCTCAGGGTTGAGAGTAAATCCCTCAAAATCCACATTATTCTTGGTGGACCCCCCAACCGCTGTTGAGGATTTCACCAATTGCCCCCTACAGCTATCGGATAAGTTTACGTACCTAGGTGTGGAAATTGCACTACCGATATCAAGTTACTGCGAACTAAATGTCATCCCTCTGTTAACCTGGGTGGACGGGAAGCTGAATGCATGGGAGGCCCTTCCTATTGGCCCAGTTGGCAGAATTTGACTGATCAAAATGTTTATTCAACCTAAGCTAATGTATGCGCTGTGGCATGCCCCATTGCCTCTCCCCCTTAGTATTTTCACCAAATTAGACACGAAAATGAGAAGATTCATTTGGGGGAACGGCAGGAGCCGGCTAAGTATGATAACACTAAAGAGGCCGGTTAAAGCGGGAGGGATGGCTCTGCCTGACTTTCAGGCCCTTTACCTTGCTTTGCAGATCTCACATCTGACAGCTCTCAAACCAAATGGCCCTTGCTCGGCCTTGTTTAAGGTATGGCATACTCTACTCCCCCCAGGTGTATCCCCCGTGCAAGCCCTCTTAGTGGCTCCCACAGGACCGAACAGTGCTAAACTCAACCCAGTCCTGGGTAATGTCAAATGGATATTTGCCAGAATCAACCAAACTACAGGGTTTACTCAAATAGACCCAGCCACTCCCCTCTGGCACAACTCTAAACTGGGTGGAGTGGCGGATCTCGTACCCCCCAATACTGGTTAGATACAGGAATTGGTACCTTAGCTGATGTTTGGGGATTCAGGGGCCCTCTTTCCTTTCTGGAACTAAGGAATAAGTGGAATGTACCGTCCTCACACTGGCTGTTCTACATGAGACTTAGGGGTAAACTGATGGAGTGGCTTAAAGGCAGACCAACTGATCTAAATGCACATCCGCTCATTTCTTTGCTTGATATGCACAAACCCCAGGGTATGATTTCCAAGGTGTACAAACTCATGGTGGACTACAGATCTAAGGGCACCCAGTTAAGGTGCAGGGATCTCTGGGAGGGCGACCTCGGTGCTCTTACTGACACTCAGTGGGAAGCAGCCCTTAGTGCCCCCAAGAAGGTCTCATTTATCCCTAGGCACCAATTACTGCAGTTATACTTGCTACACAGGGCCTACTACACAAGAAGCAGGTTAAGCAAAATCTACCAAAACACATCATCTCAGTGCCTTCGGTGTGCCCAAGCGGTTGGGGACTTAATGCATACCCTCTGGAGCTGCCCGGCTCTGCGTAACTACTGGGACAAGGCCCTAGAGATTCTAGGTGAACTGACAAGGTGTGAATATCTTTTAGCTAAGCGTAAGGGCCGCCAGGACAAGTTTCATAGAATCTGGGACCCCTGGCTAGGGAAATTCCCCCCTCATCAATTTTGGTGGTCTGACGCTAGCTGAGGATGTTTCCTCGAGGTACAATTGAGAACTACTGAGGCAGGATACAGGCTGTCGCAAATGCTTTTGTAATTTTTATGTATCTCTTTCATTTGTACTAAAAAACTGACTTGATAACATGTGGACAATATGTATATGCATATCATTAAGATGATCACAATGTTGTATAACTTTGACGATTCCAATAAACTTACCTGAACAAAAAAAAAACAAAAAAAAACGGATGTCTGCTGTGTAATGGACGCCTAATGTGTTTTGGGAACCCCCCATAATCCTTATCAACCTAACAAATGTTTGCTTTCAAATGTGCATTGTGGAGATTTGATCTGAGGGATCATGTTGAATAAAGTGTGAATTGGTACTGATTACAAATAACTAATATAGCATGGATAATAAAATCTGTACAAATTTGTTTACTGCATCTGTAACACTTGGCAATGTGACCCCTAGTCTGCATGAGCAGCTTTTTGGTACTCTAAACTACAGATTAGTTAGGCCTTTTAATTATATTGAACATACTTTTTGAGGCACAATTACCACTGGTACAGTACATGCACGGGTGCTACATAAAGCATTTTAGACATGACATGGGACATTTGTACTCTCTGCCCCCTTCTGGAGGGGATTAGTACAAGTCTCCCTTAGACAAAGAGTTCTCTCACATTCCTTCCTGTACCAAGTAGAGCCATGCCATGGGATGCCAACTTCCTACCCATGCATTATTTGAATTGCCCCATTCTCCAAGCATGATGCTTGATACCTAAAGGCAGTGGGTGTAGACCCATGGGGAGCTTGGTGCACCTTGTCTTTTGTTAATGATCCCTACAGTGTGGATGATAATCTGATCAGATCAATATTGCATATGGATTATGAACCAATGAAAAGTTTGTACACAATGAAGAGTTCAACATAGGTTTTAAAGAAGTTCGATATAATAACTTTCGACTTACACAACAAAAATCTCATACAGTGTTTTAGGAACTATATGTTACGTCATTATGAACGATAGCATCACAGTTGCAGAGTGCAATGGAGAATTTGAAATGCTGTACAAATACTCCAGTCAATAATGCAACTGCTTAACAAATGTGCATCTTTCCCAGACGTTTTGGCAAATATTGTTCAAGGTAGAAATATTAATGAGCAGATAAAATGGGGAATGTATATTGAGAATATATTGACCATTTCAGTTGCAGTTTTCCTTATATAGGAACACAAAGAAGCAATTCAACTGTATCATCCAATCATGTGTATACCACAGAGCTCAAGTGCCAAAATGTAGACGAGCTCCTTGCTACCTCACTATGCATTATGCATTTTTTTAAAAAGCAATTTCTGAAACTATATAAGCAGGGCATTTATTGTGTTGGGAAAACAGCCATGTCTTAAAACAAACAAAACAGGTTTAAGGTTAGAACTGTTTTCCATCTAAACTTCCAGAACCCATATACAGAAGTACCTTAAGAGTATTGTCTGGGATCTGCAAAATGAATCCATAAATTATAAGATATCTTTAAAAAGTAATATTTCATTACTGAATAGCAGATTCAGATTCAAAAACATTGTTTAAAATGAATTTAGAGGCCTAAGATTAACACAGATCATTTTCAATTTTTCCTTTTTAATTAATAAATTACAAGTATTTAGAGATTTGTTTTCTTATTCCTGAATCAAATAACACAGAGGGGCACATTTACTTAGGGTCGAATATCGAGGATTAATAAACCCTCGAATTCGACCCTCGAGGTAAAATCCTATGAATTCGAATATATCGAATTTGTAGGATTTAATGCAAATCCTACGATCGAACAATCAAAGGAAAAATCGTTCGATCAAAGGATTTTAATCAATCGATCGAAGGATTTTCCTTCGATCAAAAAAACTTAGAAAACTGATGGGGAAGGTCCCCATAGGCTAACATTGTAGCTCGGTAGGTTTAAAGTGGCAAAGTATGTTGTCAAAGTTTTTTTTTAAAGAGACAGTAGTTTGACTATCGAATAGTCGAACGATTTTTAGTTTGTATCGAAGTCGTAGTCGAAGGTCGTAGTAGCCTATTCGATGGTTGAAGTGCCCAAAAAAAACCTTTGAGATTCGAAGTTTTTTTACTTTGAATCCTTCACTCGAGCTTAGTAAATGTGCCCCAGACAGTAGGGATTATTACTGATGAGCCACACATTTTGTAAAAAAAGAAAAGGTGCAATCTTAATTTCTTTAGATTCTCACAAGGAAACTATTTCTTATAGTAACTAAACTAATCTGTTCCAGAGGTAGATTATCCCTTCCTATCCTTGTTTTCTTCCTGTATAGTCTTGCAATAGGGGATGCATATAGTATTTATAATTATTTTAATTATATTTCATAAGGCGTAGATGTTTGTGATTATTTATAAAGTTGCCTCTCATTTCTATTTTATAATCTAGGTTACCTTGGCAATAGAACTTTGGACTGACCTTGTAAATCACATATGCAAAGGAAGAACATACATAAATGAGGAATGTTGATGGATATAATTTAAGGCTGGAATTTGAAATGTGTGTTTTAATACATAAAAAGGTATTATAAAACACAGATCTACAAAATACCATTTTCCCAAATGTTTTGTAGTGAATGGTGAAATAGCTCTCTGCACAGTAAACTGTATTATCCATCAAAATTCTAGGTTATTAAAAGCCAACTGCCATTTTAGTGTGCCAGGTTTTAGCACCTGAAGAACAAAAAAATATGAAGATTGCAGAGGGGTCTAGTATACCCTCTTGAATATTTATTTGTGAAAAGAGAATAGAAATCATTGGTTCTCTTACTGCTAGCTTGTGCACATGCCTGTGTCAGAATTCTAGCAATGCATAGACTAGTGCATCCAAAGGACAACCTTTTACAAAGAATCAATGAGAGACCTAAAAGCGCAAAAATACACAATATATCTAAGATATAAAGAAGGTTTTAAAAGGGACTTGTTTGCAAAGAACAATATCTTACCTTTTTTATAAAAAGGTATTATTGAAAAAGCTATTTTAGACCCAACAGCCAAGTAAGGGTTGCTGAGTCTAAAATAACTTTTTCAATAAAACCTTTTTATAACAAGGTAAGAAAGGTATGGAGAGGAGGCCAGTATTTAAAAAAAAAAAATTTTAACATTCCTTATGAATCCCTTTCTCAGTGGCATCCCAATGCCAGAACGCTTGATTTATAGCCCAGAAAGTCTTGCTAGTTCCTACAATCTGTACAGAATGCTTTATACATGTGCTTTCTTTAAAAATTCTATAATGATATTTGATAATTCAACATTTCAAATCACTGTTAATGGTAGGGGACGTTGCTAAGAAAAATGACATGCAACTCTGTCACTGGTTTTATTTTCAAAACTATCACAAATATATTAAAGGAATAGTTCAGTGTGAAAATAAAAACTGGATAAATAAATAGGCTGTGCAAAATAAAAAATGTTTCTAATATAGTTAGTTAGCAAAAAATGTAATGTATAAAGGCTGGAGTGATTTTATGTGTAACATATCAGTCAGAACTGCTTTTCAGCTCTCTTTGTTTACACTGACTGGTTACCCTGGCTACCAGGCAGTAACCAATCAGAGACTTGAGGGGGGGCCACATGGGTCATATCTGTTGCTTTTGAATCTGAGCTGAATGCTGAGGATCAATTACAAACTCACTGAACAGAAATGTACCATGTGGCCCCCCTTCAAGTCGCTGACTAGCTCAGAGTTATAGAGCTGAAAAGCAGGAAGTTGGATTCTGGCTGTTTTATTAGTTATCTGTTCACTCCAGCCTTTATACATTACATTTTTGGCTAACTAACTATATTAGAAACATTTTTTATTTTGCACAGACTATCTATTTACCCAGTTTTTATTTTCACACTGAACTATTCCTTTAAATATTCTTTAGAGTAAAAAGATTATTCTTATTTGGCACTGTAAATACTGTATGTATATATATATATATATATATATATATATATATATATATATATCTGGTCTCAGCCATGATCAAAACCCAATATTTTCAAACATATTTAAAATATTATGGATTTTAGAACAATATTTGTTATCTATTATATATGGGATCTATTATCCTGATGTTAACCTGGGTGTATCAAAATAAGGCATTGTTCTATAATTTGGGTCACCATGCCATAAGTCTACTAAAAAAATCAACAGGATTGTTCTGCCATCAAAGTACTGTTTTATTATTGCAAAGAAAAAAGAAAATAAATGTCATTGATTAGAATTACTTGTTTATAATAGACTCCCAAAATTCTGAGCTTTCCGAGTAACAGGTTTCCGTATAGAAGATCCCATCCCTGTAACTGTTATTTATACGATCAGCAGTGATATATCCTCTGAGTTTTGTATTTGACTGTATTCGGAAAGCATTTTTGAGCTTTATTATGTTAATAGTGTTCTTTCCTCTTGGTCACTACAGACATAATAAACACATATATATGAATATAATGGGTGGCACTCCTCTTCCCAACTTGACCCATTTGCATGGGTAAAGTTTAGCGAATATGTCCCATTTCGCTTTGTCATGAAATTAGCCAATTTCACTGGAAATTCGCGAATTTCATGGCGAATCAAAACGGGACAAACAGGCAAAAAAATAGCATAACACGAATTGTGACACTGCCGTCAATTCACGGGCAACAAAATTGAAACCAATGTCAATTCTGATGCCGGCAAAATTTGACGAGCATTAAAGTCGATGGGGGTCCGTTTAATTGACGCAGGAAAATGCAAATCTGAAAATACACCATCTAAAACCTGTCTAGTTCATATAGGAGTCAATGGTAGAGGTCCCTTGAACCCTCTTTAAATCTGGCCCTTGCTTTAGTCATTATACCTATATTCAATGTATATAACCATGCTTTATACTATCTACCAAAATGCTGAGGGATGAAAAGGATAATAACCAAAAACAAGGATAACATTGTGTATGGTGTCAGAATTGATAATGTGCAACTGTTAAAAATGGCAGATATATTAATATACAAAATGCAGCTAATTTTAAGATATTGTAAAAAGCATGTCAGGGTAACCTTTATTGTTCGGGCTATGGGGAACCAGATAGCTGGATGCCTAGATCAAAAAAATGTTAAGAGAAAAACATTTTGCAGAAGAGATGTAAAACTTTTTTTGTGTATTTAAAAATATATTTGTTTCAGGTTTGTTTTAGGTTTAGGCCTTTTTAAATGAAACTTTCAATACCTGTGTATTAAGCCCAACTTAAGGTTGATGAGATTACTGATGAGTGATGACCTTAAAATAGTCCCAAATACATCTGATAAACTATTTAGCAACGTATTTATTGTAACAGTCATTTAACAGCCATTGCTAGCGAAAGACTTTTAAAAGTATAAACATTTCCAATGCTTGTTTCAAATAGCATTTCAATCTCGGTTATTATATATAAGATAGTTTTAAAGTGCATCTGGAAAGCAATAGCAGATCTACTTTATGTGTATGATTTTAGATTGTTATCCTTTTCAAGGTCAGTGGCACAGAGTTTTTACCTCTGTTGAGGAGAAGAAAAATGATCGAAATGGCCTTAAAGCAAAACTATACCCCCAAAATGAACACTTAAGCAACAGATAGTTTATATCATATTAAGTCGCATATTAAAGAATCTTACCGAACTGGAATATATATTTAAGTAAATATTGCCCTTTTACATCTCTTGCCTTGAACCCCCATTTCATGATGGTCTGTGTGCTGCCTCAGAGATCACCTGACCAGAAATACTACGACTCTAACTGTAATAGGAAGAAGTGTGGAAGCAAAAGACAGAATTCTGTTAATTGGCTCATTTGACATAACAAGTATAGTTTGTTTGGTATGTTTGTGTGCACAGTGAATCGTACGATCCCAGGGGGGTGGCCCTTATTTTTTATAATGGCAATTTTCTATTTATGATTACCCAATGGCACATACTACTAGAAAAGTATATTATTATGAAAATGGTTTATTTACATGAAGCAGGGTTTTACATATGAGCTGTTTTATGCAATATCTTTTTATAGAGATCTACATTGGTTGGGGGGTATATTTTTCCTTTAACCTACGGCAAAAGCTTCCCATTTAGTAGAGCAGAGCAGGTGCTGTCCATGCCACACCATATTAACACTTGAGCAAGCAAAACTTGAGATCATAACTTAAAGTCAGGTTACACTCAAGGTTATCAATAAGAGGCACTATATTCTGCTGTAGGCTGCTTTATTTTACATAAAAGGAAATACAAGACAAGATCACTATTTGATCATTTCAGGATGAGGATCTCAATGATCAAACTGACCAGAATCCATTGCCCTAGATTTTTTCATGAAGGCTATTAACATCTTTAAATTGTTCAAGGGACCTCTGCTACTGACTTCTACACAACCTCCTCAGGTTTTAGATGGTGTATTTTCAGATTCCAGCTATTTCCATGGACTGGGTATAATAAATCCCCAAAGAATTGCGTTTTTAAAAACAAAACACTCAAAAGTTTTTTTTTAACCCGGAAAATGTTTTTGACTCAAAAATACCCTCGAAAACTAATTTTTTTTCATGGAAAATACAACTCAACCCTTAATAAATCTGCCCCTTAATAAACCCAGTAGATAGAGAAAAAGGACATTTTTTAAAAAAAAAAAAATCTCCATTATTTGTTTAAAATTGAGTCTATGGGAGATTGCCTCCATGTAATTTGGAGCTTTCTGGAAAATGAATCCCATAACTGTATTGTATTTTTTCTTTTCCAAAGCTGTTATTTAAACCGTTCTTGTGTTTTTTTTTTAAATTATTTTGGAGTGGGGTTTTTGTTACTTTTTTTTCCCGACTTTCCTTTTTAATTTCCATTCAAAGTGCTACTTGGTTCTTAGGTTTATTTGCGATAAGTTAAATGAATTGAAAGACAGTATTTTCGGTTTGTTAAAAAACTGGTTTATTTCATGCAGGTGTAAACCTAATTTGGCTTAAATAGAGAAATACCAACTAGCGGGGTAGAGCATGGGCTACACTGGACCCTCTTTCACCAGGAAGGGCTTTCGCTAAGTGGAAAGAGCATGTGAGGGTGTTGTTAGACTATACCTCTATACTGCCAAAAGTGTAAAAGAATAGAAAAAGGATGCCAGGGGTTCTTTGCAAAACAATAGAACAGGATTTATTAAATTACTAGACATTGAGCCCGTTAAACGGGCGTTAGAACATATGTAACAACGGTCCATGGGGCACATGCGCAGTAGTGCAATCCCACGGATAGGGATGGCGCGAACTGTTCGCCGGCGAACTTGTTTGCGCGAACATCGGGTGTTCGCGCTCGCCGGAAGTTCGCGAACGTCGCGCGACGTTCGCCATTTTGGGTTCGCCATTGTTGGCGCTTTTTTTTGCCCTCTCACCCCAGACCAGCAGGTACATGGCAGCCAATCAGGAAGCTCTCCCCTGGACCACTCCCCTTCCCTATAAAAACCGAAGCCCTGCAGCGTTTTTTCACTCTGCCTGTGTGTGCTGAAGAGATAGTGTAGGGAGAGAGCTGCTGCCTGTTAGTGATTTCAGGGACAGTTGAAAGTTTGCTGGCTAGTAATCGTTTTGATACTGCTCTGTTATTGGAGGGACAGAAGTCTGCAGGGGTTTGAGGGACATTTAAGCTTAGGTAGCTTTGCTGGCTAGTAATCTACCTTCTACTGCAGTGCTCTGTATGTAGCTGCAGTGGGCAGCTGTCCTGCTTCTGATCTCATCTGCTGACTGCTGCAATAACAGTAGTCCTTGTAAGGACTGCTTTTATTTATTTTTTTGTTCCAATACAGAGCAGTATCAAGCAGATTACTAGCCAGCAAACGTACTATCATCTGTCCCTGAAATCACTAACAGCTCTCCCCCTACACTATCTCTTCCAAGCACACACAGGCAGATTTTTCAGATACATTTTTGCCCTTGATCCCCCTCTGGCATGCCACTGTCCAGGTCGTTGCACCCTTTAAACAACTTTAAAATCATTTTTCTGGCCAGAAATGTCTTTTTTAGATGTTAAAGTTCGCCTTCCCATTGAAGTCTATGGGGTTCGCGAACCGTTCGCGAACCGCTCGCATTTTTGCGCAAGTTCGCGAATATCTTCGCGAACTTTTTTTCCGACGTTCGCTACATCCCTACCCACGGACACAGGGACTGGACGCAGAGACACTTCAACTTTATTATATAGGATAAAGTCCCACAAGGTTGATAATACTCACAGCACATGAAGTAGATCAATATAAATTCCAGCTACAATCAAGGATGTAGCAGACACAGCATAAATGGCATCACTGAAGGAATAGCACGGGGAGTTGAAATATACACCTTGCAGGTTGTCAGTACCTCATGTGGACCGGATCCCCTATAATAGATGTGGAACAGGCATAGAATAATAACCTGTTTCCCTTGTCAGTACTGTGGTCCCTTCACTATAGGCAAGCAGAGCCTGGGGAGACCTGTCTATCCTCCTTGGTGGAGCTTGAAGCTGCTCATACTAACTAAAGCTCACTAACTCACTCTCTCTAGAGAATACTATAACAGTGGCTTTCCTGCCCACTAGCTTCACCTTGTTCACGGGGTCCCTGTACCCCAACTTCTCTAAAAGGATTGTCCCTTTAGGTGTAATGACTAGGTTTGTGCCAATGCCATACAAATAGCCTAAGAGGTTTTACTCACAGTTCACCTCAGTCCCAAGGTGCAAGTCCAAAACAATATTTCAATAGAGAGATGTGAGGACCTTCAAAAGTGTAATGGAACATCCACCCAGATCAACTGCTGCAGGCCAAAGAGGAAGGACCTCCCCCTGCAAAACACTTTGTTACAGTGATGCAGGAAATGGTCATCAACCTAAAGGCCAATGAAATAGGTATGCAAAATAGGTACAAAGTGTTATATGGGTGTTAACCCAGCAACAGGGAAATGAGGCACTGGTAGGGGCATGAAGCCATAAGGGCCATTATACTTATGGGTCCCTACACAGGCTTTCATGTAAACAGTTGAGATTCATGTATAATATTTGAAGTGACACTTTTACAGGTGACCATTAAATGATACCTGTCAGTTTGAGAATCTATACAATGTCTAGCATAAATATAACCTGAAAACTCAGTTATGGACAGCAATTTTAAAGTTATTCTGGCACTTTAAAGGGCAGATTTATCAATGGTAGAATTTAAAACTCCCATGAACTCCCTTGAACTTGAAACTTGACCAACTGCAATTTAATAAAAAATTAGAATTTTTAAAACTCGTGTGAATGGAATTGACCCACAAACGACTAAAAAAAACTCGATTTTCAGGAAGGCCACAAACAACTCCAAATTGATTCCAGGACGCCCATAGGCTAAAACAGAAATTGGCAGGTTTAAGGTGGCGAATAGTCTAATTTGAATTAAAGGGCCAGTGTTTGACAGATTTCAAATATCAAATTTGAATCTTTAAAAGAACTTGAATCAAATGGTAACAATCCCCTAGTCAAATTTGACAGTTTTGGCCATAAAAAAACTTGACCTTTTCACTTTGACTAGTGATGGACGAAATTGTCCCAACAAGTCGCCAGCGTCAAAATGGGCGCCAAAGCTGACGCCGGCACCCATTAAAGTCAATGGGCGTCCATTTAGCATCTAAATTTTTGTCGCAAATTTGCGCCTGGCTAATAAATTCGCCCATCACTAACTACGACCCTTGATAAATCTACCCCTAAGTATCAGCCAGTTGTCACATTCTTTTGTTTTGCAAGTAGCAGCCATTTGTTTGTCTGATTAGTTTCTGTGTTAGGAGCACTAGCATTAAACTGTAATTAACCATCTAATTCCATGCAAAAAGAGCAGTTGATTTTTTGATTTCGACAAAGACCATTTTGGAAGATAACAAACCTATGTAAGCGTGCGTGACTTGTATGATGTATGTATGAAAATAAATATTTCAAATGCTGTTCTGCAGGTGGAGGAAGCAATTAGTCTTTGTCTTAATCAGTTTGAGAGCTTGAAAGATGATTTCTAAATATAGTGTGCTATGGATGTGCAGAGAAAACAAAAGATTTAAAGCACCCTGCCTGGAATATCATCACTTCAACAACTGCTCATTTAGTCTGGATCAGTCTGAAAGATATGAAACAAATATTATATCCCGTCTGTTGCCTCTGCTTAACCAATTATTGTTCATATGAGAACAATACTGAAGCAAAAACTATAAATGAATCTTGAGTATCCATAAAATGGTTTTTGTCCCCTAATAATATGGAATAGTTACTAATTATTGAACTGGGGCATTTTGCCAGCTATCAAGATTAAAACAAAACAGCCAGGAAAGTGTTTTACTGAATGAACATATTTATTTAAAAAAGACTGTTTTAAGCTGTTGAACATTATTCTGTACTTTAGAGCTCAGGGTTGCCACCTTCCCCCAGTGGTAATTCCGGACAGAGCCTTTACATGATTGGAGGGAACGATTGCGTGGTGGGGCTGGCCAATGACTTATTCCCATTAGTCAAAGCTTTCTGGATAATGGGTTTCCAAATAAGGGATCCCATAGATGTACTATATGTTTTTACTAATTTATATATTTTTAAAAAAAAATTGAAACACACACAAATACACTATGGGGGTTAATGTATTTACTAAACTCTGAATGTAAAAATCAGGAAATTTTTTTTTTTTTTTTTTATAAAATCGGACTTTTAAAAAATCAACAATTTTTTGGAATTCATTAAACCCCGGGGATGAAAAAGTCTGAATCAGAAAATCAGGCATCTCAGACCTGTAGAGGTTGTAAATAGGTCAATGGAAAAAGTCCCAATGATTTTTTGATGTGCGCTGGGTTTCGCGCAATACCCAGAAGTTTTTGGGTGAAAAATCCAAAAATATCTTGAAAATCGTATGAAAAATCTGAAAAAGATTTGAAAATCGTATGAAAAATCCGAAAGAATCTTCAAAATCTGATTTTTTTCCAGCAAAGCAAATTTACAGGAAAATATAATAATAAATAAGTGTAAAAAACCTGAGCAGATTTGATCGGAGTTTGTAGCAGAAAATATTGAGATAAATTTGGACTTAAATAACCCCCTATATGTTAACAGTTCCTTTTTTAATTTTCTGTATATGTTGACCTGTTTCTATTGGACCTAGCTTTGTAACTGCGTAGTTAAACTCACTTTGCAATTGCATGAACAACATTGAGTTCTGGACTCATGAGAAGGAGTGGTTTGTCTTGAATTACAGTATGTACAGTATGTACTTCAGGTAAAGCACTTTGAAATTATAATTCAGTTGACAGATTTCAAAGTATTAATTTTTTTGAGTAATGAAAAATAGGGTATTTGGAATCATGTTAAGCATGAATTGACTGTTATGGTTGATATGTTTTCCTTTGAGTACATACAAAGTCTGCGTGAATAATCTCAACAGGCACTGAAACTTTAGATGGAAGTCAAGTCGACAGTTGTGGAGTTATGGTAGTTTATACTGTATGGCCTTGCCTTGTTTTTTTGTGACTCTCTACTACTTTCTGATCATAGAAACAAACTTAGATAGAAAGGAATCATTTGGTCTATCAAGTATGTCAGTTGCTTAGTTATGCTTGTCTTCCAAATGTCTTAGGATATTTACAGCTGCAGATGTTAAAGATGTCTAGACATAAAAGAACAAAGTACTAACTGAGGTCAATTTCTGACCCATAGTACATTATTGGTGATTTCTAAAGCAACTCCAGCAAGAAATGAATCTAAGTTTAGAGCTCAGCCTGAAATTCTTTGGAGCATTCTAAAGTTTATCAAGCAAATGACGAAAAACACAGGTCACCGAAAATAAATCTGTCTATCCATTTCTAAAAGCCTTTATTGGAGTTGTGAGATTATTTAAGAGTAAACTGAATGATTAAGAACAACGCACATTCACATTTAAATGCTTCATTTCCTCCTTAAAGTGAAAATATCAAACTTAAGACTTGCAACTTGAACATAATAACTTTCATTATTATCAACATAAAGAAAACAAAACAGTAATAAAAAACATAAAATTAGTCCGCAGAGGATTGCAATTTTGCAAAGGCAATATGTGCAACTTCCTTCTCTCAATGTAATAATACATTTTCACTATAAACGTACGCACCAGTGAAGGGGAGCTTAATTATTAATGAGCAAGGCCTTCAATTCACAGAGGGATATGTACCCTGCACTGGAGTCTTTATGCAAGTTTATTTCAGTAATATGGACAGTAGCTGTAATGGGATGTACCTCTGTGACTCTCTTTCTTGTTACCAAGGGAAGCCAGGTAATTCAGTCCTAATGAACTATTCATTCTCATTCATTTTGCAGAGTTATCGATTTTTTTTATATATTTTTTTTGCTTCTTCAGCTTCAGAATGAAACAGCAGTGGACTATGTTTAGGAAGCACTCATGATTAGCTCAGGAATGACCAGAATAACACATCAGGTGCCAATTAGCGCATGTTATGATCACTTAATTCATGTGGAGAAAGCCTATTGAGAGCTGAAACAAGGTCACAACTAGCCCATAAAATTCAGGAAGCATTATCTGGTCAAGGAAATGTGCATGAAAGCTACAGAAGACCATTGATTCTTATATATTTGTGCTTTTTTTTAAAGAACTGTTGTTTTGATTTCCCATAGGTTCTTCCAGAAGGCAGTGATCCAAGAACAAACAGAGGGGTAAGCATGCTGCACTTGTAACCACACATCCATTCCCTAAGCCTGAAAATGGAATATTTGTCCAACTGTTCAGATGATTGATGGTTATATGAAAGTTTTATTCTTATAATTTGTGATAGATCTTGGGGAAAAGATCTTCACTAAGCTCCAGGAAGTGATTGTTACCCCTCTTGAGGCACAATAAGCAAGAGCTCCATGAGTTTTCTTATTTTTCTTGTATTTATTTGTATTGTTGGTATGTTGTATTAATGGACTAGACTGACATGTCTTCAGCCCAAAAAAAGGTTTCAGTATGATATTATGCTCATATAACAAAATGAAAACTAACCAATATCCACAGTGCTAAAAGGCCCCTTTGTAACAGAAAAGTACAAAGAATATTCCCACAGAACCCTGCATCCATTGAGTTAATGTGAACACATACAGCCAATGTCTACATGGTCCTAAGACCATCATAAATATACAAGATTGTTTATATGCACATGATAAACTTTTTCTAAATGTTGGGTTTTATTATGGGGCCGATTCACTCAGCTCGGGTGAAGGGTTCGAATGAAAAATACTTCGAATTTCGAAGTATTTTTTGGGTACTTCGACCATCGAATGGGCTACTTCGACCTTCGAATTCGACCTTCGACTTCGATTCGAACGATTCGAAGTAAAAATCGTTCGACTATTCGACTATTCGATAGTCGAAGTACTTGCCCTTTAAAAAAAACTTCGACCCCCTACTTCGGCAGATAAAACCTACCGAAGTCAATGTTAGCCTATGGGGAAGGTCCCCATAGGCTTGCTAAGCTTTTTTTGATCGAAGGATTTTCCTTCGATCGTTTGATTAAAATCCTTCGAATCGTTCGATTCGAAGGATTTAATCGTTCGATCGAACGGAAAATCCTTCGATCGTTCGATCGCAGGATTAGCGCTAAATCCTTCGACTTCGATATTCTAAGTCGAAGGATTTCAATTCGAGGGTCGAATTTCGAAGTATTTTTAACTTCGAAATTCGACCCTTCGTGAATCGGCCCCTAAGTGTCAGCTTTGGCCACAGAGTGGCTTGCAGTGTGGAGCCTATATGCTGTGTAACGTGGGCAATACAAAACTGAAACTTGATGAAAGGCAGATGACATGGTCAGAGGCTGAGGTCAGGGGCAGGCTGAAGGCAGCGAGTAGTCCAAAAAACAGGCCAAGGTCAGTATCAGGAGGTCGACAGTAATCATTAATGGGGCACAGGAACTAGGCAAGGATTAGGAGCTCAGAAACCTGGAGCAGGGCTCAGGCTTCAATAATCGAGCACCCATGATTGATTGAATTAATTGGGAATACTGGAGGTCAATGAGGTGGGCGGAGTTGAGTGTGCAGCAGGGAAGAGGTAACACAACCATCAAGAAGACTAACCCACATCAACTTAGAAAGCCCCCCAGTGGCTGAGTGGATTAATGCAGGTACGGCCCAAGACATAGTCCAGACTTCCATTCCAGACCATATCTGATATTCTGTTCAGTTAGGCTCTTGGATTCTAGCCGGTTTCCTCAGTGCATTTATTCTTAAAAAAAAGTATTTGAAATTGCCATTTATTTGTTTATACAACAGTAAATTGCTGCAACTGTTAAGAAGCATCTCTTTTCTTCAAACTAATACTTAATGCAGTGCACGTATATTCATGTTTTTGCTGTATGCTCTTTTTTCCTAGGCACAGTAGTTAACCTTACAACAGGCATCTGGGAACTCTAGTGTTTCTAATACTCTGTTTCAATGTGAAATATATACATTTAAGGTTACTTTAACTTGTTTGGCACTTGCATGTGTATTAAGGTACAAAAGTGAGCTTTTTTAACACACCTCGTGTTATCATGCCTAAATATATAGTACCAACCATGCACCAATCAATGTGGCACCTTCCAGAATGTTCCAATATTGCCATTAGTCTTCAGTGAGCACCAAAAAGCATACTGCTCATCAAACATATTTCTTACTTTGCAAATAATCAATGTGAATTCATAAGCTTTTGGCACAACAGTACCTGGAACAAAGGTTTGTTTGGAAGTTTATACCAATCAGGAGCTGTATTTCAATTTGAGTTTAGAATCGTGGAGCAAAAGTAGCATAGATATTTGCATGGAACAGGCACCATTCTGTTCGGGATTTAAGAACATATGCTGTTCCCTGTAGTACATTTTCAGGTGCACAGAATGCAGACAATGATGCATGTGATGATTATCCAAATTGAATTGTCCGAGGATGGGTCTTGATGGGCTCTTGAAACTTTCCTGGTAAGCTAAAAATTAAAATAATTTGGAACTAGTATTGTATTCTGAGGTTCTGCAACTGAAGGATAGTACACCGTATGTGGCCCTCCAAGAGCTTTTCATGGGTACCCAACGAAGAAGACTACAGAAGCCTTTTATGTCATCGGCATAATTTTAATGCATCACAGAATGAGGTAAATTAAATTATAGGCTTGCAAATTTAATGAAGATAGGCAGTTTAGAATCAAACCATTCAAAGAGTTTATTTTGCAGCTATTATGGAAGGGATCGAGAATCCAGGAAACCGTTACCAAAGTCATAAGCAGCTGATCTGGGATTTTTAAACAGTCTGCAGCTTACACAGATACACAGGCTGTAGATGGGCTAAATGTTGGTTTAGGTTAATTTAGTTGTAGTTGTATAATGAGAGAATAGGAAAAAAGCTTAACTTTGCATGTTTCCTATCGGAATCTTTTGGCGAAGCATTGTGTAATATTTCCGTGTTACTTGTTTTTTAATTGTTCTTAAAATCAATTAAATTATGCCATTACAGTCTTTACTGTACACAAAACAATTTTTAAATGTATTTAAAATGTCTCATAATGTATATATCCTATAAATGAGTCTGCACTAGCAATTTTTTAATCCCAGGTGAATTTCTGAAATCGTCTCTAAATAAAACACTACACGGTGGACCAGTCTCCGTAAATGTTACCATCTTCCAAATTTTGATGACGAGACTCTGGGACAAAAATATTGACCAAAATATAAATGCCAGTTTCCAACAAATCAATAATTTCATGCACATCTTTTTACTTAAATACTGAAAAATTTCAGAAAGAATTTTTAGAAATAAAGGATATTTAAAGGACAAGGCAACCCACTTTTTAAATTATTCCCATCTGTTCACCTTGTCCTCTCCCTAATGGTAAAAGTTGTTCAAGCCATTCAATGCATACTTGCTCTGTGTACAGTCTCTAAAGTACTCTGCCCCAGCTGTATTTGCAGTCACCATATTGCCCTCCATTAGGTATTAAAGATGGCCGCGCAGCTATTTCTGTGCATGCACAAAAAGAACCGTACAGAATCCCTCTTACTGTATTATAATGTGCATGAAGTAGGAGAAGCTGGAGAAGACTGAAGTTAGACTGATCCAGCATGGGAAAAATAACAAAAAGTTACAGTTCCAAAATAAGAATGAGCACGTTGCTATAACAAACATAGCTAAAGGTCGCTACTCGCTGAATTACACAGAGTTGGTATTCCGGAGATCTCAGGATGCTCTTCTGCGCATGCTCCACTGTGCTGATTGGTTGTAATTCGCATAAGCATGGTCTTGGTGTCAGAGACCACTAGATTATGGGAGATCGGAGTTAGACAGCATTTTTGAAGGCATCAATATAAGGTTTTTATATGTTCTATATATGATTATATGTTCCTCTTGACTTTCCTTGTCCTTTAAGGGCATTAATTTCTAGATTACCACCTTGAGTCTCTTTTCCCCATCTTATTATGAATATATGCATATATATATATCAATTATCTTCAAACCAGCACTCCCTTTAAAAACTTGATAATTTTATTGTCGCAGTATCAAAAGGGCATTTGATACTGCGACAATAAAATGATCAAGTTTTTAAAGGGACTGCTGATTTGAAGATAATTGATACATACATAATTACCGTGCACCCCGCCATTAGTAACAGCCCTGGAGTGCGGATACTCATTAGAAAGTATATATATATATATATAGATAGATAAAGAGGAATATAGACAACTCCCTGAATCATGACACAAGATTATTGACATATTGGCACATCCATGATAGATTCCTTGCTGGGGTGCGATCCATCTCTGCTGAAAGCTATGCCAGTAATATGTATGCTGTAACAAACTATGGCTTAACCTATAGAATCATTATTATAAGTATCTAACAGGTAGAAGCACTGTATAAATCCAGTAAACAGCTATAATAAAACAGTGAGCCCATACAGTAAATACTAAAAAGTGAGTGCCATAAATACTGTATGTATGCATGTATTAAGAGAGGACCCTGACCACATGTTGCTTGCAAAGAACTTGAGTCTAAAACTTTCTGCTATATATACTGCTAAATTAAATGCCAAAAGTATTCAGTACCCTGCAATAGCAAACCTACACTATCTTGTGAAGCTTTATGCAAATGTAAGGCTATAGTAAAATGGTGTGGCATCTTTTCTCCTGAGCTATAAGCTTTACCATAAATCTGCCCGGATGAGACTCTTTACACTCAGGAGTGAGCCCTCACGTTGGTGTGAAGGCAGGGTGTTGGGCAACTACAAATATATGCAGTACACAATAAATGGGAACCAGTGGTTCATATACTGTAACAACTATAAAACTTGTTTGTTAAAGAACACAGCCCCCATAGGATTTTTCAGAAATAAAGCAGTAACATTCATGGATATACTCACAGTAACTATGTAAAGTATATATCCCCAAAGGGTATGAGAGAGAGAATACACAGCATAGACAGAGGCACTCCCAGCTTTCAGCCTTAACCCTAAGTGGAGCTCGAAGGGGGTCTATAAAAATCCCTACTTCTAGGCAATTAGTACCCGGGATCCTAGTCCCATTAACACTCCTCGGTGGAGCCTGTGCTGCTTGACTAAATTGCCCTGACTATCATTCCTAGAGTGATCTATTAAAGTGAGCAGCCTATTTTTTTTAGACCTGACCTGTTTTGGTTCCACTGCAAATCCTTCCTGCCTGCTCAGGCAAGGCGACTAGCAAACTGCACGTGTAGTCATCTTATATACCAGGGGTGTCCAAATTTGTGGCTCACTGGGCCACATTGGAAAAAGAAAAATTGTCTGGGGCCACACATGAAATACACAAACACGTTTGATTTGTAAAGGAAATACACAGAAAAGAACTACAATGCCAGTTGGATAACCAGATGGAGCTATACACTGGAATATGTGACACCTGGATATTAAATAGACGTATTATTATATTATTATTACTAACTGGGCAATGGGCAGAGTCCCCCCACCTCCTATATCCTTTGCGACATGACGTTTCCTCGGGAACCAAGCGTTTCAAGCTGGGCCGCATTCATATGCATCCTGGGCCTCATGTGGCCCTCAGGCCGCAGTTTGGACACCCCTGTTATATACTATGGCATGCTGCCACCTAGTGAACAAACTATAGAACTATAGAAATCATGCTTTGACCCAGAAAGAGAAGCCTAGCTTCTCTTATAAACTAAGGGGTCCTTCAGTGGCCAAACTTTAGGAGATTGCAATATTAATGGGAAACCATTTATCAGTCCCCTACACAATGTATACAGTAATAGAGGGTTATTTTGTTTAGGATAGGTTTATGTTTCTCTGTAATGGGGGTAAGTACATTTTAAACAATGTCAAAAAAGATGATAAGACTCATTAAGAGCTCATTGTGAACTCCTTGATCAATATTGTACAGTATCTCATATAAGGGTTAAACATTCTTACATTCTTTAAATAGGCAGTGTTAAAACATAAAATTGAGAACTGAAGTCTTCTATGCCTAGGGCAATGCTCCCTGACTTTCTTTGTCTTTGTTCCTCCTCCTTGCTCCCCCTCATGAAAACAACACTGCAGGCAATGCAATGTTTATGGGATTTATGTATAAGACCTGCGAAAAATCCAAAAAAGTGCAGGGGATGACACACAATTTAAGGCATGGGAGGTGGGTAAGGCTATGTACATCTACCCTCTGTGTGTTAATGGGCACATACAGCTCCTGTATTTTTGCACCCTGTCCTGCACTTTGAAAATGCCAACTGTATCCTCAGGCAAAGCAACAACAGCTGAGAACCTTTTACTGAATTTTTAAAGATGGAATGGGTATAAAGTGAATAATCTGTTAATCTGCAAAAGGCATGTCTTAATTCAACTAAATTATAAAAGATTTGTTTAACCTCGTGCCACAATTATAGGTGAATGGGAAATACTATTCAATGAAGAGGTTGATTTGTTTCAATCATCATCATACTTGAAGCATAAACCTATGAAAAAGAATTAAGCTGTTCTATTTACACTTTTTGTTTCATGCTTGAATTATAAATTCTTCATAAATACACAGCAGTGCACAATTGTTACTGCATTGCTTGCCAGAAGTTAATTTATATGTCAGAACATTGAAGGTTATTAAACATAACTCAGTGTGATAGAAGCTAGAATTTCACTTGAAGGAAACATGCATTTTTTTTCTGTTGTTTCTCCCACCACCCTTGACAATCCTTATCTATTTTGAGTCTGTGAAATAATTTTTTTATTCTTTAGTCAAATGTCTTTGTCAGAATCAAATCCTGATGAAAAACAACGGAAAGGAAAAATGAGTAAGATAAGAAAAAGAGTAACTGCAAGGACAGAGAGTAAAAAAAAATAGAAGGAAGAGGCAGTTGTTAGACAGAACCTGTACAGCAAATCCTATACTTGTACAGGTATGGGATCAGTTATCTGCAAACCCATTATCCAGAAATCTCAGAATTACAGAAAGGTGGTCTCCCGCAGACTCCATTTTATCCAAATAATCTAAAAATTAAAAATGATCTAAATTTTCTCTGTAATAATAAAACAGTACCTTGTATTTGATCCAAACTAAGATATAATTAATCCTTATTGGAAGCAAAAGCAGCCTATTGGGTTTTTCGAATGTTTACATGATTTTCTAGTAGACGCAAGGTATGAAAATCCAAATTATGAAAAGATGTGGAAAACCCCAGATCCCGAAAATTCTGTATAGCATAACATTTTTAGGAAGATGTTTAACGTCATCAGGTGAATGAAGGGGACAGCACAATACATGCTGAGTTATACAAATGTCTGGATCATCATCATCATCATCATTTATTTATATAGCGCTGTCAAGATACGCAGTGGATACCCACTGTAATTTCAGGCAGAGCTGGCTGAGTGTCAGGAACTCTCTGGTTTGGAACCTGTTATGCACTGGCCGCTATTCATCATGCTTGACAGAGGAGGCAGTGTATTTAGGGATTATTGCATAATAACAATGACTTATTGCCCTATCAGTGTTCCCTGGTAACCACACCCATGATCCAGCTGCAGGCAATAGCCCAGTTAAAGGTCTATTGAAATCAGCCTCTTCCATATCCTTGTGTTGGATCATTAGCCCTTTTGCTATCCTGAGTTCCCGTCCTGTAAGTCTGTTCCTGCTCTACTCTGGTCTTCTCTGGTTCTGACTCCCAGTTTTGACCCTTGACTCGTGACCTGTTATTGGATTTCCGCTTGACTGCTGCTTTTAGTCAAAATACATTTTTACTGAATGGTAAATGAGGTACAGCCTTCTGCAGCCTGATCTCTGTATTGGACTTGTAAATTCCATACCCTTTTTGTTACAAAATTTCCTAAAAAGATCTTAATTAATGAAGAATTGTAAAATAATAAATAACCTGTCTAGGTGGATGTATAGTAAGATATACCCTGCTGACAGGTTTGCATCATAAATTGGAAAATGGTAGCAAATGTGCAGTGTCAGACAAAGTTAAGCTTTTCAGCTTAGTAGTCATTTATAAACCTGTCTGTTGACCAGATAACCAAGCCATGAGTATCCTAAAAAGTAAATAACATGAATATAATAGGAACTCTACATAATGGCTTCTTATGAAAGTGATATATGTTAGATATGGCTGCCGTGGAGTGGATACATTTTTTTTTATTCTGAGCAAGATAATTTCTGCACAGAGTTTGCATATGCTTTCTATGTATTTGGGGTTTTGCTCTGGGTGCTTGAGTGTCTACCCACAATTCTTAAAGGCAAAGTACTTGGCTTCTAATAAAACTGACCCTAGTGTGAATATGGGTGTGCATGCCTCTGTTAGGCAATATATATTGTATGCATGAATGATGAATAATATATTGCAAGTTAGAATAGTTAGGTGTTCAGGTCTTGATGCCCTACTAGGCACTATTACTGCTATGTAAATAAATGATGATGGTTTCTGGTGTCTGCCAGCCACTTAGGCGAGCATAAATATTCAGTATTTCTGCACTAAGGAGATAATGTATGTGACATTTACTGTATAATCGAGAATTGGTTTGCCATGTCTATAAACTGGAATGAGAGATGTTGTTCATAAAAATTCATAATTTTCAACTGTTTGATGATATGCAAGAAATGTTTTTCCAATATGCAAGAAATGTTTTTCCAAATCTCTCCAGGATATATTTTTCCATAAACTATTTTAGGTGTTATCACGCTTTGTTTCTGTAAGAATGTTTTCATTTTAAACTTTTATGGTAGCTGCTGTGTGGCTTCACATTTAGGGTCTTTAAAGTAGTGAACACACTAAAGTTGTAGTAAAAAAACTGATTGAACTGCATGGTTGTGTGCAATGTTTTAAAAAATAAATATAATTGACAGATTATTTGTTGAACATCTTCCATTTCCTATTTCTCAAACTTTTGGTCATAGTTTGAAAATTCAGAAAAAAAATTAATTAAACTCTTTTAAAACAGTAGAAATTAGAAAAAAATAAAAATATTTTAAGACCTTAAATTGCTGCTTTATTGGCAAGATAAACCATTATTAGTGATGCCCATTAACCTCTTTAAAAGTCTTAGAGGAACTGTGAAAAAAACTGTGCAAATAGATAGGCTGTGCAAAATAAAAAATATTTCTAATATAGTTAACATAATAGCCAGAACACTACTTCCTGCTTTTCAGCTCTCTTGGTTTACCACAGTGTGTATAATGAATTATCAGACTCAATCACCACTTTTTTACCCACAATGCTTAATACCAGTGTCATTCCAATCGCCAGGGAGAGTTGGGCCTTTGTGGCAATTGTGGCAATGCAGTGGATACAAATGCACTGAAAAGTCCTGTTGGCATTATTTCTGGTGTTCAGTGTGTGAGTGCACCCCATTCTTTTGGGGCAACTGCACTGCTGTGACCTGATACAAAAAATGTAGTGGGAAGCGTATAGCTACCACCAGGTTTGGAAGTGGTGCTAGCTCCAGAGTTCCCCTTATGTCGGTAGGCACAATTGTATGAGGTTTGGAACAGGATGCAGTGAGGACCAAGCCATCCCTAGTGCAACTATATGGAAGTACGAGGAGCACGTGTTGAAGTTGGATGAAATATTTTTTGCGTAACTGGCTGCGACCACTTTATCAACCCCTTAACTGCACCTCAGTTGCAAATGGCCCCTTATATTTCAATGGCACATGGGAAGTTTCTGAGCTGTCTCAAAATCACCCATGATCACCTCCTGCAATTCTCTCTCACTAGAATGGGGAAAGGCAGCCAAAGCTCTTCATTCCAAAAACACTCATTAGAATAAGCCAAAAAGCATTTACAGCTGCACTGGCTGGGAGTTCCCAAGTGAAAGGGGGCTGCTAGAGGTAATCATGGTCATTTTTAAAAGGCTAAAAATATATCACTTTTGCCATATAATTTAATTTCCAGTGAGGGGGATAACACAATAAGTAAGCCATTTGGGTTCCCCCTGACCCAAGGTTTTTCAGGCTATAAATGAAGCCTACATATGTGCTGCTAAAATCTAAAAGCAATTTCAATTTAGTACAGCTCACAAAGGGATTTACTGTAGTGTTTGCTTCTTTGAAGTTTCTAAGTGGTTGGATTGCCGCAATCAGATGTTGTAGCTTTTACCTGTTACTGCAGTTAGAACGATCAAATAAATGCCTGACTGTTATTCTGACTCTTTGCAGAACTGTTCCATGGCAGGCACACCCTTTAAGTAGGATATATTAACCAAAGTAAACATATTGAGTAAGCCCAACGCCTTACAATGCTCTTCTATTTGAATTTTCTTGCAAGCTGCAGGTCATATGTTTTCATTAAACTTTCATAAGCCATTATTGAACTAGGCTGAGTTGCACAGCATTGACATATATCACTTCTACTTCCAAGATTTGCAAAAGCTATGGTCATGCTTCATGGAACAGATTTTTCTTGTTATATATCAATACACTATAAATCAACACCACCTGCTAATGTACTATGCTCAATCCCACATAACTGCGTATTGTTTCCAACCACCCACCTTGCAATTCTAATATCCACCTCCTCCTTTTAGATTGTATGCTCTAATGAGCAGGCCCTTTACCTTCCTTTACCTGTATTTTTATGTAATCTTATATCTTAATAATTACTCAAAGAGAGTGGTCTTAATTTTTGCCTTGCCTGAGTAGTTCCTTATTGTTTCAGGTGTGCATCTTGTAAACATAAATGTGTATGGACAATGCCACACAACAGTTGAATGGTAATGTATCATCCGTTGTTACGTGGAAATGCAAGTACGGAGATGACATTTAATCATTTGTGTTTACAGTAGATTAGTTCACAATCTGATGATATGGTTCAGTGGTCTGGGTTCTTAATCCCTGCATCAGTTGCTAGGTGAAATCCCACAAGTGTGAATTTCAGAATACATCTTTCACTTTAAAGCAAGATCCCCGTAGATAAATTCCAACTCCTATAAATTATTATAATTTTTATGAACCTCTCCTAATGGAAAAAAGCCCTATAGAGTTCAGTTCATCTGCAGTTTTTGCATCATTTGTAGAATTAGGATAAAGAAAAATACATTTTTAAAGTGGTTATGAATTCATATTATTTAGGGTTCACTGAACACAGGGGTGTAACTATAGAGGAAGCAGACCCAGTGGCTGCAGAGGGACCCAGGCATGTAGGGGACACATAAAGGCCCTAATTAATGAGCAATTTCTTTTATATAGTTCTTTTTTTTATCAACAGTTTTAGAAATGCAAGATGGATATCACAGTAAGAAATATGCATTATTATTTCCAACAATCCATTTGAAGAAAATTCCAATATCTCTTGGCAGAATAGGTCAACTTACCAATGTTTTGGAGTCATTGATTGAATTTGCTGTGGGCCCAGTAACATCTAGTTATACCACTGCACATTAGATCAGATTAGGCTATGTTTAGATGACTAATAAAATGTGGCAAAACTCAGAGAGAAGACAACATGCTGCTGTACTTTAGCTGAGACAGAGAGCACTGGCAGATGAACCTCTTCCACCGGGCTATAGCACAGGTCAAAAGGCCCCATGTATCCAAGCCGATTGATGGTACAGTTCCTTTAAAGTATGAATATTAAATCTAAATTCAGTGAGCTTTGTGTGAAAAAATAAATTCTTCCTCTGAGAAAATGTATTCTTAAATCATTAAAATAAAATGAAAAATCATTTATAATGTTGACATCCAAATAAATGCAGGCTGGTTGATTTAGAACAGGGATGCCAAATTCACTGTCTTTCAGATGTTATGAATTTAAACTCAATGCAAAAGCTCCATCATCATAATTTCAAGACTTTGAGTTTAATATAATTGATTCAGAAGTTCCTAAAGTGTTCTTGGATGTATTGATGGTGTTCAGTGCATGGGGAAATGTAGTCTGTGTATTAGAGATTTTTTCTTTCATTGTACATTAATTCATTTACTAAATATAAAAAATAAATAAAACTTGGTGCCAAGTCGATGGACAGTAAGCAAACATTCACATGTGGGACTTGTGAAATTCATATGTAAGGACTAGTGAGATCTGTAACAGGAGAAGCAGATCAATGATTACTGGTGGGTGGCCCAAGAATATAGAGGGCTCAGTGAGTCCTAACTGTTTTTTTTTTTTTTTTTTTTGTAGATTTGCAAACATGGCATCTTAACTGGGTTTGGGGAGTCCTACAAAGATCTTACTATGGATCCCAGTAATACTAGTTTATGGTAGTAATAAAGAAATAGAGCTTTGTGGGGTGGGGAGCTATAAGGGGAAATATAAAAAAACTGATGTACTCCCATTTGGGATGGGAGGGGGGCTAAATTGAAGAAATACTAGAACCTCTGGTGCATTCCAATATTTGTAGAACTAATAGTTTTTGTCCTGGGCAAAATGCAGTGCATTTCAGTGTTTTCCTTCTCACAACATCACATGTACCCATTGGTTCTATTGGGATCTGTACCGAAATGGAAGGAGACCCGCAGTGACTGCAGATTAAAATAGACCTTTTTTTATACTTTTTATCAGCTGTCTTTGTTCCTTTGGGTACCGAGCTTTAGAGATAAATGGACTCAATTAACATATGAAATCAGCAGGGCACATTACTCTGCGCCAAATTGCAACTTCAACTGTTTTGTGACTGAAGAAGTGAGGAGCATAACTTAGTCATCATTTTTGTTTTAAAAATTTACACCAGGCATAGGAAACCAATTACAAAATTACTTTTCTCGAAAAGGTACTTGTGTGACAGCTACATTGTGAGTAATTAATAAAACCTAATACAGCTATGGGATTTAATATGCAGATTGCTTGAAGTTTTCCAGAAAAGGAGAAATTTTCATAATTTGGATCACCATAAAACTTTTAATTACAAACTTTTAAACCCCATAAGATACTTTTACCACCAACATGGATTCATGCACCTTAGTTATGTTAGGTCAAGTACAAGGTGTTGTTTTATTTTTACAGAGAAACAGGAAACAATTAAAAAAATAGACTTATTTGATTAAAATAGACTTTATAGGAAATGGCCTTCCCATAATTTGGAGATATTTGAATGTCAGGTTTCCAGATATGTGATTCCATACCTGTACATAATACAGGTATGGGATTTTTCATACCTCTTATCCAAAATGCTCAGAATGGGCCATCTCCCATAGACTAAATTTTTAATGTAAAATCTAAAATTTTAAAAATGAATTATGTTTTCTCTTTAATAATAAAACAGTATCTTGTACTTGATGGTAGCTAAGTTGCATGAATCCATATTGATGGAAATACTGTTGGATTTATTTAATATTTAAATGGTATTAAGCAGATTAAGGTATGGTAATCCAAATTACTGTATGATCTTGGAAACCCCAGGTCCTAAACATTCCTGATATTTGAATAAAAGTTGAATGATTTGACTAAAATGGAGATAGGCTTCCTGTAATGCAGAGATCAGTGGATGGGTTTCCAGATAATGCATCCCATACTTGTAGTAAAAGTATGAAAATGTTTGCCACATGCATGATGACAGATGAGAGTAAATGATTGGAAATAAAGAAACCCTCTCCATAAAAATACCATCAAAAGCAGAGTATGTAACATTTAGCACTTAAAGGAAGGCTTTCTAAGGTAAATGTAATGCTGATGGAACCCATGCAGATGTAGGGCTCATAACACTGGCAATCCAAAAAAACATGCTTTATAGAATCAGACAAAACAAAAAGCATTTAACTGGGGCTGCAGTAAGTGCATATATTTCCCTTCTCAGCATGGATGGGAATTTGCTTTCAGTAAAGACTATTTACAGATAGCTATAATTGCTGGCACTTTCCTACTCTTTACGTGAATTCCCATTAACTGTCTAATATTCACCAACCATTTGTGTGTAACACCCACAATGCATATGCTTGTATTGCTGCTGCCAGGTAAAACAGAAAGATGCTGGGAGACTTCCCAGGAGTTAATAATTACTTAGTTATATAGAAAACTGTATTTATCTGTGGGTAAATGAAACCCTTCTTTTAAAGGAAGTTCAAATTCAAATAATCTTTACGGCAGGATAGTTTTGGTATATTATTGATTGCTTCAATTCCTTCCTTTATAAGGAGGTCAACTGCAGTAAATCTTTGACTATAAGATTTGTTTGAATGTTTTAACTCAAAAACTACTTTGCCAAAAAACTGTGATTACTGTTATATACTATTCATTTTGTAACAAACTTTACAGAATTTCCATTTACTTGTTTCATGATCCAAATCAGTTACTGCTTACTGTTGCTTGATATTAACCAGGGTAAATTAAATTTTTATAGCCAAATACAATGGAAACAAGTCATATATGAAATGCAGATGGATTTAAAGCTATTCCTATTCTTGCAGGCTTAATGATCATCTTGATAGTAACTATGTTTTCATTATAAAACCATTTTTTTCTTTTACACACATCTATCAAAGTGTTCTGTTAATGTTATACATCAAATTTTTACATATTTGACCCCCAAATATGCAAACTGAGTGCTTTGTTCAGACATCTCACATAACTCTACAGTATGTCACAACATTAATTTCAAGGGGAAAACGGTACAATGGTGATCTCTTCAAATGAACAGAAAAGTGGAGCTAAATGTCTAGAAACATTTTCTCTATTTGTAGCATTTACTATATACCATTGTGCTACAAAATTATTTATCCTATTGTCCCAGAAAACTGGCGGACATAAAAATATTAAGGACACTGTATACATATTAGGAGTAATATGGCTGCTATCTGGAATGATGTGATGCCTGCAAAGATATCTAATCCCTACACATCTGATAGTTTCCTGTGTAACAGATGTTTCTAGATGTGAGGTTTGCTTTCTAGTGGTGGCTCTAAATAGAGAATAGGAGACCTAGTCTGAAAGTTGCATATTGATTTGCTGCCCTGCACACCCCTAGACCAGATGCAAACTGGCAATCTGCGGGTTTGGGCTAATACCAGAGGGGCTGATGTAAGATGCCATACACAGTCACTATTTATTGAGTCTATGAAGACTGTTTGGGCCCCTGTGTACATGAAATGGCAGGGCTTATCCCAGTCAGGGCCTGACCTCGACCTGCAGCAATGATGACTGTTATGAGAGTAATATCATATATCTATAAACTTCTGAGCTAAAAGAGTCAAAATTATGATAATGATATTATTGACAGCAGTCTAAGGAGCCCACAGGTGTTCATACAAACAGCCCCTGGGCCTCCAAATGGAAATCTATAGGTTAAGGATACCTTGGATATCTACACCAAGTAAAACTTTAAATCTTTGTTCTTGAGCCTAAAGCAATAATGGTAGAATATAGCATGAAATTAAACAATTATGGCGTGTCTAAACAAACAGAAAGTAAACTGCTTTTGTTCTTTCTGGAAAAAAACAAAAACTAAAATGCTTTAAATATTTGTGTAATATGATTTTTCAATATCTTAACAGTCTTAACGCTGGATAAAGTGGAAGAAGTATGAAATATGTAAAGCACATGAAAAAAATCTATAACATCTCTTTAAAGTGTTAGCATTATTGGCGAAAGCATTGTTTCCTTTGCTCCTCTGACTATGTTTTCTTTCATTTCACTTTAGTTAAAAATATCCTCCAAGGAGGAGTAAAGTGACCTTGCCTTTCGCCATAGAAAATTGCCTTCTTGGCTTGATTTAAAATAAGGAAGAATTTAACTTAAATTTGTAGAAGCTATCTTATATCTCCTACACATTAATTTGCAGAGACAAACTTGAATTTGTGCCATTTGGTATTCTATTACATTTCTGTCCTCTAGCTTTTATTGCATACTTTAAAGAAATGACTATATAAAACATGCAATGACAAGCTATTGCTGGTACTGGTATTGCTTACTCCATATATGATCATGTTGTTCTTTTTTTTTTTTTAAATCAGTGTCTTGAGTTTTGTAGAGTTCAAACTTTAAAAATGCAAAACAGATGTGGATATGAATGTGTTACTGTGTGGTTAGTTTTCCACAGTCTGATTATTAACCTAGTGCCATTCAAACAAATGATGAACCATTAATGGAACTTTATTTCATACTCTCCCACATGCAGCAGGTCACAGATCGTTATGCAATGGCATACAAAGTTAAATACATGGGGGGAAATCACAACTCCAGGGTATTTCTTCTCTAGAATTGTAAACCACAGAAAAAAGATGAGCCCTGATTGGTTAGCTACAGAAAGATTAAAGAAAACACATCTACGTGGATTACAACTCCAGGTTAAAATTATACATATTTTGTGAATTCCCCCCCTCCATACACACATACATTATCTTATGAAAATATTCTATATTCTAGTTCAATAGCTTTTTATGCATAACACACAGCAACCCAAATATTAACATTAATATGATCTTAATGGGAGTAAGATAGTTGGTGGTTGTACAGATACAGAATAAATCATAAAAAGTAGCAACTAGTGGGTTGAACTTAGAATCAGCAGGACAGTCAGTTGAGTATACTGACATCACTGACAATTAGGAAATAAAGAATACAGAATGTATTTGAAAAAGCCAGACAATTACTGAGGGAAACATTGCTGGACACCAGTGCTGCTAATTGATTTGTCTCTTTTTCTAAGTTATCATCATAATAAATAATGTAGTGTTACAAAAAATGCTGAATAGGAAATCAAGAGGTTAGCTTTTGTCTACGGAAGCAAATTATAATATTCAGTAATTTTCATATCAGGAATTCTTATGAATTTAGAGAGAGAATTTTCTGTGGGGGTTTATCAATAAGTAGCTATTAAAGGCATAATAAATAGCAGGTTTTCTTTTTGAGTATACAAATCCTTTCATTATCAGCCTATGTAGTATACAAGATACGATTCTGAGAGACATCTGGGGCAAATTCACTAAGATTCGTAGTTGTGCCAGGCGTAACTTCGCCACACTTCGCCAGGCGTAGTTTCGGTAGCGCTCCGCAAATTCACTAAAATCCGAAGTTGCGCTCATGGGTAGCGTAAGGTTGCGAAGTTGCGCTAGCGATGGTTAATTTGCATACGGCGCCAAATTCAAATTTCAATGGAGGAATATGTAGCAGCACTACAAATGCCTGGGAAACCTTCAAAACATCAAATAAAATTTGTATTTTGCCCTACACATGTGCCCACAGTATAGTTAAGTTGCCATGAGTTAGAAAATGTAGGAGGGAAGGAAGGGAGCCCCAAAAAAAATTTCGATCTTTTTCAGCCTATCACCCATAATATAGACAAAACGCCAGCGTTTTTTGCGACTTAGAAAAAATTTGAACTTTTTTTGAAGCAATCCCTATCTACTCTATTGCGCTTCGCCTGGTCTGAGGTGGCGAAGGAAGTCTAGCGTAAAAGGTAGCGTTCAGTACAATGAGTGCATTAAAGAATTTGCGTAGTTACGTCTGTTGCGCAAATTCGGCAGGCGTAAGGGTGCGAAGTAACACTAGCGAATGTACGCCAGCGTTCGTAACGAAAATGACCAACGCTAGCGAATTGACGCTAGCGTTAGGCGCTTCGGTGTTTAGTGAATTTGCCCCAGAGTCCCTGTATAGGAAGGAGTCATGCAATGGATCTAGGTTTTTATGATGTTAAGTCTGTTTCAATCCAACCACAAACTGACGTAAGAAAAAATGTCCAGATGACAGATCGCACTAAGCAAATCCAAGATACAAGCTGGTGTATGTTTTAATGCAGCAGATTGACTCACCATGCAAATCTCAATTCTGCAGAATGAAAAATCCATTTGCAGAAAAGATTCACAAATCAATTTGCAACTTTGCAGTATGAAAATGAATCCAGGGGTTACGAAAATCAGAATTTACCATGTGTACTTGACACAGATTATTATTGATATCTGAATTTTCCAGGAACTTCTGGTTATCGGCAAATATTTGTACAGATGTAGATACATCCAAATCAATTACTTAATCTCTGTTCACGCAAAGGAGAAATAATTATAGGCAGAAAAAATGAGTTATAAAGCATTGGATGGGTATATGAGTTCTGAATTAGAATTACCATACAAAGATGGATGAGACAAAAGGCGAACTTAAATATATAACAGAGAAAAGGAGCAAGATTTTAAAAAATAAAGTAGAATAGAAATTGCTTTAGCTCTCTGTGTTATTCAGTGAGAGTTGCCTCCATGTAATTCTGCTTCAACTGTTATTATTATAATTATTTTTTCAGTAAACTCGGTCCAAGGAAAGCTTGACCTTTGACCTCTGTGCCTTAGAAAGTCTAATATGCCCAGAAGGCATGCACTGAATCCACTATTTTGGATTCTCAAACCATGTTAGCACATGCCATTTAAAGGAGAAGGAAAGCTACGGCAGCATTTTATTGGCAATAGATTAACTGCAATAGTACAAGCTAGAATGCTATATTTATTCTGTAGAATGTTTTACCATACCTGAGTAAAAAGCTCTAGAAACTCTCTGTTTGTTTAGGATAGGAGCTGCAGTATTAACATGGTGTGACATCACTTCCTGCCGGAGTCTCTCCCGCTCTGGGCTCAGATTACAGCAGAGAAGGGAGGGGAAGAGGAGCAAACTGAGCATGCTCTTGCCCAGGGCAATGAGGTTTAAACTGAAGGCAGGAAGTCTGATACAGAAGCCCATGTGTACACAATAGAAGGAAAGAAATGCAGTGTTTCTTTTGACAGGGGACTCAGAGCAGCACTACTTTGGGGGTTATTGGTATATTTAGATGGACCTTTCTGGTAAGGCTTACTTAGTTTTAACCTTTATTTCTCCTTTAAGGCAAGTAAGGGTTAAAATTAAAGCAAACATTTTGCTATTTCCTTGTTCATGCGAAGGTCACATGATTTTAAGGATTTTTAAGGATTTTCAAGGGTTTAAATTCAGTTTAGCCAGGCACCTAAATTAACTGAACGCTAGGGATGCACAAAACCCAAATTCATCTATTTAAGTCTGGACCTCATGTTGGTATTTCTCTTGGGTTTAAACTTAATATAAAGGGTCTTTTGACTGGCCATATACTACCAGACAAAGTGACTTGACAAATTTACATTAAATTATGTCCCTTCCATAAAAATGACATCCATGCCCTCTTTGCAACATCACCTCTTTATTATGCTACCTTTGACCTGAGTTCCAAACACCTGGTTTATGATAGATCATTGTATTACATAAATAGCCATGATTTACTGCCATATTAATTTTGATGCTGCTAGCTGTAGATTAATTTGTATCATTTATTTAAATACTTTTCCATATAGATTTTGTTTTAGAAAAGGCAGAAGACAAGGGTGTGTGTTTCTAAAATAAATTGCTCAAAATGCTCTAACCTGTAATCAGCCAATCACTAAAATTTTGAATACAAAATGGTAAAAGTTTCATGAACAAAAAATGCTGTCACTGTTAGTAAGTATAGTCCCATTGATAGAGATGTGTTGGTAAGAAAGCTGTATTTTGCTGGAGGTGTAAGGTTTTTGATGTTTTACAAATCTGGTAAAATATGGCAAAATGCATATTCTACAGACAGATCACTGACATCATGCATTTACATAATAGACATTGGGGTTTGGGTTCTGGCACAACAATAAACTTAATGCATATCTAGAATATTTCTGTATCTAAAGAGCTACACTTTGTCTGCTTTTGGTATGTGTTTTGAAGATGTAACCCTTATAATTCTGAAACATTTGTAAGTGGCACCCAGTATGTGGTAGAAAATACAGAGGTTTGTCAAGCACATAAATACTCTTAATATATATTTTATAGATGCTAAAATGTGCACTTCAGGACAATCTAGAGCTATGCAGCCTTCTACTGCAGAAACATTGCTGTTTAATGCATTTAATTAAATGTTTTCCCCCCATATTTTAGGGCTGTTTTGCAGAGTAGTTTGTATTACTTGATTTAGCACATTGTGAAAAATTGTTGGATAAATCTGGATCTTTCTGCAAATGCCATTTAGTTTGCCTCATAAAACGTGCTAAATATAGATTTCATTACGAACCATTAATTAATAATATGGTAATTACAGCATAATCTTTTACACATTTTTAAGGAAATGTAATAAAAGTCCCAAAGAGAAAAACTATTTGCACCGATAACAATAAAATTCACATCTCACAATGTATTATTCTTCCTTAAACTGTTATTGCATTGCAAATTTTAATTACGCACTTTTCAGAAGGTGCTTGAAGGTGTCGTAATTTTTTGGAGCAAACATAACTTTTTCATACTTGCGCTTTGGTGCAAACTTCCTTTCACTGTCGGAAGCGGTCGCTTAACATTTTCCGGGTTCGCAAAAGCTATATTAAATTTGCGCAAAGGAAAATTTGTCCGCGCAAAGGCACTTTTTGCATTGCAAATAGTTTTTCAGTTACTGACTTTTATTACTACTTCAGTGTTTCTCAGGCTGCTTTTAAATTTCTCAAGTACATGTACTATTAAAAAAGTAATCTGTGCAGAATTGGTATTAAATATTCCCAAGACTTTCATTCACAGCTTCATTTACGCGCACATTTACATATTGTTAGCATAGCAACTCCATCATTTGGAAATTAAGCGTTTCTTTCTCTCGTCTCTAGAAAAGTCTCCTGGGCTGCAGTACTTTTAAAGTAAGGGATCTGGTGAAATCAAAGGAGCAACAACTGTCCTTAAATCTCAAGTAGGTTTTGTATTTATTTATTTATTTATTTATTTATTTATTTAAGAAGTTTTACTTGCCTACTTTGCCTGTTGAATGGCCAGTGTCTTTTGTAATATCAATAAATGTATGTTTATTAGTATAATGTAGAGCTATCAAACTATTTGCTCTTATGGAAATCTTAGCCATCATGTATATATAGTAATTTTTATTTTGTTTGGCTAACATCATAAATAGGATTTGGAATTATTTCTTAGAGTGACAGTCCTAATGAGTTAATTTAATTAATTCAAAAGAATCTATGTATTGCAGAATCTGTGTATCTATATATACTAGTAATCACCTTCATTGGCATCAGGATTTGGACACATCATTTTTGCAGATTAAGTAGATAAAGAACTACTGTAATCATATTCTGTAAATTGCATATCAGTTCTCATTGCATATAAAATCTATTTTTACCGTGTAAGAGTTAACTACAAGGTAAAAAAAACTAATTTAAATCCAGATTTGAAACTATTTGCATTGCAAGGGAATGTAGATAATTAGGTAAGTAGGAGTTTAGTGTTTATTAAACAATATTTTGTTTGAGAAGGCTAAAAAAGTTATGGTAAATTAATTGTAAAAAATATTGCATGAAGATGTGGTCATTAGTAAATCTTGCTACACAGAACCTGTTTATTGCCCTGCACAAAATGTAATATTTAGGGGGGAGAAAAGAATTCATATGTTTAGCAGTGCTAGGTTGGGAAAGGTTATCGACTCTTTCATATCATCCCCTATGGTAACACAGCAGTAAAGCTAAAGCTCAGGAGGGCTTTCAAGATTTCAGCAGAAGAAAAGAAGATTCATTGCAGTGCTCATGAAATCATCTATTGCTCATTAAATCAGCCTTTTACTTTTTTCTTCCATTTGAAAGAAAACTTTTTCGAGGGCTAAAAAGCAGTTCCTACTTTAACCATTAGTGTACAACCTAAATAGATGCCAGGTCAAGCTACAAATCCTTTTGGGAACAGCAACATCTCAGGAGTAAAGTCTGTGTGAATGAGATTAAAGAAATGTCAAGGGAGCAAATGCACTGTAATAACAAAGATTGTCAAATTTAATGGACATGTATTTCAAGAGTTTTGTCTTTTCAAATTCTGTTTGTGCATAACCAATAAGATTTTATGTTTGATTATTTGTATTATGCTTGATATATAGCATGTGACATGTTACACAAAACTTTACAGATATTGTTCATTACTCACATAGGGCCCTTCCCACAGTCTAAGGTATGGAATCCGTTATCCAGAAAATTATCCAAATATCCAAATTTTGAAAAATAATTACTCTATAATAATAAAACAGTAGCTTGTACTTGATCCAAACTAAGATATAATTAATCCTTATTGGAAGCAAAACCAGTCTATTGGGTTTATTTAACATTTACATGATTTTCTAGTAGACTCAAGGTATGATGAACCAAATTGTGGAAAGATTCAAGTTATTTAATATGGAATATACTCAGGAGGTTAAGGCAATTAAATGTATTGCAACTCTCTGTCTCGGTGCATAATTATTTTTATTTTCTTGCTGGTTGCATGTGGGACTTTCACATAGCTTCCCTGGAATTACACTACAGTGTAATCTTATGACTGAACGGAGGAATGCTGTAGATGGCATTTGCTTGGATTTCAAACTAGTTGTGAACTACCTGCAACCCAATGGCTATAATCTTTCCTGGACCAATACCCAAGTGGTAACTCTATGCAATGTCGCTAACTCATAAACAGGACCTCAAAGCCATTAAGTGACATATAGTAGTTAACCATGTCGTCTTGGTGTACTGGAGCGCAATAATTCCTTTTTTTCTGTTGATGAGTGGCATAACGTTTTTAGCAACAAAACTTTGCTGTAGATATACAGTAGGTACAGTATATGAAGTAATTCTAAAATGTTAACACTTTATCATACACAGCAAAATATGTTGCTGATCATCTCTATGAAGTAGCAACTGGAATTAAAATATAAACTTCATAAAAGGCTTTAGATGTAGGGTAAATGTGCCTTCTTTATTTTAGTTTTATTAAAGTACAAGGAAAGGTTTTTGTCATCAGTAGCATAGACTGAAGGTCTTATGTTAATACAACATATTTGCTCACAGAGCTACTCTGTACTCACATCCAACCTCGTAAATGTACCCCCCCCTGGTCAACTTACTTCCCAATGGCTTAGACTAAGGAATCACCACTGTAAGCCACAATGGCTGCTTGCAATTTCTTCCATTATGTGACAAACTGGTGATCTGCAGATCACATTACCATCCTAGGTGTCATCACTGACCCCAAAAGTAACTCCCAGGGAAACAAGCTGGCAAAGCTGAAATCAAGTATTGTGTTTCCATAGCGCTAAGCAAGAACAGTGCTACTTACTAGTGTCAATTTATAACACAAATTAAATATTATATATGTAAGTGACAGAAGATTGAGAAAAATGTAGCTTCTTTATAGCACTTCGCCTGGTCTGAGGTGGCAAAGTCAACTCTGGTAAAAGAGGGAACGTTCAGTAAAATTCACACTTTACTGAATTTACAGAGTAACAACCTTTCGCCAGAGCAAAAGTCGGCGATAGAGTGTGAACGAATGCTTGCGACAGTCTGTTTTGCTAGTGAATTGGCGCCTGCACCTATTAGTGAATTGCCAATGTCACTGTGGATAGTAACGCAGGCGAAAAGTTGCTAGCATTAGCCACTTCACCCTTTAGTGAATCTGCCCCTTAGATGGGTCCAGGCAATAGTTAGAATCTGAGACAAATTAGGATGCTTGTCCTGCATGAATCATTTTTTAGTAAAAAACTGAAGAGTAAAGAAGATATGAAGTATAGCACATCATAGACTGATGTTTGAATCTTGCAAAAGAAAAGCTATGTGCCTTATGTCAACCACCAAAGGAGTGGAAAAGCTAACAATGATCAGAAGGAGAAAATCTGGCATACTGGGCATTCTAGAGTTCTGAGAGCTGGTATTTTGCCCGAAGAAACAAACCTCTAAAGCCACATGAAATATTCTTTAAAGGAACAATGATACTAGGCTGTAGTGCTGTTCCACTGCCCTTTTTGGATGTACCTCTATTGGGAATACATAGTAGTTTGTCACAAAGCTGTCTTCTGTATAGTTGTGTTAAGCAACTCCTTAAAGAAAACAATATTTACACAATTTTCTGTTTTCAACAATGGTGGCTATATTCAACCAGTTCTTTATATGCTAGCATTACAAATTCATTTTTTTTAACTATAAACCAAAAGAGAGAAACTATCAGTGTCCCTTTGGTGCTTTTACACATGGGCGTTTCTTGAATTTGAGACACAGGTTTAAGTACACCAAAGCACATGAAATAATTGATTCAATTTTATTCTGCCTGGCTCCAAATCTGGAAATCTGCATTTTAGCATAGATACATTACATTGCATTTTTTTAAATATGCTGCATTTTTCTGCTTTCAACATGTGCTAATAGTACAATACAATAGAGAAATGTGGAGGTGTGTTAAAATCAAATGCAAATGAACTCAACTTTTTCAAGCTTTTTTAAATGCTCAGCATACATTTTAGACTGACAAATTCTGTTAATAAACAGTACATTAATCTTTTGGACAATATAACAGGATGACTGGGGAACTGGCAGCTATGCTCTCAATCTCAGCAAGGCACCCCCGCTCCAGGTGTAAGGTATATGCAAATCAACAAGAGAGCTGAGAGAAAGCAGGCAAAGAGGCAGAACTTGCTGCTAAGTGCTCTTTATTGCACACAACATGTTTCGGGCCCAAAGCCCTTTATCAAGTGTACAAATCATTATGTGAACAGACATTTTAAAGTGTAAAAACAGGAAGTGAGATCATAAAACATCATATGCTAATCAGAAGTGGCATAGTGCTCATGTCATCATAGTTTAAGTTAATAAAATTATGTATAGTAACCTTTTTTGCATCGTTATTATAGTTCAACCGTGGTGTAGTGCTGATATCATCACAATATGTGCTCATAAAATCAATAAAAATTGTAAAAATAGTACAAAAATAGTCCAGATGGTATTTGACTTCATTCCAAGGTAACGAAATTTACATAAGTATTGCACAAAGGTTGTATCTACATAGTGTTTCACTAAAGTGCTGGTATGCTAATGAACACAAAAGGAACTGCCCATTTCTAGGCCTACCACTAAAACAACAAGATCACATGTCTATTTTACATAGAAGGAATTTCCAATATTCTTACCACTAGTTGTACATATAATGTAACTATCTTGGACTCAGTAATTCTGTTATCTGCAAGAAAACAAATCACCTATAAGTTTCAAGGGACAATAAATTACAAATGTATCAAAAAGAACGTCTCGCTGGGCTGTAAAAAAGTTAAAAAGATATCAATCATCGTTTACACAAAATAGAGATAAGGGATGCAACAATGTAGTTATAGGAAACATTTGACACTCCAACTATCATTCATGCCTTTTGGATAGAGAGTATCCAATTTTTTAATCCAGTATGCCTCCCTCTGTGATAATTTTTTCCTCTGATTGCCTCCTCTTTGCAATGGGTTAACAACTTCAACTATAGCCCATCTTAGCTGGGACTGGTTATGGTTGGCAGTATTAAAGTGTCTAGATACTGTCGTGTCGGTGGCTGCTCCTTTTTTAAAGTACATTAATCTATAGGCCAATAATTCTTATGGTATGCAGTATTCATTTTGTAAGGGGCATACATTAAAGGTGGCCAATCCATGAAATGTTCAGAATGCATTGGTTCTAGGGGTGGCATAACACTACTGAAGTATTTACCTTTCAGTTCAGTAACTAACTGGTCAGGGGGTGTTGGGGTTCCCTAGTCTTGAAAATGGGAATCCACCATAACATGGTCTCCTTTGAGATTCTGTTGCAGAAGCAATTCTATAAGGGAGTAACTAAAACACTAAATTTCAGACATGCAAACTTTGACAGTATAAGGGCATCTCTGCAACATATTAAGTGGGAAATGCTTTTCTCAGGGTTAAACACAGAACAAAAATGGGAAGTCTTTAAAATACTGCTTAATAAATATACTTGTCAGTATATTCCACTTGTAAGCAAGGAACGTCGTTGCAAAGCAAAACCTTTTTGGTTCAATAGAAGCGTTGGTGTTGAGGTGGGTAAGAAAAGACGTGCTTTTAAAACTTTCAAGTTAGCTGGTACAGCCGAATCATTTATAAGGTACAAGGAGGCCAATAAATCATGCAAAGAAGCTATAAGGCAAGCTAAAATTGCTATAGAAAAGGATATTGCAGTAAGCAGTAAAAAAAATCCAAAATTATTTTTTAAATATGTTAATAGTAAAAAAATGAAGCAGGAAGGGGTGGGTCCCTTACTATCAGAGGGGGGTCAGCTGGTTGATGAAAACAAATTAAAAGCGCAGATTCTGAATTCATATTTTTCATCTGTCTACACAAATGAGGAATCAGTAAGTGAAGGTTTCCTTCTTAACAGTCCCAATTCTAGTAATACAACTAATGATGCATGGTTCACACATGATGAAATTCAAAAGAGACTAGAACATGTTAAGATTAACAAAGGTCCAGGGCCAGATGGTATTCATCCCAGGGTAATTAGCGAGCTTAGCTCTGTGATTGCCAAACCTCTTTACTTAATTTTTCAGGATTCATTGAGATCTGGCATAGTGCCGAGAGACTGGCGAATTGCTAATGTGGTGCCTCTATTCAAAAAAGGATCCCGTTCTCAGCCTCAAAACTATAGGCCAGTTAGTCTGACGTCAGTGGTAGGAAAGCTTTTCGAAGGGTTAATAAAGGATAAGATACTGGACTTCATAGCAAATCATAATACTATGAGTTTGTGCCAGCATGGTTTTATGCGTAATAGATCTTGCCAGACTAACTTAATTTCTTTTTATGAGAATGTAAGTAGACACCTCGATTCTGGGATGGCAGTGGATGTGATTTACTTAGATTTTGCTAAAGCATTTGATACAGTGCCACACAAAAGGTTACTGGTTAAATTAAGGAATGTTGGACTGGAACATAGTATTTGTACCTGGATAGAGAACTGGCTAAAAGATAGACTACAAAGAGTGGTGGTAAATGGAACATTTTCTAATTGGACCAATGTTGTTAGTGGAGTACCGCAGGGCTCTGTACTAGGTCCCTTGCTTTTCAACTTGTTTATAAAATGACCTGGAGGTGGGCATTGAAAGTACTGTTTCTATTTTTGCAGATGATACTAAATTGTGCAGAACTATAGGTTCCATGCAGGATGCTGCCACTTTGCAGAGTGATTTGTCTAAACTGGAAAACTGGGCAGAAAACTGGAAAATGAGGTTCAATGTTGATAAATGCAAGGTTATGCACTTTGGCAAAAATAATATAAATGCAAGTTATACACTAAATGGCAGTGTATTGGGAGTTTCCTTAAATGAGAAGGATCTAGGGGTCTTTGTAGATAACACGTTGTCTAATTCTGGGCAGTGTCATTCTGTGGCTACTAAAGCAAATAAAGTTCTGTCTTGCATAAAAAAGAGCATTAACTCAAGGGATGAAAACATAATTATGCCTCTTTATAGGTCCCTGGTAAGGCCTCATCTGGAGTATGCAGTGCAGTTTTGGAATCCAGTCCTTAAGAGGGATATAAATGAGCTGGTGAGAGTGCAGAGACGTGCAACTAAATTGGTTAGAGGGACGGAAGACTTAAATTATGAGGGTAGACTGTCAAGGTTGGGGTTGTTTTCTCTGGAAAAAAGGCGCTTGCGAGGGGACATGATTACACTTTACAAGTACATTAGAGGACATTATAGACAAATGGCAGGGGACCTTTTTACCCATAAAGTGGATCACCGTACCCGAGGCCACCCGTTTAGACTAGAAGAAAAGAACTTTCATTTGAAGCAACGTAGGGGGTTCTTCACAGTCAGGACAGTGAGGTTGTGGAATGCACTGCCGGGTGATGTTGTGATGGCTGATTCAGTTAATGCCTTTAAAGGAGAACGAAAGCCCCAGGGCGCAAAACCCCTCCCCACCTCCCCTCCGTTGCCCCCCCCTCCCTCCTCCCCCCTGGCCTACCCCTCCCCCTGGGCAAATGCCCCTAACTTGTTACTCACCCCTCTGCGCAGGTCCTGTCCATGGAGTTCGCAGTCGCCATCTTCTTCCACTCGCGTCTTCTTCCTGCTCTGACCGGCAGGAGGGGAGGGGGGAGGGGTTTTGCGCCCTCGGGCTTTCGTTCTCCTTTAAGAATGGCTTGGATGATTTTTTGGACAGACATAATATCAAAGGCTATTGTGATACTAAGCTCTATAGTTAGTATGGGTATATAGAATTTAATTAAAAGTAGAGGGGTGTATGTATGGATGCTGGGTTTTCATTTGGAGGGGTTGAACTTGATGGACTTTGTCTTTTTTCAACCCAATTTAACTATGTAACTATGTAACTATGTAACCACATATTCGGTCTCTTTGGTACCAGTAAGTAGGCTTTCAAAAAGGTGTTACATACATTGCCATATAAAACAAAGACAAAAATATTGCTTAGTGCAACAGTTAGCTAGTAGTGATTTGTGTGGAATATGCCTTGGTACGTGGCAACATTGGTACAGCATAAATGCAGAAAAAAAATTAATTTTGGTTTGAAATCAACAGTTTCAATGAACAAATTCCAGTGAAGCTTGCATCTGAATGTATCGTTAGTCGAGCAGCCAGCTTAAGGATTTCACGTGTGCCTTAGTTTGAATGAATGTCCATGGATTGTGGCTGGGGGTGTTAATTTACTGGCATGTTTCAAGAGATAAATCAAGATATTGGGAGACCTTCTCCTTTTACCATTAAAAAAAGTATTGGAGTTTTGATCATTACTACAAGCAGAGATGATAAAAAGTGTTGCATGTTTCATAGTCATTAGTGACAAAAGCATATACTTTAAAATTAGATAAGGACCATCGATAACAGGTGTAAAACAGTGACCATCTGGCTTTCATTTGTCCCCATGCTATTTTATATTTATAGATTTGCAAACATGATATTTTAAAAGAAAAACTAAATACTTTCATAAGCTCCCAGTTTACTTTATCATAGATAATTAATAAAGATGATCATGCAAATATTTCTCGTCCATGCTCAGTGCTCTACGACTCTTTCTGAAAGTAGCATGGCCATGGGAACTAATTAAAACCCCTTTCAGATCTGCATTAATAATCAAAATGGTATGTGGGGATAAAAAGATGTTGGCACTTTCTAACCATTAATATCATCTACATTTACGCATTAAAGTTCAGGTCATGGGATCATGGAGAGATTCTGATTCAAGCTTTCCTTGGATTATTCACATAGGGTCCTTACAAAGGCATTTAAATGTGCATCAATTGGAGCTCTCACTGAAGGCCTGTAAACTTCTTGCAAGACGCAACATAAGCACTAGCTACAGTATCTCTCTGAAATGTGCATTTTCTTGTTTGCTTTCCACCAAACCAAAGTGAGCCGTATCATATCTTGGACTTTAGACTTTGCTGTCTATGAGACCATAGTGTGCTTCATGAGGAAGAAGAATACAAACGTTTGATCTTTGCTAGTAGCACCTGTTATTATTAAGCAGCAATTACTATTTCACGTTAATTTATATAGCCCTGATACATTATGCATTACTTGTGAGAGAATTTTATTTTCACAAAACAATGTTTTACTTCTGGCATGAAGTTATCGTTGTTAGGACCAATAGACATTCGAAAAATTCAAAGGGATTGGTTCACCTTAAAATGTAACTTTTAGTATGTTATAGATTGGATTTTTCTAAGTAACGTCTCACCCTGTTTGTGTTTCAAGCAAACTAGCTATTGCTTGACAAAGCCGTAGCCTTTACAATCTGATACTGGGGCTTTATACTCCACTTTAGTGATGGGCACATTTATTCGGCAGGTGCGAATTCACTGCGAATTTCTGCTTTTCCCTGTCAGCGAATAAATTCGGAAAATTGCTGCTGGCGTCAGTTTTTTGATGCTGTCGACAATTTAGACACCCGCGACAATTAAACAGACACCCATTTTCCCCATCTGAGGCAAAATTGAGGGACTTCAGATGGGTTTTTTGCCTTCCTCTGGATCAACTAGCAGTTAGGCAGGTTAAAATAGAGTTGAAAGGTTGAACTGGATGGACATGTGTCTTTTATCAATTTAACTTACTATGAATGTTACTATGTCACATACAAGTGCTTGTAGGATGACAAATTGCAGCACATAACACGTGGTTTAAGAGCATTACAACCATCTGATTATACAGTATATAAGATTTGTTTTAATGTGGTTTTAAGAAATGCATGCAACTGAAGCAGAAAAACCTAATACCCTTGCAGTCATGACATCCTAGTCAACCCTACATAAATAAATAAATGCTGTAAGAATCAGTATGAGTGCATAAAAAAAGAAAAATACAACATGCATGATCCAATTTTGGCAAGCATTCATAAGAGGAATGAAGTAACTGAGCAGAACATACAGTGGTAACTGAAAATGCTGCATTAGAAATTCCTGTTATAAACTATTGACAATGCCAGATTTAAAAGAACTAAAACAACTATAGTAGAGGAGATTACTGGACCATGCCATATGTCATGTATCACTGGAACATTTCTAAATGCATACTTGAGCCTTTTTCTTGTAGCAGTTGCACCACAGAGACACTTAATCCCTATCTATATACCAAGCCATTTCAGTCAGAAGCAACTTAAGTGCCTTGCTTGATGGCTAATTACCATTTAGGCAATATCTGATACTATAATTGTGCTGCTTTCACTGAAATGGCTAATTTGTCATTAACATAGCTCTTTTTGTACAGTATATAGCGCAATCATATCAATTACAAATGCACAGAAAAAAGGCAAAATGGATCTGTGACAATGTTTGAGCTGCAAGCTAATTTAAATATGAACTTGAAATAAATGTTGGCATTTTCTAAATATTGCAAAGTTGGGAAAATGTCAAAATGTAATTAAAATATTTTTTTTTTTTACTTTTATGAATAGTTTGTTGTTTGACAAAATTTACCATTTTGACATGTTATAAATAGAGGCCAGTGACAACAAAAATAAAAGAAATATAAGGCTCTGTCTTGAGTTGTATTTTATGTTTGTGCAGTTTAGAAATAAGTACAGTAAGGGGAAAACAGGCACAATAATAACAGATAGAGACATGATGAGTAAATCGATCCTGTTTGGCCATTATCTCGAAACTAAGATAATTTGCAAAAATGCTTTGAAGTAAATTGTTTTTTTTCACAGTGACTGTTTTCTGCAGTGCCTTTTTTTCCGCATACACTTTTTCTGCGCACAATAGATTGGTGGGGAATTTTTGGGCCTTTTTTTTTGTTGCACATAAAAAATTCTTACCTGGAGAAAAAATTTGATTATCACTAACAGAGATACGCTGGGTTGCAAATCTACCAGAGAACCGCACATAGGGTGCACAATAGGCTACAAACGAAATGCAGATGGTAATTTTTATGCAATGACAATATTTGGATTTTAACTGTAAAGTCCATCCACAAAGTAGAAGGAAATGACAATTTCATTATTAAATATGAAGTCAAGTCTTGATTCTTTAATATGGTCTACAAAAAAATGTATATTAAAACTTAAATCGAGTTCTTCCATTGGATTTGAGATAAGAGTAGATTGAAAGGGATCACTGTTGATGTACAATTTAAAAAAGAAGCTTTTTATTTGTTTTAATTTTGGAAGTGCAAGAAGATAAAACAAGAAAAAGAGAACATAAAGTCTCAAGAGCCTCAAACCGACACGTTAATACAACACGTGTCCAATAAAAACAAGTGCACAATTATTACAGGGTTGTTATTGTATTGACATCCATGTACTGTTAACAAGCTTTTTTTCAGAACTCTCTAGAGGGAATCGTAGAAGTGTATCCAGGGTCAGACTGTACATTGGGGGCCCACTGGGTTTTTAAACTTCCGGGGTCCCCTGCGCGCAAGCTCAAACGGTGCGGTGCCGCAAAAAAAAATTTTGGGGGGAGGGGAGGCGGCAGATCAGGGGAGGGAGGATCTGGGCCGGCGGGGTCCCATGAGGACTGTGGCCCACTGGGTTTTTTCCCGGTGTCCCGCAGCCCAGTCTGACCCTGAGTGTATCGCTTTCTTAGCATAAAATGCTGTAGATAACATAGTACAGTATGAGTGGCAAGTGTGAGATCCGTTAACACACTAAAGAGGCATAGGAGAGGAGAACCGATGTTTGGAAAATGAAGGCTATCGGCAAGATATTTCAATTTCAACACCCCCCTCCAAAAAAAACCCTCAAGTTCAGAGATATCCCTTTTTCCATTTTTGCTTAACCATATCTAATGGGTTGGGGCCCGCTAATGCTAACAGGGTATAACACATAGCGAGTGGCTTATGCAGACCTGGTTGGAGTAGATAGACTTCTAGGGTTGTTTCTTTGAGGTGTACCGGTCTAGAAGGGAATTGTGTTTGAAATGCATGTTTAAATTATAAAACTCCTGTGTAAGGGCCGTAAACATATTACATTATATCTTTTAAGGTTTTGATATCATGATTGGCCCAGTAACTTACATCAGAGATCAGCTGCAAGTGGGGCAGGTTGGCATTTCTCCATAGTGGAGTCCCTACTGACCAAATTTTAGAGTTACCTAAGGCCATTTTCAAGGTTTTTGGAAAGGAGTGAACCACAGTAAGTGTAAGTAAGTAAGTACAGTTTTCGGTCCGGCAGAGCAATTCTGCCTACCTTTGTTGGGGCACAGAGTGTCTTAAAGGCTATTCTCGGATTACCTCATGCCCATAAGATGTTCCTGTAGAACTTCTCGACATGTTTAAACCAGGTGGTTTGATGGGTGACATTGGAGTCTATGGGATATATTTATCAAAGAGTGAAGTTAGTAGTGAAGTTCCGCCACTAGAGTGAAATTCCGCCACTGGGATTTTTATAGGCGTATTTATCAAAGGGTGAACTTTCACTTTCACCCATTGATAAATACGCCTTTCAAAATCACATAGAAATGAATTGAGAGCTGCGGAATTTCACTCTAGTGGCGGAACTTCACTCTTTGATAAATTTACCCCTATGGGTGTCATTTTCACGGCGAATCTTGAAGAAACTTTTTGCTCATCACCAGTGCTAGTAGAGTAGTGCTAGAAGGTGAATAAAGAAAATAAAAAAATGTAAGTACCCAAGTCTTAACATATAGACAATTTCCTTGCAGTTGTACTGGGAGAATAGTGTACCTCTATGACACCTATGTGTGAGAAAACATACAATTAGAACAAAATTTGCAGAAAAATGCATGTTGAGTAATGAGTGGTACATTGTATATGTAAACAAATTCTGCTGAAAGAAACCTGTTATATACAGTACAATCAAGTCTGAAAGGATATGATGCATATAATACAGTAAATACTCGTCCTAGGGTCACAGATTTAAGTTTATACCCAGTAATATAAATCACTCTCTATTGTTCTCTGACAAAGGCTAAAAAAACCTATAAGGTAGCACTAGCTTTTATACTGAAAATTGGACAATTGAATTTTGTTCAGTGAAATATAAAATAAATACTCCTCATTCAGTGTTTCCCTGTGTGATGCATTCAATACCAGGTGACTGAACATGTTCACATCTTAATGCCATATTGTACTTTTCTTCTTCCAAAGTCCAATATAATTTCAGTATGGCCCAGAAATGTTTGATTTCCAAAAAGGGTCTAACATGGTGGATCTTTAAGTTCTGCTACAAGGTACAAAATGTACAGCAATATCCGCCTTTTGCCAGGTGCTGTATACGTTATCAGTCCTGGAGTATAGATTGTCTTTAATTTCATTGCTTGCTTAAACAGCATGTTGGGCACAACCTGATAACTAAACAAGGTGACTTTGTCTGGTGGGAAAAAAAGGAATTTAGAGTTGTAGTGTAAGAAATGGCTTCCTTAAAAAGACAGTAACACCACAAAAATAAGTGTTTTAATTGAATTAAAATATGTACTGTTGCCCTGCACTGATAAAACTGATCTGTTTTGTTTAGAAAGACTACTATAGTTTATATAAATAAGCTGCTGTGTAGCCATGGGGAGCCATTCAGTCTGAAAAAAATGAGAAAAGGCACAGGTTATAGAGGAGATAACAGAAAAGTTCCTTAGAACTCTATAGAATTCTAAAGAGCTTATCTGCTGTCTGCTATGTAAACCTGTGCCTTTTCTCCTTTTACAACTTTGAATGGCTGCCCTCATTGCTACACAGCAGCAGCCTCTTTATATAAACAATAGTAGTGTTTCTGAGGCAAACACAGCTTGTTTTACCAGTGTAGGGCACCACTACATTATCATTTAATTACATTAACACTTTCAATTGATGATGTTACTATTCATTTATTATGCATTGGACAAAACCCTGAAATACATATTTAGTATGCAAGAGGTTAAGCAATCCAATCCGAATTATGTTTTTAAGATCCATTGTTGCATCATTAGAGTTTTTTTTCTGTCTAGTTATCCATAGTTTGGAAACTAAGTGATAGTTTTTTCTTTAAATTAAGGGTCTTTACAGAACTTTATTTCCTGTTCCCTACTCAATCTGTTGTGTGATAAACATAGCATTGTCATCTCATATCTAATAAATGCAGTGCCGTGGATTATCTGCACAGACAGGTCTACAGAAATGCTTAATATTCATCAGACTTTGCCCTCAATAGAATGAGACATTTCATCCGTGACAGGTGCCACAATATAGTGCAAATCCCAAGTACGGATTTTTAGCTGAGAGGTTTACCTTTGCTAAATCATCTATTTATATGGCATTTCAGATCTCCCATTTTGTTTGGCTAAATTGTTTCCTCTCAAGCTACATAAACACAGCAGGACTTCCAGATAAGTGCAGCATATCGAAAATTAGTTTGTCTGGGCCTCAGAAATAAATAATAAAAACACGAACTGTATTAAGCCAGCTTTAAAAAAAAAAAAAGCCCCTCTTTCAGTTTTCATCCTTTTTTAGCGGTACATCTTTTCACTGTGGGCAGTACAAACAGGACATTTATCTTGGATCCTAATGTTTTGTATATGTTTTAAATGCAAGGCACTGTAGTTGTGATAGCTGTACTAGCCCAGTATTACTTTACATTCACAACATCAGGCATAGCTAATGATGGCAGTTCCCTTGACATTTATGGAGCTGTTTGTTGATTTGTGTGTTGGCAGCTTTCACAAGCTTAAAATTAATTTCCTCTCTCCAGATTAATACTTTCAGATACTTCTGGTGAATATTTCCAAATTGGGGTCAAATACCAAAGTTTAACATAAAACCTAAAATGGCCCTTATAACTTATAAATTGGATTTGCTTAGCTGAAAAGTTTCTGGCACTTGCAAAAGGAATTTTCATGGGACAGGGATACGTGCATCTACTAATATACAGAAGGATGTGACAGTCATACTAATATACAAGCACAAAGAGAATATTAATCAATGCTAGTTTAGCAAAATGAATAAAACAAATTGCGATCTTTGACATATTTGCAATTAAATTCTGTTAAATTGTATGTGACAGTTTTTTTCCTTTCCTAACATTTATTTAATTAATCCAACAATTACTATAGACTGGATCAATTATGGCTTTGGTTGTTTATATATTTAGGTAAGCTAATGGCTCTCAAATCACTCTTGTACTGGTCTTTTCTCCTCCACTAAATCTTCTTAGATGTTTTCTCGTTTTCTAAACTAAACTTAGACAGAAAGAACTGGTCTTATTCCCAACCACACATACATGTCTTGGAGTCATATTTGATTCTGCACACTTGTTCTTCCTCATATGCAATCCCTTGCACAATCTTGGCTGATAAAATAATGTGCAATATTGCAAGAATATGCCCTTCTTTTCAGTCATGAAATTATAAAAATTCTAGTCTACTGATGGGTCTCATACCTGTAATTCAGTGTTAAAACTTAAAAAATGGGTTGCCTCTCTATTGGCCGCCATTGGGATCACCTGACTATAGCTGGAAAGGATGGGAGCTGCAGCATGAAGCTGGCCACTGCTCCTGTATAAACTATAGCAAAACAGGGAAAGTTGTGCCCACCACTAAATTTTAAACCATTAGGGTGGGGGCATTGAGGCGGTGACCGCAACATTCATGTAGACAAAAACAAGAGGTCCTCTGCACTCATTGCCCATTACTGCAACTTACTTGGCCCGTCACTCACTCATGTTTGTGTCAAGTTGAATCAAAAGTCTGTCTCTATCATTTCCTCATGGTGATGTGAAAGGCAATCCATGGCCATGGAATGAAGGCCTACCAAAGTGTGGGTGTTTTTTCTTCAACAGCAGATTTTCAGCAACAGCGTTAATCCACAGGACAAGACATTTAACAAAGGGTTTTTTAAAACTGCTGAGCTTCAATATAACATCCATCTAAACAATGCACCTTGGTATCTGAGAACTACTTATAATAAATAAGCAATGAAAATCCCTATAAATGGTGCCTAGTGATGTCTTCAGTTATACTTAGTCCTAAGTGGTGTAATTTGTGTCTCATAGCTCTTTGCTCATAGCAACTTGTGTGTTATAAAAAGTAATATTCCAAATAATCATATAAAGACACAATGTGACTTCTTATATCCATATGTTTTTCATCAGGAGGTACATTATTCGATATATAACCTGATAATATTATTTACAGAATATTAGACTATATGTGGCACGTTAGCTGAGAAGACGTGAAAGAAAAGAAATATTTCTTACAGAATACTCTGAGACTGTACAAATGTAGGGAACTAACAAGGGCTATGTTCATTGAGGCTGGAACAGCTTGGGATGGATGAATTATCACTGTAGAGCTACGGTAATTTTAGTGCACCCTTCTCTTTCTATGAGCTCCACTCCCAAAATTGTGCTCCTGATGAGACCTTAAATCTTAGGAGTAAGCCCTTGCAAACAGTATGGAGTGTAGTGTAACTGTAACTTGATGCAGGGTGCAATAATTGGGCTCCAGTGGTTCTGTAACTGTAACTTGATGCAGGGTGCAATAATTGGGCTCCAGTGGTTCTTATATCTTAACCATGAACATATTTACTAAACAATATAATCCTCCATGGAGTGTTCAATAGAACAAACAGGATCATACATCAACAGTGGATAGGCTTATACTCATAGCACCTTTGGCCAATCTTAGCCCCCACAGGGAAGAGAACATACACAGCAGCAATTATGGTACACTCAGCTTTCTGCCTTTTCCCTAAGTGGAACCTAGGGGAATCACTACCTCCCTAAGTCTATGCACTTAGTCCCTACTTCTGGGCAATTAGTACCTGGGATCTTAATCCCTCTGACTCTCCTCGTCAGAGCCTAAAGCTGCTTAGCTAAATAACCTGTCTATCTGTCACTCCTAGAAGGTGAGTAACCTATCCTTACTAGACCTGACCTGTCTAGGTTCCACCTGAGAGCATGGCTGCAAAGGGTTTTATACTTTAGCACAGTGCCATCTACTGGTCACTATTGAGAATCTCAGGGGCATAGCATAAAGCAGAGCATTGACACAAGTCCCCATTAAGACCCATTTAGGTGTCTAGAACACTAAGGATTTGCCTGCCTGCTTAACTAGGGGTGGCTATTTTACACATCCCTACAGATGAAGCCACTTGGATTTGTGAGTTAAATGCGTCATGACTCAGGGGTAATTGAAGAAACTGTGTTATCTTAAGTCATCGTAACTCATTTAATGCATTTAACCTTTTCATTAGCATACCAAAGCTCCATTGTTCACAATGGTGAATGCTTTAATTAGATGGGATGTTGTGACGCAGTTTTCTGTGTTAAATGAGATAAATGGGATATCTGTGTTTAGTTATTCTGTGTCAAACAGACAAACCAAAGTGGCTGCATCTGTACATCACCTATAAAAAAGGGGATCAATATGCCCTAAATGTGGCTGAGGCATGAACCAAGAGCAGTTCTCTTATATACAGACTTCCAGTGGACTACTGTATTTAGGTTTGAGATAACTGAACAATGTTTATGATATATATGGGCAGAGTTATCAAGGGTGAAAGTGAAAATTAGCTTTTCAAGTTTTTTCATGGCCAAAACTGTCAAATTCAACTAGGGACTTGCTAAAATTCAAAAAGGTTTTTTTTTCAAAAATTCAAATTAGATTTTTGAGATTTATCATACTCTGGACCTTTAAGAACTCAAATTCGACTACACGCCACCGAAAACCTGCCGAAATGCTGTTTTAGTCAATGGGAGAAGTCCTACGATCAATTTGGAGTTGTTTGCTGCCTTCCTGACAATCGAGTTTTCGGGTCTATCCTATCCACCTGAGTTTAGAAAATATGATTTTTTTAATATATTTCGATCGAATTTCGAGTTCATGGGAGTCTTAAAAAACTCCCATTAATTCGACCCTTAATAAATCTGCCCCATATTGTGCATAATTTAAATAGGCCAAATTATCATTTGAACCATTTGAGTGAATTCCAACACATTGCTGTATTACACACATATTATGCATATATTCTGTATAGTTAATGTGTATATGCATAACATACAAACACGTATGTATTTATTTCTAAACCCTTTCTATATATCACATGAACTGAATGTTTTATGGACTTACGGAACAAAATGATATTATTTTAGCAGGTTTATTCAGTTCCAGGCCTATATAAAGATGGACACTACATGATAATTGTACTGCAGTGACATGTGGTTCATTTTTGTTTAATCATTATTGTGTTTTTATTTTTTTAACATTGCTGTTAAATGTAAAGAATATATAACAAGTCCAAAATTGTGCTGGTCTGGCAGAACTACTAATTTAAGTAAGAAAAATACTTTTCAAGGAGAAACATTTATGTCCCCTGTATCTAACAGTACATAAATGTGCAAGGTCTGTAAGTAAAACCTTGTTCCCAGTGCACAGCATTGACCTTCAACTGACAGCAGGCACATAAATAGTAGGAAGAAAATAGCAGCAGCTGATGATGTCACACAGTTGATCTTTGTGTAAAGAAAGATACATGACTGAAGTAAACTCTAATGTGCAGGTTGTTATTTTCATCCCCGGATGCACATAACTTCTTTCTCACCTCCGCCCTTCAGAATAACACAGCTCGCAGCAAGCACAGGCATTGCTGTAGAAAAAAAAATCCTTTAATATGATCATTAACCCACAGTTTAAGTCCTGTACACCGCAGCCACATGTCATTTCATGTGTAGGATATATTTATAACAGTGTATGAGAATGTCAGTTAAAAAGGGTTACAATATCAGGAGAATATCTAGAATGTAGCAGTGCAACACAGACAGGACATTTAGAGGATTGCAGCAACATCAGACGCCAGAATTGTTATTGCTCAGTGTGGTTTTAGCTCAGTTTTGTAAAGGGATAATCCTGTAAATAACAAATGAGTCAGTCTTTCATAACCCTGATATGTTTTGTCATTCCATAAGCATCACAATAACTCTGTGTGCTATGGTTACATATAATGATACTCCAGGACGTCAGATTGAATCCTGCCATTAACAACACAAAAAGTAAACGCCCCAGAGCAATTTAGGCTTGCATTTTAAACTGTGTGCAGATCTGAATACACATTGCTTATTCTCTTGTTCTTGTGCTCTTGTGTTGCAGGACCCTAAATGGTGGAAAGAAAATTGGTAATATTGAAGTCAGTCTGGTGAAGATGGGAGAGCTAGAGAATGGGGAGGCAGATCGCATCACAACAGATGTGCATGGACAGAAGGTACCATTGAATTGCCTGTTCCAATTAAGAAGAAGTGAATCTGAATTCCACAGTTTGAGTTTATACCTTGTAAAGCACTGTGCACATTTGTGGTGTTGTATGTAGTAAATATAGAGCCCTCTTTTGTAAAATATAAGGATACTATAAGTTACCAAGGAGTTCCATGACCATATAAAAACACAAGGCCAAAAGCCAAGTGTTTTTATACAGATCATAGAACTCTGTGACTTCCAATATCATATTTTGCAACAGGAGATACTTTATTTATTATAATACACAAGTTTCAGTGAGTCATGTGACAGAAATTACATCACTAAGCTCTGATTATAACCAATGACACTAAGCACCGCTTATAAAGATATAATTTACAGGATATTCATGGCTCTTGTGTATTATAAATAAATGTGTACATATATATGCATGGTTTTACTAGTTACTCCCAGAGAAAAGAAGGAGGGAATGCTAGGTAAAGTAGTCTACCCGCCATCTAGATGCACCTTGGATGAGCAGTAATTTACTTGCCAAAAATTTTTTTTTTCTTAAACCTTATTTAGCCTTCATCTCACCTCTCAGTCTTACTGTACCTGTGGAACAGTCTAAAGGATCTGTATTAGAAAATATACTATTAGTAATAGGAAAAAAAAGATAAACTAGAAACACCCAGCCTAACCAACCACTCACCTGTCCAATTGGTGAGGAAAAGTCTGAATGCCTGTGCCCACTGGATAAAGTGTTATCTCACCCCCACTCAGCTCTGATGATGTATTTCCATGCAAGTATCCTGCAGTAAACTGATGGCTTTGGGGAAAAATGCAAAAATAGATATATTTCTTTAAATAATGGCACCTGAAGCACCTACCCACCCAAAACTGCTTCCCTAGGCATGCGGTACTTACACCGAAAATATGACTCTGGAAGCAACATCATCACCACAAGATCTAAGTTTTAGTTAAGAGCAGCTGCAAAATTCAAGTGGGCATTGTCTTCTAGACAACCCTGCTGTGAACAAAGCCAAATACCAGCTTGAAGTTATCCAGGGTGTTGTTGTTTCTTACTTTAAAATAAAATGCACAATGCAAATGCATCCTTGTGAATATTTTTAGTTTGTTAATATTTGTGCACATATCGTGATCTCAGACAAAAAAAGACTGGAGAGAGAGCAGTTGCACACAAATCATTTCATGTGCAATGCTGAAGTCATTTGACTGCCATTTCGCTCTGGAGTAGTGAAAAGACATTCTCTGTAGTGATGAATTTCACTTCATGATCTGCCTGCATTTGACTTCCTATCTGAATGTGTGATGTCTAGGATAAAATTTGTTATAGAAGGCATTTTAATCTGGGGCTGTTTCTCATAGTTTGGGCTAGGGCCTCTGGTTCCAGTGAAAGTAAACCTTAATGCTACAGCATGCAATGACAATCTGGTCAATACAGTGCTTTCTACTTTGTTGCAACCATTTGGGGAAGGCCCTTTCTTGCTTCAGAACAATGATTGCACCATGCACACAGTGAAGCAACACAGAATTGGTTTTATGTAATGGGAGAAGATGAACTGCACAGAACTCAACCCTGTGGGATGAAGTGGAATGCTGTCTTTGTGCCAATCCAATTAGCTTTCTTGTACCAAAATGAAAGCAAATCCCACTAACAATGTTCCAGCATCTGGTGAAAAACCTTTCCAGAAGAGTAGAAGCTGCATTGTCAACTTAATATTAATACCATTAGCTTTAGAATGAGATGTTGGACCAGCAGGTATCCAGACACTTTTGTCTGTACATGATCCTGCACCTTCTTTGCATCTGCTATTTGTGCACAGATGGTCAGCAAGTTGTCCCAAAACTGGTTAAACATCCTTTTCAAATCTGTGATTTTTAAAAAGTCACTTTTTATCTGATTTATCTGTGTGGCTTTATATTCCCAGCATATTTAAAATAAAACTTTTAATCAAACAGATGTCATTAAACAAGGTGTTATTTTATTTTCTCTTTGTAAAACATTAAAATAAATGTATCCTGGCCAAGAGGCAGAGAACCAATTCAATCTATAGTATGGCTGCTAAGAATATATTAATGTATTGGGACTTTTAAGCTGCCTTGGCACCAACTTCCTAAGGGTGATTATTAGTGGGCCAAAGTGTTAGTTGGAGTCACGTGCACATGTCGGGACCATCCAATCAGTATAGCTGCAGATCCACATTGAAGTATATTGATGAAATTTATGAAACCAGTGTATACATTGTAAATCACATGCCCAGCATTCTTTCTGTTATATAAATTTGATTGTCATTATATTTTTATTAGTCTCTGATTAAATGGACAACTTTTAATCAGCCATTGAAATATTGCCAAAACATAGATTAATAGCCTCGAGATGTCCAAGTCTAAAAATAAGACTATGACACTATTTAGTCACTTGTCCAAAAAAATCTACATGCCTATGCCCATGGAGGCATAGGAATCCAATTTACTACAAAACTATTTTTTGTACTGTTTTATTTACGACTGCACTGAATAACCTTTTATTCATCATCTTACAAAACAGCATTTCTGCGTTTTTCTTTGGTTGTCTGGGCCTGTACAGTCCTTGCTTTATGCAGAAGAAAAGAGTAATGCAATAGTTAAAGGGATCATATCAAACATAAAAAAGTGTATATTTTACCAGAAGCCGATACTGATGTTCTAAAAGAGTACAACTGAAAAATGTATTTTCCTTAATCTTGAAAGAAATTCTAGCTGTTTTATAATTGCACATTTTCTGGTATACCTGGTTTCCTGTTGTGATTCTAGCTTAGTCTCGAGAAGCGTCTGTTTGATGGGCAAGATGAAACCAGAGCTAGCGTTCCAAAAGCTATTGACTTTGTCTTCTGCTTCCCATCCTCATTTTCGATGTGTGTTTTACCCTATGCCCAGCAGAAAGAATTCTGGGAAGGAAACCCAGTATTGCTCCAAAGAATTTTCAGGGAATGCTCTGTAGGCAAAATCTCACCTACAAGGAACAACAGTTCTAAACAAATCCCAACTACAGACCAGTTTTACCCTTGGTTTTCCTTCCATCTGCATGCCATTAGTTGAGGGTCTCCTCACTGAAAATACTTTTCTTGTGGACCCTAATTCTATTAACCATTATGCTCCAAACATACTGTACCACCCCCCATCACTTATGGATGTATGATGGTAAACGGTATTTAGGGTAAGGATTTTCCAGAGAAAGTTGTCAGGTCAACAAAGAAACGTCTATCAAGTAACACTTGCTTTAATCTTCAGAGATATAATTTACTGATTAATCATATAGACATTGTATTGACATACATGAGTGTACAGTAGGTGCAAGTGGTGAAGCAACAACGGGCTTGTGTGTGCATTTGCTTTTTACCCTTATTGGGTCTATATCAGTTAATGCTGCTAGAAATCTGGCAGTGATATGAGGTTTTCATGGGTTGCTAGACCTGGTGCAAACCTTGTATTTTTTCTAACTTTAGGGGTGATCTCCATGCATTTGTAATTCTTACCTTCCAATCATCTCCTGGCAGTGTCTTAAAAAGCAAAGTTATTCTGCGTATAATAATATTTATTTCAACTATTATTTTAATATACTGTCTAAAAATAGTTTCAAAAGTGATAAAATAAGTCTGGAATCTCGGTGAATTATACACCAGTGAGAATAGTTAAAATTGTGCTACAGCTGTGTTTTTATCAACAGGTAAAATGTTCTTCATGTTCCATACCATTAAAATCTCTTACTTTTTTGCAGATCCAATTTGCATAGTAATTATGGATCTGAAAGAAAAATTATGAAACCTAACATTTTGCTACACCTGCGTTCTATGAGATAGCTCAGTATCATAACCGTTCATCTTTCTTTACTAAATGCATTTCCACTGACAGTGAGTGTTGGGTTTCAAAGTTTGTTTATAACTCAGAAGAAAACATATTTTGGTTCTTACAACAATGTGGAAAGTATATTTAGGTTAAAGAAAATGCTAATTGCTAATTTCTAAGTTATTTCATGCACTTTGTGCACATGGTTAATCCTGTTTGACTAGGATGTAATAATGAACGCTGAAATAACATCCAAAGCTCATCCCAACCACACAATCCAATTTCCCTTTTCTGACAACCATTTAATTATCACAATTAAATATAATTTGATAATTTGGTGGGGCAAAAAAAGTACTCACTTTTTGTTAGCTCAGTTCATTTTCTCCGCCTGGAAATTGCAGTTGTGCATTATGGTTAAGCTTTCTTTCCACCGGTCAGTAAACACAGCACAATCTTGATGAACCAAACATAAACAAATACACAATAAGGAAACCACACTGCACTGTATATCATCAGCATCTAAAAAAAATAATTTCCACCCTTTACATTGATACTACTCAATTTTTTATCAAATAAATAATTACTGAGTGGCATCCAGCTAAGATTACTAATGTTTTGATTGGTGGTGAAAATCAAAATGGCTAACTGCCATTAGATAGTTAAGCACTAATGGATGATAACAGCAATATTCCCATCCCACATAAACACAAAGTAGCCCAAAACCTTCATCTCTTCACTAAGCGCCGAACGCTAGCGTTAATTCGCTAGCGTTTGGCAATTTTCGTTACTGCGCAAATTCACTAACGAACGCTGGCGTAGTTTCGCTAGTGTTACTTCGCACCCTTACGCCAGGCACATTTTCGCTAGCAACGTAACTACGCAAATTCACTAACTTGCGCAGTGTACTGAACGCTACCTTTTACGCTAGACTTCCTTCGCCACCTCAGACCTGGTGAAGCGCAATAGAGTAGATAGGGATTGTTTCAAAAAAAGTCAAATCTTTTCCTAAGTCCCAAAAAATGCTGGCGTGTTTTCTACATGATGGGTGGCTGAAAAAGATCGAAAATATTTTTGGGGCTCCCCTCCTTCCCCCCTACATTTCCTGACTCATGGCAACTTACCTAGACAGTGGGCACATGTGTAGGGCAAAATAAAATTTTTATTTGCTGATTTGAAGGTTTTCTAGGCATTTGTAGTGCTAATACGTATTCCTCCATTGAAATTTGAATTTGGAGCCGTATGCAAATGAACCATCGCTAGCGAAACTTCGATTCACTTGGCGAATTAACGCTAGCGCAACTTCAAATCTTACGCTACCCCTGTGCGCAACTTCGGATTTTAGTGAATTTGCGGAGCTCTGGCGAAAATAAGCCTGGTGAAGTGTGGCGATGTGCGGCGAAGTTGCGCCTGGCGCAACTTCGAATCTTAGTGAATTTGCCCCTCTGACTCTCATTGAGTGTTGTGGTTGATTTCCTTCCCATCATAATCATCAACCAATTAGTAATAGATATTACTTGTGTTCCAGTGACATCATTGTGCAGTTTTGTCATTGGACTGATATTAATCAATGCTATTAAACTGGTCAGAACTGCAGTTGGTCTCATCAGTTTATTACCGTCACCAGAGTAATTTAAGTAGAAATAACCAGGTTTTTTTCGAACACACAGTTGCATTTAAATACTATTTGGTTCTTATTATGAAGTAATTAGGAAAATGTTATTTCAGTACACTAATAGAAACTGGATGTGCTTGTTCGTTATTTAGAATAGTTTGTGCTAAATATGAGATATTCCATTTTAAAAAATAGTCTGCCCAATTTATCTATCCTTTGGCCCTCCTGATGCTGCAGTATCCAGCAACGATCTTCCAACAACTTCTACAGACACTTTTATCACTATTTAAATGTAATAAATGTAGCTGTAGCTGCTTTTATTGTATGTATTATATTTATTGTGCTGTGGTTACCAATGTCTACTCTATAAAGTACATTAATTATTGTGTTATCCCTGCATGATGTATAGTAGCTGTTAGTAAATATTGCTGTGTATTTTAATTTGTTAGGGCTTCACAAAGCCACTTTGTTGTTGTACCACATACAGCAACCCTTGTTCTCAATGTATAGTAGCCAGTGACTAGCAGCCAATATGTTCTTGTGTAAGGATTGCCAATACCCAAAATTCCAAGCTATACCTTTAAGCTAGGATTGGAGACTTTGATGTCATAGATCTGTGAAGGGAGCCCAGGAGAATTTAAGGAGAATCCCAGATACTCGGAAGGCAGTGAGTCCTTCAGGCAAGAGAAAGCAATGGCTCAGAGGGCCCTAGGAGACAGACTGGAACAAAGCGGAGCAGACAAAGAATAGATATAAACAGATGGAGCAGGCAAATGTCTGGAGAGACTGCAAAAGGACAGACAGGTAAAGATTATTAAACAGAATAATCAGAAACAGGATGGAGTGAGTGAAAATTAGGACTAGGTAGGAACACAGATAGTTGCTGACTAAACAGGCAGGAACTAGGCAAAGAAACATAAGAATACAGTTAAATTAAGCAAGGCAGGTGTTACAGGGCAGACTGAGCTGAAATATAGACTATAATGGGATACCAGGTTAGGACAAGGAGAGGCGAGATATAGTAAGATAGACCTGAATCTGAATCTGGGGAAGGCAAATGATTCACCACAAACTTCTTGACTGCTTTCCTTGTCTAGTGGTTAGGGAGAGGCATCCAGATTGTGGGAGATCACTTATTCAAAAGTAGTACCTTATATTTGAACTTTTAGTAAGCATATGGTCTGACCATTGGTGTTTAGAACTAGGGAATCTTATTTAAAAAACATTTTTTTACATTTGCAATAGTGTTTTTAGCTTTTTGAATGGGAAATGTGATGTACGGTACTCATAAGCTTATAAAGTGATTGTATTAAACATATTAGCAAGTAAATAAAAAGGAAAGGTGCAAGGCATAAGCCTTTTTTTGAGCCTTTTCAAAATAAAATTGTCTCTATGCCTTGCACCTGAACCTTTTGTGCAGTCTAGTCCAGTAAAGTTTTGCTTTTTGCGTTGACTACATAGCAAATGTTTTTTGTGGAGACCTAGCAATTCTAGCATTCCTTTGCTAATGTGTGTTCATGGCTACTGTTAAACTCACCTATTTTCCAGGGCTGAATATGTTCTGATCTCTTGCACAGTGAACACATTCCATCAATGGCAGATGTGTACGTGGATTCTGGAATAATATCCCAGTATAGCATATTTAAATAGTAACCTATCTTATGAATATTTGGTGTAACATACTGATTAGTAAATAATCAAACAGATATGCATGGTATGACATGAATTTATTTTTAACACATTCGTAATTTGATTATTGTGGTAAATTTGCACAAATAAATGTTTAATAACCATCATTTATTCAAGTTATCTCAATATTTTCTGCTAAAAAAAACAATTACAAATGTGTATTCAGCATAATAAAAACAAATAGTTAGCAGTTTGCACCCAAAGTTAATGTGCATTTAAAAAGTCAAAAGCCTTCATTTTAATGTAATTTTCTTGTTTTTGCAGTGTTCTTTGGTTTGCGAATGCTCTTCACCAGAAGCTATTAGTGGAAAGGACAGTTTATTAAATGCAGGTACAGTCTCTCTTTCAGGTTTAAGTACATCATTTATAGACGTTTTCATCAATGTGTTCATAATTGTCATTAATAAATAAAACAGAATATGGTTTTCAGTCAGCACTGGAATAATTTATTTTATAAATTGTGATTTAGCTACTAAACTCCACTTTAAGTACTTAATGTATTTTGTCAGAAGGTCTGTTATTTACCTAGTTACATTAAAAATGTACAGTTTCTGGTGCTATCATTGTTTTCTTAATTGCATGGGCTTATGAACTGTCAAAATATGTAACAGGGGCTGATCAGCTGTAGCAGAGTTAAGTACTTCATTTCAAGTAAAATATATGTGATGGTTTAATTAGTATTACCAGTGCAGGTAGATATAAAGTTAACCCTTTGTTTTTCTTAAGCTTGTGAAAGCAAATACCACCGTGCTTAAATACTGAATATCATATTTCATCATTTAAAGTCTGTAGGAGGCATAACTTTGGGTTGGAATAGTGCCACAAGTCTTGCTAGGTTACACAGCACAGTCTTTTTACTAGCTCATTCATATGGCTTTAATCATTTGTATGTAAATGACATTCAAATATATATAAAAATTATGCCACTAACCCCATATTTTCAGACTCCAATCTCTAACACTTACCTGGTTATCACCTCCATGATAAATGAATGCCATCTGAAACAGGGTACATGAAAAATTAGACTTATAGTCTTTGCACCTAAACGTTCTGCTTTTTGCCAACCAATGGAAATTTTCTGTCTGGACAAGTAATCCTTGATCCACCAAGATCCCCTAAGTTGCCAAACATGCCAGATGGTAAGACAGTATGGTAGAATTTGGCCTAACTGCCCAACCAAATCTGTGAGGCAAGCTTTAAATTATATGTTTGGTTGGAGTGCTCTAATATATAGTCTTTTTTTTCCTCTCCTATGTTTGTTTAACGAGTGAGTTTTTGGTTTAAGGACACTTTCATAAACCAGGGACTGGTACCCAATGCATTCATTTGTGAAACGCAACTGTACAAACAGCTAGGGCTCATTTATAAGCATTGGGCAATATTGTATCTCAAAAGTAACCCATTGCAACCAATCATACCATTGCTTTTAGTGATCAAACTGCAGCTGGCTAAAAAAAGCTAATTACTCATCAGTTACTGCCTGGGGTGAACTTTGCCCAGTGTTTTTAAATGAGCCTCAATGGGTTTTAGGTTCAACACAGATCTGACACGGGTCCATACTTTTGTGTGTGTCAGGGGACTGAAATCCATTGTTGCATATGGCAGCTAGTTGAATGGATCTATCAATAAATTTTAACACAGATCACCATAGCCTATAGGCCCACCCCTTGACATTACATTGCACAAACAACAGTCTACATGATGAATATGTGGAGCTGAACAAAAATATGTTTTAATATTTTATATAATATTAATATAAATCAAAATGCACTTGTTATATCAGCATTGTAAAAGCGGCTGATATCATGAAAACTAAAACAAATCTAAAAAAAATTTATATTGATTTGTTTCAGGATGTTAAAGGGGCCTGTCACTATGAAAATAATTCCAAATTCTTTTCTGTGTTTTTAAAGCAAAATAAACGTACACTATATAAATACATTTAAATCTTATTTTCTTGTGTCTTGGAATTCACAATCAAAGGAGGCAGATGATGCCATGTTGTGAACACTGTTATTAATGCAAACTTAACTTTATTACAAAATCTTGTGTATGCACTAGAATGATGCCCATGCACAGACTACACAATTATAGACTGTGAAGATGGGGGATCCAAGGAGTGCAGAGACAACTTGGATCTACAGAATGGAAAGTGAAAATAATTGCATGCCCTGTCTCTATGCCTGAATCAAAAAGAGTTTGGGTTTTGAGTTTAATTTGAAAAGGACTTTTTATTTATTCAGATTTATATCTGGGTGACAGGTCCCGTTTAAATTTCTCTAATGCTATAATGTCACTTGTGGGGCAATGGTATAAAAGAAACATTTGACCAATTTATAAATAAGGTATACTTGTTACTTTTATAGACTAAAAATAGTCATGCCCAGGGAATTTTGCTTATTTTAATGCTTATGGTATTAATGTAGGAGCTAGGAAAATCATTTTCTTAGGGTTCGGAGGATTAGGATGCATTTAAAATTTGGCTTGACATCTTTTATCATTCTAACTGATCATCACATCTACATTCTATCTAAACTAGACTTATACATTTGTTAGGATCTCAAGTTATAAACAATGATGCACTCACTAAATATCCTGCACACTGTATTAACTTCCTAAACTGCATAAATCAGAGCCTGTTTAAATATCATTAAAAGTTATTCCCATGAAGATGTAACAGTTTTGGTTTGACAACACAATAAATCCTATAGAATCTCTATTATTTAATCTAATTACTGAAAATGGGTCTGAATGGTAACACACAGCAATTAATTTATAGCCTCTCCACTTTGTGAGGCATCAGCTGTCAGCACTAGTGACAAATCTACTCCGCTTCATCTGCACATGAAAACTGAATGTTTTAATGCCATCTCCTTTTTCATTATACATTCAGTTCATGCTATTTTTTATGTTTAAAAACTGAAATGAGTTGTGAGTATTTTGTTCTGCTGCTCTTCACTGGAAACTGCTTCAAACTGAATGCAGCTGCCATAACTCAGCAGTTTTATGAGGAATAAAGAACTTCATGTAGTGCTTCCTGGAAGTTTTTTAATGGTTACTTAAATAAAGGCTTTTATGTGAAGGTCGTTGAGCCCACATATCTGGCATAAACACACCATAATTGTGGCACTTACTATATCCCATGTTATAAATCAGGCAGAAATACTGCAAGTGCTTTTTATTATTTCATTTTAATACTTTAGACTAAATAAATCACATTTATGTGCATGAGTAGAGGCTGGGTGTGAACATTATTTGCTACAGGGAAAAGTTCACAGGGCTATTTCCTGAGCAGGTAATTCGGTTAATGTGGCCACACTGAGCATAGAGCCAAAAACTTCTATTGAGCTTTGCAGGATGTGCTTGTTGCCATTAGCAACACCTGTGGCAGGAAGTTCCTGTCCTCTGGCACATGTTAGAGGGAGAGTTAGCAGTCCACTATAAGGATGCTAAATCCACTTCAAAAGAACACTTGATTTTTTATCTACTGCATTTATTAACTACCGTTTTCTAAAATGTACAAACACACAAAAATACTTGTCTTGTATAAAGTTTATGTTAAATTACAGCATATGTTATGTTACATGTTAAATTTTAATATGCAAATTTTGGTTCATATTTTGTTCAGTATTTCAGCAAATCTTTACAGGGTTTTGCAAATGTGTCTGAATTTGTGTAGCGAGATGATTGAGTTACACAGGTTAACAGGTGCAGCATTAAAAAAATAATGCAATTATGAAATTACACAAACAAAGTTGTGACATTACATGTTTGACAATGCCCACACAAGAAACCATGGCACAACAAAGACACCATGGCACAGCAGCTCATTCCATTAATTTCAGAGTCATACTAATATATTTAATCTGAGTGATTATGGTTAGACATGGTGAGCAGAAGTTCTAGATAAAAATGCCTCCATTGGTACATTTGTGATCTCCAGGTGATGCTTAATTGAGCATATTCTCTCATTTACAATTCTGTATTATTTCTGACAAAACAAGGGGGTTTAAACATTTAAAAAAAAAAACTGAACTGAAACAAACTGAAAACTAAGTACATAATGATTTTATGTCTTTGATCAAAACATGCCAATGGTAAATATATATATAACCTCCGCATTCTCCTTGCATAAACAGTGACTCATTTTAATTACTTTATCTTTAAGGGTATTCTGATGTGTGCATTGTTTTATAATTAAGACACTCGCAATAAACCAATAAACTGATGCTCCCTTACATTTGTCTACAAGGGAATGAGTTGGAGGGTTGGCTATCACTGAGTTACATTCACCAAGTAAATTCTGTGTGGATCAGTTTCTAAACATTAGTAACATCAACACATTTCTCTACCTGTATCTCACCCCATTATAATGCATGCTATGTAGCCACTGTTATCCACAATCTATTTATGCCACCAGGCAAAAGTCTCCTAGCTGAAGGAACATGATGATAAAGTAAACTATAAAATCCTTAATTAGAATGCTCTGCACATCTATGAAGATATATGTCTTCAGTGTATCATTCCCCTACATGTGTGTGGAACACCAAGGCACTAAGCATAATGATTTTTTATTGATTTGCAGTGTTTATTCCACATATCAGGACATGTTCAAGGACTTTATACTGAGATAGAATGCTGCTCAACTTTGGCATTTTATAGCTAAATTAAGCTTGCAGGAATTGATTTACCCAAATAAAATAAAATGTATTAAGGGGCAGATTTATCAAGGGTCGAATTTCAAAGTAAAAAATACTAAATATATACTAATCTAATTAAAATACTTCAAATATTGAATTTGAACTTTTTTCACTGAATTTGGGTATTCTGCGGTCGAACTAAAATCATACAATCGAACTATTAATTCATTCAAAATCTAACGATTCGAACGATTTTAACGTACGATCGAACAATTTTACTTCATCTTCAAAAAACAGCTGTTCGACTTCAGAAAAATGCTGTAGAAAGCCCCCATAGGCTAACATAGCACTTTGTCTTGGCGAAGTACTGAAGTCAACGTTTTTTTAAAGAGACTTTGATTATCGAATATTCAAACTATTTTACTTCTAATCAAATTAGAAGTAAATTCGAAGTCGTAGTATTCTATTCGATGGTCGAAGTATTCAAAAAATTGCTTTGAATTTTTTTACTTTGAAAATTCCCTCGAATTCACTTCGACCGTTGATAAAACTGCCCCTAAATGTTTTACATTAAGAACAAAGGGGCCCATTTACTTTGCTCGAGTGAAGGAATAGAGGAAAAAAAACTTTGAATTTCTTGTTTTTTTTGGCTACATCGACCATCGAATGGGCTACTTCGACCTTTGACTACGACTTTGAAACAAACGATTTGAAGTAAAAATCGTTCGACTATTTGACCATTCGGCAAGTAAAACCTACTGTGGCCAATGGCAAGGTCCACATAGGCTTCCTAACAATTTTCTGATCGAAGGAAAATCGTTTGATTCGAAGGATTTAATTGTTCGATTCGAAGGACTTAATCGTAAGATCGTAGGAAATGCGCTAAATCCTTCGACTTCGATATTCACCAGTCGAATATCGAGGGTTAATTAACCCTCGATATTCGACCATAAGTAAATTTGCCCCTAAGTGTAACATTATTGTGAATTTGTTGCTTGCTTTAAATCTTTTTTTTACCTCCAATTATGTTGCCATATTGCTGCAATTGTATAAAAATATAAATCTTGAGGCATTCAAGCAATGGATTTGTCATTCTTGTGACTTTTTATATATATGTTTTCCATATACCATTAGCCAATATCCTTGCCACAAAGCATTAAAAGTAGATATAATCCAACAACTCTGCTGACAGGAAAATGTTTGACTATTCAAAAAAGTTTTAAAATTGCTAACATATTTATATTATTTGAGAAGGTGCTTTACAGCTTTGAGAGGTTGAACATCTCTCTCTGTTCAATGAGATCATAGTGCACAGTGTTATTCAGTAGCAGCTATCACCCATCTAAACTCTTAAACCCTGATGGAAAATGCATCACAGGCTGGTATGAATTGTTCCAGTCTCAAAAATTGAAAACTCTTTAAAATGTTATATGAGCATAAACAGTCTTTTTTTTTTTTTTTTTTTTGCTTAAAGGTTACTTACGTGCCCACTACAAAATTGATCTACTTGCTTGCTAGAGAACTGCAGTTTTTTTATTAACCATTTACTGGACACAAGACTAGTTTTTTTTTTTTTAGATGGGAAACACGTATTTCATTGTACTAAGTGCACAGTATGCATTTTTAATTATTTTCATAAGGCTCTGTGTAAATGCCCCTGCATATACTTCTCTGAGCAGACATTACAGTGTAATTGCCTGCCCCTTTTTAAATATCTGCACTCATGTTATCTGATCTAAATTAAAGATATGGAAAAATATTAATGCATATGAACATGTGCTTAAGAGGCTATAGCAAGGCAGGTATTTTTATTTTATTTTGATAATTTATGGTCACTGACGTCTGTCAGTATAGACAATATTACTGTAAAAACGTAATAGATATATTTTTTAATAGACAAAGGGTTCTATAAGATTCTAAGGACTTTTACATGGCTGTTATTACCTGTGTTCCACTGCAAGGGAAAGGAAACACAAATCCAGCTCAGTCTATTCTATTATTTTATAATAATAAAGAAACACAGGTATACACCAAATGCAGGTGCAAGTTGCATTTCACCTGCATTCAGAGATTGCTTATGCCCCAGCCTATTATTAAGGGTCATTCCTCAATATGTGTCAGGCCTTGTGTCGTATTTATAACTATAAAATAAAAGTTTTTTATTTTTGAAAAAGGGGTGAGGACTTTTTCCCCCTCTTTTCATCTATACCCCAGTAAATACAAACTATTACATATACTGGGCCTATTAGAGAGATTATATAGTATACCTTTAATTTCTTGATATTATTTTAACAGTTTTCAAGAATCCCATCTACAAGTTTTACAGATTCCCATCATCAGAAAACAAATGGATGTGTGTCCGTGAACAGATGGCAGAGAGCAGCATGTCATTTCTTATCCCAAAACAACTGCTCTCCCTATACTTAAAAGAAGATACCAGAAGGTAATAAAGCAGAAAATGTTATTTTGTTAGTGTTATTTGGAGTCTCAGAACTACCACAATGTTTTATCTTGATTGTAAGCATGCCATTCAGATGCCAAAAGTGTTAATTGTGCTGTAATTTACTAATATAGTACAGATATTCTGTAGTACTGTACAAGATATATGGTTACACCACATCAGTGGCGAAACTAGATGTTACTGGGCCCACAGCAAATTCAATTTAGGTAAGTTGTCATTTTCTAAATATACAAATATTGAAACTGTTTACTTATTAGGACCTGACTGGGCCATCTACACTTCTGGGCCCCCCTGCAGGGTCTGCTTTCTCTCTTGTTACGCCCCTCCACCTTGCATACAAGTGAACCATAAACAAAGCAAATAAAGGGTTCTCCTCTTAAAAGGTTACACAGCATCAGTATAAAAAGCTACAATGAACATAGACTTCAATAATGTACCGAGATGCATTAAAGTGGCAGGGGTAGTCAGGCTGACACAATTGATGCACTTTCCACTGAGTAGTTAAATGCACTACCAGCATTTTTATGGTCCCAGTTATGTGTACATTATTACATTAGGTTTCTGTAAGAGGTCTCTAATTTTAGAATGGAGAATAGTGTCGATACCTCTCTAGTGCCACAGTCCATGCTAAAAGATCACCAGTTCCAGGATTCTCAGAATGCCCCAGGCTAAGACATATAGCCAGATAGCAAGCATTTCACTACTGGTTTTTCAGTGATGACTGTGACTGACTGATTATATCTGGGAAGTTATATAAATTCAAGAGAACTTGAAACTACCAATTGCATGTGAATCAGTAATTGAATGTTTGAAACATTTTGCGGCCTCCCTCATACTGTCAATTTTGGTTTTTCTTAAATGATTTATTTAATACTATTTTTAGTTATTTTATGTATGTTTTTAATCCTAAAAGTTATGACTGTTTATTGATATATTATGCCATTATAGGGCAAATATAGTGAATGCTAACATGAACATGAAAGCTCTGTTAAATACCTTGGAAAATACTATTCCAGCAATGACCTCAGAATGATAACCATTATTTTCAGCATTTACTCCCTATAGCTATATTATTATTTACATAAATGTCTTAATTCGAGTCTGTGCGTACTATACAGTTAGGCTACAGTTTAGACAAGACTCAATGCGCCCCAAAAAACCTATGTTCCTTGTGGCAGTCGAAGAAAGGTGCTTTGGTGTACCCATGAACACCATGAAACTGCACCTCACAAAGGGGGAAACCCTAAGGGGCGCATTTACTAAGGGTCGAATTTTGAAGTTAAAAAACTTCGAAATTCAACCATCGAATTTACAGGTGTGTGGGACCTGTTATCCAGAATGCGTGAGACCTTGGCTAAAGGGTCTTTTCGTAATTTGGATCTTTATACTTTTGTCTGCTAAAAAATCATTTAAACGTTAAATAAACCCAGTAGGATTCGTTTGCCTCCAATAAGGATTAATCTTAGTTGGAATCATGTACAAGTACAGTTTTATTATTACAGAGAAAAAGGAATTTTGAATTATTTAATTATAATGTAGTCTATGGGAGATGACCTTCCTGCAATTTGGAACTTTCTGGATAAAGGGTTTCCGGATAACGGTCCCATACCTGTAGTGGCATTGGATTACAACATGTATTGCCAGAGACCATATCCCATTGGTATAATAGCCTTAAACAACACAATTATTGCCTAAAAATTCTGGTGTTAAAGCTACTTGAGGAAGTACTCTTAAGGAAGCCTGATGAAATCAGAAATATGGGTTACCTCTCATCCCTAGTATGCCCCTGCTTAGATTCCTGGAGTATGCCCTTATTGTCTATATGAGTATATGATCTGATTCATCATGCTTGGTCATGTCACCCCATCATTGTTTGTATGGCTGTTTTTATGTCTTGTGAACATAGGAGGGCTGATGAATGCCCAGATGGAAATATACCTTAAGACTGTCTAGAACCACTTAATATTTAGCAGACATATGTGTAGTGATGGTATTGTCTCTTTCTGTTGTCACATTTTATGTGTCTTGAATCACTTCTTTATTCAGAAGGGTTTCAGACCCCTATGTGCTCTATATATCAGCCTACTTCTGAGCAGAAGAGCAGCATTTAATATAGACAGACTTAGACAATTATTCACGTTCACAAGTCAGCTAAGCCTCTGCATCAGGGTAGATAAAATTAATGTTATGACTGCCATGAATATTTCTTTTTTTTCCACAAAAAGTAAAAATATGATTTATTCTTAACAAACTGCAGAATTTTGCTGCATTCTACCTTTCATTTGCTTTAAAAGGTTGATTTTCCCTGAAGGTAACAATGAATCACTTCATCTTAATTGTTTCTTGTGCTCTGGAGCAGATAATGTATTACTGCTGAACAGGATGGCTCAGTTTTGTAATTTTCTTTATGCAGAGATACATTTAGTCATATTTACTTTATCTGTAATGAGCACAAATGCTTTTAGTACATTTTTCACAAACTATTCCAATTTTTGTAGCCTATCCATCAAGCTCTGAATGTTTCAGTGAAAAATTCTTAAATAATTGCCTGCATTTTCACAAGATAAGATTCCCGTCACGTGCCCCACTGTTATCCAAGTAATAAAAATAATTTGGCCTGGAATATGTAGTCATATCAGTTGAAGGGAACCAAAACCCTCAGCTTTGTTAAGACGAGATGTTTTTAGGAGGACAACATTAAATTTAAAAGAGACATATAGCATTGCTAAGAACCCATGCTAATATTGCAGCCATTATTGAATAAAAGTGCTGGTTTCCCTTTGGTTGCCCAAAACCTGACCCCATGTAGGGTTACACCATTTTTTTTAAGGAGAATCCTTCTTCTTTATTTTTTTTTATTGTTCTATATTTTTTAAAAGAACATAATGCACTGGCACATTCTTGCTTTTAAATAATATGTCTCCTTTAACAATATTATTTTATATAGCCACCTTACAAAGAACAATTAATCTTCTCAGTCCATGTAATATATTAAAAGCTGCAACATTTGCATGTGGCTGTTTTTTTATTATTATTTTCATACTAAGGACAGGACCATTTTATTTGTGATGGGGCCTGAAACAAAGCGGAATTTTTATGCCCACTTTGCCAATATAGGGCTGTCTAACCTATGGCCCATCTGAACTACTGGTTTCATTGCTGGTAGATATTGAGATAAACTGGGAAAATCTTTCAGGTTATTTCAACAACCAAGATTATTATTGGTTTATACAACATTTTATGCTTGTAGTTATATATTGTACTCAGATTGTATGCTTTTGCCTTACCCATTCAGGACTATAATGCAATCTTTGGTTGCATAATAAATAAGCTGGCTCACCTAAAGTCAAGAGGATTTGACTCAAGAAACTGCCAAGCCTCCCTACTGTACTTCAAAGCAAATTATGTAACCTGAATGAGAGCCAGCTTCTCTCTAGCAAATGCCAGTTAATGGCATTGGAGTACTGATCCAAAGTAAAGAACCCTTGATTTTGCTGTCATATATCCAGTAGGATGACAGATAAAAAAAAATAATCTTCAGTCTAGATTTAATGAAACACCTTGTTTAATACCAATGATAATTGTTTTGTCATTGTACGGCCCTGCAGTTCCATTACTAGCAAATATGCATCATACCTCCCCAGCAGTCAATAAAATTGTTCCATTTTGGGTTTTAGAGGAAACACAGTACAAAAACCATACCTGTTTGCATGTTGAATGACTTGCTGATGGCAAAAGACAAATAAGAGTGCTCCATCATAATACTTATTGATCTCTCTGCTGCATTTGACACTCTAGACAATAACATCTTAACAGAGTATTTAAAGGAATTGTACAGTGTAAAAATAAAAACGGGGTAAATAGACAGGCTGTGCAAAATAAAAAATGTTTCTAATATAGTTAGTTAGCCAAAAATGTAATGTATAAAGGCTGGAGTGATTTGATGTATATTATGTCAGTCAGAAGACTACTTCCTGCTTTTCAGCTCTCTTTGTTTACACTGACTGGTTACCCTGGCTACCAGGCAGTAACCAATCAGAGACTTGAGGGGGGGCCACATGGGTCACTTCTGTTGCTTTTGAATCTGAGCTGAATGCTGAGGATCAATTGTAAACTCACTGAACAGAAATGTACCATGTGGCCCCCCTTCAAGTCGCTGACTAACTCAGAGTTATAGAGATGAAAAGCAGGAAGTTGGATTCTGGCTGTTTTATTAGACATCTGTTCACTCCAGCCTTTATATATTACATTTCTGGCTAACTAACTATATTAGAAACATTTTTTATTTTGCACAGCCTATCTATTTACACAGTTTTTATTTTCACACTGAACTGTTCCTTTAAAAACATTCTGTGGTACAGAAGATACAGTGCTCAACTGGTCTCAATCCTTTTTGTCAGGCAGGTCACAAAAGGTCATAACCAGAATAAAGTCATCAATATCCTTCCCATTACCTTATAGGGATTCTCAGGGCTAAATCTTATAATCAACACCATTTGCCATACAGATGCAGTATATATATATATATATATATATATATATATATATATATATATATATATATATATTGTGAGCTGTGAGCAGGATCAGATGAACAGACAGGTCTTTAACAGGCAAGTCCATTGCTCTGTGAGCAAAGCAGCATAAAACGAAATAAAACAAAATAAAGTCCTTGCCACGCTTGGGCTCTAACTAATACACAGAGTGGTTTCCCTCTCTACTGCTGGTCCCCTACTGGGATTACCGGCCAAACACACAAGTACAACTCCACAGAGTCACAGTACCTTTACAGTGTCCTTTTCTTGTGGGAAAAACAAATAGCTGCTTCTAATGGCTACCCTCAGATCCCATGTCTCAGTCTGTAGCTCAATCAAACACCGACCTCCCCTCTCTAGCAGCAGCTGCTAGCTGATCTAGCCTGCTAATTATTCCCCAGGTGAGACTTTCTAGGGGAATTAACCCACTCTGTACATATGGGAGTAAGACATGAACCTTGGGGAACTATATCTCCCTTCTGTGCTCCAGTTACCGGTTCACAATATATATATACTGTATATATATATATATATATATATATATATATATATATATATATATATATATATATATATATATATATATATATATATATACAGAGGTTGGAAGGATCAGCACACTCCATTTTGTGATGAAAAAAGTGTTTCTTTATTAAACACACATAGCTCCTGTGTGTTTAATAAAGAAACACTTTTTTCATCACAAAATGGAGTGTGCTGATCCTTCCAACCTCTGTATATGATACATTGATCGTGCACCTCGAGTTTACAAGCTAAGGAGTGCGGACACCACACACAATTCGATATATATATATATATATAGTATCAGGCAGTGCCCGCACTCAGTCAATGACGAAGTCAGAGGTGCACGATCACGTTTGTAATAATGATGAATAGAAGATCAGCACACTGTAAAGTTTAGGTGAAAACAAAATGTTGGTTTAGTCACACATTTTATCATGGATAAAATTGTGAATAAACCAACATTTTGTTTTCACCTAAACTTGACAGAGTGTGCTGATCTTCTATTCATCATATAATATATATATATATATATATATATATATATATATATATATATATATATATATATATATATATATATATATATATGCTGCCACTTGCATAAATTACTGTTTGACATGTAATAAGTGTGTAGACAGCCATCTCAGGTCATTTTGCCTGGTCATGGGCTTTCAGAATGAGCCAGGTTAGAACTGCTTTCTGGCAGGCTGTTGTTTCTCCTACTCAATGTAACTGAATGTGTCGCAGTGGATCTGAATTTTTACTATTGAGTGCTGTTCTTAGATCTACCAGGCAGCTGTTATCTTGTGTTAGGGAGCTGCTATCTGGTTACCTTCCATTGCTCTGCTGAAGGGCTGCTGAAGGGCTGCTGGCGGGGGGGAGGGAGGGGGGTGATATCACTCCAACTTGCAGTGTAGCAGTAAAGAATGACTGAAATTTATCAGAGCACAAGTCACATGACTGGAGGCAGCTGGGAAACTGACAATATGTCTAGCTCCATGTCAAATTTCAAAATTAAATATAAAAAAAATCTGCTTGCTCTTTTGAGAATCAGATTTCAATGCAGAATTCTGCTGGAGCAGTATTATGAACTGCTGCGTTTTAAGAAAAAAAAATTATTTTCCCATGACCCCCTATCCCTTTAATGAATGATAACCCCTTTTTATGTATTATATATATATATACAATTATTATTTATATATTTTAATTTAATTGTATAATCAGGCTGTAAATACTGTAGGGCAGCAATGACAGATCTCAGCCCACTATGCCCATCTGTGCTTCTGGATTCTCTTACCATAATGTTGTTCTAACATAGCTAAAAACTCAGTTGCATTTTACTTGTGCATTCTTAAGCCCTAGAGCTACTGTTCAGAACTCTACCCACACCCCCCAACATCACCACAACATCTCAATATGGTAATGGCATTTTTACAATTGTCCTAAAACTACAGGTATCTATAGTTTATATTCAGTCTACTATCTCAGGCAGCATTTCAGTAATATACTTGCTAAATAAAAATGCAGAACCCAATTTTCTGATGCATATATTTTCCATTTATTTTCTTTTCAGTAGACCGTAGGGAGAGGGAGCAATACTTATTGCATGAATAGTACAGTTCTCTGCCATTTTGAATTTATACATACAAGTGGGAATACCATATTGTTGGTCACAGTAAATACATGCTTCATAGACCTCAATAGAACATTAAACACCATATAAATGAGTGAGTGAAGCTGTGCACATTGCCCAAGACGAACATTATGGCTGTTTCCACTTAAAAATTGTACCAATAGGCAGAGAAGAATTGTGCCCTTTGTATTTTTTAAGGGAAATGCTAAAAATTACCTGTTAATACATTTCTATCAATTAGATTTGTCTAAGTCTACATACATGCAAACAAGCATGTATATTGTAATATGTATTCAGTGTGTCTTTGTTTAAGTGTGCTTTGAGTGTATTTGTAATGGTGGCATATTGCAGGCTACAGATGGCAGGTTCATTGTAGACATACTGTACATCTTGCAGTTAAGGACATCAGGGAATTATTTTTTAATGCGTTTACAACACACCCGACCTCCATTATATACACCACACAAGTCCGGCACATTTTTAAGTAGACCTTGAACAAATATTGCAAATTGCAGTGTATCTTTTATATGTACTGTATGTCACCTAATGCAGAATTTCTAGCTAATTATCAAGATGGATTTAAACATGCAAAGGTGTCAAATGTCTAATAAAGCACTCTTGTAATGTTTTGGCAGTATTCATATCTAAAAAAAAGTGAAGCTGGCCACATATTGGTCCATAAAAGTGTCTGACTTGTCCCCTCCAGACTCTGTTGGTTGCTTATTGGCTCTTGTATGGGGAAGCCAGCAGGCCTACACTACCAATATCTGGCTGAAGGTTGCCCAGATATCTTTCAGGCAGATTTAAAAATGTTGTCACGCACCAATATCTGTCTCTGCAGAGCCACTGTATTCTCTGAACAGTTTCTCCAGGGCCAACAATTGGATTAGCCCAATTAGGCCTAGTATTACTTTCTAGTGAGTGTTTTAGAGCAATGGTGACTTCTAAAGATTGTTACTACTAGGTCTCCATATATATATGAAAAAATCTATATTGATTGATAGTGAACCTGATGTAGGGCCGTAGACCAGTAGACCCATTACGAGAAAAGTATGACATAGTGTAAGAGGTACAAAGTTAGGCATCCTCTAAATAAAATTTGTGTTGTAAAACAAGTTCAGCACTTACTTAAATTTTGTTTCTTGTAAGACCATATTTGCCAGGAACACTTCCTGCTCTGCTACTGCAGAGGGAACCAATGTGCATAGCCCAGGTAGGAACTTTACATGAAGCACCAGTTACCATGTGCAGGATTAAGTGAATGATCCTGTTATATTTCAGGTAGTCATCCATAGCCTTATGTTTTACAAATGTATTGAAACTGTTTATATGCCACCTTTGCAATGTCTCCAGCACATACAGCCTGCAGTGAGCTACAGCAGATAGAAAGTTACACATGCAGAATCAGCGCACAAGGTGCACAGTAACAAATGCAGATTACAGATCATTTATGTTGCCTGATATAAAGTCTACTATTTTGTAAAAGCCACACTATTATATTTATATGATTGCCATTTGTTATATGTGTTGCCAGAACAATATTAGTACAGCATAGAAGTATATACGGTATGTTTACTCAGTTTAGGAACTTTTACATGATGCACCAGTTTCCATGTGCAGGATTAAGAGAATGTTCCTGTTGTCTTTCAGCTCCCTGCAATAAATGGAATTACTTCTCTCTTACCCTACCCTCTCACTCATTCAATTCATTTTCTTACGTGCAACAATACTTCTAAGTGAATAAGAGAGGTTCTTATTTTCCTGTTTCATTATGTGGTTCAATTACTAATGGGGGCTTAATTCAAAGTATTACAATATATTTTATACACTGCAGCATTATTCCTAGAACTCTAATTTAATTGAGCCATTTGAAAGCTAATTTATAAAATATTGAATGGGGTGGGGAAAAGCACCAGCAATGGGAACCATGTACTTTATGCCTTATAACACTAAGCCTTGCGCTTGATACACTAGTCAAAAAAACTGCCTCTAGGCACTAAATACTGTATAATATTAGTAGGTAGTTTCTATATGGCATTTTAATGTGTTTCTGTGTGTAGAGTCCCCATTTCTCAAGTGTTTAGCAAGACAGAGAAAAAAGAAATTGCTTGTTTTGGGTTAGAAAAGGAAAATATATTTGATCTTGCATCCATACTTTTTTATTTTTTTCCTAACAGAGCAAACCTTTAGTGTCTCAATACATCATACACATGACAGTCATAATAGTCTCAATAGTTTTCCAATATGAATTTCCAGTTTGTATGAAAGGCACAAATGGATTTATATTTCTAAGTCTTTATTAAGGCCCTAACATTCTTACTAATCATTATTGTTGGAAATAACAATCTGTGATACTGCTCAAATATTTTATGAAGCTGCAATAAACCATCCCAAATTACACACATTGTTTTTTTACATTTATTTCTGTAGCAAGATTATTTCCCAAAGGGTTTCAATTTGATTTATTTCCAGCTACTGATTCAAAACTGCAGTTATTCTGCAGATTGCTGTTCTAGTGGTCTATTTACTCCTTGGTGTAATGTATATCCATACAACAGGGTCTTTGGGTTCAGGTATTCAAATATTTGTTACTCAGGGGGTGGAAATGGTATCAGTATGATAGAGCTATTCATGCACAGAAAGTAATTGTAAGAATTCTTTCTTCTGCATGCATTAACCATTGGGGAGCTAGGATTCAAAGGGTCAATAGTGCTCAGTATTGCTGAGTTTGACGTTCAACTGCTCAAAACTTTCTGGCAAACTAAGTATAAACTTTAATAGAATTGAAAATGTATTACAAACAATAGAAACATTTTGTAAAATGTACTGCTGTAAATTCTTCAAGATTCTCCAATTCAGGATTTTAGAAACTAGCCTTTCAGTGAACTTACTGTATGTCTCACTGCTGTGAAGCCCATTTTACTAGCAACTCCTCCTGCTCAGACGAATACTTTCCACCAGTAAGTACCACTTTTGTATACTGCTGAGGATTGATTTTCACCTATTCTTCAGGCACCTACACTCCAAGCAGGTTAGTTGCACAGCACTTTCACAAATAGACTGAGATCAGGATTTGGAAAAATATTTACCATTCTGTTTTTGAGCTACCCCAAGGGTCTTATGGTGTTGTGAATGTACTGTATATTATACAGTTCATTTCCTTCCTAGAGTAATACATGTATAAGCTTTGGATGTGTTTCCTACTTAGCCAGTTCATGACTTTGTCCTGCTTGTAGAACTAAAGCCTTTAAAATAATATGGCTTGAAATAGCATATTTTATATACTGTACTCAAGTAGGGTTGATACCTAAATGATACGATTGTATTAGAGAAATTTATGAAAATCAAATGCATCAGTTTTTAACGGTTATTAATCCATAAATATACAGTACGGGTATAGTAAGTTGCAATGAAATATAAATAACAGATATTTTAAATATTTGTTTTATTACAACTTTTTTTTTGCAAGACAAGCTTCCTTGAGATGCAGTGTTTTCCTCTTTCCTAGCAGTATGAAGATAATTGTGTCCATGTTAGCAGTTTTAAAAAGTCACAGCATAATACAATGTGCAGAACACATTTACTGTACTTCTGTGTTAGATGTGTAAGTGGATTTATGTAATCTAATATCTAATCTACAAATATTGTTTTCTCCTTCAATCAGAATTGAGCAGCTAAAAGAGCTTGGTGACCTTTCTCCACACTGGGACAACTTGCGTCAGAATGTTCTTGCTCATTATGAAGAGATGGTCTCTGTCTATCAGGAAAGTCTTGCAGAGCTAGAGAAACATACAGGTACAAGTTATTTCTTATTAAAGGACCAGTAACATCAAAAAATGAAATTGGTTTAAAGTAAAACGTATGTGTTTGCTTCAGAAACACTGCTATTGGTTATATAAATAAGTTGCTGTGTAGCCATGGGGGCAGCCATTCAAAGGAGAAAAGGTTCAAGTTACACAGCAGATAGCAGATAAGCTCTGTAGAATATAATGGTGTTATCTGTTATTTAACCTGTGCCATATAGCCATTTTTCAGTTTCCGCCATTGCTACACAGCAGCTTGTTTATATGAAATATAGTAGTGTTTCTGAAGCAAACAGATCAGTTTTACCAGTGCAGGGCAACAATACATGATATTTTCATTAATTTAAAACACTTACATTTTTTGGGGCACTTATATCTATATCAGTATCAAAATTTTACTTTATTTTTTCCCTCCAATAAATGTATGTTACTTTACTACATGAAATAACAACATAGCTAATATTTAATAACCTTACGGAAGACTGAGAAAAAGTAAAATATTTGGGCTTGCCTAGCCCTTGGTGCTGATTCATTAATTGGCCTTCTTTTCGCTGGTTTTCTTGGATATAATAATGTTTCACATTTTCACAATCACCATTTTTTTCCAAATGATTATTTTGCTTTAATCCTGACAAATCACATTGTACAGTAGGCTGTTTGGAATTTAAGTCTGGTTTGTGTGTCTTCTGTTTTCTGCAAGTTTTGTCTTCACGATACACAAGTTATTGAGTTATTGATCAACTATGTCCCAAAGCTGTATGCATTATTTCAGAATTTATAGTAAGCAAAACATTCAATGACGATCATTTAAGAATTAGTAGTTTGTATTTAATAATGAATTTGGTGGCAAAACAAAATGATCAATCAGTTTATAATCCACAGTTAAAAAATGTATTATTATTAATACTTAGGTCCCTTTTATTATATGATTGTTGGCTTAGGGGTGAAATGAGCAGATCCTGAAAATTAGTCCCACATCTACCTGAATAAATATCTACTCATCTAGTTCTGAGTAAGATGTTTATATCATCAAGGATGTGCCAATATTGTATGTTGAAAATATCTTGAAATTAACATCCTTTGAGATTCTATGCTGAATGAACAGGCTGCACTTGCTGTTGTGGAGTTTTGCCAAATATCTTGCAGCTACACAGTTTTGTTACTTTGAAATTGCAGTTTGAAATATAATTTGATAAAATTGTTACATCACTAAAAGAAACAGAACAGAGTAATATACAGGCAAGAAAAAAATGGAGGACAGAATGTGGCTGTCGTAATTCTTTTCTGACAAGTAAATAAAATAAATTGTGCTTCAGCTTTTGGCTTTGTATATTGCTGTATTTTAAGTGCAGCCAAAACATAATGTTTGATAAATGTGACATCATTTTCACCATGCTGTGTCGCTGTTATAGACAGCAGGCAATGTCTGTCACTTAAAATCCATTACCATTTCTGCACATTAACTACTGTTCTATAGAGGACTAAGAAAGTCCATGCTGAGTGCAGCTATAAAATTCTTTCCATTTCGTAAAACTAGATACACAGCAAAATCAAAAGAAGAGCTGGAATGCGAAAATATTTGCATGTTGCTCTAAACAAAAAGAGAACAAAGAAAAAAAAATATACCATCTGCTTGCTGCATAGTACAATTCCTAAAGTGCTCAATTTTGTCTTTTTTTCCTCAGGGTCTTCTTTCAAATCAAGCTGCAGTAAAGGAGAAAAAAGCCTAGAGTTTGTTCCAATTAACCTGCACTTACAACGAATGCGAGTCCATAGCCAAAAGTTAAAAGGTAAATTTGTTGGAGGATTTTTAAGTGGTAAATGATAACCATTGTAATGAAAATAACAATTTTTTAATTCTTTAACTGTGAGGCTTTAAGTATTTTTATAGGCTTGTTTCGATTCTGCTTATTGTTATCATCACTTTAAAATGTCTATCAATATTCTCTTGATACAAGAAAAGTTCCATCATTTTATATTAGTTGATGTGTCACTTTATACAACTTAATCAGTAAAGACTTAAGACTCTGCATCAGAGAAAGTGTGCAGCTGGGCACCTGTACTGGAGAAATGCAGGACTGAACCATGAAATTGGAGAATGTTTTCTTGAGACAGTAGACTTTATGAGGGACATTACACAGCGTGCACTTTGGTAAATACCTTACCAACATGAAAGCCTCCAATAAAGAATGCAATCTATCATTACCAGAGAGGAGAAACGGATGCCCTCTTAGCCAAAAAACTTGAACCAGAAACAGACAGCAGAAGGGTACTGTGAAATTGTATGGACTTCAAACTGGAAACATACAGTAAGGGGCAGATGTATCAAGGGTCGAACATCGAGGGTTAATTAACCCTCGATATTCGACTGGCGAATATCGAAGTCGAAGGATTGTGCGAAATTCCTTCGATCGAACGATGGAAGGAATAATTGTTCGATCGAACGATTAAATCCTTGAATCTAACGATTCAAAGGATTTTAATCCATCAATCGAAGGATTATCCTTCGATCATAAAAAACATAGGCTAAAAACATAGGCTAACATTGACCTCGGTAGGTTTTAGGTGGCGAACTGGGGGTCAAAGAACGATTTTTAGTTTGAATCGTTCGATTCGAAGGTCATAGTCGAAGGTCGAAGTAGCCAATTTGATGGTCGAAGTAGCCAAAAAAAATAATCGAAAATCGAACTATTTTTCCTCTATTCCTTCACTCGAACTTAGTGAATGGGCCCCTAAATGTGCAGCAAGAAACGTATAAGAAACCATGAACATAAATACATATATGTGTGGAAGTCATCATATTTCATCATATTTCATCCCCAGCCAGTGAACCTGTGAGCATCATGTTGCTCACCACCCCATTTCATGATGTTCTTCAAGGCTGCACAGCAGGTGCTTACTTTTGATGTACCAGGAGCACAGTAGGAATTTATTCTGTTGAAATATGCAAAGAAAGATACAAGTCTACAGCCAATCTAAGGGTACTCCTGCCTGGTATTCCACATGCGACAAATCAAAAGCCTATTATAGCCCTTTTTTGGCAATACTTGAATACTTCAAGCTTAAATGGCTCCCCAGCACTTTCTTTATTTGATTGTGGCTCAATAGTACAGACGGATGGAGACCCGAATAATCATTACTATATAATACAATATATAATGATATATGGATCTCCTTATTGAAATAGTGACCATTGTATGAAATTTTTTCCTACCAATACGTTCTCTACGGGAGTCTTATTTACTTCAAATTCTATAAATCTACTTTATAGCTACTTTATAAAGCAATGACTGGGCTTTGTAGTGTTTATAAATAGAAATCTTACCAATATGGCAATTCTGGGGAAATATCAGCGAAAAATAAAGAAACATTTTTACACACGCAACTATTTTTCTCACTCCAAATGCATTAAAATCAATTTGTTTTCTTCTTGTGCCAACTGTTTTTTTAAAGTCAATGGGCGTTATTTCTTATGGTGACCTTTTTGTCCAAATGTATTTAAAGTGGGTGTTTTTTCAATTCAGAATTCATATATTTGTGGCTGAAATTTCATTGACCACTTTACAATCAATAAATTAAATAAATATCAAAAATCTGTATATTACTTCCTTTAAAACATATTAAGAAACCAGCCAATTCATTCAGTTCAATTCATACACAGAAAGGAAATCAAAACTCATAGTAACACTAAAAATCAATAACTTAAGAAATCACAATCAGCAATCAAATTCAGTCAAGTAATATTAAAATGTTAAATGACCTTTCCCAGTTCACAAAACCGAAATAAAAAGTCTCAATGCTTCCAATTAATCACATAGGGGCACATTTACTAAGGGTCGAATTTCGAAAGTGAAAAAAACTTCGAAATTCGACCATCGAATTGCAGTAATACGATTTTGGAAATCAAAGTCAAAGTTTTTTTTGATAGAATATGGCCATATGTGGTCAAAGTAAATTGTTTGTTCTATCGATCGATTAAATGCTTCGATTTGAACGATTTAATCGACCGATCGAACGTTTTTCAAAAAATAAACTTTGATTTCTTATAACTTAGCCAAATGTTTGCTATAGGTTCTAGGAGGTCCCCATAGGCTAACATAGCAATTCGGCAGGTTTAAGGTGGCGAAGTGTCGAAGTCGAAGTTTTTTAAAGAGACAGTACTTTGATTTTTGAATGGTCGAATATTTAAAGCTTTTCCAATTTAAGTCTAAGTCGAACTTGGCCTATTCGATAATCAAAGTACCCAAAAAATTACCTTGAAATTCGAAGTTTTTGAATTTGAAAATTCACTTCGACCCTTAGTAAATGGGCCCCATAATTTTGCCCAATTTCACTGTCTGTCATAATTCGGTATCTTCCATATATTGGTATCTGCAAAGCAATTTAAAAAGGAAGAATATGCCAAATGTATTTGGAATAAGCAGTTCTCCCAAGGAGCTTTAATATAGCTACAGCTTTTCTCCAATTGATTGTGATCAAAAGTCCACAATGGCAAATACTCCAGACACTATTAAGGCAATGTATAATTCGGGGCTACCCCCACTACCCTCCTTTTACTGGCACTTAATTCCTCCCATACTGGATTGCTCACACCAAAACTAGTATGGATTCTGGACTGAACATGTGATCTCTCTCACAATCTACTTTGCAGCTTTCTTAAGCACTGCTACACATAAAGGTTGCAATGGCGTCACCTTGTAGCACAGCATGCATTCCACAGTGGAACACATTTACCCACCGCTGCACAGTTATGAAATAGGTTTATGCGGAAAGATTAAACATGTGTTTGTTGAACTGATACTGAAAGGTTTAAAGTGTTGTTCCACAAGCACTGCAATGCGTTTCACCTTTTGGTAGCAGGTATAATCAGGAAGCTACAATTTAAAGTTCCCTATATATCTCCACACTTAAAGGGGAGGCCTAATCTCTTACATACATATTCATTATACCATATGATGAACATCCCACATTTTAAACAGCAATAAAATTTCACTTGTATCTTTTAGGTTAACCCAAAATTCAGTTCAGAGTTACTATTTAAACCCCTAGGTCTCAAAGTATTTAGCTTAAAGATCCAATCATGTTCTTTGCAACATAATAATCTGTGCCTATTACCCACTCTTTTATTTATAGGTAGGTACCCAATCATATTTCCTTTATGCACAGATTGTAAAATGTTGAAATGTTCAAGTAGGAAGATTCACCCTTAAATTTCAGGAAAGCATAACCCTCAGCTGTACCTTTTTTCTTTGTCTAGGAGCAAAGGGGACCTGTCACCCAAAAAATTATTCCTAATCCTATTTTATCACATCAGTCAAGCAAAATGAACTTTAATTACACTATATAAATTATTTGAATCTTGTTTCCTCCAGTCTGGGAATTTATTATTATACCAAGCAGGCAAGAGCCATTTTATAGACACTGTTATTAAGGCAAGCCTTGCATCATCTCAGAATCTTGTTTGTGCTCCAGAATGGGGGACCTGATGTCCATCCCCATGCCCTGGCTACACAATTAAACTGTGAAGAGAATGGGGGAATGTGGGGAGAGCAGCGATTTCTAGGAAGTTCTGAATGGAAAGTGAAAGTAATTGTCTGCCCCGCCTCTATGCCAGGGCATAGAGGAGGGGCAGACAATATTTGATTGACAGCTGAGATGTTTAAATGAGCTTACAACAACTATGAATGCTTTAATAAAAAATAGAAATTGGATTTCATGTTTAATTTGAAAAGGACTTTTATTATACAGCTTTTTGTGTCTGGGTGACAAGTAACACTTTACTTAGTACCTTATCCTCTAAAAGGATGTGACAATGTTTCTTAATCACGTTAAAAACTTTCTAGCTTTCCCCACTAACACAAGGTCCTTTATTACTCCTATTCTTTATTTTCTTAGGGCTAACAGCATCTTTCTATCTAGAGTTCTCTTTCTCTATATCTGTTTCTAATTTATCCTCCACATAATCCTTCTCTAAAAATCTAATTTTTATAACCACCACCTGACCTTCTTGCACCCTACTACAATTTTTCTTACCCTCATGAATTGACCATATGGAACCCCCTCTACCCATGCCTTCTGGTGGCAACTATCAACAGGTAAGTAGGAGGTGACTTCCACTTCCTTAAAGTGAGTAGTAGTGCAAATAGCACCATCTATATATGAAATCATCAAGTCAAAAAAACAAATTGATGTCTACTAATACTAGAAGTCACAACAATGTTCTTATCATTCGAGTTCAAATGATTGATCAGTTGATTAATCAACAGAGATTCATGTCCTTTCCATGTTATATGGATATTGCCTAAAAAGTATATGGGGGCAGTACATAGAGTCCACCCAAACAGATTGTTCCTTCCAGAGGCCGATAAATAACCCTGCATAGCTCGGTGCAAAATTTGTACCCATGGCCGTCCAGCCAGACTGTATATAAAAAAACCCTTCAAACAGAAAATAAAATAAAATAAAAAAGAATCCAGTTAATTAGCATCATTAAAAATAGATTAGTCATATCTGCAGTCATTATTGTATACATTGTACAGGTATGGTCGGGACCTGGAGTTTTCTGGATAAGGAATCTTTGTATAATTTGGATTTCCATACATTAAGCTTGATTAAAATAGATGTAAACATTAATTAATCCCAATAAAATTGTTTTACCTCCAGTAAGGATTAATTATATCTTAGTTTGGATCAAGTTCAAGGTACTGTTTCTTTATTAAAGAGAAAAAAGTAAAACATTTTAAAAATCTGAATTTCAATAAAATGAAGTCTAAGGGAGATGGCCTTCATGGCCATAATACGGAGCTTTCTGGATAAAAGAATTTAATTTGTTCCAATGCTTCTTATATAAAGTGCTTTTGTACTGTTTTGTTTTGACATATGTTATATATGGTCAACCTCTGATTTCTGGAATCAGTAGACCTCTACATTTATTGGAACTGTGTTGAGTATACTGCATGGTTTACAAAATATTTCCCACATTTACTACATATATATAGGCAGATATAAGCATGGCTATAAAGAAGTCAGCACCATAATTATACATTAGTCACTACAGGGAGTTCTGGAGTTACATACACCCGACTTACACAACTCACAAACAGAGGCTATTACAGTAAAATACTGTAGTTTGCTTGGCCTTTATTAGCATTTAGATTTAATAAAGCATCTGCCCCAATACCCTCCGGCATGTGTTGTCTACTGCAGAGCACAGAAAGGTAAAAATAAATACATTGTTAAGACAGAAATCTGTCTAAGTTGCATTTAATATGTAAATGTATATGTTTCAACTTACATACAAATTCAGCTTAAAACAAACCTACAGACCCTATCTCGTACTTAACCTTTTTCTGCAGACTGATCCCTGTAGTTCTGGGGGCACAGTGTAACCTGCTGTACACAAAAACTGAACCTGACATGAAAGGAGTCAGCTCAGTCTGTGATGCAGTATTGTTTTTTCTTTTGATGTTCAGTCATATAATGTGATAAACAAGATTTATCTCTGAAAAAATATAGGTGGAGCGGTCAGCAGGGAAATGTGACACATCTCATAGTAAATGATTCTGCCCTTGGCAGCTATATGGAAAGACTATTTGTTGTCCTGCTTTACTCTAAGGCCTTGAAACGATGCTTCATTTTTATGTAGTCATCTCTTCCAATCCGCTTGTTCTGAAGAATAAATATGAAATAAATAAGCCTTTGTGATGCAACAGCAGACAAATAACATTCTAAATAAAGGCCCTTTCTGTGTTACTTTACAATATTTTCCATAAGTTTAATCCATGCCTGAACGAAAAGAGCGAGAACATTCAACAAAGACTAAAATGACAGCAGCACAACTCTTTCCAAATCCATAATAAAGAAATCTCCAGTAAAAGAAATAGGCTTATGTTGTTTTGTTCCCTACTGACAACAAAATAACCTCCGGTTAGCTTAGTGTGGCTTTTATTGTCCTTTTTTTCATATCTTTATGCTTTATGCAAATTACAGGAAACAGAGGACTAGCTCTCAGTGTCATAGAGATATGATCACTTTATGCGGTACATAAGCGCATTTCGCTAGGAGAAGAAAGTACCTGTCAAACCGAAGATAGTATATTTTACAGAGTTATATAATGCATGCCAAAAGTAGTTGATTGTTTCATTACCTTATAGACAGTGCATTATAAGTCATAGTTGCTCATACTCATACTGTAACATTCAGTCCATTGTTTTACACTGTCTTACAGTAAAAAGCAAATGCACCTCTACCTATATCAAACAAACTTGCTACCCCCGGCCTTCTAAGTGATAAGAGCATTGATTTTATCCAGGACAGGATTAGCAGTGGAGCTGATAAGTAACAGCTGCAGAACCAGGCCCCTTTGCAAAAATAGGCTAACAGTGATTATGCAAAGTATGCCTCTGCTGAGGTGTGTAATTGCAGATGTATTATGCTGTGAATTTTCCTAGTAAAATATCCCTACAATGCAGAGCACAGTCTCATAGAATCAATTGCAGAATTACAGGAACCTTTATTTCCATAATAATGTCAGTAGGCCCAAGCCAAATCTCACTTTGTAGAAAAACTACTATACATTTACTGTGCTAAGGCAGGATCCACTCTGCTTACAAAATTGTCTTATTAGTTTTGTTGAGACACTTTGCAAAAAAAAAAGATTAAGGTATATTTTAATACTGATTTCAGCAGCGATAGTGTTTTTTCCATACAAGAGAGTTGGAGTATATGCCTCTAGTGTATGGGATTTGTGGTATTATGATGTGGTCTAAGAAATTACAATATTAGCTGCAGTTTCAGGATGTTTGAAAATGGCAGGTCTATACAAGTACACCCATTAGACCCCAAATCTAACACGCAATTAATCTGTGATAACATCATACTAATGTGTATCAATGCCAAACTACGGTATACCACTGAGAGGCTTATTCAATTAAATCTATTTCTATCTGTATGCAGTTCATATTGTTCTAATAAAATGAGGCCCAAGATGAGTTGGTTGCAACTTCTCTGATAGCTATAACCATCTGTCCTGAATGAAGCTTGCCTCTACAATTGATATAAAGGCAGAATGTAATTTTTTTTGCAAAGAATTCTGCTAGATTTTCCTGACAAACAGAAGATTTCAGCCCAGTGCTCTGAATCTGAAGTTCAACTTTGTGCAAGACATTGAAAAGCGCAGCCCTTTCATTTTTTCCTGCTTCGTGGCATGTAGTACTTCTAAGTCTGTCTGCTGGGCAGAAACCTGCCACAGTTACAAAACTGATTGAGTGCAAAATGTCAAGCTGCAAAGTTGATTAAAAATGAAAACAAACCTTTGCAAATATAGGTATGGAATCTGTTCGGGTATTTAAAAAAATTACAAATATATATTACATGATGAAAACAAATTAATTTGAGATAGCGATACAGTTGCTGAGTCTGGGTCCTTTTTCTACAGAACTCTAGCTACTGCAGATGCAAAAGCCATAGCCAAGAGGGAAAAGAACATGTTTACAGATCACTAGAGCTAATGTTTAAATATTTAAACCTCAGGTTATCTCCAGTTTATAGGTAGTAAAAGAACTGCAAAGACACTTGTTCAATAACAAAGAGCCAGTCGGCTGCAACACATCTAAGGCACATGTAGACCGCAATTCTATTCAATCCTTATACAATACTGTCTTAACTTCTGCAATTGCAAGGCATTTTTGAAAATTGGGCAACTTGGACTTAAGTTAAGTTGATCTTTTTCATTTGTGTTTTGAGATAAAGTAATTTTGTAACACTGCTGTAATTAGGGCTATTCTGTCGAATCAAATGTGCAGCTTTACATTTTTGATAGATGGATATCATTTTTAATTAATCCCTGTTTTAAACCATGATACCATATTTTAGTGAAAGTGATAGCGAAAATAATAACATATTGGTTCACACTGTGCTCCATTGTTAAATTGCAAACTGGGATTTTCTGCCCATTAAAAACAAGTTAGTTGTGCAGGTATACGTGTGGGAAAATTAAACTGGCTTTCTCTAAGAATTAAAGCTCGTTAGCTTATATTAATTAATCATATGATAATTGCATAAATAAAATTACCATTATATGGGCTCAGATGTTTCTTACTATGCTTAATTGCTTATGTTTTCTTTCCTACAGATGCCCTTTATGATGTAATCACCATTGGAGCTCCTGCAGCACATTCTCAGGGATTTAAAAATGGCGGCCTCAGGAGGCTCCTCAGTAGATTTGAGGCAGAAAAGAAAAAGTATGTTATCATTCTAAAGTAGAAGTAATTAACCCTAAAACCAAAATGTGATATTTTTATTTTTAATTCTTCACTTTGTTTGAAATTGATGTATGGTGATATGTTTAGACCCTTAGGAATTAATAACTACAGTACACATCAGTGAAAAAATAACTGTAGGTATGAATGCATAACACTACAGGATACAAAGTGCTGTGCAGTTTTACAGTATAAAATAGCATGACACACAGGGAGGACAGCATACTAAATAAGTATAAATATACAGGAATTTAAGAAATTAAGGGACATGGTAAGAAACAGTAGGAAGGAGATCCCTACCTCATAGAGCTGACAATCTAGGTGGATTTATCATATTTTTATATTCTAGACTTCTGAATTTCTAATCTGCATATTCTGTATTTTCCCTGTCTCTATATTAGTTTGATTCTTTCTCTTAGGTTAAATATAACATTTTCAATTAGAGAAACTATAAAAACACTATACTTTCATTTACTGCATAAGGCACAAGTCTACTCACCAACAGTACAGATTCATTAATCTGTACTCCATTCCCAAAGAAGTGGGGTCTGTAGAGGGAGGAGTTGAAAAAGGCAGCTCAACCTCTCTATGGAGACTCTTTAACAGCAGGATCGCCATCACAAATATTGGGGCCCCATATAGCCTACACCTCAAGGTCCTCTCCAAGGGCAAAAGACTCCTTTTGATCTATCATCTTTTTACCATCCTTGAATTCACAACCAAGACACGCGGCTGATTTACATAATATCTAACTGGGGAATTCTGAAGTATTCCCAGCAGTTCAATATTTTCCCCATTTATCAAAACTAATTGACACATTTATCAAACTTAATATCTGTCATCAGAAGTGCTGAACATTATTATCTTTCAGAATCTTTGTACCCCAATATCACAGGTGGGAAGAAAGGATTTCCATGCTGCAAATCATTCCAATGCTGCAAATCATTCCAAAGCAGAAAATTGTTAAATCTAAAACTCTTGATAATGTTTCAATGAGTGATAGCTGTCATTATGGCTCAGTAAAAATTACTAAATGTTGATTAGCCGCATTGTATTACTGGTACATTAAACTTGCAAAATGATTAAAAAAAGCAAGCCAAAGGCAGAAAAAGGAACTGCAACCATGGAAACGTATTTAATAAAAGCATTATCTTTCATCGCAGAAAACTGCAACGCTATCTAAGAATTCTCAACCAGCATTTGTTAAACTCACTGAAAGTCTTCTCCCACAGCACCACTATTATAGATAACATAGATGTTGTGGAGAAATGTCCTGTGACAGAGCAACACATTTCTCTCCTCTTATAACCCTTGCAGTTGTTTGACTAATGCTACAAATTTTCCAACTACGCATTTTGGGATATGCATTCCCTGTTTATTTCCCCATTACATATTTAGGGAAATAAATATTATGTATAGGCATAATGTGCTGCTGTGGAATATTATTATAGCAATCACTTTCATCTTTTATGAAAATGAAACTTATGTTGGAACCTCCCCATCCCTGTTTTGGCCCCCTGGAGCAGGCAGCTCTGCTATCCAAGTGCACATACAAATAAGCGTTTGCTTATGAAGTGGTGAACTTCAGTAGCATGGATGATAAATGCTTGGTGTATCCTAAGGATGGTGAATATGACCATCTATGCATGCCCTAAATACAGGTGTATATGAAAACTAGTGCCAGCTGGCACTGAGCAACAATTGTCTCTTATAAACAGATTGTTACTGTCTTACAAATAGAGATTGTTTATTGTGCATGTATTGTTATAATCCAACCCCCCCCCCTGCCTTTTTCACAAATATGCATTATACTTAAGATTTCTTCTTTGTCCATTCCACTGTATTGACCAATGTGATTGCTATCAAGCAAAAGATTATAGAAACTGGAAAGTGGAACTAGTATGACATTAATCGTGTACTCAGTTATTAATTATCCCTTTTTACATTTTTTTTTCAAAAATCAAAAATAACTTTTCAATATATCTGGGGTTGACTTCCATGATGCCTGCCAAGCAGCTGTATTCCTCTGCTCTAATGGGCTGCTGCTGAGGTTGCCTGACAGTCAGATGGGTTACTTAACAGAGAGCATGCTGATGTTATAGCTTTTGGATAGAAGTGCTCTGCAATCTATCTGAAATCCAAATTCAACCCAGCACTCTGACCTGAGCTAACAGTGAACAGAATACTTGTTTCCGATAGTTATTGTATCAGCGTGCTGTAGCTAAGCAATCAATCCAGCATAGTTCTATGGTCTGTGCCTGTTCCTGTATAACTTTTCAGAACTGCTGGTTATTAAAGTGTAGTTCAAATTCATTAAGTACAGTAACATTTTTACATTTACATGTTTCTTTTCCAGTAAACACTTTTCCCATAAACACTTTTGTTAGCAGTAATATTGCAATTATGTTTTTCAGTACCGGGTACCAGTGTATTTACTATTCACCTGAGAACACAGCTAAGGCAAAAGAAATTCTAAGTAGTGTCAATCACCTGCAGCCTCTTATATCAAGCCATACGGATCTCCTGCTTAATTCAGCAAAACAGCAATCTGCAGAGAGCCTAAAGAATTCTTTAAAGACACTCTCAGAAACGGTAAGGTTCAAAGCTTTGGACTGGGGAACAAAATAAATGTGCTTTTTCAGTCTGAAAGAAAAAGCTTAAAGTGCTATTGCAAATGAGCAACAAATTCTATGTTGCTAAAAAGTCATCATCAAAAAAAAAGGGTTACCATGCCTTAGTTCTAAGAACAATCATTTAAATATTAAATAAAGCCAGTCAGATTGTTTTGCCACCAATATAGGTTCATTCATCTTAGTTACCATCAAGTACAAGGAACGGTTTTATTATTTCAGATAAAAAGGAAATCATTTTAAAAATGTATTGGCTTAAAATGGATTCTATGGGAGATGGCTTCCAGTACTTTAGAGCTTTCTGGATAATGGATCCCATAACTGTACTCTATACTTAATTTACCCATTAAACACACAAACATTAATATGTACATGCATATTCATTAGATTCAAATTATAACCCTCCATAATTCCCTTTCATCTATAAAATAGTTTTCTTTTTCAGAAGAAAATCTTGTTTTCACATTATTGATATTATTTGACTTAAGCTATTAATTGCCTGTGTGTCTATCTGTAACTTATTAGATAAATAATTAAAAAAAACATTTGCTATAATATTTATGTAGTGACATTTTTATGCTTCAATTATTAAATGAGTCCCAGCTCTGCTGGAATTGAACATTTTTGTGGATCACTACTGTGAACATTTTTCTACAGTTGTTAATGATTACCATGGCAACTCCAGAAACCTTTATCTTAGGCTAAAAAGTACATAACAAGGCATAATGCAGCATCCAAATTCAATAACAGGTTTAATGAAATAATCTTTAAAGTTGTTCTAGAACAGGGATCCCCAACCTTCAGAACCCGTGAGCAACATTCAGAATTAAAAGGAGTTGGGGAGCAACACTAGCATGAAAAATTTTCCTGGGGTGCCAAATAAGGGCTGTGATTGGCTATTTAGTAGCCCCTATGTGGATTTTCAACCTACATTGAGGCTCTGTTTGTCAGTACACCTGTTTTTTATGCAACTAAAACTTGCCTCCAAGGCTGGAATTTAAAAATAAGCACCTGCTTTGAGGCCACTTGGAGCAACATCCAAGGGGTTGGAGAGCAACATGTTGCTCACGAGCTACTGGTTGGGGATCACTGTTCTAGAATAATCTCAATATCAGGATTTGTAGAAATGCTCCACTACTTGATTAACAAGTGGTGAGAATATGAATCCAATATTTTCCCAATAAAATATCCTAATTACTCAGATCATCTAGAAGGAAGAGGGGAAAAGCAAAATAGAATACTATAGTGTATAAAATAGAATAAAAGTGTATTTTGGGAAGTCTTGCTATTTACCATGCTGTCAAAGGTGGAATTCTTGGAGAAGTTGCACCCCATCTTACCCTTAATGAATGGAGCTTCCATGCTGTGATACAGTCTGGCACAGATGTTATTGAAATATATTGGGGCAGATTCACTAACTTCGAGTGAAGGATTCGAATGAAAAAAACTTCGAATTTCGAATTTTTTTTTGGGTACTTCGACCATCGAATTGGTTAAATTCGTTCGAATTCGATCGAAATCGAACGAAATCGAACGATTCGAAGTAAAAATCGTTCGACTATTCGACCATTCGATAGTCGAAGTACTTTCCCTTTAAAAAAAACTTCGACCCCCTACTTCGGCAGATAAAACCTACCGAAGTCAATGTTAGCCTATGGGGAAGGTCCCCATAGGCTTGCTAAGCTTTTTTTGATCGAAGGATATTCATTCGATCGTTTGATTAAAATCCTTCGAATCGTTCGATTCGAAGGATTTAATCGTTCGATCGAACGAAAAATCCTTCGATCGATCGAACGTTTAGCGCTAAATCCTTCGACTTCGATATTCGAAGTCGAAGGATTTCAATTCGAGGGTCGAATTTCGAAGTATTTTTAACTTCGAAATTCGACCCTTAGTTAATCTGCCCCATTGTGTTCTTTTGTAAGAATGTAAGTTTACAGTGATGCATGCAAGCATAGTAAAGTTCCACATCTATGGCCTCAATATTTACCTAAGCATAAGCATGTAAATTATGTAAAACCTACAAGAGTAAGGAATTACTAATGGTGAAGTATCTGCACTCTGAATCACGAGTTCAGTTCCACTGCTAGTGACACCTCTTTGCTCAACTGCTTTACACCCTGGGTAGGCAACACAGTTATTTAGGTACAGGTATGGGAATTATTATCCGGAATCCTTGGGGGCCTGGTATTTTCTGGATAAAGGGTTTTTCTGTAATTTGAAGTAAAATGCCATATATATATATATATATATATATATATATATATATATATATATATATACGTATATATATATATATATATATATATATATATATATATATATATATATATATATATCCCAGCCGAAACATTAGTGTTTTTTGCCCACATTAATGTGTCTTTTCTTTTTCATCTTAAGACCTGTGAGTGCCACTTCTATGGACCTGATATATAAGGAATCTATTATGCCTAATACATACAGTATGGTTTTTAATTTGGATAACCATACCGTAGATCTACCAACATTAAACACAGTTGGAAAATTCTGCCACCAATATGGATTTCTGCAGTGTAGTTATCATCAAGTACAATATGTTTTATTATTACAGACAAAGTGGATTTACAATGAACAAGCACAATCTCTGCCCCAATGGAGATTACAATCACCTAGACGGAACATATAAACTCCTTATAGACAGTGCCCAAGCCAGAATTGAATACAGGACCACAGCACCACAGAGCAGAAGTGCTGCCCACTAAGCAACCATGCTCAGCTCAAGAAGCCTTTGAATGGTTAAAACAAAAAACAAGGCAACTGTGATTTTTTGTTGCAAAAATACCCTAACCTTTCTATTTGGTTATACTTATTCACTTGTATGGCATTTTTAGGGATGGCTTTATCAAAGAATGAAACTCATACTGATACTACGTCTATAACCATTTATTGAAGTTGCTTTTTCTTCAGCTCTTGTCTAACCCCCTAATTTCATGTGAAATCAAGGGTCATCTGTGATTTTGTGAGTATCATGGGTCTCCCACCAGCCGCACCATGATCATAAGCCCTGCTCCTGCTATCCTTACACACTGATAAAAGATATCTGGGCTAGTAGAAATTGTCATTTGGTTGGTATTTAACTGGCCTAGCTGGTTAAAATGAAGCAATACACCAATGTTAGGAAATAGAACAGAAATAGGATGGCAGATATTTCTAGCAAGGGTGGCAACTGTATGTAGTACCTAGAGGTTATAAGAACAGCATGTTAGAAATATATTTATGCTGATATTGAGAGAGTCTCTGAATGGCTATTATGCAGTACTTGCTCTTATTATGTGTCTAATGAGTTTACTGATACTCCCAGGTAAATGGGGAATTATTATTTATTAAGTTCTGCTAATTAAAGCGCAGGCTTTATTAAATTAATTAGTACTATGTGTAGCAGAGCATAATTCTGGTGAAAGATAATCAATAAGCTTAATTTATTATGGCTTTTTTCCTTAATATGGCATTAATTGCATTAACAATATTAACTGCCTAATGAAATTTGCTGAATCTTAACCTGAGAGATCGTTGCTTCTTTTCAGCATCCCAGTTTGGCTGAATGCAACTATTCAGCTAAATCTCTGTGGGACACAAGCATCTCTAAACAGCAAGAGTAATACTGTAGGCAGTGATGTTGATTTATTTCACTATCCACTTTATAAATTATTAAAAATAACATGCATTTGGGATTCAGCTGATAAAAGGGAGACTGACATTTTATATCTGGGGAAACTATGAAAGTTCTTACAATCCTGTTTGGATAGTAAAAATGTTAAGTGATTTGTGAATGGGAGCCTTAAAACCTAAATGATTTTATTGGTTTTCTTATGCAAGTCAAGGGCTGTGTCCCCATCATAACATAACATGTTGAGTTTTTTTGTTTAATTCTTTGTCTGAACGGCGCTTCAATTCATTTGAGAGCCGTGGTCCCAGATAGTCATGAATGTCATAAATGGTGTTGTTTACAGGTTAGGTTTAAATCCATTTACTGTATGTAATAGGTGGCAGTATATTTTTGTGAGAGACACGGGCAGTGGGACTAATACAGCAGCAGATTTAACTCACACAGATAGCTAAAGGCACACAAAAAAAGTTTTGCATGGGTTGGCCTGTTATTTTCTGCCATCAGGTACGTAGGAGTATGTGCATGTGATTTTTATATCCAGATGCCCTCACAGTAAAATTATAGCATTGTCACTATTAAAATCACGTGCCACAAAAGATTCTCTATAGGAGGCTATATAGCAGATAATAGCTATTCACTGGAATTCTGGGGGAAAGAATGCACTAGTAGCAAAAGACATGTCTATCTGCACCCCATTATTGCACTTTGCACTGTTTGTAAATGAGCCCTACTAACTTTATGCTCAGCTAGTTTATTTATGCTGATGAGGACACAGTATTATTGGAAGCATTTTATGCTTGTATATTGAAATCTTGAAGTCTTTTCTGCTACTAGTGTATGCTACTTTCTTTCTTCAAGTAACACGGTTTATGAAGCAAAAGCAGCTCCTCAGTAAGCCCTTTAAAACATAAAGGAGCTGAATTATTAAACTTTTTTTTTACTACTCAGTGTTTTTTATATTTAAGAATTTGTTTTCCACATCATTCGAGGGCAAAAAAAAGTGTCACTGGGCTCTTAAAATCCTATATAGCAGAATGGTGGTTTGCTCAAAGCAATCCTCAAATGTGGTAAAATTCCAAATGCTGACATACTTTAGTGTTGTTCAGGACAAAGATAAAATGTAAGGATATTTACAGCTGATCCATAACTATGTAAAGTACTGAAGCCATACAAGTACCATTTTATGGAAGCCCAAGGTGATTAAATATTTATATTGTAAAGTGGTACACATGCTCATATGTATACATGTTTATTTTAAAAGCTAGGTGGCTAAATCCAGAAAGGTACAATACATAAAATAAAGGTGGTCTGTACTCTAATAGCCTTGTTTCTTAAGGTGTATATTTCTTACATTTCCATTACAATCACTTTGGCTCTTGCTTGGGCCTGGATATTGGAGCACATAGGGGGGAATGTAATTTAAGTCACAAAGAGAAAAACAATTTGCACCAATAAGAATAAAAATCCACCTCTCGCAATCTAATATTGTTCCTTAAACTGTTATTGCATTGCAAATTGTAATTGCGCACTCTTAAAAACTAGGACTAATCTATAATTCATAGTACCCATTTAGGGGCAATTTTAATCATGCACTGTTAAGAATTGCTTGAAAGTGTCGTAATCTTTTGGAGCAAACATAACAACTAGTGATGGGCGAATTTGCGCCGGAAAATGTGCGTCAAAAAAAAACGGACGCTGGTGGGCGTTTTTGACGCCGGCGTCCGTTTTTTTCGACATACTTTAATGTTGTTCAGGACAAAGATAAAATGTAAGGATATTTACAGCTGATCCATAACTATGTAAAGTACTGAAGCCATACAAGTACCATTTTATGGAAGCCCAAGGTGATTAAATATTTATATTGTAAAGTGGTACACATGCACACATGTATACATGTTTATTTTAAAAGCTAGGTGGCTAAATCCAGAAAGGTACAATACATAAAATAAAGGTGGTCTGTACTCTAATAGCCTTGTTTCTTAAGGTGTATATTTCTTACATTTCCATTACAATCACTTTGGCTCTTGCTTGGGCCTGGATATTGGAGCACATAGGGGGGAATGTAATTTAAGTCGCAAAGAGAAAAACAATTCGCACCAATAAGAATAAAAATCCACCTCTCGCAATCTAATATTGTTCCTTAAACTGTTATTGCATTGCAAATTTTAATTGCGCACTCTTAAAAACTAGGACTAATCTATAATTCATGGCTGGAAAAACTCCATAGTACCCATTTAGGGGCAAATTTAATCATGCACTGTTAAGAATTGCTTGAAAATTTGCGTAAAAAAAAACGGAATTTTTCCGGGCGAATTTTCACGGGCGTTTCACGCCTGCCGAATAAATTCGCCCATCACTAATAACAACTTTTTCAGTAACAAGTTTTATTACATTTACTGCGCATTGGCACAAACTATAAAATTCGCAAATGGTCTTCCAATGTCGGAAGTGGCCGGAAGTTTCCAGGTTCGCAAAAGCTATATTAAATTCGCGCAGAGCAAAATTTGTTCACGTAAAGGCATAACTTTTCGCATTGCGTATAGTTTTTCCATTACCAACTTTTATTAGATACCCCCAAAAGTCTTTGTTGTATGTGTATATAGAAGAGTTTGAGGGTAGGTGTATTTCTCTCCTACTCCCTTATGTATTGTGGCCCTGGGATGTTCACATTGGTGTATGATAAGCAGGTAGTAATCTGCAAGCACAGCGGGGAAGGGGGGGGGGTTAGGATTTTTTGAGAGCTGTGTGGAAATAGAGCAGCAGAGTGGAGCTGGCTTCTAAAGAAAAAATGCGGATTAATGTACTAAAAGTCGGTAATGGAAAAACTATTCACAATGCAAAAATGTATGCCTTGTGCAAGCAAATTTTCCTTTGTACAAATTTAATATATTTTTTTACGAGCCTGTAAACTGTTTAGCAACCACTTTGGACAGTGGTAGAAAGATTGCAAATTTTATAGTTTGCACCAGTGCATAGTGAGTGTAATAACATTTCTTACAGAAAAAGTTATGTTTGCTCCAAAAGATTATGACACCTTCAAGCACTTCTTAAAGGAGAAGGAAAGGTTAAAACTAACTTATCAGAAAGGTCCATCTAAATATACCAGTAAATCCCCAAAGTAATGCTGCTCTGAGTCCCCTGTCAAAAGAAACACTGCATTTCTTTCCTTCATTTGTGTACTCATGGGCTTCTGTATCAGACTTCCTGCCTTCAACTTAAACCTCATTGCCCTGGGCAAGAGCATGCTCAGTTTGTTCCGCTTCCCCCCCCTCTCTTCTCTAGCCCAGAGCAGGGAGAGACTCTGGCAGGAAGTGATGTCACACCCCATTAATACTGCAGCTCCTATCCTAAACAAACAGAGAGTTTCTAGAGCTTTTTACTCAGGTATGGTAAAACATTCTACAGAATAAATATAGCATTCTAGCTTGCACTATTGCAGCTAATCTATTGCCAATAAAATGCCTCCGTAGCTTTCCTTCTCCTTTAACGGTGCACAATTAAAATTGCCCCTAAATGGGTACTATGGAGTTTTTCCAGCCATGAATTAAATTATGGAGTAGTCCTAGAGAGGGAAATATCTTGTGTTTAGTTAGAGCCTAAATGTGGCTAGGGTTTTTGTTTTGCTTATTCATCTGAACTTGTCAGAGACTGGAAGTTATATAAAAAAGAAGACATGTCCATCTCATCGGGTTAAGATTAGAGTATCTCTTATCTTAACCCAATATCTAGAAGCTCCGAATTATGGGAAGACACTCTATCATAGAGTTCATTTTAAACAAATAATTATATTGGTTCTTAATATTTCCTTTTTTCTGTAATAATATAACAGTAAATCCATACTGATGGCATTTTCCAACTGGGTTTAATTTTGGTAGATCTAAGGTATGGTTATCCAAAAAGTATTAGGGATAATAGATTATATAGTGAATAAAGTACCCCCTCTTGTAAAATATAAGGATATTATAAGTTGCCGAGGAGTTTCATGACCATATAAAAACGCGAGGCCGAAGGCCGAGTGTTTTTATACAGGTCATGGAACTCCGAGGTAACTTATAATATCCTCATATTTTACAACTGGGGGTACTTTATTAATTATAATACACAAATTTTAGTGAGTCATGTCACAGAAATTACATCACTACTCACCGTTTATAACTGATGACATCACTACTTACCGTTTATAAGGATATAATTTACAAGATATTCATGGCTTTTGTGTATTATATATATATATATGTAATAAGGATAGAATTTACTAGCTATTTGTGTGCAGTATATTGTATACTAAACGTTTGCTTTTAAAGTCATGTTTTAAGATGATGTTCAAAGTATACTATTATGTTTTTCTAGACAGAGCAATTTGTTCGTTCATTTAAGGATCAGCTTGTCAGCAATGCTCTTTTGGCACTATCCACAGCAAGACCAAGCTGTGCTAACAAAAAGCTTACTGATCCTCTGAACAATACAGAAGATGATAAGACACATGAGCACGATAACGTGCACCAAATAACAAGGCAAGATTCCATACCTCACCTTTCGGATTATGATGAGGAAGAATGGGTAAATATTTCTTATTCGTTATTTTGCATGTTGATGAAAAACATAAGTGTTATTTCTAAATGAAGTGAGGGCTTCAGGTGTATTGAATAAAATGAAGATGGTACTTTGCATACAGAAGTATGATACTCTGGTTACGTTTGGCTGGGTTTTTTAAACAAGTGCAGCTAACAAAACTTTGGAAGTGTTTTATTTTTATAGAGGCAAAACAAGGATGGCTGGAAGAAACACTTTGGTTAAAGGTTTATAGCAAGCTGTTGTTATGCTATTGTCTGCCATTATACGGCTCATTCAAGGAACTGATGATGATAATGTGATTGAATGGACCTTGAACAAAATCAAGGGAAAACATCTGTGTTGGTTGGGGGATATGTTTACAAAATCTTCTAAATTCCTTTTTACCTTGACAAATGTAGAGAGTTTCAGTCCCAAGGCACACAGATGATAACCACAAGGTTTACTTTTTCTCCAATCACTGCATTATTTCCACATTCACTTAAAGTGATACTGCCACTAAAAAATAATTATTCAAAATATTAATTTACATCAAAAGTTACCTATAGCTCATGTTGATCATTTTTCACTCATAGGGCTGCTTTTGTAAGTGATTGTTACTTGAAGTTCCTAAACCTGACTGTTTTGCCAACCTGTCAATTAGAGTTTCTAATGCTAACAGACTGCTGAAGCTCATATATGGCAGCACCCTCAGAGAGGAACATGGGGGAATCAGATGGTTAATATTATGATAGATGTAAAAAAAGGTTTACTTTCTGGTGTCAGTATATCTTTAATCTGTTTTTGATCTGACACCAACATAGGTTAAAATCACCCTAATGCTCATCTGATCCTCTCATTACGAGTTCACATGAAGGAAGGCTGTGCCACCCTTTAGCACACAGTAAAGTCTAGACTTCCTTACATTTTAAACTAGTACTTTTTGTCCTAATATGCTCCTATACTCTTCTTTTGAAACAAACCTAAACATTTCAATTGTACCATGATCCTCCCTCTTTTTTGTACCTGCACATTGAGATTTCATATATTCTGTCACAGAGGTCAGATGACACTGATTATTTATAACAATTTTATCATTTTAAAAAATGAAGTGATCATCATACAGTATGTGGGAAGACTTTCTAAGCCACTTGTTGGATCATACATCATGGTATGATTGCATCACAATTATTGGCCAAAAGGTGAATTGAGTTAGTTGATGACCAAATTTACTGGGTTCATCAGTCAACCAGGAACTGTATGGGTCAATGTACATAATTCTGAATTGTTGTAATAAGAGCGCTTTTTAAGAAAGTTTTTACAATTTTTTAAAGAAATTGTAACATCATTATGATATATTAAAGAGTTAGACTACTCTGACCCTATCATTAAGACAAAGGAGCACTTTTCTAAAATATGAGGCAAATAAGCTTTCTTAGTATATACAGTATCCTCCATAAACTATTATTACATATATTTATAAAATACCAACATATTCCATAGCCCTCTACGTAATGGAAATCAGTAACTGATAAATGAGGTTATTAGGGTTCTGCTGCAAGGGTTACAATCAATAGGGGTGGGGAAAAGTGAAATACAAAGTATTGAATTATGTAGCTGGAGGGAAGTATATGTTATAGAAATATTGTCTGTGTGAAGGGGGATGTGTTATGAGAAGCAATGACTTGTTGACTTGTGTAAAGGAGTTAGAAGTTGTTAGGCTACTGTGTAAGATTCATGGAAGAGGTGAGTTTCAAGGGGACATTTATATTCTGCAGGGAAGGGCAATGTTTTATGTTGTGGGATAATAAATTCCACAGGTGGGAAGTTGTTCTGGTAAAATTCTTTAGGCATACATGTGAGCGGTTTACTAGTCTGAGGTCATAAGAGGAGAAAACTGGTCAATTTAGGGTGTACAAAAGTATTGTATGGAGTGTATCTGGAGAGGAGGTTTGAAATGTAAAGTAGGTCATGAGCAAATAAATGGCAATCTTGGAGATGGTTGTAATAGTCTAGGCAGAAGATGATTAATAAACAGTATTTTTGTGGTTTCCTGATTGTTAATTGGAATATATTTTTAGTATATTTGTAGTTGGCAAGTTTTTGCGAGACACTGTATGTGAGGAGTGAAGTATGAAACATATGTCCATCAGAGCTGAGCATTAAAACAGAGAATGAAATGTTTAACACAAGTATTGTATGTTGTTTGGCTCAATCTCAAATTGTGTCTATGGGTAATCTTGGCCTTTTTCCTAGTCAATTAGTCAGTTATAAGACAAAATACTTTTATACTTATCCGTACATTTCTCCCGACCACTTGGTTTATTACAACATAATTCAGTTTATGTTCTAAAGGCAATTTTTTTTCTATTTCAATTTCAAACTCTATTCTTCCTCTGCCTTCACAAAAGATAATTTATCTTCAGTGTGTACTTGTGTTGAACATTTGGTGAACAGTGGGTACATTACAATAGGTGCTGCAAAGGAATCTGGCCTTTGGGTCCCCTAGGCTATGCACCAACTTGTAGCAAACAGATTTGGGCAAGGGTGTTCCTGCAATGTGGGGATTCAAAAACATTTCCAAAGACAGAGGGTAGTTTAAAAATGGTAGCCACGTGAGCAAGATTTTACTAATATCATTTGGGGTTTTATTGGGGTTATTAAATCAGGATTGACAAGCTCATGGCAATACAGCTTTGTAACAACTGTTATTCCCAGCACTTTCATTCCCAAATACCTAGGGGCAGATGTACTAAATTCGAGTGAATTCGAGTGAATAATTCGAATTAAAAAAAATTCGAATTTCGAATGATTTTTGGGCTACTTCGACCATCGAATTGGCTTATTCGACAGTCGAATTCGAACGATCGAATGATTCGAACAAAATCGAATAGTCGAATTGTTCGACTATTCGACCATTCGATAGTCGAAGAAATGTCTCTAAAAAAAATATTCGACCCCCCTAGTTCGGTAGATAAAACCTACCGAATTGCTATAAAAGCCTATGGGAGAGTCCCATAGGCTTTTTTTTCCAAGTTTGTGATCGAATGAAAATCCTTCGATCGAACGTTTGATCGAAAATAAAATCCTTCGATCGAACGTTCGATCGATCGATCGAACATTCGATCGAGCGCCTATTCGACTATCGAATATTCGCCAATTCGAATATTCGATAGAACGTTAATTTGATCGAATTGGCTATTCGATTTTATTCCATTTTATTCCCTAGTCGAATTTCGAATTTTTTTACAATTCGAAATTCGACCCTTGATAAATCTGCCCCCTAGTGTACTATGAGACTGACATCCCTGATTTAAAAAACAATTGTTTCACATACTGAATAGCCAATGTAAGTTGCAGCTTAAATTGAATTGGAACAACTGAAATGCCTGTTTAAATCATGCACAATGGTGGGAAATAATAATAATAATACCTTAGAGGAAGATTGTTTAAAAGAGCAGCATGAATGTGGGAGAACTAGTTTTAGTGCTAGCAGTTGATGTTGGTATGATTCATTAGTGCTTCTGATGTGAAGGTAAACCACACTGGCTTATTTTCACTGCAGCTTTTCTTGCCATTGTCATGTTATGTACTGAAGTGGCATACTTTTTTGCTGAAGAAAAAGAACAATTCCATTTAATTGACATTTTTATTTATATATTGTACAAGATAATTTATTGTTTATTCTTTTGTTTTGTTTGCTTTTGCATATCAGTCTTAGTAGGTGTATTTATCACACACAAGATCTGTAAAATGCCTTTGTAATTAGGTCTAGTGAAGCAATGACTGCATAAATCATTATAGTTTAGTCCCCAACTAAGGCCAAAATGCATGGGTCCCATTGAACACTTGCAATGCTTAGACTTTTGACATGAGTGTGCATTTATGTACAGTATGGGGCAGATTTACACAGGGTCGAATATCGAGGGTTAATTAACCCTCGATATTCGACTGCCGAATGTAAATCCTTCGAATCTATCGAATATCGAATCGTTCGATACAAAGGATTTTAATACATCGATCGAACGATTTTTCTTCGACCTAAAAATTGTTAGAAAGCCTACGGGGACCTTCCCCATAGGCTAACATTGCACCTCGGTAGGTTTCGATTTTTAGTTTGAATCGTTCGATTCGAAGTCGTAGTCGAAAGTTGAAGTAGCCAATTAGATGGTCGAAGTAGCCAAAAAAAAAATCGAAATTTCAAGTTTTTTTTATTCTATTCCTTCACGCGAGCAAAAAATGGGCCCCAAGTGTGTATATTAATTCATAAAGACAAAGGGTTCTGTGGAATAGTGTATATAAGCACAATGCAACATGTTGCAGTGGTACAATGTAAATTACAATGGGAAAAATTTGCACTAAATGGAAAGCAACATTACAGCCTGCTTTGTTCATATAGAATCCATTTAAGGTCAAGTTCTGCTTAACCTGTTCTGCCTTTACAAAGGGGTGCAGCACATATAAAGCAAACGTACATGAATTTTCAAAATAAATTGAGTGGTTTATTCTGATAAATAATAATTATTTCCGTTCACACTGGGAATAGTAGAAGGATATTGTCCACAATTCTGCATGTTATCTACTAGAAAATTTCTTAAAGTCATTGGTAAAAAAAAAACAAACTACCAGTTGGATGCCTATCTGGTTCATCTGTTGAAATTAATTTAATGATCATGACTTCAAAATTGATTTCTCCCCTATAAACGTATCTAACTAATGTTTAATCTCCAATTAATCACTTTGCTTGGCAAGAAACACCTAAGCTTGGCTGGCTTTTCTGACTTTTCTGTTGGTGAATTGTCCTTTCTTCCAGCATCAGTGCATGTCCTCTTGTCACCTTTTCAGTTTCCGGATATGTTAAAGGGGAACTCCACACAAACATAACTTAAAGTAAACATAATTTCAAACAACTTTGCAATATCAGTTTAAAAATATTCAGACTTTTCATGATTTTTTATGGTTTGGAACAGTTCCCTAAGCCTAGCCTCCTGCTCTCCTGCTGATGTGTCTGACTACTTTGCTGAGCTAGCTGACTACTGTTACTTTACTTTGTTACAATGTATCAGCAGCCATCTGTCCTTAGCCTGCATCCTCCAAACCCTACAAGCCCCTGCACACTGGATTTCAATAAGGAACAGAACATCATAGTGCAATGCATTGTGGGTTATGTAGTTCCTGCATGCTATCTGTAAGCTGTGGAGAAGTTGTTACAATTTGTAACATAAGTGTTTAGTCCCTCCTTACCTGCCAGGATTTTAAACAGCTTGATTTCAGCATAGAAAATGGCATTTATTCATGCTTTTTGAAGAAACTGAAACTGTGATGGGTATATTAGGAGTTTCTGTGTAATGTGTGCACTGGACCTCCTTATTAAATTTTGGTTTGGAAGACAGAGTTCCCCTTTAATCACACAAAAATGTGTGTTCACTTCGACTGTATGTGTAGGTAATGTTTTCACAATTTCTAAGGCATGATTTTTCTAATATAAAAAATAAATTCATACAAGTGAGCATTTTTTGAGTTTGGTATAACAAAAGCAGGACCCACACAAGGAGCCCCCTTGCATTCATTTTTATTATAAGCAAATATAAAGTGCACATTTACAGTGGGTCTTTAAAGTATTCCAAAAATTGATTGAACAACACAATCTTATCCTCCTCTCACAAGTACCAACAAGGCAGAATCAAATTTAAAATGAATTTGCTTCATCACTGTGCTTAATTTTTTTAGGGAATAAAAATCATTACAAAAACTGATAAGTGACTAAAATATTAATTTAGGTATATAGGGACAGTTTAGGCTGTGATAGAATGTGTGCTCCTATTAGTTTATAGTAACCCTTTTACATCCACCACCTCCATGTTAATAAGACATTTTTAATATCTGAGCATTGTTGTTTTCGTTTTGCTTCATGTGAAAAACTGTATCCAGCCATGCTTACATAAAAGTGAACCTGACCCCCCCCTATGGTTTAATGTAATGAAAGGTGTAAAGATTGCTTGTAGCAACCAGTCATATGCTTGCCTTCAAACAGGTGACTAGGACATTCTACCTTCTAATTGATTGCATTTAGTTACTAGAATTAATGAAAGATTCTCAGAAATGATGATGGTTTCTATTTTTAAGTTACTCTGTGGGGTTATTTATTCAAATTTTTTTCTCTAGAAAACTCAAATTTAAATTTTCAAGATTTATTATACCCCAATGCTACAAAAAAACTGAATCCAAAAATCCGCCATCTCAGGTTGAGGTCCTGTATAACTCAATGGAAGAGGCACCTATCTCAATTTGAAGTTTTCATAGTCTGTGCTTGGTTTAGCAGAAAATCTGAATTTTTCAGGGACTTCGAGCAAAAACACGAATTCAGGATAAAACGCCCAAAAAAATCAAGTAAATCTGGAAATAGCCAGTAAAAATTTGAGTGATTCCGGTTTTTGCTACATATTACAGTTTTTCTATGATCGGATTGAATGGAATTTTTTTATTAATAAATAGGCTAAAATCGGGCATTAGAGTTTGGTCATGGTTTTTTAAAAAAAAAAATATGAGATAAATTCGGATTTTAGTAAATAACCCCCTGTAACTCTGTTTCATGTTTTGTCTTCTCATATGCCAACTGACACAAGATTGTGTTTACCAATGGTTTATTGGGAATTTTAAAACTGAATCTGACAGAGAATAGCATGTGTAAGTTAAACATGGCTGTGATTGGAATGAGAGCTATTTTACCTTTACCCATTTTGTGGTCCGTGAAACAACTACTACATACGTGACCATAGTTATGGGTATTAATGATAGTAGTAAGGAAAATGTAGAAAAATTAGGTTCTTCTAGAACTCACCAGTTGTGAAGGGAGGTCCAGTTGCACCGCCCTGAACTCTCAGCTTAGGGAGCGGACCACCATATAATGAAAAATGGCAGGCACTAGCAGAGACCAGTGTTCCAGGCAGGCTTGTCAAAACATATAGTAGTTTATTGTAGAACTCAAGGATACAACCTCACCAGATTACGCGTTTCATTTCTCTCAGATACTTAATCATATTCTTAGAGCCTATGATCAAGTATCTGAGAGATATGAAACGCGTAAGGTGGTGAGGTTGTAACCTTGAGTTCTACAATAAACTACTATATGTTTTGACAAGCCTGCCTGGAACATTGGTCTCTGCTAGTGCCTGCCCTTTTTCTTTATACCATAGTTATGGATAGTTAAATAGCCTTAAGTTTCAAATATGAATTATATATATATTAATATATCTCTCCAAAGGTTTATTTAGTGATCCTTTATATATTCATTAGCAGATACCTTTCTGCAGTGAAATTGCCACACAGCCAGCTCTGTTGGTCAGTCTCTGTGCTTTAATGATTGATGTTTGTATAAAAACATTTGATAGCCTCATATTTTTGTAATTCAGAGAAAATTTTCTTTTACCCACACTTACTACAGCATGAGATACTGTTACTCTAAACAATCCATATAAAATACAAACATTAAAATCAAAATTTTTATCACCTGTAAGTGAACTGGCAGGGAAATAATTATCAGTGAAATTCATCTGAACTGTATCTTAATATTAGAGAATACAGTTGTACTTTGCAAATTTCCTTTTAGAAAATGTGAACTTATAGAGTCATAATGACTGAGTTTAATTAGGGGTATTAATTAGTTGATTCAGATTCACCTGCACCCCATATGTAGAACAAGACCTTTTCTTTTAATGGACTGTGTATCATTTGTCACATGAGAGACTTCTGTAACCTTATAATGCATTCATTTATACCAAATAAGGTTGCCCTAATAGCATGGTAGTTGTTAGCAAGGTCATTAATCTTATCTTACTTATTAATCATTATGATTAATCTGTAGCTACACAATGTGGGGCAAAATAAAATTGCAAGAGCCACAAAATATTGTGCAATTCTGTTTTACTCTATCTGTGCAGTGTCTCCTAGATAATAAGAAGTATCCCTATACAACATAATGATTTTCTTGTTTTTAATAATCTCGCCAATACCCTGAATGCTTTTCCCCCTGCACAACAATCCACTGAACACATTTGTCTTTTTTAATTTTCAAATACAACAGTTCTGCTGGCTAAACAAAATAAAAGTGTGTATGAGTAGCTAGGTCTGTATGGAATTAATATATCTGCTTGTGGACCGTCCTTCTGTACAGTCTCCTCCCAATTTAGACGTACTGTATTTTGACCAAAATACACTTTTACATTAATATATTAAGATATATTATTGATCAGAGTAAGTGTGCTATACAGTAATGTTTTTGGAGGAGTTAACTGAAATGGAAACATCTCCATTTTGGTGAAACAAAACAAAAAAACACACTTTGACTTAATATTGATGAGAATAAATACACTTGAAATTTAATAAAAATGGCCTCTCATAGAAGCTTGGTATCTTAGAAGTTGTGGCATTAATTTATTCTTTTAAAGATTACCTCATTACCACCCAAAATAAAAAAAAAAAATTGTGATCACAGGGTCATAGCCACTCCCTGTGTATTGTAGAGAATAAGGGCTGCAAGATCTCTACTTAAAGGAAACTATACCCCCAAAATGAATACTTAAGCAATGGCAATTTTCTATTTATGATTACCCAATGACACATACTACTAGAAAAGTATATTATTATGATAATAGTTCATTTACATGAAGCAGGGTTTTACACATGAGCTGTTTTACTCAGTATCTTTTAATAGAGACCTACATTGTTTGGGGGTATAGTTTTCCTTTAAGTATTGTGGAAAAGCCCATATTATGCAATTTTATCATTATATTAAGAATGTTAAAACCATGCACAATGTTCTCCTTACAAAAAGTAAATGATCTTTAGTTTTATACAAACTGGCAGCTGGTATGACATTAGAGACTGAAAAAACTAAACTGCCATGGCCCACTGTATCATTCCCCAATGCACTGCACCAGTGTATCAGTTACTTCTTATCCCTAAAATTAGGCATTCACCGAATCCAGGATCCGGTTTGGGATTTGGCCAAGACTCGACACTTAACAGATTGACATAAACAAGGAAGTCATATTTTTTTTACTAGTTTTTACTCTCTTTTCCCTTCGTTTCCCTAATTACATATGCAAATTAATGTTTGTATTTGGTTCGGTTTTCGGCTGAAATTTTTCACAAAGGATGCTGGATTATCTGAGAAATCATGACTGATCCCAACCATAATGAGCTGTCATCAAAGATCTATCTGTATCTGATTTATTTGAAGGCTGATAAACTGACTTCAATACAGTAGAAAGGTTCCTCAACCCTAAACAATTCTGTAAAAGAAAATGACTAAGGGCTAAAACCTATGGTTATAAGAGTTTGGTGGGAATGGCAGTGATCTCAGATTATTGGTTACTTTTATAAAAAGTATTCATGAAATAGATGCCTTTAAATTCTTATTTTATGTTGTCTATATATTTGTGTATTGCATATTGGTGTTTATTGAATCCATCCTGTTTGTTTAAAAAAAAAAAAAAAAAAAGCACAAAACTGTGTAAAAATTTTAAAAATGGTGAAATTTTGCAAAACACATTGAAGTCAATGGGTGTTTTTTCACTATGATTCAACATATCTATAGACTCTTTCTAGCTGTGACTTTTTTTCACTTTTTTTCTATGGGCGCTTTTTCAATGCAAAATTTTGCATCTGTTTTGTGAAAATGATAGCGACATGCGGAATTTCAGCCGAATCCAAATCTGGTGAAACATTTCACACATCACTATTGTCTATGCATCTATTTAATTACATGCAATAAGGAAGGTGCTGTCCTGGATTTACTATAAGATGTTTGTAATGTTTTTGTTACATTTTTCATTTATTATTTGTTTAATAGTAGTGTCAGTGGTACTTAGCCCTCCAGATTTTGCAAGCTTTCACCGCCCTCTTTTTTTTTTTTTTTGCAAATTGCTACATATGGGCTGTTTTGTAGTGTGAATCAATCATGAATCAAAAAATCATATCATTTGTATAGTAATCTACAATGGGGTTTCCACTTTTTAGAGAATAAACAGGGCCTTCCCATATTTTTATATTTTTTTTTGTTATTAATAACATTGGCATGAAGAATCATTTTCCCTGGCCAAGTGGCAGCCATATCAAACAATCACGTTAATTAAAATTAAAATGTATTTTGATGCATTCATGATGCTCCAGCTGCAGAGCAGAGGTTGGTTACGGCCAACTGCATCAATATGTTCATGGTACAGTACCATCTTAATTCTTAAAGTAATAGTAATTCAGGGTTTGGCTTTTAGTCTTGTCTCAAACAAATGCACGCTACAAAATTATTTTGATATTAAGATTGTCAGATGCAATGTTGGAGACCTTTTACTGGATATTTGCATGTTCTGTTCTGTTAGGTATTATAAATAATGAAGTACATGTGCACACAATTTTTTTATAAGAAAAAGCTCAGTATAACTTTAAAACTTGCTTTATTCCTTTCACATAATACAATTCCAGCCATACCATGATAGAAAAGGTTTTAAGTCATTCACAATGGGACACTATACTTTATGTTGATGCATATATGTCTTGCTTCTATTCATTATGAGGGTATTCTGTTTGGTATATGTTGTGATACTGATGTTCCTTTCAGGATAGGGTGTGGGCCAATGTGGGAAAAAGTTTAAACTGCATTATTGCCATGACAGACAGACTACTTGAACAAGGCAATAGCACAAGAGAAAACAAAACTGAGTGTTCGTCTGAAGACTTCAAGTCAGAACAAAACGGTAAGATATCTTTTGCATTGTGTGCAAGCTATATTGCTACGGTGTCTTGATAGAAATTAAAAAATGAAGAAAGAGCAAACAATGGACTTTCCTAGAATAAGTGCTGACAGAGATATCTGAGCAGCCATGTGTTTCCCTGATAGAAAGCTATTCATCAAATTGTATCGCCCTTGTATTGCCAGAAATGCTACCTAGACTCGTTTTTGTTGAGCTTCAAACAAGAACGATGTTTGCTTTTCAATCTTAGTCACTGAGTCATAGTTTAATGTACAAAACATATTGTTCTGGCAGTACAGTTAAAGAATACAGTGAAGCTTCTCTGTGTTAAATTGGTGTTAAAAATAGCATGCTCCAAAGCTCTCATAGTTCTCTGCCTTTTGCAATAAAAATTGCATAATAGAATTTTGACATACTGCTCATACACAAAAACAAATTCATATCTAAAAATCCATAACCTTAAAAAGTTATATTAGGTACAGGTATGGCATCTGTTATCTGGAAACCAATTATCTAGAAATCTCCAAATTACAGGAAGGCCATCTCCCATCAAATAATGCTAAAAATAATGCTAAAACAGTACCTTGTACTTGATCCCAGCTGAGATATAATTGATCCTTATTGGAGGCTAAACACTTCTAGTGGGTTTATTTAATATTTGAATTTTTAAACCACTAGACTCTATTGACTCCTTATAAAAAAAAAAAAATTATAGTTTGCTCAATGAGATGCTTTTAAACCCTGAATGTATGATAGATGATACTGTATGTTTAATTTCACATTTAAGTTTATTTATGTGTATAAAAGAAATGCATTTCTAGAACTTATATATATATAAATGTTCACAATGCTGATAAAAATGGAAAAATAAAACTTAAAACAACAAAAAGAAAATAAAAAAAAAAATCCTTTTTATTAAAAAACAAAAAGGACATTGCCTCCAAGCCACTTTGTGGTTCTTGGAGGCACTTTTATATACAGTACAGTACTAGGATGCATAAGAGCAGCAGCACTGGCTATAATTGCTGCAGACAGAACAGCTAACAGGAGGTTTGAAATGCACTAAGTTTTAAATGAAACAAGCCAAGTCCATATAGTCTATGATCCCTTCCACTAATAGGGTTAACGTGAACACCTTTCTCATGTTGGGAAGGACCATTGAATAATTACTGATAATGAATGTAACAGAAATGACAGACCTCTCATTTCACCTGGAAAAAGGCTAAACTGAACTATTTTTTATAAATAGCATATACGATTTTTTTTATAAATATGATAATGCATATCTATCACTTTCATTTCGGTGAGGTTTAGGATGCAGCCACATAGGGTGCTTTATTGGATCTTAACTAAATGTAAAAAGCCAAGCCACATAGAAGAGAATTATGCCTGCTGCACATTTAAAGCACACAGTGGTGTTTTCCAAATAAAATAGCCTGTTAAACAAATACAAATAGTACAATTAAACTCTGCCATTCAAAATCATTGCAATGCTCCAGAATTCAAAGGAGTTACTTCTTGAAAAACCTTGGAATTGTGAATTATAGTTCAGCGCCATCTATTGGTTTTTCCTAGGAGTTACCTCATACTAAATATCTCTATTTTCTACTTGTTTGGTATCAATGCTGTAGCTTGCTTAATCAGTGTGAAAAGAAGACATTTTAAGATGTCGGCAAAGCTTCAAATTCATATTAATGTTACTGTGTTTAGCAGCAGGACAAACAATAGGTAAATGTTAGTTTGCCTTTGATAAAATCATTGTAAAATTTTCTTAGAATTCAGTGGAATGGATCATGTCATCATTGCCCAGGGTTGGACTGGGCTCAGTGGCCCACGGCCCTTGTGGGCACTGCCGGCCCAGACCTACTATTGACGCTGCCCCTGACCTCCCTCCCATCCCCCGGTCGTGATCAGGAAAAAAGGTAGGCACGGGGGACCGGAGGGGGGTTGCGGCTGGGGTGGGGATGTTCCTAAGGTGCCCCATGTGTCTTCGCTACTGGGGCGAGGGCCCCAGTCCGACCCTGTCATCACCAGTTATATGCAAAGACAAAATACCATTTTGTATAAAACAGTAAACATATCCTTTTTTACTTTCCAGTAGTTAAATCCCTTTATTCTTTACTAAGTCAATAAGGCACCTCAAATTACACTTAAAATATGGATTTGAGTCAGAAATATAAAACAATGGAAATGTTAAGGAACATATTGCATACAAATTAATAATAAAATAGGTTCCTGCCTTATGCAGTAGTAATGAGAGCAAAAGATTGCCTTACCTAGTAACCACAGCAAACAAAATTAAGGCTTTCTTTTTTTTATTGTAGTTATAAACTACAGTTGCTTCTACTTGTGGTTATTTGACCAGGCACTAGTTTGTCCATGTTACTACTTGATTCCTACTACTTAAAGGAGCAGTAACATCAAAAAATGAAAGTGTTTTAAAGTAATAAAAATAAAATGCAGTGTTGCCCTGCACTGGTAAATCTGGTGTGTTTGCCCCAGATACACTACTATTGTTTATATAAATAAGCTGCTGTGTAGCAATGGGGGGAGCCATTCAAAAGAGTTCAAGTTACACAGCAGATAAGCTCTGTTGAACATAATGGTGTTATCTGTTATCCACTATTTAACCTGTGGCATATAGCCTTTTTTTCAATTTCCACCATTGCTATACAGCAGCCAAGTGTGTATTAAGGTAGAACTCCACGGGCGATTTTACCTGCGTTAACTTCCATTCCGACGCAATCACAGGCACCACGTCAGATGTGCTGAATCTAATGTAAGTAATGCAAATGTTGCACCCAGAAGCCAATTGCATCCGACTCGACTGTCGGATGAAGACGCACTATGTAGCGTTCGCATATGACAGTCATGTCGGATGCAAGCAGCTTCTAAGTGCAACATTTGTATTACTTACATTAGATTCAGCACATGGTGGTGCCTGTGATTAGTCTCATTGCGTCAGAACAGAATGTATCGCAGGTAAAATCGCCCATGGAGTTCTACCCTTAAACTGAAACAGTTGTGTATCAGTATGAGCAGACATTCATATGATCCAGTAACACATAGCAGCCAATCAGCATATAGATTTTACTGTATATTGCAGTTAGAATAATCAAAACAAACTGCTGGTGGATTGCTATGGTTTTCCTAACCAAACCAATTGTTTTCCATGTTAGTGCCTAATCCAGTTTCCAGCTTGGTGTTAGAAATGGTTTGGTCAGTAAGTGGTCCAGAGGTCACTCCTGCTGCTGAATAAGAAACATATTTAGTGAGCAACTGTCATATTATAAGTGTGCCAATATTCGGTAATAATGTGTGGAACTGTAAGGAGTTGCAACATCTAATGAATTCCACAGGCTGCAGATAATTTCGTTTTTTAAGTGAGGTGGTTTGCATAATATCTTTATACATTCAGTGTTGTCTCAGCACGGCTCCAGACACTGCTTTCATGATGCCTCTTTTCTACATGCTTTGATCACTATCTTTTTTCTGTCATGCAGGAGACTGGTATGAACAGCTGTACCCTCTGATAATTACACTAAAGGACTGCGTGGAAGAAGTGGTAGATCGAGCAAAGAAATCAATGACTTTTGTTGTTTTTCAAGAGCTTGCATGTGGCTTGCCTCAGTGTTTGCAGCTCACTTTTAGAAGAGATGTTGTTTTCAGCCAAGCAGTAAGTTCCCAGTATAAACTAGAGTACATGTTCCTAAGCATTTGATCAAACAGACAGTCTGTAAGATTCACCATATTTAATAGTCCTCCTTATTGTTCCAGTACTTGGTAAAATGAAGTAAAATGAAAAGAGAGGAAGAGAAAAATATACAGTATGTGCAGTTTTGGAATTACCTGCTACTTCTTATAATTTAATATTTTATTGCATGCATGTATTTGAATATGAATTATGTATAGGATATTTAACCTTTTCAAAAAGGCTCCAGGTATGCACCTATTTTTAAGTTTTATGCTTTATGCAGCATTTGATAGTATTTGCCATCGGTGAGCTACAACCAGTCAAATTTTGAGTGTTTGTGTGTGTATGTATTCAAAAGAGTTCACACCTAAACTCAAGCTTTAGTTGTTTATTACATGGCATTTTCCACAGTGAAATGGTGTGACACAAACACTTGTATAAATAATGCAAGAATCAATAATATACAGTTACATCATTAAATTGGGTTAGAAAAAGACCAATGCTCATCAAGTTTGACCCCTCCAAATGATCTCCAGTGCACATATATATATACACATACTTATACAGACCCACATATCATCTCAAATATATACCTATTCCTATAGCAACTAACTGTAGATATTAGTATCGCAAGAGGGTTACTAAGCTGAAATAATTTGCTGTAAAAAATAAAAGTACACTTTTTCAAATGTGAAAATGACTTAACAGTGTATACACAATAATCTACTTTACACCGAGACCCTGCCAAGTTTTATACAGACACTGTGAATTGTGAAAAGGGATTAAGTTGCTCATGTGATTTTCCCTGTTAGACAAGTTGACTTTAACTACCTGTATGGTTTGAACAGTGTATTATATGTGTAACATGAAAGGGCCTCTTTGCCTTGATTTGTGTTTCCGAATTGTTTTTCTCTAATGTATATATTATTGAGTGAAAGAATAATATAATTTGTGGATTTTCTTCCAACCAACATCTATGAAAGTGTTACTGTCCCAATTTATAGTTTTTTTATGTCTTTCCTACATGCCAGTATCTAGATAGCTAGCCACAACCCTTATTGTACCATTCCAAATCTATCCTGTTCTGTTCAATTTAAATTAATTTACATAATAAATGGATAGTGCTTGTCATGATTAAGGGATTGACCAGTTGAGCAGGGCTTTAAATAGAAGTTCCAGTAGTATAGGCACAACTATCTTGGTTACCTAGCCTGCATAGGCATGTAAATTATTTTACTGTACTAGCTTAATTAAACCAGAACATTGATTTCAGAAAGAAACAAACATTTGTACAAGAACAGAAGGAATTGTAAGTACATAACCATTTTAGTTTGTGCATTCATGGACTGTGAATTGAAATATAGAAAGTTCTAGAAATGTATCCTAATAAAACCTTTAACCTTCCTTGCTGGTATTATTTTCTATGACAAATGAAGGTTTACACATACAGATGAAGCCACTTGGATTTGTGAGTTAAATGCGTCATGACTCAGGGGTAATTGAAGAAACTGTGTTATCTTAAGTCATCTTAACTCATTTAATGCATTTAACCTTTTCATTAGCATACCAAAGCTCCATTGTTCACAATGGTGAATGCTTTAATTAGATGGGATGTTGTGACACAGTTTTCTGTGTTAAATGAGATAAATGGGATATCTGTGTTTAGTTATTCTGTGTCAAACAGACAAACCAAAGTGGCTGCATCTGTACATGGAATTTGAGAAATACATTACTATGTGACTTAAGAAATAATTTTCTTGTTAATAGTATCTTTAATTGTATGTGATTAACATAATTATGTAGTTAGGGATAAAGGGCGCACAACAAAACCGGTGAATAAACAGAACTGCAATTAAGTCTTTATTAAATATGTAGACATCTGTTTTCAATTATGTACCAAATAAATGAGATAAGTAGAATAAAGTCATGTGATGTATGTCCTTTTTAAGCCATACACCTACTGTTGCTTTTTTATACCAGCCACTTAATCTTATTCAGTATAATATTGTTCCGCAGTTCTGCATAACATGTTTAATTATCACCACCCTAGTCTGAACACAAAATGAATATTATTACATTTCAGCCAAATTTCACTCTCTTTATTTTCAGCTTTCAGGACTGACCTGTGGTTTTATAATCAAGCTACATTCAAGTTTACACAATGAAGCCTTTCTGCATCAGCTTCATACTGTGGGGTTACTTGTCCAATATGAAGGTCTACTGAGTACATACAGTAAGTGTAGCAGCTTGCACCTGCATCTTATTGTGTATATTTGTATTCCTATTATATAGAAAGTATTAAAGCCTGCATGATTATAAATGTTTTTTATTATTATTTTTAATATCAAGTATTACAGCAATGCTCAATAATAGGGAAAAAACAACTACAGAAAAGAAAAAAAAAACAGACAAGTACATATTGAAGAGTGCAGTACCAGTTAGGATTATAGAAAAAACTAATTTTGAGGTAAAAAAGAGACACTGGTTTCGAGGAGATTAGTTTGACCCTTTTTCTTCTAGTCTTGAAGTTGACAAATGACTTAAAGAAGAACTAAAGCTAAACTAAAGAAGTATGGTATAAATGTTGTGCATTGTGTTTTAAACTTTTGTACCAGCCCAAGGCAACCACGTCCCATAGCAGTAAAGATCTGTCTCTCCAAAGATGCCCCAGTAGCTCCCCATCTTCTTTTCTGCTGACTCACTGCACATGCTCTGTGCTGCTGTGGGACCCACAATATAGAGTAGACAGAATATAAATGTCAAAATATAAGGCTCATTAGTAATTAATACAGATAATTACTACATGGCAGCAAAGAAATCAGTGCAACTAGCATTATAATTTAATATCAGCTTTGTAGCATCAGTTTACCGTATATACTCGCGTATAAGCCGAGTTTTTCAGCACCCAAAATGTGCTGAAAAACTCGACCTCGGCTTATACGCGGGTCATACCGTAGCAACAGTAGCCAATCCCTCACCGGCCGCAGATACGCTCCTTCCGCGGCCCCAACACACCTCCCTCTCCCATAGCGCAGGACTGTCTGTGTGATCGCTGCCCGGAGCAGGTCCAGGAGCTCCGGGCGGCGCGTCCTTCCCTGCCGGCGTTCGCTCCCAAAATGGCGGCGCCCATGGCCGCCACGTGGCTTAGCTCCTCAACAGCTGCCCAGAGCCCACTAAACATGTGAGTGTCACAGACACTAACCAAGATGGTAACCCCCTGTGACAAGTTTTAAGTCCTGGATCATTGTTGCGATAAGTTCAGTATATAAAATGTGGCATTTCTGGCTATATACATTTTTTGGGTTTAGTTCTCCTTTAAAAGGGTTGATCACCTTTTAAGTTAACTGTTAGCATGATGTACAGAGAGTGATATTCTGAAACAATTTGCAATTGGTCTTGATTTTTTTATTTGTGTTTTTTCTTTCCCATTCCTAGATTCATAAATTAGTAAACATAGATGCATTAATATACATTTTAGATACTGAAAATGATACACACAAAATTAAAGAATGATGAGTGCGTTGTAAATGTTAATGAGATTATGTTGGGAGGAATTAGGGAAATAATAGATCATTGCTTGAATTGTCAACTTTCTGGACTTCGAACTGCGTGGCCTGCAGGTTAGTCTTTTTATTCTGTACAGTGCATCATCATACAAAACAGGAACAAATTGTGTAAAATCAAATAAAACATCCTAAATACAATGCAATATTGCATTCACGTACAAAACCCATATTGTACATACACGAACAGTCCAGCTTCATTTGAACTCCAAACTTTTGACTGTTCACTGTATAGATAGGAAGCTGAAAAGTGAGCTTATAGGACATCATTAATGATGTCCCCTGTTGCTTGCCATAGTAGGATAGAAAAGTATTTTATTGTCTGCAAAGCACATTTGGCTGGTAAATATTTCAAGCAAGTTGCAGTTTGCACTGCAAAGTACAGTCAGGCTACAATTTCCACTGGGACATTGAAGCAATTTAATACAAACTAATTTTTAAAGTAAAATACCAAAACAAACTTTTTTTTTTATAGTAAAGTAGCATCCTGTGTATTGCAGATGATTTCCATGTGTAAGTGATTACTCTGCAACTCCATAGAGGTGAATAAGTGTCTCCATTGTCTGATCCTCTGCTCATACTGTATAAAATGTTTCAGCTTACATTTGCACATGAAATCTTCAGGGAAAATAGTAAATGGCCATAGAGGGAAAAATGGATCCATGCATGCAAACATTGTACTTTGCTTTTTTGTGTGCATACTGTCACTTTAACTGGAATATTTAAATGAGGGTACAACATTTTAACTCTTAATAGTACCATGTTTGAATGTTAAGCATTGGTTGCACTTAGCTTGTAGAGGCAGTGGCATATCCACAGAGGGTGTAGATATGTGGGGTGGGGGGCCCATGACAAAGGGGAACACAGGTTACCTGCACCGGGCAAAACCATGTATGCCATGGGTCACAAATTATTTCATTTGGAAAGGGGGTGTGTGAAAATTACATGGGGGGGGGGGCATAGACTACCTAACTTGCTCCATTGGTCAATGTAATATTTTTTGCCTTTTTGCAACTGTAACCACCTCCTTGGTTGCCTGTATTTCACTGTAGACAAGTGCACAATGATTTGTTTTCCTCTTGAGATCATTTAATCTCATCTGAAGTCTATGGGTTTTTGTAGAATTGTATTTATCAGTGGATGAAAGTTAGTAAGGAAGAGTTCACTCTTTGATAAATACACTTCTAAAAATCCCAAAGGAATGCATTTTCTGTGGTAAACTCTAAACTCACATCTTGAGAAATCTGCTTTATGTAGATTCTTATGTAAAATTCGGCCAGATTAACAGGATTTTGGAAAAGGTGAACATCCCCATTACTTTATTCCCTGCCTTAGTATTTCACAAGCCACTTAGAAAGTTATTGTCATAGAGAATATCATGAACTGCAATACAAAGTTTCCTGACATAGTCATAAGCACCAGTCCCCATGGACCACATAGAACTTTGTTGCTCACTCTAATAGAAGTATATTTTTTTGCAGTAAGGAAGATTGAGAGCTCTACACATATGATATACCTATTAGACTTCTTCTGTTTTTATCCTCTCATGCATGCAAGTGCATCAAGTGCTGTTTTCATTGATAGTACTCCATAGGTGTATTCATCTTCAGCGACATAAAGGGTTCTTCACTGTGACAGCGGTAAAATTATAAAAATTCTTTGAAAGATGAGGTGGTAATAGCAGGTTCCCATAATGCCTTCAGAAATCCTTCTTGGAAAGTAAGATAGACATGGTTTATACAAGGGGAATGTATGATAAAGTGTTTTCCTCAGCCTAAATTAGGCTGACAGCCACTTCATATGATTCTGGTATTTTATGAACCGTAAGGGCTCTTACAGACAAGCGTTTTTAGCTGCACTTCCCTGCGTTCCGCCGCAGGGGAGCGCAGGAGTAGACGGACTGAATTCTTTTCAATGGTGCTGTACTCACATAGACGGATCTAAGTGCCAAACGCAGGTTGGGACGCAGCATGTTGCATTTTTCCTGCATTTGGCACTTACATGCGTCTGTGTGAGTACAGCCCCATTGAAAAGAATTCAGTGAGTCTACTGCCGTGCTCCCCTGCGGCTGAATGCATGAAACCGGAACGCAGGGGAGCGAAAGTAAAAATGCTCGTCTGTAAGAGCCCTTAGCTTCTTATGCAAGAAAGGAAAACTCTGTGCTCAATCTTTTCCTTAAAGGGCATCTGTTACCTTAAATAGCTGCCCATACCAGAGGTGCAGGTTAATAGATCCCAAATAAGTGAGTGCTGCAACTTGCTCATTATGTGCATGTGTGTGAAGTCAGATTGAGAGGTGCCTACATCAGAAGCTCATTATACACATGCATGCTACACAACATGGCTACTCACACCAGGAGCTCCCTCCCAGTGCAGCAGCCTAGCACTGCAGGGGCATTTTTTTTAGTTCTTGAACTAAACAGAACAAACATAGAAATTGAACCTGCTCAATATTTTGTCTTTCTGAGGTAGAGAATTCCCAGTTACGTAGAGGATCCTAGTGCACAGACAAACAGAAGTCCATTATGCAGGGGAATTATCTTAGCTCTGGTAATCACCCACCGTGTAAGGACCAAACATAGAGTAGTTTCGATTTTCCTGCTTTCCCTGTTTAACTAAAAAAAAAAATCTATTTGTGATGAAAAAAAAATTGCACAAGCCCTATTCATTTAACTCATGCTGAAAAGAGGGTATACTGCCCTTTATTTTTAAATCAATTATAGCCATTAAGGAGAAAATTACATAGTATTCCCACTCAATAAAAATGGCAAAGAAATAGCTTTTGAAATGTAGCCTTTACCCTCCCTTGTCCATAGGCTTGTCAATATGTTTGAAAGTGATTTAAAGTGGACCTGTCACCCAGACACTAAAATCTGTATAATAAAAGTCCTTTTCAAATTAAACATTAAATCCAATTTCAATTTTTTATTAAAACAGCCATAGCTGTTGTAAGCTCATTTAAAAATCTCAACTGTCAATCAAATATTGTCTGCCCTTCCTCTATGCCCTGGGCATAGAGGCGGGGCAGACAATTACTTTCACTTTCCATTCACCACTTACTAGATATCACTGCTCTCCACTCATTCCCCTGTTCTCTTCACCATTTTATTGTGTAGCCAGGGCATGGGGTTGGACATCGTGTCCCTCATTCTGGTGCACAAACAAGATTCTGAGATGATGCAAGGCTTGCCTTAATACCAGTGTCCACAAAATGGCTCCTTCCTGCTTGTTATAATTATGAATTCCCAGACTGAAAGAAGAAAGATTCAAATAGTTCATATAGTGTAATTTAAGTTCATTATGCTTGACTAATGTGATAAAATAGGATTTTGAATATCTTTTTTTGGGTGACAGGTCCCTTTTAAGTACAATGCTTTAAGTCTAATGACGTATATATAGAGTATGCACAGTGTGAACATGCATGTAACTTGCAAATACATTGCTGGCTATGTTTGTATGATACAGCCTGAATTTAATTAACATTTCCTGAGAAAATGATGATGCGATACAGGCCTAAACTTAAAGCTCAATACTGACATGTCTCACACACTGAGGATGAAGATATTAGCATTAGTAATGAACAAATCTTTAATGACTGACTTTAAGGCCAAGTTAATTAACCGTGCAAAATGCCAATTTTTCCCTGTTGGTTTTGGTAATCAGTAAGTGATAATCTCATAACTGCTCACAACATACTAAGTAATTCCTTTCCCCTAATAATTATCATGGCTGTCTCGCTTCAGAAATGATGCAAAGCCACTTAGGACAAGGATGCCTAATTTACCCGATTCTTACACCTGCTTAAAGCTAATGCAGCTGCGATTTACCCACTCAGCCAGCAGCTAGGAAAAACTCTCATCAACCTTGAGAGGCTGTAAGTCAGTCAGCTGAAATGTGTCCATCCAGTTAAAATTCTGCATGTCTCCCACGTTACATTAACAGCAATGTTAATGAATGATAAATACAAGCATTTCTTAATACTTACGAGGCTCATTTCCTCACCACAGTGAGACTGAATAGTTAGTAAAAAGGTTTGTTTCTACATCTCAAACAGCATTGAGTACTCACACATGCTGGATAGTTTTCTTTTTTGATTTTTGTAATGGAAATTAGAACCACCAGTAATGGGTTTAGAAGGCTGCAATTATTTGTAAATAGTTTAAAATTGGTTGATTGTCACAAGCAGTTGGTATTACATTCCCCCACTAAAAAAATATATTCAGTTGTATAGGAAGCTGGGATCCTCACAGAATAACTTGTGGCCAGATATTTTGCAGAATACAGGTATGGGACCTGTTATCAAGAATGACTGGGACCTGAGGTTTTCCGTAACTTGGCTCTTCATACCTTAAGGGCTCTTACAGACGAGCGTTTTTTTTACCTGCGCTCCCCTGCATTCTGGATTCATTTGTTCAGCCGCAGGGGAGTACAGGGGTAAACACACTGAATTCTTTTCAACTGGAGCTGTACTCACACAGATGCATGTAAGCGACGAACACAGCAACATGCGTTTGACACTTACATACGTCTGTGTGAGTACAGCCCCATCGAAAAGAATTCAGTGTGTCTACTCCTGCGCTCCCCTGCGGCCTACAAGCGTTTACAATTTACAATCTTTTGCAACCTATCACCCTGAAAAACTGAAAAGTCACTAGCATTCTTTGGTACTTAGAAAAATTTTCAACTTTTTTTTGAGGAACTCCTATTTACTTTATTGCACTTCACCTGGTCTGAGGTGGCGAAGGCAAGTCTGGCGCAAGAGGTAACGTTCAGTAAAATCCGCATCTTAGTGAATTTGCAGAGTTACACCCATTCGCTAGAGCGAAAATTCGTCTGACGTTAGAGTGTGAAGTTGCGCTACAGTCTATCTGCTTCCCAAGCGAATTTTCGCCAGCGTTAGTCACTTCGCCCTTTAGTAAATTTGCCCCTATGGGAGATGGTCACCTTGTAATTCTGAGCTTTCTGGATAACGAGTTTCCGGATAATAGATCCCATACCTGTATTTACACGTATTTACCATTATAAAAAAATAGAAAAATAATACTTTGTATATTTAGTAAAGTACAGGCAGTGTGTAACAACATGGGGGAAGGCCCCCCCATGAAAAAAAAATCCTTGTAGGGGCCCAACTAGTGTGTAGTGGGCATTCAGGAAACTGACCACAAGAGCTGCTTCCTCTATAGTTACACCACTGAGTACAAGAAGGTACTTGTGCATACTTTGCTCACCATAATGCACACAAAGTAAATTCTACATTTTGGTAAATTAAACATTTTAATATATCCTTATGAAATCTTAAGTTTAACAGTTTCAGTTTTGATATGAAAAAAGACTGTATACATTCCATTTCAGCTGTATAAGTATAATAACTACTGTAGTACATATTTGTCATATAGGTATGGGACCTGTTATACGAAATGTTTGGGACCTGGGGTTTTTTTTTTGGAAAAGGGGTCTTTGAATTAAAACTCATTTATCAATAATATTTTTGGAAAAAGTCAGAGCGGAAAACTTCACAACAAATTCATGCTTCAATTCGAATTGTATGATTGACTCTCCGAAAACACAACTTTATCGAACTGTCGCCTCAAAAACTCATATTTATTGGTTTATTGTGCAAAAGCCAGTGCGGGTCACAATGTTAAAAAACATTTTCAGGCACATCTGCCATTGACTTCTACACAACCTCAACAGGTTTGAGATGGAGTATTTTTTGATTCAGATTTTTAGCAGGTTTGGAGTATAGTAAATCGCTAAAAATGTTTGGGTTTTTTTCCTCTAAAAATTTGTGCTTTCCCCTCTAAAAACTTGACCAGAAAAATGTAAGGTTTATTAAATGGTCTCCTTAGTCTATTTATTTATCATTTCAACATTAAATTAACCCAGTAGAATTGTTTTGCCTCCAATAGGGATTAATTATATATTAGTTATGATTCAGTACAAGTTACAGTTGTATTATTACAGAGGAAATAGAAAATAATTTGGATTATTTGGATAAAACAGGAGTCTATAGGAGATGACCTTTTTGTAATTCTGAACTTTCTGAATAACAGGTTTCCGGACAATGGACCCCATACCTGTATTACACATTTATTGTATTGTAAGAAAAACACTCCATTGGGCATGTAAGCCTGTGGATTCTTTTTACAAAACTAATTAGGATGAAATCACATCTCTGTTGAGATCAATAGTCATTTAATCTGTATTTTGCTGCATTTAATATTATTATCCTTTATTTATATAGCACTGACAATTTTGGCAGCACTGTATAGATTATACATCATTCCTTATCCCAGTGGAGCTCACAATCTAAGATCTCTATCATATACACTATGGTCAATTTTATCAGGAGCCAATACATTTTGCTTTTTTGTGTAGGAAGCACCCAGAGGAAAACCGCACATGCATGGTTAAAACAAATAAACTTGTTGCAGATTTCACATGGGCTACAATTGCATTTTTAAAACATTAAATATTCTGTTTGCTGTATATCAGATAAATCACATCAGCAGCCTATGGTTGCAGAATGAATGAATATATGTGTGTGTGTGTATATGTGTGTGTGTATATATATATATGTATATATGTATATATATATATATATATATATATATATATATATATATAGCCTTTATATTGTCAGAATGGTATTTCTTTCATGCTTTCTCTTTGCCATTCATAGGTGAGGAAGTGGGGATGCTGGAAGATATGAGCACTGGCATATCAGATTTAAGGCATGTAGCATTTAAGATCACAGAAGCCAAATCAGAAGATTTTCTGCCAGTTGTTACTGGAAGACGGTGAGCACTTTCCCTGCACCAGATATCGCATCTGTTTGTTTGTTTGTTTCTATTCTCTATATAATATACATGAGTGTTGTGATGAATTGTTGTTTTTATACTGTCACAATAAATTATGTAACAAGTAAATTACAGTGCAGAGCACATGTTCGATGTGTAGCACAAAGTTGTAGAATGAAGTGCTGTATGAGTTCTGCTTTGAAGCAGTGCTAGTTTTATTGAAGCAACAATACAGTCCAAATTTTTAAAGGCAACTAAAGCTCTGGAACAATTATGCTTTAGTGTGCACATATTATGACAATGTGTTGCTGTAGCAGATCTCATATGCATTGTTTTGCTTATCTATGGTTACTAACACCACTGCCTGTTAACTAAGAGCAGTGGGTCCTTAGCAACCAGATATGTTGTAAATTTCAAACTGAAGATAGTCAGGATACATTGCATATATTGCACAATAAATTGGTGTATACACTGAACATACACATTTCATGGAAAAATACATCCAATATAATAACAAGAGTTAGAGGCAGCCCTGCTAAATAGAGCTTGCAATATAAAAGATATGATGTGTAGAACACATTTGATGGGCAGAATATTAACACCTATGAACTCTTGACAGGCCTCCACTTGGACGGCCCTGGTTTAAACAATGACTTGTAACACATATATCTTTACATAATGTACTACTTTTCTTTATTTGCATAATGTGATAAATCAACCCTATTCACAAGCAAACCCCAAAGATGTAAGTAGTTCATATCTTTGTCTGGTTGCCAGCAAACCAATCTCTGGATTCATTTGTAGGATCTTTGTTAATATTGTTGGGTTCATAAAGAAGAACCTTCTACTGTATACCACTCAACCATTGATAAGAGGAAAACAAAATACTAATATATATGTATATATACCCTTAATTTCCTCAAGACTGTAAACTAAAAAAGATTAAAAAATACATAAATAAGATCTTCTAGCATCTCTCCTATCACACATTGGGGCTCATTTATAAACTTGCAAATTGTGAATATTTATGTGCACACTCTGGGGCAAATTTACTTAAGGTCGAATATCGAGGGTTAATTAACCCTCGGTATTCGACTGCCGAATTGAAATCCTTTACAGCTATTTTTTTCGATTAAATTCTTCGAATTCGAAGGATTTTACTCCATCGATCGAACGATTTTTCTTCGACCAAAAAAAGATAGCAAAGCCTATGGGGACCTTCCCCATTGGCTAACATTGACTTCGGTAGGTTTTAGGTAGCGAACTAGGGGGTCAAAGTTTTTTTTTAAAGAGACAGTACTTCAACTATCGAATAGTCGAACGATTTTTAGTTCGAATCGTTCGATTCAAATTCGTTGTCGAAGGTCGAAGTAGCCCATTCGATGGTTGAAGTAGCCAAAAAAATTTTTTCGAAGTTCGAAGTTTTTTTCCCTCTGCATTTGAATTACACCACAACTTTGGTGGTAGAGAATATATTTGCAAAACAGTTTTGCAAATTGTGAATTTAAGTCACTGTCAAAGCTATTTTTGCGCACAAAAACCTCACACAGTGGTTCCCAATATCCCAATGCAAATAACTGCCAGGAATCCAAATATGGATTGGAGATATATATAGGATACACTTGCTGCATAGAGTTCTGATGGGATGACTTGCAATTTCTTGATTACAGACTGGGAGCGTGGGATTAAATCTAATCTTTATCTTAAAACAGTTTTGACAGGTGCAGTAAAATTGAAAAAGGTGCTTATGAAATTAACTGAAATGTATGCTAGAAAATCAATTTATATTAAGTGGTTAGGAGACCCTTCTTCAAAATGTTGATAAATGATGGATTGATTATAGTAGTGTTATGTCAAATATATGAATACAATGGCAAGGACCCAGTAGTGAAGAACAATCTAGAGATGTGACATGCTTTGATCATGCCAATAGGAATTTGTCTTAAAATATGTACAGCTGTGACTTGTCTTTTGGTTTTGGCAAACTAAATAACCTGCAGTCTCACATCTTTGTCTATCAAGGAGTTGGATGCTGTTGTTTGCCAAAAGACAAAGAACTTCCCTGATAGATATTGATTGATGGGATTGATGGTAGGTTGATGTGTTGGTATGAGCGTGTTGTTTATAGATCAATGAAGAATATACATTGGGAGAATTGGATTGTTCCATGTGTGAATCAAACTGTTTGTTGCTGTAACACTGCATATTTGCTTCATCCCAATTCTAGAGAGAGCTTCATGGTAGAGGTCAAGCTTCCAACCAAAATGTTTGAGTTACTTCCTCAAGAAATTAAAGATGGAAAATTGCTCTGTGTTCATCCAGTTTTTTTTAATGTCGGAATTAATGAACAACAAACGATTGCAGAGAGGTGAGAAAACACTTCACTTTCAGTTTTGCATTAAGCTAAAACCACTGTAAAGCCCTGGATTTACATTCTACTTATGCTTCAAAAAATATATGCACGACATTTGAGAAAAATGGTTTACAATTACGTACCTCTAATTTTAATTGGATAGTTGGCTCTATGGGAAATAAGAGATTAACTGAGACTTTAGTTCTTTGTAAGGCTACAGTTATTAGACACAACTGCAGGAATCAATGCTAATCTGCTTCATTCTGAAGCCCAAAGGAGACAGCTTCAGGCCTTGAGCAATGAGGTTATCAGACAACAATCTTGGATATGCTTCATAAAGATATTATCTTAACAGTCAATGTTTGTATTCTGCCAACTGTAGCTTTCTCTGTAAAAAGAGGGCTGAAGTGTTTCTGATATCAAACAATAAGAAACGGTTAATACATTTGTAAAAACAAAATGGTCACACTCTTTCCATCTCGGGAATGCAGTGTTTTTATTGGTAACACAGCATTTTATCCATAATGCTGTGTTACCAATATTTTATATATAGATATATATAGATATATATATATATATATATATATATATATATATATATATATATATATATATGGTTGCTGGTGTCCGCACTCTTTTCTTGTTAGAGCAGAGGTGCGCGATCAATATTGTAGATAGTGGTGTGAAGGATCAGCACTCTCCCATTAGTTTAGTGAATGAAGTGTTGTTTTATTGAATACACAACATTAGATCGGACATAAATATATATATATATATATATATATATATATATATATATATATATATATATATAATGGTTTTTTTTTACTCTTGTAACTGTATATTGTACACATTGTTTGTTCCTGTATGAGTGTGTAGTACTGTTGCACCGTTAAGGTAAAGGTTTAGGGTACATAGGTGCTATGACTAAGCACATAGTTATATAGTTAGTGGCTGAGGTAAAACAAAGAGAGATATCTGAACCTGTGACTCGTATAATTCCTAGCTTCATTTCCTAGCTTTATTCAGAGGAAGGAAAGGAATATAACCCATCTCAAGTGCTTACCAAATTACTAAAATTAGTTTTTGAATTAAAACAATAACTGTAATATATTCTAATTCCATATGTAATTAAAGGCACATAGTTTGTCTAGGTGTAAACCAAATCAACCAATAAGATTGCTTGCCTTGAAACAGCTAACGAGTACTTGCTGATTGGTTGCTGTAGGTTACTAGATGGCGCAAAATGTATTAATCCTTCTTGTTTGCCCAGGTTCAATAACCAATAGCAATCAATAAGATGTTGGCCTTGCCCATTGGATCTCTTTGCTTAGGACTTGCAAGGATATAACCTTATTGAATACTGTCCAAACATGCATAATTGTGCCTCTCTTTTAGCATTTTGTGCTAGTGTTGTAAAGCTCTATAGCATTGTCCATGATAGCCTTTACTTTAACTATTTACAACAGTATCACATCATTAAAACAGTATCATCATTACCAATGATGCCAAAGTGTATCAGGGATACTACAGAATGTAACGTTTAATTTTCACATTTGCAGATTTGGTGATACGTCTTTGCAAGAAAGCATTAATCAAGAAAATGTAGAACATTTGGAAGAATACTATAGAATGTGTATTGAGAAAGTTCCTTCAGAGTGTAAGTATATCATCCAACATAGGGGCAGGTTAATTACACAGTGAAACCAGGGCTCACCACAGTTCTGCTGAGTGAAATTTGTATTTTTTGGAATTTTTAGGCAAATATTTATGAAAGGATTAAAGTGAGAATTTGCCCTTTTGTTAAATATTTCCCTAAAATTTTAATGCAAGTGAATGTACCACAGTGTAATTTATCTAGTCTGAGCTCTATTTTGCCTTTTGATAAATATGTATCTTAGAGAAAAGTAACTCACATCTACATTTCTTTTGTATGTAATCAAATTATATGTTGTCATAATCACCATCCAGTGTGTACCTAGTCCATACAAGGATACTGGGCGTCGGGTGCCAAATTATGGTTTATCTAATTATTTTTCTCTCTTTTTGGTATTCATTTAGCAATGCATTGGTTGTGCATCGAACCCTCAGGAGGTTCAGGATTTTTAAAATATAAAACAATTTGAAAACATAATTATTTGTATTACTTGCACAGATATTTGGAGCACAATAATTTAACACCTAATAGAATATACTACTCTGAACCCTTATGAAGATCACACGGATAAAAAAATATAGATTTTATTTGTATGTGTTACATGGAAATAACAAAAGGAGATATCTGTTCTGAACTCTACTCTACAAATTTCTCTACTGTCCACCAATTGTAGCCCCCACATGCCATATGTGCTCATATTCATCTCTACAGATCTCACTTTCACCTTCTCCCTTAACATTTGTGTAATTCTTCATAAGCTTTTTTACATTACTCAGAAAATGCAAGTAATATCTGTTTTAATATATACCCAGGTTACTAGCATCAAACTATTTTAGGTCATTGCCTTAGAATTAAATTTGGGCAGTTTTGTGCATTTTGCACTCACCTGCCAACCAAAATACTCAAAATCACTTATATTGACATTGCCCTTAGGGCTATTAGAATGGAATATTACTCTGCTTCCATACTGCTGTTCTAGAAGTGCTGAATGTACTCCCTGCGACCTCCCATTGGCACCAAAGGGAACAAATTGACACCTCTACTACAAGCAGTTCTTTCTTCAGAATGCTTAAATGGACATTTGTGTAATTATGTATTATTAACCTTTATTTATATAGTTAATATTACATCATTCTCATTAGTCTCATTGCCTCTAAGTCCATATACACTCACACACAGAGGTGAATTAAGGTGAATTTCTTTAAAAGGCAAGAAATATTGTGCCTGTATGTCTGAGTGGAAACTGACGTACCCAGGAGAAACCCACACTTACACAGGAAGAAAATTTACCAGAATGAAGACCATGGCACTGCAACCGATTATGCTGTCCCTAGAACCACCAATCCTGGCACTTCTTCCTCAGCACATTTTAGCTTGCAAAGAAATGACTCAGTGTGCCATGTAAATTAAACTGTACATATAGTTCAAATACTTAATATTTAGCTCTTTTTTAGTTTGTGCATAAATGTAATATACTGTGTATATACAGTATATACCTAATACTATTATAAAATGGATTAATTAATATTACAGTATCCTTTAAAACTTTGTTTAAACTAGTTCCATTGTATATATACAATTACAATTATTTTTAATTATGTTTGTAATGTTCTTTTAATATGCTTCACTGAACAGGTTGGGTTAGTTTAGGTTAAAGTTGCAGTTGTGTATTAATGGAATAGCCTCTAAGCTGTGCAAACAAATGCAGTCAGATAATAAAACAGCATAATAGATGCTGCTAAAACAAGGCCAATGGCAGTATAAAATCCTGAAAGTAGGTAAAAATCGAACGTTAGGTCATGATAACATTAAGTTCTTGTATAAATAACTATATACTGCGATGCTTTGGCTAACAATGTTAAGGAGATTTACTGGCCATTTCTGCTCCACGGGATTCATTACTTTTAATAAAAGTCTGCCAGACGTGACTGCTGTTTTAAAGGCCTGACATAAAGTAAAAAGAAAGTGTAAAATAAAATGCAAGTTCAATACCAACAGTGGAATAAACAGCTACTGTAGTACTTGTTTATAGTTTGTATCTATAAACCCATTTATGTGTAATAAATAAAGGCATGCATTATGTTTTAATATCAACAACAAGCCTTATGGGCTGATCGTTTCCTTATAAAATGTACTTTTTCTTAGATCCCACTCCTTTGTGCTTCAAGGATTAGCCACAGAGGAAAGAATAAACAATATTTCATCACACTTAAAAAAAAAAAAAAAGAAAGAAAAAGGGGTGGCGGGTATTCATTCATCAATTTACGGTGGTTAAATAGAATTCAAGTGAATGGCAAACAGTACAGCAGCCAGTAATATCAATCAGTAAAACACGTTCCTGTCCAAATAGTGTCCAGATTATGGAATTCTGAAAACTTGACCTTTTAACATGTGGTCATTCACTTTAAGAGACTGGTAAAGGAGTCTGCACAAAAAAGAATTTTTAAACCGTATCATACCTCTTACAAGTGACGTTATCATTAGCCTTGGAGCAGTGTTCCCTCTAAGCCAGGGGTTTTCAAGCTTTTTTAGTTTGCTACTTTGATGCATAATGTTAGTTCATTGCCTCTCTTAACCAATATTAACAGGCTTGGGCTGGAATTCAAAAAAGCCCTGGCATTTTAAGTACATATAATCCCAAAAAGCCCCCCACCAACCCAATAAATAGTGACTGTCCATGGCATCTTACAGCAGCCCCTCTAGCATTTTCCACACACACATATCTATCAAATAATTGTTCTTCCCAAATTTCATCCTGACTACTTTAGCCCTTTTAGCTGGGATATCCCCAAAGTTTGGGAATCACTGCTGTGCACTCTATTATGCCAATACAAGTTGGAATAATAGGCCAATATTGCCTCTAAATAAAAAGACCATGCTCCACACCCAAACACGAGATCTTCTGAAACCCCATCTAATTCATTGCATATCCCCTTTGGAGTCTGCGGATCTGGGCCAAAAAGAGGTGCGTCTCTCCAAGCCAGGACTGTTAATAAATATATTGAATATTTAGTATTTATACTGCCAAACAGGAAATGACCACTAAATGTACAGACAATATATCTGTAGGCACATCAAAATAGAAACATTGCGCCCTTTACTTTACAATGAATATCGGTTTTATCTCACCCACACTATCTCAGAAGCATCTAATTTAACTTCTGCTTTAATCTCTATTCCATACCCTACAGTGTTACTCAAGTAAGCATCTACATTAACCCTACAGCAGGGTATCAAACAACTGCAGATATGCACAAAATAAATTAAACAGAAACAAAATACTGCAAATCAGATGCTTCACAATAGCCTGAAGTGTTAATATCAAAGAGAACCAGGGGTTAGTTTCCACAAAATACATTTTCCCCAGAGCACAGGCATAATGATGAAGTTATAAGGACTCTTCATCCCAAAAACCTCAGATGTATACGTAAAAATAAAACCATTCTTCACATTACTTGTTAACAGCATTGATCTTGAAAGCATTAGTTTCTTTGGTTTGCTTTAGTTCGTTTTATTTTATTTTTTTTAGTATGAGGAATAGGGGTTATTTATTGCCATTCATGATTGTCTTGCGGCAGGGGCAGTGTTCGAGCGCAAGGTGCATAGCACAGCGATGTTGCTTCCAAAGTTGAGGTTAGGGATGCGTATGTGCCCCAGCATACCTCTCCTGAATACGGGGCTCCCACATGGATGAGGTTGACCTCATGCCTGTGATCTGTGGAGAACAGTGACCTGTAGAGATTCATTTAGTAGTGTGCCAGGTAGCAAAGTGCAAAAACATTGTTCCCTTTATTTGCACTTTACATCCTGCCTAGCATGTCATAAATTACCCCTGTTTTTGTAGTTACAGTAGGTGTACCATATATTGCCACTATCAGGAGAAACTGGAAGGAGTCCAATATTATCAGCAAGACTTTTTCAGAAGTATACAGTGTATTTCAGTTTTGTATTTGTTTTTTCAAACTATTAGCACCTTTTCTTTAGTTTTGGGCTGTTATTAAAAGTATCCTGTATGCAGAAACACGGAGCACCACAGGAATGAAGTTGAGTATTATAATAAAAATCCAAAAATGTAATTATTAATCCATTAAAAACGGCACATCATGACAGGAACATTTACAGAACCATAGGCTTAACGCGTTTCGTGGCTATCTTGAGAAAGTGGCTGGATAGCCACAAAACAAGCTAAGCCTATCGTTCTTTAAGCCTATCATACTTTTCCTAAACGTGATGCACACAGAGGAGAAGTCATACACCGTGGTGCTCCCAGGTAATTAATTTTATGAACTGTTATTAAAAATATCGACTGATATTTTATGAATTGATATTTATTGTGTTTTGGGTTTTTTTGTGTATATTTACATTTGCATTTTGTAATTACAAAGTTATGATTAAAGTATTTGCACCTATGGTTAATATTACGTTGACTTTATAGCATAGGCACTAAATTCTACCAATTGTCTGTAGCAACCAGTTTTTACATGCACATTTTATCTTGTAGTTGACTGATAAAACGAATTATGATTGAGTGCTATGATTAAATATGCTAGTGTAATTCAGCACTTCTGTTTGCTTTCTTTAAATACTATACCACTTTTAACTACAGTTCAGCATCTATAATATATTATTATTTTGCTTAATTTTTGGAAGAAAGACCTTTTTTTTCATATTTTCATGTGGGGTGGTTTGAGTATTGATTGTATTTATTGACAGCAAAGTGCATTCTTCCTGTTTGTAGTGAGTATATACATGATAGAGACTAAAACAAGGGCAGAGGAATTATAATTTGCATTCATTTTTCTTAGGTCCACAGTTAATGCAGGACCAGAGTGACTTGAAGGAGCTCCTTGAAAACCTACACCAAAATACACAAGCCAAAAAGAGGAAGAATGTAGAAATCATGTGGTTGGCAGCTACAGTAAGTCTGATTTTAAAAATGACCATAGTTCCTTTAAAGGCAATTATAACTGTGCCTGAACCCATGTGTACCATATATGAGAGAAGTACTGGGAAAATGGATTTACTTAAAATAATTATAATATTTATTACACTTGTGCTTTGTGGAGGAGGTTCTTTAGGGGTAATTTTTTAATCCCCAGTGATGGTGTCCATAGCTAACAATTGGATCTTTGCTTTTGTTATCTAACTTGTAGATGACTGTTCAAATTGAATTGCTAATTGGTTGCTATGGGCAACATCACCGGTGATGTCTGTCTCTAATGTTAATAAATACTCACCTAAGTGTAGAACCAGAGCACTAAAATTTATATTTATTTTACATTTTAGGCATGGGTATTGAATCTATTATTTAGAAACCCATCCCTCAAAAAAACACCAGACAAATAACTTTTGCCTGATTTGATTTGTCCCCTATAATAATAACATGGTACATTGTACTTGATGTTAAAATGCCAGGTCCCACACATTATAAATAGGAGATTATATTCCTGTTCTATTAACAAAGATCACTGTAACCAAACCAAATATTAAAAGGAGCATGTCACCTCTAATGAACACTAATTTACTTTTTAAGATAAGTGTGCTGTCAAATTAATTATATAGATATGTTTGTGTTTTGTCTGAGATGCTTAGTTTAAAAGTTATTTGCAGATTAAAACAGTTTTTCATTTCCACTTCTCAACTATTTGGATGTTTGAAAAGTGCCAGTAGTGCTATAAACATTAATATGCAATGTAATTAACTAATTTGACTTGACTAACTTGACATATTATATATATACTTTGGAGACAAATACAATTACAAATCACTTTTATAAAAGTCATTTGAGTGGGCTTGCTAATGTGCAGTTAAGCTCTTGAAACTGAATAACTTTCTCAATTTGGGGGTGCACAGTACAAACTAGTCAGCTTATTTGGTATATTGGTGTATTCAGGAACAAACTACATTAGGGGGTTTGAACCCCCTTTTTTACTCCATGCGGGAGTGCTCAGATGTGATTATAAAATATATCAATTAATATTTAATATATTGTAGTCTCTCTAGTAAATAAGGGGTCTTTAAATCACCCCATTTGTAGTTTAACCTGTACCATACTGTAAGAAGAATGTGTTTACCTGTTAAGTCTGCTAAAAATAAACAAGGTGTGATTACTTTGCCAGGATGGATATTGGTTTCTGTAACTCTTCCGTGTCCTGGTAATGAGAGTGAGTTACAGAACCTTAACAAAGTCAATCATAGAGAATGCAATATATATCAATACATTGATATGGTTACAGGAAAATTATATACCCAAAGTGAATACTTAAGCAAAAGATATTTCATATCATATTAAGTGGCATATTAAAAAATCTTACCAACCTGGAATATATATTTAAGTAAATATTGCCCTTTTACATCTCTTACCTTGAACCACCATTTTTTATATTCTCTGTGATCCCTCAGAGATCACCTGACCAGAAATACTACAGTTCTAACTGTAACAGGAGCTACTGTGGAAGCAAAAGACAGACCTCTGTCCGTTAAGTAGCTCATGTGATCATACATGTATAGTTTGTTTGTGTGCACCGTAAATCATAGGATCCCAGGGGGTGGCCCTTAGTTCTTAAAATGGTAATTTTCTATTTAGGATTACCAATTGGCACATACAACTGAAAAATATATTATAATGAAAATTGTTTATTTACGTGAAGCAGGGTTTTACATATGAGCTGTGTTATGCAATACATTTTTATAGAGACCTACATTGTTTGGGGATATAGTTTTCTTTTAATACCCAAGTTAATCATCCTCAAGAACAGGGTCCCCAAATATAAATGATTATATGCAGTGCCATCATGTACCCATTAAAAACCTGCAGTAAAGTGTTATTAATCTTCTCTGTTATACACTCATGTTACCTGTAGTTTGCTCTGTGTTTAAAAACCACATACCTGTACCCAACATGTGATATGCACCACACACATTCATTATGGCACCATCCGCATACTATAATGGCTTCCTTAAAGGGTCCGACTTTGTGAATATACAAAAGCATTTCTGGTAAAAAAAAAATCCCATTGTTAGGTTGCTTTTCTTTTAAAAATAATGCCATAAAGTAACAAATTGTCGAGGCCCGACAATGGCCTTAATGGGTTGTCAGGACCAATGAGGAAGCAGAATTCAAAAAGTCTGATTTGCAGTATCCAAGGGGCTATAGGAGAACTAAGCCCCCACAGTCAAAAGCCCCACACGGGCCCCCCTCCCCGCTCTGTTCTGCACCGAAAGCAGAATTGTGCCCCATTTATAAATATTGACCGCACATGCAAAACAGCACAGGGGCGCCATGTTGCCAGCCTCGGCTTCTTCCAGATCCTATTCTTGCCATTCTGTAATTTGCGGAGCTTTCAGGCTCCAACTGCGCATGCGCATAAACATGTCGGTGATCGCTTAATGAAGAAACTGAGAGCGACTAAAATGGCCCCCCTGTGCTCCGCTGCGCTGTCCAGCATGTGCGGTCAGTATTTCTAAATGGCACACAATTCTGCCGTAACACTGTGCAGGGGGGGAGGCGGGGAGGGGGCCAGTGGGGATTTTTGACTGTGGGGTTTTAATTCTACTTTAAGAGAGTTCAAATTCATATTAAGGAAAGAGGCAGGCAGAAAAAAAGTAGTCAGAATCCAAGTAGAAAATCAGGAACCAGGAGATCAAGCCAAAATAGTAATTTAATAGTAATTTAAACATGCCCAGGAACTTTACAGAGAGAAAGACCTATATTCAGGCATTAAACCCAGGTCTTTGGCGTATGTTTATTTAGAATTTTCATACCAAGCATGGGGAAATGGTGTCACATGCTGACACAGTTACATAACCACGCTGATGCATCTTCCTATGCAACAGCTAAAGATGCAACCATTTTGGATATGGAGCTGAAGAGCAAACCAACCAATCTGTACAAGATTTGCAAGAAATAAGTTTTAATGATTGTGGATGTTTCCATACATTTTTTTGACATTGCTACATGATCATAAATCATTTTTGTTCAGAAAAAAGGGAATTCTATATTTCAACACTCCATGCTTACCCAGCACACTGTTATGAATGTCAGCGTTTGCATCATAGCTTGTCTTGCATAGCAATTCAGTAGGTTACGGTGAAAAAATTACTAACCCTAAGTTGTCTCTCTGATTCTACTGGCCTGTTTTGATGTAGTTTGTTTGATAGTTCAAATGTTGCTGTGCTAAACAAACAGCTTTTGTGATGTATAGAGCTCACACCGTAAAGATAAAACATTGCCTTTAGACTGACCTGTAGAACTGGCATCAAATAGGAGACTGAAGTTGTTAGTAATCTTTAATAAAGTGCCCCACAGAGTCAGCAGCCCGTTCCATTTTATACAAAGCCTTCAGTCCTCATGTAAACTGGACAACACAGATTGCATTCTTTACAGAAACTGACCTTCTAGAGTTCAGACTCAATGGGGAAAACTCTACAGTACTGGCAGAAAATGAAGGCACTTGCTTCAACAATAAATAACTTCTGTTAAGAATAAAATCTCAAAAATAAACAGATATGAATGAATTGCACTGAAATATAGCCATGGCATAGCTGAGTAGATAGTTAAGGCCATGACATTTCTGAATTATGTTTAACATATTAGTTGGCATAACTTTAGAACTTGACTGACAACTGATTCCAATATGCCTCATTCCAGTAGCAAATATGTTACCATTCCACATGTTTCCATAGTAGCTAAAGTAAAAGTATAATGCAAGTATTGTCTAAATTTTTCCAGATAAAGAGACAAATATCCATTCGGAAATCAAAATCTACTAAAACTAAATAGCTGTCCTCCCCAGAAATTTGCTGCCCTAAGACTTTAATTCACACAATGCCTTTGGTGTTTATTATTTTCCTTTTTCTCCAAGGTTTTATTCATATTCACATGCCCCCAAGTATGGCGAGACTTGAACCCATTACCACTGAGTACTTGTATATGAATAGTGAGGCACCTGATTAATGCACTTGTATACTGATGTACGGAAAATCATATTTCATACTTGTTATATTGTTGTTGTTGTTGTTAACATGCAAATGCAAAATGCAAAAATAAAAACCTTTAAAAAAAAATGGAAAATGTGCCCAGGTGGGATAGAGCAAAAAAATAGGAAAACCACAAAAATAGAAAACCACCAAATCGGAGTCAAATCCTCCAGCCAAGTTAGCTAGCTACCATACTAACCTATTAAAACTCATGGTGTTAAACTATACTAACCTGCTAAAACCCAAGGGAAGGCACATAAAGCAATATTTTGTTTAAAGCTTGAAAATCAGAATATGTAATACTATCTAAAATTGTGCCAGCATAGTATTTCTATGCTACATATGTTTGGCTTGTGTATGTACTAATCATAATTTTCTAAAAAAGAGTGTAGTTATCCAAGGAACCAGAAAGTTCACTGCTTTGGTACAGTTCAGAGCATAATTTCCATTCCAAGGGACAATTTATGTTTTAGAATATAACACTAAATGCAATCTTTTAATAACAATTCATATTAGCTCCCTGTAATTAACGTTGAAATTACTGAACATGATTTTTCTTGCAGTAATCTTCTTATTTCATAATGTATGTGACTGCTCAGCACTAATGGTGCTGAGCAGTCACATACATTTTTAACAATGTCTGAGCTAAACTGTTTGAACCTTTAAGAGTAGGCGTGTCAAGGACCTGTGCTTCCTAATTGCTATAAATATCATGAATTTGTACAAATAGTGTCAATGCTCAAATTGGTAAATGCTGATTTGGTTAAACTAAAAATATCTGGCGTGGCACAGACTACATACCTTCTGTGTTCCATAAATGACCTTGTACATTTTGGGGCACATTTACTATTGGTCAAATATCGAGGGTTAATTAACCCTCGATATTCGACCGTTAAAGTAAAATCCTTCAAAGTCAAAGGATTTACCGCATTTCCTTCGATCGAACGATCGAAGGAAAAATTGTTTGATCGAACGATTAAATCCTTCGATTCGAAGGATTTTAATCCATCGATTGAACGATTTTCCTTCAATCAAAAAAAGCAAGAAAGCCTATGGGGACCTTCCCCATAGGCTAACAATGGATCTCGGTAGGTTTTAGGTGGCGAAGTAGTGGTCGAAGTTTTTTTTAAAGAGACAGTACTTCCACTATCAAATGGTCGAATAGAAATGGTTTTTAGTTCGAATCGTTCAATTCGAAGTCGTAGTCAAAGTAGCCAATACGATGGTCCAAGTAACCAAAACAATACTTCGAAATTCGAAGTATTTTTTATTCTAATCCTTCATTCGAGCTAAGTAAATGTGCCCCTTTATGTGGCATTAACAAATATTTCCTTAGGCAAGCAATATTATTACAAATTTCTATAAAAAAAAGAGAGAATTTTATACAGGGATTCATGACCAAAACTGAGTTCTCATGATATTTAAAGTAGGTTCTCATGATGTCCTTTAAATAAGATTAATAATAGAACATGCACTAAAACAAGGTGCAAATCTGGTTCTAAGTAAATTTCTGGGTAACAAAGATAATTTTGCTACTTGACCTCTGAAAAGAGAAACACTAATTTAAGGAATATATAAAGATGCTCTTACCCCTTATTTTTTTTCCCCTGAAAATTTAACTTTCTTTGTGCATGCTCCCTGACACTCTACAGTAATTTGAAAAAACACTGATGGGTAGTGATGGGTGAATTTCTCCCGTTTTAGCTTCGCCAAAAAATCAGAGAATTTCCCGTGAATTTCGTGAAAAAAAAACGGCGTAAAATTAGTGAACCGTGAATTTTGACACAGGTGACAATTCTGATGCTGGCAACAATTCTGATGCCAGTGACAATTCTGACATTAAAGTCAAAGCGCGTCTATTAATTGTCACTGGCGTCAAAAAAAATCTTTTGATTTTAGAAATTTATTCGCCTGTCGACGAAATGTGGAAATTCACACCTGCCAAATAAATTCGCCCATCTTTACTGGTGGGCAGTGCCAAATATTTAGACTTCTGATATGGGCAATGCTCCTCTATTTTACTGGTTACAGAATATATTTCTTTGTGTCAGCCCTTATTTCTAATTTGACACTTTTTTATACTCTCAGATATGCCGTAAAATGAATGGGGTTCGTTTCACATGCTGTAAAAGTGCCAAAGACAGGACCTCAATGTCGGTGACCTTGGAGCAGTGCCAGATATTAAGAGATGAACATGACCTACACAAGGACTTCTTTGTCCGGGCCCTTGACTGCATGAGGAGGTATGTTTAAAAGAAGTTTGAAAGAATATGGCTAGAGAAAACAATCATTTAGCTGCATCACACATCCATCCCATCCAAACTCGTTTTACAAATTTCAATTATGGAACATACTATCTTGAATCCACGGGGCTTGGGTTGAGTCTAATGGGTGTTTGAGCAAAAGTCATTTGACGCAAAATGGCAGACCCCACATTATGCAGGTTTTACCTGACTTAGGGGGCACAACTTGATTATATCCAACATGAACCTTTAGTGGGACTATAAGACTTGGGTCTGTAGCCAGCATATACTATCAAGCTTGCAGCAACATGTGTGTAATATTCTCAATTACTGATACAAATAAAGGGGCTATTTGCCGATGAAACAAAAACTTTTTGAAAAAGCTACAGATGAATCTTATATCTTATTAGAACCATATGTGCCTAAATGTTGTAGACTATATCTAAGTTATTTCTAGTAATCTTTTAACCCATATTCACAGCACTCTATACGCTATAGTACAATATGGTTACCTTAGCATTGTGACTTGTATGATCATTATGAAAAATTGGGCATTTTTTATAGTTCACCAACATTAAATATTAGTCTATCTGGGCAGAAAATCCAGTTTGAGAAAGCTTCCCATTAGGCCAAGGCAGAGATTGCAGGGTCTGTTCCATCCTGGTGATCCTGTGGAGTTTATAACAATCTGTAAAGAAACCCAGAATGGACAACTGGTGCATTCTTACCCTTCTGGGAAGCCGGAAAAAACCCTACCAGCATAATTTTCACCAATGCCCTTTTGTGGCTCCAGACTGACAGGGTACCTACTCACTTCAGAGGTCAGAGACGAATATTGAAGTAAAGGCAATTATGAAGCTAAATTGCAGTCAATGAACAAGCCAAAATATCAGTGTGGGCAGCATGGAGCAGGGTAAACAAAATAGGCATGTCATAACCAGAAAAAAACAAATGTATTTTTAAAAGAATTGCCAAATAAATGAATGGGCACTGAGAAATTTTGCAGCAGAATATAAACATTTGCTGATGTTGTTATGTGTATGAATAAATAACATCAAGGCTGGGTAATGTGTGAAAGCACATTGAAATTAATGAAGAACTAATGAAAGATGCACCAAGAGGTAAAAGAAGATCAATCACTGTTAAGGTGCCCATACACAGGCCGATAAATGCTGCTGACAAACCAAGTCGGCAGCTTATTAGCATGTGTATGGCACCCTCCAACGGGCTTCCCTGATCGATATCTGATAGAAAATCAGCCAGATGTTGATTGTGCAGGACTAAAAATCCTGTCGGATCATGGACTGCATCTGTTCGTTGATTCGGTCCCACGATCCGGAAGCCCGCTGACCCTTCGCTATGATCCGATCATTAGGCCCTAGGGCCCACGATCGGATCAGCCTGATATCGCCAACCTCAAGGTGGGCATATTGGGGAGAGATCTGCTCGTTTGGCAACATCACCAAATGAGGGGATGTCTACATGTATGGCCACCATAAGTTCTCAGGGTTTTATCAAATTTTCTGTGAAAAGCCTTAATCAGATGTGGTGCATGATTACCTTTGAACCTAATTTTCCAGTTTGCTGCCCAGTTTTCAAATTAGCAATTTGCCATTCTCTCTGCACCATGCCAGATTTCAATGGGAAATCAGAGTATCATCATAGCCCACAACACAGGATTGGAAAGAGCTCCAAACATTACATTAGTAAAGTTGGAAAACAGCAGAAGCATTGCATATTTCAAAGGACATGACTAAATATTCATATCTGGAGTGTAAAAAGTTGTCTTCCATTCGTCACCATAACCATGAAAGTACCAAAATGATGGCAGTAGCAGGGCCCTTGATGGTTAAAAGCAAAGTTTCTTGAATGTAGACAGACAACTTGGCAGAAGAAGGATAGTGGTAGCAGAAATTAAAAGACTTGTAGTAATGGATGTGCCATCCATCACTCTAGCAGAAAGCAGAACCTTGAAATTTGACAGTCCATGAGTATGGCCAGATCATACAATATGTGACTTGTTTGACCCAAGGCAATCTGCCCAGATAAATGTGTGATCTTGTTTATTTTTTCTCTTTACAAGATTAATATACTATGCTACTTGCCCTGTATTCTTTTGGTTTGTTTATTAGTTTCTGTCCCCAAGGAGAATTATTTCAACAGTAGGTGCTCCTATTTAAATATAAAGGCAGCTTATAAGATACAGTTAAGATCCAGAATAAATAAAACATAATAATCAATAAGAAGGTCAAAGCAAAAGGAAAGGGTTACAGTACAGTACATAACATAATACAGAGGGGCATCAAAATGCCAGTAGGAAACTACATGAAAGTGAAAGAAATGCAAAGAAGGCAGGAAATGTATTCAGAATAACAATGGGTGGCATTAAGCAACAGACAAGGGCAACCTGGAGGGACTAATGATTAATAGGTGCAGCAACTAGCATGCAGACATAATTTATAACAAATAAAATCATCTTCTAAAAGAGTAGCACACTAAAATGAATAAAAACAGAATTCATTATAATTGCTCATATGAACTAAATAGTAGAAACAGAATATGTAGTATTCTGGTATGGATGTAGTAATGTGTTTGTAGCTTCAAAGACACTGAAGGGAAAGAAAAAGAAAGCCACATCTTATTTTATCTAAATATAAGTCAGACTGACATCATGTAATTACTCGCTTTTATTATAATACCATAATTTTAGCTTTCATAGTGCTGTTATTTGTTTACATGGTAGCAGATTTAACATAGTTTCTAAGTTACATGGATCCATTCGCTTTGCCTCAGGTAAGCCTCCCTAATTCTTTCATTGTTAAATCAGCCACACTTATCCCAAGCAGCAATGTAGTAAATGTTAATCAGTCATTCAGATAAAGGATTTCAATCCTCTTGTGGGATTCTATGGGAATACCTAGAAACCATTCCATAATGCAACATAGGGCTTCTGGTTTTTGTCTGAAAGGAAATTGTCACACAATTGTCACAGTCAGCACAAGGAGATAGATTCTGTTGTGAAAACATAAAGGGGGGGGTTATATATTAAAGGTCAAGTTGTGTTTTCCGGAAAAATTCAAGCTTTTCAAGGGTAGTTTCAGTTAAAAAAAAACTAGAATTTTTCAAGATTTATTATGTCCCGAAGCTGCTGAAAGCTCGAATTGGAAAATTCGAGCTAAAACCTGTCGAGGTCATGTAGAAGTCAATGGCAGAGGTCGTGATTTTCAGGTTTTCTATGTTGGTTTGCACTCAAAAACCTGATAAATGTATTCCAGTTTTTTTAGCCTAAAACTCAATACATTTGAGGGATTTAAGTTTTTTCCCCGATTCAATTCAATCAAGTTTTTTCATTTGGATTTTTTCATAAATAAGCAAACATTCGAGTTGTGAGTTTACTCGAGGAAGACAAAACTTCACAAACCTCACAAACTCGACCTTTGATAAATAATCCCCAAAAATGTTTCCAAAATTAAACTACTTTATACAATATTGCATTGTTTTTTGGGAAATATAAAACATTTTATTTCTGACAGTAGTATTCCTACAAAATAAACAAGGGCTGCTAACTTGTTGTTACAAGTCTTGACATAAAATCAATCCAGATATGGCCTCCTTTATGGTTACCGATAATAACACATCAGTAGAGGCTAGACGTAGAAACTGGAAGGAACTGATTTTTAACAGATACCTTTCATAATAGGATATTACAACACATTGCCAAAATGTTTAGGGACCATTATATGCATATTCTAAAGGGCTATTAGGGCTGGATTTGGTGTCAATTATATGAATTCTCCCAGACACAATTCCTATTGCAGGTGTCAAAAACACAAAGCAAAAATGTGTACATTGGTTCAAAATAGTTTCATTAGTCCTGGCTGACTTCACACTTTTATTTACCTGAAACCTGTGTTTTTTAATGGAAAGATAATAAATCATTCATAATATTGATATTGTACTAAGGTTTTGCGCAATCTGATTGCTTTACTTACACATTCTTTCTTGTAACATGTTCTTTCTTGATATTTGAATTAGTTGTGTAATGAAATGTAGGTGTCATTTCCATTATTAGATGAACTATATGTTTTGATGATAAATTATTTGCCTTCACAAATTTTTTTGCATGTAGGGTCAAGGTTCTGTCTAAAAATATCCCTTTCCATTGGCAGGGGCGGATTAACGCCTTGGCTAGCCTAGGCTATAGCCTAGGGGTCCATTGGTGGTAAGGGCCCATGGGTTTTTTTTACTGATTTTTTTTTTTTAATTCACGGGTCCAGGTCGGGGCCCCCCAGATTCAGGCCCCCCCCACTTGCTGCCTGTGACTGGGAGAAGTCAGAGAACATATTCGTCAGCAAGGCACAGTAGGCACTGAAGGCAGGCAGGTGTGTGTGAGCAGCGTGACAGTGCGTCTCTCTGCGTGTGTGCTGTGCAAGTGCAACCAATCTCGACTCCAAGCCTGACCGGATGACTATCTTCTTTGGAAGGCGTCACTGGTCTGCACCGATTCTTAAAAGAGTTGAGCACAGCGCACTTTTGCATACACACAGTCAAAGACTCAGGCAGAGCAGACACGTAGTCTGACTGTCTGCCTTCTTTGTCATTTTGACTCTTCAGTTGTCACCACTTGCCACCCACCAAGCCACAGAGTTGCTATTATTAGCTTGCAGGCAGCTTACTCCATAATTTAAGCACACGGTTGTCTTAGACAGTCAGACTCAGTCCCAGGCAGCTAGTTAGAGCAAGGCACGGGGATGGGGGCCAGGCCAGCCAGCGTAGTGGACTGTAGCAGACTAGCAGTAGCACCCCTGGTCCTGCAGCAGTCAGTGCCACTGTGCCAGTGGGCAGAGAATTTTGTTTTTTTAATTAAAAACTTCAGGTGAGGGGTTGGGTCGGCCAGCAGCAGGGAGGGTGCAGGGGGCACCCGGCTGGGCCCAGTAACAGCTGTAGTGGCAGAACTAGCCTGCACCTAAAAGTGAAACAGTCTGAAATAAATTCTGCAAACAGTAAAATAATTTTTGTAGCCTGCAGACAGTGAAATAATTTCTGCAGACACAGTGAAATAATTTTTGTTATTTTTGTTTCGCCGCGTAAACATGCTAGAGTCATGTGCCATTGCCTAAGCTTGAAGCTGCTAGTGTATTTAAACAGCGTTTTTTTTAAAAACACATGGAGCGTACCATGCCGAAATAAAGCCCTACCCTAGAAGGGTGTCCTGTGGAAAGTGTAGCCTAGGGGCCTCACATGTCCTTAATCCATTAGTCCATTGGTCTCATTGTGATTTGACTGGTCAAATCACCTGAAAGTCAAGATTTCAAGTGAAATCTGGAAAAGTGAACTTCGCCATGAACTTGTGCACATTCATCTGCTTATTAAAACATGTTGGGCACATCTCCAAAATTAGCCCTTGTGCCCTGCAAAGCATGGAGGAGACATGGACAAACGTCCCGTTCTGAATTATATGAACAGTATATTGTATCCTATAATACAGCTAATACTTATACAGATATAGTATCTTTCATTTGATTTCCAAAAAGCTCCAAATTATGGTACAGCCATCTATCACAGTCTATTTTAAACAAATTAGTCGTTTTTTGTGTTAATAAAACAGTGCTTGCATTTGATCTTTACTAAGATGCATTAATCCATATTGGTTGCAAAATTGGGTTTATTCAGGGGCAGATTCACTAAGGGTCGAATTTCGAAGTTAAAAATACTTCGAAATTCGACCCTCGAATTGAAATCCTTCGACTTCGAATATCGAAGTCGAAGGATTTAGCGCTAAACGTTCGATCGAACGATCGAAGGATTTTTCGTTCGATCGAACGATTAAATCCTTCGAATCGAACGTTTCGAAGGATTTTAATCCAACGATCGAACGAAAATCCTTTGATGAAAAAAAGCTTAGCAAGCCTATGGGGACCTTCCCCATAGGCTAACATTGACTTCGGTAGGCTTTATCTGCCGAAGTAGGGGGTCGAAGTTTTTTTTAAAGGGAAAGTACTTTGATTATCGAATGGTTGAATAGTCGAACGATTTTTACTTCGAATCGTTCGATTTCGATCGAATTCGAACGAATTTAACCAATTCGATGGTCGAAGTACCCAAAAAAAACTTCGAAATTCGAAGTTTTTTTCATTGGAATCCTTCACTCGAATTTAGTGAATCGGCCCCTCAATGTTTAAAAGTTTTTTGAAGTAGGTAGGTCCCAAGCATTCTATATAACTATGATCCCATACATACTGTATATATCCTCCTGCTTGCTAACAACACTCAATAGCCAACTGTCTGGCAGTCTGGCACCTCTCATTTTTACTGCTACTGATAATTTTGAGTTTAACATTGCAATTCCATATACTTTTAAAGTATTCCAATATCATGACTTCTTCCCTATTTTTTACTTTGCATACCCAGCATTACTTTATTCCAATTAACATATCACCTATGATTCATCAAAACTGTGATCACATACTGTACCTCCACTTTTGAGAATTTTTTTTGGAGATCGATTTTAAAATAGCCTTATTCTAATAGCCCACTTACAGGTTCTGTTACACAGATTACAATAAAGTAAGTGGTTCACCTTTAAGTTAACTTAGTATGTTATAGAATGACCCTCCCCTATCCATATTCCAGTCTCTTATTTAAATCAACGCATGGTAATTTGGGCCCTAGCAACCAGACTGCTGAAACTGGAAACTGGAAAGCCGCTGAATAAAAAACCAAATGTCTCAAAAACTACAAATGATAAAAAATGAAAACCAACTGCAAATTGTCTCAGAATATCACTCTCTACATCCTAGTAAAAATTAACCCAAATGTGAACAACCCCTTTAAGTAATGTAATATAGTGGGTGGGCACTAATAGGAAGAATTATGTTTAAAGCATCTTTCATCTCTTTGCCTTGTGCGAGCCACACGGTGGTTAGAAGAAAACCAAGCATATGCAGGATACAGTTAAAAGTACACTTTTGTATTTTTAACATAGATCAATAAAGTTAACTTATTTTCCTCAAGTTTGTTTTCCCCGATTTCTGATCCGGGGATCTCATCCCTGCTATCAAGTTTGTTCTACAGTTAAAAGTAAATGGTGACCCTTAATAGCTTGGCAAAAGTTTATGATTTATGTTTCCCTGTCAACATAATTAATTGTGATTGCCAGGACTGATAAAGGCACTGAACAAACTCTGCACAATGAGTACGACAGTATGTTAAGTTCTGATATAAGATTGCCTTTTTTTGAGTATTATTAATAATTTTAATAGTTGCATTTTAACGTTCTTTCAACATAATGCACAAGATAAATGAATTCCATATATTTAAGGCAGAGACTAACCCTGCTTTCTAATTGAGCTGAACATTTCTCTAGAACACCATGTTCCCTTTTGAAGTGCTCTACAAGGAAGTATTTAAAGACACTTCATAAATAAGATTGTCTTCTTCCAAACCTTAATAAAATCTACCCTGTGTTTTTGTGCACTTAAATATTTTAAGGTTTGATTTGACCGTGTAAGTTATTTGTTCTTGTAAGTCACAAAATGCTAAAACGATGTCCAGCAATATACAGTTTAATAAAAAAAAATCATTGCTTAGGTCTTTAAGGTGAAATAATGCTCTATCCTGTGGACCTTAGCAGGCATGCTAATCAATATAATTACAAAGAAATGCCATGAATTACTGTGAAAACAGGATTAGTGGTTTCTGCTACCTGAGCATAGCTGAACAGTAGGGTGCAACTATAGCTTGGAGCATGCTAATGTACTGCATAGCATTATCAAAGAATTGTCTCTGTTGTCTGCTGTGCTTCTGCTGCCAAAAAATGAAAATGCTTTTGCATTCCAATTTTACATTCATTTGAAACTTAAAAGGGAACTATTGTGAAAATGAAATTTTAATATACAGCAAGCTTTATCACACTGAAATAAGAAACTTGACATTAGTTGGGTGTCAGATTTTCATTGACGGGGTTATTTATTAAAGGTTTCATTGAATTTTTACCCAAAAAGGCAAGTTTTTTTGTCAAAACTAAAATTTTCTGGTTTAAAAAAAACTCAAATTTATTGAAATTTATTATACCCTGAAGCTGGAAATAGCTTGAATCCAAAAATACGCCAGGGAAAACCTGTTGAGGTCATGTAGAAGTGTATATGTGTATATATATATATATATATATATATATATATATATATATATATGTATATACATATTTTATATACAGTGTATGTATGTGTATATACAGTATATATATATATATATATATATATATATATATGTATGTGTATATGTGTGTGTATATATATATATATATATATATATATATATATATATATATATATATATATACTGTATATATTAGAAGCCTATAATATTTAAGAATACAAACAAATGCCTCTGTAGTGTCATACATTTGCAGGACCTCAATTTAAATGAATATTGGTGAACGGTATGAGTTGCAGGTGTCTTTTTTTTGATATAGTGCATTCTTCATCTCTATATTCATTTCAAATTCATTTAGATCTGTAACTAGACAAATGTTGCAGGTCATACATGCTGAGACCTTGCATTCTATATGTGGATTTCTGTGGTGCGAAAGCTATTCTTCATTATGTTATACATTTTTATTTTATAACACTCCAAATTGTTTTTCTGTGCAAGGTTTTATATGTTAGCAATTTACATGATAAGGGTTACATTCTAATACCTTCTTTCTACATAAAACCATTGTTTTATGCATTTGTTTGTTTTTCTTACAATTAGATCAAAACTCACACTAAAAAAAGTTGAAGAGAAGTCAAAAAGTTCCCCAGAGAGAGAGAGAGAGAAACTTTTACTATGCACTGCAAAATGAGTTAGCAGGGAATGCAGATACTGTGAGCAACATACAGTAAATCGATTATAATTCAAAGTGCTTATACCTGCTGCCCAACATTTTATATATCCCCTGATACTGTGTTTCAGCTAAAATAAAACACGGAAAGCTTCAGTTTCCTTAGTGTGCCATATCCTTGTGAAATTATTGCATTGTACCCAGGCACAGTAATAGCTTTTCTTTAACAAAAATCAATTAACAGCAGACACTGGTGACACCCATTCTAACATAATTTTATGCTTAATATGGTGCTACTCCCAACCTATAATTAGCAGGGTATGCAAAGGTATAATTCTACAGCTAGTTTTGCTCCCAGTAACATGACTCACTCCCACAGAAAATACAGTATGACTGATTAATCAAAGATAGCTTGCCATACAGTAATTAGAATTGGTGGAATTATTATATTTCATGGATTAGTCAAAATGCTTATAGGTACATTCTCACAGGATTACAAACAAAGAAAAAAACCCAAGTTTGTACCCCCATTAGGTTCATATAAAAGCTTTTCAAGAGAGCAGAGTGAAAAATTGGTAAAACTTAACTGAATAATATATTCTAAAAAGTACTGATCCATATGTTATCATATAAAAACAAGGCAGTGCCCATGGAGTTGTTGCTGCAGCCAAACAGAATGTCCCTGGTATATTTAGCAGCTTATATGATGCGTAATATAAAGCTGGCAAATGCTTCCAAAACTCTATCCATACTTCTAGCTAGCAAAGAAGTCTTTATTATTTCAATATAATTGAATGTTGAGTGGACAGTGGAACAGTCTATCTATCTTCTATCTAGATCCATTGCCCAGCTAATGCTCCCTAAAAATATACAATACTGCTTTGCAGTCTACCCAATAAAATGCCACACGATGCATCAAACCTAATTGCTCTTGTTTGGTATTAAAACTGTGCAGGTTACATTAACTTTGGTGAATGTGGCACAAGGTGATGCATGCTGAGATCCCAGTATTTAATACCAGCTTTGTTTTGGTTGCTTCATTTGCGTTTAAGGCCCGATTTAAGAATGCTCATGCCTTCAGGCTTGATCATTCAGGTCTGAAAACTACGTAAGGCTTGGGGAAAAAATAACTCAGTTGGCAGGTAGCTGAGATACTGTATTTGAATAAAGAAACCACATGAGTTTAGGAACGCTTGTGGTTTTTGTACTCAAAGACTCAAGCATTCTTAAATCAGGCTTGCTTTTCTGGCAATAGAAGTGCATGCAGCTGAAGGGGGTGTAAGTATACACCCTAAGTGACAAATCAAAATGACCTGACCAATACTTTCACTATATGAAACAGCAGCCCCATCCTATAATGACTTGGCTGATGGCCATATACATACATGAGTCTGTGAAGCAGTGAGAAAAATTATCACTTCAGGTTACAAGACATTCAATATGAGTATGGTTAGAGCATTATTTTGTCACCATAGTGGATAGTTAACAAGCTGAGAACATATCTGTTAAAAAAAATTCTTCCTCCGCGAGGATCACATTACTGATCACATTATAACAAATTGTCCGGAATCCAGATTGCAACAAAGAAAACCGTGTATTTGGTTGAATTCCAAAGCTAATTCTGGAATCAGTGCCTCTTTAGTTTAAGTACCAGAATGGGAGATGTAATTTGTGTAAGATACATGTACCTATTAGGTGGCTGGTGGGAAGTCTTAGTGGAAGAAAAGCTTTTCTTTGTCTCTGAACTCTCTGCATGCTTTTTGTGAATCCTCTTCAGTACTAATATTTCAGAATGTGTTCTAACCTGCTCTTCATAACACTGTTCTGTTTGTTCCTAACTTCTTCTGTCTAACAGCGGACAAGCCCAGGGAGTACTGAATGAGTCGGATGACCCAGAGAAAGGCTGTGTAACAGATAACAAGCCAACTTCTCGTCACTTCTATCCTGTCGCCTTGCTTCTTGTCAGCTCTCACTTGTTAGTTGTGTGGCTTATTCTGAGTCTTGCGTTGCTATTAGCCAAATATCAATGATATGCACTTAGAACTATTATATTTTTTTTCTACAAATGGCTATGTTACTTGATTTGTAAAATAACTGTGTATGCATTTCTTTATATTCCAAACCTCAAAAGACACCCCTTTTACCCATGTCTAAAGCAAAAAATATATTATTTTGTGTTTCTTCCTTCTAATTCTGTATTTGGCTGCTGTTTGTTCCTATTGATAAGAAAAAAAGATCAGTTTAGAAGATTCAACATAATTATATGGCATATTTGTTCTCCATTTTATTATTCCTTTGTTGCCCTAAGCCAGTCATACACAGGCAGGTCTGCTCATTTTGTGGGTCTTTACTTCGTCTTGCCACCCAAGTGGTGGAACAAATCTGACTGATCTGATTATTGTCCCTGTACTAATGATCAAATCACATAGCAGTCTGATGCAGATCTATTGGACCGCATCCATAGTACAACAGTGTCCTTGTCTGTTTGGAGAGAAGAGTACTTCAATTGGCAGCCAGTGACAGTCTGTGTATGGCCAGCTTTAGTTGAGCTAAACACCACCAGAGATTTAAGGCATCTTTTGTATGTGGCAAAATACAGACTTCTGAACTATTGTCTCCATTTGTAACCAAATGCACTCTTTCAAAACCAATTATTTATTTATATTAAAACTACAACTTGTACATCCAGTTAAAGGAATTTAAAGCATTCTTGTAACAGAATTTCATAATACTAAAATGTAAAAAGAAATCTAATGGTACTGTCATTTTGTATCATAACTATCTTAAAAGAAGGCACCCAGGATAGAATGACCTTTCCCTAGCTTACCTAGCAACTTCTGCAAGGACCCAATACGATTAACCATAAACCCATTAACCCAATACCATAAACTACTTTATCTTTCTGTCTATGGCCAGCTTTAATTGTTTTTTTTTTTTAAATGTCTATTCAGATACAATTTAGGTTAAAGCCCCCAATACTGATTGCTTATCTAAACAACTTCAGTTGTAGTATAAGAATAAAATGTGAGCTTCACAATGTAATAATGTTCCCTGCACAGTTTATTGCTTGACAGATTTGAACATTGCACATACTTAGTAACTGCTTTTTAGTAAGGAGTTTTAATTATATCGCTGCGCACTAGCAGACACATCAAAATGCACAATTTTTTTTCCATGAATGGTTGACTGGCAATGTAGGCACAACACACGTCTTAACTGTGCACAGGGGAATATTTTTCACACTGCACATTATTTCCCTAACACACTTTACTACATATCAGAGTTCATTTTCCAATAGATAGTGACCTGCAGTAATAAAGTCTTAATGCAAAAGCTTCAACTTCCAAAGAAGGCAATAGTTTAAATAAAAAAAGAGAAGAGCATTGATTCAGATATCCAAGCCATTATATTCTATACAGTAGCAATGCTGTCAAAATGATTCTGGAGAAAAGCTGGTTTTATAGATTGTGGCAACTGAAGCAACATACAATTGTGATATTATAAAGCAACAAAGACTTCATCAGCTACCCAACATGTCATTCAGAAATACATAGTTCTAAAGGTGACCACTTATAGAGCTATTAAATGGTGACTAAATATTTAATGGAAGTTGATTATTTTATGAATTTTGTAATACAGGTATGGTATCTGTTATACAGAATGCTTGGGACCTGTGGTTTAACAGATAAGGGATCTTTCTGATATTGTAATTTGGATCACCATACCTTAAGTCTACAAGAAAATCATTAAAACAATAAGGGGCAGACTTATCAAGGGTCGAATATCGAAGTAATGGGAGTTTTTTGAACTCCCATAACTTCGAAATTCAAATAAAAAAAAAAAACAACGTTTTTTTCTGTGGATGAATAGGCTGTATTCGATCGTTCAAAGTCCACTAATTGATTCCAAATGGGATCTAGGAAATCCCCCATAGGTTAAAACAGCAATTCAACAGGTTTCAGATGGCAAATGAGAGACAGTACATGATAAATTTTGATATTCGAATTTTCTAATTTTTTTTAAATTTGGACTAGTCCCTAGTCGAAATACACAAAAATAGCTTAAAATTTGATTTTTTTTACTTCAAATTTTCAATTCGACCCTTGATAAATCTGCCCCTGACTAAACTCATTAGGAGTGTTTTGCCTCCAATAAGGTTTAATTATATCTGTTTGGATCAAGTACAAGCTACTATTTTATTATTACAGAGAAAAAGGAAATCATTTTTTAAAATTGTAATTACTTGATTAAAATGGAGTCAATGGCATATTACCTCCTTGTAATTTGGAGCTTTCTGGATAATGGGTTTCTGGATAATGGATCCCATACCTCTAGTCACAAATATGTATGTAAAACATCACCATATCTGAAGATGTTTAATACTGTATATGTGTGCCATTGCTGTCAAGTTATTAGTCATATCAGGCTAGGAGAGATTCAGTACAGTGGGCCTTGCAAGTGACAAGAATTCTGATGTGGATAGCAGAAGAGCTTTATTCATAGAAAAGATATTACGTTAGTTATAGCATTTTTCATTTCATTTGTAATATTCAAAGGACTAAGAAAGGTTAAGTAATGCAAAGCAGGTTAATACCAGAGTGCCTCAGATATACAGTATGTAAAGTGACAGAGGGTGGGAACTAAAAAACACATATAATACTATTTTAAAATGTCAATAGTTTAACTACTATAAATACAGAACCCTGGATTAAACTCATGTGTTGTCTTTATATTAGATATAAACTTGTTATCCCTTAAAGGGGTTGTTCACCGTCCAACACTTTTTCCAGCTCAGTTGGTTTCAGATAGTTCACCAGAAATAACGACTTTTTCCAATTGCTTTCTATTTCCTATGTGTGACTGTATTTCTAATATTGAAGTGTAAAGTGTCCTTTTTCACCTTCTAAAGCAGTTCTGGGAGGGGGGTCGCCGATCCTGTAAACTAAATTGATACATTTCTTACCGTTGTCCCTGCTGAGCAGAATCCCTGAGTTTCATTAAAGGCAGCTGCTAGAATTGATACAATAGTTGCCAATACTCCAGAGATACTGCTGAGAAATGTAACAACTAAATGTTGTGAAATTGTAACATTATGTAACATTACTGAGCTGCCAGACTCAAACACTAGAGACAAGAACATTAAACTTAGATTTTGAAAAAAAAATAGTAAAAAATAAAAAATGGAAAGTAATTGAAAAAAAGTCTTTATTTCTGGGGAACAATCTGAAAACAATTGAACTTTAAAAAGTGTTTGGACAATTAAAACCCCCTTTAAAATGCCCCCACCATACATTACAGTACAGTATGGTCTCTTTGATCTGTGAAGCCCTGTGTTTCTACTGGCAAGATGCATTAATTCAAGATCACACACAAAAGGTTAATATCTCACTGCCATCATGCCAATGTGTCTACCTTTTGCATGACAGGCTGATGCTGAAACAAGTAACAGATCTGTTACTTTTAGACATTGTGCAGAGCGTTTAAGAAAGTGAATATGTTAGATAAAAAGTCAATATTTCCATAAACCCCACAGTCTACATTTATATAGAATAGACAATCCATATACAGCAGCCAGAGTTGAAACCTGCCAAGAACTGATTCCTACAAGCAATATTAATTGGTATATAGTGCCCAATCCGATATAACATGCATATTGCCGCCTTCAATGTTCAATAACAGTCCTTGCACAGACTGTAAATATTTTTCATTTTCCCCCTTATTGAGCTGATTAGTAAACACACGCATATGTGTTTGCACTTCCACAACACTTTGCATTCTGTATACACAGTATTTTGGAGCTGAGTAGAACATTTGCAGAGCTGTAAAGCAGGACGCGGTCTCACACGGCCAAGGTTTTGACCTTGGAGAAGTAGATAAATTAAAAAGAAGCATTGATTTTATTTCTTTCTTATATTCATATATTCTGTTCCATCCAATACCAAACACTTGCCTCCAAGCAAAGCTGGCGAGAGGTGCAACTGCTGCTAACACAGTGTAGGCATTTATACCATCTTGTTTCAGCAATAATTCTGGTGCATCTCCCAAAAACAGCAGACCTGTGCTTTTAGTTTGGTTAAAGAAGTCTCCATGTTTACTACTCAGATGCCACCAACTGGCTGGGTTTACAAGTTAGTCAACATCTGACTCCATTTTTGGTCAGATGTTTGGAAGTGAGAAGAATTATAGGATAACATTTCCTATAGGTGGCAAGGGTTGGGGCTGTGCATCCCTCTTCTGTATCACTGTCACATTCATTACCTGTTAAAGGGACACTCTCACCAATAATAAAGTGTTTGTTTTTGCCAGAAAACTTTGTTTATGGTTGAGTGAATGAGTGGCATTGGGAAAAAAACTTTTTTAAAACGTTTCGGCCAAATTTGTGCTTGATTTTTCTTTTCCTCGTACATACAAACATAACCCCTTTTTATGTTGTTATTCTACCTCAGGTCCAGGTAAAAAAAAAGTCTGTAGTCTGAATTTTCAGTGGGCGAAATAAGAAAACAGTATATGGTTATAGTATATCTTGTTTCCCTGCTTGCAAAATCATTATTAGTGATTTAGATAAGGCCTTGTAATTATGTCTGTACAGATATGTAGAATACAGTGGCTGAAAGGGCACAGTATAAAATAAATTCCCTTATGCATATAGAAACATTTACTGTAAATAAACCTTTGTCATAGGGTTCACGTGTAAATAAAGTCACAACTTTTAAGATGTTACTCCCACTTCCAGAATGAACATGTCACCCCTTCATGGGGCAGATTTATTAAAGGTCGAGTTGTATTTAATCCGGAAAAAAAAAGAGTTTTCGAGGATATTTTTCAGTCAAAACTGTAACTTTCGGGTTTAAAAAAACTCAAATTTTTCAAGGCTTTTTTTTTTAATTCAAGATTGAATCTGAAAGTACTCCAGCTAAAACCTGTCGAGGTTATGTAGGAGCCAATGGCAGAGGTCCATTGAACCATTTGAAGATGTCAATAGCCTTCATGATGTTGTGACTCTTTTGGGTGGGTTTTGCTTGAAAACTTGATTAAATTAAGCAATGTGAGGGTTTTTTTTCGAGTATTGTAGTTTTTTATCTTGACACTGATTCTAGTTTTTTAGATTTGTCTTTTTTCATAAATTAAATAAGTTGTGAGTTCAGTTGAGGTATAAAAAAACCTCACTAACCTCTAAAACTCAACCTTTGAGAAATAACCCCCTATACACGTGTGCATGGTCACACCTACTTTAAATGGAAGTAGGATGAAAGAAAACACTTTTACTACTAGTCGAATAACGCCTCACTCCTTCACCTGCATGCTAAATACCCAGCAGTTCCGGAACCCTTGCACAATCCCTATGGGATTAATGTTGAACTTGGTAAGAATTCTAACATCTCTATTACTTACCTTCTAACAGATGGAGGAAAATAGCTTTGGGTCTGTAACGACTGTCTAATCAGCTATGAATTTTCTTGCATTTGAGGGTTTTTGTATTTTTTTTGCTCTCTGCCCAAGTATTTTTCAGCCATGTTGGTAATATATTAAAAACAAAGATTAGCAATGAGTATTTTTTTCAAATGAGCTTGTTCAGCTTCTTCCATGAGCCCCCCTCGATTCAGCAGTAAAACTATTTTCCTGAGTTTATTCAGCCTCTTGGCTGTAAGATTACTGTACAGTATGCTTGATTATTCTTTCCTGATTTTTATACTTTCTTTCCATCCAACCAACCAACCAACCATTAATGTTCTCTTTCTAGTGGGGGATCAGTTTGAGCCTTGCCAAGGTGGAAGCACTTAGATTAAACCTCTGGTATATCCCAGTATATACTATAGTCATTGTAGTTTGTTAATCTCTGCATCTGAATTATGTGTACCCTCTATACACTATGTCAGAGGTTATTGAATATATAGTTCATTTGGAACCACAGACTCTGCACTGAGCGCCAGATAAAAAAATCTGGCACTTAGTGATGAGCACTGCTTGGTCCTGTCCCTGTCCTTAACACCAATACAGGCTGCACCTCCCGCTACTCCATACCTTGAACGCCTGAATGATGCGCAAATTATGGGATGGGAGGCGGGATGTCTACATTCCTCTGTGTACCCATCTCTATTGAAATAAGAGCTGCCTAATGCAGCATCACTCAATGCAAAGCTCAGTTTGCAGGCCTTTTGTGCAGCTATTTGTACAATACCCTAGTGGGTAAAGTGCAAAAAATGGCGGATTGTAGCCTTTTATCCCTGTGGCAAGTACTAAATGTGTACTTATGCCAGGTTTGGATTTAGGATAAAAACTAGCCTTTTATGTTATTTTCAGTTGCTCTGTCCAGTGTGTTTATTTGTGCTTGTTTCCTATTTATTATCCTGCTTTTAACCCATCTCTTTGAGAGAAGGCAATCTTTTTTGTACTTCGTGTGTATGCACTATTTGTAAAATAATCGAAAACCCAGAAAACAGGATATTTAATAAAATCAGTTTTTATCTTGCTTTAGGGTAAACTGATCAGGAAGAAAATAGTGATTATAAAATAATTCCTAGATCTTTATGGCCAGGGTGAAAATAAATGCCTTATTCTTGTGTATAGGATGTAAATATCTGGTATCTAAGGTTAAGAGTATAAATAGAAATCTATGGTTAGATTTATCAAATCAAATCTAAATAGAAATATGAATGGACAAATGTATTTAATAAGACGCTTGACTGCCTAGGCACAGGGCCGGAGTTAGAGAAGATGTGGCTGCTTCAATGGCACAAAATTGCAGCCCCCATCTGAGAAGGGGAGAATTACATAAATTAGGGATTTCCAGCCTATGGCCCTCAAGCTGTTGAACTGCAACTCCCAGAGCCTAATTGAGGCTGCAGTTCAAGAGCTTGGAAGCCTGCATATTGGATATCCCTGGTATACAGTATATACAGAAAATATCAATTGTTATATAATATAATATGTCCTTTGTACCTTTATCTACACCCCCCCTGGGGGCCCAGGGCAAATGCCCTAAAACCGGCCCTGGTTAAACATGATGTGTGATGTTTCTGAAGGTATTTACTATTTTTTCCTGACCTTTGGATTAAAACCTGTAAGATGTATCATCACTTGTGAAAACACAACAACATGTATAGTTGGAACCTTGTTATTTTTACTGAAAAACTGCAACACAGCAATGAACAAATAAAAGATATTTCTATATAATTTGTTTCATGCCGTTGTCCTTTTTTCTCTCTCTCTTTCTCTCCCATTCTTTTTCTCTTTTTCTCTCTCTATGTACTTACCAGAGAAGGATGCCGCATAGAGAATGTTCTGAAGAATATCAAATGCAGAAAATATGCATTCAACACCATACAGCTGCTGGCTTTCCCCAAGTACTACAGGCCTCCCGATGGCACATATGGAAAAGTTACCAATTAATTCCATTGACGGGATACATGAAAATATGAGCAGCTGTAAGGCACATTCCACAGACAGTGAGCTATTAGAGCTGGTGCTGTAACTAAGTACCATTAGAACCAGTGTTTCCCACATACTGGACAATTGGGCACAATTATATCTATTGCTGAACTGCAGGTCCTTTCAAAACTAACAGCTAAGAGCTGCCAGAGGGAGTTACTCGCACCCGCCTGCACAGGTAGTGGCCTATTCAAGTTTCCAACAGTGATAGTTAAAGTAACAAAGCCCATCATCATACCTTGTCAACTGCTGTGAAATTAGCAATGTATGCCACATTCAGAATACAATGTACAATTCTTGTGGATAGCTGGTCATTAACAAGCAACCCCTGACTGTCAAGCTCTGTTTAAAAAAAAATCTTTTTGTCTTGAGAATCATGCTGACATTCAGAGGCAAGAGAGACATTTTTATTTCCCTAACAACCAGCCTGATAAAATGCTTTGGGTTACGCTGTAATCAGCATGGAAAGGAGAATTTCAGAGGAAAGATGATAACTTTCACTCATCCATTCCATGCAAATGAAACTGCTCTTTGTAGAGCTTTTCTATCTCACACCATGACAAAAGGAAGGAAAGAGGTTGATAAAGCGTCTCAAGGGTTAGACCCTATACAACTGTATTCCTTATAGCACAATAATGTTCCACAGCCTCTTCAACAGCCGTTGGCCGGTCACTCATGGGACAAGTCTGCTCTAAAGCAAACAGGGACTCACTTCACAGCTGTAAATAAAAAGTATTTATTTGTAAAAGTAGCATTCATAAACTGACAAGTATTATTACAATCCATTTCTGTTTCATGTGATGACCTTTGCCCAAACTGTCAAAAACGGAGGTGTTATAGTTCATAAATTAGGGAGACACCTTTCAAACATTAATCTTATTTATTCTGTACTTTACTAAGCACAATAACAACAGACTGGTTGTGAATAATGGTTGCTGGAGCATTTAGGTTGTCTTTACAGACAATGTGACAGTAAATTGGGTTAGAAGTTCCATGGTCAGCATCATAGCTTAGCAATATGCCCATTGTCTTGATTTCTGTTACCTTCCTATTACAATGGTTTTCATTTTTTTTTTAATTTTTTTTTTATACAAGAGTTTAATTTTGATTTTTCATGTCCATTAAATATTTTTTCTCAGCAGAAAACAAGTTTGTACATGTATCATAATATGGGTACTCTAGCTGGGTCATTATCCTTGTTTTCTTGTGTGTGTTACCATACCCATTGCACACCATGTGTATACTTTTTTTTTATTTGAATAAAAATAATTTTATTTATTATTCCTGGTGTTTTTGTTTACTCGTATAAACCATACATAGCATTTCATCAGGTAATTGCTACTAAATCTCTTGTAAAAAAAAAAAAGGTGGGGTAATAAATGGCACTTTTTTGAGACTTTGCTAAATACCATTTGGGATCAAATCCTTCCTACCAACAGATTCATTTATGTGTTAATAATCAGTGCCCCATGTAGGTAAGTGTGTAATTGTGTTTTTTATTTTACTACCCTATTTCTGGGTTGCAATTTATTGTGAAAGTAAAATATCATTAAACACTAGCACATTAACATAGTTTTAACTTTGAGGTAGGAAAAACATATGCTGCCTGCAGGAGAGGTACAAGCAATAGTATTGGATGGTTGGGTAAATCTCTTCCTGGCAATAAACTAGTGGAGTTTCCTTTATTTTCTTGGCAGCAAGTAGAGATGATATCACTATAGAGAAGTAACAGTCACACTAAGCAGGTCCCATGCTGAATATTCACAGCTCTAGCTGTTAAAGTCTTTGCCCTGAGATTTCTGCAGATCTACTGTTTCAAGGCATGCAGTTTGCAGAAGAAAAATACATTTATATGGAAAAAATGTTCACAAATAAAGACAAAGTTCAACCAGTAGGATACCAATGCAAGCTTCAAGAGAACCTCTACATGGAAAGTGCTATCAGCTGAACTGGAATACCAATACAGCAAGGCAGTGGTGCTAACTACTGTCCCACCAAGTTACCTAAGGTAATCCTACCTTTTTATTTATAGTGGCACTTTACAGAGGGTGTGTCCTGGAGTACCAGTAGAAAACACACACAGACACATGGAGAATATACTAAATAAAAGGGGTATAAAAGAAGTGTTTGTATTGTTGAATGCCCCTGTGTAGTATGCTCTTTGCAGCAAAGGGTATCTGTTTATAGTTTCCCCAGAACCTTATGATTTTTCTTGTGAACCAATTGATCCATTTTAATGCTAATGGTACTATTAGAAATTGCAGTATTGTGTCAATGAAATAAACACCCGCACACTAGGACTTATGGGATTGATTCCCACCCTACCTGTCCTGGATAGGTTTCTTACTTTCAAGTCCTGGATGGAATTCCCTTGAAAGTCCTGGGTGGGATTCTATAGAACAATGCTACACAAGCTCTTTTCTTCTCTAACTCTCGATCACATCGCAATCTAACGCCACCTACGCAGGCTGAAAAAGTCCATAGCCTTAATATACTCATCACCCTGTCTCCTCCCATTCATTCCAGTCAGCTGAGTGTGAGAGTGAGCATTCTGCCATAGCTTTTACAAATAAATTACACTGTTTAGCTCAAAGGAGAATATTGTAACTGAAAACAGCTACCATAAATGCAGATAAAGTGATTGATTCAATGGTAAATAGGTTAAATATAAACTCTTCCAAAGAACATGAGTTTCTGTATGAGGACCTCATACTGACTAATCTCTCTCTCTGGGATCGAGTTACTCTTGGAGGAAGGGTTAACCACACTGGTGCCAGTGGTTTTAATAACCCTGTGAAACTCTTCATTGGCTGAAAGGTTCACAGTCTCATTGGTAGGTGATGAAATGACGGCTCAATCAATTTAGTTACTTCAAATACTTTCATCACTCAGATATTGCTCTTGAATACCAACTTTCCAGAGGTAATACTCAGTGCCTTGGTGAAACAGTTCCCTTTACAAGGCAAGGATCACTGTGCTTCCATGCTCTAGGCATCTCCTATACCTATCATCTTGAGCCCCTATACTGGTGGCCTTGTCACCCTAGGCAGTGATCCCCAGTGTCTCATGAACAACATGTTGCTCAAGACCAAAAAGAACCAGCTGTACTGTAGAGTCGAGCCTCCAGTAGGCTACCAGTCCATATACGAGCACGAATAGCCAGTCACAGCCCTTCTTTGTCATCCCTAGTGACTTTATCATGCTTGTATTCCTCCCCAACCCTTTTTACATTTAAATGTGGCTCACAGGTAAAAAAGGTTGGTGATCCCTGCCGTAGGGTAACTATTCCTGGCATTTGCATTGAGTATCTAGCTGCTCTTCTAACTACTCTGACCTTCCTCTCACTCCTAGAGCAAGCTATTACAAATCTTCCTGACACTTAGTATTCCTTCTAGACCTACCTCTGTCCCAGGCCCTTTAACACCATTTCCTCTAGCAACTGAGGACCAAAAGAAGCTGGGCACATGTGCGCTTCCCTGGCCAGTTGGAACCAGCCCCAGTGCAAGTGCAATAAAGAAAATACTATATGGTCAAAAGTATGTGAACAATTGTCTGTTCAATTGTCTGTTCACATCTCATTCCAAATCCAAGGGTATATGTGTATCTGAGGTATACATTTTCATATGAAGTTGTCCCTATCTTTTCTGCTAACTTGAGTCTTAAGCCTCTTCTCTTCTGGGAAGATATTCCACTTTATGTTGAAATCGTTCAATTCATTTAGCAAGTGAGTTGAGCTCAAGGCTTTGTGCAAGCAGGTAAAGTTTCTCCTTTCCCGTCTCTGCAAACCAATTCTGTATGGACTTTACATTGTGTATGAGGTTATTCTCCTTATGAATCAACAGAGCCTTCCCCAAAGTGTTGCCACAAAGTAGGATATAGGAATTATGCAGTATTTTGTGATATAGTGGCACGTGTGTCAGCACCAATAGCTAAAATATCCAATTCCACTAATTAGATAATGGGGCACCAGATATTTTGCCATAGAGTGTCCAGTAAAGACACAAGAGCTAGAGCAGATTAGGTGGATATTTGTTTCATGGCCTCGTTGTTTTTATGGCAGTTGGTGTTTGTTATGGGATGTGTGGCTGAACTCATACTCATAAAGTATTATACACCAATTTATATGCCATTTTTTCTTTGATCTATCTGCAGCTCCCAATAGATGTTTTTCTGCTCTCTCTCTCTCTTTTAGCTTTTAATCTATTTACTCTTCCCATAAGTTATTAATGTTCTGAGACCAAACAAAATAATCACTCTGATATTTATTTTGCAGAGACAGACATTTTTATTGGATGTTTTGCCATTTGCATTATTTTCCCTGAAATTGCTATCATTACCTTTCCAGGTCTTGCTGACATTTCTCCTGGCTTTATGAGCTATACATCATGGGGCCACTGCAATGTGTAACAATGTAAGAGCCTGAATCAAGATTTATTGTTTGCTTCCAATAAAAATGGAAGCTCCCTAGCTTGTTTAGCTACATTCTGCACCAGGGTTAAGTTGTATTTGTTTCCTTTATGCTTTCAAGGGATATTATCTTTATCTTTCATTAAACAAAATATATTTTGCATTGGATTGCTTGTCGTATCAGCTATGTTGCCTTAGCAATAAAAATTGAACACATCCATTTTGTTCTGTGTCACTTGTAAAGCACAGCAAGAAGCAGTTTTTTTGTTTTTCTGAATGCAATCCATCATCTGAAGTGATGAATACCTGGATATATTCAGATATGTGTTCTTTACAATAAACTAAACTGCTGACTGCCAGTACAAAGCAATGTGCTATCAATGGGAAATTTTTATGTAATCTGTTTATCTGCCATATCTATTCAGGCAATGCTATCAGTAAATAACACTCTTACAAGAGGAGAGTAGAGTGACACCAGCAACCATATAGTTGGTTGAATGTTAGAAAACAGGGGAAGGCAAAAATTGCATCTCATGGCTAAAAAACATTATAGGGCACCCGTTAGTTAGTGATTATGGTTGCCACTTCTTTTTGATCCGGACAGCACAACCTTTTGAGGGGCTGTCCGGGTGGAAACTGCCTGCCGGTTTTCCAAAGAAGACCGATTGCTGTCCTTTATTATAGCTTTATTATGCTTTATTAAAGCAGCCGTAACACATTCCAAAGAACATTTTTTTTATTGGAAGCAAATTCTACTATAAGAATTTTGTCCCTTTAAAGAAACAGTTGCACCAAAGCATTAAAGTGTTTTAAAATAATGAAAATATTAATGTACTGTTGCCCCCACTGGTAAATCTGGTGTGTTTGCTTCAGAAAGACTATTGGAGTTTATAAAAACAAGCTGCTTTGTAGGCATTAAATATAATGTAGTGTGGTATAATAATAAATATATAAAAATATAATAAGTATAAATATATAAATGTATACAAATACAATAAGTATAAAATATAATAAGTATATAAAATATAATAAGTATAAATATATAAATGTATATAAATGTATAAATATATATATTTCCAAAATGGACCAGCACACCAAGTTTCTTGAATTTGTGAACTTTTATTTAATCATCACTTGTGCATCCAAAGTTTTGGCCCACATTGGGGCAGAGTGCAGAAACATTCTGGACTATTTATATATATAGTGCATAATGTACCCCTACTGTAATGTTGCAGCAAATACATTACATTACACAAGCCCAGGGAAGCTTCATAAAATAAAATAGAGTTGTTATATTGCCCTACACATGAGCCCAGTGTATAGTTTATGTGCCATATGTTCGGAAATGTAGGAGGGAAGCCTGTTACCCCAAAAAATGTTTACATTCTTTCTCAACACATCACCCTGAAAAAGGAAAAGACTGCAGCCTTTTTTTGGGACTTTTTAACTAAAAAATTGTAACTACATTTTTAGGAACTCCTATCTTCTCTATTGCACTTCGCCTGGTCTGAGCTGGCGAAGGCAAGTCTGGCACAAGAGGTAACGTTCAGTAAAATCTGCATCTTAGTGAATTTGCGCAGTTTGTTCATTCGCCAGAGTGCAACTTCGCCTGGGCGATTAAGTGCGAATGAGCGTCAGTGTCAGTCACTTTAGCTGCTTATTTAGTGAATAAATTACCCCCTCTTGTAAATTATAAGGATATTATAAGTTACCGAGGAGTTTCATGACCCTAGGCCAAGTGTTTTTATACAAGTCATGGAACTCCGAGGTAACTTCTAACATCCTCTTATTTTGCAACTGTGGTACTTTATTTATTATAAAACACAAGTTTCAGTGAGTCATGTGACAGAAATGACATCACTACTCACCGTTTATAACTGATGACATCAGAACTCACCGTTTTTAACTGATGACATCAGATATATAAGGATATAATTTACAAGATATTCATGGCTTTTGTGTATTATAAGGATATAATTTACACTCTGGTCCCATAGCAAATTGACCAATCAGTAAATTATATATATAAGTAATCTAGTATCTCTGCAAGTGCATGTATCAAAACAGGGGTTTTTAGTTACAAACTTATGATCATAAAATTGGTAAGCAACCTTACAACGTCAAGGTAAACCCCATAAGGTGGTCCCTAACTGTTTAGCTCAGGTCATTCAGTTTTCAAAGGTTGGCACCTCCCTGCATGATAGCATTTCTTGGGATAAGTGTCTCCTGACCTAGGCATTCATTTCAGTCAAAGGGCTTAGTCCTCCCAAACTATTAGCTTTTATCAGAGAGAGATAGTCAAGGCCACAGCATTGGTTCCACTGTTCTCTCTGTTACATGTGCACACTGGCAATGTTCTTAAAATATTTCTGTTTTTTTGTGGGGGGGGTTAACTATTTTGAGCTGAAGCCAAATGTTTATTCTAGCTAGCTGGGAACTGTGATAGAACACTACATGTACTTTAGTCACATCCTAAATATACTGCACCTATTTCCCCAAATCACCTGATCAATTGCTGCCTTCTGCAATCATATCTATTGAAAAAAGGTAAAAGTAAAGTGCGCTATTACATATATGAGTGTCTATATGCATATATATATATATATATATATATATATATATATATATATATATATATATACTGTATATATATATATATATATATATATATATATATATATATATATATATAGTGACACTGTCTTGCAGGAAAGTGCCACGAAAAGCATATGTTTAAGCTGCATGATAGGTGTTGCAGAGGATATCCAGCACAGGTAGGGTTAATATTCCCTCTCAAGTAATCAAGTTGCAGCTTTGAGAGGAGCTAGCTAGGAAAGGTAAAAGGCCTGTGTCACCACACCTGGGAGCTCTCCAGATACCTCCTAGAGTGGAGGGAAGTGTGGTACTGCCGGTAGAGACAGTGCCTGGAAAAAAGTGTCTTGCGGCTAGCAAGAGTGTGGCAGAGGCTGGTGAGCCTGAGTCCCAGGAGGGGAAGCCTGCAGGGCTAAGTGAGAAGCCCAAAGGCTCTGAAGTTCCAGAGGGTGAGAGTTTCCCTTGATGGTGAGCGACCAGAGGGGAGAGAACCCTGAAGGTTTTTGTTTTGAAGTTGTTGAACTGTACCCTGCATGTTCTACATTGAAGTTGCTGACATGGGGTTTTGTTGCCTTTTGTTGGGAACGCCCAGTGCTTAATAAACTTCCTGCCCACGAAACGCTAATTCCCCCATAAAAATGCACGTGCAGGCCAGTGGCATGTCACTACATATATATACAGTCATTGAACCTTCCGCAAACCATGCTGTAGTGTATAATCCTCAAAAAAAGGTGCAGACCAGGATTTGTTACAAAAAAATTAAAAATACATATTTTTATTTAGTACATTAAAAAGCAGTCGATTTTTTTCAACAAATCCCGGTGTGCACCACTTTTTTGAGGATTATATATATATATATGTTGCCATAACAACCACACAGTCCAGGCTAATAAGTACGTGTCATTCCATTTTTCAGTAGAAGCACTAGAGCTCTTAACCTCCCTACTCATAAAACTGTGTACTCCCAAAGAGTTTTTAGTAAACCGGTAAACCAATGCAATATAAACTTAGATAAATATTTTGGTTGGTTTTATTTTTCTGTTCTGCTTAACACAAAATAATCAATATAGATGACAAGGTGATGGAAACAGATCCTTCCCAACCAATGCCCAGAAACAAAAGGCTCAGGAGCAGAATTCGTCTCATAAAATAAAGATTCCATACATATTGGTTGGGATTAGAAGTCCCCAGAGACCTACAATAAAAACTTGGGAAATAGAAAAAGGCCCTTTAGATGAATGGGTAAAAATAGCCTCTCTGGTATCCAGAGTTTGGGGGCCCATTTATTAAACTTCGATTTTTTTCTGGTCAAGGTTTTTAAGGGGGAAACGCTAATTTATTACAGATTTATCGTACCCCCAAAGCTGCTAAAATCTGAATCTGAAAATACTCCATCTCAAATCTGTCGAGGTCACGTAGTAGTCAATGGCAGATGTCCATGAAGTTGATAACGACAAGATAAAATCAACTTTTCAGAGTGTCAATCGTACGATACAAAGTGACGCTCGATTCTGTCTCCGAATGAATGATAGAGTTCAATTAGTGGAAGGGAGTTTGGTCAACTTTGTTTTCATATAAAACTGAAATTAATTAAAATGTTAGTATATAACCCCCTTAATGTTTATTAAAGTTACATTAACAGGGTGTTTTCATGTTTATGTGGAGCAATTTGAAAGGAATTCCATTTGCTATTTGCATTTGACATTCCACAAATGATTAGGTTACAAGGCAAAGTTTTATCTTGTAGGGCACCATAGGATCTTGCGAAAGGTGCCAGGGACTGGTGTTCAGTGGGGAAGGAATTTATGGGGACTATAGCCCTTTGTGGATTTGGTGGTAGCACAGGGGAGGGCCGGTTGGTTAAGGGGAACATCTTACCAACTTCCTTTTTTCCTCAGGAATGTGGCGCTAACCCTACCCACCCTCCTATCAGTTCTGGTAATTTGCTTATATTACACTTCTGTGTATTTGTCATTCTTTTTGTTTTACGCTTCTTACAATTGTATCTATTTTCAGGTGTTAAGTATTTGATACAGTTTTGTTACTGTCACAGCATTTGGGCCGGAATAAAGTTTATCCTTACCACTTGGTATATGCTACATGCCCATCACAGCTGCGGTGGCATTTGGAAAATATGTATTGGTTATGTAATGGGAAGGGCTGTTTGCTTGGATAATAAATAGCTTTGGCCGACCTCCACCCATTGAAATGCTATGAGAGTTAAGGTGGCCATACATGGGCCGATAAAAGCTGCCAACAGACCGTGTCGGCAGCTTATTGGCCCGTGTATGGGGCCCCCCGACGGGCTTCACCGATCGAGATCTGGCCGAAAGTCGGCCAGATCTCGATCGGATGGGACAGAAAATCCCGTCGGATCGCGGCCGCATCTATTCGTTGATGTGGTCCCGCGATCCGACCGCCCGTTAAGGCCTCGTTAGGATCCGATCGTTGGGCCCTAGGGCCCACGATCGGATCGGCCCGATATTGCCCACCTCAAGGTGGGCATATCGGAGGGAGATCCGCTCATTTGGCGACATTGCCAAACGAGCGGATCTCTCAGTGTATGGCCACCTTTAATGCATTGACTACAGAAATCACGCATGCCTCCCCACAGTCTCTCCAGGACAATGTGACTCTGCTTTCACTGCAGGGCTAAAATCATTTACATAAATTATGTATAGGTTTCAAATTATGTGTAGCACATTAAGGGGTAAGTATTCTTTCTACAAGCCAACCTACTAAACATGCTTTAATATAGTAGGAAATAGTATATCTGATTATGATAAATTAAAGGGTTCAGACAAGATCCTTATGTGTGAACTGGCATAGGACATATGTTGTTTGGCTGATTTAACACAGTAGGTATGTAGTAGTTCATTTTTGAGAGACCATATTGGGACATTCAGGTGTTTGCCATTCCCAAGCCAGTGATGCCAATAGTTGTTTAACTCATATACAGACATAAAAGCACAATTAATAGCACAACAGCACTCCACCCCCATCTTAATGCATTATGTCAAGACAGGGGTATTTCCCTTGACTGGTAAACTAAACTCACAAAAACCACAACTGTTATGGGTCATTACGATACTGAGCTACTGTATGTTCCCATTATGCAGAGTTAATGTACCTAAATGTGAATTCAGAGTTCTTTCACTACTACTTCCCAGCTGACTAACAATAATCTCTTTTATAAATGTACCATTTCTATTTTTTCCTGTTCCTTCATTATGGGAGATATGGTCTTTGGGTCAGTCGGCTATCATATATATATACAGTTCTTTACAATTCATAAGGTCTGTTCGGTCCTGGCACATGATCTAAGACGTCCAAACATATGTTTCTGTTAGCGTTATTGCTTGTTTTTCCTGAGAATAGTCTAATAAAATTGTTTTAACTTTCCTTTCTCAACAAAGAAGCCATTATGAGATGGAAGTGGTAAAGGGAGGGCATAGAATAAGAATGTAGGAGACACAAATATGGTATGTTATTCCCAGTAGGTCAGTTCACTTTCACTTTTCATTTCTCTCTTACTCATAGACCTTGCTACAGATGAAGCCACTTGGATTTGTGAGTTAAATGCGTCATGACTCAGGGGTAATTGAAGAAACTGTGTTATCTTAAGTCATCTTAACTCATTTAATGCATTTAACCTTTTCATTAGCATACCAAAGCTCCATTGTTCACAATGGTGAATGCTTTAATTAGATGGGATGTTGTGACGCAGTTTTCTGTGTTAAATGAGATAAATGGGATATCTGTGTTTAGTTATTCTGTGTCAAACAGACAAACCAAAGTGGCTTCATCTGTATCTCAGCACCTCATGTTATTGACTCAGACATCTAGAGGGTTTGTTAATCAAATTGTAAGTGCAGTGCTAGGAAGAATAATGGGCACAAAATGAGGCCCATTCATATTGTATGAACCATATTTGCTTGATTTCTCTAAGATCTGAAATTCTATCAACAAATTCTTCCTACTGTGTCATCTGTATGAACAAACTGACATCTCGTTCCCAGGCCATCTTTAAGGGCACATTACAGTAAGATATTCTTGCTGAAGTATACTTAAATTCCCTGAAACAATGTAGGTCTTTATAAAAAAAAAATATTGCATAAAACAGCTCGTATGTAAAAACTATTCTTCATATAAATAAACCGTTTTCATAAAGATTTTAGTTTTTTTTTTTAGTAGTATGTGCCATTAGGTAATCCTAAATAGAAAATTGCCCTTTTGAGAACTAAAGCCCACACCCTGTGATCCTATGATTCACAGTGCACACAAACAAACCAAACATGTTATATGAGCCAATTAACAGACAGAGTTGTGTCTTTTGCTTCCACACTTCTTCCTGTTACAGTTAGAGTTGAAGTATTTCTGGTCAAGTGATCTCTGCACACAGGCCATGGTGACTTAAGGGAAAAGATATAAAAGGGCAATAATTCCAGTGTAACTATATCCCCAAAAAAGCACCTGCATGTGCATACGGTTGCCACATTTTAGATCATGCCGTACCGGCAAGTGACATATTGGTGGGCGGTGGGCCAGAGAGGGGTGGAGTTGACATTTTGGGGGTGGAGTTATGACATTTCAGGGCGGAGTCAGAGTTTGCCAGGAAGGGACTGCAGCCCTTGGATTAGGTGAGTAAGGGAGCGGAGGAAAGGGGCGGATCTGAGGCAGGCCAGGGGTAGAACAATAGGAATTACAAATTTACCGGCAAATACATTGACGGTAAATTTATAATGCCAGCCTGGCCTTGGTTGTTATTTTACCCGCTAGGTCGGTGAAATACCGGCCAGGTTGCAACCCTACGTGTGCATGAGAATATATACACCTTTGTATTGCAAAAAGCGAGGCCAGCTTTCTATTTAAATGCACTCGTTGTACTGGGAACATGAATCCTTCAGAAAATCATTTTATCCAAAAGCTCAATAAAGGGTTATATTTAGATCAATTAACATTATTTTACATGGCAGCATTCGATGTGCGTCAAAATGTGGTACGGCTATGATAACCGCTTTTGAAATGTGGCATAATGCAATATTTCATCTGGTCAACAAGAAAATGTTAAACTAGATTCCGCCCATCTCTTCTAATGCATTGCTTTGAGAACATGATAATATTTTGTGTATATGTTATACATTTCAGTCACTGTGTTCTCAGCCTGACTGGAATATGTTGACTTTATGATTAGCTGCTCAGCTGTATCCCCTTTATTATTGTTCATACTATGCTGAGTAGGTTTGTGCTTTTGTAGTTGTAGCTACTGTATATGTGCATATGCAGGGCTTCTGCTTTGTTATATGTAATAACCCAGTGCAGGGTGAATGCACACACATTATTATAGCTATTGGGTTTGCACACTCACAAAAACTGCATATACACAATGGTATGAATCATAAAAAATCTTTATATATTCTTCAATTAATACATTGCACAAATGTGTTACTCATTTATCTATCAAAGACATATATATGTACAGCAATGTCATCAAGCAAAAATACATACCACCCTTTGTGTGAAAAAAGGCAATAAGGAAAAAAACACAGACAGCGGGTACACTTGCCAGCAATGAGAAGTAGCCCCAACGTTTTGGCGTAATAGCCTTTGTCAAGGGGAATTCTGTTAAAGGATTACCCTATTCAATCAAACACCAAGCCTCCGTGTTTGTGCGCTTTCTATTCCCTGGTTTGTGACGTCACATCCGATGAAGGGTGGTTAAACCCCCCCGAAACGTTGATCTTTGTGGTTGCACAATAAACTGGGGTCTATCCCCATCTGCTTGAAGATATAGTGTGTGCGGATCCGTAATTTACTTCATTTGACTATAGGAACCTCGCCGGGTTCACGGAGACCCAGCACCACTGGAAGCAGAGGAGTAAATACACAGGAGTGCGGTGGTGAGAATTTTCTGTCACATCCGATTAGGTCACTAACCTGGATAATCAATCCAGGACTGTGAGGCGGATTTCCCTATGCTTATGACTATATCCTGAGCAGACACGGAAGTTGAGCCGCATCTAGAGCTCGTATCTTAGCTACCCACCCAAGCAAAGAAAGGGGGGAAAAAAACTAGCATATATATATATATATATATATATATATATATATATATATATATATATATATATATATATAGCTCCTAAATGAGGAAAACATTTGTGCAATGTATTAATTATAGAATATATATAAAGATTTTTTTATGATTCATACCACTGTGTATTTGCAGTGTGCAAACCCAATAGCTATACTATTGTGTATTTTCGTTACTCTGTGGCCCTCTCTTGATCTGTATTCTTGAATGCACACACATGCCAGACTGCAGGGTAGAAGTCAGCTTTATTCCTGGCTGCTCTCTCCACACTGTTCGCTCCTCCCCCTTCACTTCCCCTTCCTGTGTCCATAACCTTTGTCTTACTCCACCCAGTGCTAAGCTGCTAAGGAATATTTTAATGAAAACGTAACATCACAGGAATGGATGGAACAATATTACATTATACAGGTATGAGACCTGTTATTCAGAATGCTTGGGAACTGGGGTTTTCCATCATTGGGATCTCCATACCTTAAGTCTGCTAAAAAGTCTCTTAAACATTAAATAAATTAAATTGGATTGTTTTGCATCCAATAAGGATTAATTATATCTTATTTGAGATCACAAACAAGCTATGGTTTCTTATTACAGAGAAAAATGAAATAAATGAGTAGGCATGGATTCACAGTGATTTTCCGCAATTTCACCACCTGCAAATTCACTGGGGGAAAAATTGCTGCAATAAAAAAAGTCACACATGTAAAAATTGCCACGTGTCAAAATAATTTTGAAGCACATTGACTTTAATGCATGTAGACAAAAAAGTGGCATGTGTAGAAATTGTCGCACACATAAAAATTGTTGCACATCAAAATTATTTTGATGCTGTTGACTTTAATTCATTTGGACAAAAAAGTCAGGCATGTAAAAATTGTCTCACATCAAAATAATTTTGACGCCCGTTGACTTCAATGCGTTTTGCAAATTTTTTGTCGTTTCGCAAATTTTTCAGCAAATCGAAATGGAACAGATTCACCAATCACTAGACATGAGTCTATGGGAGATTTCCTTTCCGGAATTCAGAAATTCCTGGATAATGAGAACTGATCCTGTACTTTAAAAAGCACATAAATATTCCACTATAAATAATGTTGCCCCTCAATTTGCACAATTTGATGATTGGTTGCTGATGATTACTGGATAGAGGCAAATTTTGTCTGTTACTAAGAGATATATACTTTTCCTGATTTTAGAAAAGATTCCTATGAATGTAAAAATAAATAAATAAAATTTAACACATCTGTGTATGAAGCCTAACGTGTGGAGTTGGACGCCTACATTGCTTAGAAACGTGCTATTTTTGATGTCTATTGTGTAGCCAATAGAGTTCAATTTATATAAAAACTGCATCAGAGTGATAAAGGACTCATACAGACCCGCAGAGCAGTTTATAAAAGCTGAAAGAGGAGAGAATAGAAAATACATGATTGATGGAAAGGTTTTACTGTTTCAGAAGGACTTTTCTCACAGGGCACTCAGTACCATTAATCATTTGGGTGACCTTTATTATAACTTGGCACATCTTCAAAATACTCTCTGTCCACTGGTATAAAGAGAGCTGTGAAATATTGTTTTTGGATCAAGAAAGTCTTTTCTACCATAGAAATCGTTTAGTCTGACCTCATGGGCAATTATAGGGAAGTCAGAGAGAGCAGACAGGAAAAGTCAAGCATAAACATTAACAATAACTAACACAACTTATATATATCTAGACAAAGACAAGAAATATCTCTCTGCAGAAATCTGCACTCACCCATATCATTATATCTAGGACAATAGGAAATTTTGCAATCAAAAAACACCCTCCATATATGTCCATGTATTGCAATATATTCAAGCTTGCCAATTCTGTCAGTCATCCCTGGTTTGACCAGTCCTACACTCAATTTCATCTGTTGTATTATGAATTCTAGTATTTCTTTAGGCAATTTCTACAGAGAATAAGGGGGCTATTTATCAATTTGTCAATTTGTTTTTTCCACAAATAAAATCGAGTTTTTAAGGGTATTTTTCTGTCAAAACTTGAATTTCCGGGTTAAAAAAAATTATACCCCTAAGCTGGAAATAGTTCAAGTTCAAAAATACTCCAGCTAAAACCTGTGGAGGTCATGTAGAAGTCAATGGCAGAGGTCCACTGAACCATATAAAGATGTTCAATTAGTTTCAGAGGGTCTAGCACGAAAACTTTTAATTTGAGCGTTTCAATGTTCAATGAAAAAAATCGTCCAATTCGAGTATTCAAGTTTTTCAATTCAACTACACTGATTCAAGTGTTTTACATTCAAAGTTTTTCTCAGTTCCCAGGCGTGAGCCCTCACTAGTAGTGAAGGTGGGGTGTTTTCCAACCTCAAACACCAGGTAATACACAAAATTGGGTGCCAGTGGTTCTTGTAACCACTGCAATTTATGTTGCAAACATTGGACAATCAACATATACTCATGAACAGCAATGTGAAAGGAATGTTCACCTCTATGGAACACTTACAGAGGAACAATTCAAAGTACTTAGAGTTATCTCATCTTGGAACTCCTCTTGGAGTTAAAACCCAGGTTGAGACTTCTAGCCCCTAAGGCCTATTTACTGGTTCCCTCTCTGGTCATGCCACTGGGAACCTAGTACCTTGATCACTCCTTGGTGGAGCCCTAAACTGCTCCGCTAAATAGCCCTGGGCCTAACTGTCTCACCTGAAGAGACCTATCACAGAAATTACTCCCCACTCACTAGGTCTTGCAATTACTAAGGATGCACTGAATCCACTATTTTGGATCCGGGAAACCCCCTGAATGCTTTGTAAATGGTATGGCTGAACCCCTGAAACCTTTGTGGAAGATTCGGCCACATACAAACTGAATCTGAATCCTAATTTGCATATGCAAATTAGAAATGGGAACGGATAAGGAGAGCCGGCGAGCTGCATGTTAATTTAAAAATGTTTTCACTTGTTTGTTTTATGACAAAAAATCACTTGATTTTAAGGATTCAGTTTTCTGACAGACACAAGGTTTCGACCAAATCCAAATCCTGCTGAAAAAGAGCAAATCCTGCCCGAATACCTAACCGGATCCTGGATTCGGGGTATCCTTAGCAATTATTTAGGGTTCCACTCTTGACTCCCATCCACTCTTAGGGGAGACCCTGGTCAAAAAGTGCTGAAACCTTGTGGGCTCAAAATATATATTCTCAAACACTGCCACCTTGTTGCTAAAACAGGAAACTCAAAGGGTCGTGAGTTGACCCAGTAAGAGGAGACTCCTTTATACTCTATGGGGGCTCTTAGTGGCCAAACTTTAGGGGACTGCTCAAATAAAGGGAAAACTATTTACCAGTCCCCTACACTAAGTTTTACCTTAGAGAATTCAACCCCTTTTATGAAATACCCCTACCCCAAATAGACCCCCCTCCCTCCTCCCCCCCAGCCTACCTGGTACCCCAGGCAAATGCCCCTAACCTTTTACTTACCCCTCCGTACAGATTCTGTCCTCGGGAGTTCAAGAACGCCATCTTCTTCTCTTCTTGTAATCTTCGTGTAGTGAGCAGAGTTTCGGCACATGCGCAAAAAGTGAATGCATATATCTGCTTCCCAGGAGTAATTATTATAATTTCCATCCTATATAATTAGTGGCGGGAGAATAGATGTTGGATGTATAAGCTGACAAGGGACAATAAATAAGTGGTTCTTAAGTTCTAGGAAGGGTTCAGATAATATTATTTTTTTTTGTGAAGTTTGCTCATATAAGACATTAATTTTAACTTCAATCCTCTGTATTTGTCATGGGATGGTAATTGTGCCTGCAAAAGAGAACGGCATTGAGACTAAATAAATGCCCTAATCAATACTCGTGAAAGTCGTTCATCTAAACAATTCTAAAAGAACATCAAATTAATCTTTTGCCGTAATTAACTTAAGTGCTTCTGGCAACTAGTCAAAGAGAACTGCTTAAATCGGTGTTCACTTTCAAACGTTCTTATGTTTTTGTTGTGTCCCTTGTTTCTCTGGCAATCATTATCATGTCGTCTGTAGCGCAAACAGAAGAAATGGAGTCATGTGGTTGTGAAGTTCTTTATGTCTAGAATTAATCTTCTCACAGTAGGTGTATCTTTAACATTTTTAGTGGCTGTACAGTGGGCTGTATGTGAGGAGTGTGTGGCATTGACTCCTGCTCATTAATGAAAGCTGTACAGGATAGTTGTGATTTACAACACGTTTTCAGTTGCTTGGAAAACTATCAGAGGAAACACAATTAATAAGATTAATATACTGGTATGATTGTTTGACTAAGAGAGCACTTGAAACCTAGGTTATGACTGCCTAATTGCCTTTAGATGTGTTAAAATGATTCAAGATTGATGATGAGCAGCAGTTTGTTATTATGTAAGCGAGGCAGCTTCTTATTAGGAAGAAAATTCTTGTTTCATATGCGTTTTTCTTTGTGAGCAGGTGCTTTGCTTTTTCCTGTCCCTGGGATGCCAATGTTATCTTCTGCTACACCTAATTCTCCCTGCTTATTAGCTTCACATATATTCATTTTAAACAGATGTCTCCAGAGCAGTCACTGATAGACATATTCCCTTTGATATTCATTATTATTATGCGTCCCAACTTGTTTAGTCTCTACAGTCCATGAGAAAGCTACCAACAGATTGAGATAGATTGCTTAACAGTAAGCAATCATCACTAATTATATAAACACACCCTTTCTGAAAGGAATAAGATAAAACAGTCTCCTTTAGACCATAATCAATAGACAGCAAAGCTAGCTGTGATGATTCTAAGCCCCCTCAGCAGTATCTGTTCATTATAACTGCATGACAGCCAGCTTCTGATCTGAACGCCTGTTGGATCCAGATAGCATTGAATCCTTTCTGCTGTCCTCACGTTTGTAATGATGTGGATGAAGGAACTGCTTCAAATTCATTTCCTTAAAAGTCATGTTTTTTTGAAGCATAAGCAAAAAAAATAAAAATTCTGTCCCTTAAAAATAAATTAACCTTTTGGATGTTTTTGCAGCAGTGAATCACAAAAAACGGTGTGTGTTTTAAGTTCATAATAGTCTGAACACCCACTTCCAAAGTAAAGGATTTAAAGGGAAATAAAAGAAAATGTAATTCTAAGCAACTTTACAATTTACAAAAAAATGTTCAATGGTTATAAAGTTAATTGTAAATGTAATTGTTATTAGAATATGTGTCTGGCTGTTTACATTCTCTGCATTACTGACTCAGATGGAAACGATGTAGCAGAAGCCAGATGATAAATAGGCCTGGAAGGGAATGAATGTATACAGCATCTTTTCCAGAGTCTGGAGCATAGAACCGTTAGGGAAAACTGCTTTTTTAATGGCATTTTGTGGCTAGCAGCTAGATGCAAGACATCTTAAATGGGACTGTCACAAATCCAGTCATAAAGCATGGAACAAGATTTGGCCCAGCGGTGTTTGTCTATCCTGCAGGAATTTTGGTAAACCATTAGGGAGATCATTTAGAAGCCTGTCTACAAAGGTCACACCTTGGGGAGGACTTGAACCATCATCTTGCCACCTCAGGGAGCTGACCTTAATGGTGCAGAGACAATTGAACTTTTCCAGGAAAATTCTCTCATCCCATAGTTAGAAGGTGTATCATCAAAATTGGTCTAGAAATTCAAAAACCTGTGATAAAGGGGATGCATGCAGCTTTTCCTTCATTTGATGAGTGCAAAGAAAGTATTAATGCATATTAAAAGACTTTGAAATCATTTGTGAAGATTATGAAGTCCCTGAAGCCGAATGAACGAAAATTCTAGTGGCCAAACTTAAGTGAAGTTTACCGGGACATGTCGTACCAACAATGAATTGATTATAAGGAAGTAAAACACATACTCTAAACTGTGCTTTATCAACCAAAACCAGAGTGCAGGCTCTTGAGGACCTCTGTCAGCTTTGTTTAATGAAGCAGTTTCTAGATCAATGTTCCCCTTAAGTTCATAAATGGGTTTGGGATAGGTCCCCCACTCATCTTAGAAGAAACTTCTAGACTTGCAGATAAGTACTGTTTATGGAAGGCTCTATGCAGTTACTGCAGGGACAACCACTTCTACCAGACTATTTTACTAGAGCCTACACAACAATGCTATGTACCGCTCAATCACCCAAAGTGATGCAGCCCAGGAACTGCAACATAGAACTAAGAGGTGTTTCACGTGTGGCCCTAATTCATATTTACAAGCAACATGGCCACTACCACCTAAGGCATTTATACAAAAACCACCCCAGCCTGTTGCTTCCGTTACTACTGAAACGGTTGAGTGTCCTTGGCACAATTGTGCTTCATATAATATATAAGGTTCCAACCCCATTGAGGAATTTGTTGTCATGCGTGTGCAACAGGCTGACCAATTGAAACATCCCCGTCACACCCCAACATATGAGTCAAATTCAAAGAAATATATATTATAAAAGGCATCTATTGATCCTCTGGATGAACTAGCAGTTAGGCAGGTTAATATAGAGTTCAAAGGTTGAACATGATGGACATATGTCTTTTTTTTAACCTAACTTACTATGTTACTATGTAAATCTTGGTCAGAATGGCAACTTTTTGTGGCAGCTGAGTTTAAGTTAACTTAAAGGCCGAGACACAGGAAACATATATATGTGTCATTTGCCCCTGTTACAAGAATATACAGACTTTATAGGAATCCTGTAGGATTTTTAAACCTCTCCCTACTGAAGGGAGCCCCATTAATGCACATGAGTGTGTGACGGATCTATAAAAAAGCACTGGGAGAGAGAAAGGGATTCCTATACTTCAGTTCCTCCTCTTCAGCTCTCCGTTCCACCATGATTTACTGGAGTATTCTTTGGATAGTGTGTAGACTTTTGTGGAACTTCAACAGTGGTGGACCAAGCTGGCCAGGTGCCCTCGGCAACTTAGCCGGCCATGCAGTCCACACACCCCCATACATGTGTGTATGCACAGACGGACGATCCTGTGGAAAGTGCCCTGTGGTGGGGACAAGGGCAGATACTAGGAGCAGACAAAAGATGAGGTATGAGTCTAGCACCCCCAATAGTTGTGTTCTATTTATGTGGCTTTTATACCTACCTTTTGTTCCAACCCTGGACTTTTAGAACTACCTATCCATAGACGTATTGATGCTGCTGTTGTTTTACTATTAGATATTGCAAAATAAAGTAACTGTGCCACATGGTTTCAATCCTCTGGAATGCTTCAGTTACATCATTGCCATAACAACTTGGGCTGAACATACTTTTTGCTTATTGTTTCATTCAGACAAATCTATTGGTTATTTTGTTTAATTAAACAGGGCAAACGGTAACATTAAAGCTATACTTGGTCTTTGCAAATTATCTACCCTGCAAGGACCAACTAACAATTCAACTAACAATTATTTACAAAAACAAACCTCTTGGCAAAAAACGATCAACATGACCTGTAATTAACTTTTAATGTACATTCATATTTTAAAAAGTAGTTTTTTAGTGTCAGTATCATTTTAAGGAAGGCTGCTGCCAATTTATATAGTTTAGTATTTTTCGCTAAATCTGTGTAATCCATATTAGGTATAAAGTCAAATAAACAAATATGGTAGTTTAGAAAGATTTTAAAACTAGAGGATTAGTACTGGTTCACCGCAATGGAAATCATTTTAGCACACTTGGTGCTGTTTAGCCCAGCACTGTTTAAATACAATTTCTACATTAATTGGCTAGCTATAGTTGTCTCTGCACTTTGGTTGTACCTGTGCAAACCCCTTAAACGCTGATATAATGATTGGCCAGTAAGGAACATGTTCATAATGCATGAAGCTTCCATTTGGGCAGCTCACAGGAGAATTGGATACAGCCTGTAAACTGTAAATCAATTTAATTCTCACAGTGACAGGACTGTATTGAGAAGTGTACTAATTATTAAAATTATATGAAACTCATATGAAATGTAATTAAAATGCAGTGTTAATTTTGCCATCAATAGATTAAAATTAGATGTTTGTTATTGTTCATTTACAGTGTGACTTGCTGGTCATATCCCCTTTTATTACATCTAATATATAAATCAGTTAAAAATGAGCTGCATACAAATGAGAAGTGAGGATTTTGGTGATTTATGAACAAAGACAATGCTTCTTAACTTTAACTCACTAGATGTTGTTGGATTTCAACTCCCAGCATTATTCAATTTATATTTGATCAAGTCCCTATAGATTCTGCATCATTCCTGGACTTGTGGTAGAGGCAGTTACAAATAACCCTTAGGGGCAGATTTACTATGGGTTGAAGTGAATTTTCAAAGTTAAAAACTTCAAATTTCAAACTATTTTTGGGTACTTCGACCATCAAATAGGCCTAAATTCGACTTCGATTCGAAGTAAAAAAGTTCGACTTCAAAAATCAAAGTACTGTCTCTTTAAAAAAGTTCGACTTCAACACTTCACCATCTTAAACCTGCCGAATTGCTATGTTAGCCTATGGGGATCTCCTAGAACCCATAGCCAACATTTGGCTAAGTGTTTAGAAGTCGAAGGAAAATCATTCAATCGATCGTTGAAATCGTTCGATTCGAAGGATTTTAATTGTACGATCGAACGATTTTCGTTCGACCGAAAATGGCCAAATTCAATTTAAAAAAACTTTGACTTCGAAGTCGAAGTAATCCAATTCGATGGTCGAATTTCGAAGTATTTTCCACTTTGAAATTCTACCCTTGATAAATCTGCCCCTTAATGTATGCCCAAATTATATAATATCCAAAACGTGTTTTTTTCCGGTGGTTCCACACAATGTTATTTGTGACTTATATAGGAAATATGGGGGATGAGGATCATAAGAAAGAAATCAAGGCATTCCCAGAATGGAGGGTGTCTTAGTAATGAGGAATATATGGTCTCTGAATGAAGTAAACCAACCAGCAAAATAAGTGGTGGGGGGTGACAATGAGACCAAGCTCAAGGAGCATCTATCAATGGCAAGGGCTACCAGAATGTCCTTCAGAGTAATCAATGGGAAGCCTAAAGGATGGACAAAAGTAGCATTCATAAAATTCCTTCTACATCTTGCCTTGACAGAATACAGTAATGGACAGCAGCTGCAGTTTTAGGAACTTGAGTGGTAGCCTCTCATTTATACAGGTGGGCATGTGGGCACATGGAAATGAAATGTCCACTAGTGTTGAAGCTGCAACATAGACATGGACCAGAGCTGGGGAAGGATTTGTGGGTTCTATTGGGGACGATCTTGAGCCCTACTGGAAGCTGGAATCTTTTCTCATTCTGCATGCAGAGAGCAGTCAAGTCTTCAGTAGCTGAGAGAAGCTAATGTGCAGAGTGCAGAAATTGATAGCATTTTCTTCAGATCATGTAGAGCTCCTGAAGTCATTGATTAAGTCTGCAAAGTTGTTGACAATTGGCACCTCAGCTCAGAAGGAGACATCATGAAGAAGTGAATTGATGGAGGCAAAGAAACAAGAGGTGCAACATACATTATCAAATGCATGGTATGAAGTTGTGCAGGAAGCATGGGCAAAAGGTGAACTTACTGTATTAGCTTCTTGAGACTCCATAAACTTGAGAATAGTCTCCATAAACAGTTCTGTTCATCTATATCCTTAGCATGGACTGGCACCTAAAATGCCTACTCAATGCTAGATCTTACCTTACTTAACTATAAAGAGGCCGAATTACACTTTCACCCCTTGAGCCAGTATTTCTTTGCAGTACTGTGTTAATTTTAGTAGATACTGATACTATCTATTAGCTAATATATAAATAGCATATTGGGTTTTTATATACAAATGCATAACCTTGCATACAGTATATCAACTTTGAACTTTGCCATTTACCTGCCCAGTTCTCCAAATTATTCAAATTGCTCTGCAATGTGGAAACATGTTGCATGAAACTTAGTTTTGCCAATATAATATCTCCAGTAAACACAGAGACCATACTTACAGTTCCAACCTAAGGTAACTTGTAAATAACTTAAAAAGCAGCCGTCCAAGGACAGACCCCTCAGGTGCTCCACTAATGACACTGGTCTAGATAGAAATGCTCCACTTGTCAACAATTTTATAAAATCTATATTTCAGCTAGTACTCTATCCAAGTATAGCTAATTAGTAACCATCTGTGCAAAAGCTTTGGGAAACCTTGTGATGTAAATACCTGCAGCAGTGGCAAGTGGATTTCCTTCCAAAAATTGCCTGCTTAAGTAGTTATGAGCAGAGGTCTAATTACCAGTGCTATGTGGACTTTATTGATCAGCTTTGCCATAATTTAATAGGGTAAATGGTTACAGGCAGAGGAAAGCATTTTGACTAGATGGCAGTATCTGGAAAGCCTACCTGTGTGTCATAAGCCTAAGGAAGAATAGTTCTGCAGTACGAAGAGACCAATGTTGTTTCTGAGATCCTATTCTCAGTCAGGTAAATGTTGACCAATTGTTTTCTACCTTATGGCAGTGGTCTTTTATACTGCGATAAACTGGATTTAATGTTTGTTCACAAGATCATTTGGATGTACATTTTATATGGGTGTGAGTGTCAATTTTTTTTTTGTGGTCTTTTATTTCCATTTAAACAGTTATTTCTCTTTAATTATCCCAGCTATATAATGATTATTCCCCATATGCTCAGGATTGCACAAATGTGATCATGTCATCATAACCATTAAATAGGAGATCCAAAAGATTATCTTTGTTGGTTGAAAACAGGGTCGCACTGGACATTAGTGGCCCAGCGGACAAAGTAAAGCCGGGCTGCAGCCCCGTAATTTTTTTTTGAGGGGGGTGGCCTGGCAGATCAGGGTTAGTTGCCTTTTAAACAGGTTAACCAGTAAATGCTATGGCTTACTGCACCTGGGCATACTTGTGGGTGTGTTTTATTATATAACCCCAATTGAGTAAAAAAGTTATTCACAAACATGTGGGATTTCTTTTGGTTACCCGTTACTCCAGTCAATACATGGAAAAGGCTGTTTGTTGATGGACTTCCTGTAGAATGGTTTTAACACTGAATATTTGGGAACTGACATTTACATGATATTTATATTCAAATATCTATTAGTGTTTTTATTATAAGGCAAGACAAGGTAACTGACTTGAATTTAAGAATTATCCTTGTAGGGTACTTGGTTTCACTATTGGAGCAAGTTTATTGTTGAGATTTGTATACATTCTGAATGTCCAAGATGCTACTCAAGCTTTACTTGAGCTATGGGTTAATGAATTAAATAATTATAACCAGTGGAATTTGATCAATTGTATTTTATGAAGGTTAGGGGGTTATTTACTAAAACTTGAATGTATCTAATTTTTTTACTAAAACAAACTCCCATCCATGAATTTAACTAATTTATCAGTAATTCTTCTTGGTGCAAAAAACACTGCCACAAATTTGTGATTTAATTCAAATTGCCCAACTTATATGATTTGACGCTCCGAAGACTCGAATTGACTTTATCGAATTGTCACAGCGAAAACTCAAATTTATTAAAATATCAGACAAAAATCATCTTAGATGATGATATCAAGAAACAACTTCAGGGACATCTGCTATTGACTACATGATCTCGACACGCTTGAGATTGTACAGTAATTTCAGATTCAGATTTTTAGAAACTTTGGGGTATAATAAATCTCTAATAATTATTTTTTAATAATTTTTTTCCTCTAAAACTTCCAGAAAAATGTGAGGTTTAATAAATAGGCACTATTTCTGCAGACTCAGTTGGGCAGCTTTCATAGGTTGGCATTTGATAATGAAATAGCCTGCAAATCTTCATCTTTATTGTGGTCTATGCATAATTATAACTGATCCCTGTCCACTTGAGCAGTTAGGGCTGCACTTATTAACCTTTAGGTTTATATATGAACTCTCTATATGCTCTCTAATTTGTTCATCATTGGTTTGTGTGTTTTGCTCTACATATCCCAGCCACACGGGCATATGATCACATAGACCACAAAAGTCGAGGCACATCTGACCTGTCCATTAATTTTAATGGGGGTATATAAATTCCCCCTTATGACAGTTGGGATAACAATTACAACCATGATGTGGGAATGTCCTACAATGAATATGTTTAAAAAAGGCCTCCTGTCTCCCACCCAAGTTACTTCTTACCAATGTAGAAGCAATATTCCTTCCTTCAGAGGGGGTCTCTCAAAGGCGGCAATAAGTGGCAAATTATCCCTCACAAGAGCCAAATGCCTTCTTAATATTGTCACAATATGATTGCTAACAGTGTTATATTTTGTGACAATGGTAACATGTTTCTTGGTCATCTTATTTCTCACTGTTAATAACTACTCTTTCCTGGGTTGCACCTTACTCTTTCATTTCTCAGTAAGGCATCAGGATAAGCCCCTTCCTGAAATGTTAAGCACATTTCCACTAAATATTAACATTTGAAATGAAGTATTTCTATTTGTGGACATAAAAATCTAGATGTTTATACATTTTGCCAAAAATCGTATCTCCCTTTCACTGGCATACAATGTTGGATTAGGTGCATATAACCTCTGGCCCCCAATGGTTTGAATAATGGAGAATAACAAACTAAGCCCTATCTTTAGTGAATGTTTAAAGAGAACTAACCCCCCTAATGTACAACAACCCCCCTCAACTACCCTCGATCTGCCCCCCTTTTACCTCTCCCTTTTCGCGCAGTGTATTACCTAGATTATTTCTCCTATTTGGAATCCTCCTGAGCCGAAACGCAGAGCAGTGGCGTCCCTCTGCACCATCTTCTGTCCATTCATATATTCTTTGGGCAGATCGAGGGCAGTTGAGGGAGTTGTTGTACATTGGGGCAGGTTTAGTTCTCCTTAAACTGATTATATATTTGTATATTTTTACAGAATGTTCTAGTCAAAGTCAGAATAACCTACACAACTAAAGAGTTGTCAGATTACTGTTCGTTGTACTGTATGTTTTTAAGTGTGGTAACGTGATTGTGTTTTATAATTCCTTTTTAAATACACAAGTCTTATTAGCAATAGTAACTTGATAAAAGACCATTTGCTGCCCCAATAAAAACATGTAATCATTATATAATTTAAATGAATGCTATATTTTACTGCACCTGGGCAACAGTGGTTTGTTTTATTATATAACCCCAATAGATTAACAACAATAATGCAAGCTATACTGCTATATTTATTATGTAGCATGCTTTACCATACCTGAGCAAACAGCTGTAGAAGCTTTCTGTTTGTTTAAGATAGCAGCTGCCATTTTAGCTTGGTGTGCCATCACTTTCTGCCTAAGTCTCTCCCCGCTCACTCATAGCTCTAGGCTCAGATTACAGCAGGAAGGGGGGAAGGGAGGGGGAGAGGGATAGAGGAGCAAACTGAGCATGCTCAAGCCGTGCCCTGGAGGTTTAAGTTGAAAGGAAGGAAGTCTGATACAGAAGCCCATGTGTACACAATACAAGGAAAGAAATGCTATGTTTCTTTTGACAGAGGACTCAGAACAGCAGTAGATTGAGGGTTTGGTGTATTTATATAGACCTTTCTGTTAAAGCTTACTTCTCCTTTAAATAAGTTATTGAATAAAATGCTGCAAACATTGCATTGTTATTACAGATTTATCTTTCATTGCCTTGGTTTTGTCATAAATTCTTCTACAGGCAGTTAAATACATATTATACATTCTTCACATCTGTGGCTTTGAGCCAGTTGACGTTTCAGTTTGTGAGCCGCATGTCCCTCACATAGACCTAAAACAGTTGGTGTTCTCCAGCAGCCTGTGCTGCAGATACTGTGCATGTGAGCAATTCGCTTTGCAGGGAGAGGTGAGGGGTAGAGATGGCGCGAACTGTTCGCCGGCGAACTTGTTCGCGAGAACATCGGGTGTTCGCGCGCCGGAAGTTCGCGAACGTCGCGCGACGTTCGCCATTTTGGGTTCGCCATTGTTGGCGCTTTTTTTTGCCCTCTTACCCCAGACCAGCAGGTACATGGCAGCCAATCAGGAAGCTCTCCCCTGGACCACTCCCCTTCCCTATAAAAACCGAAGCCCTGCAGCGTTTTTTTCACTCTGCCTGTGTGTGCTGAAGAGATAGTGTAGGGAGAGAGCTGCTGCCTGTTAGTGATTTCAGGGACAGTTGAAAGTTTGCTGGCTAGTAATCGTTTTGATACTGCTCTGTTATTGGAGGGACAGAAGTCTGCAGGGGTTTGAGGGACATTTAAGCTTAGGTAGCTTTGCTGGCTAGTAATCTACCTTCTACTGCAGTGCTCTGTATGTAGCTGCAGTGGGCAGCTGTCCTGCTTCTGATCTCATCTGCTGACTGCTGCAATAACAGTAGTCCTTGTAAGGACTGCTTTTATTTATTTTTTTGTTGTTTTACTACTACTACTACTACTACTACTACTACTACTATAAGAGCCCAGTGCTATTAGTCTAGCAGTGTTGGGGAGTGGGACTGGTGTGCTAATCTGCTGCTCCTAGTAGTTCAGCAGCACCAACTGTAATTTTTTTTTTTTAATATTCATTTTTTTTTTATTTTACTTTTTTTTATTTTACTACCGCTGTAGTAGTGTATAAGTTGACCTTTTAGGCATTATTTGCCCTGTAGGCATTTTTTGCCCAGTGTGTTATTCAACCAACAGCCATCTAGCTGTGTGACCTTGTTCACATTCTGTCTAAATATCCATAATATTACCGTCTCCAGAAAAAACACCGGAGTGACTTTTTTCAAGCAGCCATAATAAATTTTACGTAATCCGTATCCATCGCTGTAGTAGTGTATAAGTTGACCTTTTAGGCATTATTTGCCCTGTAGGCATTTTTTGCCCAGTGTGTTATTCAACCAACAGCCATCTAGCTGTGTGACCTTGTTCACATTCTGTCTAAATATCCATAATATTACCGTCTCCAGAAAAAACACCGGAGTGACTTTTTTCAAGCAGCCATAATAAATTTTACGTAATCCGTATCCATCGCTGTAGTAGTGTATAAGTTGACCTTTTAGGCATTATTTGCCCTGTAGGCATTTTTTGCCCAGTGTGTTATTCAACCAACAGCCATCTAGCTGTGTGACCTTGTTCACATTCTGTCTAAATATCCATAATATTACCGTCTCCAGAAAAAACACCGGAGTGACTTTTTTCAAGCAGCCATAATAAATTTTACGTAATCCGTATCCATCGCTGTAGTAGTGTATAAGTTGACCTTTTAGGCATTATTTGCCCTGTAGGAATTTTTTGCCCAGTGTGTTATTCAACCAACTGCCATCTAGCTGTGTGACCTTGTTCACAATTCTGTCTAAATATCCATAATATTACCGTCTCCAGAAAAAACACCGGAGTGACTTTTTTCAAGCAGCCATAATATATTTTACGTAATCCGTATCCACCGCTGTGTATACGTTGACCTTGTAGGCATTATTTGCACAGTGTTTTCTTCAAACCGCCATCTAGCTGTGTGAGCTTGTTCACATTTTGTCTAAATATTGATAATATTATCGTCTCTAGAAAAACCACTTGAGTTACTTTTTTTCAAGCAGCATTCTTATATTTTACGTAATCCGTATCCACCGCTGTGTATACGTTGACCTTGTAGGCATTATTTGCACAGTGTTTTCTTCAAACCGCCATCTAGCTGTGTGTATTATCGTTTCCAGAAAAACCAACTGAGTTTTTGTTGTTGTTGTTTTTTTAAAAATAATGCCAGGCAAAGGCAGGCCGCCACGCAGAGGCCGTGCTAGGGGCCGTGCTGCTATGCAATCCTGTGGCCCTAGCAAATTGCCCAGTTTTAAAAAGCCAATGACCCTGAACTCCCAAAATGCTGAAGAGGTAGTTGACTGGCTTACACAGCACACCCCATCCTCTACCGTTTCTAACTTTACCACAACATCCTCCTCATCCTCCACTGCTATGGCCACCCCACGTAACACTTCCTCCACCACCGGTGCCCCTTCTTCACTGGAGTCAGAGGAGTTATTTTCCCATGAGTTTCTTGAACTGAGTAATGCGCAACCATTATTGGCAGAAGAAGATGAAGGAGATGAGGACGTTACACCAGATTTAATTCTGGCAGAGAACACGACAGAGATGGACATAATGATGAGTGATGAGGAGGAGGTCCCCGCTGCTGCTTCCTTCTGTGATGTGTCAGAAGAAATTGATGCATCTGAGGAGAATGATGATGAGGAGATTGATGTTTTGTGGGTGCCTAGTAGAAGAGAGCAAGAGGAGGGTAGTTCAGATGGAGAGACGGAGAGTCAGAGAGGCAGTAGGAGAATAAGACTTAGAAGAAGCAGGGAGGACAGCCCGCAGGGATCAGTAGGGCAACAACATGTATCGGCACCTGTGTTCAGCCGGCCAACGCACCCGCCATTGCCGCCAATGCCGCCAACTTCTACTGTTACCGCCAGATCGCACACTTCCAAAAAGTCAGCAGTGTGGGATTTTTTTAATGTGTGTGCCTCTGACAAAAGCATTGTAATTTGCAATGAGTGCAGTCAGAAACTGAGCCTTGGTAAGCCCAACAGCCACATAGGTACAACTTCTATGCGAAGGCACATGAGCGGCAAGCACAAAGCACTTTGGGAGCAACACCTCAAAGGCAACAGGCAAACTGAAAGCCACACTCCTTCTGGTCCAGCATCTTACTGCTCTACCTCTGCTCTCCTTGACCCATCTGAACCACCCTCCACTCCGCCTTCCACCTTGACCACCTGTTCCCATTCCCAGTCATCTGCCACCAGCCAAGTTTCTGTGAAGGCCATGTTTGAGCGTAAGAAGCCAATGTCTGACTGTCACCCCCTTGCCCGGCGTCTGACAGCTGGCTTGTCTGCACTCTTAGCCCGCCAGCTTTTACCATACCAGCTGGTGGACTCTGAGGCCTTCCGCAAATTTGTAGCAATTGGGACACCGCAGTGGAAGGTACCCAGCCGCAATTTTTTTTCTAAAAAGGGAATACCACACCTGTACCAACATGTGCAGAGCCAAGTTACCGCATCTCTGTCACTTAGTGTTGGGCCAAAGGTCCATATGACTACTGACGCATGGTCCTCCAAGCATGGTCAGGGCAGGTATGTCACCTACACTGCCCACTGGGTGAACTTGGTAATGGCTGGGAATGGGAAGCAGGGAATGGGTAGCTCAACAACAACAACAACAGTGGAGTTGGTGTCACCGCCACGGATTGCACGCGGTTCTGCCACCACCTCTACTCCTCCATCGCTCTCTACCTCGTCTTCTTCCTCTTCTTCTTCTTACTCTGCTGCTGGGTCCTCCTTCTCCTCCTCCACACCTGTGCACCCCCAGCTCCCCCTAGGCTATTCGACGTGCCAGGTACGCCGTTGTCACGCTGTCTTGGGGATGACGTGCCTGGAAAGCAAAAACCATACCGGATCTGTACTCCTGTCATCTCTGCAGTCACAGGCCGATCGGTGGCTGACCCCACACCAACTGCAGATCGGAAAAGTGGTGTGTGACAATGGAAGCAATCTGTTGGCAGCGTTGAGACTGGGAAATTTAACACATGTGCCCTGCATGGCACATGTGTTAAATTTAATAGTCCAACGTTTTGTCTCCAAGTACCCAGGATTCCAGGACGTTCTCACCCAGTCCAGAAAGGTGTCGGCCCATTTCAGACGTTCCTACACAGCCATGGCACGCCTTGCTGACATTCAGCAGTGCTACAACATGCCAGTCAGGCGTTTGATTTCTGACAGCCAGACTCGCTGGAATTCAACGCTCCTTATGTTGGAACGTCTGCTGCAACAACAAAGGGCCGTCAACGAGTACCTTTTTGAACTGGGTGGTAGGACTGGATCTGCAGAGCTGGGGATTTTTTTCCCCCGTTACTGGGTGCTTATGCGCGATGCCTGCAGGCTCATGCGACCTTTTGAAGAGGTGACAAATATGGTCAGTCGCACCGAAGGCACCATCAGCGACCTAATACCCTTCGCTTTCTTCCTGGAGCGTGCCGTGCGACGAGTGACAGATGAGGCTGTAGACCAGCGTGACGAGGAGCTGGAAGCGCACGATTTCTGGTCGGAATCACCAGAACGAACCCAGGCACCTGCTGCAACGCAGGGAGAGGTGCCAGAAGTGGAGTCAGAGGAGGAAGGTGGCTTTGTGGAGGAGGAGGAGGAGGACCAACAGGAGCAGGCTTCCCAGGGGGCTAGTGGTGACCTTTTGGGGACCCCTGGTCTTGTACGTGGCTGGGGGGAGGAGACCGTGGATGATGCAGTCCTTGATAATGAGGAAGCGGAGATGGATAGCTCTGCATCCAACCTTGTGAGAATGGGGTCTTTCATGCTGTCATGCCTGTTGAAGGACCCCCGTATCAAGAGGCTTAAGGAGAAGGACCTGTACTGGGTCGCAACGCTACTAGACCCTCGGTACAAGCATAAAGTGGCAGAAATGTTACCAACATACCACAAGTCCGAAAAGATGCGGCATTTACAAACCAGCCTGCAAAACATGTTGTACAATGCTTTTAAGGGTGATGTCACTTCAGGAACTCATCAACATTCCAGGGGCAGAGGTGCCAGTAATCCTGCCACGAGCACACCTGCAAGGACAAAGCCCTTTGGCCGGTCTGTAACATCAGACATGCAAATGTTTTTCTGTCCAAGGCAGCGCCACAACCCTTCTGGATCCACCCTCAAAGAACGCCTCGACCGGCAGGTAGCGGACTACCTGGCATTAACTGCAGATATCGACACTCTGAGGAGCGATGAACCCCTGGACTACTGGGTGCGCAGGCTTGATCTGTGGCCAGAGCTGTCACAATTTGCCATGAACCTCTTGTCTTGCCCAGCCTCAAGTGTGCTCTCAGAAAGGACCTTCAGTGCAGCAGGAGGGATTGTAACTGAGAAGAGAACTCGCCTAGGTCACAAAAGTGTCGATTACCTGACCTTTATTAAAATGAATGAGGGGTGGATCTCGGAGGGTTACTGCACGCCGGAAGACTTGTTCTGACTTCTATGCAGCTGTCCTTCTCTTCAAGCCTCATGACTCCACACACAGCTGTCCTTTAGCGTCCTCCTCCCTCCGCCACCGTTACAAACTAGGGTGCAAACCCTACTGGTTTAATTTTTTCTGGCCTCTGTGCTTCAGTGGCTGCAACCAAAAAAACTGGGCAAACAATGTCTACAAGGTCAACGTATGGCGAAAAATGACTATTTTCAGCATTTATATGGCATATTTTTTCTGGCAACTGTGCTTCAGTGGCTGCGTCCAAAAAAATGCATATTTTCTGCATTTATATGGCATAATTTTTCTGGCCTCTGTGCTTCAGTGGCTGCAACCAAAAAAATGCATATTTTCTGCATTTATATGGCATAATTTTTCTGGCCTCTGTGCTTCAGTGGCTGCAACCAAAAAAATGCATATTTTCTGCATTTATATGGCATAATTTTTCTGGCCTCTGTGCTTCAGTGGCTGCAACCAAAAAAATGCATATTTTGTCCATTTATATGGCATAATTTTTCTAGCCTCTGTGCTTCAGTGGCTGCAACCAAAAAAATGCATATTTTCTCCATTTATATGGCATAATTTTTCTGGCCTCTGTGCTTCAGTGGCTGCAACCAAAAAAATTTATATTTTCAGCATTTATATGGCATAATTTTTCTGTCAACTGTGCTTCAGTGGCTGCGACCAAAAAAATGCATATTTTCTGCATTTATATGGCATAATTTTTCTGGCCTCTGTGCTTCAGTGGCTGCAACCAAAAAAATTTATATTTTCAGCATTTATATGGCATAATTTTTCTGGCAACTGTGCTTCAGTGGCTGCGACCAAAAAAATGACTATTTTCAGCATTTATATGGCATATTTTTTCTGGCCTCTGTGCTTCAGTGGCTGCGGCCAAAAAAACTGGGCAAACAATGCCTACAAGGTCAACGACGTTGACCTTGTAGGCATTGTTTGCCCAGTTTTTTTGGCCGCAGCCACTGAAGCACAGAGGCCAGAAAAAATATGCCACATAAATGCTGAAAATAGTCATTTTTTGCCATACGTTGACTCAACGTATATGGCAAAAAATGACTATTTTCAGCATTTATATGGCATATTTTTTCTGGCAACTGTGCTTCAGTGGCTGCAACCAAAAAAACTGGGCAAACAATGTCTACAAGGTCAACGTATGGCGAAAAATTACTATTTTCAGCATTTATATGGCATATTTTTTCTGGCAACTGTGCTTCAGTGGCTGCGTCCAAAAAAACTGGGCAAACAATGTCTACAAGGTCAACGTATGGCGAAAAATTACTATTTTCAGCATTTATATGGCATATTTTTTCTGGCAACTGTGCTTCAGTGGCTGCGTCCAAAAAAACTGGGCAAACAATGCCTACAAGGTCAATGTATGGCAGTTGTTTAAAGAGAACAGTAGATTACTAGCCAGCAAAGCTACCTAAGCTAAAATGTCCCTCAAATCCCTGCAGACTTCTGTCCCTCCAATACAGAGCAGTATCAAGCAGATTACTAGCCAGCAAACTTACTATCATCTGTCCCTGAAATCACTAACAGCTCTCCCCCTACACTATCTCTTCCAAGCACACACAGGCAGATTTTTCAGATATATTTTTGCCCTTGATCCCCCTCTGGCATGCCACTGTCCAGGTCGTTGCACCCTTTAAACAACTTTAAAATCATTTTTCTGGCCAGAAATGTCTTTTTTAGATGTTAAAGTTCGCCTTCCCATTGAAGTCTATGGGGTTCGCGAACCGTTCGCGAACCGCTCGCATTTTTGCGCAAGTTCGCGAATATGTTCGCGAACTTTTTTTCCGACGTTCGCTACATCCCTAGTGAGGGGCCTTGGTGTTTGTTAAAATCTTAACAGAGCACCACCAATGATTACAAATATAATGAATACACAACTACATTAGGGAAATATTTCTCCACTACTGACCCTTCGGCAATACCTACTGCAAACCCTTAATATATAGAAGGGAGATTCCACCAATATCTCTCTCTCTCTCTCTCTCTCTCTCTCTCTCTCTCTCTCTCTCTCTCTCTCTCTCTCTATATATATATATATATATATATATCTTAATTGAAGGACCAGCACTCCATTTCCATGAACAATAAATGTGTTTATTTAATGCTTAAAAGCATTATATAAACACATTTATTGTTCACGGAAATGGAGTGCTGCTCCTTCAATTAAGATGTATGGCAAATTTTGACCATTGCACCCGGACAGTGACTTTAATCCAGTAAGAGTGCAAACACTGCACTGGAAGTATATATATATATATATATATATATATATATATATACATATATATATATATATATATATATATACACCAGATATTTTTTTATATATATATATATATACACACCAGATGCAAAAACACTTTGTAAATATGTGGATTATTAACCAACAGTTTGTTGACATAGCAGGCATTTTTAATAGATTTAAGTTAGGTAACAAAAGGAACGTGTACAATTTACAAGACGAATATGAAAAGAACAACAACTTTTATGTAATAAAATGCAGTGCTTGTAGTGAATATTTTGTTACATTATCCTCCCTATTATTTTTAAGTACAGTCATGTTATGTTTTCGGATTTTAAATTTTCCCAGATTTTATTTATTTGCAATTTCTTTCTACTGCAATGCAATTCAGTGGAAGCATCTTCCGGATTTTAAGTTTACCTAATAACACCCGTTTATCCACTGTGAATGTTACTTTTCATGTACCATTTTTAAGGGACAGTATACAACCATTTTCAACACTGGTACAGTGAAAAGGGCTTGTGCTAAACATACTTTTTAAATTTGCTTAAAATTAGGAAATATTTATGGTTTTTGTAATTTCTGGATCTGAACAGGGCAAAATTGAAAATCAGACTAAAGTCCCCTTCTAATCGTAAATAGCAAAGTCAAACAAATCATAAGTCCACCAAGATAAATATAAATAACTATAATAAAAATAATAAACCCCTCCCTTACCCCAGCTACAGCCTGTTATCATTTTCGAAAGATTAGATTTTAGAGAGGCTTCTCAAGAAAATATCAAACTACTCATTCTTGTTTCCCCATTCCAACATTTAATAAATCTACATCTTTATGCAAGTGACAGTTACTTTTTACTCTCTCCCCCACCTTTCCTCCACTATACAAAGACCAATTGCAAATAGTCTTTGAACAAAAAACTAGTGAGTGCAATATACTTACAATATTATATGTGTACAATATATATATATATATATATTTATATTTTTTAAATGCAGACATTTTCATGCATGAAACTGTTATATAAAAGAAAAGCTCAGTATTCTTACTTAGAAAAGAACTAGTGTAGATTAGCTTTCCTCTTTCCTTCTGCTTTCTTGCCAGAAAAAAAACATGAAAAGTGATCATCTTCATTTATTAAAGTGGATACCCTAAGGGCCCTGATTTTATGCAGACAAGAATAAAATGAACTGCACAGGTTTGTGCTAGAGGCCAAGCATTGTAAAATAGATATAACATCACTTGGAATGATTTTTTTTCTTCAGCAATACAAATTGTGCAAGTTGGGAAGCAAAAACAAGATTTATTACCAGAAATGATGACACCACTTTTTTTCTGCAGCGTTTGCTCAAATAATATCTGTAGTAAATCAGTCTTTCTTGGTCTTTTTTTTTATCAATTACTCCATGATTTACTTAAAGTTATTACATGGGGTTGCTTTATTAGATACAGCAAGCTATGGCATACTACTGGGCAAGGTACAACACTGCTCATTTAATAACATATGTGTTAAATTGCACCAGTGAAGTATCAACCAATCAATTTGTTTAAATTAGTCTGCTGATTATTTAACCAGACCTGCTATTTAAGAATATGAACTGCCAATACACTCAGCGGCAGATTTATCAAGTCTCTATATATTTGTACCAAGCATTAACGATGGTTTACAGCTCACAAAAAAAAACCTAAGAGATTTAGGCTGGAATTACACGGTGCGCGTCCTTTCCGATCCTGATGCAATGAGAGGAAGTGCAGGTGTCAAATTGGATGTACCAAATTTAATGTATGTAATACAAATGTCGCATCTACATACTGAATGCATCCGACACGACTGTCAGATGTGAACACTGCATATTGCGTTTTCATCCGACAGCCGTGTTAGGTGCAATCAGTATGCAGATGTGACATTTGTATTACTTACATTACATTAGGTGCATCCAACGTGATGCCTGTGCTTCCAATCATCGCATTGCATTGGAAAGGACGCGCACCATGTAGTTCCTACCTCAGAGTTAACAATTTACTTTTTGCCCTAGAATGATTCCTTTCAGCATGCAAAAAAAAAATCATTAGGGCCCAGAGCCGCTGCTGCTGCTAAGCACTAACACCAGTTTAGCTGCTCAAAGCATACTTTTTAAAACCATTTCCTGATTGGCTGTAAAGTTTCCATAAGTTTTTATAAAGGGAGAAAATATTGAACTGTTGGGAATCCTTTATGATTGAAAAACATAAATGTGAATAATTATTTAATAATCGGATAAAAACTATAATTTAAAACTTTGGCTTCTAAAAGCTTGCAAGGTCATGTAGAAGTCATGTCATGTGAAGAGCTGTCCTTGTCTAAAACATTTTTGAGCATGTAAACTAGAAATGATGAGTAAAACACAGATTGAAAGTTTTTTATTTCTGATGTTTTAATAAATGACTTAAAAAGAGCTTTATCTTCACAAACTGAATCCCTGTAAAGAGTGCTGACCATCTACAACAAAAACTAGTTTAACAGGAATTGAGTATACCTAAAAGACCCATGGGACACAGTGTACAGCGGCACCTAATGGATGGTGTTCAGTATAGTACATTTCTGGAATTCAATGAATGCCTATGGGACTTGAAGTATCTCATGGTCTACAGCGACTACTACCAGGCACGTTTCAGGGGCTGCTGCCGCCTGAGGCAGCAGCCCCAATGCCGCCCCTCCTCCTGCTCCGCTCTTCTAACTACCAGGTTCGGAGCGGGTGGAGGAGGGGCCGCATCGCTAGTGCAGTGAGCGCTATTGCGCTCGCTGCGCTAGAATAGCCGAATTTCCGTTTTAAAAAACGGAAATTCGGCTCTTAAAGTTCCAGAGGCGGCTTTTTGCCGCCCCTGGTAACTGGCCGCTCCGTGCCGCCTGAGGCAAGATTCTCACCTTGCCTCATGGCCGGAGCGGCCCTGACTACTACTGGACAGTGTTTCATCTTGGTTACAGGATGTGTACAAACATACTATAGTGGGCTATGGCCTGGTTGTCACGGAGGGCAAAGGGCTATAAATGGAAGCTCCTTCATTTGGTGGACACACAGAAGAAGAAAGCAAGGAATGAGGAATATGTGATGTATCTGAAGAAACACCTTTAAGGATAGCCACCTAGACATAACACAATATGCACACACACCAAGGCTTCAGGTTAGAATAGTTAGAACATACCTTATAAATAAGCCTTGTATGTTGTATGCTTCCTTCATTATGAGATTTGATTAACATTGTGATAACTTGTAACTTGTAATTGTAGTAATTAATTGTAGGAAGAATAAACTTTTATGTCAATAAGTTACCAGAGTCCTTTATATGTTGTCACAAGTATATAAATATATGCTGGTCCAGAGTTAAGTCGGAAACCTGGTATTTAGGGGGGCTTTTTACAATAAATAGTGAGTTTATCCACACATTTATTTACACAATTCTGAATTTTGATAAATAGACCTATTTTCCTTTAAATGGAGACAAAAGACCCAACAAAGTCCTTTATTTTAATTAGATTTTGTTATTGGAAACGTGTTTTACAAAATGCATCAGCTAATAACGCTTCTCAAGCAGAATCCTGCATTGAAATGCATTTTTCAAAAGAGCAAACAGATTTTTTTTTTATATTTAATTGTGAAATCTGGCATGGGGCTAAATATATTGTTAGTTGCCAGGTACACCCAGTCATGTGATTTGTGCTATGATAAACTTCTGTCACTCTTTACTGCCAAGCTGCAAGTTGGAGTGATATCACCCCCTTTCCACCCAGCAGCCCATCAGCAGAACAATGGGAAGGTAACCAGATTACAGCATTCTGACACCTGCATTGCTAAAATACTCACATACTAGTGGTGGGCGAATAAATTTGCCAGGAGTGAATCCACAGCGAACTTCCACGTTTCGCCACTGGCGAATAAATTCATGAAACTGCGGGGAAAATCCGCCACGTCAAAAAAATGTAGGCGTGCGTCAGAAAAGCCGTGCACATAAATATTGTTGTGCGCATAAAAATTGTTGCACGTCAAAATTATTGGGATGCCCATTGACTTTAATGCATTTGGACAAAATAGGCATGTGCATAAAAAGTGTCGCTGTTGTCGAAATTGACGTGCATCAAATCTTTCTGAAAGCAAATGATCAGGACAATGATCTGAGATGGCTGCCTACACACCAATATTACAGCTAGAAAATTACATAATTTTATTGGTTCAAGAACAAAATTGTAAATGATAAAATGAATTACTTGCAATGTACACAGTGTAATTTAGTAATAAAAACGTTACCATAAAAATCACAACAGAGTTCTTTTAAGTCCTAGGGCTGTCGTGTCCTTTTCCATGTCCAGCAACACTCTTGTTCACACTCCATTTCTATGTACTTTCAGTGTGATTGATCGCTTCCTCCATACTCTGGGTAATGCATGTGCAAAAGGCCTCCTGGGTGCAGGGTTCCAGTACGCATACATTTATTAAAAAATGGGATATTGTAATTACTTTATGGCATGTGATCAGCATCTCACTTCCTACAGCCAGCAGACCTGTTTCAAATAGGACACAGCCATGTATATACCTTCTGTGCATTTAAATATCAAATCTGTGGGTAGATCTTACATAGTGTATGCAATAGCTACTGTAGATAAAATTGATTACAGACTATCAGTATTTATTTGTAGTGTTTTATCAAACAAATACAATAGAAAAGATGTTTTCTGCAACCATAACAAAAGGAACATTTAAACACCAAACCATCTGATGACAGTTGGTATAGTAACATATTTTCTATTAAGACATATCTAGGGATAAGCAGAATGAGGTAATTAATGAAAATAGCCAGTATAGAAGGGTTGGGGTGTCCTCAATCAAATATGTAAATTATAAATATGCTGAAACTGGGACTTAACCCCCTTGGGATAGTTACAATTAACATATTTTCTATACCTTACAGCAATGGCTGAGCATATTATCCCTACAGATGAAACATAGGAAAAATGACTGTGTGCTACATTAGCCATTCTGCTCTCCTGTTCGATTCAAGCTTGTCTTCTGGCCAACTTTGCCTGCAGTCCTGCACATTATATCCATATCTCCTGTGGGTTCTCCATTTGAATTGTTCAGCTTAAGGAAAACGATTATTATTCGCCATAGAGCTGTGCAAAACTTGAAAAAACATTGGATTGTGAATGCAAACTGGTTAAAAAAATGGAAGACTGCTTGCTAGGCATTACAGTCTAGTGAGAAACGCCACCTTTCCAAGGAAATTTTGGACACGTCCGTTCGCATGTGACTAAAGGTTTAGCTTGCTTATTATGAATGAGTCAGATGAAGTGACACACCTAAGGACCATCTTGATAATTGTATTGATCAGTGTTCAACCTTTGGATAAACTCTTCAAATGCCGCTATAAATTCTGGGAATTGTTTTAATTCAAACTGTTCACATCTTTTACAATTACCCCATTGTGTGAACTGTGAAAAGAAAATCCAATATACACTAGTTATTAAAGGGGAAGTACAATGAATAAGTAATCACTGTATGGTCATTTTAGCGCACTTTATTCCAGGAAATTAGCAGCCACCACATTTAAAGAGAGAGCATATTTAAATGTGCTTTAGATTGGCCTGTTCTCTGCAGCTTCAAAATTGGTTTTAATTTTGTATGGGTTTTTTTAAAAATTTGTGTAGCAAGCCTATGATTAAGGGAGTTACTCCCGAAACGCATCAGGTGATGTTGGTCAATGACCTGTTGGAATAAAACCACTTTTTTAATTTACTGGAGTGCCACCTTTTCATCTTTTGTGCAATTATAATCTCAGTGGGGACGCTGATGGCAGAGCACCTGGATCACTATGACTAAAGAATGGAGCTACATGAATAAGGACACACAGGGGGTGAGTTTGGAGTGGCCTGTTTTCTTTTTGTACAGTCTTATTGCAAGTGTTCCTTTTCATTACTTTTATTAGAATCATGCCCTCTCCTATTCATCTTCCAGTCTCTCTTTAAAACCACTGCCTAGTTACTAGGTTAATGGGGAGGGCCTAGAAGGGAGGGCCCAGCCCTAGTGTCACAGGAGGCTGATGGCAGTCGGTGCTAATATCACAGCTGTGATTGGTGTGGCTTGATGCTGTCAGGTGGGCATGCTCCATTCCCTTAACTGATTCCTTTCAGATGTTGATCGACCATAGTTGATGTAGAGGATTTAGGGGGGCTTTGGGCTGGTGTCCAAATTGCCCTTATTATAATCTGCCCATGAGGATACTGTATAGATTTTTTGCTACTCAGTAAAATTATAAAGCAAACAGATTAGCAATTCAACAACCAATTTCCACTGCCATCTTCACTTAATCCTTTCACATTGTACCGCAGAGCTTTTTTCAACCCAGCCATTTCTTTTCTCAGGGTGGAAAACAGGGATAGGTGGAGTACACTTATGTCTATGGCACAACTGAGGGGGAAAGTTTTTTAATAAATATCATCTGTACCTTTAATTCTCACTAACCTGAGTTCACCCACTCTGGACATGCAATTAGAGCAGCCTGCAAGTGAGAGAGAGTAGGACTGGGGGAGTAGTTGCAGTCATAGCACTGCAATAGTGAGTGGACTGGGGATGACTGTTGTGGCAGTGGATTGTGGACAAATGAATAGGCAGAAGCAAGAGGTACTTGCCTTGGGCACCAGTACCTCTTGGCCTGGCCCAATTGTACCAATTATCTGATATTAAATGGTGCTGAGGTAAAGAATCTAGTGAAATCTGTGTCTCATAAATCACATTTTTCAAAATACTTCTTGTTAGCCAACACTGGTAAACATGTGTGTTTCAAAAGGCTATACAAGAGCCAAAATGTAAAGGAATAGTTCAGTGTAAAACTAAAAACTGGGTAAATGAATAGGCTGTGCAAAATAAAAAAAATTTTGAATATAGTTAGCCAAAATTGTAATGTATAAAGGCTGGAGTGACTGGATGTCTAACATAATAGCCAGAACACTACTTCCTGTTGTGCAGCTCTCTAGCTCTGAGTTAGTCAGCGACTTGAAGGGGGGCCACATGGGACATTACTCTTTAGTGAGTTTGAAATTGAACCTTAGCATGCAGGTCAGCTTCAAAAGCAACAGTTATGGCCCATGTGCCCCGCCCCTCAAGTCACTGATTGGTTACTGCATGGTAACCAATCAGTAGAAACCAAGAGAGCAGCAAAGTAGGAAGTAGTGTTCTGGTTATTATGTTAGATATCCAGTCACTCCAGCCTTTATACATTACATTTTTGGATAACTAACTATATTGAAAACATTTTTACTTTACGCAGCCTACAGATGCAGCCACTTTGGTTTGTCTGTTTGACACAGAATAACTAAACACAGATATCCCATTTATCTCATTTAACACAGAAAACTGCGTCACAACATCCCATCTAATTAAAGCATTCACCATTGTGAACAATGGAGCTTTGGTATGCTAATGAAAAGGTTAAATGCATTAAATGAGTTAAGATGACTTAAGATAACACAGTTTCTTCAATTACCCCTGAGTCATGACGCATTTAACTCACAAATCCAAGTGGCTTCATCTGTATCTATATACACCATTTTTATTTTTATACTGAACAATTCCTTTAACAAATAAAATGCTCCAGCTTGGGCAGGACATTCACTTGGTCTGGTTGGTTCTGACTCATTAAATTTGTATCTTAAATATAAATAAGAATGTGCACACATAACACTATAATTAATTAAACAAATTCACAGTTCATTTGTGCTATTCAAGATCACCTTTTGTTCTCAGAAGCCCATCTGATGGATATACCTGTATTAGCCCAATATAGTTCTAACACTTACTGTGGGTGAGATGTTGAGATTTTCCTCTAAATGTATAAGCCTTTGTTCTCCTGTATCTTTAGCTTTCAAAACAAGTAGTTCTTCTACAATGGTTTTCATCTCAAGATAGTAACAGTGTAAGATGGCTTTATAGCAAGTATCCTGAAATAAAACAGTAAACTTAAGATCACTCTCTTGCCCCATATTTCAAGTAGCATTGGCAATAATAATATTTCAATCCTGCATGCTAATATGAATGAATATACACTCAGTTTTGGGTACTAAGATGTTTGGGCTGGGGATGAGAGGAAAAAGGAAAATGCCTTGTAACAAACACAGTTCCTTATAAAGCAATATACAGGTAGTATTTATTCCATAAGAAGATCTAACCATTTGGTTTCATAAACACAGTACTATAATATATATTATTATAATGGAATATTACAGGAAATCTGGCCCTTGTCCACTGCACTATGTAGAGGCCTATTTATAACATTTTAATTTTCATGGTTTTTGAAACCAAAACTAAACTCACTTTCTTTAAAACTACGAATGACATGGAATTTAAGAGCTCTAAAAATTTGAAATTTAATAAGAGTCAAATTTATCAATGGTCGAGGTGAATTTGCGTATGAAAAAAATTTGAATTTTGAGCTATTTTTTGTGTACTTCGACTAGGGAATAGTCCAAATTCAATTTGAATTTTAAAAAAAATTAAAAGGTTTGAAATTGAAATTTATCATGTACTGTCTCTTTAAAAATTTGACTTTGACCATTTGCCATCTTAAACCTGCCGAATGTTTATAGGCTGTTTTAGCCTATAGGGAACTTCCTAGAACATATGTGGAGTCAATTGGTGGACTTTTGGAAAAAATCGAATTTGATTGAATGTGCTATTCCTTCGATTCGAATACGGACCTATTCGACCAAAAAAAACTTTGACTTAATTTTGGTTGGTCTTTTTAAATTCAAATTTTGCGTTTCTTCAATTTGCCTCTAAGTGTAAAAATCACAAAAAACACAAATACAAAATTTCAGCAAGTAAAAGTTGTCGAGGTCCTATAGAAGTCAATGGAAACTGCGCTATTGGACCATTTATATCAATTTGGACTTTTAGAGTTATTAATATTTTTTTCGATAGGAAATGTCCAAAGAACTTACATTTTTAGAGGTTTTCGAGGTATTTGTTTTATTCACATTATTTTCCATTCTTACTCTTTTTACTCAGATCTTTTAATAAATTCCATAACATTCATAGTTTTAGAGTTAGTGAGTTTAGTCATGGATTCTAAAACCACTAAAATAGGACCTTTAATACATAGGCCTTCACAAGTCCGAATTAATTTATCAGCACAACTTCCATTGACTTCTATAGAACCTCAACATCTTTTACCTGGCAAAGTTAAGGGGCAGATTCATTAAGGGTTGAATTTCGAAGTTAAAATTACTTCGAAATTCGACCCTCGAATTGAAATCCTTCGACTTCGAATATCGAAGTCGAAGGATTTAGCGCTAATCATTCGATCGAACGATCGAAGGATTTTTCGTTCGATCGAACGATTAAATCGTTCGAATCATTCGGTTCAAACGATCGAAGGAAAATCCTTCAATCAAAAAAAGCTTTGAGAAATCAATCTTATATTTTTACTATTTATTCTATGTCCCTAAAGTCTAATGTCCAGTCTCAAAGTCTCCGTCAGCCTCAGAATTTAGAGATCTTCCACTACAGCAGTGTAGGGTGTTCCTAATGTACAGTGGGATCCTGGAACTCTATTTTCCTTATATTGTTCATTTTAATATTTCCTTGGCTGACCCAGTTCTGATGTCTGATAATAATGATTTCCATAGACCATTTAAGCCAAATGTCTAGATATTTGCTTTATCTATAATTTAAAGAAGTTATAGTGGATATTGACTTTTTTCCTAAAAGATCCCTCATGGCAATGGATCACCTTTCAAAATAAGCAAAATAAATATGGGGTAATCAAAATAGTAAATATTAATAAAATTTGATTATTCATGAAAGGCAACATGAAAGAGAAAAAAAGGCAGCCTTAAAGTTCTATGGAGATCATCAGAATAATCCACATTCTGAAAAAGTATTGATCTGGCTAAATACATGATTTGATTCTCCTTTAGTATTTAGCGTTTTTTTTATTAACTAGAGTGGGGCCTTACACACACTATACAGATGTTAAACTGGACAGGTCTTTGTCCAAAAAATTTACCCAAACAATCTTGCTACAGGTATTGGGACCTGTTATCCAGCATGCACCTGAGGTTTTAATTCTGTAATTTGGATCTTCATACATTAAAGTCTACTAAAACTCATTAAAAAGTTAAATAAATCCAATAGGATTGTTTCGCTTCCAATAAGTATTAATCATATCTTAGTTTAGATCAAGTACAGGGTACAATTTTATTATTACAGAAAAAAAGAAATGTATTCATGGGAGACGGCCTTCCCGTAATTCTGAGCTTTATGTATAATGGGTCTCTCAATAATGGATCCCATACCTGTACTGTATTTACATTGTAAATCTCCCAGGCACCAAATGTGAATCCCATTCACTTGTGTCTTTTGTTGCAGTTTGTTCTTTTAAAGGATGAGGAATTGCAACTTTGCGACAAATGTGTTTTGCATTCATGAGGGTAAAAGGGTATCTTCTGACATTAGGTTGCCTGTGCTGGAGTGATTAGAATGTAGTGTGTGCCTTTGCCCTTAGAAGTGAAACCTTATTGTTCATCATAAAGGAATGTGCCGGCGTCACTGTATAAATAAAAGCTGATTTCTGCTTAAGCACACAACCTGAATTTCATAGTCATGTCCACAGTAGTTTGTGCTTTCACTCATTGGTCTCTATTTGCAAACTGTGTCCAAAGCATTGGAATCTGTTACTTGATAGAACATGGACTACAAGGACAATGTTATTAGCTCTTTAAATATCAAGAAATACAGAATCGACACATCCCACACAAAAAGACCATAGTGCTGGCACTATAGATTGATAAATGTAGTTGAGCTTTTCACTTAGTTTACCAAGAATGTATTACTCCTAGAGCAGGGGTGCCCAAACTTTTTGCAATGAGGGCCAGATTTGGTGAGGTGAAAATGTGTGGGGGCCGACCATTCAGACAGACATTCTTTGAGCCATTAACATTAAATTACAGGAGTCGAGTAATCGTAGCAGTAATATTTGGGGGCATTAGTGAAATGATCTGCCACTTGGTCTATACTGCTGCCTTTGTGCTGAAGGTGTTAGCAATAGACACGTACTGGAATGTAGTGAAGCCATACTTCTATCCCTCTCTCTATACAGAAAACAAAACACATAGACACCTACTCTGATGTCGTCCTGCTCTGCTGTATATAGAGTTATGGGTGAAGTCTAAAAAGAAAGAAAAATAATACATTTAAGTAAACAAGGTTGAAATATATTGGCAACAGTAAAATTGGTTTAAGTAAGTATATTTATTCATTTATGGCAGTCACCTTGATCTTGTAATTGCTTATCTCTATATTATTTCTCTACACTGGTATTTTTATTATAGAGAGACAGAAAGGAAAAAAAGAGGTTAAAAAGGAGTCAAAGGTACAATAAAGTTTGTTTTCTCTAACCAATTTAACAAAGCAAATTACACAAAGGATAAAGGTCATTCAGTGATATCAAACAATACTATTTATTCTCCGTAAAGATATGTCAGCTTAGTTTAAACATCCAGAAAAAAGTATTATAGCACTGAGAATTGAAGGGGTAGGCTACTTAAATGTTAGATGTGACTATAGTTTTAATATATATATAAAATATATATATATATATATATATATATATATATATATATATATATATATATATATATATATATATATATACAAGAGTCCTCTGCACTCAACCCATTATCAATATATTTAAGACAGAGACATTTTGTGCATACTGCTACTAAAAAATGCCTTACCCTTTAAACAAAACAGGGATTGTTTGTCCATATATATTTAAGATGGCCAACTACGTCAATTTTCATCTGATTCATCTGAATGTATAATGAAGCAATAGATTTCTATTCTTAATGAATCAGATGAAAATTAAGCGTAGGACTGGCCAGATATGGGATGACTTTGACGTAGTTGGCCAGCTTAAATATATTGCAATATATGGACAAACAATCCCTGTGTCTTAAATATATTGATAATGGGCTGAGTGCAGAGGACTCTTGTATTTGTGTGTATATATATATATATATATATATATATATATATATATATATATATACATATATATATATATATACACATTACATACATAAAAAAAAGTAAACATGGGTTTAAGCAAATAGGGGAAAGCAGCGGAAGCAGCGGAAACAATTTTTATAACCTGTAACCTCTGGAGTTCTGTAACCTCATACCATACCAGTTCATAACCACTGATAGTTTCTTTATATGTTGCTGAGCAGCTCTGAGCTCTAACACTCCGCTGGGATATATAAAAATTAAAATGATGTATTTATCTGCACATTTTGGTAGGTTTAGTAAGGGCTAGACAATCATATACTAATTATTAAGCTAAGTAACTCTCTATTATACTAATTCAGATAATTTGTGTATACTGTAGTTCCAATAATGTACATACCTGATAATTCACCTGCTTTATTTGCTTGTATATCTGAAAGAAAATACAGGTTACCAGGTTAAAAAATTGTATTACTATACACTGTTTTTATGACGTTCCATTTAATGATAGTAATTGTATGGAAAACCATGAGTACCCCTTTTCCTTTACCTTTTGATAACATAGCAGGTAGGTTATTTAAAGAAATAAAATGCTTAATTCTTTACCACCCTATTCCCCATCTAAGCGCCAGGTTCGCTAAAAGGCTAAGTGACTAACGCTAGCGATAATTTGCCAGTGTGACGTCATTTTGGAACTTCGCAAGGTGCAGACATCACTTCGCTAGTGAAGGAGATAGATGCTAGCGTTGCTTCGCACTCTAATGCTAGGAAAATTTTTGCTCTGGTCAAACGGTTGCGGTAACTCCGCAAATTCACTAAGATGCGTTTTTCACTGAACATTGCCTCATTCGGCAGACTTGCCTTCGCAAGCTCAGACCAGGCGAAGTGCAATGGAGTACATACTGCAAAATTCCCAAAAAACGCTGGCATCTTTTCCTTTTTTCTGAGTGATAACCTGCAAAAACATATGGAACATAAACTATACAGTGGGCTCATGTGTAGGGCATTATAACAACTCTATTTTATTTATTAAGGTTCCCTGAACTTGTGTAATATAATGTATTTGCTGCAAAATAAACGGACATGTAACTTTATCATTTCCCACAGTATGCAAATTAGGCAACGCTACCGCATCTTCACTTTGATTGCCGAAGTAACGCTAGCAAAAATTCGTCAGCGTTCGGCGCTCTGGATGCAACTTATTTAGTGAAATGGTGTTGTCCTAGCAAATTAACGCCTGGCGATGGCTGCAAAGCTGTCACTGGCGAATTTTCGCCAGTTAGAGAATTTGCCCCTAAATGTCTATTACAGGGTACTGCCTAGTTCACAATTGTGTGCCTATACATGCTGCTCAATTACAGTGCTCATTGATTTTGTTTTTAGAGCTATCTAGGTTTTATTATAATGACTTTTGTAACAGCAGTACCATCTGCTGGTTAGTTCCTGTAACTTTACAGTTAATGAGATATATAAAAGAGCTTAGAAAAGCATCCTGAGCAATTTTATATTACATTTTATTAAGGTTCACTTATCATATAAGGAAGTTACTGGTTTCAGCTGCGGGTTTTAGCTTCTTTCTTAGAAAATAAATCAGACTCAATGTAGGGATAGAGGGGTATATTATTTTGGGGCAGTCAGGAGCAGGGCCACCATTAGAAATCACGTGGCCCCGTACAACAAAATCTTTGGGGCCTCATTGGCCCCACCTACCCCAGATCCCACCCACAACACAGTTAAAAGACCACACAGGCATCAGCGCTAAAAACTGTAAACCTCCTACACGCACAAGTTATAAAAAGCCATTGATAGGCAGGGCCCCCTATAAGTTAAAAAAAAATTGTGACCAGGGCCCCCTATAAGTTAAAAATAACACTGGCACCAGGGCCCCCCTTACAAGTTAAAAAAAACATTGGGGCCCCAGAGAATATTAAAAAAAAAAAAACATTGGTTGCAGGGGCCTATAGACTATTAAAATAATACATTGGTGGCTAGGGGTTTGAAAAAATAAAAACACACATATTGGTGTTCATTAGAACTGAACGCGTGGCTTCAGGACTTTAACTTTGGCTCCTTTTGTTACTCCGGGTATTTTCGCGGCTTCAGGACTTCGGCCGTTGTCAAGGGGGCCGGCTATTTAGAAAAGTGCAGCACAGCCGGGCCCCCCTTTAGGCCAGAGCCAGGAGTACCCCCTGTGCCCCCCTGATGGCGGCCCTGCACCTACCAGAACTGTCTCTCCTGAGGAACCTTTATAAGCAGAGGTGTTTCTTTTGGGCACAAGTAGCTTAGAACCATTAAAGGGGTTGTTCACCTTTGAATTACATTTTAGTATGATGTAGAGAGTGATATTCTGATACAATATATATTTGATTTGTATTATTTGTGGATTTTTAATTATTTAGCTTTTTATTCAGTAGTTCTCCAGTTAGAAATTTCAGCAAGCTGGTTGCTAGGGTACAAATTCCCCTAGCAACCACACATTGATTTGAACTAAGAGACTGGTATATGAATAGGAGAGGGCCTAAATATAGTGATAAAAAGTAGCAATAACAATATATTTGTAGCCTTGCAGAGCATTTGTTTTTTAGATGGGGTCAGTGACCCAAATTTTAAATATCAAAAGAGCCAGAAGAAAGCAAATAATTAAAAACCTATAGAAATAAATAAGGAAGGCCAACTGAAACGTTTCTGTTGACCCCCCCTTATTATTAATATATGTCCAGGGCCAAAATGAAAAAAGTACTTGCATTAGTGTGTTTCAAGGTGGCTGTACTCACACTGTGGCAGGGCCCTTGCTGCTATCAGATAGTTGCAGAATCGGGTGGGGAGGAGGGACCTGTAGTGCCTGCACATTTCTTTCCCCTCCCCTGTTTCTATACTGTTCCTTTTCTCAGCCTGACTCAGCCTGGCTTTCTCTTGCTGACTGTCAGAATGTGAGTCAGATGATTTCACAGAGGCGTCAGAGCTTCTCGTTTGTTTCCCTTGCAGATTCTTCTTGTAGCAGGGGAGGGGAAAGAAATATGCAGGCACTACAGGTCCCTCCTCCCCACCCGATTCTGCAACTATCTTCTGATAGCAGCAAGGGCCCTGCCACAGGGTGAGTACAGCCTCCGGGCCCCCAACACCCAAAAAGCACTGGGCCTGGGACAAGTGTCCCCCCCTGATAGTGGCCCTGGTCAGGAGCACTGGGCGACAAAAGGCAGTTGCACTCTCTGTACTATACATGTGACCCCATGCTACAGCATTGTAATTTAAACAGACAGGGGTGGAAAGGGGCACATCCCTGCAGCCACTTGGGTTCCCACCAGGGCAATTTTGAATCTTTTTAGGGATTTTAAAATAAAAAAGTATTACTTATCCCTTAAAATCCTAAAGATTAATCCTAAAGTTTAAAACGACAACAGATTCCCTTTAAAGAAGATAGGAAAAATGCACTACAGGTCCATTATCTGGAAACCCATTATCCAGAAACACCAGAATTATGGAAAGGCCATCTCCCATTGGCTAGATTTTATCCAAATATTACAAATATTTAACAATTATTTCCTTTTTATCTGTAATAATAAAACTATACATTGCACATGATCCCAACTAAAATATAATAAACCTTTATTGGAAGCAGAACCAGCCTATTAGGTTTATTTAATGTTTTCTTAATTTTGTAGTAGAATTTAAGGTATGAAGATCCAAATTACAGAAAGATCCATTATCCGGAATGGCCCAGGTCCCTAGCATTCTGGATAACAGGTGCCATATCTGTATTAGAATTATCACAGGAACAGGAGATAATAGTATAGACAGTATATAAGTTATGATGTTGCTTTGCTCAGAAAGGAAATGGGAAAGGGCATCTGAATCTTCTGATCTCTTTCCTGAGCAGAGCAACTCAGAACACTTCTTTGTTTTAATTCTGAAGGTATATCTCTTACAGGTGGTGCTGTTGTTTAAAATGGTAATATATTAGTAGCTAAAAACATATATAGCTCTGAAACTGAAAAATTAAATAGTAATAATTTGCAAAAGTGCTTAGGAACGCAACTTAACAATATATTTTCTAAGGTTTATTTACAATTAGCGTGAAGCTCTGCCCACTTTAGTGTACTGAACCTTCCTTCTCTTTTGAATAGGAAGTCATTCAAAGAGCTGTCTACTGCACATGCTTGCTGTCTCCTACTCCAATATAAATCAGGCAAACAATAAAATGTACAATCTTTTTTCCACTAGTGGATGAGTTGTGAGCTAGTTTTACATGTTTGCCAAACTTATATTAAATATGTGTAATGGAAAAAAATATTTGCGCTAAGAAAACACTGCATCAAATAAAAAAGAATCTAGAGTAGGGCATACAGATGTACATTAATAAAAGATAAGAATTAATATGAAGAAAAACACTTGCCTCCTTAATGCCATCAATATTATTTTTAATTGCAGTAAGACGATGGACCTCTGATGTAGTAACCCTATAAGAAAGCCATGTGTGCTTAAAAATCATGTAAGAAAGGGCTATAGAAAAACAGTACATTTTCTAGTAAGTTATAATCAAATTTTCTACGTGCAAGGAGAATTGTATTATCCCTCCACACAGGCCCAGATTTGTGGAAAGGCCACAAAGGGCCAGGCCTAGGGTGGCAGAATTTCAGGTGCAGCATGTCACCCAGCCTCATCCAAATATGAGTACTGGAGACTGACGTGCAGAGATTTGTATTTTCAAAAGGTAAATGCAGCTCACATTTCTTGTATGAAGATGTACAATATTCACATTTTCATCTAACTTCACAATATTTTGTACAGGAGAAAAGTATGGAATTGACAGTCCATACTGTTGAAGCGGAAAAAAAGTCAAGTGATATTCACAAATGCATTAGATCTAAGGTTAGTGATCATTTTCACTGAATGGGGCTTAACACCTAGGCACCATCCACTGAATATTATTTGGCTTTTCCTTTAATGGCAACCACATTTGAAGTCATGCAACTTTGACCCAGTCATCTCATGGACTGTGGCCTGCCAGTCATTCTGACAGGTGATAGCATTAAAATGCTAATAGGGGACAGGCTAATTACATTGCCCCCACTCCACCACTGCTCCCACTACCTCCCTATTCTACAGCATTGAATCCACTGAAAACTACTAAAAAGTTACCATATATTGTACAGCATAAGATTATTGTATTCTAGGGACCAGCGGTGAACTCCACAAACTTTATTCCCTCTTACTGCAATGGATACATTTTTTATTACACAGCACATTTTTGTGATGCATTGCTTAAAATTGTATCATTATTTCTATGTTCCATGAATTCTATAGCATACCTATTAAATGAGGCATTGCACTTTTATATATTATATTTAATTTGAATGGAGAAAAGCATACTTGGCACAGCTACAACCTCCAGCTGAGAAATATGTACTGTATGCATTACTTATAAGCTACGTTAATAACACAATAAATATTAAACATTTACATCTACTCACATTTGTACCACTGTATAATTATAAGCCAGAAACAGACATATCCTTTTGATCCAAAAATGAGGTAACTTAAGGAGCTGACCCATTAAGTTGCACATAACATCCTTGGATATGAGGGATAATATGGTGAAAGCCCTTCTATGAGTTCATGTCTGAAGAACTTGACTGTCTTTCTCGGACCTAGAAACAAATATATATATGTTATTCATCATTGGTCACTGCCTTCGTTCGGTACAATAACAGTTTCCATTTACAGATGCCAGAAGTAGAAGCAGGGACATTGTTGGCATTTAATTATAATGTACATAGTGCCAGTACATGACTCTGTTCTCTTTACCAAGTGCCACAGATTTGTCACCTCACCTCCTAGAATCTAATTTCTCTTTCTTGCCAGGTCTTGTTCACCCTGATACCTCAGTAAGGGTAATTTGAATACAAATTCATTGTGCATGTGCCTATTTTGCCTTAGGTGTCACATTGTCCTTCTTCCATGTTCTCTAAGGTTTAAAAAAGTATATAAAATTATTTTTGTTGTTATATGTAAAACAACTCAGAATAACCTTTACCACATTAAAAAGGTTATATTACCTGTTCTAAAGGTTTGGTTTCATTTAATTGTATAAATATAATTTCATAGGATTATGCCATACAGGAGAAGTCGCGTTTGGCAGAAGATATAATCATCAGAAACACCTTATAACATGCTCCAAAAGGAAACATTTACCAACTTTCAGAAAATATCCTGATTTACAATGGATACATTACTGGCATTCTTAACTTATAGGAACATGGCTCTGTAGCCATGGGAGCAGCCATTCAAAGCTAAAAAGGAGAAGTCACAGGATACCCAGCAGATAGCAGATAGGCTAACTGCCAATTATATACCATTCTTCCACTGCCACACCATCCCCATAATGCTGATTATTAAAGCCCTTATTAAAGCCCATTAATAGGGTCATCTAATAAAAGGTCTAATCACTAATAGCAACAAATCAGCAGGCAACATTTTCTGGTCACCTGTTTTAAAGCTAACATATTACTGGTTGCTTTGGGTTACTATACCTGGACAAAATGTGTACCTTATATCACAAATAGGGGATAGTTTCCTATGACAGTACTGACTGATTTTTAGTACCTGACCTGTCTTGCTTCTATGAAATTCTGCCAGCAGCATTTTTGGAATAAATAAATATGTCAATAATTTTTATTGATTTTCAGAATTGTTCACAACATGTATTCTTTACAATATATTCCACAAAAAAGTACACAATTTAAGTGATAGGTAAATACCTATTACACAAGTGTAGGTATTCTCCTTTGTAGTATTGCATTGAATACACCTTATATATGATATTAATGTCATATTATACATTACAGTAAAATAAACACAATTAAAATAAAAATAAAGAAAATAGAAAACACTTTAAGTGTCTCCTTTTATTTATTGTTTTCGTCCCATGTTCTATTGTTCATTCCTTCCAAGTAATACATTTACATTCCTAAGTAGCATTTCCGTCTTATAAGGATACAAGATGTTGCGGGGAATAAGCCCCGTGATAACGGTATTCAAGCCAATGCTGCCACACCTTTAAAAAGTTTTGGTGTTGGTCATTCAGTACACTGGTCAGTTTTTCATTACAAAATATCCAGTCTAACTTAATTTTTTGCTAGTTTATAATTAAAAAATGTGGATTCCAAGATTTTGCTATCACTTGACATGCAGCCGAGAAAATATGATTTATCAATTTCTTTTGGTTCTTTGAAACAGAATCTGGGATAGCACCTAACAGAGCCACAAATGGGTCTCCCCGTAAGTTAATATGTAAAATTTTAAAAAATTAAATTATAGATTTGAATCCAAAAACGTACCACTTTGGGACAAGACCACCAAATATGATCCATTGTTCCCCTGGCGCAACATCCTCTTAAACAATTATCATTCGCACCTGGATATATCTTGACTAACCTGGCTGGAGTAAGGTACCACCTAAACAACACCTTGTATCCTGCCTCCAAAATTACTGTGTTAACGGAGCAACTTTTCAAGTTATCCCAAATACAGTACATATCCAATCTTTCTCAGGTAGGTTTTTCCTAAATTGGTTTCCCATGCTCTTATATAGTTTAGATCTATCAAATTTTCAGGTGTGTTAACTTGTCTATATAAAATCAAAATTGCGCCCATAGGGGAAGTGCCATTTTTACACCATCTTTCAAAGAAGGATGGTATCTTCTCTTGTGAAGTTGTAGAAGTCCAACACTTTGAGATAAAATGTTTAAGTTGGTGAGCTCGAAAATATTCATAATGAGGTAAAGAGAAGTTTTCAATTAGAGCTTCGAACAAATACGCACCCCTAGGAGTTAACAAGGAGGACACCAAAGTGAACCACTTGTTAACCCTCCATTTAAACTGGGATTGAGAGGTCCCAGGGGGAAATTTGGGGTTTCCCAAGATCGGGGCAGCTGGGGTGTTTTCTGAATATAGGTGGTATTTGGATGCTACAACATCCCAAATTTTAAGAGAAGTATTAAAACAGTCGCTACATTGTTTGGTTCTCATTCCCCTAGGGATTCAAAGATAGGAAGATGCTGCATATGGAAAGGTGTAAAAATTTTCTAAGTCAACCCATATTGGGGGCATTTTAACATTATGTAATACTGGCAATTGTGGTAATTGTGTAACCCTATAATAGTTCCAACAATTAGGGAAACCCAAACCTCCTTGTAATTTAGAACGATATAGCACCGTTTTAACTCTTGGGATACTTTTATTCCATGCAAACTGTTGCATTTTAGTTTCCAGCTTCACAAGATCTTGACGCAAAATTGGAACAGGTAATACCCTAAAAAAATATAGAAGTTTCGGGAGTATATTCATTTTTATAGCCCATATATGGCCTGTCCTTGAAATATGATATTTTCCCCAATCTTCTAACAGTTTGCTCAATTTACGATATAGCAGGGGATAGTTAACCTGATATAGAGATTTATAATTTTTCGTTAACCTAATTCCCAATATTGGAAGAGAATTTTCTTTCCATTGAAATTGAAAATTCAAAGCAAATAATTTAACAGTATCTGGATGTAAGCTCAAGGCAATTGGAAAAGGGTCTGAGGAACACGAACTTATATTAACTCTAGTTATAGGACTAGTATACAAAGCTGAAATCCATGTGATAACATTTTTCCCGAAACCCCATTTCCCCAAAATATTGTATAAGTAAGGCCAAAGAATAGAATCAAACGCTTTCTTCGAGTTTAAGAATCATAGACGGTTGTTGTTTTCTGGCAATCATATTAAGTAGAATTAACCTCCTTGCATCTGATGCTTGCCTACCATATATAAATCATACTTGGTCTCTATGGATCATAGAGGGTAACATATCGTTCAGCCTATAAGCTAAGATTTTATCTAATATTTTGATATCTAAATTTAAAACCGAGATAGGTCTAAAACTTTTACACTTCGAACTGTCTACTTCTAGCTTAGGGATTGGAGAGATGTTAGCAGCCAATGATTTTTTAGTAAATTTGTCCCCTACTAATAAGTTATTAAACATATCCAACATGTGAGGTATTAACACTGCAGGATTTTTTTTATTGTAAATAGCAGATAGACCATCTGGCCCCGGAGTTTTAGACACTTTCAGGGTTTTAATTGCTATTTTAACTTCCACGGATGTTATATTAGCCTCCAGCTGATTTTTTTTGTTCTTCAGTAAGGCCCGGCAGGTCTAAATTTGTGAGAAATGTATTTATCGAAGCATCCGAAGGGTTAAAATGTGCTGCATACAAGTTCTTATAATAAGAACAAATTCTCTAAGTATAATATCCAGAACCAGAACTCCTGATGTTTGCCCCGAAGGTATTTTTATTGAAGTTATAGGGGTAAAACTTAATTTATTCCTAAAACAATTAGCCCGTAATTTAGTAGGCTTATTTGCTTGAGTATAATAACATTGTTGGGTCCATCTAAGGGATTTTATCTGCTTTTAAAGTTAAAAGCAAATCTAACTCCATCCTAGTATTCTGAATCTGTGCTCTAAGATCATTATGTGGGTTAGTCGCTTGTTCCAGGCTTAATTGCTTATGAGACTGAGTTAAATCGTGCGCTTCTGCTTCTCTAATTTTTTTCTGGCAGCACCTATTTAAAATTACCCCTAATAACCGACTTATGTGCTTCCCAAATTAATGATTTAGAAGGAACAGAGCCCACGTTATCTATATATTCAAAATAATTTTTTATATTCGATTCCACCTCCTCTGCTACTTCAGGGATAGTTAATAATGACTCATTTAGACGCCACCTAAATTTAGACTTAGGGGCATGTTTACTAACATTGGAGATAAATATCTGGAGAGATTTCTGGAGATGTTGCCCATAGCAACCAATCAGATCTTTGCTTTTGTTTTCTAACTTGGCTGTGGCTGTTTAAATCTAATTGCTGATTGGTTGCCATGGGCAACATCTCCAGAAATCTCTCCAGATATTTATCTCCAATGTTAGTAAACATGCCCCTTAGACCCAGACCATTTTAAAAAGCTTAGCTCTACTGGTTCATGGTCTGACCAAGGTGACATCTGAATCTTAGAATGACGAGGAAGATTGGTCAAATCTTGAGATATCCAAATATGATCTATCCTTGTATATACATGATGTGGATGAGAATAGTGGGTATAACTCCTTATTCCCATATGGTCTTCTCTCCAGACATCTATCAGGCCCACCTTGGACATACATGCTTTAACTTTATTAGCAATTTTATTATTATATAGGGGTCTAGTAGCAAGATGGGTCGGGTGGATCTGTTTGTCCCAATAGCTATATCTATGGCTACATTAGAGTCGCCATCTTTCAATTGGGATTGCATTAAAATGATACCTTGCTCATGTGCATTTAAAACCGTTACAACATCGTCTATTTTATGCTCCAAAGTCTCAATCTGTTGGTCCAGGTCATGTATTTGGGAAGATATCTTTTCAGTAATATTATCTGCAGTTTTAGATAATTCCTGCTGTAAAACTACATTAAATTTGTCGAAGATATCTGTTTCCCCAGAAGTCGTCACCGGTTGTTGAGGTGAAGCTGGTTGGGAATCTGGGCCTAACCATGAATTGTCATGTGACATCCTCAGTAAGCTTTGGTTAGCTTGTGGCGTAGTTAGATATGTCGCTATGGTTCGCAGTTGTTTTTGGATGTTGTCCCCTTCTGGACTCCTGTTTGCCTTTTACTTGCCATTCACCAACTGCACCTTGCTCCAGCAGCTTGAGAAAACGAAGATTCCCGGGTCAGTTTTGTCTAAAACGTGATAGAATCTGGGATCTGGGACCTGTGGATGAGGAGTGATCTCAATGCGCAGCCATCTTCGATCGCACCCCATGTGACCTCCCTTATTGTGTAGTTTTTATTTCTAAATTACACTGTTCAATTACAAATAATTCAGTCTACCATTTAACGTTTTTATGTTTTTACATTTTATGTATTTATTTAGTTGTAATATTGGAGTGTAGGCAGCTATTTGTCACGGTCAGCACCCAACACCAGAACAAACACCAGGCACCCTGGTCTCGGCTCATGCTTCACCAGTAGTGTGACTGCCTTTGGGCCTCGGGAGGAGCCCTCGGCTTACTTGGATGCCACCTGGACTTAAACGAGAGGTGCAAGATGGAAGTTCTGGATAGGCAGAGGGGCACGACTGTAGAGTAAAGTCTTTGGACAGAAGGTCGCAGTGCAAGGCGTGAAGGAGTAGAATAGTCAGATCAGGCTGGGTCAAGGCAGGCAGAAAGTCAGCGTAAACAATTCAGGCTGGGTCTGGGCAGGCAGCGTTCAAAGCGTGGTCAGGCAGGCAAGGGTCAAAACCGGGAGATCAAACAGATGGGATGAGGCAGAATCGGAGTCAAATAACAAGCAAGGGTCAGGTTCCAGAGATCAGAGTAATAAAACAGCCAGGCAGGGTCAAACACAGGAAATAATCAGACTAGAAGCTTAACAGTACAAAGTACAAGGCACCAGGAACAAACTTATCACGGGCAACCATAAAACAACAAATGCCCCTTTAAATATTTTGAATTTGGCGCCATTGCGCGCTGATGTCATCCGTCAGCGCGCCTGCGCCTTTAAATAGCGATAATGTGCGCGGCGCGTGCACTAGGAAGGAAGTAGGCAAGAGGAATGGTGTGGCAGGCGTCCCTGCCGATGGTGCGCCGGGCGTCCCCGTCGCACCACTAGACCACCAGGGTAAGTGTTCTTCACACTATTTTAGGTCATTGTGCCTGATTCTTTGCTGTCAGAAAGAGCCTATATTTCACAATGGTTGCAGTTGGGGTGTTTTATTAAAGAGTGATATTCTCATATCTAACACTAGGTGGGATAATCTGTAGCAATGTAGGTATCAGTAGCTGTTTGTCTGGTGACCTTCCTATTGTTCTGCTGATGGACTGCTGGGAAGGGAATGGAGGGGGTTGATATCACTCCAACTTGCAGGGTAGCAGTAAAGAGTGCCTATTATCAGAGCACGCGTCACATAGCTGAGGGCACCTGGGAAACTGACACATTATTGTCCAGCCTATATGCTTTCCCAACATCTGCATGTGTTTTATACACATTGCATTATACTATTTTGAATTCGGGCGAATCCCCGAATCCTTGGTAAAAGGCCAAATACAGAACTGAATTCAAATCCTAATTTGCATATGCATTTAGGGTCAGGAAAGGGAAAAGTTTAAAAAAAAATCTTTTTTCCTCAAAATGTTTTTTTTAAGTCAGGTGATTTCCCTACCCGCCCCTAATTTGTATATGCAAATTTGGATTTGGATTCAGCTCAGCCAGGCACAAGGAATCCAGGTTTTGGTGCATCCCTAATTAAAATTCAGTTATGAATGAAATCAGAATTGTTTGCAGAAGCAATGCCATGGCTAAAGGCCAGTATCATTTCATTACACAAATAGTCATTAGCAACCACCAAAAGAACCTATATTACAGCATTCTCGAGGATATTGTTAAAAATGTTTTATCTATAAAGTGAATTTAAAATACCATATCATACAAATATAACGTTAAAATACATCAATACCCTTGGTCACATACATATAAAGCTTTTTATGGAGAAATAAGCCCTCTAGTGGTGTTGGTACGAGGGAGCCCATCGCTCACAAAAGAGGTGTCAAGAAAAGTTTGAATGTTTGTATCGGCTTTAGTGAAATCTCACACAGAAAAAATGTTCCTGCAGATCCCCTGACAGTGTGGAGGTTTAATACAATTGAACAGCCTGTTCTTGAGTAACAATGGTTTATTGAGACAAAAATAAGATTTAAAAACAACAATATAAGAGGGTTATTTTGTTACCAAAAAGAGGATATTGACACAGCTCGATAAATACATATATATATACTGTATATCAAAAAACGGTGGATTGAGCCAGCTAAAAAACTTTTAAGGGGAAAGGAAAGTTACAAAATTTTTATGGGTACCATTTGTTTGTTGTGTAGTGGGAGCTCCCTCCATAAAAAGCTTTATATGTACAGTATGTGGCCAATGGTATTGATGTATTTTAATTTTATATTTGTATGGTCTGGGATTTCAAATGCACTTTATAAATAAAAACCTTTTTACCGATATCCTGGAGAGTGCTATAATAAAGGTTCTTTGGTTGTCACTAGTGACCAATAGTGTCGTTTTGTGTAGTTTAGTGTTGTTTTTTGCCTAAGCACCACCCTTAATAGGGTTGTTCAGGTGTTAAGCTGATAAGCAGTGCATTTATTTTTCTATTGTCATTTAATACATTACAGTGCAAAAGATTATTTCATGTGATGATCTAAACCAAATCTTTACTGATTGACAAGGAAATGAGTGCAAGCTGCATGCACTAGATCATCTGGAAATAGCGAGCACATGAATTTGAATGGAGAATGCCCTGCTCTATACAGAGAAAATATGTACAGAGAAACACAAAAAGCATTGTTCCTGTTTTGCCTAATTGGAAATATATGGAAAAATCTGGTGTGTGCTGTTATCTGTTGCTCTAGTTCTGTGCACACACTCAATGTCAACAATTTGTGTCCCCACTAAACAAGCTGGTGGATTTGAAAAACAATGAGGATGTTTTATTAGATAAGGCGAGCATGAAGGGCAGCAGTTAGCATACCGTTTATAAGGCTGGGATGCTATTTCTGTAATTCCACAGGACTGCGTCTACCATTTATACTTCATTCATCAGAAAGCATTTCAGAATTCTATAACACGTTATATGCCATAAATCTACATCAGTGGCAAGTTAAGACAACCATATATATGTTGAGCATGTGTGGTACCTGTCTGATTTCCCACAGGTTGAACATGCGGGTACCATACAAGGGACCATGCACATACAGCTAACTTTCTATGGTCCCACTTGTTCAGACCAACAGCCAGAAGGATGGAAACAGCAAGAAGTGATTTGGAACTGCAGCTCCCTTTCACTACCTCATCTGCATCATGCATTGGCTGATGTCTCCGGTACATAGATATCGGTCAGTATCATCAGGCCACCACGTGTGTACTGAAAATCTTACAAAGTATTATCGTTTGATTCTGTTTCACTTTACCATTTTACTTGCAAAAAAAATTGATGCTTTAAAATGTGCCAGAGCTTCTTTATTTACAGATTTCATGTCTATTCAGTGAAACTCAAGAGTCAGCTCACAAAGGTTTAAACAGTGTATATTTGGCACCAACTAATACAAGAAAATGAAACTACTCTCTGAACACCAAGGTTGTCAGGTTGGCAGTTTTCCAGACAAATTGTGTTACTTATTTAAAGCCCAGGCAGATTTTAAAAGTAAAAACTAGCTGAGGTACGGATCTGGGCTACTTTTTGGGCTTTTGGCTGGTTTGTACTTTGGAAACCAGCCAACATTTTTTCTTGCCCTAATGTGCCAAGCCTGTTTCTCCCAATGCATATTGGGTGATGTAATTTTTGTTTAACATTTTCCCGACTGCCAAGCTTAATGTAAGTTTAACGTAAGACTACAATACCCCGCGTGCAATGAGACTGACTTGTGTAGAAGTCACGCATTACCAGATTTTGGACTTTGTACCCCAGTCTCTCATCACTCTTAAGCATTCTCACATTTTCCACGTGACTTTCCTTGATTTCAGACAATTTTGGGACAAAAATCGGCTGGCCACAGAAATTACCTGTTTTTACCAATATTTATTGCAATTTTATATGTATTCAGCCTTATGGGACCCCTATTACTCCTGGGCCCCCCTCTGTAGTTACGACCCTGGTGACGGGCTAATCTGTCCCATTTTTCTTCATGGAAAAATATGCGAAACAGTGAAAATTTGAAAAAGGCATATTTTCACACATATTCGTTTATCTTTTAGACTTTATTTTCACTGCACATATTGTGCTATTTTTGGGCAACTTTAGAAGTGCCTCTTGGCTATTTTTGGGCTGGTTTTGTAGCCGACAGTTTTCTTCCATTTCTCACAGTTTTACTTCAAGCAGCCAGTGCAGTTTCTCACAGCCCCAGCTCTCACCTCAGACCGAGAACATCTCCAGCCCTTTTCTCACAAACGCATAGGAAAGGACAGAGGGAGCCTCCACTCCAGTCTCAGCAAGAGGTCAAAAACCACGCCCTGCCCTTTTCTCAAACATGCAAGACAAAGGCCAGAGGGAGCATGGGGCACCCAGGTCCCACATGAGAACCTGATATCAAGGATCCACCCAGAACTCTTGTACTTCTCTCTCATATTTTCTTCCTGCTAAGGAAAACACTGGAATCCCCATGTTTGAGGGATTCATCATTCAAATGTGACTGATTAGTTTGTGATTTTAGCTGTTATTGTGTTATTATTGTGTATTATTTATGTGTTCCTAATCTAATCTAATCCCCTTTGAAGGGGATGTAAAGTCAAAAAACAATATTGCAGGTACTGCTCATAAACCTAAAAAGAAGCATATTTGCAGTGTACTTCAATTGGAAATTGTGTACCGTTTCTTTAAAATAACTAATTCTGTGCAGCTGAATTCACTGTTTGTCTCCTCTCCTTGATGAAGCTTCACATAGGACCTTTCCAGCCGGCCAGTGAGAATAGTAAGAAAACTTACTACTTGTCTGCATTCTGAAGGGCAGGGAAGCAGAGTGGGCTTGTTTAATTTGTTTATTTATCGTTAAGACTAATCTCAGTGAGAAACAAACCCACTCTGCTTCCCTTGCCTTCAGAATGCAGACAAGCGCTCTGGCCAGCTGGGAGAGGTCCTGTACTGTTTTAAAGAAAATGTACACATTTTCTAATTGAAGTACATTGTAAATATGCTTCTTTTTAGGTTTATGAGTAGTAACTTCAATATTGGTTTTTTGACTTTACATCCCCTGTAATAAAATGCCAACATATTCCAACATAATAATGGCAACATCCCAGATTATATGACTGTTTTGGAGAAGCATTTTCTTTCCTATTTATAATGTATAAATAATTCCTTAGAGACTCCTTCTGTCCCATTATCATTAACAGCCTTCCTGGATTATCTTGTTTATCTGTAGCAATAAATTTGGCTAATAATTGACCTCATCACAGAGTTCTGAATTCTTTCATAATCTTTCTCATTGGTGGGAATGAATGAAACACAAGCAGAGTCTGGAACAGGTAGACAAGTTAATTCTCCATGGGCTCATTAAGGCCAAGGCCCACTGGGAAAAATCCTGGTACCCTGACAGGCCAGTCTGAGTGTGGCTTTGCACTCTGTGCTGCAGAAAAATGATTAGGTTCATGGTGAAAGCTCATTTCACAGTAGCCCATAACAACTATTTTCCATAGGACTGTCCAGTGCTCTGTTACTAGTTATATTTGTATAAATAATCAATATTTAGACAGTTTCTAAGCATAGCGTAATACATCAACTAATTACATCAGTTAAATGTTTATGGGAAATAGTACATGGTAAGATTTGTCAGCTGCTACCATGGGCAATAAATCTAACAAAAGTGACTTGCCATTGAATAACATTACAATCACCACTGTTTGCTCTTTTGATAAACTGATTTCAATACAGCATTCTGCCATAGGAGTGCTATTGACTCAGGAATGCATTTTGTAAAAAAAAAAAAAAAAAAATGGTGAGATCATTTGCTGACAATATCAAAAGTATGTTTTGTTTTGCATTATCTGAGTCTATTCCCCTATTTGATAAAGGCTTTCCCTTATATATCCATTACTCTGACCAGAAAAGTTTTTTCGCCAGAAAGAGACAAATTATCTTGTATTTTTTATCATTACTAAATAACACTTTGGTGTATTTCTTTTTTTATGCAGATCAGGCAGTATGCCAACTCTTACTTTAGTATGCAGATAAACCTGCTTTTCAGTGTTGAATGAAAATATTCCTGCATGTTTTACTGAACAAGAAAATAAGTAAGTTTACTGTGTATATCCTAGAGCAGAATAGAGCATATGTTTTCTTAAAAAGTGGAGGAGAGCTGTTCATTATTGTCTTAATAGCTGTGTCTGGTAATGAGGATTGCTACTTTAAAATGCTGCTCTGGTCAGTAGACAATATGGCTGCAAACAAGAGAGGTGGTCACTCGTTCTCAGTGCTATTTAATAAATGGAAATTTGCTCAGGGCTTCAGAAAAAATAGGGGGCACACAATCTGGTATAACATTTGACTAAAGCATCCCTCCAGATATAGAGAAGACACCTCATTTTAATAATTTGAACTTTTTTTTCTAGAGGGGTCACCACTCATTTATCCACTATTACAATGAAGTTTATCTGCTTGAGAGAAGGCCTGTCACAAATTTATTGGGGCAGTGGGAGCCTACCAATAAGATCTTTGCCACTGGTACCTTAGAGTGGCCCTGCTGTTTCTTACAAATATAGCTGAAAGAAAGAACTGTTTTATTTCTGAAAAGGTAAATAAAAAATAACGTATATTGCAAAGTGCATTATGCTTTTCTGTCAGCCTCTATATTCCATAAAAAAAATATAAAGTGCCTGGGGCAGTCATAAAATATAGAATAATCGAACAACAATGCCCACAATCTCAGGTCTTAAAAAGTGAAAATTTATTGAAAAACTGACGTTTCGGCTAGCACTCTAGTCTAGCCTTTATATATACATTGAGAAAGGTCCTCTGAGAGTGACCGAAACTTCAACTTAGATAAAATTTGCCTTTTATTTAGATCCCTTAGAGTGCTGCTTGTTTTGGACTGCATCCTGACTTTATGTGAGCTAGCACCATGGCAATTGTCATTTTGTTTTCGACTACTGCTATATATATATAGGTCTTTTTTTCACCATTTCAAGACCTAGGAGTGCGGTTTGTATTCTTGGATAGTTATGCTATGTTGTAACCAGCACCCAGGCGGTTGACCATATCGTGAATGCACCACTATAGACTGTTATATATATATATATGTTATATATATATATATATATATATATATATATATATATATATATATAAAGCACAAGTAAGATCCGCACTCACAGGACTTATGAAAATTCAAGAAATTTTATTACAGGAGTCTAACGTTTCGGCCTCCTCCGAGGCCTTTTTCAAAGTAACAAATACATAACCACAAATGCTTTAAATACATAGGTTGGCGGGAGAAATTTGACCAGTTGAAAATGACATATCCACCTCATGATTAAAGCACGACTAATTTAAATATCCCAAAATTAGGTAATCATTGTCACATAAAGAAAATTACATATCCAGTCTAACAATACAAACTATCAACTACACATTAAAAATGGGTTAAAAACAAAGTATTTAGTAACATTGTACTTCACTTCCCAATATAATACCGTAGCTATTTCCCTGGTTGCTACATGTTACAAAATATCAAAAAAATTTTGAACAAGGGTGGAAGGTCTGCTCTGGGGCACTCTCTACATATATTCACTCATTGTTCCTATTCTAATGACCGAAACTGGATAACATCTACGTGGATCTGTTATGATAACTATAAGGCAACGATCACCCACCTATATTAACCCTCTCACTACCGCTTAAGAACATTATATCCCAAAATAAATGCCTCACTCACGTTGTTTTTAACCCATTTTTAATGTGTAGTTGATAGTGTGTATTGTTAGACTGGATATGTAATTTTCTTTATGTGACATTACCTAATTTTGGGATATTTAAATTAGTCGTGCTTTAATGATGAGGTGGATACGTCATTTTCAACTGGCCAAATTTCTCCCGCCAATCTAGGTATTTAAAGCATTTGTGGTTATGTATTTGTTACTTTGAAAAAGGCCTCGGAGGAGGCCGAAATGTTAGACTCTTGTAATAAAATTTCTTGAATTTTCATAAGTCCTGTGAGTGCGGATCTTACTTGTGCTTTACAGATTGAAACTGTTGATACTGCACCCAGGCGATTGAAACTATATACAGAGAGTGCCGGCTTCACGATGGACTATATATATATATATATATATATATATATATATATATATGTAAGATGGGTGGCACTCAGCTTCTCAACTTCACCCAGTAGCACGGTTAAAGTTTCACATATATAAAAGGGATAATAGTAACTGTCATAGATGTCAGACAGATCAGGCAGTCTTCCTACACATGACTTGGCAATGTCCTCATATAAAAAACGTTTGGAGAGCAGTCACAACCTATCTATCAGAGCAGCTGGCCCTTCCCCATTGCTGTCTCCCTACTGTTGTTTATTGGGGATGCTGGAGGGAGTGGTTGTGGGCAAGTATATGACTCTTCTCATTAGAGGACTACTATATTACGCAAAAAAGTGTATTATTATGAGATGGATGGGGCCTAAGGTACCCACGCTGGGAATGTGGAAACTTCAAGTTAATAATGTTTTCCCTATGATTAAACTTATGTACTTGGCACGGGGCTGTCCGGAGAATTTCGAAAAAATTTGGCAGCCATACACTGAGGCTGAAGGCCTAAACGTCTAGGATGTTTGAGCTTAAGTTGAAATGCACATGCCAACCTCAGAAATGTATGCATATCCTGATAAATACGAGTGAACCCCAGGCTGGACTGTTACCCCCCCATCTTTATTTCTGTGTTGTATTGTTGAAAGAAAATCAATAAAAAGTTTTGTTTAAAAAAAAAAAAGTTTCACATATATTTTCAGAATAAACCAGCAACACAGGGATATTTTTCCAAATAAAAAAGTGTATTTAGTGAAGTATGTTCCAGTCAACGTAACGTTTCGGCCCCTGCCTTGAGGATGGCTGCCAGCTGGAAGTTCTTGCTGCATGACAGTATTTAATTACAGGGTTTGCAGCAACAAAATAATTGTAATATTGTTTATAATGAAAGGAACATTGTGTGTAACGTAGATATATGTCATGTGTCACAAACGAAGAAGCTTCTTGCGATATTCGGGTCTCTTGTATATATATAATAATCACTCACCACATCAAGGAAGTGGCCCAGGTGCACCGCCCGAGCCCTCAGCACACGGGGGCAGACAAACCGACAAACAATGAAGCAGGCACTCAAGAAGGCAAGACTTCCACCAGGCAAATGTGAAGAATATATTGTGTCAAACAGCCTGATGCGTTTTGTGTTCCAAACACTTAATCATAGGCTAAACTCATAGAGCCATGCCTCAGTGACCCAATCAGATAAACACTCCAATTATCAATCCACCCAATCCCAAATGACTTAAAACAGGTGCATCAAGTCATTTGGGATTGGGTGGATTGATAATTGGAATGTGTCACAAACTAAGCACAATGGTGCCATGCCATATACACAAACACACACACACACAATGGAACACATACAGATGGAATGTGAAGTATTGCAGACTACCCTGCATCTGTGATTTGCTCTATATACCATATGTGTGCATACAGCAGTATCTCTGTGTGTGCTGGAGTCACAACAGGCGTATGAAAAAAAAATATTACTTTAGTATTAATGTTAATGGATTTGTGAGTGTCTGGTGCAATGTTTGATATGAGTTACCTCCTTGAGCTGTAGGTTCATAAGCTCCTGGACCCCACACTTCTACTGGTGAACTTATTAGGCTGTATACACATTGTATGCATCTTTTTCATACTTGTAGTTTGCAATATCCCGCTTTCTATTGCTATATAACTCCTGTGTTGCATAGCCGTATATTAAACATGGTCATTTGCATGCTGCAGGCTATGCCGGTTTCCTTAAGACCACATAGGATCTTAGAGAACTGATCAGTTTTCTGCCCTAATGGCTGTAGATAATACAGGTTTCCAGTTTTTAAGGATGTGGAAACACAGGTTTTTACTTGTCTAACAGAGATCTGAAACCTAAAGGGAAAGTACAATATATAAAAGCTAAAATACAGGTTAATACAACGTGCCATGCTTATAGCAGCCAACAATCACCATAAACATAAAGGCAAAGTCAATAGGAAAATGAAAGTAGAATGTCAGTCTGAGACAGTGTTAGTAGTACATGAGAAAGCGAACTTACATTCTTTCCAAACTTTGGAAGTCCAGAGAGGGAGCTGCTGTATGTGTCGTTAGCCATGTCCGCAATCCATAGTGAAAAGAAAAATATCAGCACTTCCTGTTATGTTGGCTGCTGACTTTCCAATGATCGCTTTTATTGCATAAGGACAGCTATCAAACCTATAAAGCTGTGACTTTTTCAGGAGACTGTGCCGTACATGCAGCTTGTGTTATCTCCGCCTCTCCAGAAGTCTGAGACTTGTTGTATACAACATCACCGACTGGGTGAAAGTATTACCCAGTGTAACCCTTTCACTGCCAGATGGCTTTCCACAAACACATGCACTAAATAATAAGCAATTTCTAAGCAAACCAATATTTTATGTGAAATATTTTATATATTTTGCATTTGTTATTGTTTGTAAAAGCTGCCACAAACCTGCTAAGCACAACTCTCTGCTAACTTGGGGCAGGCCAGGACTGGCAATCTGTGGGTTCTGGCAAATGCCAGAGGGGCTGCTGTAGGTTCCATAGACAGTCATAATTTATTGGGCTGGTAGGGGACTGCTTGGGCCTCTGTGTAGTTGGAATACCAGGGCCTATTGTAAATTCCATTCCGGACCTGACTTGGGATAACCGACACTTAAAAGAAAATCCCCCTACAAGATATTATTAAACACTAATGGGATTTTGAAATAAAAGGTGCAATTTTGCTACAGATCTAGTCAATCAGATTTTACAGTTCTCCTGTGCCAAAATTCATGTTTCGAAAATTTTTCACCATTTCGCAAATTTCGCAGAAAATTCGAGATTTTTCCGGCGAAGCCAAACTGGAGAAATTTGCCCATCACTAATTATCATCAAATTCCCATTTTATTTTCTAAAATATAAACAATAATGCTCTCAACACATAAATACTCTATAGTGCAAACAGAAGACGAAACTGCTAATTCTTGCTGACTCACTCACACTGACAAACAAATGTAATTAGATGCCTCCCTTGATTCTGCTATTTATCTGCGCCAATGAATTTGCCATTTAATCGCTAACCCTGACCCCTCCACTGACTCCTAAATTCATTGTTTCCTGGCATTCCCACATGGTTTTGCTTTTATGATGTCTCTGCCCCCAGACGCCTTGTAAGAAGCATTGCTTTATTAAGAAACAAAGTAAAATAACACTTATAAGGAAATCACTTACAGGATGGTTGTGTATTATAAACAAATTTTATTAGTGTCTGTTTAGGCAATAAAGAAAATTAATTAAACCAAAGGCTTAATATATTGGCACTGCTCCCCTTAGCGCTTTGAAGGACATTGCTGAGACTGGAAAAAAAGGAAATTATCAAGTGCTTTTTTACAGTACAGCACCTACCAACACCAGAGAACCATGGAAGATAAAAGGGCAAGTCAACCCCAAAATAGAAATTTGACTAATAAAAGAAAACATAATTCAAAGCAACTTTCCATGATATAGTTATTAAACATTTTCAGTGCTTTTAAAGTAATTTGTAAATCAATTGTTATTGAAAGCAGCTTGACTCCTGGTTGTTACTTTTTAAACAATTTTGCAAGAGTCTTAGTTCCCCAGTAAAGTCAGGTCTGTTAATCAGTTGTCTTGTCTAACATTGTATCAGCAGTCTGAGTCACCAGGACAGAGAATGGACAGCGACAGACAAACACTGCTTTCAATAGCTTTACATATACAAATAACGTGAAAACCATAGTGTTGTATGTAATGAACATATATTGCAAAGCTGCTTAAAATTGTGTTTTCTTTTTATAGTCAAACAATTGTTTTTTGGGTTGAAAGTCCCTTTAATCATAATTTCAATTGACAAAGAAAGCCCAATCCACTGTGGGGGGTGCTAATATGCTAAACTATGAATTCAGTCATTAGATTCTTTTCATGGGCCAGTGCTTCATTTAGGAAGCAATGCAAGGAAAAAGTAGTGCAGTACCATGCTGCCTTATTACCTTCCCAATGTATATTGTTCTGTTTGTTCAGGCCAACTGCCCCACAATTAGGAACAACTGAAACATAAATTCCTTTCAGACAACTGACAGACAAACACCAGGAGGACCGCATTGACCAACCCCTTCCTTGTCATCTGCAAACAATTGTTTAAAGAAACAATGTTTAATATATTTGACAGAATGCTCTATTGAAAAGTTATGTCAATGTTTGTCATAAGACTCTTACTTTTTAAGTCAAAAAAGCACTTGCGAATATTTGGACACAAAACACATATAATGTTTCCAGACTGAGGGTTTACTCCACACTCCTCCAACCTTTGTTAAAATATTCTTCTTCTTGATTTCACATTATTGCTAACAGTAAGGGCATTGTGCAACTACTGACGCATTTTGTGACAGTAATTGTCACTTCTTCAGAGTATAATTCCAGTGTCCACAAATCACAGCTTTATAGAAACTCTACTCCCATTCAACATCTTAAAGGCATTGTTTAAAGGCATTGCTTAAAGGCATTTTTAAAAGGCATTGTACAAACTGAATGTAAATGCATAACGCTGTGTCCATCTACAATTTTATTTAAAAACAACTAATTTCACAGCTTTACTTTTTTTTAGAAAATAAAGGGGAGGTATAATAAAGTTCTCTTATATTTTACTCTGCATAATTTCTCATTTAATTTATTCAATTAAGCAGCTGCATCACTTCTAGAAGTTCTATTACAGTTTACTCTGCGTATTTACTCATTTAATTTATTTAATTAAGCAGCTGCATCACGTCTAAAAATTCTATTATAGTTTACACTGCGTATTTACTCATTTAATTTATTCAGTTAAGCAACTGCATCACTTCTAGAGCACGTTAAAGACATTTTGCGGTTTTGCAGAGAGAGACACAGCTCTTGAGTGTAGAGAAAATGCTCGTTAGGCCCAAGAAGTATGGCACCATTCGAGTTTGCGGTCACCATGAGTTCACCATTTGATAAATGGTGAAAATATGCCCACTAGTGTGCAGGAGGAGAGACAGGGCCTGTACAGAAGACTGCAAATTTAGAACCCATCAAATGTTCAGAAACCTTCTTGGTGATAGTCCACACTACATCTAATAACTCCAACTAAACAGGGCTATAATTCTCTACATTCCTTTCAGCAAGGTGCCACATACTGAAATATGATCCTTCCTTGCGATCCTGAATCTGTGCCAAAAGTGCACCTATATGAACAAACAAGGGCTTGTTTAACTGAGCAAAAGTTTACCCAGTGGTGTAACGAGAGCACACCGGGCTACTCCCCCCCCCACCAAAATAATCTTCAGAGGGCTTGCCACACGTAGCTGCTCCCGCAGGCAACCCCCTCCCCTAACGCATGCTCCCACTAGCACGACATTTAAGCGCCACAAAACGTAGAATCTACGTTTTATGGATCAAAGTACCTAAGTGCCACAGAATGTAGATTCTACGTTCTGCAGCACATCCAGGAGTGGAGGAACGGCTTTTAAAGTTGTTCGCTCTTTACCTTAGGGCCGGAACTAGGGGTAGGCAGAAGAGGCACCCGTCGAGGGTGCAAAGATGTGTGGGTGCTGGGCAGGTGCCTGTTCAAAAGTTTTCTGCCTATCTCTAGTCCGGGTGGTTCACTCCCCTGTTGCTCTCGCTTCCCTCCTCTCTCCACCCCTCCCCTCTATCACTCTCCCTTCCCTCTGTCACTCCCCCCTCCCTCGAACTGTGATTCTGATGACTGATTACACTACACTATATTTAGGAAGTTTTATGTTGGTACGTTACCAAATGTGGAGCATATATGAGGTACAAAGCAAGCTTTGTGATGATTTTTAGAAATTTCATTAAATCTGCTATGGCTTTGGAGTTTCATAGTTTGCAGTAGAAAGATATATTTACCCATTTTGGATTAGTCCAAATGTGTACTTTCGGAATATATATTGTTTTCTAGGGTCTCTCTGCCGTTAGGGGGCCTTATGGCACATAATTCACATACTGGGTGCTTATGTTGAAGACAGCCAGAGTGTCAGCCATAAAAATTCATATGCGCTGTTTTCATTTGGGGGTATCTGTATGCACTGCATATCTTGACAGCGCTATATAAATAAATGATGATGATGCCAACATAGTTTGGTAAATCTATGCATGTTGGGCATCAAAATGTTCAGTAGACCTCTGGCGTTAATATTTATTATGTATTTTTCTTGGTAACTAATGCTACATGGGAGATAATATACAAGAAAGTGAAGACTTTGATTCGATTCACAGGTATTTCATTAAAACTGGCAATTTTGGGGGAAAAAATTGCAACTCTGTAGTCTGGAGTAGAAAGCAGGCCCGGACTGACAATCTGTTTGTTTGGGCATTTGCCCAAGGGGCCGCTTCATATTTTCTTTAAGTGGGCCACTCTGATTAAACTTCCTTTCACTACATACACAGCGTGCTCTACGACCACTCCTCCAGTCTATGTCCCACTGTGGCTCCGCCCCTCCCACTGATCTTGTGCTGCCGTGCTGTACTGTATGTGTGTGTGGGTCAGCATGGAGTTTTTTGAGTATGCTTACTCTATCGAGTGGGAAAGCAGTAGGGATGGTGTAGTATGCTGGGTGGGTGTCAGATGAGTTGAGGACAGTGTCATTTGGTCAAATTGTACAGTGGGGGTGGGGCTAAGCTATGCTGTTGAGGACACGGTGCTGCTGGAATGCACAGAGCAGAGATTCACTACATGAGAGCTGTCTTACCTTCCCTGATTGTGCTATATCCCTTTGGTGCCTCTACATGCCACACACAGAGTGCTCTTCCAGTAGATAAAGTGTAGCATCTCCCTGACATTTCAGTATAGAGATCCAAAACTCTGGCAGTGAAATAGTGTTAGGTATTAGAGTTTCCCAACTTCAATCTATTGATAATCTGTTAGACCCATACTGTACCCATACTTACTTCAATTGTGTGCACATTTGTGAAAGGTTGTTTCATTTATCTATTGTGCTTAACCATTTGTATATCTTTTGGAAAGGATAAGCACTAGTTGTGGGCAGCAGTGTTTTTGTAGTTGACCAAACAAAGCAATTTGCTAGGGATTATTACTGTAGACTAAAATTATTGTGAAGCTCAGTTCAGCAAAATGTACAGAGAGATCCCATAAAACAATGGTATTCCCCTGTACTAAGCACAATTCAGCAGGAACAACACCCTAAGTTTGCTTATAGTCTGTACAGAGAGATCCCATAAAACTGTGGCAGCATAGATATTACCCTGTACTAAGCACAATTCAGTAGGAACAACGTTTGCTCATAGTCTGTACAGAGAGATCCCATAAAACTATGGCAGCATAGGTATTCCCTGTACTAAGCACAATTCAGCAGGAACAGTCCCCTAAGTTTGCTCATAGTCTGTACAGAGAGAGCCCATAAAACTATGGCAGCATAGGTATTCCCTGTACTAAGCACAATTCAGCAGGAACAGCCCCCTAAAATGTACCATAAAATTATGGCATAATATTTCCCCATTTTTGAAGTGACTCTGAGAAACGTGGGTCTGCACCTGTAAGTGGACACAGGTAGGCTTTGTTCAGTTTATTTTTGTGTTTTGTGAGGTGGGGTCATTTGAGACATTGCATTTAATTCCATTAATTATAAATTACACTATAGTGTTAATGTTGCTTTACTGTAATATAGGGATAATAGAAGTCTGAGGGGTTCTGTGACCATATAAAGGCACAAGGCTGCAGGATCTTTAACATATTTTACATGAATTACACTTGAGTCAGAAAGGCAGATCTTTATGTAAATATTTTTTTGCAGTTTTACCCCAATATATGAGTGGATGTGTACAAGACCATTGCGTGTTTACATGTGGGCTGCTTTGATTTTTTTGCCCTGGCTGCTTTTTATCCCTAGTCTGGCCCTGGTAGAAGGACATGGTTACCCATTTTGGATTTTTCTGAATATGTACTTGGTACTATGGTTTTAAGGGGTCAACATATCTTTTTTGTGTTTTTACCCTGCAAAACATGCAGTAAATATGTTGCTCATTCAATGGCTGGAGTGATTTCCGGGACAGTTTGTATGCGCTAACTTCATTTTGGGGTTTCTAAACGTCATATACTTTGGTAATCCTATGCACAATAGGCATAAAACTGTTCAGTGGACCTCTGGCATTCATATTTACGATGGTTTTTCTTGGTACCTAATGCTATGTGGGAGATACGCACTTGCAAAATGAAAGTTTTGAGATGATTTTTCCAAATTTTCATACATTTTTATAGAAATCGCTAATTTCAGAAAAGCTTTGATGTTTGGTAGTTTGGAGTAGAAAGACAGTATTACCCATTTTGAATTTGGCAAAAAAATATTTGGTTTCCTGGATAAACCTACTGTTTCAGGATTTTTTGGCTTTAGAATGTAAAGAAATGCCATATTCTAGGTAGTTTTTTGAAAATTCTGTTTGTTATTTATAGAAGGCAAAAATAAAACTATACATATCTGGTATTGGCATGTTCGAGACACTTGAGGATTTCCAAATCAGTTAAATTATTGTGTGTAAAATAAAATATTTTTTCTGGTATAAATCCCTTTGTATTAAGAGCTCCAAACCTTGTTCAAGAAGTGAAAATACACAAAAACTCAGGGATATTTAGAAAGCTCAGGTTCTCCTAGGTAATCTAAAATTCCTCCCCAGGAAATGCCCATAAAGGGTGAGAGCACAAATTGTTCAAAAAACAGCTGGTACTAAGTGTAAATGAAATAGCAAATTCTGCTGGAACTTAAAGGGTTAAAGAAGAGCAGCAAGGGGGTTAAAGACTATAGATAAAGCTACAACTGCAGGGCCTACTTCTGTTACAGTTACCTGCCTTTACCAACTCTAAGAATTTTTCCTGCTTTTCAGCCCTCTAAGATGTGTGCAAAGGTTTTTTGCGTTATTTGGAGTAACTGCTGTTATTTTGGTCTGGTGTTACAATATACCTCATAACCAAATGGCACTGACATCATGATGTGCAGCGTCATGTTTTGGGGACAAGCCTGTAGTAGAGTAAAATGTTAATTGTTTGAGGCAAATGTGTAATGAAGGCTCCCAAGGGCCACAATTTTTACCCATTGTTACCTTGTGATGAACCACCATCTATCGGGTGGGGGAACCTTGAATGAGACACAGCAGGTGGAGAGTTGCAGTTGAACCCCTCTTCCTTTATTGGACATGGCCTTTAATAGCACAGCAGTTCATCGGCAGGGCTCTACTGCCCACCCCCCGGTCTTTCACCTTTTACTCTCACAGCGACTGCACACTGTCAGGGGGGCTCGCTCTTACAGGCACCCTTCCTTGGTCCTGTTCACCTCTATCTAGCTAAGCCTTGCCTCTTAGGCCCTGACTGGCGGGTTTCCACTACCTCCTCGTAGGGGCCACAGCTGTCCATGCTAATTACCTGTCTACCTTACACCCGCTACAGTGTACTTATTACCACCAGCCTTCTTACTACCTAAGTTCCCTTCCCTAAGGGGAAAGACTGCTGTCGAGCTTGCTGCCATCTTTCCTTTTCATGATGCATCTCCATTATTCCTGCCTTCAACCTTCCCTGTTATGACCTCCTTCTCTCCACCCACTGGGGACTTTCCTTAGCAACAGTTATCCTCTAGCTCCCCCTAGTGGCACACTTGAAAAAATCCCACCAGCCTTTTCACTACCTAAGTTCAGTAGTTCCTCCTGGTAATGACTGCCATAGAGCTTGCTGCCCTCTTTCCTTCCCATGACGCACCTCAATAATCCTGCCTGCAACCTTCCCTTTTATGACCTCCTACTCTCCACCCACTGGGGACTTTCCCTAGCAACAGCTATCCTGTAGCACCCCCTAGTGGCACACTTGAAAAAAATCTGTATTAACCCTTTAAGGGCATGTAAAGGCAAAAAAATACAATCCCATTTTTACTTTTTTGAATGAAAAAGAAACCTATCTCCAATATACTTTAATTAAAAAATGTTTACCGTTTTTATAAGAAACCTGACTATATGCAGTGAAATTCTCCCTTCATTTACTGCTGTGGATAGGAATTGGCAGATGGTCCCTAACTGCTGAGCAGGGAAACAATCATACTTATGAACAGCAGGGGGAGCCCCCACCTTACTTTCCAGCCATGCAGAACTCAAGCAGCTTTGTTTATGGCGATCCCTAAGCAGCCCAGACCACACTGAGCATGTGCACAGTCTTAGTCTTGCAAAGATGTATAACAAAGTTACAAGATGGTGACCCCCTGTCGCCAACTTTGAAAGCATAAATAATTTTTTTGATTAGGCTTGTGGTGCAGTAAGTTCATGTTTATACTTAGTATACAAAATACAGCATTTCTAGCCTTATTCCATTTTAGACTTTACATGCCCTTTAATTACACATTTGTAAAAGTGGTAACTGACCCTCCATGTGGGGAAGCCTTCAGTGATGACACACAAGCAGAGAGTTGTAGTTCAATCATGTTCTCTTTATTTGTCAAGGCCCTTAGTAGAACAGCAGCACATTCACAGGGCTCAATCTCCCAGCCTTTTGCAAAACATTGCCCATAACAGCACATTCCCAGGGGGGACACACACTAGCAGGCACCCCTCCTGGGCCCTGGCCGGCTCAATCTCCAGACCTAGCCTTTCCTCTTAAACCCTGGCTGGTAGGATTTTCCCTGGGAACACTATGCCCACTGACTACTATTTGGGGCCATAGCTGCCCATGCTAGTTACCTCTCTCACTTACACTTCCTAGAGTGTACTATTACATCACTAGGCCTCATACTAGCTAGGCTCAGTACCTCTTCCAGGAGATGACTCTACTGCTTCAGTTCCCTCTGTTCATCTTGCTTCCCATGATGCATCTATAAAAATCACTTTCTGAAACTTTCCCTTACAGTATATAACTTTCTATTCTCCACCCACTGTGAATTTTCCCTCAACAATTGTAATCCTCTAGCTTCTCCTAGTGGCAAACCTGAAAATATGTAGAAAGCATTACTTAAACATATATATTAAACCATTCATATTTTACCTTATTACAAGCCCTTACTTCAAGTAATTACCATCACCATTACCATTACCTTACAATGTAACAGGTAATGGTATTATGGCAATAATACCTGAATAATTACATTACTGGCACTTTGCACTACAACTTACATTAACATAAACTGTAGCAGCCTGCTGAAGTGGGGAACAATTTTGCAAGGCAATTTACTATGTGACAAGGTAATTAATTTAATACTATGCCTCTAGCATCGACCAATGATGAAATGTAATTAAACATATGTTTACCAAAACACACAGAGCTGCACCAATGAGGCGAGTTGAGTAACTTGCCTAAGGCATCAACATCCCGCAAATTACCAGGGGCAGATAAAATGCCGAATGGAGTCTGCCTCAAGGCAGCAAGGGGGTAAGAATTGTCCCTGCAAACACACACAAAACTCCAAAAATTTGCGTAGCACTTATTCTTTATATGTTAACAAATAGAAAGTACAAATATTTCAAAACAGTCTGTGAGACATTCATTGCTGAGACAATATGGAACTCAGACTTGTGTTCCAGAGTGATATATTTGTATATTCAGTGCCCAAAATCTAAATGCAATATATGCACAAAATGCAAAATAGGCACCAGATATGAAAAAGGTCAGTCCTTTAGTTTTTAGTCCTCTCCTGCCGGTCCTAGTTCAGTCTCTCAACTGTAGAATGCTTCATATAGGAAAAAAATGGATCAGCGCCTTTGGCAACGGAGTCGAACTCACCAGAAACAAATAGAAGTAAAAAAAGAAGAAAAAAAGGGAGAAAAAATCGGCGTGTAGTATTCTTAGATATATTTGTTTTACACCAAGTGCTCATGTGAAGAGTTTCTATTTTGGTGTGTTTTGTTCCCCTTTTCTCCAGAAAAAGGCTGTGCCTAATTTTTAATTTTCAACATACATGTGCGTCCTCCACCAACCAACGGTTAAAGTGCCTACTTTAATGACTTTTATTTCTTCAATCACGTATAATAGTGTTGCCCTTTTCCTGTGTGGCCACCCTTTTTTTGTGATTTGCAACAAAAAGCGGCTGAAATGCCTACTTACAAAACCTTAGTATATAACTCGCATGTAGTATTATAAAGTAATACTACATTATAAAGTAATACTACATGCGAGTTATATACTAAGGTTTTGTAAGTAGGCATTTCAGCCGCTTTTTGTTGCAAATCACAAAAAAAGGGTGGCCACACAGGAAAAAGGCAACACTATTATACGTGATTGAAGAAATAAAAGTCTTGTAAGTAGGCACTTTAACCGTTGGTTGGTGGAGGACGCACATGTATGTTGAAAATTAAAAATTAGGCACAGCCTTTTTCTGGAGAAAAGGGGAACAAAACACACCAAAATAGAAACTCTTCACATGAGCACTTGGTGTAAAACAAATATATTCAGTGCCCAGCTTCCTGATATATAATTAGGTCCTTCATTTCCCTTTCCTACCACATATTTCATTAATTTTCTCTATTGCCAAGGAAAGGGAGTATGGGGAAATAACTAAAGTTAATTTTTAGAAGTAAACATCCTGCTTGGGGGCTTGCCAACCTGGTATGTTCATTGCCAAAGGTAAAATGACCCAGCTGCCATACATAAAATGCAGTCCAAATAGTTTGCCTCGGGAATGCTCACTTGAATTCAACACATGAGCAGTAACCTAACTACTGTATATATGACAGTGACTTATGGGTTGTGTTTCCTGTGGTGCAGAAGGGTGACACCCTGCATTTCTTGCTGCTATTATTAGGACCAGAACTAGGGGTGGTACTCTTTATGTATTATCTATGTATTATGGGAAAAGTAGAACTTTTGGGGAAAAAAGTGAATGTCAATGCTTCAAATAACACCATATGTATTAAATTGTCCATTTGTTTTCCCCAAATTACTAAATTTACACTTCAACCATGCTGAAACCTCAATTTTTGATGGCTTTTTGGCCCTTATGTGCATCCATGTTATGATGTCTTGGGTAGCCGAGGATGAGTAGATTACAACAGTGCTTTATTAGCAGGCTCACATGCAGCCATTACACAACAGTAACTTTCACTTTCAAATTACCAGGAAGTATGCACAGTATAAGTATGAGCACAGTGACATCTACAGGCCATTTGCATGAACACCACATATTCCCCCTATAGTAGGAAAGCATCTGGACTATAATAAACAGCAACATTAAAGGACAAGGAAAGTCTAAATAGAATAAGACTAGAAATGCTGTATTTTGTATACTAAACATAAACATGAACTTACTGCACCACAAAGCCTAATCAAACAAATGATTTATTCTTTCAAAGTTGGCCTGAGGGGGCTGTCATCTTGTAACATTGTTAAACATTTTTGCAAGACTAATTCTAAGTGCACATGCTCAGTGTGGTCTGGGCTGCTTAGGGGTCTTCATAAACAAAGCTGCTTGAGTTCTACATGGTTGGTAAGTAAAGCGGGGGCTCCCCCTGCTGTTCATAAGTATGATTGTTTCCCTGCTCAGCAGTTAGGGACCGTCTGACAATTCCTATCCACAGCAGTAAATGAAGGGGGAATTTCACTGCATACAGTCAGGGTATAAATCCCTTTGTATTAAGAGCTCCAAACCTTGTTCAAGAAGTGAAAATACACAAAAACTCAGGGATATTTAGAAAGCTCAGGTTCTCCTAGGTAATCTAAAATTCCTCCCCAGGAAATGCCCATAAAGGGTGAGAGCACAAATTGTTCAAAAAACAGCTGGTACTAAGTGTAAATGAAATAGCAAATTCTGCTGGAACTTAAAGGGTTAAAGAAGAGCAGCAAGGGGGTTAAAGACTATAGATAAAGCTACAACTGCAGGGCCTACTTCTGTTACAGTTACCTGCCTTTACCAACTCTAAGAATTTTTCCTGCTTTTCAGCCCTCTAAGATGTGTGCAAAGGTTTTTTGCGTTATTTGGAGTAACTGCTGTTATTTTGGTCTGGTGTTACAATATACCTCATAACCAAATGGCACTGACATCATGATGTGCAGCGTCATGTTTTGGGGACAAGCCTGTAGTAGAGTAAAATGTTAATTGTTTGAGGCAAATGTGTAATGAAGGCTCCCAAGGGCCACAATTTTTACCCATTGTTACCTTGTGATGAACCACCATCTATCGGGTGGGGGAACCTTGAATGAGACACAGCAGGTGGAGAGTTGCAGTTGAACCCCTCTTCCTTTATTGGACATGGCCTTTAATAGCACAGCAGTTCATCGGCAGGGCTCTACTGCCCACCCCCCGGTCTTTCACCTTTTACTCTCACAGCGACTGCACACTGTCAGGGGGGCTCGCTCTTACAGGCACCCTTCCTTGGTCCTGTTCACCTCTATCTAGCTAAGCCTTGCCTCTTAGGCCCTGACTGGCGGGTTTCCACTACCTCCTCGTAGGGGCCACAGCTGTCCATGCTAATTACCTGTCTACCTTACACCCGCTACAGTGTACTTATTACCACCAGCCTTCTTACTACCTAAGTTCCCTTCCCTAAGGGGAAAGACTGCTGTCGAGCTTGCTGCCATCTTTCCTTTTCATGATGCATCTCCATTATTCCTGCCTTCAACCTTCCCTGTTATGACCTCCTTCTCTCCACCCACTGGGGACTTTCCTTAGCAACAGTTATCCTCTAGCTCCCCCTAGTGGCACACTTGAAAAAATCCCACCAGCCTTTTCACTACCTAAGTTCAGTAGTTCCTCCTGGTAATGACTGCCATAGAGCTTGCTGCCCTCTTTCCTTCCCATGACGCACCTCAATAATCCTGCCTGCAACCTTCCCTTTTATGACCTCCTACTCTCCACCCACTGGGGACTTTCCCTAGCAACAGCTATCCTGTAGCACCCCCTAGTGGCACACTTGAAAAAAATCTGTATTAACCCTTTAAGGGCATGTAAAGGCAAAAAAATACAATCCCATTTTTACTTTTTTGAATGAAAAAGAAACCTATCTCCAATATACTTTAATTAAAAAATGTTTACCGTTTTTATAAGAAACCTGACTATATGCAGTGAAATTCTCCCTTCATTTACTGCTGTGGATAGGAATTGGCAGATGGTCCCTAACTGCTGAGCAGGGAAACAATCATACTTATGAACAGCAGGGGGAGCCCCCACCTTACTTTCCAGCCATGCAGAACTCAAGCAGCTTTGTTTATGGCGATCCCTAAGCAGCCCAGACCACACTGAGCATGTGCACAGTCTTAGTCTTGCAAAGATGTATAACAAAGTTACAAGATGGTGACCCCCTGTCGCCAACTTTGAAAGCATAAATAATTTTTTTGATTAGGCTTGTGGTGCAGTAAGTTCATGTTTATACTTAGTATACAAAATACAGCATTTCTAGCCTTATTCCATTTTAGACTTTACATGCCCTTTAATTACACATTTGTAAAAGTGGTAACTGACCCTCCATGTGGGGAAGCCTTCAGTGATGACACACAAGCAGAGAGTTGTAGTTCAATCATGTTCTCTTTATTTGTCAAGGCCCTTAGTAGAACAGCAGCACATTCACAGGGCTCAATCTCCCAGCCTTTTGCAAAACATTGCCCATAACAGCACATTCCCAGGGGGGACACACACTAGCAGGCACCCCTCCTGGGCCCTGGCCGGCTCAATCTCCAGACCTAGCCTTTCCTCTTAAACCCTGGCTGGTAGGATTTTCCCTGGGAACACTATGCCCACTGACTACTATTTGGGGCCATAGCTGCCCATGCTAGTTACCTCTCTCACTTACACTTCCTAGAGTGTACTATTACATCACTAGGCCTCATACTAGCTAGGCTCAGTACCTCTTCCAGGAGATGACTCTACTGCTTCAGTTCCCTCTGTTCATCTTGCTTCCCATGATGCATCTATAAAAATCACTTTCTGAAACTTTCCCTTACAGTATATAACTTTCTATTCTCCACCCACTGTGAATTTTCCCTCAACAATTGTAATCCTCTAGCTTCTCCTAGTGGCAAACCTGAAAATATGTAGAAAGCATTACTTAAACATATATATTAAACCATTCATATTTTACCTTATTACAAGCCCTTACTTCAAGTAATTACCATCACCATTACCATTACCTTACAATGTAACAGGTAATGGTATTATGGCAATAATACCTGAATAATTACATTACTGGCACTTTGCACTACAACTTACATTAACATAAACTGTAGCAGCCTGCTGAAGTGGGGAACAATTTTGCAAGGCAATTTACTATGTGACAAGGTAATTAATTTAATACTATGCCTCTAGCATCGACCAATGATGAAATGTAATTAAACATATGTTTACCAAAACACACAGAGCTGCACCAATGAGGCGAGTTGAGTAACTTGCCTAAGGCATCAACATCCCGCAAATTACCAGGGGCAGATAAAATGCCGAATGGAGTCTGCCTCAAGGCAGCAAGGGGGTAAGAATTGTCCCTGCAAACACACACAAAACTCCAAAAATTTGCGTAGCACTTATTCTTTATATGTTAACAAATAGAAAGTACAAATATTTCAAAACAGTCTGTGAGACATTCATTGCTGAGACAATATGGAACTCAGACTTGTGTTCCAGAGTGATATATTTGTATATTCAGTGCCCAAAATCTAAATGCAATATATGCACAAAATGCAAAATAGGCACCAGATATGAAAAAGGTCAGTCCTTTAGTTTTTAGTCCTCTCCTGCCGGTCCTAGTTCAGTCTCTCAACTGTAGAATGCTTCATATAGGAAAAAAATGGATCAGCGCCTTTGGCAACGGAGTCGAACTCACCAGAAACAAATAGAAGTAAAAAAAGAAGAAAAAAAGGGAGAAAAAATCGGCGTGTAGTATTCTTAGATATATTTGTTTTACACCAAGTGCTCATGTGAAGAGTTTCTATTTTGGTGTGTTTTGTTCCCCTTTTCTCCAGAAAAAGGCTGTGCCTAATTTTTAATTTTCAACATACATGTGCGTCCTCCACCAACCAACGGTTAAAGTGCCTACTTTAATGACTTTTATTTCTTCAATCACGTATAATAGTGTTGCCCTTTTCCTGTGTGGCCACCCTTTTTTTGTGATTTGCAACAAAAAGCGGCTGAAATGCCTACTTACAAAACCTTAGTATATAACTCGCATGTAGTATTATAAAGTAATACTACATTATAAAGTAATACTACATGCGAGTTATATACTAAGGTTTTGTAAGTAGGCATTTCAGCCGCTTTTTGTTGCAAATCACAAAAAAAGGGTGGCCACACAGGAAAAAGGCAACACTATTATACGTGATTGAAGAAATAAAAGTCTTGTAAGTAGGCACTTTAACCGTTGGTTGGTGGAGGACGCACATGTATGTTGAAAATTAAAAATTAGGCACAGCCTTTTTCTGGAGAAAAGGGGAACAAAACACACCAAAATAGAAACTCTTCACATGAGCACTTGGTGTAAAACAAATATATTCAGTGCCCAGCTTCCTGATATATAATTAGGTCCTTCATTTCCCTTTCCTACCACATATTTCATTAATTTTCTCTATTGCCAAGGAAAGGGAGTATGGGGAAATAACTAAAGTTAATTTTTAGAAGTAAACATCCTGCTTGGGGGCTTGCCAACCTGGTATGTTCATTGCCAAAGGTAAAATGACCCAGCTGCCATACATAAAATGCAGTCCAAATAGTTTGCCTCGGGAATGCTCACTTGAATTCAACACATGAGCAGTAACCTAACTACTGTATATATGACAGTGACTTATGGGTTGTGTTTCCTGTGGTGCAGAAGGGTGACACCCTGCATTTCTTGCTGCTATTATTAGGACCAGAACTAGGGGTGGTACTCTTTATGTATTATCTATGTATTATGGGAAAAGTAGAACTTTTGGGGAAAAAAGTGAATGTCAATGCTTCAAATAACACCATATGTATTAAATTGTCCATTTGTTTTCCCCAAATTACTAAATTTACACTTCAACCATGCTGAAACCTCAATTTTTGATGGCTTTTTGGCCCTTATGTGCATCCATGTTATGATGTCTTGGGTAGCCGAGGATGAGTAGATTACAACAGTGCTTTATTAGCAGGCTCACATGCAGCCATTACACAACAGTAACTTTCACTTTCAAATTACCAGGAAGTATGCACAGTATAAGTATGAGCACAGTGACATCTACAGGCCATTTGCATGAACACCACATATTCCCCCTATAGTAGGAAAGCATCTGGACTATAATAAACAGCAACATTAAAGGACAAGGAAAGTCTAAATAGAATAAGACTAGAAATGCTGTATTTTGTATACTAAACATAAACATGAACTTACTGCACCACAAAGCCTAATCAAACAAATGATTTATTCTTTCAAAGTTGGCCTGAGGGGGCTGTCATCTTGTAACATTGTTAAACATTTTTGCAAGACTAATTCTAAGTGCACATGCTCAGTGTGGTCTGGGCTGCTTAGGGGTCTTCATAAACAAAGCTGCTTGAGTTCTACATGGTTGGTAAGTAAAGCGGGGGCTCCCCCTGCTGTTCATAAGTATGATTGTTTCCCTGCTCAGCAGTTAGGGACCGTCTGACAATTCCTATCCACAGCAGTAAATGAAGGGGGAATTTCACTGCATACAGTCAGGTTTCTTATAAAAACGGTACACATTTTTTAATTAAAGTATATTGGAGATAGGTTTCTTTTTCATTAAAGAAAGTACAAATTGGATTGAATTTTTTTGCCTTTCCTTGTCCTTTAAACAGTATGCATTTTAAAGCAATAATATACATTATTCACATCACATAGTCCTTGGACCATGCAGGTAGTTTTCTGATTTTCTCAGTACGCCTTATAGGTTTACTTTCCTCAGGCCGAGCTCAGGAGTAGGAAAATGTCCTTCATCAAATGGAGCTTCTCCAAAGTCATATCTAACAGGAGCAAGACGACTTACATTCCATATGCGTCCATCAGACAGTTTATATGTGTATGTTCCTGCCTCGCATCTCACTTCAAGTGGTGTAGTAAATTTAGATTGTCCTTGTTTCAGTGTTCCTGGTTTCTTAATTCTGACTAAAGACACAGGCTGAACGTTTTCTGTCAGCATAAGCCTTACATTTGGCTTGTTGGCATTTCACAATGTCAGCAGTAGATGATTTTGTAGGCACAGTATTTTGTGGAAGTTTGATGTCTACAACATGTAACTTAGTGCGCATCTGTCTGCCATGTAATAATTCAGCTGGAGATGATTGGGTTGTTGCATGGCACGTTGCTCTGTAGTTATGTAGGAACTCTGTTGAAAATATTTTCCAAGATTTCCCAGTAAGATTTGCTGTCTGTAGTGCTTCTTTCAGACTTCTGTTGAATCACTCAATTTCTCCATTTGCTTGTGGGTAATACACTGAAGATTTCCTACACACAATATTCCTCTCAGAAAGGATTCAAACTCATATGAGACAAACTGTGGTCCGTTATCTGATATTTACTCCTTTGGATTAACTTCTCTGCTGAAGACTATAGACAGAAATGTTATTACTGTAGCTGATGTTATATGAGAAACAACTGCAATTTCAGGCCATTTACTGTAATAGTCTATCAAGGTTATAGCAAATCTGCAGTCTATAGGATGATCTGTAAAAGGACCGACAATATCAGTAGCAAGTTTTTCCCATGCTGAATCAGGGAATGGAACTAGCTGAAGTGGTGGTGTATGTGTGATAGCTGTTTTGTCATGATTCTGACAAGTAACACAAGACAAGTAACACAAGAATGAATGGCAGTTACCACATCAGCATCCATTGCTAGCCACCAGTATATTTCTTGTAGTCTTTGTTTTGTACATACAATTCCTTGATGACTCTCATGTGCAAGTTGTATGTGTCACGGTCGGCATCCAACACCAGAACAAATGCCAAGCACCCTGGCCTCAGCTCGTGCTTCACCTGTAGTGTGACCGCCTCAGGGGGAACCCTCAGCTACTTGGATGCCACCAGGACTTAAACGAGAGGTGCAAGGCTAGAGGTTCTGTATAGGCAGAGGGGCATGACTGTTAGTGAGAGTCTTTGGGCAGAAGGTCGTAGTACAAGGCGTTAGGCAATAGAGTAGTCAGATCAGGCTGGGTTAAGCCAGGCAGAGAATAGCGTAGTCAGGCAAGGGTCAAACCGGGATATCAATCAGAGGGGTTACACAGAAGAGGTAGTCGGTGTTCAGGCAAGGGTCAGGAATCAGAATTCAGAATAGTCTGAAGCCAGGCAGGGGGTCACAACAGGAATCAATACAAAGTAAACAGAAGCTCAAATGCACAGAAGCACCAGGAAGAAGATCCTATAACGGGCAATGTGAAAAACTGCATTGTGGCTTTAAATATGTCAAATTTTGTGCCACTGCGCGCTGACGTCACACGCCAACGTGCATGCACAAATAAATCCGGAAGCTGCGCACACCCTAACAGAATCCCTATGGCAGCCCAGAGGAGCGAAGGCGAGGCGGGCGTTCCCGCCGAGGAAGCTGCAGGCGTCCCTGCAGAACTCCTCCCACTAGACCACCAGGGTAAGTTCTCACAGTATGAGCTTTTCTCGCAAGGTCTCTGGTACCAGTAAACTATGAGCTCCATGGACAACATAGCCATCTACTAAGGACAGTTCGTGTCTAATCCTGTAGTAATGTTGAAGATTTTTCTTATCAGCATTTGGCCATCAGCATCAGCTGTAACTGTAGATGATAGTAAATCAGTCAATGCTACAACTTCTATGGCCTCATCCAGTGTATCAGAAGCTGCAGTTAAAGGTAAATGTGACAAACAATCAGCAGTAACATTTTTCAAACCTGGTTTGTATTGCATTTTGTAGTTGAAATACAGTAGTCTTGCTGACCATCTAGTTATACGCATTCCAGCTCTTCCTAGTCCCTTTGTTGTAAGCAGTGTAGTTAAAGGGCTATGATCAGTGCATAAGGTAAATTATCTACCCCATAGGTAGGTTCTCCATTTTTCTGTTGCCTAAACACATGCTAGAGCTTCTTTTTCCACAGTGGAATACTTACGCTCTGTCTCTGTAAGTGTTCTGGATGCAAATGCAACAGTTTTCTCTGTATGATTAGCATGAAACTGTGTGAGAACTCCACCAACGCCATAGTCTGAAGCATCTGTAGTAACCATAGTGGGTAGTACAGGATCAAATAAAGCTAGCTCTGGACTGTTCACAATTAGCTGTTTCACTATTTCATAGCAATGTTGAGCAGACTCTGACCACACCAGACAAAGTTTCACGTAGCTCTAAGTGGCTCCACAACTGAAGCATAGTTGGGAATAAACCATGAAGTAAGACCTAAGAAAGCTCATAAGGTCTGGAAATCATATGGAGGAGGTGCTTGTGTAACAGCGTTGACATGGTCAGGGTCAGGCAATAACCCATCTTGTGAGTTTATATGACCCAGATATGACAGCTGAGTTTGTCTGAAATGGCATTTGGAAAGGTTCAGTTTCAGAATCAATGCATTTAAGAACCTTTTCTAGGTACTTGTCAGGAAGATCCATATTTGGAGCATAGACAATTATATCATAACCAGCTTAATTATATCTTAATCCTACAGTGACCGCCTTCTCCCAACAATGAGACATATTTACTAAAGTGTAAATTATGTTGTGCATTTTCTGTCCTTACCTCATATTTTTTTGGAAGATAGGTCCAATAAACTGTTCAATTGCTTGAAAAATATAATAGGTAATTATGTTGAGTGTTTTGAAAATAATGTTTATTAGTTATCTATCATTCCAGCAATCATAAGATTTGTGTTATGGTCTAGTAGAGTTATCCCTTTAGTTACCATTAATATGATGGCTCCCTCAACCATCACCAGAATAGGCCATTTTTAGACCTTTACTTCTAGTTTATGTTTTCCATCCCTAACTGAGAATTATTTCCCCATGAAACCACAGTCTGTAATACTTGTACAAAGTTTTACTACACTGGAGTAACTATTGGGGGTGCAGAAGGTGATCACACCCAGGCCCACACCCCCTTGGGACCCTCTGGAGCCATAATAAATGTTATTGTGTGTGGCAAGGCAGCGGGAATCCTTTGGGCATTCGCCCCAGCTCTGGAGGGGCACATCATGCTCCCAGGCCTGCCCATTGCTATTTAAGCCACTATTTTACTCAACATAGTCAGCTATTGCTTCTTTCTTATAATGTATACCGTCCAATTATTCTCTTCATTTTTTTTTGCTGTTGCCACCCCCCCCCCCCCTTGCTGCTATAAGCATTGTATTTGCCAATCACTGTGCAGGGTTTCTGAGATTTTATCCCCTTGTTAAAACACTTTTGGTTCTTGACATATTTCTGTTACATTACTTAACTAAGATGTAAACATATCTCAATACATATTTAGCTTTGGACACTTAGAGGAACAGTAGGAGTGTATCAAAGGAATTAAAATATAATGTTAAAATATAATGTACTATTGCTCTGCACTGGTAAAAGCTGTGTGTTTGCTTCAGAAAGATTAATATAGTTTAGATACAATTAAGTTGCTATGTAGCCATGGGTTCATCCATTCAAACTGGAAAAAGAAGAAAAGGAACAGGTTGCATAGCCAATAACCGATGAAAAACAATTTTATTGGACAGGGCTTATCTGTTATCTGCTATGCAACTTGTGTCTTTTTTCCTTTTTTTCCAGCTTGAATGGCTGCCCCCATGGCTACACAGTAGCTTATTTATATAAACTATACTAATCTTTCTGAAGCAAAAACACAGCTTTTACCAGTGCATGCCAACATTAGATTATATGTTAATTATTTTAAAATGCTTTAATTTTTTGATGTTACTGTTCCTTTAAATCTGTCACTTAGTTACCTCGGAACAAATTGTGTAGTAGGAAAGGGGTATTGTACCGTCTCATGACTATTTTGAAAACGACTTCCATAAAGTCTGCCTGACATTTGACTCTCTCTCCTGTCATTTTAAATTTGTTCTGGAAAGTCTGAAATAGTTTAAACTGCCTGTCTGACTACATTTTTTTCATACCTCCTGCTCTCTGCAGCACTGTGTCTGTACGTATGGGAACCCTGACGGCTTTTGCTCTTCAGACATGGGGGTGTCTGAGCAGATGAGGATCAGCCCAAAGATGTTTGCAGACTAAAGACCTTGCTATAACTAGAATCTCAGAACTCGCTTTGGATGTGGATCACCTTACATGACACCTTTGTATATCATGATGATTATTATTTCTATGATTAATAACATGTATTTATAAAATGCCATCATATTCTGCAGTGTTGTACAATAAATGGGTGGAGACATTAAACCATATAAGAAAACCAACCAATACAAGAAGTAAAGAGGACCCTGCCTGGTGCTTCCACGGGGGGCAAGGGGGACACTTACACCTCCCCCCTGGAATTTCTGACCTGAAGTGAAGCTCTGATTCCTGTCCTGGGTAGACTGGAAGGACGCACTCTGCAGCTCATCCAATACCTGTGCAGCTGTACGGTAGCTTTAGTTTATTACCAGTGAAAGTTTCTGATTTGTAATCTTCTAATGTCTTGTTTATGTGTCTGCCTGCCAAAGAACTTGTGTGTGTTTTACTTAGTATATCTAAAGCTGGCCATACACAGGCCAATAAAAGATGCTGACAGACCGAGTCTGCAGCCTATCGGCCCATGCATGGGGCCCTCTGACGGGTTCCCTGACTGATATCTGCCAGAAAATTCAGCCAGATGTCGATCGGGTAGGGCCACTCCTGCCATAAGGCAAGGTGAGACCCTTGCCTCAGGCAGCTGTGAGCGGCCAGTTACAAGGGGCGGCGAAAAGCTGCATCGCCTACATTATCATCCGATCGTTAAGCCCTAGAGACTTTGATCAGATCAGCCAGATTTTGCCCACCTCAATGTGGGCATATCTGAGAGAGATCGAATATCTACGTTTATGGCCACCTTAAGTCTGGATTTGTGTGTCTGGACTTGACCCAGATCTCTTTGTGTGCTGCCTAAAGAATTCCGTATTAGTGTGCTTGCTAAGTATTGTCACAATTTCTTTATCTGTTATGTCTATTAAATCTGCTTTTGTGCAGAGTGATCCTTTATGTGTGCCTGAGTATGAGCTGTCGAAATCTGATTGGTAGATACAGTATGTTCTTGTTCAAATTTAACTTAGTAACATTGTGCATGTTCTGGAACCAGTTAAGCAACTGACCTGTAGCCTTGATTTCTGACCCTCCTGCACTTCCCCCTCCCTGTTTTAGTGTCCAAGGAGGAAAAGGTAGAACTATTTTTATTTGTGTTACATTTTATCACTTTGACTACATAATTCCACCCCAGATATTTCAGCACACGGCAATTTCAAGAGCTAAATAAGAGCTGTTAAAATATACTGTTACTGTATACTATACATTCCAAAGTACTGTAAATATACAATTTACAAAATCATTTACTGGTATTAATCAAAATAAGTTAAACAAAGAAAAGACTGCCATTAACACAATGCTAGCAAACTAGACATTCATAGCAAAATGAGACACTGTTGAAGAATTCCCATAGAGTGTTCTCAATACTTCATTAAAGGGACAGTATACACCTAAAAACACCTTAGCTACAAATAAGCACATTAAATACGAATTGTGTTTGTGTGGAGATTTGTCACCCGAGTTAACAATTTGCAGGGCCAGATGTGTGTAAAGGCCACAAAGGCCCGGGCCTAGGACAGCAAGATATTAGGGGTGGCCACATTTTATTTTTAAAAGGATTCTGTCATGATTTTTATGGTTTACTTTTTATTTCTTAATTACACTGTTTACATTGCAAATAATTCACAATGCTGATGCAGCTATCTGTAACCTCAGGAAAAGCAAGCGGCGGGTCGAGGATTATTGTACAGAGTTCCACTGATGGGCGGTAGAGACAGGCTGGAACGATATGGCTTTAAGGAGTCAACTACTTCCTTGTCTTTTTCCTCTGCATACCATCCACAAACCAATGATCAGAGAGAGAGCACAAATAATTATTTGGAACAATATCTGAGGTGCTATGTTTTGAGTAATCAATTGCTCTGGGCAGATTTTCTTCCTTGTTCTGAATTTGCATTTTACAATACCACTTACTGTCTCCGTTTTTTTAATGTTTTTGGTTATAATCCTCAAGCCTTTTCATTTTCAGATCTATCCTCTGATGTGCCCGCTGTAAATTCTTTGGTGGATCACCTTGCTATGATTTGGCAAGGGGTTCAGAATTCTTTGTCCTCGGCGGTGGCTGCCCAGAAAAAGGCCTCGGACAGGCATTGCAGCCTGATACATCACTGAGTATCAGGTTGTCCTCCAAAAATATACCTTTGAAGGTCCCCTCTGCCAAATTGGGACCTAAATTCATTGGCCCTTTTCCAATATCTGAGATCATTAATCCCAGTACTGTCCATTTGGAACTTTCTCGTAATCTTAATTTCATTAAGTGTCTTTATTAAAACCTAACACAATTGTTCATCAATCTTCTCCTCCACCTCCAGTGTCTGTCGAAGGTCAGTCTGAGTACTCGGTGCAGAAAATATTTGATTCTCATCTCTCCAGAGGTAAATTACAGTATCTGGTTCATTGGAATGGTTATGGTCCTGAGGAGAGGTCATGGGTCCCTGCCTCTGACGTTCGGGCTCATCGTTTGGTACGACAATTTTATACTAGTTTTCCTAGTTTTTCCCTCTACAGGGTTGCCCGTTGCACCGTCAGCAGGGACGCCCGGCGTGACCGAGTCCCCCTGCTTCGATTTTCTGAATGTGCCGTTATTACGGGTTGCACCCTCGGCTACTTCCGGATTGTATCTGGAAAGTGCCGAACGGGACCGAAGCCAAAGGTGGCTGCTACAGATGGAAGAGTGGGCCGATACCGGAACCTTGGGGTTTGTTCTGGGTTTCAGATACCCTGTGTTACAATCTAGCTATCAATAAATATCTGACAGCCAACTGCTGCATGAATAGAGAATGAAGAGAAACAGATGCTGAGAGAGGAATAGTGAAGATAAACTTGATTATTTCAAAAACAGTGCAGAATTGTTTAATTGATTGTATTTAGCAAAGTTTCTAATTTCAGTATGATGAAACTTATATTGCATTTCATTTTCCCCTGTAAGACAGGAGGTCAGAGAACTTTGCTCATGGGAGTTAATCTGAAACAAACCCATTACAGTTCTAATCTGATCTGACAGAGAGGAATTCCTTGGCTAAATGAAAGCCTAGGAACAGCATAGTACAGAAAAAGTGCCTTAATGCTGCTTGGTGTTCCCTTTCTCCATATGGTCAATAATTGGATATTATATAGAGGTCATCTAGGATAGACTTTCTATGATGCATATTTATTAGGCTGTAAAATATAAAATTCCCCAAATAATGTTGGTAATTTGCTATTTATTAGGGGTACAAAAAAAATTGGTTGGGTGTCTTTTTACCCCAAAATGGCATGTGCACCACTAATTATTATAGTTACAGGGAACTATTCATCTGTTTTTCATCACATGAGGAATAATTGAAATCAGACCTATCAGGGTTTTATTTGCCTTTTTTATAGAAAAAGCATGCGTAAACTGCATACCTCCAGAGTGACATTGCTAATCTCCAACTTCCAGTAATGCTTGACAGCCTTAAAATGGTTGTAGTTTAAAATCTATAAACTGCACGTTCTGCGTTTTGCTTTAAATCAACCAATTGAGGCTTTTGGAAGAGTTAAACAAGTGTGCTTTTTACATATTAAAAGATCTTCTTTTCTTGATTTTCCCCATAGACCAGTGCCAGAAGCCATTCTATTTCCCCAATGTATCTGTGCCAGCAAGTACCAGCAGCCATTATATTGCCCCCCTGTGCCAGCAGTCATCTATACTGTCCCCCCTGTACCAGGAGTCATACATCATGCTGCCCCCTGTGCCAGCAGTCATCCATACTCCCCCCCCCGTACCAGCAGCCATCCATACTGCCCCCCTGTGCCAGCAGCCATCCATCATACTGTCCCCCTGTACCAGCAGTCATCCATACTGCCCCCCCGTGACAGCAGTCATCCATACTGCCCCCCCCTGTACCAGCAGCCATCCATGCTGCCCCCTGTGCCAGTAGCCATCCATACTGCCCCCTGTGCCAGCAGCCATCCATCATACTGTCCCCCTGTACCAGCAGTCATCCATACTGCCCCCCCTGTACCAGCAGCCATCCATGCTGCCCCCCTGTGCCCGCAGTCATCCATACTGCCCCCCCTCTACCAGCAGTCATCCATCATACTGCCCCCTACGCCAGCAGTCGTCCATACTGCCCCCCTGTACCAGCAGTCATCCATACTGCCCCCCTGTACCAGCAGTTATCCATACTGCACCCCTGTACCAGCAGCCATCCATACTGCCCCCCTGTGCCAGCAGTCATCCATCATACTGCCCCCTGTGCCAGCAATCATCTATACTGCCCCCTGTGCCAGCCCAGCAGCAACATTAAAAGATATAGCCCCCAAATCTGTACCTGGCTGAGCCAGCAGCAGAGGACTTCACCAGTGGCGTAACTTCGGATGCCAGGGCCGCCCTGCAAAAAAATTTTCAGGGCCCCCTCTGCACAAAATAGTGTGAGAATTTCATGTATAATATCCCCAGAAGTCATAGAAAGATGGCAAAGTCGTAATTTCACATATAAATACCCCAGAACTATAGAAGGATGGTAAAGTGTCAATTTCACAGATCTCTCTGTAAAGGCTATGAGCAAATTTAGGGGCTGTTACTGCAGAAGTAAGACCATGCCCACTTTGAATATATAGATAGCAAGGCATCTATTTTAGCTCTTCCTCTAAACCTCTTCCTGAAAAATCTCATTGTTCTGAAAAAAAGCCACTGATGCAATTTCATTTATAATGCCCATAAAACACTTAGCAGAATGATTGCAGTGGCAACTTCATGCAAAATATCCCCAGAATTCATATCAAGATGGCGCAGTAACAATTCTATGTATAAATACCCCCAGAACTCATAGCAGGATGGCACAGGGATTATTTCATGTATAAACACCCCAAAACTCATAGCAGGATGGCATAGGGATTATTTCATGTATAAACACCCCAAAACTCATAGCAGGATGGCATAGGGATTATTTCATGTATAAATACCCCAAAACTCATAGCAGGATGGCACAGGGATTATTTTATTTATAAATACCCCCAGAATTCATAGCAGGATAATACAAAGGCAATTTCATGTATAAATACCCCAGACCTCATAGTAGGATGTTTTTGCCATATCATTACACACTCACTTTTCCAAATCACTTACTTTTCTGATTTAGACAATTAAGCCTTTCACATTGTGTCTCCTTTTCTACCCCATGTACCTTATTTACTTTTTATCATGTGCCTGCTATTTTTTTTTACAATTAATGTAACCTTCTCAACACAGTCCCACACATTGATTTTTAGTTTTTCATTTACCTCTGCACTCATATTCTATGTTCTGCTGCCCTTCTCCTCCCAAACTTGTCTTGCCGCAATCTGTTATCTGTTTCAAAACGGAGAGGGGGACGGGCATGTGACGGCTGGCGCATTTCTCTCGCCCTGCTTCTGAGCTACTGGCAAAGAAGAGAAAGCTGCCTAATACAGCATTTACTCTCTGGCTCTGTAGGGTAACGGGATGGCGCGTGACCCAGGTCCGGATTGCCAGCGCCATCCATTGGACCGGGCCCCTAAAACCAGGTGGGCTGTAGCCTAGGGCGCCTTGTGGGTAATCTGGCACTGCTGAGGAAGCAGGCCCCGCCGGGCCCCCTGTACCTCCGGGCCCCCTCGCGAATGCGGGGTCTGCTTCCTCGGTAGTTACGCCACTGGACTTCACAGTACACATAATCCAATCTTCAGTGGGGGCAGTGCCTGCAAACTATGTGGGCTGTTGCTGCGAGCGCTGAGCCTGAGCCACATCAACACGCTAGGGCCAGGCCAACAACTCTCTGCCTAGTTGACGTCAGTGACTTCATTGACATGCTGTGCATACGCAGAGAAGGGGAAGGGAAGTTGAGGGTGAGGCGGTACGTTCTGCCCGTAAATAAATAATTAAATAATTACTTTTTTTTTTAAAAAAATGGGGGTGAAAAAACAAAACAAAAAAATTTATGAAAGTGCGCCCCTTAATGATGGCGCCCTAGGCAGCCGCCTACTCTGCCTACCCCTAGTTCCGGCCCTGGGATACATATGTATATATTTAGAGTTTTTATCAGTAATGTTTGTATATCAAGGCAATGATATTTTAAATAAGTTTTGTGTACATTCAGTTTTAAATATTGCTACAAATAATTAACATCATGAAGATTAAAGGAACAGTTCAGTGTCAAAATACAACTGTGTAAATAGATAGGCTGTGCAAAATAAAAAATGTTTTTAATATAGTTAGTTAGCCAAAAATGTAATGTATAAAGGCAGGAGTTACTGGATGTGTAAGATAATAGCCAGTACACTACTTCCTGCTTTTCAGCTCTCTAACTCTTTAAAGTCAGCAACTTTAAAGGGGTTTTTCACCTTCCAAACACTTTTTTCAGTTCAATTGTTTTTAGATTGTTCCCCAGAAATAGACTTTTTTTTCAATTTCTTTCTTTGTTTACATTTTTTACTTTTTAAAGTTTTTCCAAAACCTACGTTTAAGTAGCAGTAGTGTTTCATTCTGGCAGCTCAGTAATTCAGGTACACTGTTACAATTTAGCAACATTTAGAGGCAGAGTTATCAGAAGTTGAGGTTAATTTTCGAAATTCAAAAAATTCAAATTTTGAGATATTTTTGTGTACTTCAATTCAAATTTGAAAAAAAATTGAATATGAAAATGTATCATGTACTGTCTCTTTAAAAATTCGACTTAGACCATTCGCCATATAAAACCTGCCGAATTGCTGTTTTAGCTTATGGGGGACCTCCTAGAACCTATTTGGAGTCAATTGGTGGAATTCGATTCAAATTCGATTGAACTCGATATTATTGCAATTTATATGATTCGAATTCAGCCGAATACGGACCTATTCGATTGAAAACTGACCTATTTGGGCAAAAAAAAAACTTTGACTTAATTTTGGTTGGTCTTTTTGAATTCAAATTTCGAAGTTTTTCAAATTCGAAATTCGACCCTTCATAAATATGCCCCTAAGCAGCATCTCAGCAGCATCTCTAGAGTATTAGCAACTATTGTATCAATTCTAAAAGCTGCCTGTAATAAAATTCAGAGATTCTGCTCAGCAGGGACAAAGAGAAGACAAATGTATCAACTAAATGTATCAATTTAGAACAGTTTACAGGGTCGCAGACCCCTGTCCCAGACCTGCTTTAGAATGGTGAAAAAATAGACTTACACTTAAATATTACAAAAAGAGCCACACATAGAACATAGTAAGTAATTGGGAAAAGTCTAGATTTCTGGTGAACTATCTGAAACCAACTGAACTGAAAAAAGTGTTGGAAGGTGAACAACCCATTTAAGGATGGCCACATGGGACATAACTGTTCAGTGAGTTTGCAACTGATCCTTAGCATATAGGTCAGGATCAAAAGCAAACTGGTATGACCCATATGGCCCCCTTAAGTCACTGACTGGTTACTGACCGGTAACCAATAAGAGAGCTGAAAAGCAGGAAGTAGTGTTCTGGCTATTATGTTAGACATCCAGTAACTCCAGCCTATATACATTTTTGGCTAATTAAATATATTGAAACTTTCTATTTACCTAATTTTTATTTTTACACTTAACTATTCCTTTAAGGTTTTGTCTGGTCCATTGCAGAACATTTTTATCTATTAGTTAGCTCAATATGATTGAAGGGAGCTTACAACAACTATACACCTTACAGATATTGACAGGTACAGTAGGTGAACCAGACCCTGCTCATCTTGCATTTCATCAGCTGGTACTAGCATTACCACCAATGCAAATTTACCGGCAACGTGTTCCCTCGTAAATTTGTAACTACCTGTCATTCCACTCTCAACCTGCCCTAAATAATCCTTCAAGCCAGGGTTTATAGCCATACAAAGTTCCTCATGCTCCGCCTACTAGTGCTCCAGCCCTCACAATTACATCACTGCTCCGCCCCTTTTGCATCACCAGCCCATCCCCTACGTCAAAAAGGGCAACAACCAAGTGTACTGCAGTCACAAAGGTGGCACTTAGTTTCAGACACTTTCTATAAGTGGCATGATCTTTTGTTCTTTTTTCTTTTGATGTGTCAATTTAAGTATTTAATTAGGAAGAACGATAATGCTGATATTTTCCGTACAATAATTCATTCATTGCAGCCTATTCCATAAATTTATCCAATGAAAGATAATGTGATTTAATGGACGGTTAATGTTAATGTTAACGCTGCAATATTTGCTTAAGTAAATCCAGATAATGATGTAGAAATGCTTTCAGTTTAATGATTTAGCAGGCAAATAAAAAAAGGAGGGGTTTATTGAAAGATATAAAATTGCTGTGCCAGTTCTATTAATCAGATGTAATACTGTGAACAAGATGAATTAATAAGTATCGTACATCTGTATTGTAGGCAATTTTTCTTTGTGTGATAACACACTGAACTTAATCATGTGAAGTTTTAACTTCTTACATATATCTTTTTAGCCAGCTATCTGTCATAATGCTATTTATTCATTCACTGAACTTGGCATTGTGGCCTACAGAATGGAGAAGAAATACTTCTTACAGGAGCATGTCATTAGAATGTAACAAACCATTGTATTACTACATCTGGGAGAGTTTTGGCTCTAACCAAAACATTTCAATCCATGACAGCATAAAGACCATAAAGGCCAATTAGGTCTCTATCCAATAGCTGTCTGGCCAAACCACACCAGTACACAAGGGGCCACACATGATATGCCGTGTATCTATTATTCTAACATTGATTAAAAGAGCTGAAATGACCGGAACAGCACACACCAAGCACTGGACAACAGCATGGGCAGATGAAATCTTCAAATCTTCCCTGACCAATATCTTTGCTTTTATGACTTTTGTCTTGCTGGGATGGTCTGCATATAGCTCCTGAGACACAATATGTTCCTCTTAACCTTCCACTTGGGTTCAGTGGGAGGAGCTGTACACAAAATATAATGATATTTTCTATTTGCTTGTCTAACATATCTAGTAATGTTATTTTGTCAGTAATAGAGTATTATAGCTCAGCTTATAACCAGGGATAAGAGATCTGCCCTATCTTTCTCTCACTTTTAATTACAGTGGGACTCTAATGACCTTTTTCTGTCTTTTTCTGAGATGGTTTCATACAGAGATTGATAATAAAAGTGAAGTTTGAAATAATCAAATAGATCTTCTTGCCAATGGATCTTTTCCTAATTTGGCCTCCAGTGTATAAGACAAATAGGGCTGAGATAATCTTTTGGGCCACTGAGTCCAGAATCTGATCATACATGGACCATGCAAACCTATCAGGAGATTACCATATCATGCTCCAATGTGGTTTTTCCTCATGGATATCTATCTGATTTTCTACCAAATATCGGTCAGGCAGACTACCGGAAGAGGCCCATACCTGGACCAATTAGCTGCCAACTTGGTATGAAGGAGCCAAGTTGGCAGGTTTTATCAGCCGATGTAGCGTCAGTTTAAGGATAGTGTACCTAATAAGTAGAATGCTTAACAAATAATTTTCCTTCTAGCATAAGCCTGTAATTAATATATTAAGCATATTTTCAATAATCCAGCATATGCCATAAATATGTTTTTCTACTGCGAATTACTAAAACATGAATCTTTCTTTTAGTTAGCAGTTTTGATGACGTTTCTGAAAATAACCTCAAAGTTTTTGCTTTGCAGCATCTCTCCCAGAGTATTTGCCATGTAAAGACCCCAAAATACTTTACTGTAGTATTCCAATGTCATGACTTATTTTAACTTCTATAAGTATAAACTGCCTGTTTATGTTTGGTACAAACTGGAAACAAATTATATTGTCTTTAGAAAATGGTACATTATAAAGAACATATCCTTTCAAATCAAATATGGGAATTAGCTAATTGATAAGAGATATGAGCAGACCTCTTCTGTGGCTTCCACATTCCAAATATCACTATACTCTATTTTTATTAACCAAACAGTAATAATCAAGGCCTTAAAAGCTGTCGTCAGGAGCTCCCCATCTTGTATATTGTTAGGCCTACTTTTAAATGTCAGTAACACTGACTGCACATCCTTAATGTGCTCCGGGCTTCTGTTGAGTGAGTTGTTCCGCTTTAAATTAACTTTTAGGGAGTTATTTAGCAAAATCTAAATTTATCTAATTTATATCTGAGATATACTCTGATTAAATCTGCACGGGTTATTTCCCCTTATTTATCAATACATTGTCCCAAAAATGTTATGTGCGGGAAAAAACTGGAATTGTGAAAATTTTGGATTATACTTATTTTTTCAGATTTTCCACCTAAAAACTTTCGGATTTCAAACTCTTCGGATTATTGCACTAATCCCAGCGCAGATCAGGATATCTTCGTGGCATCTCCCATTGACTTACTGTATATACAACCTTGGCAGGTCTGAGATGCCGAATTTTCAGATTCTGACTTTTTCAATCCTCGGGGGTATAATAAATCACGGAAAATGTGACTCTTGTTTTTCGCTAAAAAAATTTGATTTTATAGTAATTATGGCATTCAGCCTTTAATAAATAACCCCCTATGTGTTATAAAGAAAGCGATATTCTGAGACAATTTTCAATTGTTTTTTATTTCTGTTTTCTTTTAGCTATATTTAGCTTTTTATGCAGCAGCTCTTCAGTTTGCAATTTTAACAATGTGATTGTAAGAGTCCAAATTACCCTAGCAACTGATTTGAATTAGAGACTGGAATGAATAGGAGAGGCCTGAATAGAAATATGAGCAATAAAAAGTAGCAATAACAATAAGGGGCACATTTACTATTGGTCAAATATCAAGGGTTAATTAAACCTCGATATTCAGCCGTCGAAGTAAAATCCTTCGACTTCAAATATCGAAGTCCAAGGATTTACTGCAATTCATTCTTTCGAACGATCGTTTGAAAAATCCTTTGAATCGAACGTTTCGAAGGATTTTAATCCATCGATCGAACGATTTTCCTTCTATCCCAAATCGCCTAGAAAGTCTATGGGGACCTTCCCCATAAGCTAACATTGGTGCTCGGCAGGTTTTAGGTGGCGAAGTAGGTGGTCAAAGTTTTTTTTTAAAGAGAAAGTACTTCGACTATCGAATGGTCGAATAGTCAAACGATTTATAGTTAACAAGAAGACTATTTCTCTTTTATAATTTTTATTAAAAAAAATTAAATGAATTTATATACTGTATATTTTGTATTTTTTTGTGTTTTTTTATATATATTTTTTGGTATTTTCCTGTTATAATAAAATTTCTATTTACTTGTCTATTTTTCTAGTATACCTTTCCCCATATATGAGACTTGAGCAAAGTAAAGAAACAAATATATATTTGAGTTATGCATAAGGACAGGCAGCAACCAGGAACTAGAAAACAGGAACTAGATGCCATTCTACGCATTACTGGGGATGAGCAAATCTCTCCTGTTTCACTGGAAGCAGCAGGAAAATTTTCAAAATGTTAAAAATTCACAAAATGGGTGTTTTTTTGCAGCAACTTTTTCCTACACAAATACATTTTAGTCAATAGGCATTATTTCACAGCAACTTTTTATACACAAAAGTTTTGCCTCAGTTTCGCAAAAAAAAATTCCAAATGCAGAATTTTGCCGCAAAATTTCATTCATCACTCCGCACAGGCACACAAAGGCCTGGTCCTATAGTGGCAAAAAATGAAGGGTGGCATGCCGTCAAGCCACTTTATGGGGAGCTGTTCGTCCCCAGTTTGCCATCGCTTATGCCCATGCAGTCGCGGGGGAGTGCAGGCAGGCGATAGGGACACGTGGCCGGGCGATAGGAATGAAAAATTAGGCTATGACTACACATAACCTATGGTTTGCTGGATTTTGAATGTCCTTCATAGTTCCAATAATATAACTCTCAGTACAGTGACAGTTCATCTTCCTGAGAATCCTTTTTTCTCAGAGGCCCTTTTGGCATAGAGGATGTCTGGCCCAGGATTAAAGGAGAATTTACTCCCTCACACTAATAAAACCCCCTACCCCTCATAGTCCCCCCTCTCTGCTACCCCCGCACAGGTAATAACCCCTATAAGTGCCCCTAATCCTTTAATCACCTCTTGTTGCAGAGTCAGCGCAGCTCTTCTGTATTCTTGGGGTCTTCTTCCTTCCCTTCGGCAATTTCTGTGACTTTTGTCGCATGCACAGTTGTCATGAACCAGAGGACTGTTCCAATTATGCATGTGCCAATACGGCGCTCACTTTCCAAAAAAGACCGAAGATGGCACACGAGCTCCGCTAAGCTGACTCTACACTTACAAGGGTAGGGGGGTAGGTTCACCCCAGTCTGTGGGAGCATGTATATGATACAACAGCAAAAATTGAGAGTTTTTTTCAAAAAGCAATAAACCAAAAAAAAGTGGTTAAAAGTTCAAATTAATTTATTAGAACAATACAGGTGAAGGCCTAACGTGTTTCGTATCCAACTGGGGCACTTACTCTTAGGCTACTGGACACCCCCATGTACACTCCCATGTCCCTGTATAAGAAGCCCCAGCTCTGGAAATTTTATCAATCACTGCCCCACTGATGTTTATATATTAGTTTAAGAAACTTTGGTTTGTGCTTAGCAGCAACCCCAGTAAGGGCAATGGCAGATTTAGGGCGATAGCACACAGTGCTCGAAAATACCTTTGCACCAGGATGAATAGAGATAAAACATATCACACAAAGTTGCCTTCCAAGTCTATTCCACAACTGATATGTTTAAGTCATAGAGATTTATAGTCATCCCTGTGCAAAGATATTAGTGGGTGCTTTGTCACCAGCTGGAGATGTGATTTTTCCGTGGGCGATAAAGCCATGATTCTGGGCATTTTGCCACCAGATTAATCAATAGCTCAGCTGTCAAGTGATGAAATGAACAGCTCTCTGTTGAATGCTTTGATTTGGAGTTGCACCCACATTTCTACCAGCAATCCCTTGACACATGGTTGCACCCAGAATTGCTGTACAAAACAACAATGAGTCAGCCTGAGCACAAGTTACAGAGCTACTACATGGGTGCTTTTTGCGGTCCTAGAAGATGGACAAAATATAGTATGCGTGTACAGAGCATATGTCTCCTCTATTATAAATAGGTTATTACAAAGAATTCCTTTCCTCTGCAGCACATGCATTTTGGAGAAAAGAGACAAGAGGTCAGAGGTTGCTATTTATGCAAGTCCACAATAATGGCATTTCTACATCTGCTCACAGAATACAATGAAGTGTTTTCCCCCACAGGAAACAATGAAATCATGTCAATTACAAGAAGAGCTCTATGTGTGAATGATTTGAGCAGTCCAAATATCATGGGCATGTTGTCTGGTCATAACTGACATCCACTAGTCACATTTTTTTGTCTGTGAAGTACTGATAGTGGAAAGTGCTTGATTTTTTTGTACTACTTAGGCCAGGGCTATAAAGTTGCATCTGATGTGTCCGGCCTATTCACAAAAGCAGGCTACAAGAGGCTCTCATAAAAGCTCTCAAGAGAGGGCACTTGCAGAATAACTGGATGGGGGCCAGAAGTAAGACTCCTTGCTAGGTTCACTGCTGTAGTGTGCACCTGTTGCACGCTATGGGGCAAATTTACTAAAGGGCGAATTGACTAACGCTGGCGAAAATTCGCATGTTTGATGTCATTTTGGAACTTTGCCGTTTTACTAACGGTTGCCTGTGTAACTTCGCTAGCGGTACTTCGCTCCCTAACGCCAGGCGAATTTGCGTTCTGGCGAATGGACGTAACTAAGTAGATTTAACTGAATGTTATCTCTTGCGCCAGACTTGCCAAAACCAGACCAGGTCGAAAGACAATAGAGTAGATAGGAGTTCCTCAAAAATAATTAAATTTTTTTCTACACGCTGGTGTCTTTTCCTTGTTTCAGGGTGATAGGCTGAAAAAGAGCATAAAATCTTTTTGGGTTAACCGGCTTCCCCCCTACATTTCTTAACATATGGCACATAAACTATACACTGGGCTCATGTGTAGGGCAATATAACAACTTTATTTTATTAAGGTTTCCCGGACTTGTGTAGTGTACTGTATTTGCTGCAACATATACGTCCATTGAACTTTAACTTCCCGCCGTATGCAAATTAGTCAACGCTAGCGCAACTTCACCTTGCTTGGCGCAGTAACAATAGCATAACTTTGCCAGCGTTCGGCGCCCTGGACGTAACTTCGGATTTTAGTAACTTAGTGTTATCCTGGCGAATCTGCACCCGGTGAAGTGTTGTGATGTGAGTGAAGCCGTCGCTGGCGAATTTTCAGAGGTTAGTGAATTTGCGCCTATGGGTATAGTATACTGGCCATCAGTGGAAACTGGGATTTCACTACTTTCCACAGTTAAGTCAGTGCTATAGAGAAAGCAGCCCATGCTTCATAGTAAAACATGGGTGTTTTGATTATGGTTCTAAAATTCTCTTGGAAATAATTTAAACACCACATCTAGTATGCTAAGCAAAACAGAAGCAGGCATCTTCTTCTGCACCAAGCGACTGGGAGATCCTGATTTAGTCAGCAGAGAATTCCCAAATGGTGCACAAAAGGCAGTATGTGCATTTACTCCACAGGAGAGATCTCAGCCAACAAAATGGGGACCCCCAGTTGTATAAGCTCTAATAAACAATGAACTCTTACACTAAACCACTTAGTCATCAACAGATCTTGCTTCCCATGAGCTCATCAGGAGCTGGGCAGGCTTCCAACAAGCACACCCGAAGCAGAGATCTTATAGGTTATTAGTATTTGAGTATATATTCTGCCCCTGGCTATAATAAAATAAGTTCTCATAAGAACTTCCAGAAGTCATAAACATATTAGGAACTAATGGGAGTCATAAACAAATTAGGACATTGACTAATTGAGTTCAATAGTGCCTTTTATAGAAAATATTGGGTTCAAAGGTTCTTTCCTATACAGCTGTCTCATACAAGACATTTCATTTGGGAACAAAGGACATGCTTAGGCAATAGGCTGTATTTCCTTGAGAGTCTCTTTTCTGCATTAGTCTACTATAATTGTTATCCAAATGACATCTGCATTACACCATCCAACAAAACAAAAGAACACTTATTTGCTAGTATGAAAAAGGGTCAATATGTTTCCCAGAAGCTGGATTCTGCAGCCCCTGATGTTTGATACAGGTTAAGCTGTTTCTATAATACCAAAGGATATTTTCTTGAAATACTTTGCAAAAGATCCGCTTGTTGCACCTACCCTGAGACTGGTCAGTTACCTAAAGGATCAAATCTCAGTGCTTGGTTGCTTGCCAGTGACTGTACAATTTGAATCAAATACTGCAAAATGTGACTTTTACATTGTGAATAAGGGTACTGCTATACTTGGAAGGGATCTCTTTGCTGCATTAAACCTACAATTAGTTGATGGTCGCATTACTACAGCACCAGTGCCTGCCACACAGCCAGTGTCTAAAATTTCACCACTAAGTATTCGATTGTGTGTTGATCTCCGTGAACCTAATAAAGAAGTTGTTGTGAATAATCATCCTTTGCCACACATAGAGGAAATATTTTCAGAACTCTAAGCAGCAAAATTCTTAATCTTTTCTACTCTGGATCTTCAGAGTGCTTATCTTCAAGTAGTACTGCACGAGGAAAGCAGAGACTTTACCGCATTTATCACCCATGATGGTTTGTTTTGGTTCAACCTTATGGACTGGCTTCAGCACCAAGTTGTCTTCAAAGACTGATGTCTTCTATACTCCATGGCATACCTGGTGTAAAATGCTACTTGGATGATATAATTGTCTATGCTCCAACTATGGATCTTCATGACAAGGACCTAAAAAATGTTCTGAAATGCATTGATTCTGCAGGACTGAAACTGAATCTTTCCAAATGCTACTTCAGACAAACTCAGCTGTGATTTTTGGGTCATATAATTTCATAACATGGATTACGACCTGACCCTGACCATTTCAATGCTGTTACACAAGAACCTACTCCATCTGATTTCCAGACCTTACGAGCTTTCTTAGGTCTTACTTCATGGTATTCTAAGTTTATTCCCAACTATGCTTCATTTGTGGAGCCACTTAGAACACTTCTATGTGGAACTTTAAGTCTGGTGTGGCCAGAGTCTGCTCAACATAGCTTTGAAATAGTGAAACAACTATTTGTGAACAGTCCAGCGCTAGCTTTATTTGATCCTGCACTACCCACTATGATTACTGATGCTTCAGACTATGGCATTGGTGCAGTTCTCACACAGATCCATGCTGATCATACAGAGAAATTGTTTCATTTGCATCCAGAAGACTGAAAAAGAAGCTCTAACGTGTTTGGGCAACAGAAAAATTGAGGTCTCATCCAAAGGGATAAACTTCTTAATATCAGTATAATATGTATCTTTTAGTATATATATTCTCTAAATATCTCCTTAAATCTTTACATATCTCTCTGTTTTCACTTATTTTTCTCTCCCTTATTTTTCAATTTGTGTATCCTTCTCTATACCTCTACTTGTCTAGATAGTACTTTATATCCCAATCTTTATTCAGACCTATAGGTCTCTCAGTTTCCAGGGTGAACATCCACCATATTTCTCTTCTGTTTATTAATTTCTCCATATCTCCTTTCCTTTTTCCTAGAGTGACTTGTTCTATACCCTGAAATGAAATATATTTCATATTCCCCTTATGCACATTGATTAAATGGTCATATCTTTCCTTCCTACACACGCCAGATGTTCTAGGATCCTATCTTTCATTCTACGTGTCGTTCTCCCCACATATTGACATCCACATTTACAGGTGGCTAAGTAGATTACATTGTTAGTTCGACAATTCACATAGGTTCTACATTCGTATTCCTTGCCTGTTGCTGTACTTTTGAATTTTTTTGAGACATTAATGTAGTCACAGGCGCTGTCAATCATATACAGTTACAGCTGCTGATTTTAAGCAAGCTTGCCTCACATGTCCAATTCAAGTAAAACTATGGGACATCTTACAAAGCAAATGGCCAAATGCTGAGAAGAAACTTAGTCCTGATATTCAACCTTACTACAGGATTAGACATGAACTGTCCTTAGTAGATGACTATGTTGTCCGTGAAGCTCACCGCTTACTGGTACCAGAGACCTTGCAAGAAAAGCTCATACAACTCGCACATGAATGTCATCAAGGAATTGTACGTACAAAATAAAGACTACGAGAACTATACTGGTGGCCAGCAATGGATGCCGATGTGGTAACTGCCATTCATTCTTGTCAGAATCATTATAAAACAGCAATCACACATACATCACCACTTCAGCCAGTACCATTGCCTGATTCAGCATAGGAAAAACTTGCTATTGATATTGTCGGTCCTTTTACAGATGCTCCTATAGACTGTAGATTTGCTATAATCTTGATAGACTATTACAGTAAATGGCCTGAAATTGCATTTGTTTCTCATATAACATCAGCTACAGTAATAACATTTCTGTCTACAGTCTTCAGCAGAGAAGGTTAATAAAAAAACAAATGTGTTAATATCAGACAACGGACCACAGTTTGTCTCATCTGAGTTTGAATTCTTTCTGAGGGAGAGGAATATTGTGCATCTGAAATCTTCAGTGTATCACCCACAAGCAGATGGAGAAATTGAGCGATTCAACATGGCTGTCTGACGAAGGGGCATGCCCCTAAAAACGTTACATACATCATATGATGAAATAAACGTGCAGGGGACCGCCCTGATTCATGTTTGGTAAACTTTTTTGGATGTCATAATTATTGGGAGAGGCACCGACCCCTCCAGCCAACACAGGGCATTTGCAATCTGGAGAGAATTGGGGGAAATAGGAAACCTTGGTTGTTTTATCACCCTTTCAAGTCCATTAGTCTAAATTAGATATTTGTGAGCTGAGGGTTTGGTATCCTGGTTTATTTCCCTGAGAAATTGTTTGATTTTTATCTAAATACAGTATCTAGTTGATATTTTATCCTGATATAAACATAAACTATTGCATTAAAATAAATATCCTGATTTAAACATGAACTATTGAATTAAAATAAATATCCTGATATAAACATGAACTACTAAATTCAAATAAATATTTCAATACAGTAATAGTCTATGGCGCAAATTCACTAAGCGCCGAAGCGCCGAACGCTAGCGTTAATTCGCTAGCTTTTGGCATTTTCGGTACTTCGCAAATTCACTAACGAACTTAAATTCGCTAGTGTTACTTCGCACACTTACGTCAGGCGAATTTTCGCTAGCGATGTAACTACGCAAATTCACTAACTTGCGCAGTGTATTGAACGCTACCTTTTACGCTAGACTTCCTTCGCCACCTCAGACCTGGCGAAGCGCAATAGAGTAGATAGGGATTGTTTCCAAAAAAGTCAAGATTTTTTCTAAGTCCCAAAAAACGCTGGCGTGTTTTCTACATGATGGGTGATAGGCTGAAAAAGATTGAAAATTTTTTTGGGGCTCCCCTCCTTCCCCCCTACATTTCCTGACTCATGGCAACTTACCTAGACAGTGGGCACATGTGTAGGGCAAAATAAAATTTATATTTGCTGATTTGAAGGTTTTCTAGGCATTTGTAGTGCAGATACGTATTCCTCCATTGAAATTTGAATTTGGCGCCGTATGCAAATTAACCATCGCTAGCGCAACTTCGCAAACTAACGCTACCCCTGTGCGCAACTTCGGATTTTAGTGAATTTGCCCCTATGAATCTATAACACAGATATATTTGATATAGGAATGTAAGCATGTTCTTTTAGAGAGAATGCACTGTGAACTGCTTCACTCAATAGACATAATTACATGCATTAATATTACATATTCTATATATTAAACAGTTTTAGATTTCTAAAATTATTTCCTACTGATTGCATCAGTTTAATATATTAATATATTAAATATATAAAGAAGCCTCTTTAAATCAATATAGGAAATGTTTAAAGTTTATATTTAATTATGTTTATTATTATTTTTGCCAAATATGCCAGACCTCCTGTTGGGGTTTCCTGTTAGGGTTTTACGGGGGCTTCTGCCAAGACAGATTAGTAATATTGTAATGCAACATAATTTGTGGCTCATTTTAGGACATTCTGCATTCTGTTATTCGCATTAAAGGAAAACTAAACCATAAAACAAATATAGGTAGAAATGGCATATTGTATATATTGAACTTACTTAACCAACCAGAATCTCTATAACAGTAATGATTCAATTGTGCACAGGATTTTGTTAGCAGTGCTCTGAGCAGCTGTTGAGAAGCTAAGCTTAGGAGTTGTCTTAAATCATCAAGCAGATTGACCTCTGTGCAGTTGAAATACCAAAGCCTAGTTTGAATAGTTGAATACTTCAGGGCTGGTATCATGTCACTTTAGAATCTGTTTTGCTCCATTTTTTCTTACAAAATGTGTTGGAACCAAAATACAGTTTGACCTTGTAAGTTAACTTTAGTATTTTATACAATATCCTATTTTGCAATTGGTTTTTATTTCTTATAGGTTTTTTTATTATCTGCCTTCCTTTTCTTTCATTTTTCAACTTTCTTATAGGTGCCACTGACCCCCCCCGTAGCCAAAAAAAATACTGCTCCGTGAGACTACATTTATTTTGTGTCACTGGCCCTTTAATACCTGCCCCTCAATCCACATTATCTTTAATTCCCATGTGTACAATTAATTACTATCCCATTTCTACTGCATTTGCATTTTTGCTGGAAGATCTAGTTTTTTCCCAAAGGGGCTAAGGTTATCATTTGAAAAATCAGGGACATTTCTAAAATATAAGGAACAGTCTATAATTGAAAATATACATGTTGTACATAGCAGTGATTGCAATGAGATGTACCTGATGTTTTACATGATCTGATTTCATAACAAAGATCCCCTTTATCCCATGTGCCCGATGCTTGCCATGCACCTGATTCATGTTACACAGCTTGTATATGTTAGTGTGACTTAATGCTTTTTATTTCCTAACAAATCACTGCTGGCTTATTGTAAAAGAATGTGTACAGATGTATATTTTGCTGGTCTATTCATTGAGTCATTCTCACAATGCATTCATCTGTGGAATTACAAGAGCAGGCTCTGCAGAGCCGTTGTATTTCAACAGAGCCAAGTAGAGTTATCTAATCAGCTAAGGGGATGCACACGCCTTTCCGCCATTTCTTTGTATTTTACTTAAAAAAAAACCTTCAGAAGCAGCTTTCTGGCCACAACACTTTTTATTTCAGAACACTTTAAAGGTTTATACAACTCTTTTTAACTTGGCTTCGTACAAATTACCTTCCAAGCTCCAAAACCAATATTCATGGGACAAACTAATAATACCATAATCCATCTTATTTTTGTTTACATCACAAATTATATTATTATAAGCCAATGCTAGACTTGTTGTGGCTGAATATTTATTTCAGACACAAAATATTTAATCTTCTGACCCACCACTTTGGCCATGTGTCTCCCTGATTCCAGTTTTTTAAAAATCAGTTTGGTATTTGTTATGATATTTAATGTGACATCTGACGTCGCTTAGAACACTTTGCAATAGATATCATAACATTTTTTTAAATCAATTGGCAGGTACATTTTTTCTCTTTTAAGGGTTGCTTCACCTTTAAGTTTACTTTTAGTCTTTTCTAGAATGGCCAATTCTAAGCAACTTTTCAATTTATCTTCATTATTGATTTTTTATAGTTTTTAAATTATTTGCCTTCTTCCTCTGACTCTTTCCAAATTTCAAATGGGGGTCACTGACCCCATCTACATAACAAATGCTCTCTAAGGCTACATATTTACTGTTATTGCTAAGATTTATTACTCATCTTTCTATTTACACCCTATTCTATTCATATTCCAGTCTCTTATTCATAGCAGTGCATGGTTTCTAGGAAAATTGGGACCCTAGCAACAGATTGCTGATATTGCTAAATAATTCAACAGCCACAAATAACAAGACATTAAAAACAATTGCAATTATAGCATCCTCTTGGAAATCCCCGAACCTGGACTTCCATATGGTCAAGACCAAAATAGATAACATGCTAGTCTTAGAAAGAATGACTAGTTCACGGACAGCAACACAATCACAATTCCACAAAGTCTGGACACCATGGATGACTTATCGAAATATATTGCCCCACTAATAACACTCTTTTCCCAGGACAGAAGGGATGACGTAGTAGTAGTAGTAGTAGTAGACATATCAGCAAGAGATGATACCAAAACCAGCCTTAGATCCTTGTTGTGTTTACCCCATGCCCACTCTGATGCCAGATTTGTATGACCTCCCTACCCTTAGATTTGCGCTACTCCCAAAATGACAGTACATGTAAAGGCTTTTCTTTATATTTGTTTATTGTTAATTGTTACACGGTTCAAACATGTGAAAGTTTCAGAGACCACACACTTCTGCAAGCTGGAAATCGTCCAGTGGTTGCAGTCCTTGAACCATGACTATGTATATTTTCTTTTGTCCTGATTTCCTTGTCTTGTTTCTGCAAGTAAAAATAAAAATATATATACAAAAAAAAAAAAAAAAAACAATTGCAAATTGTTTCACAATATCACTCTCTACATCATACTTAAAGTTAACTTAAAAGTCAACAATCCCTTTAAGATGCATTTACAATTGATGGGACAAATTTAGCTCCCTGTTTTTTTATGTATGCAATCTGATAGTAACATTCACTATGAACAAGGAAACAGGTAATTCCTATAGAACTACAGATATACAAGTTTTTTAGATTCATTCTAACATGAATATAATACAATCATAAAGAGATCACTCCTAACAAAGGAGACATGGCCTATCTCAGTTTAGGGCGATTATCTAGCTTGGTAGCTTCTGTATGGACCCAGATACTATCCAAAGTGTGGCCAAAAGTAGCCCTTTCCTCCACACTTCTTAAATGTTAACAGCCCCATCTCCTAGGCTTTTTATGGTGCACTTTCTTGTCCAGAATTGATCGGAGGTCTTCCAACATTAAAATTACCCTTAATGCTTTACTGTTTTTAATAATGAATTTTATCAGCTACTTATCTCCATTTGAATACCGAACATTGATCAGGATTGACAAAAGCAATCTTATATCACCTATGTTTCTGCATCTTGATTGTATGCTGCTTATCAGTAAAATTACAGGATATCAAGATTTCTTTTCTGTTGGCTGGATTTAGCCAAATCTGAAGCTTGCACCAAAACTTTATGAATTTTGCCATAAACCTCTACTGAATCATTGATTCTGTGGATCCCTAGTTTCAGGACGAATTTTATGGTTATCATACAATCCATCAAAAGCAAAATACCTTGAAATGTAGATATGCAGAATCCCAAAATTAGGATCAGGATTGTTCATAAGGAACTCAGGAACAGAAGTGTACATAAGAGGCATAGTAACTGGCAACAACAGACAATAATGTAAGCGAGTTGTGCCTGTGCCATAAATCCAGTTCTTGTCAGTGTCTATCTATGTTTGCTACAGTCATTTCCTGCAGAGTATTAATCTTCTGTCCTGCACCAATCTGTTATAACCTTCAACTCAGGGAAGTAGACCAACTGAGCTTGGTACTATAGTTGTCTACAGTACTGATGTGCGGGTTGAGTTTTCTTCAACCCTCACCTGCCCCGCACCCGTACCATCCAAACCCTAACCCGGTCTGGTCCTCTCTATTTATAGACCCGCACCTGCCCAGCTGCAATGTCATGAAAGGGGTGAGGCAGTGGCGAGTCTATAAATTGATGGGTTTGAAGCCGGCAGTGTGGGGTGCAGGTACGGTTGAGTGCTCCCATGCGCCCTCCCCACCCATGACCCAAAGGCCCCAACCCACCCCAACCCATGGTAAACCCTCAAGTCCCACAGGTTTCGGACCAGCCCGCACATCACTAGTCTACAGGAGCTTTTTATAGGTTTCTCCACAGACTGTATGTACTTTGCAATAACTTTGAATAATGGAACCTCACAAGTATTATTGTAGAGTGCAGACTGCTTGTTGCATGATTCGTCATTAGTTCAAAGAATTGTTGATATGTTAAGATTTCCTGAAAGCAAGTCATGCTGACTTTAAACAAAAGCAAAAAAAAATACATATTTAAACTTCTCCATTAGTCTAAATTAGATAATTGTGAACTGAGGGCTTGTTATTTTTGCTTATTTCCCTGTGAAATTGTTTGATTTGTATCTACATACAGTATCTACTTGATATTTTATCCTTATATAAACATGAACTATTAAATGAAAATAAATATCCTGATATAAACATGAACTACTAAATTAAAATAAATATATCAATACATTAATAGTCTATTAATCTACTGTATAACACAGATATATTTAAGATAGGAATGCACTGTGAACAGCTACACTCAACAGACAAATTAATATTACATATTCTATATATCAAACAGTTTTAGAAATATAAAATCATTTTCTACTGATTGCATCAATTAAAATGTAAATATATAAAGAATCCTCTTTAGATCAACATAGGAAATGTTAAAAGTTTAAAATTCATTCTGTTTATTAATATTTTTGCCAAAAGTGCGAGACCTCCTGCTGGGGTTTCCTGCTACAGGAAACAGGGGCTTCTGTCAAGACAGGTTAGTAATATTATAATACAACATATTTTGTGACTCATTTCAGATATTCTGCATTCTGTTATTCAAATTAAAGGAGAACTAAACCTTAAAACAAATATAGGTAGAAAGGGCACATTGTATATATTGAACTTACTGCACCAATCAGAATCTCTATAACAGTAACGAGTCAGGCCTTTAAATTTGTGCACAGGGCGCCTCCATATTGGATTTTGTTAGCAGTGCTCTGGGCAGCTGTTGAGAAGCTAAGCTTAGGAGTAGTTGTAAATCATCAAGCAGGAAATTAGGTTTTCCTGTCATATAAGCGTATATGTTTTGTACTTTTACATTTTATATACAGATATGTTCACTCTCGTGTTTTTTTTTTTTTGGTATTTACCTGATTTTTGGAGCCATCCCACAGCAGGCCATTCCCTTGGTTTTTCACAATTTCCACTTAGTGCCCAATGTGCATATGCACAGTGAGCAACTTTTGCCATACAAAGGGGCCAGTTTGTGATGTGCGTATGCACTTGGGCATTTTGGAGGCACAAATCTTTACTGCTAAAGGGCTGTGGTTGCCTTGGGCTGGTACAGAAGCCCAAAGACAAAATGTACAACATTTCAGCACTACTTCTCTGTTAAACTTTAGTTCTTCTTTAAACGCTCCCCTTTTACTAACCTGCTACGAGTGTAGTCCTACAGTAGTTCCTTTGAGATTTCCAGGTAGTTAATAAATAAACATCCCTAGATGTCATGGACAAAAGAAGAAACAATTGGGTATCAGGCTCAGACTGGTAATCTGTGGATTCTGGCAAATGCTAGAGGGGCTGCTGTAAGATGCCATAGGAAGTCACTATTTATTGGGCTGGTACTGGTTGGAGGGACCTGTGTGCAAGGCCTAGTTTTAATACAAGTCCAGGGCTGGTATCATGTCACTTTGGAATCTGTATTGCTCCATATTCTGTTACAAAATTCGTCACTCAGGAAAATGTTGTGGAACCAAAATACAGCTTAAAGGAGTTATCAACCTTGTAAGTTAACTTTTAGTATTTTATACAATATCCTTTTTCTAGCAACTTTGCAATTTATTTCTTATAGTTTTTTTTATTATCTGCCTTCCTTTTCTGCCACTTTTCAACTTTCATACAGGGGTCACTGACCCCCATAGCCAAAAAACATACTGCTCTGTCAGGCTACATTTATTTTGTGGCCCTTTAATACGCTCTCAATCTACCTTATCCTTAAATCCCCACGTGTACAATTATTTACTGACCCATTTCTACTGCATTTGTTTATTTGCTGGAAGATCTAGTTTTCTTGTTCCCAAAGGGGCTAAGGTTACCAGATCATTTGAAAAATCAGGGAAGTTTCTAAAAAAATAAGGAGCCGTCTATAAATAAAAATATACATACTGTATATAGCAGTGATTGCAATGAGATGTACCTGATGTTTTACATGATCTGATTTCATTACAAAGATCCCCCTTTCCTCCCATGTGCCCGATGCTTGCCATGCCCCTGATTCATGTTACACAGCTTGTATATGTTAGTGTGACTGAATGGTTCTTATTTCCTAACAAATCACTGCTGGTGTAAAAGAATGTGTACAAATGTACATTTTGCTGGTCTATTCATTGAGTCATGCTCACAATGCATTCCTCTGTGGAATTACAAGAGCAGGCACTGCAGAGCTGTTGTATTTCAACAGAACCAAGCAGAGTTATCTAATCAGCTAAGGGGATGCACACGCCTTTCCGCCATTTCTTTGTACTTACCTAAAATCCCCTTCAGATACAGCTTTCTGGCCACAACTCTTCAATTTCAGAACACTTTAAAGGATTATACAACTCTTATTAACTTGGCTCTGTACAAATTACCATCCAAGCTCCAAAACCTATATTCATGGAATAAACTAATAATACCATAATTCATCTTTTTGTTTACATCACAAATTATATTATTATAAGCCAACGCTAGACTTGTTGAGGCTAAATATTTGTTTCAGACAAAAAAAATGTAATCTTCCCACCCACCACTTTGGCCATGTGTCTCCCTGATTCCAGTTTTTTAAAAAATTTGTTTGTTATTTGTTATGAACGTCTGACGTTGCTTATAACACTTTGCAATAGATATCAAAACATTTTTTAATATCAATTGGCAGGTGATTTTTTTCTCTTTTAAGGGGTGCTTCACCTTTAAGGTTACTTTAAGTCTTTTCTAGAATTGCCAATTCTAAGCAACTTTTCAATTGGTCTTCATTATTGATTGTTTTATAGTTTTTAAATGATTTGCCTTCTTTTTCTGACTCCTTCCAACTTTCAAATGGGAGTCACTGACCCCATCTAAATAACAAATGCCCCTTAAGGCTACATATTTACTGTTATTACTACATTTTATTACTCATCTTTCTATTTACACCTTACTCTATTCATATTCCAGTCTCTTATTCATATCAGTGCATGGTTTCTAGGAAAATTTGGACCCTAGCAACCAGATATTGCAAAAAAAGCTAAATAACTCAACAGCCACAAATAATGAGAAATTAAAAACAATTTGTTTCACAATATCACTCTCTACGTCATACTTAAAGTTAACTCAAAAGTGAACAATCCCTTAAAGATGCATTTACAATTAATGGGACAAATTAAGGGCCCCATTCTTTGCAATCATAAAGAGATCACTCCTAAGGAGACATGGCCTATCTCAGTTTTGAGTGAATATCTAGTTTGGTAGGGTCTTTCTTTTTAGGCTCACTCACTTATACACCACTGCTTTTGCTTCTGTATGGACCCAGATACTATCCAAAGTGTGGCCAAAATTTCCTGCAAACTTCTTTAATGGTCACAGCTCCATCTCCTAGGCTTTTTATGGTGCACTTTCTTCCCCAGAATTGATCGAGGAGGTGTTCCAACATTAGAATTCCCCTCAATGCTTTACTGTTTTGCATAAATAATTTTATCAGATCTTAATCTCCATTTGAATACTTAACATTGATCAGGATTGACCAAATCGTTAACAGTATTTTAATCTGTTCTCTGTATCTTTGTCAGAGTTGAAAAAATTTTCTCGCCACTTTCGCAAAATTTGCCGAAGTGAAACAGAACAAATTCACCCATCACTATTCACAGGTTGTCCTGTTTTACCAATATATGTTGAAATTGCTCTTTAATTATGGCCTCATGGCTGCACCCTATACCTCCTGTGCCACCTGCAGCCTCATGGTCTGCTTCCTCTGTAGTTATGCCCCTGTGCTTTGCTATTAAGACCATAGGGCAAATTCACTAAGCGCCGAAAATGCGCTAGTGACGGCTTTGCCGCACTTTGCCACACTTCGCCACAACTTTGCCTGGTGTAAGGGTGCGAAGTAGAGCTAGAGTATGTCTACTTCTCTAGCGAATTTACGCCAGCACCTGTTAGTAAATCGTGAAGTGCCAAAATGACGTCACGCTGGTGAATTTTCACTAGCGTTAGCCACTTTGCCCTTTAGTAAATTTCCCCCCATGGGAGATTGCTAATAATATATTACTACTGTGGCAACTAGTGTGGAAACCAATGCCCATGGTACATAATAGGTTAAGCCTTCAGACTTGATAAGTCTGAAAACATCATAACATTGATTGAATGAAAGATATAAATTGGATTTATACTTTTCAATGTGCCCAGCTCCTTTTTGTAGTTCTGGACAGGGTCACCATTGATGGCCCTACTATGATCTCTGTTCAGCCCCATGCCCTGTACTTCACTTTGTCTAAAACAGAATCCCTAACTACAGAGCTTGCAAATATTTTTAAATCAGTTTTCAGAGTATTAGAGTTCTAACTATATTGTGCTCCGTATTTGGCTCCATGTTTAAGTAATGTGCTTCTGATATATCATAAAGTCGGTTGAGTCTATTACTTCATAGAGAGTCTGTAGCTGTGAATTATAATAGCCCGAATGCTATTTATAACCCTATTAGTGCTCTGTAGCAATTTTGCTTTTGTGTTAATTTCCCATTATCTAGAAAAATGTGTGCAGCATTGGACAGTGTACAAATACAAATGTTGAAGCGGCTTCAAGTGCTTTCATACCTTGCTGGAATCCAGACAGGATAACATGTATCCTAAATACTTCTAAACTGTAAATGTGTGCTATGTAAAAACATTCAGCTATAACCCATTTTGTATGAATGCATGGAATATATATCTATATATATCTATACATCTATCTATATATATATCTATATATATATATATATATACACACACACATATATATTTATATATATATATATATATATATATATATATATATATATATATATATATAGTCCACCAGGAAACCGGAACTCTCAAAAAATGAAGTTAATTTGCCTGGGTGCAGAATTCACGATTCATCCATATAATCCAAAAATGATCCACACTCACTTAAAATAAAATAATTCTTTAATAAAGCTTAAAAGACTAACGTTTCAGCCTATGCCGAGGCCTTGCTTAAAGTACCAACATGGATGTAAATGTGCCTTAAATCTATGAACTGGCGGGAAAAAACAGCAGCAGTAATGATGACGTAGATCCATCGCCAAAACCAAGCGACTACAATTTACATAAATCCCAGTAAGTACTTAAATCATATCCTCTGTGTCATTAAAATGTTAATGGCAGTTAGTACACACACATACCACATTAAACAGTTCTTCATAATTCTACACATACTATCGACCAAAAGGTTAAAAACAAAGTATTATGTAACACAATTTTGTTACTTATCATCCTGTGAATTCTTCTTATCTAATCACTCACAGAAACTTGCTATGTTTCAAGTGTTCCTATTGTATCTTTCTTTGAGTATAAAGATGTAAGCCTCCCTTCCATTATCCTCTTTCAAAGTGAGTGTGGCTCGTTTTTGGAAGATATATATAAGGGGTAGAGGTTGTTTTCTCTAGAATAAAAGACACCTACGAGGTGACATGATTACACTTTACACAGTACATTAGAGAACATTATAGACAGATAGTAGGGCACCTCTTTACCCATAAAATGGATCATTGGACCAGAGGCCACCCCTTCAGACTAGAGGAAAAGAACTTTAATTTAAAGCAGTGTAAGTGGTTCTTCACAGTAAATACAGTGAGGTTGTGGAATGCACTGCGGGGTGATGTTGTGATGGCTGATTCTGTTTATGTCTTTAAGAGTGGCTTGGACGATTTCTTGGACATCATAGGCTATTGTGATGCTAAATCTACAGTTAGTATAGATATTGGTATATATAGTGTATGTGAGTGTATGGACCCTGGGTTCATTTGGAGGGGTTGAACTTGATGGATTTTGGTCTTTTTTAAACCCAACTTAACTATGTAACTAAATACTGTACTGTACTGTATATATATATATATATATATATATTTATATATATATATATATATATTTATATATATATATATATATATATATATATATATATATATATATATATATATATATATATATACACACACACACACACAAAACTGGCTTCTCATATCTCAGGGTGACTGCTGTTGTATATTGTGCTCCTAGTATTTACTTGGAATTCATCAAATGCAGGATTTGTATTGGAAAGCCAGCAAGATTCAGGGAAGTTGAATTCATTCTATACTTTAAACCTGTTACTTGCAAATGTAGTCATCCCAGGCGTAAAGTCATTAAAATATTTGCAGTTGTGTATGAAGATTGAATCATTTTGCTGTGGTTTGATTATATTGTGCAATCCATGGTCTGGATTCTGTTGAGTATCCATACAACTCGTTCGCAGACTATTCAGGATTCAGCAGAATATGGTTGTGCTTCACTAGTATTAATAATGATGGTTTTTGTACAATCTAAATTAAATACAAGTCAATTCACTTGGTTTGATGAAATACACATACAGGAAGTGTTAAAAAAGGACAAAAAAAGACACAAAGCCAGAGGTCTAGTCCGAGTAGCAGATATTGTAGGACAAGGTGATATTGAGTAGAACTTGCACTTACAGTGTATACCTGAATAACAGACTTTTTAAAGACAAATGGCTGGCAGTCTTCTATCAGTTTGGTGATCAGGGCCAACTTCAATGTCTTCACCTTGGCATCAGGTTGTGAAGTACAAAGGTTGCATTTATTATTATATGATTGCTTTATATTTCAGTGACCTCTTTGACTGGCATATATGTAAAAATACAACTCTCTGTACAAAAAATCAGCACAAAGCATCATGTTTTTACACCATATACATCTAACATCTCTAGGTGCACAAAATGTGCACTTCTCTCTAAAAACTTTGCTGCCTACATTTATAAGCAATACATTCAGGAACAAACGCCAAAATTCCGGTCACGGCTCATGCTTCTGCATATAACAGCCACCTTTCATGTTGGGAGGAGGCCTTCGCTACTCAGATGTCGCTAGGGGAGAACCAAGGTGGGAGTTCTGGGCAGGAAAAGGAATCAGAATGCGTGTCTGTAGTAACGGGGAAGAGCTACGTGTAGTCGAAGAAACATGCCAGGGTAAAAAACAATCACTCAGTGCAGTACAGAGTCAGGAGAATAGTCAGTATTAGGCAATGTTCGGTTCAGGCAGTGAAACAGCGGTGGGCAAGGACGGGCAAAGATCAAGGAACAGAGAAAACAGACTAGAAGCACACCCAGGAACTATCTACAATAGACCTACGCTGGGCAGTAAACCAATGGACGAGGCGTCTTTAAATATTTGAATTTTGCGCCAAACGAGATGACATCACAAGTGGGCGCCAAACAAAATGACACATGAGTATGGACTTGCGCAGCAAAACCATCAAGACAGATGTGCACACGGACATGTGCACCAATTCCTAGGAAAGCAGCTGCTGGCTTCCCTCGAGAAGAGAGCAGGCATCTCCACCACCCCACTAGACCACCAGGTACTGTTAGAGACAGGCACACGGGCGCCCCCTGGCACTCCCTTACCTTGCACTTTATTCAGAACATATAAACTAGAACTATAAGGGATTGTCAAAGTGCCCTGTACCTTACAGCTTCTTATACTAGGTGTTAGTACAGAGGTCTCTTGCAGCATTCAGAACTGCCAACTGAGTTTACACCACAATGGAGGAAGAGCAGGGGCAACAGAGGAGCACAGATGAAGCACTTGCACCTCTTCCTAAGAAATAAAGAGCCTTTATATATCAAGGCATGTACCTGCAAGTGGGCAGACAAACCTAAAAAGACCTCCACTGTGGTTCTGGGACAGACTGAGAAACTTTATAGACAACAGTTCCCTTCACTTGGCATTGAAAGAATACAAAGTATGCATAAAGGGTATATTAAAGGGAAAAATGAGTCATCTTATACACCAATACACTTTTAGTTAAAGGGAACTATGACTGAAAACTGTAGAACAGTAATAGGCCTCTTGGCTGACTCCATATTGGATAAAATGAATGCACAGCAGTTATACAGGTATGGGAAGTATTATCCAAAATGCTCGGGACCTGGGGTTTTCCGGATAAGGGGTCTTTCTGCAATTTGGATGACTGTACCTTAAGTCTACTTAAAATTAATTTAAAAATTAAATAGAAATGAAATAATAATTGTCTGCCTCTAATAAGGATTAGTTATATCTTAGTTGGGATTAAGGGCAAGCTACTGTTTCATTTTTACAGAGAAGGAAAATGAAATAATAACAATTTTGATTATTTAATTAAAATGGAGTCTATGGGAGATGGCCTTCCCATAAATCAGATCTTTATGGATAACAGGTTTCCAGATAACAGATCCCATACATGTAGTTTGTATTTGTATCGCCATCAGTATTGATTCATACTAAATTAAAATGATACTGGCCTTTACAAACTTATGGTAACACTGGATTTTCGACAATTGTCCATAAAGAGTATGTTTTCTAATCTGTAGTATGTTGGAGGACGCTGACTTTTGCAGAGGATATAATTTATGCTGTGATATTGTCCTATTTGTCAGAGCTCACAACCTGTGCAACATTACAGAGCAGAAAGAAAGCACAACCTGCATGGTGCCAACTTATATATATGCTGAGGCTTAAAATAAAATTCTGCCTAACATAAACACCTACACGCAGAAAAGGAAAATTTTGAGCACGCAGTAAGCTACACTCCATTACCTACAGTAACTAGAAAGTAAATGAATTCTATTTACATAAATTGGTATATATTTAAAAATATTTTATATATATAACTAATGCCAATACCCTTTGTGTTTAGTACAGACAGAGAATATGCTGCAGATGGCAAATAATTCTTGCAACTACAAATAACAGGTGCTGCCAGGTTGCTCTTATTCAGGAGAGCAGTCAACTCCCTGTCAAATAGCTGCAATCTACGATTAAGCCATATTTTATATTTGCTTGCTCTATTACTACACTTTCACACATCACCTAATTTATTGCACCAGCTGAAATAATGAAGCTAAAAAAAATTTATTCACGGTTCAGATTTGGGTTCTAAATATTTTGAAGCTGATAAGCATTCATGAAATGCAAATTGCTAATTGAATTTTATTGTTCATCTTAAGTAATTCACTGAGCAATTATTTTATCTTAAATAATGAGAATGATTTTGCAGTCCATAAAACACACAGCGATGTTAGATTATATCCTACGCCTCACCCATAAAATTATTCATGGTCCAGTTCCTACACACCTATAACAACTCTTTTCAGCTCATGCACGCTACATTAAAGGTTTTCTTTCCTTTAAATAAATTACTCGATTTCTATTATAGATTTTTTTCAGCTGGTGTTGAGTAACTACGGATTATTAATATAAAGTACGGTAGGTGCAGAGTCAGGCACAGGAATGCACCATTTTACAAAGCATATATTTAAAGTGCTTGCATTCAATTGAACTTAACTAATCTAGCAGCAAATACCAATTACCTGGCTATATGTGCAACTTGCAAAAGCAGCAATGTACTTAAGAACAGAGTTTCTTTTGCATATTGCAATAATAGCATACTTTGTACCTGTTGTAGCATTAACCCCAAAGCACCTATATTGCATGGCAGTGTTGGACTGGTATACCAAGGGCCCACCAGAAAACCTTAGGCTGAGGGTCCACTTTCCAAACTATCCTCTCCTCACTCAACCTCTTTAGGGCTCTTACACACTGCCATTTTTTCCTGCGCTCCCCTGCGTTGCGCTTCTAAGAGCCCTTATTCTCCAAGTCTCTTTTCTCTACATACTATATTCTATTCTTCCATTATTAAGCCTCTGTGTTCCCATAAGGAAATAGGGAATAGCCATGAAATAGGCCAAATGGTTAGAAGCAAGAGGCCCACTGAGACCTGGGTCCACTGGGAGTTTTCCTGGTATCCTGGTGGGCCAGTCCAATACTGATGCATGGTTATAATTTTTTTGGGTGAGCAAAGTCAGTGGAAACATGATCTACTTGAAATACTGCTGCATAAGTAAGGCAGCCCCCTCATAGAGGGACATGAGGAACCAGATAGGTAAAAAGATATGTTAAAGCATCGAACAAATCATTTTATGGCAAAGTTATGAATAGAATCATAATCAATGTAATGATAGATGTAAAAAAAAAAAAGGGTTTCATGTCTGCTGTCAGTGTCTCTTTAAGGAGAGCACACAGATTCTATAGAAAAGGGTTGTGCACCGCTAATAGCAATACAGTCATTTAGTTTGAAAAAAGATACACAACATTGAGTCAACCTTTTTTTTCTAAATAAAACCTGTTCGTTGATGCAGAGCCCATCTGGAGCCCCTCAAATATGCCTTGGGGGGCGAATTCCTTCCTAACCCCAGAGACCAGTACCTAGAACAGCTTTGTGTTCCTTATTTTACTGTACTTTAGATAAGCTGTTTTTTTTGTTTTCTTAAGGCCTATTTAGAGCACGGATGAGTAACTATAAAGGTCTTAATTTTGAAACCATAGAAAAAGGAAATTTTTAAAAGTTCAAATATGGAATAGGGTTGAAATTGATGTTTTGAAAAGTACTGTATATGTAAAAAGTTTGGGAATTTGAATATTTCAAAATTCCCAAAAGTCCCCCTGGACTAGGAGTCTGATCTCTGAAAGCATAAGCAGTCTTTCTTTAAGGTGTGTCTCAGTTTCATGCTGAGGCTTTAAGCTTGCTGTTCGGAGAATGCAACAGATACTTGGTAGTTAGCGCTGAACTTGGTGGGAGTGGGGGGGTGATCTGAGACATCAGTGGAGACTAAAAAGAAATGTACCCTAAGGAGCATGAAAAATCATTTGCCATTATTACTTGTTTCCTTCACTAGATATGGAACTAGTGTTATTCTAGTGAACTATTGCTATATACTCATATACTTCTATCCCAGTTCTACAACCTGCTGGAGAGCATCACTGCAGATTATCACTGCCACAGTATGCTAAGGTCAATGAACTTACAAAATGTAATTAAATCTGCAATTCTAAATGTACTTATCTGAAGCACAACTTTAATAAAATCCAAAGATGGTAGGGCTATAAATCACAAAGCACTGGAAGAGGCAAGTTTAGTATCACTGCTCTAATCCATCTGCAAATTGTTAGCACAGTCGAAAAACAAATATTAGCTTATGAACAGTGGATTCTTGTAATCTTAAGTACTTTACATTGAATGGTTCCAGTTCATTGTTTATTTTTAGCTAGTATGAATTGTTACTGATTGCTAGTGTTGTATTTTGTGTGTTTTGTGAGTTCTTGCTCATGTTTATACAAGCAGAGAGCAAATAATAATTTAACAAAGGAATGCTGAAGTTCAACCGATAATAAATAAATACGCAAATCAGTGTGCTTATTAATAAAGCAAGTGCAAGAGTCAAAATTTGCATGCAATCAACAGGTTGTATGTTCTCACGTTATCCCTTCACCCCCAGGGATACAAGGTTTTGCTGTTTTATGGAGCATTATACCTTCATTGTTCCACAAGTTCAATGAATAGGGCTTGTGCTGAAATTGTTTTAATCAGGTAAACTCAATATAATCAGGTATAATCTATTGTTATTTATTGAGGTAAATAGGGCAAGCAGGAAAGCTGAAGGCACACTGTTGGTCGTTGCAAGGTAGACAGATTACCAGAATACACCACCCCCTTGTTGTTACTGATTTATTAGCATGAGCACATTATGCAAGTGGATTATCTGTGCACTGGTAATCTAAATATCCTTTCACCAAGGACCATACTGTTTGCTCTGTCAAGACATAACTAAAAAAAAAACAAAAGTAAGTTCAGTATAGGTTCTATTATATATATAGTGAATAAAGTACCCCCCCCATATTGTAAAATATAAGGATATTACAAGTTACCAAGGAGTTTCATGACCATATAAAAACAAGAGGCCGAAGGCCGAGTGTTTTTATACAGGTCATGGAACTCCGAGGTAACTTCTAATATCCTCATATTTTGCAACTGGGGGTACTTTATTTATTATAATACACAAGTTTCAGCAAGTCATGTGACAGAAATGACATCAGAACTCACCGTTTATAAGGATATAATTTACAAGATATTCATAGCTTTTGTGTATTATAAGAAATTATAGCAAAAACAACCCCAAACATCATAGTCTTTCCTCATAGTTTGTGTCCCATTTCAGCAGTTTAGTTGCAAATTTTTGCATTCTGTCCAGATTAATATTTTGCTTAAAGGAATTGTACAGTGTAAAAATAAAAACTGGGTAAATAGGCTGTGCAAAATTTAAAATGTTTTCAATATAGTTGTAATCCATAAAGGCTGGAGTGACTGGATGTCTAACATAATAGCCAGAACACTGCTTCCTGCTTTGCAGCTCTCTTACTGGTTACCAGTCAGTAACCAATCAGTAACTTGAGTGGGGGTGATATGGATCATAACTGTTGAATCTGACCTGCATGCTTATCAATTGCAAACTCATTAAACAGTGAAGTAGTGTTCTGGCTATTATGTTAGACATCCAGTCACCCCAACCTTTATAGATTACATTTCTGGATAACTAGCTATATTTGAAACATTATTTATTTTGCACAGACTATATATTTATCCAATTTTTAATTGAGACTGAACTGTTCCTTTAAGGCCTGGGGCTCAAAACTGCACTGCATACTCAAGGTGAACTTTTACTAGGTATCAGGTACAATCTAAAAAGAGGCAAAATCATGCTTTAACACTTTAAGACAATGGTCTTTTATGCAAGCCAGTACTGTGATTTAGTAACCACTGACAACCACTGCATAGAGTTGCACAGTTTGTTATCCACAAACTTCCTAACTCCTTCTCAATTAAGGAAGCACCTAACACACTACAATTTAGTGTATAATGTGCATTTCTATTATTGCCGCATAACTTTGCACTTGTCAACATTGAACCACATCTGCCAGTTTGCTGCCCAGTTCTCCAAGTTAGTCAAGTCTCTCTGTAAAGTGGCAGCATTCTGCATGGAATTTATAGATTTGCTCAATTTGCTAACCTTAGCAAAAATAGAGTACATACAATGCCCACCTCATAGGACTCATGTTGAAAAGGGGTATTACTGCTTCTTTAAAGGACAATAAACTTCCAGTGTTGTTTTTTTGTGTTTTACTTGGTCAAACATGGTAAAAAAAATAACAAATATACTTTATGAATTTATTGGCACAACAGAGCTTTTGCAAGCAGGGAAGCCCCTGTTAATTTATTACAAGGACTGCAACGTTTGGGGGGCATACCCCTTCATACAAACCTGTACAAGAGCAAGTGTCATAGCATATAAAATGGGTTAGCCAATAGTACCATCAATTGATTTTATAAAACAGTACTAGTATAAACAAAATATCAGAAATTATTAAATTACAGTGAAGTCAATCTCTCCAGGATAATGTGAAAAATGGATTAAATACAAAAATCCTACAAACCTGGGTTTAGAGAACAAACCAGCAAATAGCACACTTTTGTTATTAAAGTCCTTGTAATGTGCAACAAATAGTCCAATCATGTTGCAAAATAAATCAGATCAGTATATTACCTAACAATTCAGAAATAGTATTGCAAACAGCAAAGCTATATTTAGCTTCCAGATTATCACTAGGTGTTATCAAATTAGTATACTGTATTACCTAAAGGGTGTTTTTTGTGCGTGGCCACAATGTGGGCATTACAAAAATGTTTGCCATTCTCCACTCAGAAAATCTTTGTCCCTTTTTCTGATTTTCATGGCTATTGGAAGCACTTGAGTTGTTCTTTCCAAAGGGCGTTACCTTTTACTCTAGGGTGTCAATAAATTTGCCTGTTTTTTTTAAGATCTGATAGGACATGTTAAACTCTAAATGGAATAACATGGTTCTGTAATATTTATAGTCCCAAACGAATATACTTACAGTTTTTTGTAGCATCGGGTGCCGACTTTGACTCTGTCTGCTCAGGTCCAGTCCATACTCCATAAAATATTTTAGTAGCACTCCGATTTAGTGAAAAAATATTGTACTTTATTTGTGCCTCAAACTAGGCGACATTTCAAACTTAACCAACCCTATATCAAGGCTTGATAAAGGGCTGGTTAAAAACGTTGCCTAGTTTGAGGCACAAATAAATTTTTTCACTAAATCAGAGTGCTGCTGTGATCTTTATAGTGAAACAAGGAATTGTGGACACCTGGTCTTGCAAACTTTAAACTTATCTTGCAGTAAATCAATTTATTATATGTAATTTTTGACTTATTTGAAGAAAGTGCAATGTTTTTGGCTACTAATCATTAGGTTAAAGCAAAAACATAGTATTTAATCAGGTTTGCTGATGGAATCTTTTTTTTATGTAGAAATAAAATTATATGATACACATATTTATTTGCTGACTACATTGTTGGCAAGGACCATTCATGCTTGCAGCTAACAGGAATCAATATTTCTTATTGCTTCCTGAATTAGATTGGCTTTTTAACACACCCTTCAATATTAATTTATAAATCCTTCATTTTCTTTGCAGAATCTATTCATTTTTATTGCATTATTTATTTTAAATTGTACAACTATAAAAGTATGTATTGTTTGAAGAACTTGCTGCTGTATGGTTCTGCCAGATAATTTACTAGCAACTGTCAAGCCCCTGGCCATTGCAGAACTATAGCTCTGTGCATCTTGTACACCATCAACACCATGCCTCTAACCATGGAAGCCATACCTAACACAAGGAAAAATAGCAGACATGGCCTCCAGTTTAGTGGCTGAGCAAAAGACTTGAAATTTTCCCTCCATTGACTTAAATGTAACTACCCAGATCCTGCTGGTGCACTTGAGTGGCATGCGATTATTAATTGGAAGAGCTGAAGGGGCAAATTTAACATCATTTGAATTTGAGTTTTTGAGCTAAAACGCAGAAACTCATATAAGAGTGTCGGAAACTCTGAGATGTTTGTGATGTTTAACATTTCTTATGTGCAAAAATATTGAATGGAAAATGATGGCATCTAAAAGCTGGCTGTTTCACAATGGGAGTTGTGCTATGCAAAATGTAAGCTTTTTTTCTATTTGAATTTTTCAATTTTTTTTTTTTAGAAAAAATGTAAACTTCGTAGACTCATTAAAATGATTAGTAGAATGCAATTTCACTGAAATGGTTCTACTGGGAACAAGGATTCTAGAATATGCAGAATGGGGCAGTATGGGGGTCCCCAGTGGCATGGCTTAAGGGGGACATGTCTTGAGGGGGCTTAAGGTTTTGTTCTGCATTTTAAATGAATAAACAAATCAACATCACTGCCCTTTTAGCTTACAGTGTAATTCTATTTTTTTTTTAGATCTTTGTAATTACAGATACTTTTTTGAAGGTTAGCTTTTTTGAGGAGAAAAGTAAAGAGATGAAAATGGGGACATTTTGAAATTGAAGTGAAGTAAATTCAAAGGCCAGGAAATACATTTTCAACCAGGCTGTGGAGCAAAGGGCCAGAATGATACCTGAAAATCAGCCTGTGCATAGCCAGCTATAATCAGGTTATAATACACAAAAGTCATGAATATCTTGTAAATAATATCCTTATAAACGGTGAGTTCTTATGTCATCAGTTAGAAACGGTGAGTTCTGATGTCACATGACTCACTGGAACTTGTGTATTACAATAAATAAAGTGCCCCCAGTTGCAAAATATGAGGATATTAGAAGTTACCTCGTTGTTCCATGAGCTGTATAAAAATGGTCATGAAACTCCTCGGGAACTTATATTATCCTTATGATTTACAAGAAGGGGGTACTTTATTCACTATATATAACAGCAATTTTGATCTTTGAACTATATCACAATACTACATTTATAACTATTAAGAATTTCCTAAGCATGCAGTTTCCTAATCAACAGTGATGCTGTTATAGCCTGAAATTAATATTTAGTCCAACTAAAATGCACCATTAACAGCAGAGGCTGATGTGAATAGTGTATGTATATGTGTGTAAAGCAGAGTAGAATATTTCAGCCCTATATAAAGAATAATAATTTGTTCATTCAAAAATATGAAATCATGATTCGATTCAATGAAACTGAGGTGTCATTAACTAATAAAACGTCAAGCATTTTGGTCAGAAGGACCAGGAGAAACATACATTTGAGTGGGTGGAGCAATGTATAGGGGCAAAGTCACATTTCACGCCACTTCGTCAGGAGCAAATTACCACTACACTAATTCACTAAAATGTGAATTTGCGTCTCAGCAGCCGAACAATGGCGTTAAATCATCATTCAAGCATTTCATAGTGAACTTTCACTAGCATTCAATACTGCCTAGTGAAACTTCATTAGTACACTTGCGCTTACGTCAATTTGAATAGGGTGGGTAAATATAGGTCGTATGGACTTCTTTATTAGGGATGTTGGTGCAAATACTTGAAGGGCCACTTATTATAGAAATGTCCAAGGAAGCAAAATAAAGACAAAATCCTCTATAGTCCTAGACATGAGCCCACCCTAAAACAAATGTGGCATGCCCCTGAAATAGTACTTAAGTGTGACAAGAGAACTTCCCAAAGACACTCCTCTTACAACAAGCTTTTATACCTTTTTTTACAGAGCATTTATCGTAAGAGCAAAGGGTACACGGAAATACCATACATGGTCAAAAGCCCTCCTTCTATATTAGAAGGCATGTAAGATGTAAGTTTACTATAGTAAATATTGCAATACCTGTTAAATCATTTTATATTTCCCTGATTCCAATATACACAAACCATAAAATATATGTCTGCTAGTTTGAGACGGGGGTGTCTTAGGATGGGTGTTTGTAGTTCTGAAGCAACACTTCTGTATCTAACTGTTGTTTGACTTCTGTCTGCAGAGTCTTGACCTTTGGTCAGCATGTCATTGTATGATTACCTGAAACCACTATCATCAGCATTCCCTTCCCCCTTATTTGCCTTAGGTCTGGCCTTTGTAAGTACCAGGACGAGGGGTCTTGATCTTTAATTTATATTAATAGTCCTAAATACCAGCCATTACCCATCATGGAATAGGGTGTTCTCATTATTCTATTGTTAATATCATTATTTTATTGTCAAGACTTTTAAGTAATGAAGCATTAAAGATATCCACCAACTGAAAACTATTTTTTCCATAATGAAAATGTCAGAAGCCACTTTCACATATACATTACCATTTTCAATCATTTTACTCTTTTTTGTAAATGTAATTGCTATTCAAAGCATTGTCTGCTTCCTTATCTCTATTCACTGCACTCTTGGGTCAGAATCAAAGAACAGAAAGCGGCAAAGCAACGCTGCTTTCCCTATAAAAAGTGTAAAACTAGTCTTAAAAGATTTACATTTTCTAATGTGCATTGAAAAGTTGCTTAGAATTACATTTTGCAAAAATAAGTTTGAGCTTAAACAACCAGGTAAAGCTTTTTTGTTCAGTGTTAGCCTGTTGAAAAAGTTATAGGGTAGCTTTTGATTTGAAGCATAACAAAACTTCTTTGCATTACCCACCTCCCCATATGTCTCTGCTTGCAATACAAATTATGCTTATGTTTTCCCTTTTGTCCTTACAGTTTTTTGTATATAAAATGCTTACATATGTCAGAGCCAACATGACTTGTTTGTAATCAGCTTTGAAGAAATTGAAATGTTCTGAAAGCTTGTTGTGATTATCATCTTAGTTAGCCAATAAAGGTATCACCATTACACCACTTTTGTTATGCTTCATATCAAACTACTTTTCACTTCAAATTCTTTGCTGGCTGAATTTATCCCATTGATTTCAGTGGTTTATGCAAGACTTATAGTGGTGTTAGAATGGCATAATTATAAGTTACTAGACTGGCGTAAAATATACACACCTTTAAAAAAATGCCAGGTATTACTTTGTAAAAAAATATTTCATGCATGTGCAAGGACAATAGAGCTTTATGAATACACCATATATTTTACACAAACTCTTATACAATTTTTCATGTTTTTTTTTTAGACATTTGATAGAACAGATGTTTCTGCGCAACATGGAGACTCACATATCACTCTCCAGGACCTTGACATACAAATAAGACATCAGTCAGTTCTTGTGGAGTTGTTTGTGTTCTCTATTTTTCCAAATGATGATAATGCTTCCCAGGAGATTCATTATATAAATAGATAGAGGAAGCTAGAGGAAGATGAATTTCGGGACTTCTCAGCAATGTCATTAGTAGTGGAGAAGCTTGTTACTGCATTAAAGTATTCTAGCCAAGTTACCTTCAGACACATGGTTTGTACCTTAATGCAGCAGTAGCCTTCATCAACCTGTGCTTTTAGAAGATGAAACATTTGCATGCGGATGTGTTTGACTTCTAGGAACTGTGCAGTTGCTCCCATAAGACTTAATCCAGCGGCATAAATATTGCTCATTCCGGATTTAGCAGGTGTCTGGTACACCTGGTGAAAACAGATTATATCCATTTGTCGAATAACAACAGATGGCCTCAGTCTGAAAAAAATTTGTAATTCAACCTATGTGGAGACTCTCATTTAGCAGCTGGGGACTTTCCCTGGAAAATGTATGTTAGGAAATCTATGTGCTATGTCAACTATAGTTGAGCTACAATTGTTAGACACAGCAGGTATAGCACTGATAAGATGAGATATACTTCAACTTCACCCATGTTTAATTTTAGCTTAGTAGTTTAACTTTCCTGATTGGTCAGACTTCTGTTCAAGAAAATGTTTAAACCACTTTGTGGCTCATTTATGAATAGTGCAGGGTGTAAAGTGCTAAAAACAAGCTACAAAGGAGCCCTGTTCTCCTGTCCTGTGGCAGGTAGTATGGACAGGGCTGCTTTACAGATATAAGCATAGTGCATTGCACCCCACACTGGATTTTTATACTAGAGTAAGATATAGATTACAGCAAGAACACAGATGAAAGTGCTTATTAAAGAGCAAAAAGGGGCACAAACTCTTTTATTAGTCACCTTCAAGATCATTAGGGATCAGGGTTAGATCGTGTACTGTACTTAGCTAATGTTGGGCCAACTGTGTCTATACAGAGACCCTACACGTTGTGGCATCATTACAAGGAATGTGTATGTACTTATATGCAGGCATTATGTGGACGCACGGACAAACATGCTTGGGACGAGATGAACAAAGGGTTCCTCTTGCAATGTATTCTGTAAGTTACATAGTAGCATAGTAAGTTAGGTTGAAAAAAGAAACACGTCCATCAAGATCGACAAAGGGTTCCTCTTGCAATGTATTCTGTAAGTTACATAGTAGCATAGTAAGTTAGGTTGAAAAAAGAAACACGTCCATCAAGTTCAACCTTTTAACTTTTTTTAACCTGCCTAACTGCCAGAGGAAAGCAAAAAAACTCTCCAATACAGTACATCTGATTCAGGGAGAGAATTCCACATCTTCACAGCTCTCACTGTAAAAAACCCAATCCGGATATTTAGACTGAACCTTTTTTCGTAATGGGTGAGCTTGTGTCAGCTGGAAAGACCTACTGGTAAATAAAGCATTAGAGAGATTATTATATGATCCCCTTATATATTTATACATGGCTATCATATCTCCAGCATGTACATCCCGAATGTGGCCAGTTTTTCTTCATAGCTAAGATTTTACATACCTTTTAGCAGCTTAGTTGCCGTTCTCTGTACCCTCTCTAATACAATAATGCCCTGTTTGAGTGATGGAGACCAACACTGTACGGCATATTCTAGATGGGGCATTACCAGTGCTCTATACAGTGGAAGAATGACCACTTCCTGCCATGAATCAATGCCCCGTTTAATACAGCTCAAGACCTTATTTGCCCTTGATGCTGCTGACTGGCATTGCTTGCTACAGCCAAGTTTATCATATACAAGGACTCCAAGGTCCTTTTCCATAATGGATCTGCCTAGTGCAGTGCCATTAAGGGTATAAGTGGCTTGGATATTTTTACATCCCAGGTGCATGACTTTACATTTATCAATATTGAATCTCATTGGCCACTTGCCCAGATTGCCAGTTTGTCAAGATCCTGTTGCAAGGATGCCACATCCTGGATGGAATTAATTGGACTGGATAGTTTTGTGTCATCTGTAAACACTGATACATTACTTACAATACCCTCCCCCAAATCATTTATAAACAAGTTAAATAAGAGTGGACCCAATACTGAGCCCTGAGGGACCCCACTAAGAACCTTACTCCAAGTAGAGAATGTACAATTAACAACCACCCTCTGTACCTGATCCTGTAGTCAGTTTCCTATCCATGTGCAAACGACTTCATTAAAGGAACAGTAACACCAAAAAATGAAATCGTTTTAAAGTAATGAAAATATCATATAGTGCTGCCCTGCACTGGTGAAACTGATGTGTTTGCTTCAGAAACACTACTATAGTTCAAATAAACAAGCTGCTGAGCAATGGCGGAAATTGAAAAACGGCTATATGGCACAGGTTAACTAATGGATAATAGATAACACCATTAGACAGACAGAGTTTATCTGCTCTCTGCTGTGTAATCTGAGCCTTTCCTCCTTTGAATGGCTGCCCCCATTGCTATACAGCCTCTTATTTATATAAACAATAGTAGTGTTTCTGAAGCAAACACAGCAGTTTTACCAGTGCAGGGCAACACTACATTATATTTTCATTACTTTAAAACACTTTTATTTTTTGACATTACTGTTCCTTTAAGCCCAAAAGACCTTAGTTTAGAAAGCAGATGTTTGTGGGGCACAGTATCAAACACTTTGGCAAAATTCAAATATATAGAAACCGGAAGAAAAAAGATACCCCGTATATTCCCTAATTGAGATTTAGATGTAAACTTCAGTTAATATTTTCAGATAGACCAGTTCATTAATTCATAATCATTTTCCTAATGTCATTACATAAGTAACCACCACATTTGATTCATATAATTATTCTAAAAAGAGGTATTAATATTCTTTCTTAAATAATGATGAATAAAGTGCTTAGTGCATTGTAAATACATATTTGATTATTAATAGATTCAAATCTAGAAGAAATTAATAGCTAACAAGAATTAATTGAGTAGTAGTGATTCTTCGAAAGGATTGTTTTTAAAAAAATGTATATATGAGAAAAAAAAACAAAAACAACAAAAGTGCAAAGTGCTTATATTAAATAGAAAAATTTGATCTACCCCCCACAAGTTCATATATAGTTAAAAAAATGCTATTAGCTACTTAAGTTGATTCAATACAAATGACCTATACTTAATCAATTAAAGCAATTAATAAACTACAAAAATGATTTGTGAATCACCCTTAAATTAATAAGGCTTGAATTCATTTGAAAATAGGTTGGGAAAAGAAATTGTAGACGGTGGAGCTGTCACAAAAGAAACTAACTCAATTCTTTTCTTGACTTTGGGACACCACAAAGCAAAGGCAGTCAAAGTAAACTGGACTGTGGTCACAATACTATTTTACACTAACTTCAAGGAGAGCTGTCTACGTGATAAGACCATAAATCCAGCAACCTTTAAGAATTCTAGACAAGAAGAGAGAGAAAGGTGAATTCTCTGCCTTGTGGAGTTCAGCAGAAGCACCACCAAATGACTAGCCGTCACAAATTGATAAAAAGGAGAGGACTGCTTAAATAGTAAAAAAAATCCAGGATGAAAAGTAAGTATTAAAATGTAGCTTTTAAAGTATCTTAGTGCCGACGCACGTTTCGCTATATCAGCTTTTTCAAGGCAGCAAGTATCAAAATTCAAATAGATCACATCTACTGCCCCCCCCCACTGTCCAGCATCTTACTTACCTCATCATAAAAAGCAATCAAATTTGTCTGACATGACCTATCCTTCATAAAGCCATGCTGATTGTTGCTCATAATGACATTCACTAGGACAACATTTTTGAATGTGATCCTTTAACAAGCCTTCAAATAACTGAACTTTTTTTGATCAGCTGGGGGGAGAAATGCCCAAAACCACCCACTGTCCCTACTTTTATTTGAAATGACTACCACAACCAGTACAGGTAATTTTTCAGCCAAAAATAATCTAGTGGGCATTTATCAGTGGTACCCATGGTAGCAGACACCAATGGTAAACAGCAATAATTTATTTCTGCTATAGCTTTCATGCCCACACATATGAGACAACCCAATCAGTGCAGAAATAGATTAATAGCCTCTCTATGAAACTCACAGCCCTTTGTAACTGAATTACTTCTGCTGTTTAGAATGAAAGGATGGAACTGCATAGAGACAGGATTACAACAGGCTCTAGTATGCATGAGCATACGTTTAAGAATTTAACTTTTTCCTACCCTTGCCTCCAGTCATTATTTGCAGTTGCTCTTAGTCCTACTCTAAATTTTTTTGGAATTCCAAGAAGTCTCCAAGGACAAAGGAGTGGTCAAAATGGCTTTAAAAGCAAGGGTGGAGCAAGCAGATGTTGCAGAGAGAAATGGAAAGCTCAAATAAAAGCTTGCTCACTGACAGAAATGTATGCTATCCTTCAGACTTCTTTTTAGGTTTCGGTTTTTAAATTAAAATACCAAAACATGACAGTTAAATTAGATATGGGAGATCAAAATTCTGAATTGAATTTTTTTTTGATACAGAATGTGATGAGATGTTCATTAAAGGCTGGATATACTGAAAGTGCAGGAAAGAAGGTAAAAAAAGTCTGATTGTTTAGCTGGTGAAACAGAACAAGAAAGTCATGCATTAAGTACAGTACAATAAAATAAGCACATTTCAATATCACCATGCACCGGAAAACAATCCCTTGGGTTTCACTAACATCACTAATAAAGACATGACCTTTATATACCCACTGAATTTAAATTGATGTAAGCGTAAGTAAGTTAACAAATTTTGGCTAGGAAGGAATTCTAGCGAAAATTCATTATAAAATTTAAACAAATTAGTGCTAACGAAAGAACATCAGCAGTCTTTTGCCGTGACAAACAGCAAGCAGCCAATAGATGGGTGCTGGGAACTTAAGTTCAAAGACATATGAAGTGTCACAGGTTAATTGCAGAATAAGAGCAATATAACACACAGTACCCCTAGTGGCAAGAAATCGGAAAATAGCAGCTTTAATAAAGTATCAGCTAGTATTGAATTAGCAATTCTTTATTTTTAATAAATGAGTCATAGATCAGTCTTCAGACTCCTCATAATGGGCATAGCCACTGGCATATGTTCTGCCTAAATGCAAGTGGCTGATTGGCTCTGAGGCTTCTGTATCAGAGTCTTCTTCACACTCTTCCTGGTCTACTTCTTCATCATCCTCTTTGTCATCGTAATCATCATTGTTTCCACCAGATGCAAGATTTTTCCAGTAGTTTTCATAGCCGGATCCCCCGTCTTCTTCCTCGTGCCAGTTATCCTGCCAAACTTAAGGAAACGTGCTGCAGAGGGAAAGCAAGTCAGAATGATTTGAAACCCTGTACACATGTAAAGTTTCCATGTCTTGACATCAGAAATGAAATATGGAAGTTGGTAGCAGGCATTTAAAGTAGGATCTGCGTTCTACTTTCTACAAGAAAAGTTGATTCAGAAATGCTCTAATAAAATCATGGAAATATACAGGAATGGAAAAAGATGTGCTTATCCTTTTACAGAAGTCATGTAAAAAAACATTTTTTTATGGCTTGTTTAAAGGAGAAGGAAACGTGTTTTACTTGGGGGTGCCAAAAGTACCCGGGAGTTATTTTATCTACTTTCCTGATACCCCAGACTGGTGCTCCAATCAGGAGAAACTGCACAGACCTGGGGTTATTCCAGCGAGCAGCACGGAGTGATAGCCTTCCTCCAGGAAGACGATCACTCCATACTGCTTGCTGTAATAACTAGGGATGTAGCGAACGTCGGAAAAAAAGTTCGCGAACATATTCGCGAACTTGCGCAAAATTGCGAGCGGTTCGCGAACGGTTCGCGAACCCCATAGACTTCAATGGGAAGGCGAACTTTAACATCTACAAAAGACATTTCTGGCCAGAAAAATGATTTTAAAGTTGTTTAAAGGGTGCAACGACCTGGACAGTGGCATGCCAGAGGGGGATCAAGGGCAAAAATGTATCTGAAAAATCTGCCTGTGTGTGCTTGGAAGAGATAGTGTAGGGGGAGAGCTGTTAGTGATTTCAGGGACAGATGATAGTAAGTTTGCTGGCTAGTAATCTGCGTGATACTGCTCTGTATTGGAGGGACAGAAGTCTGCAGGGATTTGAGGGACATTTTAGCTTAGGTAGCTTTGCTGGCTAGTAATCTACTGTTCTCTTTAAACAACTGCCATACGTTGACCTTGTAGGCATTGTTTGCCCAGTTTTTTTGGACGCAGCCACTGAAGCACAGTTGCCAGAAAAAATATGCCATATAAATGCTGAAAATAGTCATTTTTCGCCATACGTTATTCAACCAACTGCTATCTAGCTGTGTGCCCGTGTTCACATTCTGTCTAAATATCCATAATATTACCGTCTCCAGAAAAAACACCGGAGTGACTTTTTTTCAAGCAGCATTCTTATATTTTACGTAATCCGTATCCACCGCTGTGTATACGTTGACCTTGTAGGCATTATTTGCCCTGTAGGCATTTTTTGCCCAGTGTGTTATTCAACCAACTGCTATCTAGCTGTGTGACCGTGTTCACATTCTGTCTAAATATCCATAATATTACCGTCTCCAGAAAAAACACCGGAGTGACTTTTTTTCAAGCAGCATTCTTATATTTTACGTAATCCGTATCCACCGCTGTGTATACGTTGACCTTGTAGGCATTATTTGCACAGTGTTTTCTTCAAACCGCCATCTAGCTGTGTGAGCTTGTTCACATTTTGTCTAAATATTGATAATATTATCGTCTCTAGAAAAACCACTTGAGTTACTTTTTTTCAAGCAGCATTCATATATTTTACGTAATCCGTATCCACCGCTGTAGTAGTGTATACGTTGATCTTGTAGGCATTATTTGCACACTGTTTTCTTCAAACTGCCATCTAGCTGTGTGTATTATCGTTTCCAGAAAAACCAACTGAGTTTTTGTTGTTGTTGTTTTTTTAAAAATAATGCCAGGCAAAGGCAGGCCGCCACGCAGAGGCCGTGCTAGGGGCCGTGCTGCTATGCAATCCTGTGGCCCTAGCAAATTGCCCAGTTTTAAAAAGCCAATGACCCTGAACTCCCAAAATGCTGAAGAGGTAGTTGACTGGCTTACACAGCACACCCCATCCTCTACCGTTTCTAACTTTACCACAACATCCTCCTCATCCTCCACTGCTATGGCCACCCCACGTAACACTTCCTCCACCACCGGTGCCCCATCTTCACTGGAGTCAGAGGAGTTATTTTCCCATGAGTTTCTTGAACTGAGTAATGCGCAACCATTATTGGCAGAAGAAGATGAAGGAGATGAGGACGTTACACCAGATTTAATTCTGGCAGAGAACACGACAGAGATGGACATAATGATGAGTGATGAGGAGGAGGAGGAGGTCCCCGCTGCTGCTTCCTTCTGTGATGTGTCAGAAGAAATTGATGCATCTGAGGAGAATGATGATGAGGAGATTGATGTTTTGTGGGTGCCTAGTAGAAGAGAGCAAGAGGAGGGTAGTTCAGATGGAGAGACGGAGAGTCAGAGAGGCAGTAGGAGAATAAGACTTAGAAGAAGCAGGGAGGCCAGCCCGCAGGGATCAGTAGGGCAACAACATGTATCGGCACCTGTGTTCAGCCGGCCAACGCACCCGCCATTGCCGCCAATGCCGCCAACTTCTACTGTTACCGCCAGATCGCAGACTTCCAAAAAGTCAGCAGTGTGGCATTTTTTTAATGTGTGTGCCTCTGACAAAAGCATTGTAATTTGCAATGAGTGCAGTCAGAAACTGAGCCTTGGTAAGCCCAACAGCCACATAGGTACAACTTCTATGCGAAGGCACATGAGCGGCAAGCACAAAGCACTTTGGGAGCAACACCTCAAAGGCAACAGGCAAACTAAAAGTCACACTCCTTCTGGTCCAGCATCTTACTGCTCTACCTCTGCTCTCCTTGACCCATCTGAACCACCCTCCACTCCGCCTTCCACCTTGACCACCTGTTCCCATTCCCAGTCATCTGCCACCAGCCAAGTTTCTGTGAAGGCCATGTTTGAGCGTAAGAAGCCAATGTCTGACTGTCACCCCCTTGCCCGGCGTCTGACAGCTGGCTTGTCTGCACTCTTAGCCCGCCAGCTTTTACCATACCAGCTGGTGGACTCTGAGGCCTTCCGCAAATTTGTAGCAATTGGGACACCGCAGTGGAAGGTACCCAGCCGCAATTTTTTTTCTAAAAAGGGAATACCACACCTGTACCAACATGTGCAGAGCCAAGTTACCGCATCTCTGTCACTTAGTGTTGGGCCAAAGGTCCATATGACTACTGACGCATGGTCCTCCAAGCATGGTCAGGGCAGGTATGTCACCTACACTGCCCACTGGGTGAACTTGGTAATGGCTGGGAATGGGAAGCAGGGAATGGGTAGCTCAACAACAACAACAACAGTGGAGTTGGTGTCACCGCCACGGATTGCACGCGGTTCTGCCACCACCTCTACTCCTCCATCGCTCTCTACCTCGTCTTCTTCCTCTTCTTCTTCTTACTCTGCTGCTGGGTCCTCCTTCTCCTCCTCCACACCTGTGCACCCCCAGCTCCCCCTAGGCTATTCGACGTGCCAGGTACGCCGTTGTCACGCTGTCTTGGGGATGACGTGCCTGGAAAGCAAAAACCATACCGGATCTGTACTCCTGTCATCTCTGCAGTCACAGGCCGATCGGTGGCTGACCCCACACCAACTGCAGATCGGAAAAGTGGTGTGTGACAATGGAAGCAATCTGTTGGCAGCGTTGAGACTGGGAAATTTAACACATGTGCCCTGCATGGCACATGTGTTAAATTTAATAGTCCAACGTTTTGTCTCCAAGTACCCAGGATTCCAGGACGTTCTCACCCAGTCCAGAAAGGTGTCGGCCCATTTCAGACGTTCCTACACAGCCATGGCACGCCTTGCTGACATTCAGCAGCGCTACAACATGCCAGTCAGGCGTTTGATTTCTGACAGCCAGACTCGCTGGAATTCAACGCTCCTTATGTTGGAACGTCTGCTGCAACAACAAAGGGCCGTCAACGAGTACCTTTTTGAACTGGGTGGTAGGACTGGATCTGCAGAGCTGGGGATTTTTTTCCCCCGTTACTGGGTGCTTATGCGCGATGCCTGCAGGCTCATGCGACCTTTTGAAGAGGTGACAAATATGGTCAGTCGCACCGAAGGCACCATCAGCGACCTAATACCCTTCGCTTTCTTCCTGGAGCGTGCCGTGCGACGAGTGACAGATGAGGCTGTAGACCAGCGTGACGAGGAGCTGGAAGCGCACGATTTATGGTCGCAATCACCAGAACGAACCCAGGCACCTGCTGCAACGCAGGGAGAGGTGCCAGAAGTGGAGTCAGAGGAGGAAGGTGGCTTTGTGGAGGAGGAGGAGGAGGACCAACAGGAGCAGGCTTCCCAGGGGGCTAGTGGTGACCTTTTGGGGACCCCTGGTCTTGTACGTGGCTGGGGGGAGGAGACCGTGGATGATGCAGTCCTTGATAATGAGGAAGCGGAGATGGATAGCTCTGCATCCAACCTTGTGAGAATGGGGTCTTTCATGCTGGCATGCCTGTTGAAGGACCCCCGTATCAAGAGGCTTAAGGAGAAGGACCTGTACTGGGTCGCAACGCTACTAGACCCTCGGTACAAGCATAAAGTGTCAGAAATGTTACCAACATACCACAAGTCCGAAAAGATGCGGCATTTACAAACCAGCCTGCAAAACATGTTGTACAATGCTTTTAAGGGTGATGTCACTTCAGGAACTCATCAACATTCCAGGGGCAGAGGTGCCAGTAATCCTGCCACGAGCACACCTGCAAGGACAAAGCCCTTTGGCCGGTCTGTAACGTCAGACATGCAAATGTTTTTCTGTCCAAGGCAGCGCCACAACCCTTCTGGATCCACCCTCAAAGAACGCCTCGACCGGCAGGTAGCGGACTACCTGGCATTAACTGCAGATATCGACACTCTGAGGAGCGATGAACCCCTGGACTACTGGGTGCGCAGGCTTGATCTGTGGCCAGAGCTGTCACAATTTGCCATGAACCTCTTGTCTTGCCCAGCCTCAAGTGTGCTCTCAGAAAGGACCTTCAGTGCAGCAGGAGGGATTGTAACTGAGAAGAGAACTCGCCTAGGTCACAAAAGTGTCGATTACCTGACCTTTATTAAAATGAATGAGGGGTGGATCTCGGAGGGTTACTGCACGCCGGAAGACTTGTTCTGACTTCTATGCAGCTGTCCTTCTCTTCAAGCCTCATGACTCCACACACAGCTGTCCTTTAGCGTCCTCCTCCCTCCGCCACCGTTACAAACTAGGGTGCAAACCCTACTGGTTTAATTTTTTCTGGCCTCTGTGCTTCAGTGGCTGCAACCAAAAAAACTGGGCAAACAATGTCTACAAGGTCAACGTATGGCGAAAAATGACTATTTTCAGCATTTATATGGCATAATTTTTCTGGCCTCTGTGCTTCAGTGGCTGCAACCAAAAAAATTTATATTTTCAGCATTTATATGGCATATTTTTTCTGGCAACTGTGCTTCAGTGGCTGCGTCCAAAAAAACTGGGCAAACAATGTCTACAAGGTCAACACACTGGGCAAAAAATGCCTACAGGGCAAATAATGCCTAAAAGGTCAACTTATACACTACTACAGCGATGGATACGGATTACGTAAAATTTATTATGGCTGCTTGAAAAAAGTCACTCCGGTGTTTTTTCTGGAGACGGTAATATTATGGATATTTAGACAGAATGTGAACACGGGCACACAGCTAGATAGCAGTTGGTTGAATAACACACTGGGCAAAAAATGCCTACAGGGCAAATAATGCCTACAAGGTCAACTTATACACTACTACAGCGAGGGATACGGATTACGTAAAATTTATTATGGCTGCTTGAAAAAAGTCACTCCGGTGTTTTTTCTGGAGACGGTAATATTATGGATATTTAGACAGAATGTGAACACGGGCACACAGCTAGATAGCAGTTGGTTGAATAACACACTGGGCAAAAAATGCCTACAGGGCAAATAATGCCTAAAAGGTCAACTTATACACTACTACAGCGATGGATACGGATTACGTAAAATTTATTATGGCTGCTTGAAAAAAGTCACTCCGGTGTTTTTTCTGGAGACGGTAATATTATGGATATTTAGACAGAATGTGAACACGGGCACACAGCTAGATAGCAGTTGGTTGAATAACACACTGGGCAAAAAATGCCTACAGGGCAAATAATGCCTAAAAGGTCAACTTATACACTACTACAGCGGTAGTAAAATAAAAAAAAAGTTAAATAAAAAAAGAATGAATATTAAAAAAAAAAAATTAAAGTTGGTGCTGCTGAACTACTAGGAGCAGCAGATTAGCACACCAGTCCCACTCCCCAACACTGCTAGACTAATAGCACTGGGCTCTTATAGTAGTAGTAGTAGTAGTAGTAGTAGTAGTAGTAGTAGTAGTAGTAAAACAACAAAAAAATAAATAAAAGCAGTCCTTACAAGGACTATTGCTATTGCAGCAGTCAGCAGATGAGATCAGAAGCAGGACAGCTGCCCACTGCAGCTACATACAGAGCACTGCAGTAGAAGGTAGATTACTAGCCAGCAAAGCTACCTAAGCTTAAATGTCCCTCAAACCCCTGCAGACTTCTGTCCCTCCAATAACAGAGCAGTATCAAAACGATTACTAGCCAGCAAACTTTCAACTGTCCCTGAAATCACTAACAGGCAGCAGCTCTCTCCCTACACTATCTCTTCAGCACACACAGGCAGAGTGAAAAAAAGCTGCAGGGCTTCGGTTTTTATAGGGAAGGGGAGTGGTCCAAGGGAGAGCTTCCTGATTGGCTGCCATGTACCTGCTGGTCTGGGGTGAGAGGGCAAAAAAAAGCGCCAACAATGGCGAACCCAAAATGGCGAACGTCGCGCGACGTTCACGAACTTCCGGCGAGCGCGAACACCCGATGTTCGCGCGAACAAGTTCGCCGGCGAACAGTTCGCGACATCTCTAGTAATAACCCCAGGCTGGTGCAGTTTTCTACTGATAGAAGCACCGACACGGGCATTGTGTAAGTAAATAGAATCACTTTGGGATGCCTAACTTTTGGCACCCCCAAGTAGAAAATGCCTTTCCTTTTCCTATAAATAGGTTTTAGCTTCCATTTCTATAGAGTGAAGTTAGAATGTTTGTAGCTTTCCACCTCTGTATTTGAAACAAAAATAACACATGGTGGTGCTATATTACTTCAAAGCCAGTGGTGCTATATTACTTCAACAGCCAGTGAAACAAAGTTATGGCTTCATAATTATCAATTAAGCTTTACTTATAAATAGGGCATATCTTCTCTTTTCTCCTGATAATATGGAAATGTGTACGTACAGACTAATAAAATGCTTACTTACATATTAAAAGAGAACTAAACCATCCCCAAAACTCATCCCTCTGCAACAACCTTCATTGATTCCCCTACAAAATATATCTTGCAGGAGTATGCACAGTTGAAGCTGATTTAGGACCTAGACTCAAGTGTGCATGCTCCTGCAAAATCCAAAGGCTCAACTGTCTTTAAATTCTGGTGCAACTCTGCAGTTTATGGCAAACAGACACACACAGGAAAACTTTTCAATGAAATAGACGCTGTGAGGAGGGAGCTTGATGGAGGCCAGTGGAGGGGGGCTGGGGTTTGGAAGGATTTAGTTCTCTTTTAAGAGTGTGGTTGTATCTAAATGTAGCTAGCACTCATTATGGTATAATAGAAACTAAATAAAAGCAGGACACTGTTGGAGAGGTATGTAAAATATGAAGTCCACTGTAGTACTGGACATAAAAAGGGCTACTTTAATGAAAACAACTAAGAAAATAATATCTACAGATAATGATATCTCAAACTAGAGCAAAATGAAACAAGCTATAATGACCATACTTAAAGTTAGTATTCTGGATAGCAAAATAACTACATATTTAAAAAAACAAAAAAACAAAAACAGCTCTAAAATTATAAAGCACTTAACTTTTTGTTAAATAAGCGGTGTTGTGTATACGGTATTACAATGTATGAAGCTCTTACTTGACATGCTAAGCTTCTTGGTCTGCTGAGTCTCATGGCCACATTTAGGGCAGGGTGGTTCTTTTCCCTTTTCAATCTTGAAAACTTTGCTTCGCATGTGATCTTCACAGAAGCATGCCTGTTAATTATTATATATCATGAGAATGTATACAGCAATGCAATAATCATTTCACACTGGCCTGCAGTAAGCCAGATTGATTAACTATGCTTTCTTTTAAATGACAGAATAGCAATAACATTATACATTCAACTCAGCTTCTAAGGAGGAAAGAAACCAGGAGGCAATGAAGTCTGAATGGAGAAAAAATATTTTAATAGTCTCTGGAACAAAAGACAGCAGTGAAAACAAATAACATTTTACCTTGCAACGGAGTCATGAATGCTGTCCTAGGCGATTGCAAGAAGCACCTGGTGCGAAGAGGAGATGGCATAAAATTCAGAAAATTAAAAGCTAACAATGCATCTACTAGAAGAGCAATTCCAATTCTTATACCAAATCACATAGCTTTATATGGAACCTAATGCCTAAAATGAAAAACTGATGAAAATAAGTCACTAATTTCTCAAGTTATAACATTGCATTTTTCTACTCTCCACTACTCTGAAATTATATAGGAATGAAACTTTTTGTAGGGGCAACTATTACTGCCCCAGCTCCCTTAGAAGAGGTTCTCTTACCAACACATATTAGCATACAGAATGTTCATATATAATGGCAAGGTTAAAATATAGTGAAACTAAAACAAGTTAAAAGCATAGCTAGAGAGATAAGTCTTCATTTGGCTGGATGAGTTCTATGGTCATTTCTTTTTTTCCAGATGATAAATGTGCTAGTTTTACTCTGCGTCTACTTGTAATACACCTTCTGGTTATCAGAATGCTAAGCATATTCCAGGCACCTATATGTACGAACCCCTATACATGGCTAGGGAATTGCTGCAAAATTACTGGGCCATCTTCTGTAGTGAATCATAAATATTAGCTGCTAACTGAACCAAGACTAGTCTGTCTCTTGTATGAGATCCTTTTGAATATTCCCAGTGAGCGGCAAGACTTGCTGTGAACTTGCTTCCACTTATTCTGATATGGTGGGATGCCCTGGATTACAGGTGGTTGTTAGAAGGACACAATCTGGTAATGTAACAGATCAGGGTGGGGTATGTATATCAATTATTTGCAATTGTTATAACTATCTTGAGTAAATAAATTCATGGTAAGAAATAATTTATTTTGCTATATACAATAAAACATATGAAACATATATAAAGTTCTGTTAAATAAGTAAAACCTTTGATAATGAACCTGTATTTTATTGTATTTTTTGATACAAGGGTATGACATGAATTCTGAAAAAAAACCCTTACATTTGAAAGTCTCTGCTTCAAGAACTTGGCAACTGGCTGGGTGTTCAAACTGGTCATCTTCACAAAGGAAGTTGTAACAAAAAGAGCAGCTGAAAATTCGTCCACCTGTGGGGGGATAAGACATTAAATACGGCAATCGTTCTTTGCAAAACTGTACACATGCACTGAGACACATCATCAGAGAAAAAGCCAATAAAAAAACATTTTGGTTGGCAGGAGTTTGATAAATACTAATAAAATAGGCAAAAGAATACTTTGGTATAAAACTGGAAGGAAAATGTGTAATCAATGCTTTTTAATACTGCACATACATGTGTGTTACATATGCTTTGTATTGCTTTTGCTGTCTAGAAGACCAGCTGTCTAAGAAGTAACTGTATTTAAGTTAAGATACAATTTGCACTGAAAATGTTATTACAAACTGAGAAGTGGGTAAGAGACAGCATCCTATTAAAAAGAGACAATGTTTCTTGCCATATAAAATCACCAAAACAAAAATCCCATCATTCAGTGCACCAATTCTCTTTGGGTCTGCCAAGTAAGCCTGGCCATATTAGCATATACTAATATTTATATTAAACATATTTAAAGATTTTAGGGGCTTAGCGGATTTATATTATAGTAGAAAACAAACCAGGAGGCACAGCTGACTTCTTATAAGGTTTGGAATTTCAAATACAGTATGTACCGGCATACAGGTATGGTATACCTTATCAGGAGCCAAAAATCTCCAAATTACAGTATGAATTATCTCCCATGGTTCGTTTTAAGCCAATAATGTACATTTGTATAAATCATTTTTATTTTTTCTCTGTAATAATAAAACAGTACCTTGTACTTACTGGCAATTAAGCTGTATACATCCATATTGGTGGCAAAATATCCTGTTGGGTTTATATAATGTTTTGGTAGACTCAAATTATCCCTTATCTATAAATCCTAGGTACCAAGCATTCCGAATAATTGATCCTGTACCTGTACTTCATTTTCTGCATTTAGGTTTCATGGTTGTTTAGAAATTCCACATCAGTGGCAGTCAATATTATATTGGTAACCGGCTAGGGTGGGATATAACCAAATGCGGCATTTCCAGCAGCCACTTAAAAATAAATCTTCCTAAAGGACTACATTAGTAATAAAGTATATTTAAAAGTCATCTCTTGCAGCTGTGACCACTTACTTAATTCCACTTACACAACTCAATGCTGTGCACAAGACGTTCATTTGTAGTTCAGAACCAATGGAACTTGTGCACCCCACTTAGAGTATCTGGGACCCAAATGGTCAACTACAACCAGTGATACTTCTTTATTAGGACTGCTTTGTTTTGGTATTCATTGGGAAAAGCCTGTGTTTTTTTTCCCCATTGTTATAATACTGTATTTTTTCCATTTGGTATAACAAACGTATATATTTCTGAATATAGGCTTGGGATGCATAAATAAAAGATGGTAATAATAGAAACCCATGGAGTTTTCAAATACAAGTCAGAGAAAACTGCCTCTGCTTTTATCTGCAAATCTTTTATTTGAAACATCTGAAGGCTCCAAGCACATACTGCATCCTGTTTTCCACTGACCAGGTACCGATATGTTTAGCGATTTATGTGACTTGTCTCCGCCATTTCACTCTCTGAAGTAAAAGTGAAACCGTACATTCCACAGACCAAAAAGGAATGAAAGGGAAAAAGCTCATTATTTTGCTATTGTGTATGGACAATATGTCAGTGTGCTCTACTGCCCCCAAGTGTGAGCTAATGGCAGAGGAGATGAATTACAAGAGAGGTGAACTGCAGATGTCTGACATGGGTCACTATTTACAGCGAGGCATGCAGCTCCTGTAGGTATGAAGTGTCACAAAGGGCATTTGTTACAGGGACACATTGGGGTCCAATTTATGATTATCACCAGAGGATTGTTTTCTACTATGTTATAGTTTTTGCTTTATTCGAATTTGGCCTGTAGTATTAGCCAGTTTCAAAACAAGGATTCCTTTAGGGGGGAGTTCAAATGATATACCTTGAACGCAGATATATAAATCAGCAATGCATTGAGACTCTAGTTCACATTGCATTGAAAGTGCTGCCAATCTTGCAGTAACAGTTTAAAGGGGGACTATCGCGAAAATAAAATTATATACGCTTCCTCATACTGAAATGAGAAACTTTCTAAATACATTCAATTAAAAATTCTGCATTGTTTCTGAAATAATCACGTTCATCTTCACTATTCCTCTCTCAACATCTGTTTCTCTTCATTATATTTTTATGCAGCGGTTGGGTGTCACATGAATGATCTAATATATCTTATAGGAGGGCTTCCTTTCCTGGCCATCCCCCTTCAACATGAAATCTTTTGCTACTCCCAGCCTGGACAGAAGATAGTTAATTTTAAGAACCCATAAAGCCCACCCCCTCCTGGCTCACATCAGTCTTTTTCTTCTGTCCCAGCCTGGGCATAGTGTGAGAGGGTTAACAGTTTAACCTAACTCTCTTTTCTTTATTTTACAGGACAAGAAAGTACGTACTTATTTGCCAAGTTGTAGATTACCGGGTGCAGTTTTGTTTCTGGAGGCTCTTTCTCCACCCATAGCCCCTGTTCCATTTTGACAACTGCGTTGTCAGGAAGGGGACCCTGTGCGGCTGGGGTATTATTGCTACTTTGCAGTGCCTGCTGGTGCTTTGCACACCCTGTATGGAAAGCTGTTTGATGCCAATCTGGATTTTCCTTGCTGCTGCTGCCTACATGTGCACTATGAGGATCTGGCTGCATCTAAAAGAGCCACTCCAAAAGCTGCCGAGTGAGTACCATGCTTTGCACTTCAAAAAAATAAGAACCTCCAAAGTGTTATGCTTATTATGCATTCTCTTACTGTTTTAAGCGCCTCTGCTCCTTCTGAAGAGCCCAGTAAAAGTGGGTAAGTGAGATTCAGAAGCATTTAATAAGTCTGAAATGAAGGGCATAGGATTTGTAATACATTTTCATTGAATAGCTTTCTAAGAAGGTGAATTGTTTCACATTATGCAGCCATTCCTTCCAACTCCTTGCCAGATCAGGAGTCTTTAATTGAGAGCAGTATCCCAAACTCTTAAAGGGACAGTGCTTCTGCTTAAGATCTCTCTGTCCCTAAGGTTTTCTCTATCTTGGAAATTTCCTTTAATAAAGGGCCAGCAGCTAAGCTCAGTGACATGGTCTATATTAAAGAAAGCCTACAGCTGTACTCATTTGCCTTGTAGAAAAATCAAAGATGCACCTTTTATACAGCTTAAGAAGGGGGGCTGAGAGGGAGATCTCGCTGTTTGAACAAAAGCTTTTAATCCCCTTATTAAGACTGTTAAATGTGCCCTCAACCTGGAGGTGTTTGACCAACTAACCACTTATCTTCTTTTTTCAAGGGCTCAGACCTTGTGGCACAGCGCCTGGTTTACGGCTGTGGATCTTTGAGTTTGAATACCGGCTGTGATCCTTTAGTAAAATTTACAAGGTCTGGATGACTTCAGTATAAGCCTCTCTAGAGCTTGTTCAGCTGTCAGGTTGCTCTTTGTCATTGAGGTTGCAGCGCAGAGCCCTGTGGGTTAAAACATGGTTTGCAGATACTGGCTCCAGGAATTTCTTTGCAAAATGCCTTTTGAAGGGAAATGATTATTTGGGAAAGCCTTAGATGACATGGTCTCCAAGTCTTCATGGGGAAGAGTACTTTTCTTTCCCAAGCAAGGCAGTTCCATGACAATTCCAGGAACGTTTGTATGTCTTCTCCAGAAGAAGGCAGGACTCCAAAAATTTCCAATCCGGAGAATAATTTAGATTTTCATCTTGGCGATCAGGACAAGGTTCTTTCAGGTCCAGAGTTGGAGTCCCAAGATCTCCCAAGCCTTCCTCAAAAGCTCATTTACAGTCACTACGTCCAGCCTACCCCAGGAAGTCTCGACTAGAAAGGTTCAAGATTCATGGATGAAAACTTTGTTCCTATTCTTCCGGATGTAGGGAAAAGGACATTTCTTGCCAGTGTTTCCAGGGCTGTTGTTAAGAGAGCAATTTCAGTGGTTCCGTCTCAGGAAGAAGGAAGAGTTTTCTATTCTTTGCTATTTGCTACTGGAGACTTACGTCCCATATTAGACTTCGAGGAATAACAGATTCCCGAAGAGCCAAACTTTAACTGAGACCCTTGCTACTATAAAGTTTATAGTTTGTCCAAGAGATTGGCTAGCCTCTTTAGATTAAAGATGTTTATTTGTATGTGTCCATTGCTTTAGAACATTACAGATTTCTACAATTTTGTCTAAGACCAACATTACCAATTTTGCTGTCTTCGCATTGACCTTGCTACTTCTCCCAGAACTTTTACCTAAGTTCTTGTTTTGATAATAGCCAAGCTAAAGGGCAGGAGAACATAGAGATCTACCATTACCTGGATGATTTACTTTAGGGGTGAGTGATCCAGCCACATCACCATCCATCTCATAAAAAGGAGGTTTTAGAGAAGTTTGGCTAGATCATAAGGGTAGCCAAAAGTCAGATGATACCATGCCAGAAAATGGCATACCTTGGAGCTCAAATTGACACCATTTTGTTAAAAAAAATACAATTTTTTATTGTCCTTCAGGTAACGCAATTTTGGGAAAGGTCATTCACATCTGCAAAGTAATTTGTGATCATTCTGGGCCTTCTGATTTCAATTATAAACTTGGTGAAATGGACAAAATGGAGCATGAGGTCTATTCAGTTATTTTCTCAGGCAGTAGGATCCTATAGCTTGAAACTGGCAATTCAGATCAACACAGAGTGCAAGAGACATCTAGCCTGGTGGAAAATCCCTGCAAGGAATTTCCCCTCAGGAAACCAGCTTGGATCGAGGTGTTCACAGATGCCTCAGGGGCAGGTGGAAGACCTTTTCCGAGATACTGACCAATATCCTGGAGCTCAGTGTTGTTCTCCTAGGGTCTGCAGTGAAGATCAGACAATGCAGTGGCTGCAGCTTATTTTAGAAATCAAGGGGAACAAGGAGCAAGTTCTTGCTCAAAGAGACTGTCCCAATCATGGAATGGGTTTAGATCCACCTTCAAGATTTAACTGCTCTGCACATTCCAGGAGCGCAATATCTTGAGGCAGATTACCTCAGCCAGCATCTATTGGGACTGTCCGGAGCTGAAAATGATGGCGATAGATCTGAACTCCAAGCTTCAGATCTTCCTCTTCAGAGTCCCTTGTGTGGGACTGTGGTAGTGGATACCTTCTCCCAGAGTTGGGAGGGTCTGTTTGCTTACATCTTTCCTCCAGTACAGATAATATTGAGAGTCCTGCAAAGGATCTTATTGACAAGGATGGACATGATGACCATTCTTCCACTTGGCCCAGAAGACCTTGGTATCTACTCCTGAGAAGACTGTCAATTGTGTGTGTTACTACTTCCACAAACCAGAGGTCTCCTTCTCCAGGGCAGTTGGAAGCATCCAAACCCAATCACCAACTGATGGTGTGGAGGTTAAAAGGAGGATCCTAAGAGAATATGAATGTTCTGATCAGGTCAAACCCTTATCAATGCCAGTAAATGCAATACAAATTGTAAATATAATAAAGCATGGAGGATATTATCTTCCTGGGCTGTTGAGATGCATCTTAATCCATAACACCATCTACGGTGGATATCCTGAAGTGTCTTAACATAGGGCTACAAAAGGGTCTGAGTCTCAGCACTCTGAAAGACCAAGTCTCTGCATTGTTGGCGATTTGGAGAAGAGATCCATTAGTAGATACGTTTTTCCAATCAAAACTCAAAATTCGTCCACCGACGAACTGGTCTATTTGTCCAACCTGTTGTCTTTCTCTTGATCTGAGATCCCTCTCTACTGCACGACTGAGCATTCAAGTTCTTTGTGGTTGCTTACTCCTAGTTAGCTGTGAAGTCAAACTTTTTGACGTCAGCCCTTCGATAGATGCTCCTTATAGGATGTTCCATGAAGAGAAAGTATTTCTCAGACTAATCAGTATCCTGCCTGAAAGTTGTTTCTAAGTTCCACATTAATTAACCAATTGTATTGCTGTCCTTGGAGCCTCCAGGCATCCTCTCGGGACGAGGACTGAAATATAGATATAGTCTTTCAATGTTTTGAGATTTATTCAGAAGAAGAGAGGACTTCAGAAAGTCTGTTTGCTGTGCTAGCAGGAAGGAGAAAAGGGGAACTTGCCTCAAGTCTACTCTTCCTGGATAGTCAAGACCATATCAAGGGCTTGTAAATAGCAGAGCAACTATTTGCCTAGGGGAGTAAGGTACATTTGACACTTGGTGTGGCAGCCTCATGGGCATCAGAGGCAGGAGTGTCTTCCGAAATGATCTGCAGTTACCCCTACTACGTTTCTTTTTAGACTCGACAGATTCGAGGTTATGTCTTCATCTCAGGTCCAGTTTGGACAGTTAGTTCTCTTATTTTTTAGCCTGTTGGACCATATCAATTGAAGTATAATTATTTTCCCTCCCTTGTGGTTTAATTGCTTGGGTATGACCCATTAGTGAATTTTCATGTTGACGGGGGATGGCCAGGAAAAAAGAAAATGAATATCATACTTACCGGAATTTTCTTTTCCTGGCCATCCTCCCCGTCAACATGCCCTCCCTATGGTGGCTTTATAAACAAACTGATGTGAGCCAGGAGGGGGTGGGCTTTATGCAGGGCCGGAACTAGGGGTAGGCAGAGTAGGCGCCTGCCTAGGGCGCAATCATAGAGGGGCAGACTTTTAAGGGGAACTTTTTTTTTTTTTAAATACACCTTTATTTTTTTTGTTTGTATATATTATGGCCGTGTGCAATCACTTTATTATAATTTTGTAGCGTAGCGGCGGTAGCGCTCCCCAGTCCAATACCTCCCTCTTACTAGCTGGAGACGCTTCTTCTTAATGCGCTGTAGGAAGCGGCGCGTGTCAGTCGTTCCCCCAGTGAATCCGGCTCCCTCTTCTCTCCAGCACCTTCCTCCCCCAGCACGGCACCGCAACCCCAGTCCCCTGCCCTTTCTCCATTTCATTGGCTGTTCTTGCACACCGAGCCGTCTCTCCTTGCCCTGTGATTGGACGCAATGGCTGTCAGTCAGAACTGGGAGTGGTCAGGAATGATCCACAATGGCTGGAAGCAGAGGGTGGGGGCATGATGGAAAAAGGTAATGCGAGTTTTGCCATCAGATGCAGGTATTGTTACAGTTCTGCTCAATGGAAATTATGTGAAGGAGACACACTGAATGGCTTATGTGGGGGAGTTGGCTGATATAAGTTGCTGTACTAGTACAATTATTTTATGACTAATTATAGGAAATGTTTTTAGATTCACTCTTCTCATTCATGTTTCTCACTCTACATTGTCACATCACTGTGGGCATAAAGTGCCATCTGGAGCCCTAGTAGATGCTGTTGGTACAGATTTGGGGGGCAATATTTTGGATGCTGCTGGTACAGATTTGGGGGCAATATGTTGGCTGGCACAGATACTGATTTGTGGGGCAATATTTTGGCTGCTGGCACAAGTACAGATTTTGGGGCAATATTTTGACTGCTGCTGGCACAGGTACACATTTGGGGCTATATCTTGGCTGCTGCTGGCATATGTACACAGATAATTGGGGCCAATATGATTTTTAACTGCTACTGGCACAAATATAGATTGGGGGCAATACTATGATGGATTTTGCTGTTGGCAGAGGTACATATAGCCATATTAAAAAAACCATAATGGTAAAGTGGGAAATGGTAATCCGGGGGGGGGGGGGGCACTGATTGAAGTCCTTGCCTAGGGTTCCAAACTACCTTGGCCCGGCCCTGAACCACACAATGAATATAAAAGGGATTCTTTTAGCAGCCCATGGGAACAGGAGCCCCTTTCTTACCCCGCAAGGATCCAAAAAGCCTCCCGCATAGTAATTTCAGGCTTCAGGGGAGAGGTGTGTGTGTGTGCGCGCGCATCCCACAAGGCTCTTGTGCTGCTGCAAACAAAGCTGCCGACAGCTGACATCCCAACAGAGCTAAAGCCACACTCAGAATATATGGGGAGAGCCCAAGGAAATGTCCTCTGACATCTCAAGTTCTTTAGCATTAATGCCACCTTTCCTTGCTTGAGGCACATAAGACTCTCCCCCTGCTTCCAGCACCAGTGTAGGCTGCACCTTCCAGCAGGAGAGGAGAGGAAGGAGCAGCAGGTCATTGGAAGATCAGCTTTTAAGACTGACATCCTTATAGGGTGAGAAGGTACCAATAATAACCTCCTCAGAACCCCTATCTTTTAGAAAGTTTAAGGGGGGAGAATAAGGGGTCTTTTTTTCATTTTATTAGTAATGGGACTAATAATGGATTTGCACGTCAGGAGAAGGATGGCACCCTATGGGTCACCCAGCTTTTTTCTTTAACCATCCACCAAACGATGGATTTTTTTTTTTGTTTTTGTATCAAGGACACTACTTTGGAAAGGAAGGCAGATCTTCTGAACTTCATCAAGTTACATATTTATGTGGTACTGAGGGGGAAAAGGACGATTCTTTTTCTAAAAAAAAAAAAAGTGTGTTTCTCTTGCTCAGAATCGTGATGGTGTTGGATTATTTCACTGGTGGGTTAATATAGCATGTTATCCTGTCTATCTTTTAAGGTTTCTGTAAGACTGTTGAACAGTTTTAGTGTTAGGATAATATACAAGCAGATAGATGGCGCTATGTTTGATTCCTATGAAAATCACCAGCTTTTTTCTCATTCTTAACTCTTTAAGGATTCAAACGCAACTCAAATCTGTGCTGGACTAAAAAAAAAAAAACAATAATTCAGAACCAAATTTTTCTCAGAGTATGTATGTGTTATTACTCAGTAGATGTAAATGAAGACTTTGGAATCTTTTTTTTTTGTTCCCTTTCTCATTGGTGATCCGTAGTAATGTTTCATCTTGTAAATGTAATCAGATGCCATTTTATACGTGGACATATTTATACTGGCCAAACTTTTTTTTTATGTTGTTTGTTTAAAAAATTTTACTTTACAAATTTTTTTTTGTAGTTCCCCTTTCCTTCCCACACCATTTTTATGTCTCCTTCACTGAAGGGCTAGAGTTTTAACTTTTATTTTTTTATATTTAAAATTAGACTTTTGACACTTTTAAAAAATGGACGCCGGCGTCAAAAACGGGCGCCGGCGTCGGAAACCCGGGCGCCGGCGTCAAAAACGGGCGCCAGCGTCAAAAACGAGACGCCGGCGCCGTTTAGCTAATTTTTCGCCGTTTTGCGAATTTCGCGCGAAATTCGCGAATTTTTCGGCAAAGCGAATTGGCGCAAATTCGCCCATCACTACTGGTGTCAATTGCTGTTTTGGATTTCTTAACAATATTAGAAACAGGGCGGCTGGTTAAAATCTCTTTAAGAATAAAACATTGCACCAGCCTAATTTTCCATGTTTACACACTTCAACCTGCAGGCTTTTAAAGTCACAGCATCCCTTCCAGCCTAGTGCACTCCACATTAACACCTCCAGAGTATTCTTTAATACACTGTATATTGGTTGAAAATGACAAAAAATGTATTGGTATTAATCATATTTAGTATTTATATAGCGCTTTATAACTATACTTCAGAGTTTTGTTTCTTTTTTATTTTTTAACGTGGACACCTTCTTTGTTGGGAGCCTTGCAGCACATTATTCTATTGGCACTGTTATTTTAGGCAGGCTACAAAAAGGAGAAAAGGGGAAGGGGGGAAGAATGTTAAAGTTGCCTATTCCCTTTATAAATAGGCATAGTGGTATGACGATGACCTGTACTCTTGTTTTTACTGCTAAGCAAATCTCCTTTATTTTCAGATGTTTGCTTTTTCTAATCCTTTTCTTGTTGGGGAGCTTGTAAGAAAAGCTCGTCCCTTCTGCTAGTTTGTATTTAAATGCTTTAAGCAAACAGTGCACATAACAAGCAAAAAGGGATCCTGTAGCTTTAACTTCTAGACCACATTTTGGCACTTTTTTATACTTCAAAAAAAAAAAAAACCCTGCCGTTTAAACCACTGGATCTATCTAAATGCCGATTTGAGTTCGCGACACTATGTACTGCGTTTTCATTCTTGTATTTGACTATGTAGGGGCCCCTATGGGTATGGGTTAATCTGCCCTGCAGCTTTAAGGCCCCCACCTTTTTTTCTTGGAGTGATCTGCCAGGAGAGAATGACACTCCCCTGCTACACTGCTATATAGTGTGTGTAGGGAGTGGCCACTTCCTCTTTGGCCTGTGGATGGTGATCCAGCTGGGTGTGCTCAGGGGGACTGAGCATAGCTAGGCCCAGAAAGGCCCATGTGCTTTGGAAGAAGAAGTCGGGGACCAGGTAACCCCGTGAATGAGGAACAGATATACTAGGGCAGACTTGTCATAGTCTCTCTAGGAGAGAAAGGCAGATAGGATAGAGAGAAAGAGCAGCTGAAGCTCCAACAAGGATTTGCAGTAAGGGAGTAGCTTCCCAGAGGCTTTTTGTGTTGCCTCCAGTCAGGGACCTCAGTGAAGAGGGACTGTAGGGTAGACGCTTCTTGCCTGACAACTTCCAGGAGGGAAAGGTTGTACTGCATTTGCCTGTGTACTCTCTGTGTGAGCCTGCCTTGTTCTGTGTGAACTCTCAATATGCCGTTTTCCTCAAGCTCCTGCGTGAGTACTAAACCTGTGGTCACTTGCCTCGTGCATAGTTAATAAACCGTTTCTGTTTTACTGCAAGAACCTCCTGGCGCCCAATTTGTTTGTTGTATGCACAGTAGCCTGGGGGATGTAGTTGCACTACACCATAGAGGGAACACTTCCACTTGGCGAAGGCCCTGACCCTGTTGTGTGAGGTCGCATGTAACCCATGTTTCTACTGCTAGCTGGACAGTTTAACTATTTGTGTGCTGTGCAGCCCAAATAGGTGTTACATTTGGCGCCCAACGTGGGGCTCGATTCCCTAAAACCAGGCTGTGCATTGTTGTGTTCGAATCGTACGAATGGATGTACGAATTTGTCGGAGCGTACGAATGGATCGTACGAATTTTTCGAAGTGGATAAACGGAACGTATGAATACTTCAAATCGTACAAATTTTCTTCAGAGTGTTTGGCCGTGGGTTCGGGCTTGGAGGTTCGCCCCGAATTTCACGAAGGCCTGTGGATGTCAGTTGGAATGGATGGGAGGAAGATGGATGTCTCTGCTGGGACCACTCCCTGTTCATTTGTGCCCCCTGATGTGAGAGAAGGACCTGGAGGATGGATTCTTCTGATTTCTACAGCTTCTCTACGGACTCACTGCAGAGTTTGAGATGCCTAGAGTACAGCTGCTATTTGTGGCTTGAAGGACTGTGGACTAAGTGGGTTCTAACAAAAGACTATTGATCTCCACCACAACTCTTCTGCCTTCACCTACTCGCTGAGTAGTGTTTCTGCACCCAAGGATTGGCCTGTGTGGACCCTTGGGAGGGGGAGAAGTATTTTTGCAGATGTGTAATAAAGTTGACCAACTGCAACTGTTTATTATGCAATTGAAAATGTTTGATACAGTATTGTGCATGCTGTGTTTCCTTTACAGTGACCATTGTTACCAGGTATGCCTTAGGAGAGGATACCAGAAGTGGATGTGATGGTACTGTAAGTTGATATATGTTGGGGATGTTTAAACCATTGTCGGGACGAAATGGATTTTTCCCCCGGGTGTATGTAGGGGCCCCTATGGGTATGGGTTAATCTGCCCTGCAGCTTTAAGGCCCCCACCTTTTTTTCTTGGAGTGATCTGCCAGGAGAGAATGACACTCCCCTGCTACACTGCTATATAGTGTGTGTAGGGAGTGGCCACTTCCTCTTTGGCCTGTGGATGGTGATCCAGCTGTGTGTGCTCAGGGGGACTGAGCATAGCTAGGCCCAGAAAGGCCCATGTGCTTTGGAAGAAGAAGTCGGGGACCAGGTAACCCCGTGAATGAGGAACAGATATACTAGGGCAGACTTGTCATAGTCTCTCTAGGAGAGAAAGGCAGATAGGATAGAGAGAAAGAGCAGCTGAAGCTCCAACAAGGATTTGCAGTAAGGGAGTAGCTTCCCAGAGGCTTTTTGTGTTGCCTCCAGTCAGGGACCTCAGTGAAGAGGGACTGTAGGGTAGACGCTTCTTGCCTGACAACTTCCAGGAGGGAAAGGTTGTACTGCATTTGCCTGTGTACTCTCTGTGTGAGCCTGCCTTGTTCTGTGTGAACTCTCAATATGCCGTTTTCCTCAAGCTCCTGCGTGAGTACTAAACCTGTGGTCACTTGCCTCGTGCATAGTTAATAAACCGTTTCTGTTTTACTGCAAGAACCTCCTGGCGCCCAATTTGTTTGTTGTATGCACAGTAGCCTGGGGGATGTAGTTGCACTACACCATAGAGGGAACACTTCCACTTGGCGAAGGCCCTGACCCTGTTGTGTGAGGTCGCATGTAACCCATGTTTCTACTGCTAGCTGGACAGTTTAACTATTTGTGTGCTGTGCAGCCCAAATAGGTGTTACAACTATTTAATCCTTTATACTTGTCGCTAAACTATAATTGTTTTAGTCTCTTTTTGGCATGATGATAGCATATGTATTCAGGTTTCTATTTGTTGTGTTTTAAAATGAAAAAACTAAAGAAAGTGAAAACATCTTTGTACATTTAAGTCTAATATAACAAGCAAAAAAAAAAAAAATGTGTTTATGTATTACATGACAGGCAATAGGACTAGGACTCCTTTAACATAATTTTTTACAACTTTTTTTGTATTCCATCCTGTGCAATATACCATAGAAATTCTGTCTAACCATCAAGCCACAAAACAAAGATTTGAGGCATCTACCAATGCCAGCTAATCATGTCTATTTCACTGCCTGTCAGATTGTTGATATACCTTCTGTAAATAACTTTTTTTAAAGGAAATAAAATCAGCTGGAACTGAACCCTTAAACATGAGTGGGTTTGTCATTCTTGTATTCTATATTTGTATTTTGTGTGACTTGCCAGTGCATCGTGACTAGTGCAGAGGAGGAGCTTAGGTCTAAAATTAAAAGCATTGGTCCTTCTGGTAAAAAAAAAGAAAAAGATCTTAAATGTGAATGGGTAACAATGTAACCTCTATTCTGAACACGTACAGTGGAAGTAGGGAAATAAAAGCTTGGCAGGCAATTCCTCCAAGTAATGAGGCAGAGGCACAGCTCAGTCTGCTATCTAGGAAAATTTCTAGGAGTGCACTCTTATAGAAGATCTTATTCTCTGTTAAAACACAATTAATACTAATTGATATAACCCTTGTCTTACCAGTGTTGACTGCTATTTGCTTTATAGTTACCCCGTCGCACGCATACACTGCAAATAAAGGTTACCCCTACTGCAATTACTTTATATGTATTCAGGTTGCCTGTTAACATCCCAGATGCCAAAACAGACGACTATTTTGATAAGCATGTTGTTGCCATATAGTCATAAGAAGAGGGAGAAGTAATAAGCCGCTAGTACCTTACAAGAATGAGCTGGGGCTAGCTTAACATGGATGACACAGCATTTCTAACCCATAAGAGAACCTCACAGTTACTGTCTCTCCTCCTCCTGAGAAGCAACATCAGCCATTTGTCAACCCTTCCTGACCTTGGTGCCTGCAGATGCAGTTCAGTGCACTGTGTCTAGCTTCCAGTAAGAAGAGCTTCATTTTTATTGCTCTTGTAAATAGTCTGAAATTTGAAAGCCTGGGACAGAGATTGTATATAAGACTGAAGCGTATAGAGTGTGTGTATATGTGTATATATATATATATATATATAAATCTATATATATATATATATATATATATATAGATTTATATATATATATATATATATATATATATATATATATATATATAAAATTTGGCACATAGAACCGCACTCCAAATTTTTTAGTGAATTAAATCACCTCTATTAGCTTGTGTGTCCAACGTTTCGGCCTCCCTTGGGCCTTTTTCAAGGATAAATGCTTACAATAGTGATCACATATTTGTACCATCACCACCCCCAGTGTTTTTGGCCCCAAGTGTGACGTCATACATTACAAAGTAAAACTATTTTGGACCTGCACCCACAAATATACATCAAATCCGGATTAGAGTGCACCTGCCTGCATATATATATATATATATATATATATACACACACACACACACATACGGAAATTGTTGATCCCGCACCTTGGATGGAGTGCTGGCATACTTGGACTTGCCTGCCCCTCCTCTAAGTGCCTTGGTTTGTGCAATCTCTCTTCTTAAAAGCCTTAAATGCTAGTGGCTAGTCCCATTAGACATTTTCCATGTACACACACTTATTGTGTTATTCATTTAGTTCTCCTTTACACTCTTTCATTCTATGCTTACATTCATACACATTCCCAAATACATACACACTTTTCACTACCATACACACTTTCACATTTCACTTATACATGTATACATACTATTGTTAAACTGTACATATCACTCTACTTTGTTTTTAATTACATCACTTTACTTCTACTTTTCTAAAATGGGCGTTGGTTAAGGCAGTCTCTCCCTCTTAAAAGTCGCTCAGCAGTTGGCGGGGGAGGATTTAGCACAGAGTTTGAAACCAAGGCACAGGAGATGGTAAAATTCCTTTTTTACTATGATTAGAGATAAATAAGTTAGGGATCACCATGTGGGGTTTTACCTTGACGTGGTATGGTGGCTTATCAATATTATGATCATAACTTTGTAACAAAAAAAACTGTTTCAAAATGACATGACCTTGAATATTTACTTGAATCATTTAGACAGGGCTTTAAACTTGTGTATCCACAACCCCCCTAGTTTTGCCCCTCCTCTATGCCTCATGCATAGAGGCAGGGCAGTCACTTACTTTCACTTTCCATTCAATACTTCCTAGATGTCACTGCACTTACATTCCCCCTCACTCCTCACGCTCTATAATTGTGTATGGTACCATGCATGGGCATTAGGTCCCCACATACACAAGATTTTGAGACGATAAACAACTTGCCTTGTCACAAAATGGCACCTGCCTGCCTACTAGGATTGTAAGTTCCAAGACTGAAGGAATCAAAATGTAAGTAATAAATATAGTGTGAGTAAACATTATTTTGCTCAACTAACATGATAGAAAAGAATTTGGAATTATTTCTTAGGGTGACAGGTCCCCTTTAATGCAGCATATATGATGACAAAAAGTTAAATAAAACCCAAGCTTCAAAGTTGCACGCTGCTCTTACAGAAGATGCTCATCTATTGAAATAACGATGTGAATCTTGATGGTGGATCTAATCTAAGTATTAATCTAAGTATTAATGCAATTAGCATCTGTTCTTTCTAGGTGTGGTGTCAGTTAGGCAATGCTATTATTTTTTCATTGTTGGTGTACCTTCTTTATCTTTCTGTTCAGGCATTCTTATTTAACTTCTGCTCTAACAACCAAACCACTAGTAGGCTACTAGGGTCAGGAATCTTAATAATAATAATAATAATAATAATAATAATGATAATAATAAATACTAATTGTAAACCTATTACATCAGACAATATGAAAAGAGATCTCCACCCAAGAGCTATTTTTTCATAATTAAACAAAATGTATTTTTAACCAATTTTTCAGTTTGATTAATAAAACTTGAAATTTTTTTAAATCCGTTTTTAAATGTAATTGCAATTCAAAATATTATTTGTTTCTAGGAGTGTTTACACTAATTTTCTTTGAAAGTCAGCTTGTTTCTGCAACAGCTGTGCTATGAGCTTAGACTCTGTTCATAAAAGCAGATTTTAATGTAGGATTAACTGTTTATCTCCTGTAGGCCATAACAATTATGCTTTTCCTGCATAAGAAGTGCAGGGATTTCTATTTTATGGACTGATGGAAAAATGCAGGAAAATATCTTTTCATAGACAATTGTGGTAATATAGGATTCTGCCAGTACAATCGCTGGCCAGTCAATTATTACTGACTGCAGAGCCGGGCCAAGGGGTAGGCCTCTCTAAAACTGATATGGTTCTCTTTCCTCCAACTAACACCAGTGACATCCAGGAAGTATCCATCATAGCTAACAATTCCACTATCACCCCCTCTCCCGAGGCCCGGTGCCTTGGGGTTATCCTAGATTCTGCCCTGTCATTCACTCCTCATATCCAGTCACTAATTAAATCATGTCACTTCAACCTAAGGAACATATCCAAAATATGATCATTTATCACCCAAGATGCTCCCCAAATTCTTATTCACGCTCTCATCATATCACGTCTAGACTACTGTAACTCTTTTAATTGGCCTTCCCCTCAAGAGGCTGTCACCTCTCCAGTCCATAATGAACACTGCTGCAAGGCTCATACACCTCAGCAACCGCTCCTCCTCTGCCACGTCATTCTGTCAATCCCTACATTGGCTTCCGTTACCTTTTAGAATCAAATTCAAATTAATGACCCTGACATTCAAAGCACTTCATAACTCTGCCCCACCCTACATCTCTGAACTCATCTCTATACACTCACCCAACCGCTTACTACGCTCCTCTACTGACCTGCTACTCAACTCTTTTCCCATTACCTCCTCACATGCTCGCATTCAAGACTTTGCAAGGGCTGCACCCCTCCTCTGGAACTCTCTCCCACGGTCTGTCTGACTTTCTCCCAACCTTTCTGCTTTCAAGAAATCTCTGAAAACGCACTTCTTTCGAGAAGCCTACCCTCCCTCTGCTTAACTACCAAACGCAACACCACATACAGTACCACATTTCTCACCCACTTAATTCGATCTTGCCCACTCCCACATCTTGTGTATTACTCCCTTCCCTTTAGAGTGTATGCCTATGCATAGGGCCTTCCTCACCTTTTTGTACCGGTATTGATTGTGATGTATGTAACGCCATATGTTCTATCTATATAATTCATGTGATTTAGTTGTATAATGAAAGACTTACACTCGCACACCCTGGCCGTCCAGACTTCAGCGACTCCCAGGTGCTCGATGTCAGAGGGAATAGGCAACCTCAAAAACAGCGTAAGAACAGGACACACCGGCACAGCATGGGTAAGTTCAGCAGGTTAAACCTTGCTCATTTATTGCGGATGCAACGTTTCGGGGCGTGACCCCTTTCTCAAGCATACCGGATATTAGTGCACATTAGTATTTAAAAGCATATCAATTAAGTTAATTAGTGAAACATGAATGTAACATGTTTCACTAATTAACTTAATTGATATGCTTTTAAATACTAATGTGCACTAATATCCGGTATGCTTGAGAAAGGGGTCACGCCCCGAAACGTTGCATCCGCAATAAATGAGCAAGGTTTAACCTGCTGAACTTACCCATGCTGTGCCGGTGTGTCCTGTTCTTAGTTGTATAATCACATTTACTTTACAGTGCTACGCAATATGTTGGTGCTATATAAATACACATTATTAATAATAATAATAATAACAGGCAGGGTAGGCAACTGCCTAGGGCGCAATCACTGGGGGGGCGTACTTCTCAGGGGAAATTTTTTTTTTCTCATTTTTTACTATTCAGTTCACTTGACCGATGTTGGCCTTTATTAAAAGCATTATAATTGATAAAATTTAGCCTGGCAAAATTGGGAAAGTGCTCCCCCATCCTGGAGCGTGAGTTGATGCTGGTGTGCTGGCGCACTGACGCACTAGCGCAAGATGTCAGTCACATCAAACGTCATTAAAAAGGATCGGTTGGAGTGTTTGGCAGCTGCAGAGAGGGCCTGCTGTGCGCCTGCCTAGGTGGGAGCACACAAAGTTATGCTGAAGAGGCTGTCTGTCCAGCTGGCTGTGGCCTGAGCACTTTTGGCAGCTACACCTAAGTTTTACTACTGTCTTCTTTGATGCTTGCTGCTGGTACAGGTAGATCATGGGGGCTTCTTGGGTTGGGCACAGGCTGGTACAGGTGGGGCGTGGTGGGCTTGGAGCCTGCAGTATTAAAGGTGCAAATGGCTGGGCCTGCCCTGGGCTGGCAGTGGCACAACCTGTGGTGGGGTACAGATCATGGGGGTTTGGGCTGGGCACAACAGGCACATGTGGGCAGTGTGATGGCTGCTGGCACAGGTACATGGGTAATGGTAAGGTGGGAAATATAGGATGGGGGGGCGGTGACTGGAACCCTTGCCTAGGGTGCCAAACTACCTTGGCCCAGCCCTGGCTTTATGGGTTCTTAAAATTAACTATACTTCTCTCCAAGCTGGGAGTAGCAGGAGATTAACCCATTAGTGAATTGTCATGTTGACAGGGAGGATGGCCAGGAAAAGAAAATTCCGGTAAGTATGATATTCATTTTCTTTTTTCCTAACAGATGTATTGGAGATCACTCAAATAACTGATTCCAGTGCAAACAAAATCTAACAAAATGACTGCCTTTTGCACAAATTCTGCATATAGAGAGGCAGGATTTCTGATGATTTTAGTAGAGTGATCTCTAATAAATCTTCTAGGCAAAAGGAGCCCACCTATAAGATATATTGGATCATTCACCTGACACCCAACTGAATGAAGACAGAATAAGAATAAACAGATGCTGAGAGAAGAATAGTGAAGATAAACTTGATTATTTCAGAAATGGTACAGAATTTTTTAATTGATTGTATTTAGAAAGTTTCTTATTTCAGTATGCTGAAGCTTATATGAAATTTTCATTTTCTTAATAGTTCCCCTTTAATTACATACCAAGGTCCCTGACTGCACGTTCACACTCAATACAATCTGCAGTGGTGAGATTACAGGTGCAGGTGTGACTGCTCAGACACTTCTTTCCATGGCACACCCAAGCTTCACAGAAATCACAGATGGCACCCTGCAAAAGAGAGAGAGAGAGAGCATTAGCACCAACAAACAGATAATAGATTTTGGGAGGAAAAAGATCAGGGAAATTGTGTCCTGCAGTAAATAGGATATTCCCAGCAGTACATATTATGTATTGGGATCTCAAGCAATTCACAAATCATTAATTTTTAAACTTTATTTTATCCTAGTCATATCTGGGTAGCGTGAATATTAACATATTTTGGTTATTTTTCTGTAAATTTTCTTGTAAAGTGAGTTTACAAATAAGCACCAAAAAAACAGTGTTATCGCACACGATCAACACATTTACCTCACTTTCGACATTTTCTTTTTAGCCAAATTAAATTTAATGTATCAAGAGCACCCTCTACTGGAGAATACATGCCACGCAACAGAGGATGAACAGTAAAAAAAAAAAAAAAAACATTTACATTATATAAAAATCTTTGCATTAAAAGGTGCAAATTTATTGTATAGAAAATGTGATGTCTTTGCTACCTGATTTCCACTTAACAATCAGTTTTTGTCAACAAGTGCTCTGTCCATACTAAGGTAAAGGTAAATATATACAAAATAAAATGAGTTGTGGGTAAAACATTTTAATGTCAGTAAGGTGCTATCTGTATGCTTCACAAACTCCAAAATATAGCAACTCATCAAATGTTTGCTTTTAGTGGTTTAAAGCTGTGATGATAAAGAAAAGAAACTGCTCTTGCAGAATCTAATTTGCTGATGTATCCAAATACTCTGTGGCAATGTAGAATATGCAATTTCATTATCCAACTTAAATTACTAAAGGGAGACTATTCCCCCATTTGGTAGAAAATGAGATTACTAGTATACCACCACCCCCCCCCCCATTCCCTGTGCCTCTTCTGTGCTTTGAAAGTAGCTGCCCATTAGATAGAGGGATTATGTGTGCACTTGTAATCTAATTATGTAACATGCAAGGAACATACATTAATGCTTTAATGTCCCTATTTGCCCAGTTTAGCTCAAGAAAAAATAAAAAAACCTGCTCTTTAGCCCTTGCTTTCTGCTTTGGTTAAAGTTGCTAGTACTGTCATGTATGTATAACCTATCTTTATGTCCTAAATATGGCTCTGTTTAACTGTAGCAACAGTTGTTTTAATGTTACATTTTAGGTGCCAGGGTAACTAAATGACTGCAAAATGTAAAACTAAAATTTTTCTGAATCATTGGGTAGCAAGTTAGCTGGGTATTAGGGCTAAACTACAAAGGAGATTTTGTAGGATGGTTTTGGATTGACAGATGACATCCTACAAGTCAGATGTAATCACATGGGTCATAATATAATGAGACAGACGCAAAAATCTGCGGTGTAAACTCTGACTTGTTCGCTGACACAAATACAATCACCGAATGCGAACGCTGCATCTTGTGTTTTCATCAGCCAAGATAAAATCAAATGGTCAGACAGACTTTCTCTCAATGAATTTACATTGAATTGGTTGCAGGAAAGATTGTTAATTTTTAACTAGGGATGCCCTGAATCCAGGATTTGGTTCGGTATTTGGCCTTTTTCAGCAGGATTCGGCCAAATCCTTCTGCCTGGCTGAACCGAATCTGAATTTGCATATGCAAAATTGGGGGCAGGGAGGGAAATCATGTGACTTTTTGTCACAAAACAGGGAAGTAAAGAATGTTTTCCCCTTCCCACCCCTAATTTGCATATGCAAATTCGGATTCGGTTCGGTATTCAGCCGAATCTTTTAAGAAGGATTCGGGGGTTCGGCCGAATACAAAATAGTGGATTCGGTGCATCCCTAATTTTAACTACAAATGTTAAGAGCTGTATCATCAGATACTATATGTAGGAAGAAACAAAAGAATTCTACCCCTAATCTAATTCTGATTCAAATTCTATTCAGCAGCCCTTTGCCAATGTTCTTGCACTTTTGGGCACCCAATAAAAATTTTCCACCTTGTCCGATCGACAAGACGATGGATAGCCAAGGCTTTTAACAATATCAGTCGCCTCGTTTCCCACCGTACATGCTCCAAATATTGTAGACAATGATTACCACAAAAAGCATTGATCTCTAAAATCTATAAAATAATTGAGGCACCTTACACATTTGGGACAAAATAACTAAACATCAGCAGTCAAGCAGCAGTCAAGCAGTTGTGTAAGATCAAAATCCCTTTGTAGTGCGTTGTAGTGACAAGCAGCTCAGCACTTTAAATGCTATTTAAAAACTATTTAATTCCTATATGCATAAAACACTTATTTACAGAATCAGACTTGTAACTAATATCAGCCATAGACAGTAGAAACCATACAAATCACTCTCCCAAAAACAAATCAATTGCAATGAGGATATATTGTTTGCCAGTGAATTATAAATCAATAACAACAAAGCCTAGAAAGTCATTTTCAGGACTGGGATTCTATCAAGTCAATGACTGGTATTCTAGCAAGTCAATGATGACTAGGGATGTAGCGAACCGCCGCCAATGTGTTCGCGAACGCCGTTCGCGAACACCAGCAAAATTTGCGAACAGTTCGCGAACTTCGAACATCCGAAAATCGTTCGATTCGAACGATCGAAGGATTTTAATCGTTCGATCGAACGATTTTCGTTTGAATCGAACGATCAAAGCCATTGGATCGAATGATTTCATTCAATCCAATGGCTTCGATCGTTCGATTCGAACGAAAATCCTTCGATTTTAGCGATCGAATGGTCGAATGGTCGAACGATTTTGACGCGAACGCCTGTTGGCGAACGTCGTGCGACGTTTGCGAACTTGCGGCGGACGCGAACAGCCGATGTTCGCGCGAACAAGTTCGCCGGCGAACAGTCCGCGACATCCCTAATGATGACATCATTCTAGCATGTTCTCAGGTCCTTTCCTAAAATGCCTGGATTAATAATTATATAATGATATTCAATGTTTCACTGGGACACAGCTACATTCCTTCTAACTGCAATTTCACATTTCCAGTTTTTCCCTATTTGCTTTTTTTGAAGTGCTATTAAAGTTAAATCAAGACAAAATTTTAAACAGGGAGTCTGTTGTGCTGGGAGATTGCCATTAGAGACGAGCAAGAAGACTTTAAAAGTTTTAAAGTCACCAAAGACAGACACTTTCTAAAAGGGAAACTGAAAATCAGACCATGGTCAGGGTTGCTACACCCCTAGCTTTATGCAAGAGAGTTATAATAAAACAGATGAACTAAGGGATATAATAAAGGGGAGTAGTGATTGGCGAATTTATTCTCCAGGTGCAAATTCACGACGAATTTGCACGATACGCCGCCAGCGAATAAATTTGCGAAACGGGTGCAAAAATTCATTGGCGTCAAAGAAAAATGGACGCGGGCCCCGTTTTGCGAATTTCACGAAAACTGTGCAAATTCGCCCATCACTAAATGGGAGTTATCAGAGGACTAAAACCATAAACGTGTACATTATACCTTTAGTCTGTAGTAATGTGCAAAACTAGCAGCCATAAGGCAGGAAGATTCCTCCGGCACTCAAAAATACATGCAGGATATTTAACTGGCTTCTGACTAAACCTGACCATAGTGAATATACATTGTGCAAATGCGAGGGTATTTGTACACTCCACTGGGGCAAGGATTGATGTAAAAGATGTACAATCTCAGTACAACTATGAGTAACCTAATGACTCTATATGATGGATAATTATATCAGATACCTAGGTCAGTACGTTTACTCACCTGGGTAAAATAGGTGAGGGACTAAATATAAAGAAAAGCAATATAAAAACAAGAAAGAGAAAACAAAAGCTTCACAGCCAATTTTGGTTTTCTTGTATGCCGACCCTAACAAAAGCATAGCATTTTTGGTTGCAGGGTAGAAAAAGGATGTCTTAAGAAGATCAACTGACAATTGGTTAGAGTTCTAAAAGTTTATTTAAAGGTGACCTTCCCATTATGGTGAAATGCCATACTATAAACTGTTGAGCCCAAGTTTAAATACTTACCACCATTACCATGCCAGTGCTGTACACTCCAGGGTGTTTAATAACATCAGAAGACTTCATCATGCATTTTGTTTTTCCTGATAAAAAAAATGCGTAAATGTAAGTTTAAATAGCATCCTACTAAAAATCTTAAAGCATTAACAATTCCTAATCATTCTTTTAAGGAAAGATGGCTTCAGGAATCTTGTGCTTGCTTATGTGATTTACAAATATGGTGAAGTTGTGTCTAAAACTGCAGTCATATTTTAAAGGTTCAATATTGCTCTAAATGTAGTTTGCATTAGAATTCTTCTTTTGTATATTATTGACTAAAGCTTAACAAGGCAGTAGGTTAGAAATACTAATGAAAAGTTTATTTTATGTTATTAAAGAAGAGAAGAGATGGACTTTTGGTCCATATTGATATAGGACACTGCACATAATTCATTTTGCCATTTAAAATTGTACTCATGCACCAATAAATTTTTTGTTGTTGTTGTAATATTGGTGTGTAGGCAGCCATCTCAGGTCATTGTACCTGGTCATGCACTTTCAGAAAGAGCCAACACTTCACATTGGAACTGCTTTCAGTTCAGTTTCAGTATTGTTTCTCTAAATGTAATTGAAGGAGTCGCTTTGGGACTTGGATTTTTACTATTGAGTGATGTTCTCATATTGACCACTAGGTTGGAGCTGTTCCCTTGTTACCTTCCCATTGTTCTGCTGATGGGCAGCTCAAGGAAAAGGGGTGATATCACTCCAACCTGCAGTGCATCAGCAATGAGTGACTGAAGTTTATCAGATCACAAGTTACATCATTGGGGGCACCTGGTAAATTGAAAACATTTCTAACCTCATGTCATATTTTAAAATGAAATATAAAAAATGTGTTTGGTCTTTTGAAAAATCTATTTCAATGCAGGATTCTGCTAGAGAAGCACTATTAACTGATGCATCTTTTAAAAAAACATGTTTTCCCATGACAGAAATGATTTTAATCCATCGATCGAAAGATTTTTGTTCGACCAAAAAATGCTTAGGAAGCCTATGGGGACCTTCCTCATAGGCTAACATTGACCTCAGTAGCTTTTAGGTGGCGAACTAGGGGGTCGAAGTTTTTTCTTAAAGAGACAGTACTTCAACTATCGAATGGTCGAATAGTCGAACAATTTTTAGTTTGAATCGTTCTATTCGAAGTCGTAGTCGAAGGTCGAAGTAGCTCATTCGATGGTCGAAGTAGGCAAAAAAAACATTCGAAATTCAAAGTTTTTTTCCTCTATTCCTTCAATCGAGCTAAGTAAATGGGCCCCAGTGTCTTGGCTTGGCAGTAATATTGTAGTATTTACTTGAATGAAATGCAAAAAAATAAACATATTCCTCAGAACTAAACTAACCTACTCTCTAACAGTTTAGCCACGGTTAAGTTATGCCTTGCTTAAAACACTGGCTGCAGTATCTATATGTATAGAAACTTTATGACAGATACAATTATAAGCCTTAGTTGCCCTTTAAATTCTTACAAAATGCACAAAATGGGGACCTGGGATATTTATAAGCCATAGTACAGATTGTGTATACAGTGAAACTTCAATTTTACATCCTCTGATTTTAAGATTTTCCTAATTTTTCCTCATACTTCTGTGGTCCAATCTATATATTATGTATAATAACATTTCCCCAATTTTACATTTTCCCAGATTTTACACCATTTTTTACGGTCCCCTGAAAAACCTTAAATGGGGGTTCTACTGTACTTGTTCTGTACTCACCACAATGAGCGTACATTGGAATCTTTTGCACAGAACTGCAAAAATAGCAAAATGCCCTGTTCTTCTGCTGCCTTTGTTAAAAAAAAAATAAAAAAATGTTAAAACAAGTTACAGTTGAAAAACATAATTGACAGGGCTGTAGAAATACAACTGCATAATAAAAGTATTAACACTTACCACTGACATTTGTCGCATTGCTGTAGAAGAAAATAAGAAAAATTAATATTTACAGGACTTCTCAGCTTTGTTCATTTAAAGTGTATGTGCACTGCTCAACTATATTCTTCCTGTCAGTCAGAAAATATAAATGTTCAGTGAGCCACTGCTAAATTAATTCTGGTAGAGCAGCCTTGGCTGATTTATGCCTTTTCATACCTTGTTATAACAAGGACTCTGAGGACACATAAGACATTATGGCAGGCAGGGGAGCACTAGCTTTAAAGATTGCATACCTCCGGTATTTCTGTCCCGCTTTTTGAAACAAAATTTTTTTTAAAAAAAATTGTGGGGCAATCAATAAATAATGCTCTCATATGCTCTCTCCCCCCAGAGATATATAAATATAGTATATGCACTTGCACACATAGTGCATAGCTCTTTATATACTTCTACTGAAATGTAGTGGTGTTTTGATACCGGTACCATAGTAGTATATCACTTTGCTTACTTTGTGGTTAGAATCAGCAAATCCTTTTTTGTTTTTTTTAACAGACTTATGTTTTTTCAAAAAAACTACAACAATGAATATGTCCCATGTTTGTAGATAACTTGTCTCTGCTTTAAAAATAATCAGCATCAATAAGCTCTATAGGTTCTCTATGGGCTTCCAATTCTAGAAAGCAATTTGAGGAGCAAAACCTGAATTAAGCATGATAGATCTGTCTAATTGTGTAAATACAGGTCTTGAACAGTGAAGTAATTAACAAATTACAACTCAAACACCATTCCGATCTATGGCCCAACCCAAGTGCCAATTGTTCTGAACAGCCTGACATTGCCTGCCTTCAATATTGGTGAAAGATCTCTTCATTTGGCAACCTCACCAAGCAACTGGATCTTCAGACTACTGCCATACCAGACTGACTCTCTGGCTGTGGATAAAAACAGGCTGAGAAACAGCCTCTACGCTTACATCAGTTTAACCCGTGACTACGTCTGGAGCCACTGCGTCAGCCTATGTGCAGGCACACAGAGCAGATTTCACACATTTCTGGAGTCCTAGAATCAGTCTATTGTGGCAGTAGATTTACATATATGGCCAGATTTGAAGAAATTGTTCAGTATAAAAAAAATACTGGGTAAATAGTTAGGCTGTGCAAAATAAAAAAAAAATTTAAGTTAGTTAGCCAAAAATATCTATATACACAGTTTTTTTTTACACTGAACTGTTCCTTTAAAGAAGAATAAAAAAAAGAATTAACGAAGTACTGCAGAGCTAACAGTCTAAACAAGGCATTTTACCACTTGCCAGAAGCTATTAATACGTTTTAGTCTCAACCTCCCTGCCTCCATTTCGCTACACCCTGCACGACACAATGAGTATTGGATTTCCAAAAACCTGTCAAGCCTGTATACAGTCATATGAAAAAGTTTGGGAACCCCTCTCAGCCTGCCTAATAATTTACTCCACTTTCAACATAAAAGATAACAGTATTTTATTTCCCAGGAACATCTGAGGACTAGGGGGTTTTCTGAACAAAGATTTTTTTAAGGTGGCCAATTGCAAGTTGTGCTTCTGTTTGACTCTCCTCTGAAGAGTGAAAGCATGGGATCCTCAAAGCAACTCTCAAAAGATCTGAAAACAAAGATTGTTCAGCATCATGGTTTAAGGGAAGGCTACAAAAAGCTATCTCAGAGGTTTAAACTGTCAGTTTCAACTATAAGGAATGTAATCAGGAAATGGAAGACATTAGGCACAGTTGCTATAAAACCCAGGTCTGGCAGGCCAAGAAAAATACAGGAGCAGCATATGCGGAGGATTGTGAGAATGGTTACAGACAACCCCAAGATCAACTCCAAAGACCTGCAAGAACATCTTGCTGCAGTTGGTGTAGCTGTATATTGTTCTACAATTCAGCACAATTTGCACAAAGAACATCTGCATGACAGTGTGATAAGAAAGAAGCCCTTTCTGCACTCACGCCACAAACAGAGTCGCTTGTTGTATGCAACAGCTCATTTAGACAAGCCACAGTCATTTTGGAACAAAGTGCTTTGGACTGATGAGACAAAAATTAAGTGATTTGGTCATAACAAAAAGTGCTTTGCATGGCAGAAGAAGAGCGCAAACCTGTCTAATTTTGTTATGATGCATAGTGCATATTTTCTGTTAATTCAATAAATGTTATGTCACTGCTGAAATACTACTGTTTCCATAAGGCATTCCCCCCTGGGCACCTCGGGCTACATTTCATGGGCTAGATACATTCCTTCTCTCAGCTTGATATTGATATCTATTATGTTGTAATAGATGAAACAACTAATAGAAAACATTATGTTGATAATATGTTGATAAGGCCTGGAATAAGGAAACTCTACTTTACATTACTTTACGTTTCTTTCCTATCTATTAGTTTAAAGTTCATTTATAAACATGGAGTATAAAAGTGTGAAAATATAACAATCAAATTATTTTGTATTTTCTTTTTTATGCAAATATACTACTCGCTTTCTGTATGTTTACAATGACGCTATGAAATGATTGTATTTTACTATATTGTATTTTACTGTATTGTAAAAAAAAAGAGAAAAACGGCAATAAAAACTTATAAAAAAAAAAAAAAGAGGGGTTGCCAAACTTTTTCTTATGACTGTACCTGGCAGTAAATGAAAAAATGAAATGGTCAGTTATAAAAGCAGCTCTGAGTTCAGGATGCAAGGGTTTTGCTTCTTCGCATCATTCATTGCCACCATTTAGTGCCAGAAGTGACTCAATCCCAACTCAGAAAATGTTAGCAGCAATGTGCACCAGATTTACATGCACCTGCAGCATGTGCAGGTGCATGTGATGGAGCTACAATTGCAGCAGGCTCCAATTAAGATGGGATAAAATGCTGCATTGTGGATAAAAATGATTGCAGTGCAGACTACAGTACATTCCTAAATGCCATTTAAGAACTTGGGTTTATACTTTTGTTCATCAATGCACTTACTAAGCTACATGAGGATTTGTTTTATGTGCTGAGTTCTAGTCTGCTTTTGAGTCCTTGTCTTGTCCCTGTCTTCCAACAATGTGTGTGTGTTATTTCAGTCGTTATCCGCAGTCAACAGCTCAGCACATTGACAGAACGCTGAATAAAACAAACTTTAAAACCACTTTTACAATATTCATATATACTTGAAAGCTGCTTAAAATTGCAAACTGTTTTTGGGTCCACAACGTATGTTAGTAAAAATACTCAGTATGGGTATAGGATCTTTTATATAGAAATCTTCGAATTATGGGAAAGCAGTCTCCCATAGACTCCATTTTATCCAAATGATTCAAATTTTTAAAAATTATTTTTTTCTCTCTGTAATAATAAAATGGTGCCTGTACAGATATGGTATCCGGTTATACAGAAAGCTCCAAATTACGGCAAGGTGTCTCCCATAGACTCCATTATATCCAAATAATACAGCATTTTAAAAAGGATTTCCTTTTTCTCTGCAATAAGAAAACAGTAGCTTGTACATGATCCCAACTAAGATATAATTAATCTTTATTGGAAGCAAAACCAGCCTGTTGAGTTCATTAAATGTTTACATGATTTTCTAGTAGACTTAAGGCAGGCCCGTACTGGCAATTTTTGGGTCCTGGCAAACACCAGAGGGGCTGCTGTAAGGTGCCATAGAAAGTCCTTATTGTGGGGGCTGTTTGGGCCTCTGTTAGTGATGTGCGTGTCAGGTTTTTCCCGTCCCGCACAAGCCTGACTTCCCGTTATAGACCTGCGCCGCCTGGCCCCGCTGATGATGTCACAAAAGTGGTGGGGCGAGCAGGCACACGGCTATAAAGCCGGAAGTCGACAGTTAAAGGTGGTGGGCAGGGAGAGCAGGAGGAAGAGCTCGACCCGGACCCGTTGGTAAAGGGGGGTGCGGGGTCGGCCAAAGCTAGGGTTGCCACCTGGATGGTAAAAATGAGGGTTGATCCCAATGTTATTAATAGGGAAAAAAAGATAAATATATAGGAAGGCCGGTATCTTTTTCTGGAAAAAGAGGCAACCCTAGCCAGAACAACCTGCGGGTCCAGGGCCGGCCTGCACATTACTAGCCTCTGTGTACCTGAAATGCCAGGGCATATTGTGATTCTCAATCCAGACCTGACTTAAGGTCTGAAGATCCAAAATTAAGGAAAGATCAGTTATTCAAAAAACCCCAGGTCAAGAGCATTCTGGATAAAAGGTCCCACACCTGTACTTGATCCTAGCTAAGCTACACGTAATCCTCATTGGAAGCAAACAATACTATTGGGTTTATTTAATGTTAACCAGATTTTTAGTAGACTTCAGATGGCCATAGAGGTAAAGATCTTTAAAAGATCTTTTCTTTATCGTGAGACCATGATTATCTCAAAACTATTGTTTAAATGTACGATGTGTCCATCAACTAAAAAGACCATTTCAGGCAATATTGCCAGCAAAACTGAAGGGTAGCTGCCTGCTTGGCACTGCAAACATAGATAGATTGCACTGGGGCCGATAAAGATTTTTTAACCTGGCTGATCAATTTTCTTCGCGATAATTTGACGGATTGGTTGGATTTCGCTAAAATCGGTTGTTCAGCAAAGAAAAATCTTTGCGTCTATGGGGATCTTTAAGCTGGCCATACATGGGATGATAAAATCTGCTGACAGACCGGGTCGGAAGTTTATTGGCCTGTGTGTGGGGCCATCTGACAATAAAATAATGATATTGCCAATAGAATAATGAGAACACCCTATTCCATGACGGGTAATGGCTGGTATTTAGGACTATTAATATAAATTAAGGGTCAAGACCCCTTGTCCTGGTACATACAAAGGCCAGACCTAAGGCAGATAAGGGGGAAGGGAAGGCTGATGATAGTGGTCTCAGGTAATCATACAATGACATGATGACCAAAGATCAAGACTCTGCAGACAGAAGTCAAACAACAGGTAGAAACAGAAGTGTTGCTTCAGAACTACAAACACCCATCCTGTCTCAAACTAGAAGACATAGAGTTTATGGTTTGTGTATATTGGAATCAGGGAAACATAAAATGATGTAACGGGTATTGCAATATTTACTATAGTAAGCTTACATGCCTTCTAATATAGAAGGAGGGCTTTTGACCATGTATGGTATTTCCGTGTACCCTTTGCTCTTATGGTAAATGCTCAGTAAAAAGGTATAAAAGCTTGTTGTAAGAGTAGTGTCTTTGGGAAGTTCTCCTGTCACACTTAAGTACTATGCTGTGGTGTGATTGTGACAACTTCCTAGGCAAAACTCTTGTCTTGTTTGTCTTTGTCTAATAAATAACCTCACTTATTTGAATAGCCTTTTCTCTGAGTTTTGCTTTTATAAACGAGGTCTTGGTATACAAAATACCAACACATCTGACGGGCTTCCCTGATTAATATCTGGCCCAGTCAGCCAGATGTCGATCAGGCCGGGTTAAAAATCCCATTGAATAGCATCTGTTAGTAGATGCGGTCCTGCGATCCGACCACCCATTTTCCATATATCATGATCTGATCATGGGCCCGAGGGCCCATGTTCGGATCAGCCAAATATCGCCCACCTCAAGGTGGGCATGTCGGGGAGAGATCCGCTCGTTTGGCAAAATCGCCAAATGAGCGGATCTCTGTGTATGGCCACCTTTAATAAGGTATGAAGATCCAAATGATGGAAAGATCCATTATCCAGAAAACCCCAGGCCCCACGCATTCTGGATAACAGGCCCTAGGCCCACACCTGTATAAATAAAATGCTGTATTCATTTTTGTTTTGTTTTAAGCACAAAATAAGAATATTAAATGTAAATAATGTGACAGCAGTTCTCATCTGGGAACACAAGCACGCGGATGTCAGGAAAAGAATCTCTGAAACCAGTGGTTTCCTATAAAACCCATTCAAGGCAATAAGTCACTAGTCTCGAGTGAGATGTGATATCCACACACTGCCTGTCTCCTGACCAACAGCCCGCAGTCCTGCATCGCAACTTACATGTGCCGCAAAGCTGTTTATTGCAAACTCCTCGCCTCCTGTCTTACACAAAATCCCAACATCAAAAGTCTCGTCAGGCGAGACTGTGATGTCGAAGTTTACATAAGCGCAGTGACACATAACGTAGCCGCCTTGTAGAAGTGACGAGCATAGGATGCGTAACTCAGCGTTATGCTTTCCCTCTGCTCGCACCTCTATTTTTATTAGAGAAAGGAAAAAAAGGAAGGAAAATAAGACCTTTTTTGTTGGCGTTGGTTGCCCGTTATAGAGTATTTTAGGCATTTGCCTAATTGCCAGCAGTACTTACTGTTGTCACAGTCTCTTCTTACAGTTTCACCATTAAGGGAAGAGTTTTTGAGCAAACTAGGGTCAGGTGAAATAAAAGCATCTTTTTGGGTTGTATGTACGTTGTCATCCCTGTTGTTTTTTTTTTTGTTTTTTTGTAAGCAAGGGCTATGGTTATCACACAATAGATAATTTAAGAGAAAAATGAAATTCACCAAAAGTAAAGGTAGCCTCTGATTCAGCAGTAAACAGCTTGTGGGGAAGTTGATAGCTACCATACTACATTCTATTGACCTTCAGCCCTAAAGAAGTATGTGAGAGTGGTGCGTCACTCCGTGCCATTACGTGCAAATTTGCCGATGCTGGGTAGGAAAACTCCGAACTGGCGTGTATGGAGCAGGCTGACTCTCGGAGCACCCCGGGAGGCAGTGGCTCTAATACGGGTGGTGGGGGGAGTGCAAGGAAGGAAAGGCAGGTTCTAGTTATAGGGGATTCAATTATGAGAAAGGTGGATAGGGTAATCTGTCGCAAGGCCCGTACATGCCGAACAGTCTGCTGCTTGCCTGGTGCTAGGGTTCAGCATGTGGTGGAACGAGTGGACAGATTATTGGGAGGGGCTGGGGAAGACCCAGCAGTCTTGGTACACATAGGTACCAATGACAAAGTTAGAGGAGGTGGTGAAGTCCTCAAAAATGATTTTAAAAAACTAGGTGCAAAGCTGAGGGTGAGGACTTCCAAGGTAATTTTCTCAGAGATATTACCTGAGCCACGAGCAACACCAAAAATATAGCGAGAGCATAGGGAGATTAATGTGTGGCTGAAAGATTGGTGTAGGGAAGAGGGTTTTGGGTTTTTGGAGCTACAGGCTCTTTGCTAGGGATGGGCTGCACCTCAATGATGATGGGGCAGCTGTTTTGGGAGAGAAGATGGCTAGAGGGTTGGAGGAGATTTTAAACTAGGTGTGGGGGGGAGGGTTCAGTAAAAGATTCAGTGGTAGACATGTTAGATGAGATAGTGGGCAAAGAAAGGGAAAATAGGGGAGGAGATTTGGCTGGGGATACTGTTAAGGATAGGGAGGACCACATGTCATATGTTCAATATGGTACCAGTATTAAATGTATGTTTACAAATGCAAGAAGTCTGACTGGTAAAATGGGAGAGCTGGAGCTGCTGGTGTTGGAAGGAAGATATGATGTGATTGGTGTGGCCGAAACATGGCTGAATGAGTCGCATGACTGGGCAGTAAATATCAGTGGCTACTGATATACTTTGTTTCGGAGAGACAGAGACAATAGAAAAGGAGGAGGGGTATGTCTGTATGTTAGGCAGGATTTAAAAGCTCATATAAAGGAGGAGGTTATGTTAGAAAATGAGGGGGCAGAAGTCGTATGGGTGGAGTTCTTCATCAATTGTAAAGAATCCAGCAAATTAATTGTAGGAGTATGTTATAGAACCCCTAATGTAAGTGAGGAGGAAGAGACAAAGCTCCTAATGCAAATAGAAAAGGCTGATAGTTTAGGTAAAGTAATGATAATGGGGGATTTTAATTACCCAGATATTGACTGGAGCAACGGTACTGCTAGATCAGTTAATGGGAACAAGTTTATAAACTTATTGCACGACAATTTTTTAGCACAGGTTGTTGAGGAGCCTACCAGAAAAAATGCTATTCTTGATTTAGTGATCTCAAATGACCCAGAACTTATAGCAAATGTGCAAGTCATTGAACCCCTGGGTAATAGTGACCATAATGTTATATCTTTTAATGTCTGGTGCAAAAAAATATACTGGGGCAACAAAAACCATGAATTTTGGAAAAGCTAATTTTTGTGCCTTGAGGGCTGCCCTACAGAGCATTTGATTGGGGCATTACGTTTTCAGCTAAAAACACAGAACAGAAATGGTTGTCCTTTAAAATGATATTAAAGCATTACTGTTCTCAATATATTCCCTTAAGGAGTAAATGTAGAAGCTCTAAGAATCATACTGTGTGGCTTAATACAGAAGTAAAGAAGTTAATGGGAAAGAAGAGAAAGGCATTTAAAAACTGCAAATCTGTAGGGACAGAAGCTGCATTTAATGAATATAAACACTGTAATAAATGTTGTAAATCAGCAATCCGGAAGGCTAAGAAAAGAAATGAAGAGTTAATTGCGGTGGAGGTGAAAACTAACCCTAAAAAGTTTTTTAAATATATTAATAGTAAAAAGATGCAGGTTGAGAGTGTTGCTCCATTAAATAATGGTACCAGTATGGTTGTAACAGATACAGAAAAGGCAAATGTGTTAAATCAGTTCTTTACTTCAGTGTATACAATAGAGAAGTTTGGGTTCACATGCTCACTTAATAACTGCATGAATGGTTCAGCTCAATCTAGTCAGTGGCTGACTCAGGATATGATTCAGAAAGTTTTAATACAAATTAATGTAAACAAGGCTCCAGGTCCTGATGGCATACACCCCCGGGTTCTAAGAGAGCTTAGTTCAGTTTTAGACAAGCCCTTATTTCTGATTTTCTCAGATTCAGGGGCATGTTTACTAACATTGGAGATAAATATCTGGAGAGATTTTTGGAGATGTTGCCCATGGCAACCAATCAGAAATTAGATTTAAACAGCCACAGCCAAGTTAGAAAACAAAAGCAAAGATCTGATTGGTTGCTATGGGCAACATCTCCAGAAATCTCTCCAGATATTTATCTCCAATGTTAGTAAACATGCCCCTCACTGTCATCTGGTATGGTGCCTATGGATTGGAAAAATTACTATGTTACGTGTCTATTGCTAAAACCTTCAGCACACAAGCAGCAGTATAGACCAAGTGGCAGATCATTTCACTAATGTGCCCAAATATTACTGATATGGCTACGCGATTGCACTGAGCTGAGGGCCACATTATTATTAATTCATGATGGAGGCTGAGTGCTGGTGTAAATTTGAAAATGGGCCGCAATTGGCCCACGGTCTGACTTTGGACATGCCTGCTATACCCCCAAAATAAATACTTAAGCAACAGATTTTATATCATTTTAAGTGACATATTAAAGAATCTTACCAAACTGATATGTATATATATTTAAGTAAATATTGTCCTTTAACATCTCTGGCCTTGAACTCCGATTTTGTGATGATCTGTGTGCTGCCTCAGAGATCACCTGACCAGATATACTACAACTCTAACTGTAACAGGAAAAACTATTGAAGCAAAAGACATAACTTTGTCTTTTAATTGGCTCATGTGACTTAACAAGTATAGTTTGTTTGGTATGTTTGTATGCACAGTGAATCGTATGATCCCAGGGGGCTGTCCTTATTTTTTAAAATGGCAATTTTCTATTTATGATTACCCAATGGCACATACTACTAAAAAAAGTATATTATTATGAAAATGGTTTATTTACATGAAGCAGGGTTTTACATATAAGCTGTTTTATGCAATATCTTTTAATAGAGACCTACATTGTTTGGGTGGTATAGTTTTCCTTTAAACAGTGTGCACAGGTTGAATCCGCTGCTTCCTAATAGGCTAATGCCTCCAGTGTTGACATCATCAGGGAAGGTGGGGAATCTGACCAGGAGGAGCCTGATGGATAGCAATTTTTAAAGGGGAACTCCCTAAAAATATGCAGACTTTTCATGATTTGTAATGGTTTCTGACAGTTCCCTACGCCTAGCCACTGTTCTCTTGCTGATCTACTTTGCTGAACTGGCTGACTACTGTTACTTTGTATCAGCAGTCATCTGTCCTCAGCCTGCATCCTCCAAACCCCACAATTCCCTGCACACGTGATTTCAATAAGGAACAGAACATCACAGTGCAATGCATTGTGGGTTATGTGTAATGACATACCGTGGTGGTCTAGTCGGGGGATGGCAGGTGGCTGTTAAAAGCGGAAGCAAGAGCCGAGAACAGAGTGCTTAGCATTGGTTCTGAATTTAGTGTGCCAATCGGGACATTATAATGGGCCAGATGGACGAAGAAGGTCACGCCGCGGCTGCCGCTGCTCCTTCCTCCACTGAAGCGCTCCTCACTACTCTGCTACAGCGCTTGGAGGATCATGAGTTGAAGCAAGTCTACCTGATGCAAGGCTTCCATAACCTGACTCGCAGACTGGAGACCACGCAACTGTCGTCAAGACCAGTAGTCCCTCCTCCTGTGGCCATCCAAGTGGGTTCTTCTGCCATGATGGGTAATGTTCACAAATCCCACAAACCAAAATTTCTTTCCCCGAAAAATTTAGTGGGGATAGAACCAAATTTTTTGTCTTTCAGGAGGCATGCAAATTATACCTTAGCTTTTTCCATCAATCCTTCACAACTGGTGAGGGAAAAGTGAGGTTTGTAATAACCCTGTTACAGGGTGACCCCCAAATTTGGGCCCTAAGATTAACCGCCTCTGATCCTGCCCGCTTTTCCCTAGAAACCTTCTTCAACAGTATGGCGATACTTTACGATGACCCGGATTGTGCTTCTTCAGCCGATATCGCGATTCGTAAATTACACCAGGGGAAACAGGATGCTGAGGTGTTCTGCCGGTGGGCTGTCGAAGCTGGTTGGAACTACATGGCTCTTCGGAGTCAATTCCGGTTAGGGCTTTCTGATGCTGTAAAAGACAGCTTAGTAATCTACCCTCTATCTACCAATCTGGATGATCTAATGTCTCTAGCCATCCAACTAGATAGAAGACAGAGGGAGAGAAGGGGTGAGAAGGGTACTTCTTTTCTTACTGGGTTTACTAATACTGAACCATCCAACCCCTCCTTTGTCTTTGCCTCAGGAGGAACCCATGCAGTTGGGTAGAACTAATTTAACTCCTGAGAAAAAGGCCCGCAGGAGGTCTCAGGGTCTCTGTATTTATTGTGGGGAAAAGGGTCATTTTCTAAACCAATGTCCTAAGAGGAAACTTCAAAGCCTAAATAGAGAAGGGGAGCTCCATTTGGTTCGAGAAGTTTCCGCTCCCCAATTTTCATCTATGGCCTTGCATCAGCTGACAGTGGACCTATGTCAATTGTTTTACAAAGACAGGCTTCTGAAAAAAACATTTGAAAAGCTGATTAGTAAAGGCAGCTTTCTTCACAGTTGGTTAAGCGCTGGTTGTTATTTGTATTGACTCTGTTAGGCGGAAGATGGACTGCCGGTACTGCCAGTCTATGAAGAGGCCAAAGAGGACATTGGGTTGTTATGGTCATCTGTAACTGCTTTTAACTATAACCATTCCTGTGGCACAGTTGGTAAAGCGCTGTTTTTTCCCCCGCGCAGTCCAGGGTTCGAATCCCAGTGTGGGTACCTTCCTGGAACTTTGAGGGTTGTCATTTTCCTCAGGCTGCATTCAAGAGTGACTGCTACTTTAGGACATTGGGTTGGTATGGTCATCCGGAACTGTTTCAGACAAGAACCATGTCGGTGGCTCAGCAGCTAAATCGCTCCTTGTTTCATTAAGGAGACCTGAGTTCAAATCCTGATGTGGATACTTTCCCCAACCCTTGAGAGTTATCATTTTCTTCAGGCTGCATTCAAGAGTGACTGCTGCTTTAGAGTCAGCAAAAACTGCCCTCCTTACACGTCTATTTTATGGTGCATGCAGCAAATTGCCTGTTTTCTTTTTCAAATGGCCTGGGTTCGAACCTGTGCGGTAGCTGCCTTTTTTTCCCGAGCTGCATTAATGAGTGACTGATATTTACAATTCGGTAAAGCGTCAAAAGCTGCCTTTGCTAATTAGCTTCTCAAATGTTTTTTTTCAAACTATCCACATAGACCTGTCTTTGTTAAACAATTGGCTAAGGTTCACTGCGAGCTGATGCAAGGCATGCCCCAAGAAAAGCAGGGGGGCATCTTACAGGTGACCCCCTGTAAGAAAAAGGGGCAGTATCCTTTTAAACAATGAGTACAGCCAACAGTCATTTTTTTTAGCAAGGATGCTGCTTTCCATCACAGGCAGGTTAGCACCAGCCCCCTCTTTGCAATCAACCTAGGAGCAGACAGCTTGAGTTCCATCTCTCCAACTGTCCACCATCTGAGCTTTTGGTCACAAGCAGGCATTGTGATTTGTCTCCACCTCTTGATGGGGAGCTTTCCATTCAGTCCATCCGGTCCTGGCACGAAGTTTCCGGCACAGGCGAGAATTGATTTCACAACCTTCCGTATGGTAGGAACGCACCTTAACCATTTGGATATTGAGGAGGCCCTTTTTTTGTAAGGTAAATGGGGTTCATATTGACTCTGTTAGGCGGAAGACTGGTACTTTGATCATCATCTGGAATGGGAACGTAACTTCTGTTAATGCCTTTGTTGAATATTGCAATAATACCAAGTGGGGTATATCCTTCACTAGTGAATGTAGTACAGCTACCATGTCTTTTTTGGACATTAAATTTATTATTGAAATTAACCAAATATTTACAGATTTACCCATTCCTCGTAATACTCTTTTGCATGCCAACAGCTGCCACCCTACTAATGTTATATGGGTGGGCCAATTCCTGCATTTGCGCAGGATCTGTACCACATGGGATGCAATTAATCATCAAGCGATGCAACTTTAGGACAGGTTTATCCAACGTGGTTACAATTTCTGGGATGTAAAAAATGCCTATGATAGAGCAGTGGGCACAAGTCGCCAGGGGAACTTAGTTCAAATACTGGTGTGGATATTTTCCCCAAACTTTGAGGTTTGTCATTTTCTTCAGGCTGAATACGAGAGTTACTGCTACTTTAGAATCAGCAAAAACCAGCCTCCCCACACGTCTGTTTTATGACACATGCAGAAAATTGCCTAGTTTCTTCCCGAAATGGCCTGGGTCCGAGCCTGTGCGGTCGGCTATTGAGGAGGCCCCCTTTTTTAAGGTAACTTTGGTTCATATTAGGCTTATGTTAGGCTTATGATGGACTGCCGGTACTGCCAGTCAATGAAGAGGACCAAGAGGACATTGGGTTGTTATGGTCATCTGCAACTGCTCTACACCAACCTGGTGGCGCAGTTGGTAAAGCGCTGGTTGTTTCCACAAAGGGTCCAGGGTTCAAATCCCTGTGTGGATACTGTGTGGATACTTTCCTGGAACTTTAAGGATTGTCATTTTCTTCAGGATGCATCCAAAAGTGACTGCTACTTTAGGACATTTGGTTGTTATGGTCATCTGGAACGGTTCCACACTGGAACCATCTCAGTGGCTCATCGGATAAATTGCACGTTGTTTCACCGAGAACTGTGTTCAAATCCCGGTGTGTATACTTTCACCAACCTTTGAGGGTTGTCATTTTCTTCAGGCTGCATTCAAGAGTGACTGCTACTTTAGGACATTGGGTTGTTATGGTCATCTGGAACTGTTCTACACAGGAAATGTCTCAATGGCTCATCAGATAAATCGCAAGTTATTTCACCAAGAACTGTGTTCAAATCCCGGTGTGGATACTTTCACCAACCTTTGAGGTTTGTCATTTTCTTCAGGCTGCATTCGAGAGTTACTGCTACTTTAGAATCAGCAAAAACCAGCCTCCCCACACGTCTGTTTTATGACACATGCAACAAATTGCCTAGTTTCTTCCCGAAATGGCCTGGGTTCGAGCCTGTGCGGTAGTTTACTTTCTTTTTTTTTTCAGGCTGCATATTTGAGTAACTGATATTTACGATTCGGTAAAGCGCCGAAAGCTGCCTTTGCTAACCAGCTTCTCAAAAAAAACATTTCAAGCTATCATCAGAAGCCTGTCTTTGTTAAACAATTGACCATGTCCACTGCGACCTGATGCAAGGCATGCCCCAAGAAGGGCAGAGGGGCATCTTACAGGTAATCCCCTTGAAAGAAAAAGTTGCAATACCCTTTTAAACAATGTGTCAAAGGCCATTTTTTAACAAGGACGCTGCTTTCCATCACAGGTAGGTTAGCACCAGCCCCCTCTTTGCAATCAACCGAGGATGTTTTTTTTCAAGCTATCTTCAGAAGCTTGTCATTGTTAAACAACTGACCAGGTCCACTGCGACCTGATGCAAGGCATTGCCCAAGAAGGGCAGGGGGCATCTTACATGTAACCCCCTTGAAAGAAAAAGTTGCAATACCCTTTTAAACAATGTGTACTGCCAACAGCCATTTTTTTAGCAAGGACGCTGCTTTCCATCACAGGCAGGTTGCCGCCAGCCCCCTCTCTGCAATCAACCTAGGAGCAGACAGCTTGGCCTTTCATCACTCCAACTGTCCACCATCTGAGCTTTTGGCACAGGCAGGCATTGTAATTTGTCTCCACCTCTTGATAGGTCCATCCAGTCCATCCAGTCCATCCAGTCCATCCAGTCCATCCAGTCCATCCAGTCCATCCAGTCCAAGCACGAAGTTTCTGGCACAGGCGGGAATCGATCTCACGACCTTCGGTATCGTGGGCACGCGCCTTAACCATTTGGCTATTGAGGAGGCCCCCTTTTTTAAGGTAACTTCGGTTCGTATTGACTTAGGTGGATGATGGACTGCTGGTACTGCCAGTCAATGAAGAGGCCCAAGAGGACATTGGGTTGTTATGGTCATCTGGAACTGATCCACACATGAACCGTCTCAGTGGCTCATTGGGTAAATTGCATGTTGTTTCCCCGAGGAGACCTGAGTTCAAATCCCAGTGTGGATACTTTCCCCAACCCTTGAGGGTAGTCATTTTCTTCAGGCTGCATTCAAGAGTGACTACTACTTTAGGACATTGGGTTGTTATTGTCATCTGGAACCATTCCACACAGGAACTGTCTCAGTGACTCATCAGATAACTCGCACGTTGTTTCCCAGAGGAGACCCGAGTTCAAATCCCGGTGTGGATACTTTCCCCAACCTTTGAGAGTTGTCATTTTCTTCAGGCTGCATTCAAGAGTGACTGCTACTTTAGGACATTGGGTTGTTATGTCATCTTTAACCGTTGCACACATGAACTGTCTCAGTGGCTCATTGGATAAATCGCACGTTGTTTCACCCGAGGAGACCCGAGTTCAAATCCCGGTGTGGATATTTTCCCCAACCTTCCCCACACGTCTGTTTTATGACACATGCAGCAAATTGCCTGGTTTCTTCCTGAAATGGCCTGGGTTCGAGCCTGTGCGGTAGTTGACTTTCTTTTCTATTTTTCAGGCTGCATAAATGAGTAACTGATATTTACGATTCGGTAAAGCGCCGAAAGCTGCCTTTGCTAAACAGTTTCTCAAATGTTTTTTTTCAAGCTATCTTCAGAAGCCTGTCTTTGTTAAACAATTGACCAGGTCCACTGCGACCTGATGCAAGGCATGCCCCAAGAAGGGCAGGGGGGCATCTTACAGGTAATCCCCTTGAAAGAAAAAATTGCAATAACCTTTTAAACAATGTGCCAAAAGCCATTTTTTTAGCAAGGAAGCTGCTTTCCATCACAGGCAGGTTAGCACCAGCCCCCTCTTTGCAATCAACCTAGGATGTTTTTTTTCCAAGCTATCTTCAGAAGCTTGTCCTTGTTAAACAATTGACCAGGTCCACTGCGACCTGATGCAAGGCATGCCCCAAGAAGGGCAGGGGGCATCTTACATGTAACCCCCTTGAAAGAAAAAGTTGCAATACCCTTTTAAACAATGTGTACTGCCAACAGCCATTTTTTTTAGCAAGGACGCTGCTTTCCATCACAGGCAGGTTGCCGCCAGCCCCCTCTCTGCAATCAACCTAGGAGCAGACAGCTTGGCCTTTCATCACTCCAACTGTCCACCATCTGAGCTTTTGGCACAGGCAGGCATTGTAATTTGTCTCCACCTCTTGATAGGTCCATCCAGTCCATCCAGTCCATCCAGACCATCCAGTCCAGACAGGCAACAAAGTTTCTGGCACAGGGGGGAATCGATCTCACGACCTTCGGTATCGTAGGCACGCGCCTTAACCATTTGGCTATTGAGGAGGCCCCCTTTTTTAACCCTTTGCCTGCCAAGCACGTACACTGTACGTTCTGGCAGGCAAGGGCTTTAACTGCCAAGCACGTACATTGTACGTGCTTGAAGTTTTACATGCTGTACTCTGCATCAGCGGCTTTAGCCGCCTCTGCAGAGGTTTAGCAGCATTGACAGCCCCCTGGGCAACGAGGCTGGGGGGCTGTCATGTCGGTCCTGCGACAGGATTGTCGCAGGGCCGACCTAAAAGAGGCAGACACAGCAAATCGCGTGTCTGCTTTGCTGCTCTGCTTCCTCCTGCTCACCTCGTGTTCCAGCGACGCCCCCACACGTCCTGCTTGCTGTGAATCTGCAGATCTGCTTCTCTCTCTTCTCCAGCTCAGCCAAAAACGGTAAGTGGCCTTTATTTTACACACTTGCATATACCTACCTACATTATACACACATACAGACATATTTTAGTAAAAAAAAAAAAAAACAAAACGTTTTTTTTAATTTTTCATTTTCCACTTATATGCACTTATATGCATTTATATACACTTATATGGACTTATATACACACTTATACACACTTATACACTGTCACACAATTCTTGGAAGTGTACACACATGTATACACATTTTATTTTTTTTACTTTTTCATTTCACCAATTTGTGTTTTTTTTACCCATAAAAACTGTTTATTTCAGCAGCGTGACTATTGGATAATCGATTTCGGCCACTAATTACGCTGTTGGTGTAGTTATTTTGTTATTTCATTGATTTGCACAATTTTTGTGGTTTTATTGCAATTTTATCCCTGCATTATTGTTCCTTATGTATCTTTAGTATAGTTTTGCTGTTTGGTGCTTTGGTATATTATTTTACTTAGATTGATCCGTCAGAATATATGCTTTCCAAAAATATACTGTTTTCTGGGGTCTTTTTACAGTTTGGGGGTCTTACGGCACATAACGCACAGTTGGGGTTCTCTTTTCAGCAGCTTAGTTGGCCAGCGTGAAAATTCATATGCACATGTTTCATTTGGGGCCGTACACACACCATATACTTTGGTAAATCTATGCATATTGGGCATCAAACTATTCAGTAGACCTCTGATGTCCATATTTGGGGTGATTTTTCTTTGTACGTAAAACATTGTGTGAGATAAATGTGGCATACTTCAACATTTTTAGGCGATTTTCAGAAATGTAAAAATCTCTATGTTTATAAAAGTTTTGAAGTTTGGTACTTTGCTGTAGAAAAACGTCTTTATCTTGGTTGTTTTCGTCAGAATGTGTACTTTCCAAAAACATATGGTTTTGGGGGGTCTTTGCTGTTAGGAGGGTCTGAGGCACATAATATGAAGTCAAGAGTCTATGTTTACAGAAGGCGAATCGGCAGCAGAGAAAACTCATATTCACTATTTACATTTGGGGTCCGCACATGCCAGCTGCCTTGGTATATCAATGCATATTGGGCATAAAACTGTTCAGTAGACCCTTGGCATCAGTATTTATGGTGTTTTACAATTGTATGTAAGAAGTTGGGTGAGATAAATGCGGCCAATTGCAATATTTTTAGGCGATTTTCAGAAATGTAAAAACCGTTGCTTATATCGACAAATTTAGGAAAGGCTTGCGACTGGGTACTTTGGAGTACAAAGACATGCATACCCAATTTAGATTCGTGGGAATGTGTACTTTCCGAAAATATATGGTTTTCTTGGGTGAACTTACTTTTTTCTACTTTTGACCCCCCAAAACGATGTAAATGTGTTGATTTTGCTGTACCTGAAATGACAGACCATATGGGGGTCTTCCTTTTGAGGCCCCTGTATGCCACGTGCTTGGGTACACCTATACATATTGGGCATCAAACTGTTCAGAGGACCCTAGGCTTTCATATTTGGGGTGATTTCTCTTGATACCTAAAAGTATGTGGGTAATACAATGCTGCAGGGTAGAAATTTTGAGGTGATTTTTGGAAATATCACCAAAATCACCAAATTTAGGAATGGTTTGCGGCTTGGTACTTTGGAGTACAAAGACATGCATACCCAATTTAGATTCGTGGGAATGTGTACTTTCCGAAAATATATGGTTTTCTGGGGTGAACTTACTTTTTTCTACTTTTGACCCCCCCAAAACGATGTAAATGTGTTGATTTTGCTGTACCTGAAATGACAGACCATATGGGGGTCTTCCTTTTGGGGCCCCTGTATGCCACGTGCTTGGGTACACCTATACATATTGGGCATCAAACTGTTCAGAGGACCCTAGGCTTTCATATTTGGGGTGATTTCTCTTGATACCTAAAAGTATGTGGGTAATACAATGCTGCAGGGTAGAAATTTTGAGGTGATTTTTGGAAATATCACCAAAATCACCAGATTTAGGAATGGTTTGCGGCTTGGTACTTTGGAGTACAAAGACATGCATACCCAATTTAGATTCGTGGGAATGTGTACTTTCCGAAAATATATGGTTTTCTGGGGTGAACTTACTTTTTTCTACTTTTGACCCCCCAAAACGATGTAAATGTGTTGATTTTGCTGTACCTGAAATGACAGACCATATGGGGGTCTTCCTTTTGGGGCCCCTGTATGCCACGTGCTTGGGTACACCTATACATATTGGGCATCAAACTGTTCAGAGGACCCTAGGCTTTCATATTTGGGGTGATTTCTCTTGATACCTAAAAGTATGTGGGTAATATGATGCTGCAGGGTAGAAATTTTGAGATGATTTTTGGAAATATCACCAAAATCACCAAATTTAGGAATGGTTTGCGGCTTGGTACTTTGGAGTAAAAAGACATGCATACCCAATTTAGATTCGTGGGAATGTGTACTTTCCGAAAATATATGGTTTTCTGGGGTGAACTTACTTTTTTCTACTTTTGACCCCCCCAAAACGATGTAAATGTGTTGATTTTGCTGTACCTGAAATGACAGACCATATGGGGATCTTCCTTTTGGGGCCCCTGTATGCCACGTGCTTGGGTACACCTATACATATTGGGCATCAAACTGTTCAGAGGACCCTAGGCTTTCATATTTGGGGTGATTTGTCTTGATACCTAAAAGTATGTGGGTAATACGATGCTGCAGGGTGGAAATTTTGAGGTGATTTTTGGAAATGTCACCAAAATTACCACATTTAGGAATGGTTTGTGGCTTGGTACTTTGGAGTAGAAAGACATGCATACCCAATTTGGATTCAGGAGAATGTGTAGTTTACGAAAATATATGGTTTTCTGGGGTGAACGTACTTTTTTCTACCTTTGTCCCCCCCCCCAAAAAACGATGTAAATGTGTCGATTTTGCAGTATCTGAAATGATAGACCAAATGGGGGTCTTCCTTTTGGGGCCCCTGTATGCCACGTGCTTGGGTACACCTATACATATTGGGCATCAAACTGTTCAGAGGACCCTAAGCTTTCATATTTGGGGTGATATCTCTTGATACCTAAAAGTATGTGGGTAATACGATGCTGCAGGGTAGAAATTTTGAGGTGATTTTTGGAAATGTCGCCAAAATCACCAAATTTAGGAATGGTTTGCGGCTTGGTACTTTGGAGTACAAAGACATGCATACCCAATTTAGATTCGTGGGAATGTGTACATTCCGAAAATATATGGTTTTCTGGGGTGAACATACATTTTTCTACTTTTGACCCCTCCCAAAACGACGTAAATGTGTTGATTTTGCTGTACCTGAAATGACAGACCATATGGGGGTCTTCCTTTTGGGGCCCCTGTATGCCACGTGCTTGGGTACACCTATACATATTGGGCATCAAACTGTTCAGAGGACTCTAGGCTTTCATATTTGGGGTGATTTCTCTTGATACATAAAAGTATGTGGGTAATACGATGCTCCAGGGTAGAAATTTTGAGGTGATTTTGGAAATATCACCAAAATCACCAAATTTAGGAATGGTTTGCGGCTTTGTACTTTGGAGTACAAAGACATGCATACCTAATTTAGATTCGTGGGAATGTGTACTTTCCGAAAATATATGGTTTTCTGGGGTGAACTTACTTTTTTCTACTTTTGACCCCCCCAAAACGATGTAAATGTGTTGATTTTGCTGTACCTGAGATGACAGACCATATGGGGGTCTTCCTTTTGGGGCCCCTGTATGCCACGTGCTTGGGTACACCTATACAAATTGGGCATCAAACTGTTCAGAGGACCCTAGGCTTTCATATTTGGGGTGATTTTGCTTGATACCTAAAAGTATGTGGGTAATACAATGCTGCAGGGTAGAAATTTTGAGGTGATTTTTGGAAATGTCGCCAAAATCACCAAATATAGGAATGGTTTGCGGCTTGGTACTTTGGAGTACAAAGACATGCATACCCAATTTAGATTCGTGGGAATGTGTACTTTCCGAAAATATATGGTTTTCTGGGGTGAACTTACTTTTTTCTACTTTTGACCCCCCAAAACGATGTAAATGTTTTGATTTTGCTGTACCTGAAATGACAGACCATATGGGGGTCTTCCTTTTGGGGCCCCTGTATGCCACGTGCTTGGGTACACCTATTCATATTGGGCATCAAACTGTTCAGAGGACTCTAGGCTTTCATATTTGGGGTGATTTCTCTTGATACATAAAAGTATGTGGGTAATACGATGCTCCAGGGTAGAAATTTTGAGGTGATTTTTGGAAATATCACCAAAATCACCAAATTTAGGAATGGTTTGCGGCTTTGTACTTTGGAGTACAAAGACATGCATACCCAATTTAGATTCGTGGGAATGTGTACTTTCCGAAAATATATGGTTTTCTGGGGTGAACTTACTTTTTTCTACTTTTGACCCCCCCAAAACGATGTAAATGTGTTGATTTTGCTGTACCTGAGATGACAGACCATATGGGGGTCTTCCTTTTGGGGCCCCTGTATGCCACGTGCTTGGGTACACCTATACAAATTGGGCATCAAACTGTTCAGAGGACCCTAGGCTTTCATATTTGGGGTGATTTTGCTTGATACCTAAAAGTATGTGGGTAATACAATGCTGCAGGGTAGAAATTTTGAGGTGATTTTTGGAAATGTCGCCAAAATCACCAAATATAGGAATGGTTTGCGGCTTGGTACTTTGGAGTACAAAGACATGCATACCCAATTTAGATTCGTGGGAATGTGTACTTTCCGAAAATATATGGTTTTCTGGGGTGAACTTACTTTTTTCTACTTTTGACCCCCCAAAACGATGTAAATGTTTTGATTTTGCTGTACCTGAAATGACAGACCATATGGGGGTCTTCCTTTTGGGGCCCCTGTATGCCACGTGCTTGGGTACACCTATTCATATTGGGCATCAAACTGTTCAGAGGACTCTAGGCTTTCATATTTGGGGTGATTTCTCTTGATACATAAAAGTATGTGGGTAATACGATGCTCCAGGGTAGAAATTTTGAGGTGATTTTTGGAAATATCACCAAAATCACCAAATTTAGGAATGGTTTGCGGCTTTGTACTTTGGAGTACAAAGACATGCATACCCAATTTAGATTCGTGGGAATGTGTACTTTCCGAAAATATATGGTTTTCTGGGGTGAACTTACTTTTTTCTACTTTTGACCCCCCCAAAACGATGTAAATGTGTTGATTTTGCTGTACCTGAGATGACAGACCATATGGGGGTCTTCCTTTTGGGGCCCCTGTATGCCACGTGCTTGGGTACACCTATACATATTGGGCATCAAACTGTTCAGAGGACCCTAGGCTTTCATATTTGGGGTGATTTTGCTTGATACCTAAAAGTATGTGGGTAATACGATGCTGCAGGGTAGAAATTTTGAGGTGATTTTTGGAAATGTCGCCAAAATCACCAAATTTAGGAATGGTTTGCGGCTTGGTACTTTGGAGTACAAAGACATGCATACCCAATTTAGATTCGTGGGAATGTGTACTTTCCGAAAATATATGGTTTTCTGGGGTGAACTTACTTTTTTCTACTTTTGACCCCCCCAAAACGATGTAAATGTTTTGATTTTGCTGTACCTGAAATGACAGACCATATGGGGGTCTTACTTTTGGGGCCCCTGTATGCCATGTGCTTGGGTACACCTATACATATTGGGCATCAAACTGTTCAGAGGACCCTAGGCTTTCATATTTGGGGTGATTTCTCTTGATACCTAAAAGTATGTGGGTAATACGATGCTGCAGGGTAGAGATTTTGAGGTGATTTTTGGAAATATCACCAAAATCACCAAATTTAGGAATGGTTTGCGGCTTGGTACTTTGGAGTACAAAGACATGCATACCCAATTTAGATTCGTGGGAATGTGTACTTTCCGAAAAAATATGGTTTTCTGGGGTGAACTTACTTTTTTCTACTTTTGACCCCCCAAAACGATGTAAATGTGTTGATTTTGCTGTACCTGAAATGACAGACCATATGGGGGTCTTCCTTTTGGGGCCCCTGTATGCCACGTGCTTGGGTACACCTATACATATTGGGCATCAAACTGTTCAGAGGACCCTAGGCTTTCATATTTGGGGTGATTTCTCTTGATACCTAAAAGTATGTGGGTAATACGATGCTGCAGGGTAGAAATTTTGAGGTGATTTTTGGAAATATCACCAAAATCACCAGATTTAGGAATGGTTTGCGGCTTGGTACTTTGGAGTACAAAGACATGCATACCCAATTTAGATTCATGGGAATGTGTACTTCCCGAAAATATATGGTTTTCTGGGGTGAACTTACTTTTTTCTACTTTTGACCCCCCCAAAACGATGTAAATGTGTTGATTTTGCTGTACCTGAAATGACAGACCATATGGGGGTCTTCCTTTTGGGGCCCCTGTATGCCACGTGCTTGGGTACACCTATACATATTGGGCATCAAACTGTTCAGAGGACCCTAGGCTTTCATATTTGGGGTGATTTATCTTGATACCTAAAAGTATGTGGGTAATACAATGCTGCAGGGTAGAAATTTTGAGGTGATTTTTGGAAATATCACCAAAATCACCAAATTTAGGAATGGTTTGCGGCTTGGTACTTTGGAGTACAAAGACATGCATACCCAATTTAGATTCGTGGGAATGTGTACTTTCCGAAAATATATGGTTTTCTGGGGTGAACTTACTTTTTTCTACTTTTGACCCCCCAAAACGATGTAAATGTGTTGATTTTGCTGTACCTGAAATGACAGACCATATGGGGGTCTTCCTTTTGGGGCCCCTGTATGCCACGTGCTTGGGTACACCTATACATATTGGGCATCAAACTGTTCAGAGGACCCTAGGCTTTCATATTTGGGGTGATTTATTTTGATACCTAAAAGTATGTGGGTAATACGATGCTGCAGGGTAGAAATTTTGAGGTGATTTTTGGAAATATCACCAAAATCACCAAATTTAGGAATGGTTTGCGTCTTGGTACTTTGGAGTACAAAGACATGCATACCCAATTTAGATTCGTGGGAATGTGTACTTCCCGAAAATATATGGTTTTCTGGGGTGAACTTACTTTTTTCTACTTTTGACCCCCCCCCAAAACTATGTAAATGTGTTGATTTTGCAGTACCTGAAATTACAGACCATATGGGGGTCTTCCTTTTGGGGCCCCTGTATGGCACGTGCTTGGGTACACCTATACATATTGGGCATCAAACTGTTCAGAGGACCCTAGGCTTTCATATTTGGGGTGATTTCTCTTGATACCTAAAAGTATGTGGGTAATACGATGCTGCAGGGTAGAAATTTGGAGGTGATTTTTGGAAATGTCACCAAAATCACCAAATTTAGGAATGGTTTGCGGCTTGGTACTTTGTAGTACAAAGACATGCATACCCAATTTAGATTCGTGGGAATGTGTACTTTCCGAAAATATATGGTTTTGTGGGGTGAACTTATTTTTTTTACTTTTACCCCACCCCAAAACGATGCAAATGTGTTGATTTTGCAGTATCTGGAATTACAGAACTGATAGCTCAAATGAGGTGTCTACATTTTAGGGCCCCTATATGTCACATGCTTGGGTACACCTATACATATTGGGCATCAAACTGTTCAGTGGACCCCAGGCTTTCATATTTGGGGTGTTTTACATTGATACCTAATGATGTGTGGGAGATACGATTATGTAGATTGGAAGCTTTGAGGTAATTTTTCAAAAAATTCACCAATTTCTATAAAACATTATAACTTTAGGAAACAATTGCAACTTGGTAGTTTGGAGTACAACGATATGTTTACCCATTTTTGATTCACCAGAATCTGTTCTTTCTAATAATGGGTAGTTTTCTAGGGTAAACCTACTGTTAGTGGAATGTTTTGCCTTGAAATCAGAAGTATGCCGTTTGAGGAGCGGTGCTTTGGACATTTGCTAGTGTACTGCTTGTAGATTTTGATCTATACAAGTGAGAAATCTCCATAAAACTATATATATTTGGTATTGCCGCGTTCAAGAGACATAGACCTTTCCAAATCAGCTGTGTTCTCATACATAAAGTAAATAATGTTTCTGATATATGTGATTGTTCTTTGTGAAACATGATTTTTTTCATTTTATTGGACACTTAGAAACCTATATTTTTTTACAGAAGTAGAATTACACCAAAATTCTTGCATATTTTGAAAGTTCAGGTTGTCCTGAAAAAAACAATATATTGTTTTCCTGGGTAAACTAAAAGACCGCCCCAGGAAGGCACCTTAAAGTGAAAGAGTGCAAAATATCTAAAAACTGCTTGGCAGTAGATGTTCGCATCTAGTACAAAACGGCTGGCAGGGAAAGGGTTAAGGTAACTTCGGTTCGTATTGACTTAGGTGGATGATGGACTGCCGGTACTGCCAGTCAATGCAGAGGCCCAAGAGGACATTGGGTTGTTATGGTCATCTGGAACTGATCCACACATGAACCGTCTCAGTGGCTCATTGGGTAAATTGCATGATGTTTCCCCGAGGAGACCTGAGTTCAAATCCCAGTGTGGATACTTTCCCCGACCCTTGAAGGTAGTCATTTTCTTCAGGCTGCATTCAAGAGTGACTACTACTTTAGGACATTGGGTTGTTATTGTCATCTGGAACCATTCCACACAGTAACTGTCTCAGTGGCTCATCAGATAAATCGCACGTTGTTTCCCAGAGGAGACCCGAGTTCAAATCCCGGTGTGGATACTTTCCCCCATCTTTGAGAGTTGTCATTTTCTTCAGGCTGCATTCAAGAGTGACTGCTACTTTAGGACATTGGGTTGTTATGGTCATCTTTAACCGTTGCACACATGAACTGTCTCAGTGGCTCATTGGATAAATCGCATGTTGTTTCACCCGAGGAGACCCGAGTTCAAATCCCGGTGTGGATATTTTCCACAACCTTCCCCACACGTCTGTTTTATGACACATGCAGCAAATTGCCTGGTTTCTTCCTGAAATGGCCTGGGTTCGAGCCTGTGCGGTAGTTGACTTTCTTTTCTATTTTTCAGGCTGCATAAATGAGTAACTGATATTTACGATTCGGTAAAGCGCCGAAAGCTGCCTTTGCTAAACAGTTTCTCAAATGTTTTTTTTCAAGCTATCTTCAGAAGCCTGTCTTTGTTAAACAATTGACCAGGTCCACTGCGACCTGATGCAAGGCATGCCCCAAGAAGGGCAGGGGGGCATCTTACAGGTAATCCCCTTGAAAGAAAAAATTGCAATAACCTTTTAAACAATGTGCCAAAAGCCATTTTTTTAGCAAGGAAGCTGCTTTCCATCACAGGCAGGTTAGCACCAGCCCCCTCTTTGCAATCAACCTAGGATGTTTTTTTTTCCAAGCTATCTTCAGAAGCTTGTCCTTGTTAAACAATTGACCAGGTCCACTGCAACCTGATGCAAGGCATGCCCCAAGAAGGGCAGGGGGCATCTTACATGTAACCCCCTTGAAAGAAAAAGTTGCAATACCCTTTTAAACAATGTGTACTGCCAACAGCCATTTTTTTAGCAAGGACGCTGCTTTCCATCACAGGCAGGTTGCTGCCAGCCCCCTCTCTGCAATCAACCTAGGAGCAGACAGCTTGGCCTTTCATCACTCCAACTGTCCACCATCTGAGCTTTTGGCACAGGCAGGCATTGTAATTTGTCTCCACCTCTTGATATCCAGTCCATCCAGTCCATCCAGTCCATCCAGTCCAAGCACGAAGTTTCTGGCACAGGCGGGAATCGATCTCACGACCTTCGGTATCGTAGGCACGCGCCTTAACCATTTGGCCATTGAGGAGGCCCCCTTTTTTAAGGTAACTTCGGTTCGTATTGACTTAGGTGGATGATGGACTGCAGGTACTGCCAGTCAATGAAGAGGCCCAAGAGGACATTGGGTTGTTATGGTCATCTGGAACTGATCCACACATGAACCGTCTCAGTGGCTCATTGGGTAAATTGCATGATGTTTCCCCGAGGAGACCTGAGTTCAAATCCCAGTGTGGATACTTTCCCCGACCCTTGAGGGTAATCATTTTCTTCAGGCTGCATTCAAGAGTGACTACTACTTTAGGAAATTGGGTTGTTATTGTCATCTGGAACCATTCCACACAGGAACTGTCTCAGTGGCTCATCAGATAAATCGCACGTTGTTTCCCAGAGGAGACCCGAGTTCAAATCCCGGTGTGGATACTTTCCCCCACCTTTGAGAGTTGTCATTTTCTTCAGGCTGCATTCAAGAGTGACTGCTACTTTAGGACATTGGGTTGTTATGGTCATCTTTAACCGTTGCACACATGAACTGTCTCAGTGGCTCATTGGATAAATCGCACGTTGTTTCACCCGAGGAGACCCGAGTTCAAATCCCGGTGTGGATATTTTCCCCAACCTTCCCCACACGTCTGTTTTATGACACATGCAGCAAATTGCCTGGTTTCTTCCTGAAATGGCCTGGGCTCGAGCCTGTGCGGTAGTTGACTTTCTTTTCTATTTTTCAGGCTGCATAAATGAGTAACTGATATTTACGATTCGGTAAAGCGCCGAAAGCTGCCTTTGCTAAACAGTTTCTCAAATGTTTTTTTTCAAGCTATCTTCAGAAGCCTGTCTTTGTTAAACAATTGACCAGGTTCACTGCGACCTGATGCAAGGCATGCCCCAAGAAGGGCAGGGGGGCATCTTACAGGTAATCCCCTTGAAAGAAAAAATTGCAATAACCTTTTAAACAATGTGCCAAAAGCCATTTTTTTTAGCAAGGAAGCTGCTTTCCATCACAGGCAGGTTAGCACCAGCCCCCTCTTTGCAATCAACCTAGGATGTTTTTTTCCCAAGCTATCTTCAGAAGCTTGTACTTGTTAAACAATTGACCAGGTCCACTGTGACCTTATGCAAGGCATGCCCCAAGAAGGGCAGGGGGCATCTTACATGTAACCCCCTTGAAAGAAAAAGTTGCAATACCCTTTTAAACAATGTGTACTGCCAACAGCCATTTTTTTAGCAAGGACGCTGCTTTCCATCACAGGCAGGTTGCCGCCAGCCCCCTCTCTGCAATCAACCTAGGAGCAGACAGCTTGGCCTTTCATCACTCCAACTGTCCACCATCTGAGCTTTTGGCACAGGCAGGCATTGTAATTTGTCTCCACCTCTTGATATCCAGTCCATCCAGTCCATCCAGTCCATCCAGTCCATCCAGTCCATCCAGTCCAAGCACGAAGTTTCTGGCACATGCGGGAATCGATCTCACGACCTTTGGTATCGTAGGCACGCGCCTTAACCATTTGGCTATTGAGGAGGCCCCCTTTTTTAAGGTAACTTCGGTTCGTATTGACTTAGGTGGATGATGGACTGCCGGTACTGCCAGTCAATGAAGAGGCCCAAGAGGACATTGGGTTGTTATGGTCATCTGGAACTGATCCACACATGAACCGTCTCAGTGGCTCATTGGGTAAATTGCATGATGTTTCCCCGAGGAGACCTGAGTTCAAATCCCAGTGTGGATACTTTCCCCGACCCTTGAGGGTGGTCATTTTCTTCAGGCTGCATTCAAGAGTGACTACTACTTTAGGACATTGGGTTGTTATTGTCATCTGGAACCATTCCACACAGGAACTGTCTCAGTGGCTCATCAGATAAATCGCACGTTGCTTCCCAGAGGAGACCCGAGTTCAAATCCCGGTGTGGATACTTTCCCCCACCTTTGAGAGTTGTCATTTTCTTCAGGCTGCATTCAAGAGTGACTGCTACTTTAGGACATTGGGTTGTTATGGTCATCTTTAACCATAGCACACATGAACTGTCTCAGTTTCTTATTGGATAAATCGCACGTTGTTTCCCCCGAGGAGACCCGAGTTCAAATCCCGGTGTGGATATTTTCCCCAACCTTCCCCACACGTCTGTTTTATGACACATGCAGCAAATTGCCTGGTTTCTTCCTGAAATAGCCTGGGATCGAGCCTGTGCGGTAGTTGACTTTCTTTTCTATTTTTCAGGCTGCATAAATGAGTAACTGATATTTACGATTCGGTAAAGCGCCGAAAGCTGCCTTTGCTAAACAGTTTCTCAAATGTTTTTTTTCAAGCTATCTTCAGAAGCCTGTCTTTGTTAAACAATTGACCAGGTCCACTGCGACCTGATGCAAGGCATGCCCCAAGAAGGGCAGGGGGGCATCTTACAGGTAATCCCCTTGAAAGAAAAATTGCAATAACCTTTTAAACAATGTGCCAAAAGCCATTTTTTTAGCAAGGAAGCTGCTTTCCATCACAGGCAGGTTAGCACCAGCCCCCTCTTTGCAATCAACCTAGGATGTTTTTTTTCCAAGCTATCTTCAGAAGCTTGTCCTTGTTAAACAATTGACCAGGTCCACTGCGACCTGATGCAAGGCATGCCCCAAGAAGGGCAGGGTGCATCTTACATGTAACCCCCTTGAAAGAAAAAGTTGCAATACCCTTTTAAACAATGTGTACTAACAACAGCCATTTTTTTAGCAAAGACACTGCTTTCCATCACAGGAAGGTTGCCGCCAGCCCCCTCTCTGCAATCAACCTAGGAGCAGACAGCTTGGCCTTTCATCACTCCAACTGTCCACCATCTGAGCTTTTGGCACAGGCAGGCATTGTAATTTGTCTCCACCTCTTGATAGGTCCATCCAGTCCATCCAGTCCATCCAGTCCATCCAGTCCATCCAGTCCATCCAGTCCATCCAGTCCATCCAGTCCATCCAGTCCATCCAGTCCATCCACGAAGTTTCTGGCACAGGCGGGAATCGATCTCACGACCTTCGGTATCGTAGGCACGCGCCTTAACCATTTGGCTATTGAGGAGGCCCCCTTTTTTAAGGTAACTTCGGTTCGTATTGACTTAGGTGGATGATGGACTGCCGGTACTGCCAGTCAATGAAAAGGCCCAAGAGGACATTGGGTTGTTATGGTCATCTGGAACTGATCCACACATGAACCGTCTCAGTGGCTCATTGGGTAAATTGCATGATGTTTCCCCGAGGAGACCTGAGTTCAAATCCCAGTGTGGATACTTTCCCCGACCCTTGAGGGTAATCATTTTCTTCAGGCTGCATTCAAGAGTGACTACTACTTTAGGACATTGGGTTGTTATTGTCATCTGGAACCATTCCACACAGGAACTGTCTCAGTGGCTCATCAGATAAATCGCACGTTGTTTCCCAGAGGAGACCCGAGTTCAAATCCCGGAGTGGATACTTTCCCCAACCTTTGAGAGTTGTCATTTTCTTCAGGCTGCATTCAAGAGTGACTGCTACTTTAAGACATTGGGTTGTTATGGTCATCTTTAACCGTTGCACACATGAACTGTCTCAGTGGCTCATTGGATAAATCGCACGTTGTTTCCCCCGAGGAGACCCGAGTTCAAATCCCAGTGTGGATATTTTCCCCAACCTTCCCCACATGTCTGTTTTATGACACATGCAGCAAATTGCCTGGTTTCTTCCTGAAATGGCCTGGGTTCGAGCCTGTGCGGTAGTTGACTTTCTTTTCTATTTTTCAGGCTGCATAAATGAGTAACTGATATTTACTATTCGGTACAGCGCCGAAAGCTGCCTTTGCTAAACAGTTTCTCAAATGTTTTTTTTCAAGCTATCTTCAGAAGCCTGTCTTTGTTAAACAATTGACCAGGTCCACTGCGACCTGATGCAAGGCATGCCCCAAGAAGGGCAGGGGGGCATCTTACAGGTAATCCCCTTGAAAGAAAAAATTGCAATAACCTTTTAAACAATGTGCCAAAAGCCATTTTTTTAACAAGGACGCTGCTTTCCATCACAGGTAGGTTAGCACCAGCCCCCTCTTTTTTTTTTGCAAGGACGCTGCTTTCCATCACAGGCAGGTTGCCGCCAGCCCCCACTCTGCAATCAACGTAGGAGCAGACAGCTTGGCCTTTCGTCACTCCAACTGTCCACCATCTGAGCTTTTGGCACAGGCAGGCATTGTAATTTGTCTCCACCTCTTGATAGGTCCATCCAGTCCATCCAGTCCATCCAGTCCATCCAGTCCATCCACGAAGTTTCTGGCACAGGCAGGAATCGATCTCACGACCTTCGGTATCGTAGGCACGCGCCTTAACCATTTGGCTATTGAGGAGGCCCCCTTTTTTAAGGTAACTTCGGTTCGTATTGACTAAGGTGGATGATGGACTGCCGGTACTGCCAGTCAATGAAGAGGCCCAAGAGGACATTGGGTTGTTATGGTCATCTGGAACTGATACATACATGAACCGTCTCAGTGGCTCATTGGGTAAACTGCATGTTGTTTCCCCGAGGAGACCAGAGTTCAAATCCCAGTGTGGATACTTTCCCCGACCCTTGAGGGTAGTCATTTTCTTCAGGCTGCATTCAAGAGTGACTACTACTTTAGGACATTGGGTTGTTATTGTCATCTGGAACTATTCCACACAGGAACTGTCTCAGTGGCTCATCAGATAAATCGCACGTTGTTTCCCAGTGGAGACCCGAGTTCAAATCCCAGTGTGGATACTTTCCCCAACCTTTGAGAGTTGTCATTTTCTTCAGGCTGCATTCAAGAGTGACTGCTACTTTAAGACATTGGGTTGTTATGGTCATCTTTAACCGTTGCACACATGAACTGTCTCAGTGGCTCATTGGATAAATCGCACGTTGTTTCCCCCGAGGAGACCCGAGTTCAAATACCGGTGTGGATATTTTCCCCAACCTTCCCCACACGTCTGTTTTATGACACATGCAGCAAATTGCCTGGTTTCTTCCTGAAATGGCCTGGGTTCGAGCCTGTGCGGTAGTTGACTTTCTTTTCTATTTTTCAGGCTGCATAAATGAGTAACTGATATTTACGATTCGGTAAAGCGCCGAAAGCTGCCTTTGCTAAACAGTTTCTCAAATGTTTTTTTTCAAGCTATCTTCAGAAGCCTGTCTTTGTTAAACAATTGACCAGGTCCACTGCGACCTGATGCAAGGCATGCCCCAAGAAGGGCAGGGGGGCATCTTACAGGTAATCCCCTTGAAAGAAAAAATTGCAATAACCTTTTAAACAATGTGCCAAAAGCCATTTTTTTAACAAGGACGCTGCTTTCCATCACAGGTAGGTTAGCACCAGCCCCCTCTTTTTTTTTTGCAAGGACGCTGCTTTCCATCACAGGCAGGTTGCCGCCAGCCCCCACTCTGCAATCAACGTAGGAGCAGACAGCTTGGCCTTTCGTCACTCCAACTGTCCACCATCTGAGCTTTTGGCACAGGCAGGCATTGTAATTTGTCTCCACCTCTTGATAGGTCCATCCAGTCCATCCAGTCCATCCAGTCCATCCACGAAGTTTCTGGCACAGGCAGGAATCGATCTCACGACCTTCGGTATCGTAGGCACGCGCCTTAACCATTTGGCTATTGAGGAGGCCCCCTTTTTTAAGGTAACTTCGGTTCGTATTGACTAAGGTGGATGATGGACTGCCGGTACTGCCAGTCAATGAAGAGGCCCAAGAGGACATTGGGTTGTTATGGTCATCTGGAACTGATACATACATGAACCGTCTCAGTGGCTCATTGGGTAAACTGCATGTTGTTTCCCCGAGGAGACAAGAGTTCAAATCCCAGTGTGGATACTTTCCCCGACCCTTGAGGGTAGTCATTTTCTTCAGGCTGCATTCAAGAGTGACTACTACTTTAGGACATTGGGTTGTTATTGTCATCTGGAACTATTCCACACAGGAACTGTCTCAGTGGCTCATCAGATAAATCGCACGTTGTTTCCCAGTGGAGACCCGAGTTCAAATCCCAGTGTGGATACTTTCCCCAACCTTTGAGAGTTGTCATTTTCTTCAGGCTGCATTCAAGAGTGACTGCTACTTTAAGACATTGGGTTGTTATGGTCATCTTTAACCGTTGCACACATGAACTGTCTCAGTGGCTCATTGGATAAATCGCACGTTGTTTCCCCCGAGGAGACCCGAGTTCAAATACCGGTGTGGATATTTTCCCCAACCTTCCCCACACGTCTGTTTTATGACACATGCAGCAAATTGCCTGGTTTCTTCCTGAAATGGCCTGGGTTCGAGCCTGTGCGGTAGTTGACTTTCTTTTCTATTTTTCAGGCTGCATAAATGAGTAACTGATATTTACGATTCGGTAAAGCGCCGAAAGCTGCCTTTGCTAAACAGTTTCTCAAATGTTTTTTTTCAAGCTATCTTCAGAAGCCTGTCTTTGTTAAACAATTGACCAGGTCCACTGCGACCTGATGCAAGGCATGCCCCAAGAAGGGCAGGGGGGCATCTTACAGGTAATCCCCTTGAAAGAAAAAATTGCAATAACCTTTTAAACAATGTGCCAAAAGCCATTTTTTTAACAAGGACGCTGCTTTCCATCACAGGTAGGTTAGCACCAGCCCCCTCTTTGCAATCAACCTAGGATGGTTTTTTTCAAGCTATCTTCAGAAGCTTGTCCTTGTTAAACAACTGACCAGGTCCGCTGCGACCTGATGCAAGGCATGCCCCAAGAAGGGCAGGGGGCATCTTACATGTAACCCCCTTGAAATAAAAAGTTGCAATACCCTTTTAATCAATGTGTACTGCCAACAGACATTTTTTTTGCAAGGACGCTGCTTTCCATCACAGGCAGGTTGCCGCCAGCCCCCTCTCTGCAATCAACCTAGGAGCAGACAGCTTGGCCTTTCGTCACTCCAACTGTCCACCATCTGAGCTTTTGGCACAGGCAGGCATTGTAATTTGTCTCCACCTCTTGATAGGTCCATCCAGTCCATCCAGTCCATCCAGTCCATCCAGTCCATCCAGTCCATCCAGTCCATCCAGTCCATCCAGTCCATCCAGTCCAAGCACGAAGTTTCTGGCACAGGCGGGAATCGATCTCACGACCTTCGGTATCGTAGGCACGCGCCTTAACCATTTGGCTATTGAGGAGGCCCCCTTTTTTAAGGTAACTTCGGTTCGTATTGACTTAGGTGGATGATGGACTGCCGGTACTGCCAGTCAATGAAGAGGCCCAAGAGGACATTGGGTTGTTATGGTCATCTGGAACTGATCCATACATGAACCGTCTCAGTGGCTCATTGGGTAAATTGCATGTTGTTTCCCCGAGGAGACCAGAGTTCAAATCCCAGTGTGGATACTTTCCCCGACCCTTGAGGGTAGTCATTTTCTTCAGGCTGCATTCAAGAGTGACTACTACTTTAGGACATTGGGTTGTTATTGTCATCTGGAACTATTCCACACAGGAACTGTCTCAGTGGCTCATCAGATAAATCGCACGTTGTTTCCCAGTGGAGACCCGAGTTCAAATCCCAGTGTGGATACTTTCCCCAACCTTTGAGAGTTGTCATTTTCTTCAGGCTGCATTCAAGAGTGACTGCTACTTTAAGACATTGGGTTGTTATGGTCATCTTTAACCGTTGCACACATGAACTGTCTCAGTGGCTCATTGGATAAATCGCACGTTGTTTCCCCCGAGGAGACCCGAGTTCAAATACCGGTGTGGATATTTTCCCCAACCTTCCCCACACGTCTGTTTTATGACACATGCAGCAAATTGCCTGGTTTCTTCCTGAAATGGCCTGGGTTCGAGCCCGTGTGGTAGTTGACTTTCTTTTCTATTTTTCAGGCTGCATAAATGAGTAACTGATATTTATTTGGTCAACTGATATTTACCTGGTCAATTTAAACAATTGACCAGGTCCACTGCGACCTGATGCAAGGCATGCCCCAAGAAGGGCAGGGGGGCATCTTACAGGTAATCCCCTTGAAAGAAAAAATTGCAATAACCAAGGGTTGGGGATGGACTGGATCATCAACTGTCTCAGTGGCTCATTGGATAAATCGCACGTTGTTTCCCCCGAGGAGACCCGAGTTCAAATACCGGTGTGGATATTTTCCCCAACCTTGCCCACACGTCTGTTTTATGACACATGCAGCAAATTGCCTGTTTTCTTCCTGAAATGGCCTGGGTTCGAGCCCGTGCGGTAGTTGACTTTCTTTTCTATTTTTCAGGCTGCATAAAGGAGTAACTGATATTTACGATTCGGTAAAGCGCCGAAAGCTGCCTTTGTTAAACAGTTTCTCAAATGTTTTTTTTCAAGCTATCTTCAGAAGCCTGTCTTTGTTAAACAATTGACCAGGTCCACTGCGACCTGATGCAAGGCATGCCCCAAGAAGGGCAGGGGGGCATCTTACAGGTAATCCCCTTGAAATAAAAAATTTGCAATAACCTTTTAAACAATGTGCCAAAAGCCAGTTTTTTTAGCAAGGAAGCTGCTTTCCATCACAGGCAGGTTAGCACCAGCCCCCTCTTTGCAATCAACCTAGGATGTTTTTTTTCCAAGCTATCTTCAGAAGCTTGTCCTTGTTAAACAATTGACCAGGTCCACTGTGACCTGATGCAAGGCATGCCCCAAGAAGGGCAGGGGGCATCTTACATGTAACCCCCTTAAAAGAAAAAGTTGCAATACCCTTTTAAACAATGTGTACTAACAACAGCCATTTTTTTAGCAAGGACACTGCTTTCCATCACAGGCAGGTTGCCGCCAGCCACCTCTCTGCAATCAGCCTAGGAGCAGACAGCTTGGCCTTTCATCACTCCAACTGTCCACCATCTGAGCTTTTGGCACAGGCAGGCATTGTAATTTGTCTCCACCTCTTGATATCCAGTCCATCCAGTCCATCCAGTCCATCCAGTCCATCCAGTCCAAGCACGAAGTTTCTGGCACAGGCGGGAATCGATCTCACGACCTTCGGTATCGTAGGCACGCGCCTTAACCATTTGGCTATTGAGAAGGCCCCCTTTTTTAAGGTAACTTCGGTTCGTATTGACTTAGGTGGATGATGGACTGCCGGTACTGCCAGTCAATGAAGAGGCCCAAGAGGACATTGGGTTGTTATGGTCATCTGGAACTGATCCACACATGAACCATCTCAGTGGCTCATTGGGTAAATTGCATGATGTTTCCCCGAGGAGACCTGAGTTCAAATCCCAGTGTGGATACTTTCCCCGACCCTTGAGGGTAGTCATTTTCTTCAGGCTGCATTCAAGAGTGACTACTACTTTAGGACATTGGGTTGTTATTGTCATCTGGAACCATTCCACTCAGGAACTGTCTCAGTGGCTCATCAGATAAATCGCACGTTGTTTCCCAGAGGAGACCCGAGTTCAAATCCCGGAGTGGATACTTTCCCCAACCTTTGAGAGTTGTCATTTTCTTCAGGCTGCATTCAAGAGTGACTGCTACTTTAAGACATTGGGTTGTTATGGTCATCTTTAACCGTTGCACACATGAACTGTCTCAGTGGCTCATTGGATAAATCGCACGTTGTTTCCCCCGACGAGATCCGAGTTCAAATCCTGGTGTGGATATTTTCCCCAACCTTCCCCACATGTCTGTTTTATGACACATGCAGCAAATTGCCTGGTTTCTTCCTGAAATGGCCTGGGTTCGAGCCTGTGCGGTAGTTGACTTTCTTTTCTATTTTTCAGGCTGCATAAATGAGTAACTGATATTTACGATTCGGTAAAGCGCCGAAAGCTGCCTTTGCTAAACAGTTTCTCAAATTTTTTTTTTTCAAGCTATCTTCAGAAGCCTGTCTTTGTTAAACAATTGACCAGGTCCACTGCGACCTGATGCAAGGCATGCCCCAAGAAGGGCAGGGGGGCATCTTACAGGTAATCCCCTTGAAAGAAAAAATTGCAATAACCTTTTAAACAATGTGCCAAAAGCCATTTTTTTAGTAAGGAAGCTGCTTTCCATCACAGGCAGGTTAGCACCAGCCCCCTCTTTGCAATCAACCTAGGATGTTTTTTTTACAAGCTATCTTCAGAAGCTTGTCCTTGTTAAACAATTGACCAGGTCCACTGCGACCTGATGCAAGGCATGCCCCAAGAAGGGCAGGGGGCATCTTACATGTAACCCCCTTGAAAGAAAAAGTTGCAATACCCTTTTAAACAATGTGTACTGCCAACAGCCATTTTTTTAGCAAGGACGTTGCTTTCCATCACAGGCAGGTTGCCGCCAGCCCCCTCTCTGCAATCAACCTAGGAGCAGACAGCTTGGCCTTTCATCACTCCAACTGTCCACCATCTGAGCTTTTGGCACAGGCAGGCATTGTAATTTGTCTCCACCTCTTGATATCCAGTCCATCCAGTCCATCCAGTCCATCCAGTCCATCCAGTCCATCCAGTCCATCCAGTCCATCCAGTCCATCCAGTCCATCCAGTCCATCCAGTCCAAGCAGTCCAAGCACGAAGTTTCTGGCACAGGCGGGAATCGATCTCACGACCTTCGGTATCGTAGGCACGCGCCTTAACCATTTGGCTATTGAGGAGGCCCCCTTTTTTAAGGTAACTTCGGTTCGTATTGACTTAGGTGGATGATGGACTGCCGGTACTGCCAGTCAATGAAGAGGCCCAAGAGGACATTGGGTTGTTATGGTCATCTGGAACTGATCCACACATGAACCGTCTCAGTGGCTCATTGGGTAAATTGCATGATGTTTCCCCGAGGAGACCTGAGTTCAAATCCCAGTGTGGATACTTTCCCCGACCCTTGAGGGTAGTCATTTTCTTCAGGCTGCATTCAAGAGTGACTACTACTTTAGGACATTGGGTTGTTATTGTCATCTGGAACCATTCCACACAGGAACTGTCTCAGTGGCTCATCAGATAAATCGCACGTTGTTTCCCAGAGGAGACCCGAGTTCAAATCCCGGTGTGGATACTTTCCCCAACCTTTGAGAGTTGTCATTTTCTTCAGGCTGCATTCAAGAGTGACTGCTACTTTAAGACATTGGGTTGTTATGGTCATCTTTAACCGTTGCACACATGAACTGTCTCAGTGGCTCATTGGATAAATCGCACGTTGTTTCCCCCGAGGAGACCCGAGTTCAAATCCCGGTGTGGATATTTTCCCCAACCTTCCCCACACGTCTGTTTTATGACACATGCAGCAAATTGCCTGGTTTCTTCCTGAAATGGCCTGGGTTCGAGCCTGTGCGGTAGTTGACTTTCTTTTCTATTTTTCAGGCTGCATAAATGAGTAACTGATATTTACGATTCGGTAAAGCGCCGAAAGCTGCCTTTGCTAAACAGTTTCTCAAATGTTTTTTTTCAAGCTATCTTCAGAAGCCTGTCTTTGTTAAACAATTGACCAGGTCCACTGCGACCTGATGCAAGGCATGCCCCAAGAAGGGCAGGGGGGCATCTTACAGGTAATCCCCTTGAAAGAAAAAATTGCAATAACCTTTTAAACAATGTGCCAAAAGCCATTTTTTTAGTAAGGAAGCTGCTTTCCATCACAGGCAGGTTAGCACCAGCCCCCTCTTTGCAATCAACCTAGGATGTTTTTTTTACAAGCTATCTTCAGAAGCTTGTCCTTGTTAAACAATTGACCAGGTCCACTGCGACCTGATGCAAGGCATGCCCCAAGAAGGGCAGGGGGCATCTTACATGTAACCCCCTTGAAAGAAAAAGTTGCAATACCCTTTTAAACAATGTGTACTGCCAACAGCCATTTTTTTAGCAAGGACGTTGCTTTCCATCACAGGCAGGTTGCCGCCAGCCCCCTCTCTGCAATCAACCTAGGAGCAGACAGCTTGGCCTTTCATCACTCCAACTGTCCACCATCTGAGCTTTTGGCACAGGCAGGCATTGTAATTTGTCTCCACCTCTTGATATCCAGTCCATCCAGTCCATCCAGTCCATCCAGTCCATCCAGTCCATCCAGTCCATCCAGTCCAAGCACGAAGTTTCTGGCACAGGCGGGAATCGATCTCACGACCTTCGGTATCGTAGGCACGCGCCTTAACCATTTGGCTATTGAGGAGGCCCCCTTTTTTAAGGTAACTTCGGTTCGTATTGACTTAGGTGGATGATGGACTGCCGGTACTGCCAGTCAATGAAGAGGCCCAAGAGGACATTGGGTTGTTATGGTCATCTGGAACTGATCCACACATGAACCGTCTCAGTGGCTCATTGGGTAAATTGCATGATGTTTCCCCGAGGAGACCTGAGTTCAAATCCCAGTGTGGATACTTTCCCCGACCCTTGAGGGTAGTCATTTTCTTCAGGCTGCATTCAAGAGTGACTACTACTTTAGGACATTGGGTTGTTATTGTCATCTGGAACCATTCCACACAGGAACTGTCTCAGTGGCTCATCAGATAAATCGCACGTTGTTTCCCAGCGGAGACCCGAGTTCAAATCCCGGTGTGGATACTTTCCCCAACCTTTGAGAGTTGTCATTTTCTTCAGGCTGCATTCAAGAGTGACTGCTACTTTAAGACATTGGGTTGTTATGGTCATCTTTAACCGTTGCACACATGTACTGTCTCAGTGGCTCATTGGATAAATCGCACGTTGTTTCCCCCGAGGAGACCCGAGTTCAAATCCCGGTGTGGATATTTTCCCCAACCTTCCCCACATGTCTGTTTTATGACACATGCAGCAAATTGCCTGGTTTCTTCCTGAAATGGCCTGGGTTCGAGCCTGTGCGGTAGTTGACTTTCTTTTCTATTTTTCAGGCTGCATAAATGAGTAACTGATATTTACGATTCGGTAAAGCGCCGAAAGCTGCCTTTGCTAAACAGTTTCTCAAATGTTTTTTTTCAAGCTATCTTCAGAAGCCTGTCTTTGTTAAACAATTGACCAGGTCCACTGCGACCTGATGCAAGGCATGCCCCAAGAAGGGCAGGGGGCATCTTACAGGTAATCCCCTTGAAGGAAAAAATTGCAATAACCTTTTAAACAATGTGCCAAAAGCCATTTTTTTAACAAGGACGCTGCTTTCCATCACAGGTAGGTTAGCACCAGCCCACTCTTTGCAATCAACCTAGGATGGTTTTTTTCAAGCTATCTTCAGAAGCTTGTCCTTGTTAAACAACTGACCAGGTCCGCTGCGACCTGATGCAAGGCATGCCCCAAGAAGGGCAGGGGGCATCTTACATGTAACCCCCTTGAAATAAAAAGTTGCAATACCCTTTTAATCAATGTGTACTGCCAACAGACATTTTTTTTGCAAGGACGCTGCTTTCCATCACAGGCAGGTTGCCGCCAGCCCCCTCTCTGCAATCAAACTAGGAGCAGACAGCTTGGCCTTTCGTCACTCCAACTGTCCACCATCTGAGCTTTTGGCACAGGCAGGCATTGTAATTTGTCTCCACCTCTTGATAGGTCCATCCAGTCCATCCAGTCCATCCAGTCCATCCAGTCCATCCAGTCCATCCACGAAGTTTCTGGCACAGGCGGGAATCGATCTCACGACCTTCGGTATCGTAGGCACGCGCCTTAACCATTTGGCTATTGAGGAGGCCCCCTTTTTTAAGGTAACTTCGGTTCGTATTGACTTAGGTGGATGATGGACTGCCGGTACTGCCAGTCAATGAAGAGGCCCAAGAGGACATTGGGTTGTTATGGTCATCTGGAACTGATCCACACATGAACCGTCTCAGTGGCTCATTGGGTAAATTGCTTGATGTTTCCCCGAGGAGACCTGAGTTCAAATCCCAGTGTGGATACTTTCCCCGACCCTTGAGGGTAATCATTTTCTTCAGGCTGCATTCAAGAGTGACTACTACTTTAGGACATTGGGTTGTTATTGTCATCTGGAACCATTCCACACAGGAACTGTCTCAGTGGCTCATCAGATAAATCGCACGTTGTTTCCCAGAGGAGACCCGAGTTCAAATCCCGGTGTGGATACTTTCCCCCACCTTTGAGAGTTGTCATTTTCTTCAGGCTGCATTCAAGAGTGACTGCTACTTTAGGACATTGGGTTGTTATGGTCATCTTTAACCGTTGCACACATGAACTGTCTCAGTGGCTCATTGGATAAATCGCACGTTGTTTCACCCGAGGAGACCCGAGTTCAAATCCCGGTGTGGATATTTTCCCCAACCTTCCCCACACGTCTGTTTTATGACACATGCAGCAAATTGCCTGGTTTCTTCCTGAAATGGCCTGGGTTCGAGCCTGTGCGGTAGTTGACTTTCTTTTCTATTTTTCAGGCTGCATAAATGAGTAACTGATATTTACGATTCGGTAAAGCGCCGAAAGCTGCCTTTGCTAAACAGTTTCTCAAATGTTTTTTTTCAAGCTATCTTCAGAAGCCTGTCTTTGTTAAACAATTGACCAGGTCCACTGCGACCTGATGCAAGGCATGCCCCAAGAAGGGCAGGGGGGCATCTTACAGGTAATCCCCTTGAAAGAAAAAATTGCAATAACCTTTTAAACAATGTGCCAAAAGCCATTTTTTTAGCAAGGAAGCTGCTTTCCATCACAGGCAGGTTAGCACCAGCCCCCTCTTTGCAATCAACCTAGGATGTTTTTTTTCCAAGCTATCTTCAGAAGCTTGTCCTTGTTAAACAATTGACCAGGTCCACTGCAACCTGATGCAAGGCATGCCCCAAGAAGGGCAGGGGGCATCTTACATGTAACCCCCTTGAAAGAAAAAGTTGCAATACCCTTTTAAACAATGTGTACTGCCAACAGCCATTTTTTTAGCAAGGACGCTGCTTTCCATCACAGGCAGGTTGCTGCCATCCCCCTCTCTGCAATCAACCTAGGAGCAGACAGCTTGGCCTTTCATCACTCCAACTGTCCACCATCTGAGCTTTTGGCACAGGCAGGCATTGTAATTTGTCTCCACCTCTTGATATCCAGTCCATCCAGTCCATCCAGTCCATCCAGTCCATCCAGTCCATCCAGTCCATCCAGTCCATCCAGTCCATCCAGTCCATCCAGTCCATCCAGTCCATCCAGTCCAAGCACGAAGTTTCTGGCACAGGCGGGAATCGATCTCACGACCTTCGGTATCGTAGGCACGCGCCTTAACCATTTGGCCATTGAGGAGGCCCCCTTTTTTAAGGTAACTTCGGTTCGTATTGACTTAGGTGGATGATGGACTGCCGGTACTGCCAGTCAATGAAGAGGCCCAAGAGGACATTGGGTTGTTATAGTCATCTGGAACTGATCCACACATGAACCGTCTCAGTGGCTCATTGGGTAAATTGCATTATGTTTCCCCGAGGAGACCTGAGTTCAAATCCCAGTGTGGATACTTTCCCCGACCCTTGAGGGTAGTCATTTTCTTCAGGCTGCATTCAAGAGTGACTACTACTTTAGGACATTGGGTTGTTATTGTCATCTGGAACCATTCCACACAGGAACTGTCTCAGTGGCTCATCAGATAAATCGCACGTTGTTTCCTAGAGGAGACCCGAGTTCAAATCCCGGTGTGGATACTTTCCCCCACCTTTGAGAGTTGTCATTTTCTTCAGGCTGCATTCAAGAGTGACTGCTACTTTAGGACATTGGGTTGTTATGGTCATCTTTAACCGTTGCACACATGAACTGTCTCAGTGGCTCATTGGATAAATCGCACGTTGTTTCACCCGAGGAGACCCGAGTTCAAATCCCGGTGTGGATATTTTCCCCAACCTTCCCCACACATCTGTTTTATGACACATGCAGCAAATTGCCTGGTTTCTTCCTGAAATGGCCTGGGTTCGAGCCTGTGCGGTAGTTGACTTTCTTTTCTATTTTTCAGGCTGCATAAATGAGTAACTGATATTTACGATTCGGTAAAGCGCCGAAAGCTGCCTTTGCTAAACAGTTTCTCAAATGTTTTTTTTCAAGCTATCTTCAGAAGCCTGTCTTTGTTAAACAATTGACCAGGTTCACTGCGACCTGATGCAAGGCATGCCCCAAGAAGGGCAGGGGGGCATCTTACAGGTAATCCCCTTGAAAGAAAAAATTGCAATAACCTTTTAAACAATGTGCCAAAAGCCATTTTTTTTAGCAAGGAAGCTGCTTTCCATCACAGGCAGGTTAGCACCAGCCCCCTCTTTGCAATCAACCTAGGATGTTTTTTTCCCAAGCTATCTTCAGAAGCTTGTCCTTGTTAAACAATTGACCAGGTCCACTGCGACCTGATGCAAGGCATGCCCCAAGAAGGGCAGGGGGCATCTTACATGTAACCCCCTTGAAAGAAAAAGTTGCAATACCCTTTTAAACAATGTGTACTGCCAACAGCCATTTTTTTAGCAAGGACGCTGCTTTCCATCACAGGCAGGTTGCCGCCAGCCCCCTCTCTGCAATCAACCTAGGAGCAGACAGCTTGGCCTTTCATCACTCCAACTGTCCACCATGTGAGCTTTTGGCACAGGCAGGCATTGTAATTTGTCTCCACCTCTTGATATCCAGTCCATCCAGTCCATCCAGTCCATCCAGTCCATCCAGTCCATCCAGTCCATCCAGTCCATCCAGTCCATCCAGTCCATCCAGTCCATCCAGTCCATCCAGTCCAAGCACGAAGTTTCTGGCACATGCGGGAATCGATCTCACGACCTTCGGTATCGTAGGCACGCGCCTTAACCATTTGGCTATTGAGGAGGCCCCCTTTTTTAAGGTAACTTCGGTTCGTATTGACTTAGGTGGATGATGGACTGCCGGTACTGCCAGTCAATGAAGAGGCCCAAGAGGACATTGGGTTGTTATGGTCATCTGGAACTGATCCACACATGAACCGTCTCAGTGGCTCATTGGGTAAATTGCATGATGTTTCCCCGAGGAGACCTGAGTTCAAATCCCAGTGTGGATACTTTCCCCGACCCTTGAGGGTGGTCATTTTCTTCAGGCTGCATTCAAGAGTGACTACTACTTTAGGACATTGGGTTGTTATTGTCATCTGGAACCATTCCACACAGGAACTGTCTCAGTGGCTCATCAGATAAATCGCACGTTGCTTCCCAGAGGAGACCCGAGTTCAAATCCCGGTGTGGATACTTTCCCCCACCTTTGAGAGTTGTCATTTTCTTCAGGCTGCATTCAAGAGTGACTGCTACTTTAGGACATTGGGTTGTTATGGTCATCTTTAACCATAGCACACATGAACTGTCTCAGTTTCTTATTGGATAAATCGCACGTTGTTTCACCCGAGGAGACCCGAGCTCAAATCCCGGTGTGGATATTTTCCCCAACCTTCCCCACACGTCTGTTTTATAACACATGCAGCAAATTGCCTGGTTTCTTCCTGAAATGGCCTGGGTTCGAGCCTGTGCGGTAGTTGACTTTCTTTTCTATTTTTCAGGGTGCATAAATGAGTAACTGATATTTACGATTCGGTAAAGCGCCGAAAGCTGCCTTTGCTAAACAGTTTCTCAAATGTTTTTTTTCAAGCTATCCAGCCCATCCAGTCCATCCAGTCCATCCAGTCCATCCAGTCCATCCAGTCCATCCAGTCCATCCAGTCCATCCAGTCCATCCAGTCCATCCAGTCCATCCAGTCCATCCAGTCCATCCAGTCCATCCAGTCCATCCAGTCCATCCAGTCCATCCAGTCCATCCAGTCCATCCAGTCCATCCAGTCCATCCAGTCCATCCAGTCCATCCAGTCCATCCAGTCCATCCAGTCCATCCAGTCCATCCAGTCCATCCAGTCCATCCACAAAGTTTCTGGCACAGGCGGGAATCGATCTCATGACCTTCGGTATCGTAGGCATGTGCCTTAACCATATGGCTATTGAGGAGGCCCCCTTTTTTAAGGTAACTTCGGTTCGTATTGACTTAGGTGGATGATGGACTGCCGGTACTGCCAGTCAATGAAGAGGCCCAAGAGGACATTGGGTTGTTATGGTCATCTGGAACTGATCCACACATGAACCGTCTCAGTGGCTCATTGGGTAAATTGCATGATGTTTCCCCGAGGAGACCTGAGTTCAAATCCCAGTGTGGATACCTTCCCCAACCCTTGAGGGTAGTCATTTTCTTCAGGCTGCATTCAAGAGTGACTACTACTTTAGGACATTGGGTTGTTATTGTCATCTGGAACCATTCCACACAGGAACTGTCTCAACGGCTCATCAGATAAATCGCACGTTGTTTCCCAGAGGAGACCCGAGTTCAAATACCGGTGTGGATACTTTCCCCAACCTTTGAGAGTTGTCATTTTCTTCAGGCTGCATTCAAGAGTGACTGCTACTTTAAGACATTGGGTTGTTATGGTCATCTTTAACCGTTGCACACATGAACTGTCTCAGTGGTTCATTGGATAAATCGCATGTTGTTTCCCCCGAGGAGACCCGAGTTCAAATCCCGGTGTGGATATTTTCCCCAACCTTCCCCACACGTCTGTTTTATGACACATGCAGCAAATTGCCTGGTTTCTTCCTGAAATGGCCTGGGTTCGAGCCTGTGCGGTAGTTGACTTTCTTTTCTATTTTTCAGGCTGCATAAATGAGTAACTGATATTTACGATTCGGTAAAGCGCCTAAAGCTGCCTTTGCTAAACAGTTTCTCAAATGTTTTTTTTCAAGCTATCTTCAGAAGCCTGTCATTGTTAAACAATTGACCAGGTCCACTGCGACCTGATGCAAGGCATGCCCCAAGAAGGGCAGGGGGGCATCTTACAGGTAATCCCCTTGAAAGAAAAAATTGCAATAACCTTTTAAACAATGTGCCAAAAGCCATTTTTTTAGCAAGGAAGCTACTTTCCATCACAGGCAGGTTAGCACCAGCCCCCTCTTTGCAATCAACCTAGGATGTTTTTTTTCAAAGCTATCTTCAGAAGCTTGTCCTTGTTAAACAATTGACCAGGTCCACTGCGACCTGATGCAAGGCATGCCCCAAGAAGGGCAGGGGGCATCTTACATGTAATCCCCTTGAAAGAAAAAATTGCAATAACCTTTTAAACAATGTGCCAAAAGCCAGTTTTTTTAGCAAGGAAGCTGCTTTCCATCACAGGCAGGTTAGCACCAGCCCCCTCTTTGCAATAAACCTAGGATGTTTTTTTTCCAAGCTATCTTCAGAAGCTTGTCCTTGTTAAACAGATGACCAGGTCCACTGCGACCTGATGCAAGGCATGCCCCAAGAAGGGCAGGGGGCATCTTACATGTAACCCCCTTGAAAGAAAAAGTTGCAATACCCTTTTAAACAATGTGTACTGCCAACAGCCATTTTTTTAGCAAGGACGTTGCTTTCCATCACAGGCAGGTTGCCGCCAGCCCCCTCTCTGCAATCAACCTAGGAGCAGACAGCTTGGCCTTTCATCACTCCAACTGTCCACCATCTGAGCTTTTGGCACAGGCAGGCATTGTAATTTGTCTCCACCTCTTGATATCCAGTCCATCCAGTCCATCCAGTCCATCCAGTCCATCCAGTCCAAGCAGTCCAAGCAGTCCAAGCACGAAGTTTCTGGCACAGGCGGGAATCGATCTCACGACCTTCGGTATCGTAGGCACGCGCCTTAACCATTTGGCTATTGAGGAGGCCCCCTTTTTTAAGGTAACTTCGGTTCGTATTGACTTAGGTGGATGATGGACTGCCGGTACTGCCAGTCAATGAAGAGGCCCAAGAGGACATTGGGTTGTTATGGTCATCTGGAACTGATCCACACATGAACCGTCTCAGTGGCTCATTGGGTAAATTGCATGATGTTTCCCCGAGGAGACCTGAGTTCAAATCCCAGTGTGGATACTTTCCCCGACCCTTGAGGGTAGTCATTTTCTTCAGGCTGCATTCAAGAGTGACTACTACTTTAGGACATTGGGTTGTTATTGTCATCTGGAACCATTCCACACAGGAACTGTCTCAGTGGCTCATCAGATAAATCGCACGTTGTTTCCCAGAGGAGACCCAAGTTCAAATCCCGGTGTGGATAGTTTCCCCAACCTTTGAGAGTTGTCATTTTCTTCAGGCTGCATTCAAGAGTGACTGCTACTTTAAGACATTGGGTTGTTATGGTCATCTTTAACCGTTGCACACATGAACTGTCTCAGTGGCTCATTGGATAAATCGCACGTTGTTTCCCCCGAGGAGACCCGAGTTCAAATCCCGGTGTGGATATTTTCCCCAACCTTCCCCACACGTCTGTTTTATGACACATGCAGCAAATTGCCTGGTTTCTTCCTGAAATGGCCTGGGATCGAGCCTGTGCGGTAGTTGACTTTCTTTTCTATTTTTCAGGCTGCATAAATGAGTAACTGATATTTACGATTCGGTAAAGCGCCGAAAGCTGCCTTTGCTAAACAGTTTCTCAAATGTTTTTTTTCAAGCTATCTTCAGAAGCCTGTCTTTGTTAAACAATTGACCAGGTCCACTGCGACCTGATGCAAGGCATGCCCCAAGAAGGGCAGGGGGGCATCTTACAGGTAATCCCCTTGAAAGAAAAATTGCAATAACCTTTTAAACAATGTGCCAAAAGCCATTTTTTTAGCAAGGAAGCTGCTTTCCATCACAGGCAGGTTAGCACCAGCCCCCTCTTTGCAATCAACCTAGGATGTTTTTTTTCCAAGCTATCTTCAGAAGCTTGTGCTTGTTAAACAATTGACCAGGTCCACTGCGACCTGATGCAAGGCATGCCCCAAGAAGGGCAGGGTGCATCTTACATGTAACCCCCTTGAAAGAAAAAGTTGCAATACCCTTTTAAACAATGTGTACTAACAACAGCCATTTTTTTAGCAAGGACACTGCTTTCCATCACAGGAAGGTTGCCGCCAGCCCCCTCTCTGCAATCAACCTAGGAGCAGACAGCTTGGCCTTTCATCACTCCAACTGTCCACCATCTGAGCTTTTGGCACAGGCAGGCATTGTAATTTGTCTCCACCTCTTGATATCCAGTCCATCCAGTCCATCCAGTCCATCCAGTCCATCCAGTCCATCCAGTCCATCCAGTCCAAGCACGAAGTTTCTGGCACAGGCGGGAATCGATCTCACGACCTTCGGTATCGTAGGCACGCGCCTTAACCATTTGGCTATTGAGGAGGCCCCCTTTTTTAAGGTAACTTCGGTTCGTATTGACTTAGGTGGATGATGGACTGCAGGTACTGCCAGTCAATGAAGAGGCCCAAGAGGACATTGGGTTGTTATGGTCATCTGGAACTGATCCACACATGAACCGTCTCAGTGGCTCATTGGGTAAATTGCATGATGTTTCCCTGAGGAGACCTGAGTTCAAATCCCAGTGTGGATTCTTTCCCCGACCCTTGAGGGTAATCATTTTCTTCAGGCTGCATTCAAGAGTGACTACTACTTTAGGACATTGGGTTGTTATTGTCATCTGGAACCATTCCACACAGGAACTGTCTCAGTGGCTCATCAGATAAATCGCACGGTGTTTCCCAGAGGAGACCCGAGTTCAAATCCCGGAGTGGATACTTTCCCCAACCTTTGAGAGTTGTCATTTTCTTCAGGCTGCATTCAAGAGTGACTGCTACTTTAAGACATTGGGTTGTTATGGTCATCTTTAACCGTTGCACACATGAACTGTCTCAGTGGCTCATTGGATAAATCGCACGTTGTTTCCCCCGAGGAGACCCGAGTTCAAATCCCAGTGTGGATATTTTCCCCAACCTTCCCCACATGTCTGTTTTATGACACATGCAGCAAATTGCCTGGTTTCTTCCTGAAATGGCCTGGGTTCGAGCCTGTGCGGTAGTTGACTTTCTTTTCTATTTTTCAGGCTGCATAAATGAGTAACTGATATTTACGATTCGGTAAAGCGCCGAAAGCTGCCTTTGCTAAACAGTTTCTCAAATGTTTTTTTTCAAGCTATCTTCAGAAGCCTGTCTTTGTTAAACAATTGACCAGGTCCACTGCGACCTGATGCAAGGCATGCCCCAAGAAGGGCAGGGGGGCATCTTACAGGTAATCCCCTTGAAAGAAAAAATTGCAATAACCTTTTAAACAATGTGCCAAAAGCCATTTTTTTAACAAGGACGCTGCTTTCCATCACAGGTAGGTTAGCACCAGCCCCCTCTTTGCAATCAACCTAGGATGGTTTTTTTCAAGCTATCTTCAGAAGCTTGTCCTTGTTAAACAACTGACCAGGTCCGCTGCGACCTGATGCAAGGCATGCCCCAAGAAGGGCAGGGGGCATCTTACATGTAACCCCCTTGAAATAAAAAGTTGCAATACCCTTTTAATCAATGTGTACTGCCAACAGACATTTTTTTTGCAAGGACGCTGCTTTCCATCACAGGCAGGTTGCCGCCAGCCCCCTCTCTGCAATCAACCTAGGAGCAGACAGCTTGGCCTTTCGTCACTCCAACTGTCCACCATCTGAGCTTTTGGCACAGGCAGGCATTGTAATTTGTCTCCACCTCTTGATAGGTCCATCCAGTCCATCCAGTCCATCCAGTCCATCCAGTCCATCCAGTCCATCCAGTCCATCCAGTCCATCCAGTCCATCCAGTCCATCCAGTCCATCCAGTCCATCCAGTCCATCCAGTCCATCCAGTCCATCCAGTCCATCCAGTCCATCCACGAAGTTTCTGGCACAGGCGGGAATCAATCTCACGACCTTCGGTATCGTAGGCACGCGCCTTAACCATTTGGCTATTGAGGAGGCCCCCTTTTTTAAGGTAACTTCGGTTCGTATTGACTTAGGTCGATGATGGACTGCCGGTACTGCCAGTCAATGAAGAGGCCCAAGAGGACATTGGGTTGTTATGGTCATCTGGAACTGATCCACACATGAACCGTCTCAGTGGCTCATTGGGTAAATTGCATGATGTTTCCCCGAGGAGACCTGAGTTCAAATCCCAGTGTGGATACTTTCCCCGACCCTTGAGGGTAATCATTTTCTTCAGGCTGCATTCAAGAGTGACTACTACTTTAGGACATTGGGTTGTTATTGTCATCTGGAACCATTCCACACAGGAACTGTCTCAGTGGCTCATCAGATAAATCGCACGTTGTTTCCCAGAGGAGACCCGAGTTCAAATCCCGGAGTGGATACTTTCCCCAACCTTTGAGAGTTGTCATTTTCTTCAGACTGCATTCAAGAGTGACTGCTACTTTAAGACATTGGGTTGTTATGGTCATCTTTAACCGTTGCACACATGAACTGTCTCAGTGGCTCATTGGATAAATCGCACGTTGTTTCCCCCGAGGAGACCCGAGTTCAAATCCCAGTGTGGATATTTTCCCCAATCTTCCCCACATGTCTGTTTTATGACACATGCAGCAAATTGCCTGGTTTCTTCCTGAAATGGCCTGGGTTCGAGCCTGTGCGGTAGTTGACTTTCTTTTCTATTTTTCAGGCTGCATAAATGAGTAACTGATATTTACGATTCGGTAAAGCGCCGAAAGCTGCCTTTGCTAAACAGTTTCTCAAATGTTTTTTTTCAAGCTATCTTCAGAAGCCTGTCTTTGTTAAACAATTGACCAGGTCCACTGCGACCTGATGCAAGGCATGCCCCAAGAAGGGCAGGGGGGCATCTTACAGGTAATCCCCTTGAAAGAAAAAATTGCAATAACCTTTTAAACAATGTGCCAAAAGCCATTTTTTTAACAAGGACGCTGCTTTCCATCACAGGTAGGTTAGCACCAGCCCCCTCTTTGCAATCAACCTAGGATGGTTTTTTTCAAGCTATCTTCAGAAGCTTGTACTTGTTAAACAACTGACCAGGTCCGCTGCGACCTGATGCAAGGCATGCCCAAAGAAGGGCAGGGGGCATCTTACATGTAACCCCCTTGAAATAAAAAGTTGCAATACCCTTTTAATCAATGTGTACTGCCAACAGACATTTTTTTTGCAAGGACGCTGCTTTCCATCACAGGCAGGTTGCCGCCAGCCCCCACTCTGCAATCAACGTAGGAGCAGACAGCTTGGCCTTTCGACACTCCAACTGTCCACCATCTGAGCTTTTGGCACAGGCAGGCATTGTAATTTGTCTCCACCTCTTGATAGGTCCATCCAGTCCATCCAGTCCATCCAGTCCATCCACGAAGTTTCTGGCACAGGCAGGAATCGATCTCACGACCTTCGGTATCGTAGGCACGCGCCTTAACCATTTGGCTATTGAGGAGGCCCCCTTTTTTAAGGTAACTTCGGTTCGTATTGACTAAGGTGGATGATGGACTGCCGGTACTGCCAGTCAATGAAGAGGCCCAAGAGGACATTGGGTTGTTATGGTCATCTGGAACTGATCCATACATGAACCGTCTCAGTGGCTCATTGGGTAAACTGCATGTTGTTTCCCCGAGGAGACCAGAGTTCAAATCCCAGTGTGGATACTTTCCCCGACCCTTGAGGGTAGTCATTTTCTTCAGGCTGCATTCAAGAGTGACTACTACTTTAGGACATTGGGTTGTTATTGTCATCTGGAACTATTCCACACAGGAACTGTCTCAGTGGCTCATCAGATAAATCGCACGTTGTTTCCCAGTGGAGACCCGAGTTCAAATCCCAGTGTGGATACTTTCCCCAACCTTTGAGAGTTGTCATTTTCTTCAGGCTGCATTCAAGAGTGACTGCTACTTTAAGACATTGGGTTGTTATGGTCATCTTTAACCGTTGCACACATGAACTGTCTCAGTGGCTCATTGGATAAATCGCACGTTGTTTCCCCCGAGGAGACCCGAGTTCAAATACCGGTGTGGATATTTTCCCCAACCTTCCCCACACGTCTGTTTTATGACACATGCAGCAAATTGCCTGGTTTCTTCCTGAAATGGCCTGGGTTCGAGCCTGTGCGGTAGTTGACTTTCTTTTCTATTTTTCAGGCTGCATAAATGAGTAACTGATATTTACGATTCGGTAAAGCGCCGAAAGCTGCCTTTGCTAAACAGTTTCTCAAATGTTTTTTTTCAAGCTATCTTCAGAAGCCTGTCTTTGTTAAACAATTGACCAGGTCCACTGCGACCTGATGCAAGGCATGCCCCAAGAAGGGCAGGGGGGCATCTTACAGGTAATCCCCTTGAAAGAAAAAATTGCAATAACCTTTTAAACAATGTGCCAAAAGCCATTTTTTTAACAAGGACGCTGCTTTCCATCACAGGCAGGTTAGCACCAGCCCCCTCTTTGCAATCAACCTAGGATGTTTTTTTTCAAAGCTATCTTCAGAAGCTTGTCCTTGTTAAACAATTGACCAGGTCCACTGCGACCTGATGCAAGGCATGCCCCAAGAAGGGCAGGGGGGCATCTTACAGGTAATCCCCTTGAAAGAAAAAATTGCAATAACCTTTTAAACAATGTGCCAAAAGCCAGTTTTTTTAGCAAGGAAGCTGCTTTCCATCACAGGCAGGTTAGCACCAGCCCCCTCTTTGCAATAAACCTAGGATGTTTTTTTTCCAAGCTATCTTCAGAAGCTTGTCCTTGTTAAACAGATGACCAGGTCCACTGCGACCTGATGCAAGGCATGCCCCAAGAAGGGCAGGGGGCATCTTACATGTAACCCCCTTGAAAGAAAAAGTTGCAATACCCTTTTAAACAATGTGTACTGCCAACAGCCATTTTTTTAGCAAGGACGTTGCTTTCCATCACAGGCAGGTTGCCGCCAGCCCCCTCTCTGCAATCAACCTAGGAGCAGACAGCTTGGCCTTTCATCACTCCAACTGTCCACCATCTGAGCTTTTGGCACAGGCAGGCATTGTAATTTGTCTCCACCTCTTGATATCCAGTCCATCCAGTCCATCCAGTCCATCCAGTCCAAGCAGCCCAAGCAGTCCAAGCACGAAGTTTCTGGCACAGGCGGGAATCGATCTCACGACCTTCGGTATCGTAGGCACGCGCCTTAACCATTTGGCTATTGAGGAGGCCCCCTTTTTTAAGGTAACTTCGGTTCGTATTGACTTAGGTGGATGATGGACTGCAGGTACTGCCAGTCAATGAAGAGGCCCAAGAGGACATTGGGTTGTTATGGTCATCTGGAACTGATCCACACATGAACCGTCTCAGTGGCTCATTGGGTAAATTGCATGATGTTTCCCCGAGGAGACCTGAGTTCAAATCCCAGTGTGGATACTTTCCCCGACCCTTGAGGGTAATCATTTTCTTCAGGCTGCATTCAAGAGTGACTACTACTTTAGGACATTGGGTTGTTATTGTCATCTGGAACCATTCCACACAGGAACTGTCTCAGTGGCTCATCAGATAAATCGCACAGTGTTTCCCAGAGGAGACCCGAGTTCAAATCCCGGAGTGGATACTTTCCCCAACCTTTGAGAGTTGTCATTTTCTTCAGGCTGCATTCAAGAGTGACTGCTACTTTAAGACATTGGGTTGTTATGGTCATCTTTAACCGTTGCACACATGAACTGTCTCAGTGGTTCATTGGATAAATCGCACGTTGTTTCCCCCGAGGAGACCCGAGTTCAAATCCCAGTGTGGATATTTTCCCCAACCTTCCCCACATGTCTGTTTTATGACACATGCAGCAAATTGCCTGGTTTCTTCCTGAAATGGCCTGGGTTCGAGCCTGTGCGGTAGTTGACTTTCTTTTCTATTTTTCAGGCTGCATAAATGAGTAACTGATATTTACGATTCGGTAAAGCGCCGAAAGCTGCCTTTGCTAAACAGTTTCTCAAATGTTTTTTTTCAAGCTATCTTCAGAAGCCTGTCTTTGTTAAACAATTGACCAGGTCCACTGCGACCTGATGCAAGGCATGCCCCAAGAAGGGCAGGGGGGCATCTTACAGGTAATCCCCTTGAAAGAAAAAATTGCAATAACCTTTTAAACAATGTGCCAAAAGCCATTTTTTTAACAAGGACGCTGCTTTCCATCACAGGTAGGTTAGCACCAGCCCCCTCTTTGCAATCAACCTAGGATGGTTTTTTTCAAGCTATCTTCAGAAGCTTGTCCTTGTTAAACAACTGACCAGGTCCGCTGCGACCTGATGCAAGGCATGCCCAAGAAGGGCAGGGGGCATCTTACATGTAACCCCCTTGAAATAAAAAGTTGCAATACCCTTTTAATCAATGTGTACTGCCAACAGACATTTTTTTTGCAAGGACGCTGCTTTCCATCACAGGCAGGTTGCCGCCAGCCCCCTCTCTGCAATCAACCTAGGAGCAGACAGCTTGGCCTTTCGTCACTCCAACTGTCCACCATCTGAGCTTTTGGCACAGGCAGGCATTGTAATTTGTCTCCACCTCTTGATAGGTCCATCCAGTCCATCCAGTCCATCCACGAAGTTTCTGGCACAGGCGGGAATCGATCTCACGACCTTCGGTATCAAAGGCACGCGCCTTAACCATTTGGCTATTGAGGAGGCCCCCTTTTTTAAGGTAACTTCGGTTCGTATTGACTTAGGTGGATGATGGACTGCCGGTACTGCCAGTCAATGAAGAGGCCCAAGAGGACATTGGGTTGTTATGGTCATCTGGAACTGATCCACACATGAACCGTCTCAGTGGCTCATTGGGTAAATTGCATGATGTTTCCCCGAGGAGACCTGAGTTCAAATCCCAGTGTGGATACTTTCCTCGACCCTTGAGGGTAATCATTTTCTTCAGGCTGCATTCAAGAGTGACTACTACTTTAGGACATTGGGTTGTTATTGTCATCTGGAACCATTCCACACAGGAACTGTCTCAGTGGCTCATCAGATAAATCGCACGTTGTTTCCCAGAGGAGACCCGAGTTCAAATCCCGGAGTGGATACTTTCCCCAACCTTTGAGAGTTGTCATTTTCTTCAGGCTGCATTCAAGAGTGACTGCTACTTTAAGACATTGGGTTGTTATGGTCATCTTTAACCGTTGCACACATGAACTGTCTCAGTGGCTCATTGGATAAATCGCACGTTGTTTCCCCCGAGGAGACCCGAGTTCAAATCCCAGTGTGGATATTTTCCCCCACCTTCCCCACATGTCTGTTTTATGACACATGCAGCAAATTGCCTGGTTTCTTCCTGAAATGGCCTGGGTTCAAGCCTGTGCGGTAGTTGACTTTCTTTTCTATTTTTCAGGCTGCATAAATGAGTAACTGATATTTACGATTCGGTAAAGCGCCGAAAGCTGCCTTTGCTAAACAGTTTCTCAAATGTTTTTTTTCAAGCTATCTTCAGAAGCCTGTCTTTGTTAAACAATTGACCAGGTCCACTGCGACCTGATGCAAGGCATGCCCCAAGAAGGGCAGGGGGGCATCTTACAGGTAATCCCCTTGAAAGAAAAAATTGCAATAACCTTTTAAACAATGTGCCAAAAGCCATTTTTTTAACAAGGACGCTGCTTTCCATCACAGGTAGGTTAGCACCAGCCCCCTCTTTGCAATCAACCTAGGATGGTTTTTTTCAAGCTATCTTCAGAAGCTTGTCCTTGTTAAACAACTGACCAGGTCCGCTGCGACCTGATGCAAGGCATGCCCCAAGAAGGGCAGGGGGCATCTTACATGTAACCCCCTTGAAATAAAAAGTTGCAATACCCTTTTAATCAATGTGTACTGCCAACAGACATTTTTTTTGCAAGGACGCTGCTTTCCATCACAGGCAGGTTGCCGCCAGCCCCCACTCTGCAATCAACGTAGGAGCAGACAGCTTGGCCTTTCGTCACTCCAACTGTCCACCATCTGAGCTTTTGGCACAGGCAGGCATTGTAATTTGTCTCCACCTCTTGATAGGTCCATCCAGTCCATCCAGTCCATCCACGAAGTTTCTGGCACAGGCAGGAATCGATCTCACGACCTTCGGTATCGTAGGCACGCGCCTTAACCATTTGGCTATTGAGGAGGCCCCCTTTTTTAAGGTAACTTCGGTTCGTATTGACTAAGGTGGATGATGGACTGCCGGTACTGCCAGTCAATGAAGAGGCCCAAGAGGACATTGGGTTGTTATGGTCATCTGGAACTGATCCATACATGAACCGTCTCAGTGGCTCATTGGGTAAACTGCATGTTGTTTCCCCGAGGAGACCAGAGTTCAAATCCCAGTGTGGATACTTTCCCCGACCCTTGAGGGTAGTCATTTTCTTCAGGCTGCATTCAAGAGTGACTACTACTTTAGGACATTGGGTTGTTATTGTCATCTGGAACTATTCCACACAGGAACTGGCTCAGTGGCTCATCAGATAAATCGCACGTTGTTTCCCAGTGGAGACCCGAGTTCAAATCCCAGTGTGGATACTTTCCCCAACCTTTGAGAGTTGTCATTTTCTTCAGGCTGCATTCAAGAGTGACTGCTACTTTAAGACATTGGGTTGTTATGGTCATCTTTAACCGTTGCACACATGAACTGTCTCAGTGGCTCATTGGATAAATCGCACGTTGTTTCCCCCGAGGAGACCCGAGTTCAAATACCGGTGTGGATATTTTCCCCAACCTTCCCCACACGTCTGTTTTATGACACATGCAGCAAATTGCCTGGTTTCTTCCTGAAATGGCCTGGGTTCGAGCCTGTGCGGTAGTTGACTTTCTTTTCTATTTTTCAGGCTGCATAAATGAGTAACTGATATTTACGATTCGGTAAAGCGCCGAAAGCTGCCTTTGCTAAACAGTTTCTCAAATGTTTTTTTTCAAGCTATCTTCAGAAGCCTGTCTTTGTTAAACAATTGACCAGGTCCACTGCGACCTGATGCAAGGCATGCCCCAAGAAGGGCAGGGGGGCATCTTACAGGTAATCCCCTTGAAAGAAAAAATTGCAATAACCTTTTAAACAATGTGCCAAAAGCCATTTTTTTAACAAGGACGCTGCTTTCCATCACAGGTAGGTTAGCACCAGCCCCCTCTTTGCAATCAACCTAGGATGGTTTTTTTCAAGCTATCTTCAGAAGCTTGTCCTTGTTAAACAACTGACCAGGTCCGCTGCGACCTGATGCAAGGCATGCCCCAAGAAGGGCAGGGAGCATCTTACATGTAACCCCCTTGAAATAAAAAGTTGCAATACCCTTTTAATCAATGTGTACTGCCAACAGACATTTTTTTTGCAAGGACGCTGCTTTCCATCACAGGCAGGTTGCCGCCAGCCCCCTCTCTGCAATCAACCTAGGAGCAGACAGCTTGGCCTTTCGTCACTCCAACTGTCCACCATCTGAGCTTTTGGCACAGGCAGGCATTGTAATTTGTCTCCACCTCTTGATAGGTCCATCCAGTCCATCCAGTCCATCCAGTCCATCCAGTCCATCCAGTCCATCCAGTCCATCCAGTCCATCCAGTCCAAGCACGAAGTTTCTGGCACAGGCGGGAATCGATCTCACGACCTTCGGTATCGTAGGCACGCGCCTTAACCATTTGGCTATTGAGGAGGCCCCCTTTTTTAAGGTAACTTCGGTTCGTATTGACTAAGGTGGATGATGGACTGCCGGTACTGCCAGTCAATGAAGAGGCCCAAGAGGACATTGGGTTGTTATGGTCATCTGGAACTGATCCATACATGAACCGTCTCAGTGGCTCATTGGGTAAATTGCATGTTGTTTCCCCGAGGAGACCAGAGTTCAAATCCCAGTGTGGATACTTTCCCCGACCCTTGAGGGTAGTCATTTTCTTCAGGCTGCATTCAAGAGTGACTACTACTTTAGGACATTGGGTTGTTATTGTCATCTGGAACTATTCCACACAGGAACTGTCTCAGTGGCTCATCAGATAAATCGCACGTTGTTTCCCAGTGGAGACCCGAGTTCAAATCCCAGTGTGGATACTTTCCCCAACCTTTGAGAGTTGTCATTTTCTTCAGGCTGCATTCAAGAGTGACTGCTACTTTAAGACATTGGGTTGTTATGGTCATCTTTAACCGTTGCACACATGAACTGTCTCAGTGGCTCATTGGATAAATCGCACGTTGTTTCCCCCGAGGAGACCCGAGTTCAAATACCGGTGTGGATATTTTCCCCAACCTTCCCCACACGTCTGTTTTATGACACATGCAGCAAATTGCCTGTTTCTTCCTGAAATGGCCTGGGTTCGAGCCCGTGTGGTAGTTGACTTTCTTTTCTATTTTTCAGGCTGCATAAATGAGTAACTGATATTTATTTGGTCAACTGATATTTACCTGGTCAATTTAAACAATTGACCAGGTCCACTGCGACCTGATGCAAGGCATGCCCCAAGAAGGGCAGGGGGGCATCTTACAGGTAATCCCCTTGAAAGAAAAAATTGCAATAACCAAGGGTTGGGGATGGACTGGATCATCAACTGTCTCAGTGGCTCATTGGATAAATCGCACGTTGTTTCCCCCGAGGAGACCCGAGTTCAAATACCGGTGTGGATATTTTCCCCAACCTTCCCCACACGTCTGTTTTATGACACATGCAGCAAATTGCCTGTTTTCTTCCTGAAATGGCCTGGGTTCGAGCCCGTGCGGTAGTTGACTTTCTTTTCTATTTTTCAGGCTGCATAAATGAGTAACTGATATTTACGATTCGGTAAAGCGCCGAAAGCTGCCTTTGTTAAACAGTTTCTCAAATGTTTTTTTTCAAGCTATCTTCAGAAGCCTGTCTTTGTTAAACAATTGACCAGGTCCACTGCGACCTGATGCAAGGCATGCCCCAAGAAGGGCAGGGGGGCATCTTACAGGTAATCCCCTTGAAATAAAAAATTGCAATAACCTTTTAAACAATGTGCCAAAAGCCAGTTTTTTTTAGCAAGGAAGCTGCTTTCCATCACAGGCAGGTTAGCACCAGCCCCCTCTTTGCAATCAACCTAGGATGTTTTTTTTACAAGCTATCTTCAGAAGCTTGTCCTTGTTAAACAATTGACCAGGTCCACTGTGACCTGATGCAAGGCATGCCCCAAGAAGGGCAGGGGGCATCTTACATGTAACCCCCTTAAAAGAAAAAGTTGCAATACCCTTTTAAACAATGTGTACTAACAACAGCCATTTTTTTAGCAAGGACACTGCTTTCCATCACAGGCAGGTTGCCGCCAGCCGCCTCTCTGCAATCAGCCTAGGAGCAGACAGCTTGGCCTTTCATCACTCCAACTGTCCACCATCTGAGCTTTTGGCACAGGCAGGCATTGTAATTTGTCTCCACCTCTTGATATCCAGTCCATCCAGTCCATCCAGTCCATCCAGTCCAAGCACGAAGTTTCTGGCACAGGCGGGAATCGATCTCACGACCGTCGGTATCGTAGGCACGCGCCTTAACCATTTGGCTATTGAGAAGGCCCCCTTTTTTAAGGTAACTTCGGTTCGTATTGACTTAGGTGGATGATGGACTGCCGGTACTGCCAGTCAATGAAGAGGCCCAAGAGGACATTGGGTTGTTATGGTCATCTGGAACTGATCCACACATGAACCATCTCAGTGGCTCATTGGGTAAATTGCATGATGTTTCCCCGAGGAGACCTGAGTTCAAATCCCAGTGTGGATACTTTCCCCGACCCTTGAGGGTAGTCATTTTCTTCAGGCTGCATTCAAGAGTGACTACTACTTTAGGACATTGGGTTGTTATTGTCATCTGGAACCATTCCACACAGGAACTGTCTCAGTGGCTCATCAGATAAATCGCACGTTGTTTCCCAGAGGAGACCCGAGTTCAAATCCCGGAGTGGATACTTTCCCCAACCTTTGAGAGTTGTCATTTTCTTCAGGCTGCATTCAAGAGTGACTGCTACTTTAAGACATTGGGTTGTTATGGTCATCTTTAACCGTTGCACACATGAACTGTCTCAGTGGCTCATTGGATAAATCGCACGTTGTTTCCCCCGAGGAGATCCGAGTTCAAATCCTGGTGTGGATATTTTCCCCAACCTTCCCCACATGTCTGTTTTATGACACATGCAGCAAATTGCCTGGTTTCTTCCTGAAATGGCCTGGGTTCGAGCCTGTGCGGTAGTTGACTTTCTTTTCTATTTTTCAGGCTGCATAAATGAGTAACTGATATTTACGATTCGGTAAAGCGCCGAAAGCTGCCTTTGCTAAACAGTTTCTCAAATGTTTTTTTTCAAGCTATCTTCAGAAGCCTGTCTTTGTTAAACAATTGACCAGGTCCACTGCGACCTGATGCAAGGCATGCCCCAAGAAGGGCAGAGGGGCATCTTACAGGTAATCCCCTTGAAAGAAAAAATTGCAATAACCTTTTAAACAATGTGCCAAAAGCCATTTTTTTAGTAAGGAAGCTGCTTTCCATCACAGGCAGGTTAGCACCAGCCCCCTCTTTGCAATCAACCTAGGATGTTTTTTTTACAAGCTATCTTCAGAAGCTTGTCCTTGTTAAACAATTGACCAGGTCCACTGCGACCTGATGCAAGGCATGCCCCAAGAAGGGCAGGGGGCATCTTACATGTAACCCCCTTGAAAGAAAAAGTTGCAATACCCTTTTAAACAATGTGTACTGCCAACAGCCATTTTTTTAGCAAGGACGTTGCTTTCCATCACAGGCAGGTTGCCGCCAGCCCCCTCTCTGCAATCAACCTAGGAGCAGACAGCTTGGCCTTTCATCACTCCAACTGTCCACCATCTGAGCTTTTGGCACAGGCAGGCATTGTAATTTGTCTCCACCTCTTGATATCCAGTCCATCCAGTCCACCCAGTCCATCCAGTCCAAGCACGAAGTTTCTGGCACAGGCGGGAATCGATCTCACGACCTTCGGTATCGTAGGCACGCGCCTTAACCATTTGGCTATTGAGGAGGCCCCCTTTTTTAAGGTAACTTCGGTTCGTATTGACTTAGGTGGATGATGGACTGCCGGTACTGCCAGTCAATGAAGGGGCCCAAGAGGACATTGGGTTGTTATGGTCATCTGGAACTGATCCACACATGAACCGTCTCAGTGGCTCATTGGGTAAATTGCATGATGTTTCCCCGAGGAGACCTGAGTTCAAATCCCAGTGTGGATACTTTCCCCGACCCTTGAGGGTAGTCATTTTCTTCAGGCTGCATTCAAGAGTGACTACTACTTTAGGACATTGGGTTGTTATTGTCATCTGGAACCATTCCACACAGGAACTGTCTCAGTGGCTCATCAGATAAATCGCACGTTGTTTCCCAGAGGAGACCCGAGTTCAAATCCCGGTGTGGATACTTTCCCCAACCTTTGAGAGTTGTCATTTTCTTCAGGCTGCATTCAAGAGTGACTGCTACTTTAAGACATTGGGTTGTTATGGTCATCTTTAACTGTTGCACACATGAACTGTCTCAGTGGCTCATTGGATAAATCGCACGTTGTTTCCCCCGAGGAGACCCGAGTTCAAATCCCGGTGTGGATATTTTCCCCAACCTTCCCCACACGTCTGTTTTATGACACATGCAGCAAATTGCCTGGTTTCTTCCTGAAATGGCCTGGGATCGAGCCTGTGCGGTAGTTGACTTTCTTTTCTATTTTTCAGGCTGCATAAATGAGTAACTGATATTTACGATTCGGTAAAGCGCCGAAAGCTGCCTTTGCTAAACAGTTTCTCAAATGTTTTTTTTCAAGCTATCTTCAGAAGCCTGTCTTTGTTAAACAATTGACCAGGTCCACTGCGACCTGATGCAAGGCATGCCCCAAGAAGGGCAGGGGGGCATCTTACAGGTAATCCCCTTGAAAGAAAAATTGCAATAACCTTTTAAACAATGTGCCAAAAGCCATTTTTTTAGCAAGGAAGCTGCTTTCCATCACAGGCAGGTTAGCACCAGCCCCCTCTTTGCAATCAACCTAGGATGTTTTTTTTCCAAGCTATCTTCAGAAGCTTGTCCTTGTTAAACAATTGACCAGGTCCACTGCGACCTGATGCAAGGCATGCCCCAAGAAGGGCAGGGTGCATCTTACATGTAACCCCCTTGAAAGAAAAAGTTGCAATACCCTTTTAAACAATGTGTACTAACAACAGCCATTTTTTTAGCAAGGACACTGCTTTCCATCACAGGAAGGTTGCCGCCAGCCCCCTCTCTGCAATCAACCTAGGAGCAGACAGCTTGGCCTTTCGTCACTCCAACTGTCCACCATCTGAGCTTTTGGCACAGGCAGGCATTGTAATTTGTCTCCACCTCTTGATATCCAGTCCATCCAGTCCATCCAGTCCATCCAGTCCATCCAGTCCATCCAGTCCATCCAGTCCATCCAGTCCAAGCACGAAGTTTCTGGCACAGGCGGGAATCGATCTCACGACCTTCGGTATCGTAGGCACGCGCCTTAACCATTTGGCTATTGAGGAGGCCCCCTTTTTAAGGTACCTTCGGTTCGTATTGACTTAGGTGGATGATGGACTGCAGGTACTGCCAGTCAATGAAGAGGCCCAAGAGGACATTGGGTTGTTATGGTCATCTGGAACTGATCCACACATGAACCGTCTCAGTGGCTCATTGGGTAAATTGCATGATGTTTCCCCGAGGAGACCTGAGTTCAAATCCCAGTGTGGATACTTTCCCCGACCCTTGAGGGTAATCATTTTCTTCAGGCTGCATTCAAGAGTGACTACTACTTTAGGACATTGGGTTGTTATTGTCATCTGGAACCATTCCACACAGGAACAGTCTCAGTGGCTCATCAGATAAATCGCACGTTGTTTCCCAGAGGAGACACGAGTTCAAATCCCGGAGTGGATACTTTCCCCAACCTTTGAGAGTTGTCATTTTCTTCAGGCTGCATTCAAGAGTGACTGCTACTTTAAGACATTGGGTTGTTATGGTCATCTTTAACCGTTGCACACATGAACTGTCTCAGTGGCTCATTGGATAAATCGCACGTTGTTTCCCCCGAGGAGACCCGAGTTCAAATCCCAGTGTGGATATTTTCCCCAACCTTCCCCACATGTCTGTTTTTTGACACATGCAGCAAATTGCCTGGTTTCTTCCTGAAATGGCCTGGGTTCGAGCCTGTGCGGTAGTTGACTTTCTTTTCTAATTTTTCAGGCTGCATAAATGAGTAACTGATATTTACGATTCGGTAAAGCGCCGAAAGCTGCCTTTGCTAAACAGTTTCTCAAATGTTTTTTTTCAAGCTATCTTCAGAAGCCTGTCTTTGTTAAACAATTGACCAGGTCCACTGCGACCTGATGCAAGGCATGCCCCAAGAAGGGCAGGGGGCATCTTACAGGTAATCCCCTTGAAAGAAAAAATTGCAATAACCTTTTAAACAATGTGCCAAAAGCCATTTTTTTAACAAGGACGCTGCTTTCCATCACAGGTAGGTTAGCACCAGCCCCCTCTTTGCAATCAACCTAGGATGGTTTTTTTCAAGCTATCTTCAGAAGCTTGTCCTTGTTAAACAACTGACCAGGTCCGCTGCGACCTGATGCAAGGCATGCCCCAAGAAGGGCAGGGGGCATCTTACATGTAACCCCCTTGAAATAAAAAGTTGCAATACCCTTTTAATCAATGTGTACTGCCAACAGACATTTTTTTTGCAAGGACGCTGCTTTCCATCACAGGCAGGTTGCCGCCAGCCCCCTCTCTGCAATCAAACTAGGAGCAGACAGCTTGGCCTTTCGTCACTCCAACTGTCCACCATCTGAGCTTTTGGCACAGGCAGGCATTGTAATTTGTCTCCACCTCTTGATAGGTCCATCCAGTCCATCCAGTCCATCCAGTCCATCCAGTCCATCCAGTCCATCCACGAAGTTTCTGGCACAGGCGGGAATCGATCTCACGACCTTCGGTATCGTAGGCACGCGCCTTAACCATTTGGCTATTGAGGAGGCCCCCTTTTTTAAGGTAACTTCGGTTCGTATTGACTTAGGTGGATGATGGACTGCCGGTACTGCCAGTCAATGAAGAGGCCCAAGAGGACATTGGGTTGTTATGGTCATCTGGAACTGATCCACACATGAACCGTCTCAGTGGCTCATTGGGTAAATTGCTTGATGTTTCCCCGAGGAGACCTGAGTTCAAATCCCAGTGTGGATACTTTCCCCGACCCTTGAGGGTAATCATTTTCTTCAGGCTGCATTCAAGAGTGACTACTACTTTAGGACATTGGGTTGTTATTGTCATCTGGAACCATTCCACACAGGAATTGTCTCAGTGGCTCATCAGATAAATCGCACGTTGTTTCCCAGAGGAGACCCGAGTTCAAATCCCGGAGTGGATACTTTCCCCAACCTTTGACAGTTGTCATTTTCTTCAGGCTGCATTCAAGAGTGACTGCTACTTTAAGACATTGGGTTGTTATGGTCATCTTTAACCGTTGCACACATGAACTGTCTCAGTGGCTCATTGGATAAATCGCACGTTGTTTCCCCCGAGGAGACCCAAGTTCAAATCCCGGTGTGGATATTTTCCCCAACCTTCCCCACACGTCTGTTTTATGACACATGCAGCAAATTGCCTGGTTTCTTCCTGAAATGGCCTGGGATCGAGCCTGTGCGGTAGTTGACTTTCTTTTCTATTTTTCAGGCTGCATAAATGAGTAACTGATATTTACGATTCGGTAAAGCGCCGAAAGCTGCCTTTGCTAAACAGTTTCTCAAATGTTTTTTTTCAAGCTATCTTCAGAAGCCTGTCTTTGTTAAACAATTGACCAGGTCCACTGCGACCTGATGCAAGGCATGCCCCAAGAAGGGCAGGGGGGCATCTTACAGGTAATCCCCTTGAAAGAAAAATTGCAATAACCTTTTAAACAATGTGCCAAAAGCCATTTTTTTAGCAAGGAAGCTGCTTTCCATCACAGGCAGGTTAGCACCAGCCCCCTCTTTGCAATCAACCTAGGATGTTTTTTTTCCAAGCTATCTTCAGAAGCTTGTCCTTGTTAAACAATTGACCAGGTCCACTGCGACCTGATGCAAGGCATGCCCCAAGAAGGGCAGGGTGCATCTTACATGTAACCCCCTTGAAAGAAAAAGTTGCAATACCCTTTTAAACAATGTGTACTAACAACAGCCATTTTTTTAGCAAGGACACTGCTTTCCATCACAGGAAGGTTGCCGCCAGCCCCCTCTCTGCAATCAACCTAGGAGCAGACAGCTTGGCCTTTCATCACTCCAACTGTCCACCATCTGAGCTTTTGGCACAGGCAGGCATTGTAATTTGTCTCCACCTCTTGATATCCAGTCCATCCAGTCCATCCAGTCCATCCAGTCCATCCAGTCCATCCAGTCCATCCAGTCCATCCAGTCCATCCAGTCCATCCACGAAGTTTCTGGCACAGGCAGGAATCGATCTCACGACCTTCGGTATCGTAGGCACGCGCCTTAACCATTTGGCTATTGAGGAGGCCCCCTTTTTTAAGGTAACTTCGGTTCGTATTGACTAAGGTGGATGATGGACTGCCGGTACTGCCAGTCAATGAAGAGGCCCAAGAGGACATTGGGTTGTTATGGTCATCTGGAACTGATCCATACATGAACTGTCTCAGTGGCTCATTGGGTAAACTGCATGTTGTTTCCCCGAGGAGACCAGAGTTCAAATCCCAGTGTGGATACTTTCCCAGACCCTTGAGGGTAGTCATTTTCTTCAGGCTGCATTCAAGAGTGACTACTACTTTAGGACATTGGGTTGTTATTGTCATCTGGAACTATTCCACACAGGAACTGTCTCAGTGGCTCATCAGATAAATCGCACGTTGTTTCCCAGTGGAGACCCGAGTTCACATCCCAGTGTGGATACTTTCCCCAACCTTTGAGAGTTGTCATTTTCTTCAGGCTGCATTCAAGAGTGACTGCTACTTTAAGACATTGGGTTGTTATGGTCATCTTTAACCGTTGCACACATGAACTGTCTCAGTGGCTCATTGGATAAATCGCACGTTGTTTCCCCCGAGGAGACCCGAGTTCAAATACCGGTGTGGATATTTTCCCCAACCTTCCCCACACGTCTGTTTTATGACACATGCAGCAAATTGCCTGTTTTCTTCCTGAAATGGCCTGGGTTCGAGCCTGTGCGGTAGTTGACTTTCTTTTCTATTTTTCAGGCTGCATAAATGAGTAACTGATATTTACGATTCGGTAAAGCGCCGAAAGCTGCCTTTGCTAAACAGTTTCTCAAATGTTTTTTTTCAAGCTATCTTCAGAAGCCTGTCTTTGTTAAACAATTGACCAGGTCCACTGCGACCTGATGCAAGGCATGCCCCAAGAAGGGCAGGGGGGCATCTTACAGGTAATCCCCTTGAAATAAAAAATTGCAATAACCTTTTAAACAATGTGCCAAAAGCCAGTTTTTTTAGCAAGGAAGCTGCTTTCCATCACAGGCAGGTTAGCACCAGCCCCCTCTTTGCAATCAACCTAGGATGTTTTTTTTACAAGCTATCTTCAGAAGCTTGTCCTTGTTAAACAATTGACCAGGTCCACTGTGACCTGATGCAAGGCATGCCCCAAGAAGGGCAGGGGGCATCTTACATGTAACCCCCTTAAAAGAAAAAGTTGCAATACCCTTTTAAACAATGTGTACTAACAACAGCCATTTTTTTAGCAAGGACACTGCTTTCCATCACAGGCAGGTTGCCGCCAGCCGCCTCTCTGCAATCAGCCTAGGAGCAGACAGCTTGGCCTTTCATCACTCCAACTGTCCACCATCTGAGCTTTTGGCACAGGCAGGCATTGTAATTTGTCTCCACCTCTTGATATCCAGTCCATCCAGTCCATCCAGTCCATCCAGTCCATCCAGTCCATCCAGTCCATCCAGTCCATCCAGTCCATCCAGTCCATCCAGTCCATCCAGTCCATCCAGTCCATCCAGTCCATCCAGTCCATCCAGTCCATCCAGTCCATCCAGTCCATCCAGTCCATCCAGTCCATCCAGTCCATCCAGTCCATCCAGTCCATCCAGTCCATCCAGTCCATCCAGTCCATCCAGTCCATCCAGTCCATCCAGTCCATCCAGTCCAAGCACGAAGTTTCTGGCACAGGCGGGAATCGATCTCACGACCTTCGGTATCGTAGGCACGCGCCTTAACAATTTGGCTATTGAGGAGACCCCATTTTTTAAGGTAACTTCGGTTCGTATTGACTTAGGTGGATAATGGACTGCCGGTACTGCCAGTCAATGAAGAGGCCCAAGAGGACATTGGGTTGTTATGGTCATCTGGAACTGATCCACACATGAACCGTCTCAGTGGCTCATTGGGTAAATTGCATGTTGTTTCCCCGAGGAGACCTGAGTTCAAATCCCAGTGTGGATACTTTCCCCAACCCTTGAGGGTAGTCATTTTCTTCAGGCTGCATTCAAGAGTGACTACTACTTTAAGACATTGGGTTGTTATGGTCATCTTTAACCGTTGCACACATGAACTGTCTCAGTGGCTCATTGGATAAATCGCACGTTGTTTCCCCCGAGGAGACCCGAGTTCAAATACCGGTGTGGATATTTTCCCCAACCTTCCCCACACGTCTGTTTTATGACACATGCAGCAAATTGCCTGGTTTCTTCCTGAAATGGCCTGGGTTCGAGCCTGTGCGGTAGTTGACTTTCTTTTCTATTTTTCAGGCTGCATAAATGAGTAACTGATATTTACGATTCGGTAAAGCGCCGAAAGCTGCCTTTGCTAAACAGTTTCTCAAATGTTTTTTTTCAAGCTATCTTCAGAAGCCTGTCTTTGTTAAACAATTGACCAGGTCCACTGCGACCTGATGCAAGGCATGCCCCAAGAAGGGCAGGGGGGCATCTTACAGGTAATCCCCTTGAAAGAAAAAATTGCAATAACCTTTTAAACAATGTGCCAAAAGCCATTTTTTTAACAAGGACGCTGCTTTCCATCACAGGTAGGTTAGCACCAGCCCCCTCTTTGCAATCAACCTAGGATGGTTTTTTTCAAGCTATCTTCAGAAGCTTGTCCTTGTTAAACAACTGACCAGGTCCGCTGCGACCTGATGCAAGGCATGCCCCAAGAAGGGCAGGGAGCATCTTACATGTAACCCCCTTGAAATAAAAAGTTGCAATACCCTTTTAATCAATGTGTACTGCCAACAGACATTTTTTTTGCAAGGACGCTGCTTTCCATCACAGGCAGGTTGCCGCCAGCCCCCTCTCTGCAATCAACCTAGGAGCAGACAGCTTGGCCTTTCGTCACTCCAACTGTCCACCATCTGAGCTTTTGGCACAGGCAGGCATTGTAATTTGTCTCCACCTCTTGATAGGTCCATCCAGTCCATCCAGTCCATCCAGTCCATCCAGTCCATCCAGTCCATCCAGTCCATCCAGTCCATCCAGTCCATCCAGTCCATCCAGTCCATCCAGTCCAAGCACGAAGTTTCTGGCACAGGCGGGAATCGATCTCACGACCTTCGGTATCGTAGGCACGCGCCTTAACCATTTGGCTATTGAGGAGGCCCCCTTTTTTAAGGTAACTTCGGTTCGTATTGACTAAGGTGGATGATGGACTGCCGGTACTGCCAGTCAATGAAGAGGCCCAAGAGGACATTGGGTTGTTATGGTCATCTGGAACTGATCCATACATGAACCGTCTCAGTGGCTCATTGGGTAAATTGCATGTTGTTTCCCCGAGGAGACCAGAGTTCAAATCCCAGTGTGGATACTTTCCCCGACCCTTGAGGGTAGTCATTTTCTTCAGGCTGCATTCAAGAGTGACTACTACTTTAGGACATTGGGTTGTTATTGTCATCTGGAACTATTCCACACAGGAACTGTCTCAGTGGCTCATCAGATAAATCGCACGTTGTTTCCCAGTGGAGACCCGAGTTCAAATCCCAGTGTGGATACTTTCCCCAACCTTTGAGAGTTGTCATTTTCTTCAGGCTGCATTCAAGAGTGACTGCTACTTTAAGACATTGGGTTGTTATGGTCATCTTTAACCGTTGCACACATGAACTGTCTCAGTGGCTCATTGGATAAATCGCACGTTGTTTCCCCCGAGGAGACCCGAGTTCAAATCCCGGTGTGGATATTTTCCCCAACCTTCCCCACACGTCTGTTTTATGACACATGCAGCAAATTGCCTGGTTTCTTCCTGAAATGGCCTGGGTTCGAGCCCGTGTGGTAGTTGACTTTCTTTTCTATTTTTCAGGCTGCATAAATGAGTAACTGATATTTATTTGGTCAACTGATATTTACCTGGTCAATTTAAACAATTGACCAGGTCCACTGCGACCTGATGCAAGGCATGCCCCAAGAAGGGCAGGGGGGCATCTTACAGGTAATCCCCTTGAAAGAAAAAATTGCAATAACCAAGGGTTGGGGATGGACTGGATCATCAACTGTCTCAGTGGCTCATTGGATAAATCGCACGTTGTTTCCCCCGAGGAGACCCGAGTTCAAATACCGGTGTGGATATTTTCCCCAACCTTCCCCACACGTCTGTTTTATGACACATGCAGCAAATTGCCTGTTTTCTTCCTGAAATGGCCTGGGTTCGAGCCCGTGCGGTAGTTGACTTTCTTTTCTATTTTTCAGGCTGCATAAATGAGTAACTGATATTTACGATTCGGTAAAGTGCCGAAAGCTGCCTTTGTTAAACAGTTTCTCAAATGTTTTTTTTCAAGCTATCTTCAGAAGCCTGTCTTTGTTAAACAATTGACCAGGTCCACTGCGACCTGATGCAAGGCATGCCCCAAGAAGGGCAGGGGGGCATCTTACAGGTAATCCCCTTGAAATAAAAAATTGCAATAACCTTTTAAACAATGTGCCAAAAGCCAGTTTTTTTAGCAAGGAAGCTGCTTTCCATCACAGGCAGGTTAGCACCAGCCCCCTCTTTGCAATCAACCTAGGATGTTTTTTTTACAAGCTATCTTCAGAAGCTTGTCCTTGTTAAACAATTGACCAGGTCCACTGTGACCTGATGCAAGGCATGCCCCAAGAAGGGCAGGGGGCATCTTACATGTAACCCCCTTAAAAGAAAAAGTTGCAATACCCTTTTAAACAATGTGTACTAACAACAGCCATTTTTTTAGCAAGGACACTGCTTTCCATCACAGGCAGGTTGCCGCCAGCCGCCTCTCTGCAATCAGCCTAGGAGCAGACAGCTTGGCCTTTCATCACTCCAACTGTCCACCATCTGAGCTTTTGGCACAGGCAGGCATTGTAATTTGTCTCCACCTCTTGATATCCAGTCCATCCAGTCCATCCAGTCCATCCAGTCCAAGCACGAAGTTTCTGGCACAGGCGGGAATCGATCTCACGACCGTCGGTATCGTAGGCACGCGCCTTAACCATTTGGCTATTGAGAAGGCCCCCTTTTTAAGGTAACTTCGGTTCGTATTGACTTAGGTGGATGATGGACTGCCGGTACTGCCAGTCAATGAAGAGGCCCAAGAGGACATTGGGTTGTTATGGTCATCTGGAACTGATCCACACATGAACCATCTCAGTGGCTCATTGGGTAAATTGCATGATGTTTCCCCGAGGAGACCTGAGTTCAAATCCCAGTGTGGATACTTTCCCCGACCCTTGAGGGTAGTCATTTTCTTCAGGCTGCATTCAAGAGTGACTACTACTTTAGGACATTGGGTTGTTATTGTCATCTGGAACCATTCCACACAGGAACTGTCTCAGTGGCTCATCAGATAAATCGCACGTTGTTTCCCAGAGGAGACCCGAGTTCAAATCCCGGAGTGGATACTTTCCCCAACCTTTGAGAGTTGTCATTTTCTTCAGGCTGCATTCAAGAGTGACTGCTACTTTAAGACATTGGGTTGTTATGGTCATCTTTAACCGTTGCACACATGAACTGTCTCAGTGGCTCATTGGATAAATCGCACGTTGTTTCCCCCGAGGAGATCCGAGTTCAAATCCTGGTGTGGATATTTTCCCCAACCTTCCCCACATGTCTGTTTTATGACACATGCAGCAAATTGCCTGGTTTCTTCCTGAAATGGCCTGGGTTCGAGCCTGTGCGGTAGTTGACTTTCTTTTCTATTTTTCAGGCTGCATAAATGAGTAACTGATATTTACGATTCGGTAAAGCGCCGAAAGCTGCCTTTGCTAAACAGTTTCTCAAATGTTTTTTTTTCAAGCTATCTTCAGAAGCCTGTCTTTGTTAAACAATTGACCAGGTCCACTGCGACCTGATGCAAGGCATGCCCCAAGAAGGGCAGAGGGGCATCTTACAGGTAATCCCCTTGAAAGAAAAAATTGCAATAACCTTTTAAACAATGTGCCAAAAGCCATTTTTTTAGTAAGGAAGCTGCTTTCCATCACAGGCAGGTTAGCACCAGCCCCCTCTTTGCAATCAACCTAGGATGTTTTTTTACAAGCTATCTTCAGAAGCTTGTCCTTGTTAAACAATTGACCAGGTCCACTGCGACCTGATGCAAGGCATGCCCCAAGAAGGGCAGGGGGCATCTTACATGTAACCCCCTTGAAAGAAAAAGTTGCAATACCCTTTTAAACAATGTGTACTGCCAACAGCCATTTTTTTAGCAAGGACGTTGCTTTCCATCACAGGCAGGTTGCCGCCAGCCCCCTCTCTGCAATCAACCTAGGAGCAGACAGCTTGGCCTTTCATCACTCCAACTGTCCACCATCTGAGCTTTTGGCACAGGCAGGCATTGTAATTTGTCTCCACCTCTTGATATCCAGTCCATCCAGTCCACCCAGTCCATCCAGTCCAAGCACGAAGTTTCTGGCACAGGCGGGAATCGATCTCACGACCTTCGGTATCGTAGGCACGCGCCTTAACCATTTGGCTATTGAGGAGGCCCCCTTTTTTAAGGTAACTTCGGTTCGTATTGACTTAGGTGGATGATGGACTGCCGGTACTGCCAGTCAATGAAGGGGCCCAAGAGGACATTGGGTTGTTATGGTCATCTGGAACTGATCCACACATGAACCGTCTCAGTGGCTCATTGGGTAAATTGCATGATGTTTCCCCGAGGAGACCTGAGTTCAAATCCCAGTGTGGATACTTTCCCCGACCCTTGAGGGTAGTCATTTTCTTCAGGCTGCATTCAAGAGTGACTACTACTTTAGGACATTGGGTTGTTATTGTCATCTGGAACCATTCCACACAGGAACTGTCTCAGTGGCTCATCAGATAAATCGCAAGTTGTTTCCCAGAGGAGACCCGAGTTCAAATCCCGGTGTGGATACTTTCCCCAACCTTTGAGAGTTGTCATTTTCTTCAGGCTGCATTCAAGAGTGACTGCTACTTTAAGACATTGGGTTGTTATGGTCATCTTTAACTGTTGCACACATGAACTGTCTCAGTGGCTCATTGGATAAATCGCACGTTGTTTCCCCCGAGGAGACCCGAGTTCAAATCCCGGTGTGGATATTTTCCCCAACCTTCCCCACACGTCTGTTTTATGACACATGCAGCAAATTGCCTGGTTTCTTCCTGAAATGGCCTGGGATCGAGCCTGTGCGGTAGTTGACTTTCTTTTCTATTTTTCAGGCTGCATAAATGAGTAACTGATATTTACGATTCGGTAAAGCGCCGAAAGCTGCCTTTGCTAAACAGTTTCTCAAATGTTTTTTTTCAAGCTATCTTCAGAAGCCTGTCTTTGTTAAACAATTGACCAGGTCCACTGCGACCTGATGCAAGGCATGCCCCAAGAAGGGCAGGGGGGCATCTTACAGGTAATCCCCTTGAAAGAAAAATTGCAATAACCTTTTAAACAATGTGCCAAAAGCCATTTTTTTAGCAAGGAAGCTGCTTTCCATCACAGGCAGGTTAGCACCAGCCCCCTCTTTGCAATCAACCTAGGATGTTTTTTTTCCAAGCTATCTTCAGAAGCTTGTCCTTGTTAAACAATTGACCAGGTCCACTGCGACCTGATGCAAGGCATGCCCCAAGAAGGGCAGGGTGCATCTTACATGTAACCCCCTTGAAAGAAAAAGTTGCAATACCCTTTTAAACAATGTGTACTAACAACAGCCATTTTTTTAGCAAGGACACTGCTTTCCATCACAGGAAGGTTGCCGCCAGCCCCCTCTCTGCAATCAACCTAGGAGCAGACAGCTTGGCCTTTCGTCACTCCAACTGTCCACCATCTGAGCTTTTGGCACAGGCAGGCATTGTAATTTGTCTCCACCTCTTGATATCCAGTCCATCCAGTCCATCCAGTCCATCCAGTCCATCCAGTCCATCCAGTCCATCCAGTCCATCCAGTCCATCCAGTCCATCCAGTCCATCCAGTCCATCCAGTCCAAGCACGAAGTTTCTGGCACAGGCGGGAATCGATCTCACGACCTTCGGTATCGTAGGCACGCGCCTTAACCATTTGGCTATTGAGGAGGCCCCCTTTTTTAAGGTACCTTCGGTTCGTATTGACTTAGGTGGATGATGGACTGCAGGTACTGCCAGTCAATGAAGAGGCCCAAGAGGACATTGGGTTGTTATGGTCATCTGGAACTGATCCACACATGAACCGTCTCAGTGGCTCATTGGGTAAATTGCATGATGTTTCCCCGAGGAGACCTGAGTTCAAATCCCAGTGTGGATACTTTCCCCGACCCTTGAGGGTAATCATTTTCTTCAGGCTGCATTCAAGAGTGACTACTACTTTAGGACATTGGGTTGTTATTGTCATCTGGAACCATTCCACACAGGAACAGTCTCAGTGGCTCATCAGATAAATCGCACGTTGTTTCCCAGAGGAGACACGAGTTCAAATCCCGGAGTGGATACTTTCCCCAACCTTTGAGAGTTGTCATTTTCTTCAGGCTGCATTCAAGAGTGACTGCTACTTTAAGACATTGGGTTGTTATGGTCATCTTTAACCGTTGCACACATGAACTGTCTCAGTGGCTCATTGGATAAATCGCACGTTGTTTCCCCCGAGGAGACCCGAGTTCAAATCCCAGTGTGGATATTTTCCCCAACCTTCCCCACATGTCTGTTTTTTGACACATGCAGCAAATTGCCTGGTTTCTTCCTGAAATGGCCTGGGTTCGAGCCTGTGCGGTAGTTGACTTTCTTTTCTAATTTTTCAGGCTGCATAAATGAGTAACTGATATTTACGATTCGGTAAAGCGCCGAAAGCTGCCTTTGCTAAACAGTTTCTCAAATGTTTTTTTTCAAGCTATCTTCAGAAGCCTGTCTTTGTTAAACAATTGACCAGGTCCACTGCGACCTGATGCAAGGCATGCCCCAAGAAGGGCAGGGGGCATCTTACAGGTAATCCCCTTGAAAGAAAAAATTGCAATAACCTTTTAAACAATGTGCCAAAAGCCATTTTTTTAACAAGGACGCTGCTTTCCATCACAGGTAGGTTAGCACCAGCCCCCTCTTTGCAATCAACCTAGGATGGTTTTTTTCAAGCTATCTTCAGAAGCTTGTCCTTGTTAAACAACTGACCAGGTCCGCTGCGACCTGATGCAAGGCATGCCCCAAGAAGGGCAGGGGGCATCTTACATGTAACCCCCTTGAAATAAAAAGTTGCAATACCCTTTTAATCAATGTGTACTGCCAACAGACATTTTTTTTGCAAGGACGCTGCTTTCCATCACAGGCAGGTTGCCGCCAGCCCCCTCTCTGCAATCAAACTAGGAGCAGACAGCTTGGCCTTTCGTCACTCCAACTGTCCACCATCTGAGCTTTTGGCACAGGCAGGCATTGTAATTTGTCTCCACCTCTTGATAGGTCCATCCAGTCCATCCAGTCCATCCAGTCCATCCAGTCCATCCAGTCCATCCAGTCCATCCACGAAGTTTCTGGCACAGGCGGGAATCGATCTCACGACCTTCGGTATCGTAGGCACGCGCCTTAACCATTTGGCTATTGAGGAGGCCCCCTTTTTTAAGGTAACTTCGGTTCGTATTGACTTAGGTGGATGATGGACTGCCGGTACTGCCAGTCAATGAAGAGGCCCAAGAGGACATTGGGTTGTTATGGTCATCTGGAACTGATCCACACATGAACCGTCTCAGTGGCTCATTGGGTAAATTGCTTGATGTTTCCCCGAGGAGACCTGAGTTCAAATCCCAGTGTGGATACTTTCCCCGACCCTTGAGGGTAATCATTTTCTTCAGGCTGCATTCAAGAGTGACTACTACTTTAGGACATTGGGTTGTTATTGTCATCTGGAACCATTCCACACAGGAATTGTCTCAGTGGCTCATCAGATAAATCGCACGTTGTTTCCCAGAGGAGACCCGAGTTCAAATCCCGGAGTGGATACTTTCCCCAACCTTTGACAGTTGTCATTTTCTTCAGGCTGCATTCAAGAGTGACTGCTACTTTAAGACATTGGGTTGTTATGGTCATCTTTAACCGTTGCACACATGAACTGTCTCAGTGGCTCATTGGATAAATCGCACGTTGTTTCCCCCGAGGAGACCCAAGTTCAAATCCCGGTGTGGATATTTTCCCCAACCTTCCCCACACGTCTGTTTTATGACACATGCAGCAAATTGCCTGGTTTCTTCCTGAAATGGCCTGGGATCGAGCCTGTGCGGTAGTTGACTTTCTTTTCTATTTTTCAGGCTGCATAAATGAGTAACTGATATTTACGATTCGGTAAAGCGCCGAAAGCTGCCTTTGCTAAACAGTTTCTCAAATGTTTTTTTTCAAGCTATCTTCAGAAGCCTGTCTTTGTTAAACAATTGACCAGGTCCACTGCGACCTGATGCAAGGCATGCCCCAAGAAGGGCAGGGGGGCATCTTACAGGTAATCCCCTTGAAAGAAAAATTGCAATAACCTTTTAAACAATGTGCCAAAAGCCATTTTTTTAGCAAGGAAGCTGCTTTCCATCAAAGGCAGGTTAGCACCAGCCCCCTCTTTGCAATCAACCTAGGATGTTTTTTTTCCAAGCTATCTTCAGAAGCTTGTCCTTGTTAAACAATTGACCAGGTCCACTGCGACCTGATGCAAGGCATGCCCCAAGAAGGGCAGGGTGCATCTTACATGTAACCCCCTTGAAAGAAAAAGTTGCAATACCCTTTTAAACAATGTGTACTAACAACAGCCATTTTTTTAGCAAGGACACTGCTTTCCATCACAGGAAGGTTGCCGCCAGCCCCCTCTCTGCAATCAACCTAGGAGCAGACAGCTTGGCCTTTCATCACTCCAACTGTCCACCATCTGAGCTTTTGGCACAGGCAGGCATTGTAATTTGTCTCCACCTCTTGATATCCAGTCCATCCAGTCCATCCAGTCCATCCAGTCCATCCAGTCCATCCAGTCCATCCAGTCCATCCAGTCCATCCAGTCCATCCAGTCCATCCACGAAGTTTCTGGCACAGGCAGGAATCGATCTCACGACCTTCGGTATCGTAGGCACGCGCCTTAACCATTTGGCTATTGAGGAGGCCCCCTTTTTTAAGGTAACTTCGGTTCGTATTGACTAAGGTGGATGATGGACTGCCGGTACTGCCAGTCAATGAAGAGGCCCAAGAGGACATTGGGTTGTTATGGTCATCTGGAACTGATCCATACATGAACTGTCTCAGTGGCTCATTGGGTAAACTGCATGTTGTTTCCCCGAGGAGACCAGAGTTCAAATCCCAGTGTGGATACTTTCCCAGACCCTTGAGGGTAGTCATTTTCTTCAGGCTGCATTCAAGAGTGACTACTACTTTAGGACATTGGGTTGTTATTGTCATCTGGAACTATTCCACACAGGAACTGTCTCAGTGGCTCATCAGATAAATCGCACGTTGTTTCCCAGTGGAGACCCGAGTTCACATCCCAGTGTGGATACTTTCCCCAACCTTTGAGAGTTGTCATTTTCTTCAGGCTGCATTCAAGAGTGACTGCTACTTTAAGACATTGGGTTGTTATGGTCATCTTTAACCGTTGCACACATGAACTGTCTCAGTGGCTCATTGGATAAATCGCACGTTGTTTCCCCCGAGGAGACCCGAGTTCAAATACCGGTGTGGATATTTTCCCCAACCTTCCCCACACGTCTGTTTTATGACACATGCAGCAAATTGCCTGTTTTCTTCCTGAAATGGCCTGGGTTCGAGCCTGTGCGGTAGTTGACTTTCTTTTCTATTTTTCAGGCTGCATAAATGAGTAACTGATATTTACGATTCGGTAAAGCGCCGAAAGCTGCCTTTGCTAAACAGTTTCTCAAATGTTTTTTTTCAAGCTATCTTCAGAAGCCTGTCTTTGTTAAACAATTGACCAGGTCCACTGCGACCTGATGCAAGGCATGCCCCAAGAAGGGCAGGGGGGCATCTTACAGGTAATCCCCTTGAAATAAAAAATTGCAATAACCTTTTAAACAATGTGCCAAAAGCCAGTTTTTTTAGCAAGGAAGCTGCTTTCCATCACAGGCAGGTTAGCACCAGCCCCCTCTTTGCAATCAACCTAGGATGTTTTTTTTACAAGCTATCTTCAGAAGCTTGTCCTTGTTAAACAATTGACCAGGTCCACTGTGACCTGATGCAAGGCATGCCCCAAGAAGGGCAGGGGGCATCTTACATGTAACCCCCTTAAAAGAAAAAGTTGCAATACCCTTTTAAACAATGTGTACTAACAACAGCCATTTTTTTAGCAAGGACACTGCTTTCCATCACAGGCAGGTTGCCGCCAGCCGCCTCTCTGCAATCAGCCTAGGAGCAGACAGCTTGGCCTTTCATCACTCCAACTGTCCACCATCTGAGCTTTTGGCACAGGCAGGCATTGTAATTTGTCTCCACCTCTTGATATCCAGTCCATCCAGTCCATCCAGTCCATCCAGTCCATCCAGTCCATCCAGTCCATCCAGTCCATCCAGTCCATCCAGTCCATCCAGTCCATCCAGTCCATCCAGTCCATCCAGTCCATCCAGTCCATCCAGTCCATCCAGTCCATCCAGTCCATCCAGTCCATCCAGTCCATCCAGTCCATCCAGTCCATCCAGTCCATCCAGTCCATCCAGTCCATCCAGTCCATCCAGTCCATCCAGTCCATCCAGTCCATCCAGTCCATCCAGTCCATCCAGTCCAAGCACGAAGTTTCTGGCACAGGCGGGAATCGATCTCACGACCTTCGGTATCGTAGGCACGCGCCTTAACAATTTGGCTATTGAGGAGACCCCATTTTTTAAGGTAACTTCGGTTCGTATTGACTTAGGTGGATAATGGACTGCCGGTACTGCCAGTCAATGAAGAGGCCCAAGAGGACATTGGGTTGTTATGGTCATCTGGAACTGATCCACACATGAACCGTCTCAGTGGCTCATTGGGTAAATTGCATGTTGTTTCCCCGAGGAGACCTGAGTTCAAATCCCAGTGTGGATACTTTCCCCAACCCTTGAGGGTAGTCATTTTCTTCAGGCTGCATTCAAGAGTGACTACTACTTTAGGACATTGGGTTGTTATTGTCATCTGGAACCATTCCACACAGGAACTGTCTCAGTGACTCATCAGATAAATCGCACGTTGTTTCCCAGAGGAGACCCGAGTTCAAATCCCGGTGTGGATACTTTCCCCAACCTTTGAGAGTTGTCATTTTCTTCAGGCTGCATTCAAGAGTGACTGCTACTTTAAGACATTGGGTTGTTATGGTCATCTTTAACCGTTGCACACATGAACTGTCTCAGTGGCAGACCCTTTTAAACAATGTGTACTGCCAACAGCCATTTTTTTAGCAAGGACGCTGCTTTCCATCACAGGCAGGTTGCCGCCAGCCCCCTCTCTGCAATCAACCTAGGAGCAGACAGCTTGGCCTTTCATCACTCCAACTGTCCACCATCTGAGCTTTTGGCACAGGCAGGCATTGTAATTTGTCTCCACCTCTTGATATCCAGTCCATCCAGTCCATCCAGTCCATCCAGTCCATCCAGTCCATCCAGTCCATCCAGTCCATCCAGTCCATCCAGTCCATCCAGTCCATCCAGTCCATCCAGTCCATCCAGTCCATCCAGTCCATCCAGTCCATCCAGTCCATCCAGTCCATCCAGTCCATCCAGTCCATCCAGTCCATCCAGTCCATCCAGTCCATCCAGTCCATCCAGTCCATCCAGTCCAAGCACGAAGTTTCTGGCACAGGCGGGAATCGATCTCACGACCTTCGGTATCGTAGGCACGCGCCTTAACCATTTGGCTATTGAGGAGGCCCCCTTTTTTAAGGTAACTTCGGTTCGTATTGACTTAGGTGGATGATGGACTGCCGGTACTGCCAGTCAATGAAGAGGCCCAAGAGGACATTGGGTTGTTATGGTCATCTGGAACTGATCCACACATGAACCGTCTCAGTGGCTCATTGGGTAAATTGCATGATGTTTCCCCGAGGAGACCTGAGTTCAAATCCCAGTGTGGATACTTTCCCCGACCCTTGAGGGTAGTCATTTTCTTCAGGCTGCATTCAAGAGTGACTACTACTTTAGGACATTGGGTTGTTATTGTCATCTGGAACCATTCCACACAGGAACTGTCTCAGTGGCTCATCAGATAAATCGCACGTTGTTTCCCAGAGGAGACCCGAGTTCAAATCCCGGTGTGGATACTTTCCCCCACCTTTGAGAGTTGTCATTTTCTTCGGGCTGCATTCAAGAGTGACTGCTACTTTAGGACATTGGGTTGTTATGGTCATCTTTAACCGTTGCACACATGAACTGTCTCAGTGGCTCATTGGATAAATCGCACGTTGTTTCACCCGAGGAGACCCGAGTTCAAATCCCGGTGTGGATATTTTCCCCAACCTTCCCCACACGTCTGTTTTATGACACATGCAGCAAATTGCCTGGTTTCTTCCTGAAATGGCCTGGGTTCGAGCCTGTGCGGTAGTTGACTTTCTTTTCTATTTTTCAGGCTGCATAAATGAGTAACTGATATTTACGATTCGGTAAAGCGCTGAAAGCTGCCTTTGCTAAACAGTTTCTCAAATGTTTTTTTTCAAGCTATCTTCAGAAGCCTGTCTTTGTTAAACAATTGACCAGGTCCACTGCGACCTGATGCAAGGCATGCCCCAAGAAGGGCAGGGGGGCATCTTAAAGGTAATCCCCTTGAAAGAAAAAATTGCAATAACCTTTTAAACAATGTGCCAAAAGCCATTTTTTTAGCAAGGAAGCTGCTTTCCATCACAGGCAGGTTAGCACCAGCCCCCTCTTTGCAATCAAACTAGGATGTTTTTTTTCCAAGCTATCTTCAGAAGCTTGTCCTTGTTAAACAGATGACCAGGTCCACTGCGACCTGATGCAAGGCATGGCCCAAGAAGGGCAGGGGGCATCTTACATGTAACCCCCTTGAAAGAAAAAGTTGCAATACCCTTTTAAACAATGTGTACTGCCAACAGCCATTTTTTTAGCAAGGACGCTGCTTTCCATCACAGGCAGGTTGCCGCCAGCCCCCTCTCTGCAATCAACCTAGGAGCAGACAGCTTGGCCTTTCATCACTCCAACTGTCCACCATCTGAGCTTTTGGCACAGGCAGGCATTGTAATTTGTCTCCACCTCTTGATATCCAGTCCATCCAGTCCATCCAGTCCATCCAGTCCATCCAGTCCATCCAGTCCATCCAGTCCATCCAGTCCATCCAGTCCAAGCACGAAGTTTCTGGCACAGGCGGGAATCGATCTCACGACCTTCGGTATCGTAGGCACGCGCCTTAACCATTTGGCTATTGAGGAGGCCCCCTTTTTTAAGGTAACTTCGGTTCGTATTGACTTAGGTGGATGATGGACTGCCGGTACTGCCAGTCAATGAAGAGGCCCAAGAGGACATTGGGTTGTTATGGTCATCTGGAACTGATCCACACATGAACCGTCTCAGTGGCTCATTGGGTAAATTGCACGATGTTTCCCCGAGGAGACCTGAGTTCAAATCCCAGTGTCGATACTTTCCCCGACCCTTGAGGGTAGTCATTTTCTTCAGGCTGCATTCAAGAGTGACTACTACTTTAGGACATTGGGTTGTTATTGTCATCTGGAACCATTCCACACAGGAACTGTCTCAACGGCTCATCAGATAAATCGCACGTTGTTTCCCAGAGGAGACCCGAGTGACTGCTACTTTAGGACATTGGGTTGTTATGGTCATCTTTAACCGTTGCACACATGAACTGTCTCAGTGGCTCATTGGATAAATCGCACGTTGTTTCACCCGAGGAGACCCGAGTTCAAATCCCGGTGTGGATATTTTCCCCAACCTTCCCCACACGTCTGTTTTATGACACATGCAGCAAATTGCCAGGTTTCTTCCTGAAATGGCCTGGGTTCGAGCCTGTGCGGTAGTTGACTTTCTTTTCTATTTTTCAGGCTGCATAAATGAGTAACTGATATTTACGATTCGGTAAAGCGCCGAAAGCTGCCTTTGCTAAACCGTTTCTCAAATGTTTTTTTTCAAGCTATCTTCAGAAGCCTGTCTTTGTTAAACAATTGACCAGGTCCACTGTGACCTGATGCAAGGCATGCCCCAAGAAGGGCAGGGGGGCATCTTACAGGTAATCCCCTTGAAAGAAAAAATTGCAATAACCTTTTAAACAATGTGCCAAAAGCCATTTTTTTAGCAAGGAAGCTGCTTTCCATCACAGGCAGGTTAGCACCAGCCCCCTCTTTGCAATCAACCTAGGATGTTTTTTTTCCAAGCTATCTTCAGAAGCTTGTCCTTGTTAAACAATTGACCAGGTCCACTGCGACCTGATGCAAGGCATGGCCCAAGAAGGGCAGGGGGCATCTTACATGTAACCACCTTGAAAGAAAAAGTTGCAATACCCTTTTAAACAATGTGTACTGCCAACAGCCATTTTTTTAGCAAGGACGCTGCTTTCCATCACAGGCAGGTTGCCGCCAGCCCCCTCTCTGCAATCAACCTAGGAGCAGACAGCTTGGCCTTTCATCACTCCAACTGTCCACCATCTGAGCTTTTGGCACAGGCAGGCATTGTAATTTGTCTCCACCTCTTGATATCCAGTCCATCCAGTCCATCCAGTCCATCCAGTCCATCCAGTCCATCCAGTCCATCCAGTCCATCCAGTCCATCCAGTCCATCCAGTCCATCCAGTCCATCCAGTCCATCCAGTCCATCCAGTCCATCCAGTCCATCCAGTCCATCCAGTCCATCCAGTCCATCCAGTCCATCCAGTCCATCCAGTCCATCCAGTCCATCCAGTCCATCCAGTCCATCCAGTCCATCCAGTCCATCCAGTCCATCCAGTCCATCCAGTCCATCCAGTCCAAGCACGAAGTTTCTGGCTCAGGCGGGAATCGATCTCACGACCTTCGGTATCGTAGGCACGCGCCTTAACCATTTGGCTATTGAGGAGGCCCCCTTTTTTAAGGTAACTTCGGTTCGTATTGACTTAGGTGGATGATGGACTGCCGGTACTGCCAGTCAATGAAGAGGCCCAAGAGGACATTGGGTTGTTATGGTCATCTGGAACTGATCCACACATGAACCGTTTCAGTGGCTCATTGGGTAAATTGCATGATGTTTCCCCGAGGAGACCTGAGTTCAAATCCCAGTGTGGATACTTTCCCCGACCCTTGAGGGTAGTCATTTTCTTCAGGCTGCATTCAAGAGTGACTACTACTTTAGGACATTGGGTTGTTATTGTCATCTGGAACCATTCCACACAGGAACTGTCTCAGTGGCTCATCAGATAAATCGCACGTTGTTTCCCAGAGGAGACCCGAGTTCAAATCCCGGTGTGGATACTTTCCCCAACCTTTGAGAGTTGTCATTTTCTTCAGGCTGCATTCAAGAGTGACTGCTACTTTAAGACATTGGGTTGTTATGATCATCTTTAAGCGTTGCACACATGAACTGTCTCAGTGGCTCATTGGATAAATCGCACGTTGTTTCCCCCGAGGAGACCCGAGTTCAAATCCCGGTGTGGATATTTTCCCCAACCTTCCCCACACGTCTGTTTTATGACACATGCAGCAAATTGCCTGGTTTCTTCCTGAAATGGCCTGGGTTCGAGCCTGTGCGGTAGTTGACTTTCTTTTCTATTTTTCAGGCTGCATAAATGAGTAACTGATATTTACGATTCGGTAAAGCGCCGAAAGCTGCCTTTGCTAAACAGTTTCTCAAATGTTTTTTTTCAAGCTATCTTCAGAAGCCTGTCTTTGTTAAACAATTGACCAGGTCCACTGCGACCTGATGCAAGGCATGCCCCAAGAAGGGCAGGGGGGCATCTTACAGGTAATCCCCTTGAAAGAAAAAACTTGCAATAACCTTTTAAACAATGTGCCAAAAGCCATTTTTTTAGCAAGGAAGCTGCTTTCCATCACAGGCAGGTTAGCACCAGCCCCCTCTTTGCAATCAACCTAGGATGTTTTTTTTCCAAGCTATCTTCAGAAGCTTGTCCTTGTTAAACAATTGACCAGGTCCACTGCGACCTGATGCAAGGCATGGCCCAAGAAGGGCAGGGGGCATCTTACATGTAACCACCTTGAAAGAAAAAGTTGCAATACCCTTTTAAACAATGTGTACTGCCAACAGCCATTTTTTTAGCAAGGACGCTGCTTTCCATCACAGGCAGGTTGCCGCCAGCCCCCTCTCTGCAATCAACCTAGGAGCAGACAGCTTGGCCTTTAATCACTCCAACTGTCCACCATCTGAGCTTTTGGCACAGGCAGGCATTGTAATTTGTCTCCACCTCTTGATATCCAGTCCATCCAGTCCATCCAGTCCATCCAGTCCATCCAGTCCATCCAGTCCATCCAGTCCATCCAGTCCAAGCACGAAGTTTCTGGCACAGGCGGGAATCGATCTCACGACCTTCGGTATCGTAGGCACGCGCCTTAACCATTTGGCTATTGAGGAGGCCCCCTTTTTTAAGGTAACTTCGGTTCGTATTGACTTAGGTGGATGATGGACTGCCGGTACTGCCAGTCAATGAAGAGGCCCAAGAGGACATTGGGTTGTTATGGTCATCTGGAACTGATCCACACATGAACCGTCTCAGTGGCTCATTGGGTAAATTGCACGATGTTTCCCCGAGGAGACCTGAGTTCAAATCCCAGTGTCGATACTTTCCCCGACCCTTGAGGGTAGTCATTTTCTTCAGGCTGCATTCAAGAGTGACTACTACTTTAGGACATTGGGTTGTTATTGTCATCTGGAACCATTCCACACAGGAACTGTCTCAACGGCTCATCAGATAAATCGCACGTTTCCCAGAGGAGACCCGAGTGACTGCTACTTTAGGACATTGGGTTGTTATGGTCATCTTTAACCGTTGCACACATGAACTGTCTCAGTGGCTCATTGGATAAATCGCACGTTGTATCACCCGAGGAGACCCGAGTTCAAATCCCGGTGTGGATATTTTCCCCAACCTTCCCCACACGTCTGTTTTATAACACATGCAGCAAATTGCCTGGTTTCTTCCTGAAATGGCCTGGGTTCGAGCCTGTGCGGTAGTTGACTTTCTTTTCTATTTTTCAGGCTGCATAAATGAGTAACTGATATTTACGATTCGGTAAAGCGCTGAAAGCTGCCTTTGCTAAACAGTTTCTCAAATGTTTTTTTTCAAGCTATCTTCAGAAGCCTGTCTTTGTTAAACAATTGACCAGGTCCACTGCGACCTGATGCAAGGCATGCCCCAAGAAGGGCAGGGGGGCATCTTACAGGTAATCCCCTTGAAAGAAAAAATTGCAATAACCTTTTAAACAATGTGCCAAAAGCCATTTTTTTAGCAAGGAAGCTGCTTTCCATCACAGGCAGGTTAGCACCAGCCCCCTCTTTGCAATCAACCTAGGATGTTTTTTTTCCAAGCTATCTTCAGAAGCTTGTCCTTGTTAAACAATTGACCAGGTCCACTGTGACCTGATGCAAGGCATGGCCCAAGAAGGGCAGGGGGCATCTTACATGTAACCCCCTTGAAAGAAAAAGTTGCAATACCCTTTTAAACAATGTGTACTGCCAACAGCCATTTTTTTAGCAAGGACGCTGCTTTCCATCACAGGCAGGTTGCCGTCAGCCCCCTCTCTGCAATCAACCTAGGAGCAGACAGCTTGGCCTTTCATCACTCCAACTGTCCACCATCTGAGCTTTTGGCACAGGCAGGCATTGTAATTTGTCTCCACCTCTTGATATCCAGTCCATCCAGTCCATCCAGTCCAAGCACGAAGTTTCTGACACAGGCGGGAATCGATCTCACGACCTTCGGTATCGTAGGCACGCGCCTTAACCATTTGGCTATTGAGGAGGCCCCCTTTTTTAAGGTAACTTCGGTTCGTATTGACTTAGGTGGATGATGGACTGCCGGTACTGCCAGTCAATGAAGAGGCCCAAGAGGACATTGGGTTGTTATGGTCATCTGGAACTGATCCACACATGAACCGTCTAAGTGGCTCATTGGGTAAATTGCACGATGTTTCCCCGAGGAGACCTGAGTTCAAATCCCAGTGTCGATACTTTCCCCGACCCTTGAGGGTAGTCATTTTCTTCAGGCTGCATTCAAGAGTGACTACTACTTTAGGACATTGGGTTGTTATTGTCATCTGGAACCATTCCACACAGGAACTGTCTCAACGGCTCATCAGATAAATCGCACGTTGTTTCCCAGAGGAGACCCGAGTTCAAATCCCGGTGTGGATACTTTCCCCAACCTTTGAGAGTTGTCATTTTCTTCAGGCTGCATTCAAGAGTGACTGCTACTTTAAGACATTGGGTTGTTATGGTCATCTTTAACCGTTGCACACATGAACTGTCTCAGTGGCTCATTGGATAAATCGCACGTTGTTTCCCCCGAGGAGACCCGAGTTCAAATCCCGGTGTGGATATTTTCCCCAACCTTCCCAACACGTCTGTTTTATGACACATGCAGCAAATTGCCTGGTTTCTTCCTGAAATGGCCTGGGTTCGAGCCTGTGCGGTAGTTGACTTTCTTTTCTATTTTTCAGGCTGCATAAATGAGTAACTGATATTTACGATTCGGTAAAGCGCTGAAAGCTGCCTTTGCTAAACAGTTTCTCAAATGTTTTTTTTCAAGCTATCTTCAGAAGCCTGTCTTTGTTAAACAATTGACCAGGTCCACTGCGACCTGATGCAAGGCATGCCCCAAGAAGGGCAGGGGGGCATCTTACAGGTAATCCCCTTGAAAGAAAAAATTGCAATAACCTTTTAAACAATGTGCCAAAAGCCATTTTTTTAGCAAGGAAGCTGCTTTCCATCACAGGCAGGTTAGCACCAGCCCCCTCTTTGCAATCAACCTAGGATGTTTTTTTTCCAAGCTATCTTCAGAAGCTTGTCCTTGTTAAACAATTGACCAGGTCCACTGCGACCTGATGCAAGGCATGGCCCAAGAAGGGCAGGGGGCATCTTACATGTAACCCCCTTGAAAGAAAAAGTTGCAATACCCTTTTAAACAATGTGTACTGCCAACAGCCATTTTTTTAGCAAGGACGCTGCTTTCCATCACAGGCAGGTTGCCGTCAGCCCCCTCTCTGCAATCAACCTAGGAGCAGACAGCTTGGCCTTTCATCACTCCAACTGTCCACCATCTGAGCTTTTGGCACAGGCAGGCATTGTAATTTGTCTCCACCTCTTGATATCCAGTCCATCCAGTCCATCCAGTCCAAGCACGAAGTTTCTGGCACAGGCGGGAATCGATCTCACGACCTTCGGTATCGTAGGCACGCGCCTTAACCATTTGGCTATTGAGGAGGCCCCCTTTTTTAAGGTAACTTCGGTTCGTATTGACTTAGGTGGATGATGGACTGCCGGTACTGCCAGTCAATGAAGAGGCCCAAGAGGACATTGGGTTGTTATGGTCATCTGGAACTGATCCACACATGAACCGTCTCAGTGGCTCATTGGGTAAATTGCACGATGTTTCCCCGAGGAGACCTGAGTTCAAATCCCAGTGTCGATACTTTCCCCGACCCTTGAGGGTAGTCATTTTCTTCAGGCTGCATTCAAGAGTGACTACTACTTTAGGACATTGGGTTGTTATTGTCATCTGGAACCATTCCACACAGGAACTGTCTCAACGGCTCATCAGATAAATCGCACGTTGTTTCCCAGAGGAGACCCGAGTTCAAATCCCGGTGTGGATACTTTCCCCAACCTTTGAGAGTTGTCATTTTCTTCAGGCTGCATTCAAGAGTGACTGCTACTTTAAGACATTGGGTTGTTATGGTCATCTTTAACCGTTGCACACATGAACTGTCTCAGTGGCTCATTGGATAAATCGCACGTTGTTTCCCCCGAGGAGACCCGAGTTCAAATCCCGGTGTGGATATTTTCCCCAACCTTCCCAACACGTCTGTTTTATGACACATGCAGCAAATTGCCTGGTTTCTTCCTGAAATGGCCTGGGTTCGAGCCTGTGCGGTAGTTGACTTTCTTTTCTATTTTTCAGGCTGCATAAATGAGTAACTGATATTTACGATTCGGTAAAGCGCCGAAAGCTGCCTTTGCTAAACAGTTTCTCAAATGTTTTTTTTCAAGCTATCTTCAGAAGCCTGTCTTTGTTAAACAATTGACCAGGTCCACTGCGACCTGATGCAAGGCATGCCCCAAGTAGGGCCGGGGGGCATCTTACAGGTAATCCCCTTGAAAGAAAAAATTGCAATAACCTTTTAAACAATGTGCCAAAAGCCATTTTTTTAGCAAGGAAGCTGCTTTCCATCACAGGCAGGTTAGCACCAGCCCCCTCTTTGCAATCAACCTAGGATGTTTTTTTTCCAAGCTATCTTCAGAAGCTTGTCCTTGTTAAACAATTGACCAGGTCCACTGCGACCTGATGCAAGGCATGCCCCAAGAAGGGCAGGGGGCATCTTACATGTAACCCCCTTGAAAGAAAAAGTTGCAATACCCTTTTAAACAATGTGTACTGCCAACAGCCATTTTTTTAGCAAGGACGCTGCTTTCCATCACAGGCAGGTTGCCGCCAGCCCCCTCTCTGCAATCAACCTAGGAGCAGACAGCTTGGCCTTTCATCACTCCAACTGTCCACCATCTGAGCTTTTGGCACAGGCAGGCATTGTAATTTGTCTCCACCTCTTGATATCCAGTCCATCCAGTCCATCCAGTCCATCCAGTCCATCCAGTCCATCCAGTCCATCCAGTCCATCCAGTCCATCCAGTCCATCCAGTCCATCCAGTCCATCCAGTCCATCCAGTCCATCCAGTCCATCCAGTCCATCCAGTCCATCCAGTCCATCCAGTCCATCCAGTCCATCCAGTCCATCCAGTCCATCCAGTCCATCCAGTCCATCCAGTCCATCCAGTCCATCCAGTCCATCATCCAGTCCATCATCCAGTCCATCCAGTCCATCCAGTCCATCATCCAGTCCATCCAGTCCATCCAGTCCATCCAGTCCATCCAGTCCAAGCACGAAGTTTCTGGCACAGGCGGGAATCGATCTCACGACCTTCGGTATCGTAGGCACGCGCCTTAACCATTTGGCTATTGAGGAGGCCCCCTTTTTTAAGGTAACTTCGGTTCGTATTGACTTAGGTGGATGATGGACTGCCGGTACTGCCAGTCAATGAAGAGGCCCAAGAGGACATTGGGTTGTTATTGTCATCTGGAACCATTCCACACAGGAACTGTCTCAGTGACTCATCAGATAACTCGCACGTTGTTTCCCAGAGGAGACCCGAGTTCAAATCCCGGTGTGGATACTTTCCCCAACCTTTGAGAGTTGTCATTTTCTTCAGGCTGCATTCAAGAGTGACTGCTACTTTAGGACATTGGGTTGTTATGTCATCTTTAACCGTTGCACACATGAACTGTCTCAGTGGCTCATTGGATAAATCGCACGTTGTTTCACCCGAGGAGACCCGAGTTCAAATCCCGGTGTGGATATTTTCCCCAACCTTCCCCACACGTCTGTTTTATGACACATGCAGCAAATTGCCTGGTTTCTTCCTGAAATGGCCTGGGTTCGAGCCTGTGCGGTAGTTGACTTTCTTTTCTATTTTTCAGGCTGCATAAATGAGTAACTGATATTTACGATTCGGTAAAGCGCCGAAAGCTGCCTTTGCTAAACAGTTTCTCAAATGTTTTTTTTCAAGCTATCTTCAGAAGCCTGTCTTTGTTAAACAATTGACCAGGTCCACTGCGACCTGATGCAAGGCATGCCCCAAGAAGGGCAGGGGGGCATCTTACAGGTAATCCCCTTGAAAGAAAAAATTGCAATAACCTTTTAAACAATGTGCCAAAAGCCATTTTTTTAGCAAGGAAGCTGCTTTCCATCACAGGCAGGTTAGCACCAGCCCCCTCTTTGCAATCAACCTAGGATGTTTTTTTTCCAAGCTATCTTCAGAAGCTTGTCCTTGTTAAACAATTGACCAGGTCCACTGCGACCTGATGCAAGGCATGCCCCAAGAAGGGCAGGGGGCATCTTACATGTAACCCCCTTGAAAGAAAAAGTTGCAATACCCTTTTAAACAATGTGTACTGCCAACAGCCATTTTTTTTAGCAAGGACGCTGCTTTCCATCACAGGCAGGTTGCCGCCAGCCCCCTCTCTGCAATCAACCTAGGAGCAGACAGCTTGGCCTTTCATCACTCCAACTGTCCACCATCTGAGCTTTTGGCACAGGCAGGCATTGTAATTTGTCTCCACCTCTTGATAGGTCCATCCAGTCCATCCAGTCCATCCAGACCATCCAGTCCAGACAGGCAACAAAGTTTCTGGCACAGGGGGGAATCGATCTCACGACCTTCGGTATCGTAGGCACGCGCCTTAACCATTTGGCTATTGAGGAGGCCCCCTTTTTTAACTCTTTGCCTGCCAAGCACGTACACTGTACGTTCTGGCAGGCAAGGGCTTTAACTGCCAAGCACGTACATTGTACGTGCTTGAAGTTTTACATGCTGTACTCTGCATCAGCGGCTTTAGCCGCCTCTGCAGAGGTTTAGCAGCATTGACAGCCCCCTGGGCAACGAGGCTGGGGGGCTGTCATGTCGGTCCTGCGACAGGATTGTCGCAGGGCCGACCTAAAAGAGGCAGACACAGCAAATCGCGTGTCTGCTTTGCTGCTCTGCTTCCTCCTGCTCACCTCGTGTTCCAGCGACGCCCCCACACGTCCTGCTTGCTGTGAATCTGCAGATCTGCTTCTCTCTCTTCTCCAGCTCAGCCAAAAACGGTAAGTGGCCTTTATTTTACACACTTGCATATACCTACCTACATTATACACACATACAGACATATTTTAGTAAAAAAAAAAAAAACAAAACGTTTTTTTTAATTTTTCATTTTCCACTTATATGCACTTATATGCATTTATATACACTTATATGGACTTATATACACACTTATACACACTTATACACTGTCACACAATTCTTGGAAGTGTACACACATGTATACACATTTTATTTTTTTTACTTTTTCATTTCACCAATTTGTGTTTTTTTTACCCATAAAAACTGTTTATTTCAGCAGCGTGACTATTGGATAATCGATTTCGGCCACTAATTACGCTGTTGGTGTAGTTATTTTGTTTTTTTATTGATTTGCACAATTTTTGTGGTTTTATTGCAATTTTATCCCTGCATTATTGTTCCTTATGTATCTTTAGTATAGTTTTGCTGTTTGGTGCTTTGGTATATTATTTTACTTAGATTGATCCGTCAGAATATATGCTTTCCAAAAATATACTGTTTTCTGGGGTCTTTTTACAGTTTGGGGGTCTTACGGCACATAACGCACAGTTGGGGTTCTCTTTTCAGCAGCTTAGTTGGCCAGCGTGAAACTTCATATGCACATGTTTCATTTGGGGCCGTACACACACCATATACTTTGGTAAATCTATGCATATTGGGCATCAAACTATTCAGTAGACCTCTGATGTCCATATTTGGGGTGATTTTTCTTTGTACGTAAAACATTGTGTGAGATAAATGTGGAATACTTCAACATTTTTAGGCGATTTTCAGAAATGTAAAAATCTCTATGTTTATAAAAGTTTTGAAGTTTGGTACTTTGCTGTAGAAAAACGTCTTTATCTTGGTTGTTTTCGTCAGAATGTGTACTTTCCAAAAACATATGGTTTTGGGGGGTCTTTGCTGTTAGGAGGGTCTGAGGCACATAATATGAAGTCAAGAGTCTATGTTTACAGAAGGCGAATCGGCAGCAGAGAAAACTCATATTCACTATTTACATTTGGGGTCCGCACATGCCAGCTGCCTTGGTATATCAATGCATATTGGGCATAAAACTGTTCAGTAGACCCTTGGCATCAGTATTTATGGTGTTTTACAATTGTATGTAAGAAGTTGGGTGAGATAAATGCGGCCAATTGCAATATTTTTAGGCGATTTTCAGAAATGTAAAAACCGTTGCTTATATCGACAAATTTAGGAAAGGCTTGCGACTTGGTACTTTGGAGTACAAAGACATGCATACCCAATTTAGATTCGTGGGAATGTGTACTTTCCGAAAATATATGGTTTTCTGGGGTGAACTTACTTTTTTCTACTTTTGACCCCCCAAAACGATGTAAATGTGTTGATTTTGCTGTACCTGAAATGACAGACCATATGGGGGTCTTCCTTTTGAGGCCCCTGTATGCCACGTGCTTGGGTACACCTATACATATTGGGCATCAAACTGTTCAGAGGACCCTAGGCTTTCATATTTGGGGTGATTTCTCTTGATACCTAAAAGTATGTGGGTAATACAATGCTGCAGGGTAGAAATTTTGAGGTGATTTTTGGAAATATCACCAAAATCACCAAATTTAGGAATGGTTTGCGGCTTGGTACTTTGGAGTACAAAGACATGCATACCCAATTTAGATTCGTGGGAATGTGTACTTTCCGAAAATATATGGTTTTCTGGGGTGAACTTACTTTTTTCTACTTTTGACCCCCCCAAAACGATGTAAATGTGTTGATTTTGCTGTACCTGAAATGACAGACCATATGGGGGTCTTCCTTTTGGGGCCCCTGTATGCCACGTGCTTGGGTACACCTATACATATTGGGCATCAAACTGTTCAGAGGACCCTAGGCTTTCATATTTGGGGTGATTTCTCTTGATACCTAAAAGTATGTGGGTAATACAATGCTGCAGGGTAGAAATTTTGAGGTGATTTTTGGAAATATCACCAAAATCACCAGATTTAGGAATGGTTTGCGGCTTGGTACTTTGGAGTACAAAGACATGCATACCCAATTTAGATTCGTGGGAATGTGTACTTTCCGAAAATATATGGTTTTCTGGGGTGAACTTACTTTTTTCTACTTTTGACCCCCCAAAACGATGTAAATGTGTTGATTTTGCTGTACCTGAAATGACAGACCATATGGGGGTCTTCCTTTTGGGGCCCCTGTATGCCACGTGCTTGGGTACACCTATACATATTGGGCATCAAACTGTTCAGAGGACCCTAGGCTTTCATATTTGGGGTGATTTCTCTTGATACCTAAAAGTATGTGGGTAATACGATGCTGCAGGGTAGAAATTTTGAGATGATTTTTGGAAATATCACCAAAATCACCAAATTTAGGAATGGTTTGCGGCTTGGTACTTTGGAGTAAAAAGACATGCATACCCAATTTAGATTCGTGGGAATGTGTACTTTCCGAAAATATATGGTTTTCTGGGGTGAACTTACTTTTTTCTACTTTTGACCCCCCCAAAACGATGTAAATGTGTTGATTTTGCTGTACCTGAAATGACAGACCATATGGGGATCTTCCTTTTGGGGCCCCTGTATGCCACGTGCTTGGGTACACCTATACATATTGGGCATCAAACTGTTCAGAGGACCCTAGGCTTTCATATTTGGGGTGATTTGTCTTGATACCTAAAAGTATGTGGGTAATACGATGCTGCAGGGTGGAAATTTTGAGGTGATTTTTGGAAATGTCACCAAAATTACCACATTTAGGAATGGTTTGTGGCTTGGTACTTTGGAGTAGAAAGACATGCATACCCAATTTGGATTCAGGAGAATGTGTAGTTTACGAAAATATATGGTTTTCTGGGGTGAACGTACTTTTTTCTACCTTTGTCCCCCCCCCCAAAAAACGATGTAAATGTGTCGATTTTGCAGTATCTGAAATGATAGACCAAATGGGGGTCTTCCTTTTGGGGCCCCTGTATGCCACGTGCTTGGGTACACCTATACATATTGGGCATCAAACTGTTCAGAGGACCCTAAGCTTTCATATTTGGGGTGATATCTCTTGATACCTAAAAGTATGTGGGTAATACGATGCTGCAGGGTAGAAATTTTGAGGTGATTTTTGGAAATGTCGCCAAAATCACCAAATTTAGGAATGGTTTGCGGCTTGGTACTTTGGAGTACAAAGACATGCATACCCAATTTAGATTCGTGGGAATGTGTACATTCCGAAAATATATGGTTTTCTGGGGTGAACATACATTTTTCTACTTTTGACCCCTCCCAAAACGACGTAAATGTGTTGATTTTGCTGTACCTGAAATGACAGACCATATGGGGGTCTTCCTTTTGGGGCCCCTGTATGCCACGTGCTTGGGTACACCTATACATATTGGGCATCAAACTGTTCAGAGGACTCTAGGCTTTCATATTTGGGGTGATTTCTCTTGATACATAAAAGTATGTGGGTAATACGATGCTCCAGGGTAGAAATTTTGAGGTGATTTTGGAAATATCACCAAAATCACCAAATTTAGGAATGGTTTGCGGCTTTGTACTTTGGAGTACAAAGACATGCATACCTAATTTAGATTCGTGGGAATGTGTACTTTCCGAAAATATATGGTTTTCTGGGGTGAACTTACTTTTTTCTACTTTTGACCCCCCCAAAACGATGTAAATGTGTTGATTTTGCTGTACCTGAGATGACAGACCATATGGGGGTCTTCCTTTTGGGGCCCCTGTATGCCACGTGCTTGGGTACACCTATACAAATTGGGCATCAAACTGTTCAGAGGACCCTAGGCTTTCATATTTGGGGTGATTTTGCTTGATACCTAAAAGTATGTGGGTAATACAATGCTGCAGGGTAGAAATTTTGAGGTGATTTTTGGAAATGTCGCCAAAATCACCAAATATAGGAATGGTTTGCGGCTTGGTACTTTGGAGTACAAAGACATGCATACCCAATTTAGATTCGTGGGAATGTGTACTTTCCGAAAATATATGGTTTTCTGGGGTGAACTTACTTTTTTCTACTTTTGACCCCCCAAAACGATGTAAATGTTTTGATTTTGCTGTACCTGAAATGACAGACCATATGGGGGTCTTCCTTTTGGGGCCCCTGTATGCCACGTGCTTGGGTACACCTATTCATATTGGGCATCAAACTGTTCAGAGGACTCTAGGCTTTCATATTTGGGGTGATTTCTCTTGATACATAAAAGTATGTGGGTAATACGATGCTCCAGGGTAGAAATTTTGAGGTGATTTTTGGAAATATCACCAAAATCACCAAATTTAGGAATGGTTTGCGGCTTTGTACTTTGGAGTACAAAGACATGCATACCCAATTTAGATTCGTGGGAATGTGTACTTTCCGAAAATATATGGTTTTCTGGGGTGAACTTACTTTTTTCTACTTTTGACCCCCCCAAAACGATGTAAATGTGTTGATTTTGCTGTACCTGAGATGACAGACCATATGGGGGTCTTCCTTTTGGGGCCCCTGTATGCCACGTGCTTGGGTACACCTATACAAATTGGGCATCAAACTGTTCAGAGGACCCTAGGCTTTCATATTTGGGGTGATTTTGCTTGATACCTAAAAGTATGTGGGTAATACAATGCTGCAGGGTAGAAATTTTGAGGTGATTTTTGGAAATGTCGCCAAAATCACCAAATATAGGAATGGTTTGCGGCTTGGTACTTTGGAGTACAAAGACATGCATACCCAATTTAGATTCGTGGGAATGTGTACTTTCCGAAAATATATGGTTTTCTGGGGTGAACTTACTTTTTTCTACTTTTGACCCCCCAAAACGATGTAAATGTTTTGATTTTGCTGTACCTGAAATGACAGACCATATGGGGGTCTTCCTTTTGGGGCCCCTGTATGCCACGTGCTTGGGTACACCTATTCATATTGGGCATCAAACTGTTCAGAGGACTCTAGGCTTTCATATTTGGGGTGATTTCTCTTGATACATAAAAGTATGTGGGTAATACGATGCTCCAGGGTAGAAATTTTGAGGTGATTTTTGGAAATATCACCAAAATCACCAAATTTAGGAATGGTTTGCGGCTTTGTACTTTGGAGTACAAAGACATGCATACCCAATTTAGATTCGTGGGAATGTGTACTTTCCGAAAATATATGGTTTTCTGGGGTGAACTTACTTTTTTCTACTTTTGACCCCCCCAAAACGATGTAAATGTGTTGATTTTGCTGTACCTGAGATGACAGACCATATGGGGGTCTTCCTTTTGGGGCCCCTGTATGCCACGTGCTTGGGTACACCTATACATATTGGGCATCAAACTGTTCAGAGGACCCTAGGCTTTCATATTTGGGGTGATTTTGCTTGATACCTAAAAGTATGTGGGTAATACGATGCTGCAGGGTAGAAATTTTGAGGTGATTTTTGGAAATGTCGCCAAAATCACCAAATTTAGGAATGGTTTGCGGCTTGGTACTTTGGAGTACAAAGACATGCATACCCAATTTAGATTCGTGGGAATGTGTACTTTCCGAAAATATATGGTTTTCTGGGGTGAACTTACTTTTTTCTACTTTTGACCCCCCCAAAACGATGTAAATGTTTTGATTTTGCTGTACCTGAAATGACAGACCATATGGGGGTCTTACTTTTGGGGCCCCTGTATGCCATGTGCTTGGGTACACCTATACATATTGGGCATCAAACTGTTCAGAGGACCCTAGGCTTTCATATTTGGGGTGATTTCTCTTGATACCTAAAAGTATGTGGGTAATACGATGCTGCAGGGTAGAGATTTTGAGGTGATTTTTGGAAATATCACCAAAATCACCAAATTTAGGAATGGTTTGCGGCTTGGTACTTTGGAGTACAAAGACATGCATACCCAATTTAGATTCGTGGGAATGTGTACTTTCCGAAAAAATATGGTTTTCTGGGGTGAACTTACTTTTTCTACTTTTGACCCCCCAAAACGATGTAAATGTGTTGATTTTGCTGTACCTGAAATGACAGACCATATGGGGGTCTTCCTTTTGGGGCCCCTGTATGCCACGTGCTTGGGTACACCTATACATATTGGGCATCAAACTGTTCAGAGGACCCTAGGCTTTCATATTTGGGGTGATTTCTCTTGATACCTAAAAGTATGTGGGTAATACGATGCTGCAGGGTAGAAATTTTGAGGTGATTTTTGGAAATATCACCAAAATCACCAGATTTAGGAATGGTTTGCGGCTTGGTACTTTGGAGTACAAAGACATGCATACCCAATTTAGATTCGTGGGAATGTGTACTTCCCGAAAATATATGGTTTTCTGGGGTGAACTTACTTTTTTCTACTTTTGACCCCCCCAAAACGATGTAAATGTGTTGATTTTGCTGTACCTGAAATGACAGACCATATGGGGGTCTTCCTTTTGGGGCCCCTGTATGCCACGTGCTTGGGTACACCTATACATATTGGGCATCAAACTGTTCAGAGGACCCTAGGCTTTCATATTTGGGGTGATTTATCTTGATACCTAAAAGTATGTGGGTAATACAATGCTGCAGGGTAGAAATTTTGAGGTGATTTTTGGAAATATCACCAAAATCACCAAATTTAGGAATGGTTTGCGGCTTGGTACTTTGGAGTACAAAGACATGCATACCCAATTTAGATTCGTGGGAATGTGTACTTTCCGAAAATATATGGTTTTCTGGGGTGAACTTACTTTTTTCTACTTTTGACCCCCCAAAACGATGTAAATGTGTTGATTTTGCTGTACCTGAAATGACAGACCATATGGGGGTCTTCCTTTTGGGGCCCCTGTATGCCACGTGCTTGGGTACACCTATACATATTGGGCATCAAACTGTTCAGAGGACCCTAGGCTTTCATATTTGGGGTGATTTATTTTGATACCTAAAAGTATGTGGGTAATACGATGCTGCAGGGTAGAAATTTTGAGGTGATTTTTGGAAATATCACCAAAATCACCAAATTTAGGAATGGTTTGCGGCTTGGTACTTTGGAGTACAAAGACATGCATACCCAATTTAGATTCGTGGGAATGTGTACTTCCCGAAAATATATGGTTTTCTGGGGTGAACTTACTTTTTTCTACTTTTGACCCCCCCCCAAAACTATGTAAATGTGTTGATTTTGCAGTACCTGAAATTACAGACCATATGGGGGTCTTCCTTTTGGGGCCCCTGTATGGCACGTGCTTGGGTACACCTATACATATTGGGCATCAAACTGTTCAGAGGACCCTAGGCTTTCATATTTGGGGTGATTTCTCTTGATACCTAAAAGTATGTGGGTAATACGATGCTGCAGGGTAGAAATTTGGAGGTGATTTTTGGAAATGTCACCAAAATCACCAAATTTAGGAATGGTTTGCGGCTTGGTACTTTGTAGTACAAAGACATGCATACCCAATTTAGATTCGTGGGAATGTGTACTTTCCGAAAATATATGGTTTTGTGGGGTGAACTTATTTTTTTTACTTTTACCCCACCCCAAAACGATGCAAATGTGTTGATTTTGCAGTATCTGGAATTACAGAACTGATAGCTCAAATGAGGTGTCTACATTTTAGGGCCCCTATATGTCACATGCTTGGGTACACCTATACATATTGGGCATCAAACTGTTCAGTGGACCCCAGGCTTTCATATTTGGGGTGTTTTACATTGATACCTAATGATGTGTGGGAGATACGATTATGTAGATTGGAAGCTTTGAGGTAATTTTTCAAAAAATTCACCAATTTCTATAAAACATTATAACTTTAGGAAACAATTGCAACTTGGTAGTTTGGAGTACAACGATATGTTTACCCATTTTTGATTCACCAGAATCTGTTCTTTCTAATAATGGGTAGTTTTCTAGGGTAAACCTACTGTTAGTGGAATGTTTTGCCTTGAAATCAGAAGTATGCCGTTTGAGGAGCGGTGCTTTGGACATTTGCTAGTGTACTGCTTGTAGATTTTGATCTATACAAGTGAGAAATCTCCATAAAACTATATATATTTGGTATTGCCGCGTTCAAGAGACATAGACCTTCCAAATCAGCTGTGTTCTCATACATAAAGTAAATAATGTTTCTGATATATGTGATTGTTCTTTGTGAAACATGATTTTTTTCATTTTATTGGACACTTAGAAACCTATATTTTTTTACAGAAGTAGAATTACACCAAAATTCTTGCATATTTTGAAAGTTCAGGTTGTCCTGAAAAAAACAATATATTGTTTTCCTGGGTAAACTAAAAGACCGCCCCAGGAAGGCACCTTAAAGTGAAAGAGTGCAAAATATCTAAAAACTGCTTGGCAGTAGATGTTCGCATCTAGTACAAACGGCTGGCAGGGAAAGGGTTAAGGTAACTTCGGTTCGTATTGACTTAGGTGGATGATGGACTGCGGTACTGCCAGTCAATGCAGAGGCCCAAGAGGACATTGGGTTGTTATGGTCATCTGGAACTGATCCACACATGAACCGTCTCAGTGGCTCATTGGGTAAATTGCATGATGTTTCCCCGAGGAGACCTGAGTTCAAATCCCAGTGTGGATACTTTCCCCGACCCTTGAAGGTAGTCATTTTCTTCAGGCTGCATTCAAGAGTGACTACTACTTTAGGACATTGGGTTGTTATTGTCATCTGGAACCATTCCACACAGTAACTGTCTCAGTGGCTCATCAGATAAATCGCACGTTGTTTCCCAGAGGAGACCCGAGTTCAAATCCCGGTGTGGATACTTTCCCCCACCTTTGAGAGTTGTCATTTTCTTCAGGCTGCATTCAAGAGTGACTGCTACTTTAGGACATTGGGTTGTTATGGTCATCTTTAACCGTTGCACACATGAACTGTCTCAGTGGCTCATTGGATAAATCGCATGTTGTTTCACCCGAGGAGACCCGAGTTCAAATCCCGCTGTGGATATCTTCCCCACACGTCTGTTTTATGACACATGCAGCAAATTGCCTGGTTTCTTCCTGAAATGGCCTGGGTTCGAGCCTGTGCGGTAGTTGACTTTCTTTTCTATTTTTCAGGCTGCATAAATGAGTAACTGATATTTACGATTCGGTAAAGCGCTGAAAGCTGCCTTTGCTAAACAGTTTCTCAAATGTTTTTTTTCAAGCTATCTTCAGAAGCCTGTCTTTGTTAAACAATTGACCAGGTCCACTGCGACCTGATGCAAGGCATGCCCAAGAAGGGCAGGGGGGCATCTTACAGGTAATCCCCTTGAAAGAAAAAATTGCAATAACCTTTTAAACAATGTGCCAAAAGCCATTTTTTTAGCAAGGAAGCTGCTTTCCATCACAGGCAGGTTAGCACCAGCCCCCTCTTTGCAATCAACCTAGGATGTTTTTTTCCAAGCTATCTTCAGAAGCTTGTCCTTGTTAAACAATTGACCAGGTCCACTGCAACCTGATGCAAGGCATGCCCCAAGAAGGGCAGGGGGCATCTTACATGTAACCCCCTTGAAAGAAAAAGTTGCAATACCCTTTTAAACAATGTGTACTGCCAACAGCCATTTTTTTAGCAAGGACGCTGCTTTCCATCACAGGCAGGTTGCTGCAGCCCCCTCTCTGCAATCAACCTAGGAGCAGACAGCTTGGCCTTTCATCACTCCAACTGTCCACCATCTGAGCTTTTGGCACAGGCAGGCATTGTAATTTGTCTCCACCTCTTGATATCCAGTCCATCCAGTCCATCCAGTCCAAGCACGAAGTTTCTGGCACAGGCGGGAATCGATCTCACGACCTTCGGTATCGTAGGCACGCGCCTTAACCATTTGGCCATTGAGGAGGCCCCCTTTTTTAAGGTAACTTCGGTTCGTATTGACTTAGGTGGATGATGGACTGCAGGTACTGCCAGTCAATGAAGAGGCCCAAGAGGACATTGGGTTGTTATGGTCATCTGGAACTGATCCACACATGAACCGTCTCAGTGGCTCATTGGGTAAATTGCATGATGTTTCCCCGAGGAGACCAGAGTTCAAATCCCAGTGTGGATACTTTCCCCGACCCTTGAGGGTAATCATTTTCTTCAGGCTGCATTCAAGAGTGACTACTACTTTAGGAAATTGGGTTGTTATTGTCATCTGGAACCATTCCACACAGGAACTGTCTCAGTGGCTCATCAGATAAATCGCACGTTGTTTCCCAGAGGAGACCCGAGTTCAAATCCCGGTGTGGATACTTTCCCCCACCTTTGAGAGTTGTCATTTTCTTCAGGCTGCATTCAAGAGTGACTGCTACTTTAGGACATTGGGTTGTTATGGTCATCTTTAACCGTTGCACACATGAACTGTCTCAGTGGCTCATTGGATAAATCGCACGTTGTTTCACCCGAGGAGACCCGTGTTCAAATCCCGGTGTGGATATTTTCCCCAACCTTCCCCACACGTCTGTTTTATGACACATGCAGCAAATTGCCTGGTTTCTTCCTGAAATGGCCTGGGCTCGAGCCTGTGCGGTAGTTGACTTTCTTTTCTATTTTTCAGGCTGCATAAATGAGTAACTGATATTTACGATTCGGTAAAGCGCCGAAAGCTGCCTTTGCTAAACAGTTTCTCAAATGTTTTTTTTCAAGCTATCTTCAGAAGCCTGTCTTTGTTAAACAATTGACCAGGTTCACTGCGACCTGATGCAAGGCATGCCCCAAGAAGGGCAGGGGGGCATCTTACAGGTAATCCCCTTGAAAGAAAAAATTGCAATAACCTTTTAAACAATGTGCCAAAAGCCATTTTTTTTAGCAAGGAAGCTGCTTTCCATCACAGGCAGGTTAGCACCAGCCCCCTCTTTGCAATCAACCTAGGATGTTTTTTTCCCAAGCTATCTTCAGAAGCTTGTACTTGTTAAACAATTGACCAGGTCCACTGCGACCTGATGCAAGGCATGCCCCAAGAAGGGCAGGGGGCATCTTACATGTAACCCCCTTGAAAGAAAAAGTTGCAATACCCTTTTAAACAATGTGTACTGCCAACAGCCATTTTTTTAGCAAGGACGCTGCTTTCCATCACAGGCAGGTTGCCGCCAGCCCCCTCTCTGCAATCAACCTAGGAGCAGACAGCTTGGCCTTTCATCACTCCAACTGTCCACCATCTGAGCTTTTGGCACAGGCAGGCATTGTAATTTGTCTCCACCTCTTGATATCCAGTCCATCCAGTCCATCCAGTCCATCCAGTCCATCCAGTCCATCCAGTCCATCCAGTCCAAGCACGAAGTTTCTGGCACATGCGGGAATCGATCTCACGACCTTCGGTATCGTAGGCACGCGCCTTAACCATTTGGCTATTGAGGAGGCCCCCTTTTTTAAGGTAACTTCGGTTCGTATTGACTTAGGTGGATGATGGACTGCCGGTACTGCCAGTCAATGAAGAGGCCCAAGAGGACATTGGGTTGTTATGGTCATCTGGAACTGATCCACACATGAACCGTCTCAGTGGCTCATTGGGTAAATTGCATGATGTTTCCCCGAGGAGACCTGAGTTCAAATCCCAGTGTGGATACTTTCCCCGACCCTTGAGGGTGGTCATTTTCTTCAGGCTGCATTCAAGAGTGACTACTACTTTAGGACATTGGGTTGTTATTGTCATCTGGAACCATTCCACACAGGAACTGTCTCAGTGGCTCATCAGATAAATCGCACGTTGCTTCCCAGAGGAGACCCGAGTTCAAATCCCGGTGTGGATACTTTCCCCCACCTTTGAGAGTTGTCATTTTCTTCAGGCTGCATTCAAGAGTGACTGCTACTTTAGGACATTGGGTTGTTATGGTCATCTTTAACCATAGCACACATGAACTGTCTCAGTTTCTTATTGGATAAATCGCACGTTGTTTCCCCCGAGGAGACCCGAGTTCAAATCCCGGTGTGGATATTTTCCCCAACCTTCCCCACACGTCTGTTTTATGACACATGCAGCAAATTGCCTGGTTTCTTCCTGAAATAGCCTGGGATCGAGCCTGTGCGGTAGTTGACTTTCTTTTCTATTTTTCAGGCTGCATAAATGAGTAACTGATATTTACGATTCGGTAAAGCGCCGAAAGCTGCCTTTGCTAAACAGTTTCTCAAATGTTTTTTTTCAAGCTATCTTCAGAAGCCTGTCTTTGTTAAACAATTGACCAGGTTCACTGCGACCTGATGCAAGGCATGCCCCAAGAAGGGCAGGGGGGCATCTTACAGGTAATCCCCTTGAAAGAAAAAATTGCAATAACCTTTTAAACAATGTGCCAAAAGCCATTTTTTTTAGCAAGGAAGCTGCTTTCCATCACAGGCAGGTTAGCACCAGCCCCCTCTTTGCAATCAACCTAGGATGTTTTTTTCCCAAGCTATCTTCAGAAGCTTGTACTTGTTAAACAATTGACCAGGTCCACTGCGACCTGATGCAAGGCATGCCCCAAGAAGGGCAGGGGGCATCTTACATGTAACCCCCTTGAAAGAAAAAGTTGCAATACCCTTTTAAACAATGTGTACTGCCAACAGCCATTTTTTTAGCAAGGACGCTGCTTTCCATCACAGGCAGGTTGCCGCCAGCCCCCTCTCTGCAATCAACCTAGGAGCAGACAGCTTGGCCTTTCATCACTCCAACTGTCCACCATCTGAGCTTTTGGCACAGGCAGGCATTGTAATTTGTCTCCACCTCTTGATATCCAGTCCATCCAGTCCATCCAGTCCATCCAGTCCATCCAGTCCATCCAGTCCAAGCACGAAGTTTCTGGCACATGCGGGAATCGATCTCACGACCTTCGGTATCGTAGGCACGCGCCTTAACCATTTGGCTATTGAGGAGGCCCCCTTTTTTAAGGTAACTTCGGTTCGTATTGACTTAGGTGGATGATGGACTGCCGGTACTGCCAGTCAATGAAGAGGCCCAAGAGGACATTGGGTTGTTATGGTCATCTGGAACTGATCCACACATGAACCGTCTCAGTGGCTCATTGGGTAAATTGCATGATGTTTCCCCGAGGAGACCTGAGTTCAAATCCCAGTGTGGATACTTTCCCCGACCCTTGAGGGTGGTCATTTTCTTCAGGCTGCATTCAAGAGTGACTACTACTTTAGGACATTGGGTTGTTATTGTCATCTGGAACCATTCCACACAGGAACTGTCTCAGTGGCTCATCAGATAAATCGCACGTTGCTTCCCAGAGGAGACCCGAGTTCAAATCCCGGTGTGGATACTTTCCCCCACCTTTGAGAGTTGTCATTTTCTTCAGGCTGCATTCAAGAGTGACTGCTACTTTAGGACATTGGGTTGTTATGGTCATCTTTAACCATAGCACACATGAACTGTCTCAGTTTCTTATTGGATAAATCGCACGTTGTTTCCCCCGAGGAGACCCGAGTTCAAATCCCGGTGTGGATATTTTCCCCAACCTTCCCCACACGTCTGTTTTATGACACATGCAGCAAATTGCCTGGTTTCTTCCTGAAATAGCCTGGGATCGAGCCTGTGCGGTAGTTGACTTTCTTTTCTATTTTTCAGGCTGCATAAATGAGTAACTGATATTTACGATTCGGTAAAGCGCCGAAAGCTGCCTTTGCTAAACAGTTTCTCAAATGTTTTTTTTCAAGCTATCTTCAGAAGCCTGTCTTTGTTAAACAATTGACCAGGTTCACTGCGACCTGATGCAAGGCATGCCCCAAGAAGGGCAGGGGGGCATCTTACAGGTAATCCCCTTGAAAGAAAAAATTGCAATAACCTTTTAAACAATGTGCCAAAAGCCATTTTTTTTAGCAAGGAAGCTGCTTTCCATCACAGGCAGGTTAGCACCAGCCCCCTCTTTGCAATCAACCTAGGATGTTTTTTTCCCAAGCTATCTTCAGAAGCTTGTACTTGTTAAACAATTGACCAGGTCCACTGCGACCTGATGCAAGGCATGCCCCAAGAAGGGCAGGGGGCATCTTACATGTAACCCCCTTGAAAGAAAAAGTTGCAATACCCTTTTAAACAATGTGTACTGCCAACAGCCATTTTTTTAGCAAGGACGCTGCTTTCCATCACAGGCAGGTTGCCGCCAGCCCCCTCTCTGCAATCAACCTAGGAGCAGACAGCTTGGCCTTTCATCACTCCAACTGTCCACCATCTGAGCTTTTGGCACAGGCAGGCATTGTAATTTGTCTCCACCTCTTGATATCCAGTCCATCCAGTCCATCCAGTCCATCCAGTCCATCCAGTCCATCCAGTCCATCCAGTCCAAGCACGAAGTTTCTGGCACATGCGGGAATCGATCTCACGACCTTCGGTATCGTAGGCACGCGCCTTAACCATTTGGCTATTGAGGAGGCCCCCTTTTTTAAGGTAACTTCGGTTCGTATTGACTTAGGTGGATGATGGACTGCCGGTACTGCCAGTCAATGAAGAGGCCCAAGAGGACATTGGGTTGTTATGGTCATCTGGAACTGATCCACACATGAACCGTCTCAGTGGCTCATTGGGTAAATTGCATGATGTTTCCCCGAGGAGACCTGAGTTCAAATCCCAGTGTGGATACTTTCCCCGACCCTTGAGGGTGGTCATTTTCTTCAGGCTGCATTCAAGAGTGACTACTACTTTAGGACATTGGGTTGTTATTGTCATCTGGAACCATTCCACACAGGAACTGTCTCAGTGGCTCATCAGATAAATCGCACGTTGCTTCCCAGAGGAGACCCGAGTTCAAATCCCGGTGTGGATACTTTCCCCCACCTTTGAGAGTTGTCATTTTCTTCAGGCTGCATTCAAGAGTGACTGCTACTTTAGGACATTGGGTTGTTATGGTCATCTTTAACCATAGCACACATGAACTGTCTCAGTTTCTTATTGGATAAATCGCACGTTGTTTCCCCCGAGGAGACCCGAGTTCAAATCCCGGTGTGGATATTTTCCCCAACCTTCCCCACACGTCTGTTTTATGACACATGCAGCAAATTGCCTGGTTTCTTCCTGAAATAGCCTGGGATCGAGCCTGTGCGGTAGTTGACTTTCTTTTCTATTTTTCAGGCTGCATAAATGAGTAACTGATATTTACGATTCGGTAAAGCGCCGAAAGCTGCCTTTGCTAAACAGTTTCTCAAATGTTTTTTTTCAAGCTATCTTCAGAAGCCTGTCTTTGTTAAACAATTGACCAGGTTCACTGCGACCTGATGCAAGGCATGCCCCAAGAAGGGCAGGGGGGCATCTTACAGGTAATCCCCTTGAAAGAAAAAATTGCAATAACCTTTTAAACAATGTGCCAAAAGCCATTTTTTTTAGCAAGGAAGCTGCTTTCCATCACAGGCAGGTTAGCACCAGCCCCCTCTTTGCAATCAACCTAGGATGTTTTTTTCCCAAGCTATCTTCAGAAGCTTGTACTTGTTAAACAATTGACCAGGTCCACTGCGACCTGATGCAAGGCATGCCCCAAGAAGGGCAGGGGGCATCTTACATGTAACCCCCTTGAAAGAAAAAGTTGCAATACCCTTTTAAACAATGTGTACTGCCAACAGCCATTTTTTTAGCAAGGACGCTGCTTTCCATCACAGGCAGGTTGCCGCCAGCCCCCTCTCTGCAATCAACCTAGGAGCAGACAGCTTGGCCTTTCATCACTCCAACTGTCCACCATCTGAGCTTTTGGCACAGGCAGGCATTGTAATTTGTCTCCACCTCTTGATATCCAGTCCATCCAGTCCATCCAGTCCATCCAGTCCATCCAGTCCATCCAGTCCAAGCACGAAGTTTCTGGCACATGCGGGAATCGATCTCACGACCTTCGGTATCGTAGGCACGCGCCTTAACCATTTGGCTATTGAGGAGGCCCCCTTTTTTAAGGTAACTTCGGTTCGTATTGACTTAGGTGGATGATGGACTGCCGGTACTGCCAGTCAATGAAGAGGCCCAAGAGGACATTGGGTTGTTATGGTCATCTGGAACTGATCCACACATGAACCGTCTCAGTGGCTCATTGGGTAAATTGCATGATGTTTCCCCGAGGAGACCTGAGTTCAAATCCCAGTGTGGATACTTTCCCCGACCCTTGAGGGTGGTCATTTTCTTCAGGCTGCATTCAAGAGTGACTACTACTTTAGGACATTGGGTTGTTATTGTCATCTGGAACCATTCCACACAGGAACTGTCTCAGTGGCTCATCAGATAAATCGCACGTTGCTTCCCAGAGGAGACCCGAGTTCAAATCCCGGTGTGGATACTTTCCCCCACCTTTGAGAGTTGTCATTTTCTTCAGGCTGCATTCAAGAGTGACTGCTACTTTAGGACATTGGGTTGTTATGGTCATCTTTAACCATAGCACACATGAACTGTCTCAGTTTCTTATTGGATAAATCGCACGTTGTTTCCCCCGAGGAGACCCGAGTTCAAATCCCGGTGTGGATATTTTCCCCAACCTTCCCCACACGTCTGTTTTATGACACATGCAGCAAATTGCCTGGTTTCTTCCTGAAATAGCCTGGGATCGAGCCTGTGCGGTAGTTGACTTTCTTTTCTATTTTTCAGGCTGCATAAATGAGTAACTGATATTTACGATTCGGTAAAGCGCCGAAAGCTGCCTTTGCTAAACAGTTTCTCAAATGTTTTTTTTCAAGCTATCTTCAGAAGCCTGTCTTTGTTAAACAATTGACCAGGTTCACTGCGACCTGATGCAAGGCATGCCCCAAGAAGGGCAGGGGGGCATCTTACAGGTAATCCCCTTGAAAGAAAAAATTGCAATAACCTTTTAAACAATGTGCCAAAAGCCATTTTTTTTAGCAAGGAAGCTGCTTTCCATCACAGGCAGGTTAGCACCAGCCCCCTCTTTGCAATCAACCTAGGATGTTTTTTTCCCAAGCTATCTTCAGAAGCTTGTACTTGTTAAACAATTGACCAGGTCCACTGCGACCTGATGCAAGGCATGCCCCAAGAAGGGCAGGGGGCATCTTACATGTAACCCCCTTGAAAGAAAAAGTTGCAATACCCTTTTAAACAATGTGTACTGCCAACAGCCATTTTTTTAGCAAGGACGCTGCTTTCCATCACAGGCAGGTTGCCGCCAGCCCCCTCTCTGCAATCAACCTAGGAGCAGACAGCTTGGCCTTTCATCACTCCAACTGTCCACCATCTGAGCTTTTGGCACAGGCAGGCATTGTAATTTGTCTCCACCTCTTGATATCCAGTCCATCCAGTCCATCCAGTCCATCCAGTCCATCCAGTCCATCCAGTCCAAGCACGAAGTTTCTGGCACATGCGGGAATCGATCTCACGACCTTCGGTATCGTAGGCACGCGCCTTAACCATTTGGCTATTGAGGAGGCCCCCTTTTTTAAGGTAACTTCGGTTCGTATTGACTTAGGTGGATGATGGACTGCCGGTACTGCCAGTCAATGAAGAGGCCCAAGAGGACATTGGGTTGTTATGGTCATCTGGAACTGATCCACACATGAACCGTCTCAGTGGCTCATTGGGTAAATTGCATGATGTTTCCCCGAGGAGACCTGAGTTCAAATCCCAGTGTGGATACTTTCCCCGACCCTTGAGGGTGGTCATTTTCTTCAGGCTGCATTCAAGAGTGACTACTACTTTAGGACATTGGGTTGTTATTGTCATCTGGAACCATTCCACACAGGAACTGTCTCAGTGGCTCATCAGATAAATCGCACGTTGCTTCCCAGAGGAGACCCGAGTTCAAATCCCGGTGTGGATACTTTCCCCCACCTTTGAGAGTTGTCATTTTCTTCAGGCTGCATTCAAGAGTGACTGCTACTTTAGGACATTGGGTTGTTATGGTCATCTTTAACCATAGCACACATGAACTGTCTCAGTTTCTTATTGGATAAATCGCACGTTGTTTCCCCCGAGGAGACCCGAGTTCAAATCCCGGTGTGGATATTTTCCCCAACCTTCCCCACACGTCTGTTTTATGACACATGCAGCAAATTGCCTGGTTTCTTCCTGAAATAGCCTGGGATCGAGCCTGTGCGGTAGTTGACTTTCTTTTCTATTTTTCAGGCTGCATAAATGAGTAACTGATATTTACGATTCGGTAAAGCGCCGAAAGCTGCCTTTGCTAAACAGTTTCTTAAATGTTTTTTTTCAAGCTATCTTCAGAAGCCTGTCTTTGTTAAACAATTGACCAGGTCCACTGCGACCTGATGCAAGGCATGCCCCAAGAAGGGCAGGGGGGCATCTTACAGGTAATCCCCTTGAAAGAAAAATTGCAATAACCTTTTAAACAATGTGCCAAAAGCCATTTTTTTAGCAAGGAAGCTGCTTTCCATCACAGGCAGGTTAGCACCAGCCCCCTCTTTGCAATCAACCTAGGATGTTTTTTTTCCAAGCTATCTTCAGAAGCTTGTCCTTGTTAAACAATTGACCAGGTCCACTGCGACCTGATGCAAGGCATGCCCCAAGAAGGGCAGGGTGCATCTTACATGTAACCCCCTTGAAAGAAAAAGTTGCAATACCCTTTTAAACAATGTGTACTAACAACAGCCATTTTTTTAGCAAGGACACTGCTTTCCATCACAGGAAGGTTGCCGCCAGCCCCCTCTCTGCAATCAACCTAGGAGCAGACAGCTTGGCCTTTCATCACTCCAACTGTCCACCATCTGAGCTTTTGGCACAGGCAGGCATTGTAATTTGTCTCCACCTCTTGATAGGTCCATCCAGTCCATCCAGTCCATCCAGTCCATCCAGTCCATCCAGTCCATCCACGAAGTTTCTGGCACAGGCGGGAATCGATCTCACGACCTTCGGTATCGTAGGCACGCGCCTTAACCATTTGGCTATTGAGGAGGCCCCCTTTTTTAAGGTAACTTCGGTTCGTATTGACTTAGGTGGATGATGGACTGCCGGTACTGCCAGTCAATGAAAAGGCCCAAGAGGACATTGGGTTGTTATGGTCATCTGGAACTGATCCACACATGAACCGTCTCAGTGGCTCATTGGGTAAATTGCATGATGTTTCCCCGAGGAGACCTGAGTTCAAATCCCAGTGTGGATACTTTCCCCGACCCTTGAGGGTAATCATTTTCTTCAGGCTGCATTCAAGAGTGACTACTACTTTAGGACATTGGGTTGTTATTGTCATCTGGAACCATTCCACACAGGAACTGTCTCAGTGGCTCATCAGATAAATCGCACGTTGTTTCCCAGAGGAGACCCGAGTTCAAATCCCGGAGTGGATACTTTCCCCAACCTTTGAGAGTTGTCATTTTCTTCAGGCTGCATTCAAGAGTGACTGCTACTTTAAGACATTGGGTTGTTATGGTCATCTTTAACCGTTGCACACATGAACTGTCTCAGTGGCTCATTGGATAAATCGCACGTTGTTTCCCCCGAGGAGACCCGAGTTCAAATCCCAGTGTGGATATTTTCCCCAACCTTCCCCACATGTCTGTTTTATGACACATGCAGCAAATTGCCTGGTTTCTTCCTGAAATGGCCTGGGTTCGAGCCTGTGCAGTAGTTGACTTTCTTTTCTATTTTTCAGGCTGCATAAATGAGTAACTGATATTTACGATTCGGTAAAGCGCCGAAAGCTGCCTTTGCTAAACAGTTTCTCAAATGTTTTTTTTCAAGCTATCTTCAGAAGCCTGTCTTTGTTAAACAATTGACCAGGTCCACTGCGACCTGATGCAAGGCATGCCCCAAGAAGGGCAGGGGGGCATCTTACAGGTAATCCCCTTGAAAGAAAAAATTGCAATAACCTTTTAAACAATGTGCCAAAAGCCATTTTTTTAACAAGGACGCTGCTTTCCATCACAGGTAGGTTAGCACCAGCCCCCTCTTTTTTTTTTGCAAGGACGCTGCTTTCCATCACAGGCAGGTTGCCGCCAGCCCCCACTCTGCAATCAACGTAGGAGCAGACAGCTTGGCCTTTCGTCACTCCAACTGTCCACCATCTGAGCTTTTGGCACAGGCAGGCATTGTAATTTGTCTCCACCTCTTGATAGGTCCATCCAGTCCATCCAGTCCATCCAGTCCATCCAGTCCATCCAGTCCATCCACGAAGTTTCTGGCACAGGCAGGAATCGATCTCACAACCTTCGGTATCGTAGGCACGCGCCTTAACCATTTGGCTATTGAGGAGGCCCCCTTTTTTAAGGTAACTTCGGTTCGTATTGACTAAGGTGGATGATGGACTGCCGGTACTGCCAGTCAATGAAGAGGCCCAAGAGGACATTGGGTTGTTATGGTCATCTGGAACTGATACATACATGAACCGTCTCAGTGGCTCATTGGGTAAACTGCATGTTGTTTCCCCGAGGAGACCAGAGTTCAAATCCCAGTGTGGATACTTTCCCCGACCCTTGAGGGTAGTCATTTTCTTCAGGCTGCATTCAAGAGTTACTACTACTTTAGGACATTGGGTTGTTATTGTCATCTGGAACTATTCCACACAGGAACTGTCTCAGTGGCTCATCAGATAAATCGCACGTTGTTTCCCAGTGGAGACCCGAGTTCAAATCCCAGTGTGGATACTTTCCCCAACCTTTGAGAGTTGTCATTTTCTTCAGGCTGCATTCAAGAGTGACTGCTACTTTAAGACATTGGGTTGTTATGGTCATCTTTAACCGTTGCACACATGAACTGTCTCAGTGGCTCATTGGATAAATCGCACGTTGTTTCCCCCGAGGAGACCCGAGTTCAAATACCGGTGTGGATATTTTCCCCAACCTTCCCCACATGTCTGTTTTATGACACATGCAGCAAATTGCCTGGTTTCTTCCTGAAATGGCCTGGGTTCGAGCCTGTGCGGTAGTTGACTTTCTTTTCTATTTTTCAGGCTGCATAAATGAGTAACTGATATTTACGATTCGGTAAAGCGCCGAAAGCTGCCTTTGCTAAACAGTTTCTCAAATGTTTTTTTTCAAGCTATCTTCAGAAGCCTGTCTTTGTTAAACAATTGACCAGGTCCACTGCGACCTGATGCAAGGCATGCCCCAAGAAGGGCAGGGGGGCATCTTACAGGTAATCCCCTTGAAAGAAAAAATTGCAATAACCTTTTAAACAATGTGCCAAAAGCCATTTTTTTAACAAGGACGCTGCTTTCCATCACAGGTAGGTTAGCACCAGCCCCCTCTTTTTTTTTTGCAAGGACGCTGCTTTCCATCACAGGCAGGTTGCCGCCAGCCCCCACTCTGCAATCAACGTAGGAGCAGACAGCTTGGCCTTTCGTCACTCCAACTGTCCACCATCTGAGCTTTTGGCACAGGCAGGCATTGTAATTTGTCTCCACCTCTTGATAGGTCCATCCAGTCCATCCAGTCCATCCAGTCCATCCAGTCCATCCAGTCCATCCACGAAGTTTCTGGCACAGGCAGGAATCGATCTCACGACCTTCGGTATCGTAGGCACGCGCCTTAACCATTTGGCTATTGAGGAGGCCCCCTTTTTTAAGGTAACTTCGGTTCGTATTGACTAAGGTGGATGATGGACTGCCGGTACTGCCAGTCAATGAAGAGGCCCAAGAGGACATTGGGTTGTTATGGTCATCTGGAACTGATACATACATGAACCGTCTCAGTGGCTCATTGGGTAAACTGCATGTTGTTTCCCCGAGGAGACCAGAGTTCAAATCCCAGTGTGGATACTTTCCCCGACCCTTGAGGGTAGTCATTTTCTTCAGGCTGCATTCAAGAGTGACTACTACTTTAGGACATTGGGTTGTTATTGTCATCTGGAACTATTCCACACAGGAACTGTCTCAGTGGCTCATCAGATAAATCGCACGTTGTTTCCCAGTGGAGACCCGAGTTCAAATCCCAGTGTGGATACTTTCCCCAACCTTTGAGAGTTGTCATTTTCTTCAGGCTGCATTCAAGAGTGACTGCTACTTTAAGACATTGGGTTGTTATGGTCATCTTTAACCGTTGCACACATGAACTGTCTCAGTGGCTCATTGGATAAATCGCACGTTGTTTCCCCCGAGGAGACCCGAGTTCAAATACCGGTGTGGATATTTTCCCCAACCTTCCCCACACGTCTGTTTTATGACACATGCAGCAAATTGCCTGGTTTCTTCCTGAAATGGCCTGGGTTCGAGCCTGTGCGGTAGTTGACTTTCTTTTCTATTTTTCAGGCTGCATAAATGAGTAACTGATATTTACGATTCGGTAAAGCGCCGAAAGCTGCCTTTGCTAAACAGTTTCTCAAATGTTTTTTTTCAAGCTATCTTCAGAAGCCTGTCTTTGTTAAACAATTGACCAGGTCCACTGCGACCTGATGCAAGGCATGCCCCAAGAAGGGCAGGGGGGCATCTTACAGGTAATCCCCTTGAAAGAAAAAATTGCAATAACCTTTTAAACAATGTGCCAAAAGCCATTTTTTTAACAAGGACGCTGCTTTCCATCACAGGTAGGTTAGCACCAGCCCCCTCTTTGCAATCAACCTAGGATGGTTTTTTTCAAGCTATCTTCAGAAGCTTGTCCTTGTTAAACAACTGACCAGGTCCGCTGCGACCTGATGCAAGGCATGCCCCAAGAAGGGCAGGGGGCATCTTACATGTAACCCCCTTGAAATAAAAAGTTGCAATACCCTTTTAATCAATGTGTACTGCCAACAGACATTTTTTTTGCAAGGACGCTGCTTTCCATCACAGGCAGGTTGCCGCCAGCCCCCTCTCTGCAATCAACCTAGGAGCAGACAGCTTGGCCTTTCGTCACTCCAACTGTCCACCATCTGAGCTTTTGGCACAGGCAGGCATTGTAATTTGTCTCCACCTCTTGATAGGTCCATCCAGTCCATCCAGTCCATCCAGTCCATCCAGTCCATCCAGTCCAAGCACGAAGTTTCTGGCACAGGCGGGAATCGATCTCACGACCTTCGGTATCATAGGCACGCGCCTTAACCATTTGGCTATTGAGGAGGCCCCCTTTTTTAAGGTAACTTCGGTTCGTATTGACTTAGGTGGATGATGGACTGCCGGTACTGCCAGTCAATGAAGAGGCCCAAGAGGACATTGGGTTGTTATGGTCATCTGGAACTGATCCATACATGAACCGTCTCAGTGGCTCATTGGGTAAATTGCATGTTGTTTCCCCGAGGAGACAAGAGTTCAAATCCCAGTGTGGATACTTTCCCCGACCCTTGAGGGTAGTCATTTTCTTCAGGCTGCATTCAAGAGTGACTACTACTTTAGGACATTGGGTTGTTATTGTCATCTGGAACTATTCCACACAGGAACTGTCTCAGTGGCTCATCAGATAAATCGCACGTTGTTTCCCAGTGGAGACCCGAGTTCAAATCCCAGTGTGGATACTTTCCCCAACCTTTGAGAGTTGTCATTTTCTTCAGGCTGCATTCAAGAGTGACTGCTACTTTAAGACATTGGGTTGTTATGGTCATCTTTAACCGTTGCACACATGAACTGTCTCAGTGGCTCATTGGATAAATCGCACGTTGTTTCCCCCGAGGAGACCCGAGTTCAAATACCGGTGTGGATATTTTCCCCAACCTTCCCCACACGTCTGTTTTATGACACATGCAGCAAATTGCCTGGTTTCTTCCTGAAATGGCCTGGGTTCGAGCCCGTGTGGTAGTTGACTTTCTTTTCTATTTTTCAGGCTGCATAAATGAGTAACTGATATTTATTTGGTCAACTGATATTTACCTGGTCAATTTAAACAATTGACCAGGTCCACTGCGACCTGATGCAAGGCATGCCCCAAGAAGGGCAGGGGGGCATCTTACAGGTAATCCCCTTGAAAGAAAAAATTGCAATAACCAAGGGTTGGGGATGGACTGGATCATCAACTGTCTCAGTGGCTCATTGGATAAATCGCACGTTGTTTCCCCCGAGGAGACCCGAGTTCAAATACCGGTGTGGATATTTTCCCCAACCTTCCCCACACGTCTGTTTTATGACACATGCAGCAAATTGCCTGTTTTCTTCCTGAAATGGCCTGGGTTCGAGCCCGTGCGGTAGTTGACTTTCTTTTCTATTTTTAAGGCTGCATAAATGAGTAACTGATATTTACGATTCGGTAAAGCGCCGAAAGCTGCCTTTGTTAAACAGTTTCTCAAATGTTTTTTTTCAAGCTATCTTCAGAAGCCTGTCTTTGTTAAACAATTGACCAGGTCCACTGCGACCTGATGCAAGGCATGCCCCAAGAAGGGCAGGGGGGCATCTTACAGGTAATCCCCTTGAAATAAAAAATTTGCAATAACCTTTTAAACAATGTGCCAAAAGCCAGTTTTTTTAGCAAGGAAGCTGCTTTCCATCACAGGCAGGTTAGCACCAGCCCCCTCTTTGCAATCAACCTAGGATGTTTTTTTTCCAAGCTATCTTCAGAAGCTTGTCCTTGTTAAACAATTGACCAGGTCCACTGTGACCTGATGCAAGGCATGCCCCAAGAAGGGCAGGGGGCATCTTACATGTAACCCCCTTAAAAGAAAAAGTTGCAATACCCTTTTAAACAATGTGTACTAACAACAGCCATTTTTTTAGCAAGGACACTGCTTTCCATCACAGGCAGGTTGCCGCCAGCCACCTCTCTGCAATCAGCCTAGGAGCAGACAGCTTGGCCTTTCATCACTCCAACTGTCCACCATCTGAGCTTTTGGCACAGGCAGGCATTGTAATTTGTCTCCACCTCTTGATATCCAGTCCATCCAGTCCATCCAGTCCATCCAGTCCATCCAGTCCATCCAGTCCAAGCACGAAGTTTCTGGCACAGGCGGGAATCGATCTCACGACCTTCGGTATCGTAGGCACGCGCCTTAACCATTTGGCTATTGAGAAGGCCCCCTTTTTTAAGGTAACTTCGGTTCGTATTGACTTAGGTGGATGATGGACTGCCGGTACTGCCAGTCAATGAAGAGGCCCAAGAGGACATTGGGTTGTTATGGTCATCTGGAACTGATCCACACATGAACCATCTCAGTGGCTCATTGGGTAAATTGCATGATGTTTCCCCGAGGAGACCTGAGTTCAAATCCCAGTGTGGATACTTTCCCCGACCCTTGAGGGTAGTCATTTTCTTCAGGCTGCATTCAAGAGTGACTACTACTTTAGGACATTGGGTTGTTATTGTCATCTGGAACCATTCCACACAGGAACTGTCTCAGTGGCTCATCAGATAAATCGCACGTTGTTTCCCAGAGGAGACCCGAGTTCAAATCCCGGAGTGGATACTTTCCCCAACCTTTGAGAGTTGTCATTTTCTTCAGGCTGCATTCAAGAGTGACTGCTACTTTAAGACATTGGGTTGTTATGGTCATCTTTAACCGTTGCACACATGAACTGTCTCAGTGGCTCATTGGATAAATCGCACGTTGTTTCCCCCGAGGAGATCCGAGTTCAAATCCTGGTGTGGATATTTTCCCCAACCTTCCCCACATGTCTGTTTTATGACACATGCAGCAAATTGCCTGGTTTCTTCCTGAAATGGCCTGGGTTCGAGCCTGTGCGGTAGTTGACTTTCTTTTCTATTTTTCAGGCTGCATAAATGAGTAACTGATATTTACGATTCGGTAAAGCGCCGAAAGCTGCCTTTGCTAAACAGTTTCTCAAATGTTTTTTTTCAAGCTATCTTCAGAAGCCTGTCTTTGTTAAACAATTGACCAGGTCCACTGCGACCTGATGCAAGGCATGCCCCAAGAAGGGCAGGGGGGCATCTTACAGGTAATCCCCTTGAAAGAAAAAATTGCAATAACCTTTTAAACAATGTGCCAAAAGCCATTTTTTTAGTAAGGAAGCTGCTTTCCATCACAGGCAGGTTAGCACCAGCCCCCTCTTTGCAATCAACCTAGGATGTTTTTTTTACAAGCTATCTTCAGAAGCTTGTCCTTGTTAAACAATTGACCAGGTCCACTGCGACCTGATGCAAGGCATGCCCCAAGAAGGGCAGGGGGCATCTTACATGTAACCCCCTTGAAAGAAAAAGTTGCAATACCCTTTTAAACAATGTGTACTGCCAACAGCCATTTTTTTAGCAAGGACGTTGCTTTCCATCACAGGCAGGTTGCCGCCAGCCCCCTCTCTGCAATCAACCTAGGAGCAGACAGCTTGGCCTTTCATCACTCCAACTGTCCACCATCTGAGCTTTTGGCACAGGCAGGCATTGTAATTTGTCTCCACCTCTTGATATCCAGTCCATCCAGTCCATCCAGTCCATCCAGTCCATCCAGTCCAAGCAGTCCAAGCACGAAGTTTCTGGCACAGGCGGGAATCGATCTCACGACCTTCGGTATCGTAGGCACGCGCCTTAACCATTTGGCTATTGAGGAGGCCCCCTTTTTTAAGGTAACTTCGGTTCGTATTGACTTAGGTGGATGATGGACTGCCGGTACTGCCAGTCAATGAAGAGGCCCAAGAGGACATTGGGTTGTTATGGTCATCTGGAACTGATCCACACATGAACCGTCTCAGTGGCTCATTGGGTAAATTGCATGATGTTTCCCCGAGGAGACCTGAGTTCAAATCCCAGTGTGGATACTTTCCCCGACCCTTGAGGGTAGTCATTTTCTTCAGGCTGCATTCAAGAGTGACTACTACTTTAGGACATTGGGTTATTATTGTCATCTGGAACCATTCCACACAGGAACTGTCTCAGTGGCTCATCAGATAAATCGCACGTTGTTTCCCAGAGGAGACCCGAGTTCAAATCCCGGTGTGGATACTTTCCCCAACCTTTGAGAGTTGTCATTTTCTTCAGGCTGCATTCAAGAGTGACTGCTACTTTAAGACATTGGGTTGTTATGGTCATCTTTAACCCTTGCACACATGAACTGTCTCAGTGGCTCATTGGATAAATCGCACGTTGTTTCCCCCGAGGAGACCCGAGTTCAAATCCCGGTGTGGATATTTTCCCCAACCTTCCCCACACGTCTGTTTTATGACACATGCAGCAAATTGCCTGGTTTCTTCCTGAAATGGCCTGGGTTCGAGCCTGTGCGGTAGTTGACTTTCTTTTCTATTTTTCAGGCTGCATAAATGAGTAACTGATATTTACGATTCGGTAAAGCGCCGAAAGCTGCCTTTGCTAAACAGTTTCTCAAATGTTTTTTTTCAAGCTATCTTCAGAAGCCTGTCTTTGTTAAACAATTGACCAGGTCCACTGCGACCTGATGCAAGGCATGCCCCAAGAAGGGCAGGGGGGCATCTTACAGGTAATCCCCTTGAAAGAAAAAATTGCAATAACCTTTTAAACAATGTGCCAAAAGCCATTTTTTTAGTAAGGAAGCTGCTTTCCATCACAGGCAGGTTAGCACCAGCCCCCTCTTTGCAATCAACCTAGGATGTTTTTTTTACAAGCTATCTTCAGAAGCTTGTCCTTGTTAAACAATTGACCAGGTTCACTGCGACCTGATGCAAGGCATGCCCCAAGAAGGGCAGGGGGCATCTTACATGTAACCCCCTTGAAAGAAAAAGTTGCAATACCCTTTTAAACAATGTGTACTGCCAACAGCCATTTTTTTAGCAAGGACGTTGCTTTCCATCACAGGCAGGTTGCCGCCAGCCCCCTCTCTGCAATCAACCTAGGAGCAGACAGCTTGGCCTTTCATCACTCCAACTGTCCACCATCTGAGCTTTTGGCACAGGCAGGCATTGTAATTTGTCTCCACCTCTTGATATCCAGTCCATCCAGTCCATCCAGTCCATCCAGTCCATCCAGTCCATCCAGTCCATCCAGTCCATCCAGTCCATCCAGTCCATCCAGTCCATCCAGTCCAAGCACGAAGTTTCTGGCACAGGCGGGAATCGATCTCACGACCTTCGGTATCGTAGGCACGCGCCTTAACCATTTGGCTATTGAGGAGGCCCCCTTTTTTAAGGTAACTTCGGTTCGTATTGACTTAGGTGGATGATGGACTGCTGGTACTGCCAGTCAATGAAGAGGCCCAAGAGGACATTGGGTTGTTATGGTCATCTGGAACTGATCCACACATGAACCGTCTCAGTGGCTCATTGGGTAAATTGCATGATGTTTCCCCGAGGAGACCTGAGTTCAAATCCCAGTGTGGATACTTTCCCCGACCCTTGAGGGTAGTCATTTTCTTCAGGCTGCATTCAAGAGTGACTACTACTTTAGGACATTGGGTTGTTATTGTCATCTGGAACCATTCCACACAGGAACTGTCTCAGTGGCTCATCAGATAAATCGCACGTTGTTTCCCAGAGGAGACCCGAGTTCAAATCCCGGTGTGGATACTTTCCCCAACCTTTGAGAGTTGTCATTTTCTTCAGGCTGCATTCAAGAGTGACTGCTACTTTAAGACATTGGGTTGTTATGGTCATCTTTAACCGTTGCACACATGTACTGTCTCAGTGGCTCATTGGATAAATCGCACGTTGTTTCCCCCGAGGAGACCCGAGTTCAAATCCCGGTGTGGATATTTTCCCCAACCTTCCCCACATGTCTGTTTTATGACACATGCAGCAAATTGCCTGGTTTCTTCCTGAAATGGCCTGGGTTCGAGCCTGTGCGGTAGTTGACTTTCTTTTCTATTTTTCAGGCTGCATAAATGAGTAACTGATATTTACGATTCGGTAAAGCGCCGAAAGCTGCCTTTGCTAAACAGTTTCTCAAATGTTTTTTTTCAAGCTATCTTCAGAAGCCTGTCTTTGTTAAACAATTGACCAGGTCCACTGCGACCTGATGCAAGGCATGCCCCAAGAAGGGCAGGGGGCATCTTACAGGTAATCCCCTTGAAGGAAAAAATTGCAATAACCTTTTAAACAATGTGCCAAAAGCCATTTTTTTAACAAGGACGCTGCTTTCCATCACAGGTAGGTTAGCACCAGCCCACTCTTTGCAATCAACCTAGGATGGTTTTTTTCAAGCTATCTTCAGAAGCTTGTCCTTGTTAAACAACTGACCAGGTCCGCTGCGACCTGATGCAAGGCATGCCCCAAGAAGGGCAGGGGGCATCTTACATGTAACCCCCTTGAAATAAAAAGTTGCAATACCCTTTTAATCAATGTGTACTGCCAACAGACATTTTTTTTGCAAGGACGCTGCTTTCCATCACAGGCAGGTTGCCGCCAGCCCCCTCTCTGCAATCAAACTAGGAGCAGACAGCTTGGCCTTTCGTCACTCCAACTGTCCACCATCTGAGCTTTTGGCACAGGCAGGCATTGTAATTTGTCTCCACCTCTTGATAGGTCCATCCAGTCCATCCAGTCCATCCAGTCCATCCAGTCCATCCAGTCCATCCAGTCCATCCAGTCCATCCAGTCCATCCAGTCCATCCAGTCCATCCAGTCCATCCAGTCCATCCAGTCCATCCAGTCCATCCAGTCCATCCAGTCCATCCAGTCCAAGCACGAAGTTTCTGGCACAGGCGGGAATCGATCTCACGACCTTCGGTATCGTAGGCACGCGCCTTAACAATTTGGCTATTGAGGAGACCCCATTTTTTAAGGTAACTTCGGTTCGTATTGACTTAGGTGGATAATGGACTGCCGGTACTGCCAGTCAATGAAGAGGCCCAAGAGGACATTGGGTTGTTATGGTCATCTGGAACTGATCCACACATGAACCGTCTCAGTGGCTCATTGGGTAAATTGCATGTTGTTTCCCCGAGGAGACCTGAGTTCAAATCCCAGTGTGGATACTTTCCCCAACCCTTGAGGGTAGTCATTTTCTTCAGGCTGCATTCAAGAGTGACTACTACTTTAGGACATTGGGTTGTTATTGTCATCTGGAACCATTCCACACAGGAACTGTCTCAGTGACTCATCAGATAAATCGCACGTTGTTTCCCAGAGGAGACCCGAGTTCAAATCCCGGTGTGGATACTTTCCCCAACCTTTGAGAGTTGTCATTTTCTTCAGGCTGCATTCAAGAGTGACTGCTACTTTAAGACATTGGGTTGTTATGGTCATCTTTAACCGTTGCACACATGAACTGTCTCAGTGGCAGACCCTTTTAAACAATGTGTACTGCCAACAGCCATTTTTTTAGCAAGGACGCTGCTTTCCATCACAGGCAGGTTGCCGCCAGCCCCCTCTCTGCAATCAACCTAGGAGCAGACAGCTTGGCCTTTCATCACTCCAACTGTCCACCATCTGAGCTTTTGGCACAGGCAGGCATTGTAATTTGTCTCCACCTCTTGATATCCAGTCCATCCAGTCCATCCAGTCCATCCAGTCCATCCAGTCCATCCAGTCCATCCAGTCCATCCAGTCCATCCAGTCCATCCAGTCCATCCAGTCCAAGCACGAAGTTTCTGGCACAGGCGGGAATCGATCTCACGACCTTCGGTATCGTAGGCACGCGCCTTAACCATTTGGCTATTGAGGAGGCCCCCTTTTTTAAGGTAACTTCGGTTCGTATTGACTAAGGTGGATGATGGACTGCCGGTACTGCCAGTCAATGAAGAGGCCCAAGAGGACATTGGGTTGTTATGGTCATCTGGAACTGATCCATACATGAACTGTCTCAGTGGCTCATTGGGTAAACTGCATGTTGTTTCCCCGAGGAGACCTGAGTTCAAATCCCAGTGTGGGTACTTTCCCCGACCCTTGAGGGTAATCATTTTCTTCAGGCTGCATTCAAGAGTGACTACTACTTTAGGACATTGGGTTGTTATTGTCATCTGGAACCATTCCACACAGGAACTGTCTCAGTGGCTCATCAGATAAATCGCACGGTGTTTCCCAGAGGAGACCCGAGTTCAAATCCCGGAGTGGATACTTTCCCCAACCTTTGAGAGTTGTCATTTTCTTCAGGCTGCATTCAAGAGTGACTGCTACTTTAAGACATTGGGTTGTTATGGTCATCTTTAACCGTTGCACACATGAACTGTCTCAGTGGCTCATTGGATAAATCGCACGTTGTTTCCCCCGAGGAGACCCGAGTTCAAATCCCAGTGTGGATATTTTCCCCAACCTTCCCCACATGTCTGTTTTATGACACATGCAGCAAATTGCCTGGTTTCTTCCTGAAATGGCCTGGGTTCGAGCCTGTGCGGTAGTTGACTTTCTTTTCTATTTTTCAGGCTGCATAAATGAGTAACTGATATTTACGATTCGGTAAAGCGCCGAAAGCTGCCTTTGCTAAACAGTTTCTCAAATGTTTTTTTTCAAGCTATCTTCAGAAGCCTGTCTTTGTTAAACAATTGACCAGGTCCACTGCGACCTGATGCAAGGCATGCCCCAAGAAGGGCAGGGGGGCATCTTACAGGTAATCCCCTTGAAAGAAAAAATTGCAATAACCTTTTAAACAATGTGCCAAAAGCCATTTTTTTAACAAGGACGCTGCTTTCCATCACAGGTAGGTTAGCACCAGCCCCCTCTTTGCAATCAACCTAGGATGGTTTTTTTCAAGCTATCTTCAGAAGCTTGTCCTTGTTAAACAACTGACCAGGTCCGCTGCGACCTGATGCAAGGCATGCCCCAAGAAGGGCAGGGGGCATCTTACATGTAACCCCCTTGAAATAAAAAGTTGCAATACCCTTTTAATCAATGTGTACTGCCAACAGACATTTTTTTTGCAAGGACGCTGCTTTCCATCACAGGCAGGTTGCCGCCAGCCCCCTCTCTGCAATCAACCTAGGAGCAGACAGCTTGGCCTTTCGTCACTCCAACTGTCCACCATCTGAGCTTTTGGCACAGGCAGGCATTGTAATTTGTCTCCACCTCTTGATAGGTCCATCCAGTCCATCCAGTCCATCCAGTCCATCCAGTCCATCCACGAAGTTTCTGGCACAGGCGGGAATCGATCTCACGACCTTCGGTATCGTAGGCACGCGCCTTAACCATTTGGCTATTGAGGAGGCCCCCTTTTTTAAGGTAACTTCGGTTCGTATTGACTTAGGTGGATGATGGACTGCCGGTACTGCCAGTCAATGAAGAGGCCCAAGAGGACATTGGGTTGTTATGGTCATCTGGAACTGATCCACACATGAACCGTCTCAGTGGCTCATTGGGTAAATTGCATGATGTTTCCCCGAGGAGACCTGAGTTCAAATCCCAGTGTGGATACTTTCCCCGACCCTTGAGGGTAATCATTTTCTTCAGGCTGCATTCAAGAGTGACTACTACTTTAGGACATTGGGTTGTTATTGTCATCTGAAACCATTCCACACAGGAACTGTCTCAGTGGCTCATCAGATAAATCGCACGTTGTTTCCCAGAGGAGACCCGAGTTCAAATCCCGGAGTGGATACTTTCCCCAACCTTTGAGAGTTGTCATTTTCTTCAGGCTGCATTCAAGAGTGACTGCTACTTTAAGACATTGGGTTGTTATGGTCATCTTTAACCGTTGCACACATGAACTGTCTCAGTGGCTCATTGGATAAATCGCACGTTGTTTCCCCCGAGGAGACCCGAGTTCAAATCCCAGTGTGGATATTTTCTCCAACCTTCCCCACATGTCTGTTTTATGACACATGCAGCAAATTGCCTGGTTTCTTCCTGAAATGGCCTGGGTTCGAGCCTGTGCGGTAGTTGACTTTCTTTTCTATTTTTCAGGCTGCATAAATGAGTAACTGATATTTACGATTCGGTAAAGCGCCGAAAGCTGCCTTTGCTAAACAGTTTCTCAAATGTTTTTTTTCAAGCTATCTTCAGAAGCCTGTCTTTGTTAAACAATTGACCAGGTCCACTGCGACCTGATGCAAGGCATGCCCCAAGAAGGGCAGGGGGGCATCTTACAGGTAATCCCCTTGAAAGAAAAAATTGCAATAACCTTTTAAACAATGTGCCAAAAGCCATTTTTTTAACAAGGACGCTGCTTTCCATCACAGGTAGGTTAGCACCAGCCCCCTCTTTGCAATCAACCTAGGATGGTTTTTTTCAAGCTATCTTCAGAAGCTTGTCCTTGTTAAACAACTGACCAGGTCCGCTGCGACCTGATGCAAGGCATGCCCCAAGAAGGGCAGGGGGCATCTTACATGTAACCCCCTTGAAATAAAAAGTTGCAATACCCTTTTAATCAATGTGTACTGCCAACAGACATTTTTTTTGCAAGGACGCTGCTTTCCATCACAGGCAGGTTGCCGCCAGCCCCCACTCTGCAATCAACGTAGGAGCAGACAGCTTGGCCTTTCGTCACTCCAACTGTCCACCATCTGAGCTTTTGGCACAGGCAGGCATTGTAATTTGTCTCCACCTCTTGATAGGTCCATCCAGTCCATCCAGTCCATCCAGTCCATCCACGAAGTTTCTGGCACAGGCAGGAATCGATCTCACGACCTTCGGTATCGTAGGCACGCGCCTTAACCATTTGGCTATTGAGGAGGCCCCCTTTTTTAAGGTAACTTCGGTTCGTATTGACTAAGGTGGATGATGGACTGCCGGTACTGCCAGTCAATGAAGAGGCCCAAGAGGACATTGGGTTGTTATGGTCATCTGGAACTGATCCATACATGAACCGTCTCAGTGGCTCATTGGGTAAACTGCATGTTGTTTCCCCGAGGAGACCAGAGTTCAAATCCCAGTGTGGATACTTTCCCCGACCCTTGAGGGTAGTCATTTTCTTCAGGCTGCATTCAAGAGTGACTACGACTTTAGGACATTGGGTTGTTATTGTCATCTGGAACTATTCCACACAGGAACTGTCTCAGTGGCTCATCAGATAAATCGCACGTTGTTTCCCAGTGGAGACCCGAGTTCAAATCCCAGTGTGGATACTTTCCCCAACCTTTGAGAGTTGTCATTTTCTTCAGGCTGCATTCAAGAGTGACTGCTACTTTAAGACATTGGGTTGTTATGGTCATCTTTAACCGTTGCACACATGAACTGTCTCAGTGGCTCATTGGATAAATCGCACGTTGTTTCCCCCGAGGAGACCCGAGTTCAAATACCGGTGTGGATATTTTCCCCAACCTTCCCCACACGTCTGTTTTATGACACATGCAGCAAATTGCCTGGTTTCTTCCTGAAATGGCCTGGGTTCGAGCCTGTGCGGTAGTTGACTTTCTTTTCTATTTTTCAGGCTGCATAAATGAGTAACTGATATTTACGATTCGGTAAAGCGCCGAAAGCTGCCTTTGCTAAACAGTTTCTCAAATGTTTTTTTTCAAGCTATCTTCAGAAGCCTGTCTTTGTTAAACAATTGACCAGGTCCACTGCGACCTGATGCAAGGCATGCCCCAAGAAGGGCAGGGGGGCATCTTACAGGTAATCCCCTTGAAAGAAAAAATTGCAATAACCTTTTAAACAATGTGCCAAAAGCCATTTTTTTAACAAGGACGCTGCTTTCCATCACAGGTAGGTTAGCACCAGCCCCCTCTTTGCAATCAACCTAGGATGGTTTTTTTCAAGCTATCTTCAGAAGCTTGTCCTTGTTAAACAACTGACCAGGTCCGCTGCGACCTGATGCAAGGCATGCCCCAAGAAGGGCAGGGAGCATCTTACATGTAACCCCCTTGAAATAAAAAGTTGCAATACCCTTTTAATCAATGTGTACTGCCAACAGACATTTTTTTTGCAAGGACGCTGCTTTCCATCACAGGCAGGTTGCCGCCAGCCCCCTCTCTGCAATCAACCTAGGAGCAGACAGCTTGGCCTTTCGTCACTCCAACTGTCCACCATCTGAGCTTTTGGCACAGGCAGGCATTGTAATTTGTCTCCACCTCTTGATAGGTCCATCCAGTCCATCCAGTCCATCCAGTCCATCCAGTCCATCCAGTCCATCCAGTCCATCCAGTCCATCCAGTCCATCCAGTCCATCCAGTCCATCCAGTCCATCCAGTCCATCCAGTCCATCCAGTCCATCCAGTCCATCCAGTCCATCCAGTCCATCCAGTCCATCCAGTCCAAGCACGAAGTTTCTGGCACAGGCGGGAATCGATCTCACGACCTTCGGTATCGTAGGCACGCGCCTTAACCATTTGGCTATTGAGGAGGCCCCCTTTTTTAAGGTAACTTCGGTTCGTATTGACTAAGGTGGATGATGGACTGCCGGTACTGCCAGTCAATGAAGAGGCCCAAGAGGACATTGGGTTGTTATGGTCATCTGGAACTGATCCATACATGAACCGTCTCAGTGGCTCATTGGGTAAATTGCATGTTGTTTCCCCGAGGAGACCAGAGTTCAAATCCCAGTGTGGATACTTTCCCCGACCCTTGAGGGTAGTCATTTTCTTCAGGCTGCATTCAAGAGTGACTACTACTTTAGGACATTGGGTTGTTATTGTCATCTGGAACTATTCCACACAGGAACTGTCTCAGTGGCTCATCAGATAAATCGCACGTTGTTTCCCAGTGGAGACCTGAGTTCAAATCCCAGTGTGGATACTTTCCCCAACCTTTGAGAGTTGTCATTTTCTTCAGGCTGCATTCAAGAGTGACTGCTACTTTAAGACATTGGGTTGTTATGGTCATCTTTAACCGTTGCACACATGAACTGTCTCAGTGGCTCATTGGATAAATCGCACGTTGTTTCCCCCGAGGAGACCCGAGTTCAAATACCGGTGTGGATATTTTCCCCAACCTTCCCCACACGTCTGTTTTATGACACATGCAGCAAATTGCCTGGTTTCTTCCTGAAATGGCCTGGGTTCGAGCACGTGTGGTAGTTGACTTTCTTTTCTATTTTTCAGGCTGCATAAATGAGTAACTGATATTTATTTGGTCAACTGATATTTACCTGGTCAATTTAAACAATTGACCAGGTCCACTGCGACCTGATGCAAGGCATGCCCCAAGAAGGGCAGGGGGGCATCTTACAGGTAATCCCCTTGAAAGAAAAAATTGCAATAACCAAGGGTTGGGGATGGACTGGATCATCAACTGTCTCAGTGGCTCATTGGATAAATCGCACGTTGTTTCCCCCGAGGAGACCCGAGTTCAAATACCGGTGTGGATATTTTCCCCAACCTTCCCCACACGTCTGTTTTATGACACATGCAGCAAATTGCCTGTTTTCTTCCTGAAATGGCCTGGGTTCGAGCCCGTGCGGTAGTTGACTTTCTTTTCTATTTTTCAGGCTGCATAAATGAGTAACTGATATTTACGATTCGGTAAAGCGCCGAAAGCTGCCTTTGTTAAACAGTTTCTCAAATGTTTTTTTTCAAGCTATCTTCAGAAGCCTGTCTTTGTTAAACAATTGACCAGGTCCACTGCGACCTGATGCAAGGCATGCCCCAAGAAGGGCAGGGGGGCATCTTACAGGTAATCCCCTTGAAATAAAAAATTGCAATAACCTTTTAAACAATGTGCCAAAAGCCAGTTTTTATAGCAAGGAAGCTGCTTTCCATCACAGGCAGGTTAGCACCAGCCCCCTCTTTGCAATCAACCTAGGATGTTTTTTTTCCAAGCTATCTTCAGAAGCTTGTCCTTGTTAAACAATTGACCAGGTCCACTGTGACCTGATGCAAGGCATGCCCCAAGAAGGGCAGGGGGCATCTTACATGTAACCCCCTTAAAAGAAAAAGTTGCAATACCCTTTTAAACAATGTGTACTAACAACAGCCATTTTTTTAGCAAGGACACTGCTTTCCATCACAGGCAGGTTGCCGCCAGCCGCCTCTCTGCAATAAGCCTAGGAGCAGACAGCTTGGCCTTTCATCACTCCAACTGTCCACCATCTGAGCTTTTGGCACAGGCAGGCATTGTAATTTGTCTCCACCTCTTGATATCCAGTCCATCCAGTCCATCCAGTCCATCCAGTCCATCCAGTCCATCCAGTCCATCCAGTCCATCCAGTCCATCCAGTCCATCCAGTCCATCCAGTCCATCCAGTCCAAGCACGAAGTTTCTGGCACAGGCGGGAATCGATCTCACGACCTTCGGTATCGTAGGCACGCGCCATAACCATTTGGCTATTGAGAAGGCCCCCTTTTTTAAGGTAACTTCGGTTCGTATTGACTTAGGTGGATGATGGACTGCCGGTACTGCCAGTCAATGAAGAGGCCCAAGAGGACATTGGGTTGTTATGGTCATCTGGAACTGATCCACACATGAACCATCTCAGTGGCTCATTGGGTAAATTGCATGATGTTTCCCCGAGGAGACCTGAGTTCAAATCCCAGTGTGGATACTTTCCCCGACCCTTGAGGGTAGTCATTTTCTTCAGGCTGCATTCAAGAGTGACTACTACTTTAGGACATTGGGTTGTTATTGTCATCTGGAACCATTCCACACAGGAACTGTCTCAGTGGCTCATCAGATAAATCGCACGTTGTTTCCCAGAGGAGACCCGAGTTCAAATCCCGGAGTGGATACTTTCCCCAACCTTTGAGAGTTGTCATTTTCTTCAGGCTGCATTCAAGAGTGACTGCTACTTTAAGACATTGGGTTGTTATGGTCATCTTTAACCGTTGCACACATGAACTGTCTCAGTGGCTCATTGGATAAATCGCACGTTGTTTCCCCCGAGGAGATCCGAGTTCAAATCCTGGTGTGGATATTTTCCCCAACCTTCCCCACATGTCTGTTTTATGACACATGCAGCAAATTGCCTGGTTTCTTCCTGAAATGGCCTGGGTTCGAGCCTGTGCGGTAGTTGACTTTCTTTTCTATTTTTCAGGCTGCATAAATGAGTAACTGATATTTACGATTCGGTAAAGCGCCGAAAGCTGCCTTTGCTAAACAGTTTCTCAAATGTTTTTTTTCAAGCTATCTTCAGAAGCCTGTCTTTGTTAAACAATTGACCAGGTCCACTGCGACCTGATGCAAGGCATGCCCCAAGAAGGGCAGAGGGGCATCTTACAGGTAATCCCCTTGAAAGAAAAAATTGCAATAACCTTTTAAACAATGTGCCAAAAGCCATTTTTTTAGTAAGGAAGCTGCTTTCCATCACAGGCAGGTTAGCACCAGCCCCCTCTTTGCAATCAACCTAGGATGTTTTTTTTACAAGCTATCTTCAGAAGCTTGTCCTTGTTAAACAATTGACCAGGTCCACTGCGACCTGATGCAAGGCATGCCCCAAGAAGGGCAGGGGGCATCTTACATGTAACCCCCTTGAAAGAAAAAGTTGCAATACCCTTTTAAACAATGTGTACTGCCAACAGCCATTTTTTTAGCAAGGACGTTGCTTTCCATCACAGGCAGGTTGCCGCCAGCCCCCTCTCTGCAATCAACCTAGGAGCAGACAGCTTGGCCTTTCATCACTCCAACTGTCCACCATCTGAGCTTTTGGCACAGGCAGGCATTGTAATTTGTCTCCACCTCTTGATATCCAGTCCATCCAGTCCATCCAGTCCATCCAGTCCATCCAGTCCATCCAGTCCATCCAGTCCAAGCAGTCCAAGCACGAAGTTTCTGGCACAGGCGGGAATCGATCTCACGACCTTCGGTATCGTAGGCACGCGCCTTAACCATTTGGCTATTGAGGAGGCCCCCTTTTTTAAGGTAACTTTGGTTCGTATTGACTTAGGTGGATGATGGACTGCCGGTACTGCCAGTCAATGAAGGCGCCCAAGAGGACATTGGGTTGTTATGGTCATCTGGAACTGATCCACACATGAACCGTCTCAGTGGCTCATTGGGTAAATTGCATGATGTTTCCCCGAGGAGACCAGAGTTCAAATCCCAGTGTGGATACTTTCCCCGACCCTTGAGGGTAGTCATTTTCTTCAGGCTGCATTCAAGAGTGACTACTACTTTAGGACATTGGGTTGTTATTGTCATCTGGAACCATTCCACACAGGAACTGTCTCAGTGGCTCATCAGATAAATCGCACGTTGTTTCCCAGAGGAGACCCGAGTTCAAATCCCGGTGTGGATACTTTCCCCAACCTTTGAGAGTTGTCATTTTCTTCAGGCTGCATTCAAGAGTGACTGCTACTTTAAGACATTGGGTTGTTATGGTCATCTTTAACCGTTGCACACATGAACTGTCTCAGTGGCTCATTGGATAAATCGCACGTTGTTTCCCCCGAGGAGACCCGAGTTCAAATCCCGGTGTGGATATTTTCCCCAACCTTCCCCACACGTCTGTTTTATGACACATGCAGCAAATTGCCTGGTTTCTTCCTGAAATGGCCTGGGATCGAGCCTGTGCGGTAGTTGACTTTCTTTTCTATTTTTCAGGCTGCATAAATGAGTAACTGATATTTACGATTCGGTAAAGCGCCGAAAGCTGCCTTTGCTAAACAGTTTCTCAAATGTTTTTTTTCAAGCTATCTTCAGAAGCCTGTCTTTGTTAAACAATTGACCAGGTCCACTGCGACCTGATGCAAGGCATGCCCCAAGAAGGGCAGGGGGGCATCTTACAGGTAATCCCCTTGAAAGAAAAATTGCAATAACCTTTTAAACAATGTGCCAAAAGCCATTTTTTTAGCAAGGAAGCTGCTTTCCATCACAGGCAGGTTAGCACCAGCCCCCTCTTTGCAATCAACCTAGGATGTTTTTTTTCCAAGCTATCTTCAGAAGCTTGTCCTTGTTAAACAATTGACCAGGTCCACTGCGACCTGATGCAAGGCATGCCCCAAGAAGGGCAGGGTGCATCTTACATGTAACCCCCTTGAAAGAAAAAGTTGCAATACCCTTTTAAACAATGTGTACTAACAACAGCCATTTTTTTAGCAAGGACACTGCTTTCCATCACAGGAAGGTTGCCGCCAGCCCCCTCTCTGCAATCAACCTAGGAGCAGACAGCTTGGCCTTTCGTCACTCCAACTGTCCACCATCTGAGCTTTTGGCACAGGCAGGCATTGTAATTTGTCTCCACCTCTTGATATCCAGTCCATCCAGTCCATCCAGTCCATCCAGTCCATCCAGTCCATCCAGTCCATCCAGTCCATCCAGTCCATCCAGTCCATCCAGTCCATCCAGTCCATCCAGTCCATCCAGTCCATCCAGTCCATCCAGTCCATCCAGTCCATCCAGTCCATCCAGTCCATCCAGTCCATCCAGTCCATCCAGTCCATCCAGTCCAAGCACGAAGTTTCTGGCACAGGCGGGAATCGATCTCACGACCTTCGGTATCGTAGGCACGCGCCTTAACCATTTGGCTATTGAGGAGGCCCCCTTTTTTAAGGTACCTTCGGTTCGTATTGACTTAGGTGGATGATGGACTGCAGGTACTGCCAGTCAATGAAGAGGCCCAAGAGGACATTGGGTTGTTATGGTCATCTGGAACTGATCCACACATGAACCGTCTCAGTGGCTCATTGGGTAAATTGCATGATGTTTCCCCGAGGAGACCTGAGCTCAAATCCCAGTGTGGATACTTTCCCCGACCCTTGAGGGTAATCATTTTCTTCAGGCTGCATTCAAGAGTGACTACTACTTTAGGACATTGGGTTGTTATTGTCATCTGGAACCATTCCACACAGGAACTGTCTCAGTGGCTCATCAGATAAATCGCACGTTGTTTCCCAGAGGAGACCCGAGTTCAAATCCCGGAGTGGATACTTTCCCCAACCTTTGAGAGTTGTCATTTTCTTCAGGCTGCATTCAAGAGTGACTGCTACTTTAAGACATTGGGTTGTTATGGTCATTTTTAACCGTTGCACACATGAACTGTCTCAGTGGCTCATTGGATAAATCGCACGTTGTTTCCCCCGAGGAGACCCGAGTTCAAATCCCAGTGTGGATATTTTCCCCAACCTTCCCCACATGTCTGTTTTATGACACATGCAGCAAATTGCCTGGTTTCTTCCTGAAATGGCCTGGGTTCGAGCCTGTGCGGTAGTTGACTTTCTTTTCTATTTTTCAGGCTGCATAAATGAGTAACTGATATTTACGATTCGGTAAAGCGCCGAAAGCTGCCTTTGCTAATCAGTTTCTCAAATGTTTTTTTTCAAGCTATCTTCAGAAGCCTGTCTTTGTTAAACAATTGACCAGGTCCACTGCGACCTGATGCAAGGCATGCCCCAAGAAGGGCAGGGGGCATCTTACAGGTAATCCCCTTGAAAGAAAAAATTGCAATAACCTTTTAAACAATGTGCCAAAAGCCATTTTTTTAACAAGGACGCTGCTTTCCATCACAGGTAGGTTAGCACCAGCCCCCTCTTTGCAATCAAACTAGGATGGTTTTTTTCAAGCTATCTTCAGAAGCTTGTCCTTGTTAAACAACTGACCAGGTCCGCTGCGACCTGATGCAAGGCATGCCCCAAGAAGGGCAGGGGGCATCTTACATGTAACCCCCTTGAAATAAAAAGTTGCAATACCCTTTTAATCAATGTGTACTGCCAACAGACATTTTTTTTGCAAGGACGCTGCTTTCCATCACAGGCAGGTTGCCGCCAGCCCCTTCTCTGCAATCAAACTAGGAGCAGACAGCTTGGCCTTTCGTCACTCCAACTGTCCACCATCTGAGCTTTTGGCACAGGCAGGCATTGTAATTTGTCTCCACCTCTTGATAGGTCCATCCAGTCCATCCAGTCCATCCAGTCCATCCAGTCCATCCAGTCCATCCAGTCCATCCAGTCCATCCAGTCCATCCAGTCCGACCAGTCCATCCACGAAGTTTCTGGCACAGGCGGGAATCGATCTCACGACCTTCGGTATCGTAGGCACGCGCCTTAACCATTTGGCTATTGAGGAGGCCCCCTTTTTTAAGGTAACTTCGGTTCGTATTGACTTAGGTGGATGATGGACTGCCGGTACTGCCAGTCAATGAAGAGGCCCAAGAGGACATTGGGTTGTTATGGTCATCTGGAACTGATCCACACATGAACCGTCTCAGTGGCTCATTGGGTAAATTGCTTGATGTTTCCCCGAGGAGACCTGAGTTCAAATCCCAGTGTGGATACTTTCCCCGACCCTTGAGGGTAATCATTTTCTTCAGGCTGCATTCAAGAGTGACTACTACTTTAGGACATTGGGTTGTTATTGTCATCTGGAACCATGCCACACAGGAACTGTCTCAGTGGCTCATCAGATAAATCGCACGTTGTTTCCCAGAGGAGACCCGAGTTCAAATACCGGAGTGGATACTTTCCCCAACCTTTGAGAGTTGTCATTTTCTTCAGGCTGCATTCAAGAGTGACTGCTACTTTAAGACATTGGGTTGTTATGGTCATCTTTAACCGTTGCACACATGAACTGTCTCAGTGGCTCATTGGATAAATCGCACGTTGTTTCCCCCGAGGAGACCCGAGATCAAACCCAGTGTGGATATTTTCCCCAACCTTCCCCACATGTCTGTTTTATGACACATGCAGCAAATTGCCTGGTTTCTTCCTGAAATGGCCTGGGTTCGAGCCTGTGCGGTAGTTGACTTTCTTTTCTATTTTTCAGGCTGCATAAATGAGTAACTGATATTTACGATTCGGTAAAGCGCTGAAAGCTGCCTTTGCTAAACAGTTTCTCAAATGTTTTTTTTCAAGCTATCTTCAGAAGCCTGTCTTTGTTAAACAATTGACCAGGTCCACTGCGACCTGATGCAAGGCATGCCCCAAGAAGGGCAGGGGGGCATCTTACAGGTAATCCCCTTGAAAGAAAAAATTGCAATAACCTTTTAAACAATGTGCCAAAAGCCATTTTTTTAACAAGGACGCTGCTTTCCATCACAGGTAGGTTAGCACCAGCCCCCTCTTTGCAATCAACCTAGGATGGTTTTTTTCAAGCTATCTTCAGAAGCTTGTCCTTGTTAAACAACTGACCAGGTCCGCTGCAACCTGATGCAAGGCATGCCCCAAGAAGGGCAGGGGGCATCTTACATGTAACCCCCTTGAAATAAAAAGTTGCAATACCCTTTTAATCAATGTGTACTGCCAACAGACATTTTTTTTGCAAGGACGCTGCTTTCCATCACAGGCAGGTTGCCGCCAGCCCCCTCTCTGCAATCAACCTAGGAGCAGACAGCTTGGCCTTTCGTCACTCCAACTGTCCACCATCTGAGCTTTTGGCACAGGCAGGCATTGTAATTTGTCTCCACCTCTTGATAGGTCCATCCAGTCCATCCAGTCCATCCACGAAGTTTCTGGCACAGGCAGGAATCGATCTCACGACCTTCGGTATCGTAGGCACGCGCCTTAACCATTTGGCTATTGAGGAGGCCCCCTTTTTTAAGGTAACTTCGGTTCGTATTGACTAAGGTGGATGATGGACTGCCGGTACTGCCAGTCAATGAAGAGGCCCAAGAGGACATTGGGTTGTTATGGTCATCTGGAACTGATCCATACATGAACTGTCTCAGTGGCTCATTGGGTAAACTGCATGTTGTTTCCCCGAGGAGACCTGAGTTCAAATCCCAGTGTGGATACTTTCCCCGACCCTTGAGGGTAGTCATTTTCTTCAGGCTGCATTCAAGAGTGACTACTACTTTAGGACATTGGGTTGTTATTGTCATCTGGAACTATTCCACACAGGAACTGTCTCAGTGGCTCATCAGATAAATCGCACGTTGTTTCCCAGTGGAGACCCGAGTTCACATCCCAGTGTGGATACTTTCCCCAACCTTTGAGAGTTGTCATTTTCTTCAGGCTGCATTCAAGAGTGACTGCTACTTTAAGACATTGGGTTGTTATGGTCATCTTTAACCGTTGCACACATGAACTGTCTCAGTGGCTCATTGGATAAATCGCACGTTGTTTCCCCCGAGGAGACCCGAGTTCAAATACCGGTGAGGATATTTTCCCCAACCTTCCCCACACGTCTGTTTTATGACACATGCAGCAAATTGCCTGTTTTCTTCCTGAAATGGCCTGGGTTCGAGCCTGTGCGGTAGTTGACTTTCTTTTCTATTTTTCAGGCTGCATAAATGAGTAACTGATATTTACGATTCGGTAAAGCGCCGAAAGCTGCCTTTGCTAAACAGTTTCTCAAATGTTTTTTTTCAAGCTATCTTCAGAAGCCTGTCTTTGTTAAACAATTGACCAGGTCCACTGCGACCTGATGCAAGGCATGCCCCAAGAAGGGCAGGGGGGCATCTTACAGGTAATCCCCTTGAAATAAAAAATTGCAATAACCTTTTAAACAATGTGCCAAAAGCCAGTTTTTTTAGCAAGGAAGCTGCTTTCCATCACAGGCAGGTTAGCACCAGCCCCCTCTTTGCAATCAACCTAGGATGTTTTTTTTCCAAGCTATCTTCAGAAGCTTGTCCTTGTTAAACAATTGACCAGGTCCACTGTGACCTGATGCAAGGCATGCCCCAAGAAGGGCAGGGGGCATCTTACATGTAACCCCCTTAAAAGAAAAAGTTGCAATACCCTTTTAAACAATGTGTACTAACAACAGCCATTTTTTTAGCAAGGACACTGCTTTCCATCACAGGCAGGTTGCCGCCAGCCGCCACTCTGCAATCAGCCTAGGAGCAGACAGCTTGGCCTTTCATCACTCCAACTGTCCACCATCTGAGCTTTTGGCACAGGCAGGCATTGTAATTTGTCTCCACCTCTTGATATCCAGTCCATCCAGTCCATCCAGTCCATCCAGTCCATCCAGTCCATCCAGTCCATCCAGTCCATCCAGTCCATCCAGTCCATCCAGTCCATCCAGTCCATCCAGTCCATCCAGTCCATCCAGTCCATCCAGTCCATCCAGTCCATCCAAGCACGAAGTTTCTGGCACAGGCGGGAATCGATCTCACGACCTTCGGTATCGTAGGCACGCGCATTAACAATTTGGCTATTGAGGAGACCCCATTTTTTAAGGTAACTTCGGTTCGTATTGACTTAGGTGGATAATGGACTGCCGGTACTGCCAGTCAATGAAGAGGCCCAAGAGGACATTGGGTTGTTATGGTCATCTGGAACTGATCCACACATGAACCGTCTCAGTGGCTCATTGGGTAAATTGCATGTTGTTTCCCCGAGGAGACCTGAGTTCAAATCCCAGTGTGGATACTTTCCCCAACCCTTGAGGGTAGTCATTTTCTTCAGGCTGCATTCAAGAGTGACTACTACTTTAGGACATTGGGTTGTTATTGTCATCTGGAACCATTCCACACAGGAACTGTCTCAGTGACTCATCAGATAAATTGCACGTTGTTTCCCAGAGGAGACCCGAGTTCAAATCCCGGTGTGGATACTTTCCCCAACCTTTGAGAGTTGTCATTTTCTTCAGGCTGCATTCAAGAGTGACTGCTACTTTAAGACATTGGGTTGTTATGGTCATCTTTAACCGTTGCACACATGAACTGTCTCAGTGGCAGACCCTTTTAAACAATGTGTACTGCCAACAGCCATTTTTTTAGCAAGGACGCTGCTTTCCATCACAGGCAGGTTGCCGCCAGCCCCCTCTCTGCAATCAACCTAGGAGCAGACAGCTTGGCCTTTCATCACTCCAACTGTCCACCATCTGAGCTTTTGGCACAGGCAGGCATTGTAATTTGTCTCCACCTCTTGATATCCAGTCCATCCAGTCCATCCAGTCCATCCAGTCCATCCAGTCCATCCAGTCCATCCAGTCCATCCAGTCCATCCAGTCCATCCAGTCCATCCAGTCCATCCAGTCCATCCAGTCCATCCAGTCCATCCAGTCCATCCAGTCCATCCAGTCCATCCAGTCCATCCAGTCCAAGCACGAAGTTTCTGGCACAGGCGGGAATCGATCTCACGACCTTCGGTATCGTAGGCACGCGCCTTAACCATTTGGCTATTGAGGAGGCCCCCTTTTTTAAGGTAACTTCGGTTCATATTGACTTAGGTGGATGATGGACTGCCGGTACTGCCAGTCAATGAAGAGGCCCAAGAGGACATTGGGTTGTTATGGTCATCTGGAACTGATCCACACATGAACCGTCTCAGTGGCTCATTGGGTAAATTGCATGATGTTTCCCCGAGGAGACCTGAGTTCAAATCCCAGTGTGGATACTTTCCCCGACCCTTGAGGGTAGTCATTTTCTTCAGGCTGCATTCAAGAGTGACTACTACTTTAGGACATTGGGTTGTTATTGTCATCTGGAACCATTCCACACAGGAACTGTCTCAGTGGCTCATCAGATAAATCGCACGTTGTTTCCCAGAGGAGACCCGAGTTCAAATCCCGGTGTGGATACTTTCCCCCACCATTGAGAGTTGTCATTTTCTTCAGGCTGCATTCAAGAGTGACTGCTACTTTAGGACATTGGGTTGTTATGGTCATCTTTAACCGTTGCACACATGAACTGTCTCAGTGGCTCATTGGATAAATCGCACGTTGTTTCACCCGAGGAGACCCGAGTTCAAATCCCGGTGTGGATATTTTCCCCAACCTTCCCCACACGTCTGTTTTATGACACATGCAGCAAATTGCCTGGTTTCTTCCTGAAATGGCCTGGGTTCGAGCCTGTGCGGTAGTTGACTTTCTTTTCTATTTTTCAGGCTGCATAAATGAGTAACTGATATTTACGATTCGGTAAAGCGCTGAAAGCTGCCTTTGCTAAACAGTTTCTCAAATGTTTTTTTTCAAGCTATCTTCAGAAGCCTGTCTTTGTTAAACAATTGACCAGGTCCACTGCGACCTGATGCAAGGCATGCCCCAAGAAGGGCAGGGGGGCATCTTAAAGGTAATCCCCTTGAAAGAAAAAATTGCAATAACCTTTTAAACAATGTGCCAAAAGCCATTTTTTTAGCAAGGAAGCTGCTTTCCATCACAGGCAGGTTAGCACCAGCCCCCTCTTTGCAATCAAACTAGGATGTTTTTTTTCCAAGCTATCTTCAGAAGCTTGTCCTTGTTAAACAGATGACCAGGTCCACTGCGACCTGATGCAAGGCATGGCCCAAGAAGGGCAGGGGGCATCTTACATGTAACCCCCTTGAAAGAAAAAGTTGCAATACCCTTTTAAACAATGTGTACTGCCAACAGCCATGTTTTTTAGCAAGGACGCTGCTTTCCATCACAGGCAGGTTGCCGCCAGCCCCCTCTCTGCAATCAACCTAGGAGCAGACAGCTTGGCCTTTCATCACTCCAACTGTCCACCATCTGAGCTTTTGGCACAGGCAGGCATTGTAATTTGTCTCCACCTCTTGATATCCAGTCCATCCAGTCCATCCAGTCCATCCAGTCCATCCAGTCCATCCAGTCCATCCAGTCCAAGCACGAAGTTTCTGGCACAGGCGGGAATCGATCTCATGACCTTCGGTATCGTAGGCACGCGCCTTAACCATTTGGCTATTGAGGAGGCCCCCTTTTTAAGGTAACTTCGGTTCGTATTGACTTAGGTGGATGATTATTATTATTATTATTAACATGTATTTATATAGCGCCAACATATTGCGATGATGGACTGCCGGTACTGCCAGTCAATGAAGAGGCCCAAGAGGACATTGGGTTGTTATGGTCATCTGGAACTGATCCGCACATGAACCGTCTCAGTGGCTCATTGGGTAAATTGCACGATGTTTCCCCGAGGAGACCTGAGTTCAAATCCCAGTGTCGATACTTTCCCCGACCCTTGAGGGTAGTCTTTTTCTTCAGGCTGCATTCAAGAGTGACTACTACTTTAGGACATTGGGTTGTTATTGTCATCTGGAACCATTCCACACAGGAACTGTCTCAACGGCTCATCAGATAAATCGCACGTTGTTTCCCAGAGGAGACCCGAGTTCAAATCCCGGTGTGGATACTTTCCCCAACCTTTGAGAGTTGTCATTTTCTTCAGGCTGCATTCAAGAGTGACTGCTACTTTAAGACATTGGGTTGTTATGGTCATCTTTAACCGTTGCACACATGAACTGTCTCAGTGGCTCATTGGATAAATCGCACGTTGTTTCCCCTGAGGAGACCCGAGTTCAAATCCCGGTGTGGATATTTTCCCCAACCTTCCCCACACGTCTGTTTTATGACACATGCAGCAAATTGCCTGGTTTCTTCCTGAAATGGCCTGGGTTCGAGCCTGTGCGGTAGTTGACTTTCTTTTCTATTTTTCAGGCTGCATAAATGAGTAACTGATATTTACGATTCGGTAAAGCGCCGAAAGCTGCCTTTGCTAAACAGTTTCTCAAATGTTTTTTTTCAAGCTATCTTCAGAAGCCTGTCTTTGTTAAACAATTGACCAGGTCCACTGCGACCTGATGCAAGGCATGCCCCAAGTAGGGCAGGGGGGCATCTTATAGGTAATCCCCTTGAAAGAAAAAATTGCAATAACCTTTTAAACAATGTGCCAAAAGCCATTTTTTTAGCAAGGAAGCTGCTTTCCATCACAGGCAGGTTAGCACCAGCCCCCTCTTTGCAATCAACCTAGGATGTTTTTTTTCCAAGCTATCTTCAGAAGCTTGTCCTTGTTAAACAATTGACCAGGTCCACTGCGACCTGATGCAAGGCATGCCCCAAGAAGGGCAGGGGGCATCTTACATGTAACCCCCTTGATAGAAAAAGTTGCAATACCCTTTTAAACAATGTGTACTGCCAACAGCCATTTTTTTAGCAAGGACGCTGCTTTCCATCACAGGCAGGTTGCCGCCAGCCCCCTCTCTGCAATCAACCTAGGAGCAGACAGCTTGGCCTTTCATCACTCCAACTGTCCACCATCTGAGCTTTTGGCACAGGCAGGCATTGTAATTTGTCTCCACCTCTTGATATCCAGTCCATCCAGTCCATCCAGTCCATCCAGTCCATCCAGTCCATCCAGTCCATCCAGTCCATCCAGTCCATCCAGTCCATCCAGTCCATCCAGTCCATCCAGTCCATCCAGTCCATCCAGTCCATCCAGTCCATCCAGTCCATCCAGTCCATCCAGTCCATCCAGTCCATCCAGTCCATCCAGTCCATCCAGTCCATCCAGTCCATCCAGTCCATCCAGTCCATCCAGTCCATCCAGTCCATCCAGTCCATCCAGTCCATCCAGTCCATCCAGTCCATCCAGTCCATCCAGTCCATCCAGTCCATCCAGTCCATCCAGTCCATCCAGTCCATCCAGTCCATCCAGTCCATCCAGTCCATCCAGTCCATCCAGTCCATCCAGTCCATCCAGTCCATCCAGTCCAAGCACGAAGTTTCTGGCACAGGCGGGAATCGATCTCACGACCTTCGGTATCGTAGGCCTTAACCATTTGGCTATTGAGGAGGCCCCCTTTTTTAAGGTAACTTCGGTTCGTATTGACTTAGGTGGATGATGGACTGCCGGTACTGCCAGTCAATGAAGAGGCCCAAGAGGACATTGGGTTGTTATGGTCATCTGGAACTGATCCAGACATGAACCGTCTCAGTGGCTCATTGGGTAAATTGCATTATGTTTCCCCGAGGAGACCTGAGTTCAAATCCCAGTGTGGATACTTTCCCCGACCCTTGAGGGTAGTCATTTTCTTCAGGCTGCATTCAAGAGTGACTACTACTTTAGGACATTGGGTTGTTATTGTCATCTGGAACAATTCCACACAGGAACTGTCTCAGTGGCTCATCAGATAAATCGCACGTTGTTTCCCAGAGGAGACCCGAGTTCAAATCCCGGTGTGGATACTTTCCCCCACCTTTGAGAGTTGTCATTTTCTTCAGGCTGCATTCAAGAGTGACTGCTACTTTAGGACATTGGGTTGTTATGGTCATCTTTAACCGTTGCACACATGAACTGTCTCAGTGGCTCATTGGATAAATCGCACGTTGTTTCACCCGAGGAGACCCGAGTTCAAATCCCGGTCTGGATATTTTCCCCAACCTTCCCCACACGTCTGTTTTATGACACATGCAGCAAATTGCCTGGTTTCTTCCTGAAATGGCCTGGGTTCGAGCCTGTGCGGTAGTTGACTTTCTTTTCTATTGTTCAGGCTGCATAAATGAGTAACTGATATTTACGATTCGGTAAAGCGCTGAAAGCTGCCTTTGCTAAACAGTTTCTCAAATGTTTTTTTTCAAGCTATCTTCAGAAGCCTGTCTTTGTTAAACAATTGACCAGGTCCACTGCGACCTGATGCAAGGCATGCCCCAAGAAGGGCAGGGGGGCATCTTACAGGTAATCCCCTTGAAAGAAAAAATTGCAATAACCTTTTAAACAATGTGCCAAAAGCCATTTTTTTAGCAAGGAAGCTGCTTTCCATCACAGGCAGGTTAGCACCAGCCCCCTCTTTGCAATCAACCTAGGATGTTTTTTTTCCAAGCTATCTTCAGAAGCTTGTCCTTGTTAAACAGATGACCAGGTCCACTGCGACCTGATGCAAGGCATGGCCCAAGAAGGGCAGGGGGCATCTTACATGTAACCCCCTTGAAAGAAAAAGTTGCAATACCCTTTTAAACAATGTGTACTGCCAACAGCCATTTTTTTAGCAAGGACGCTGCTTTCCATCACAGGCAGGTTGCCGCCAGCCCCCTCTCTGCAATCAACCTAGGAGCAGACAGCTTGGCCTTTCATCACTCCAACTGTCCACCATCTGAGCTTTTGGCACAAGCAGGCATTGTAATTTGTCTCCACCTCTTGATATCCAGTCCATCCAGTCCATCCAGTCCATCCAGTCCATCCAGTCCATCCAATCCATCCAGTCCATCCAGTCCATCCAGTCCATCCAGTCCATCCAGTCCAAGCACGAAGTTTCTGGCACAGGCGGGAATCGATCTCACGACCTTCGGTATCGTAGGCACGCGCCTTAACCATTTGGCTATTGAGGAGGCCCCCTTTTTTAAGGTAACTTCGGTTCGTATTGACTTAGGTGGATGATGGACTGCCGGTACTGCCAGTCAATGAAGAGGCCCAAGAGGACATTGGGTTGTTATGGTCATCTGGAACTGATCCACACATGAACCGTCTCAGTGGCTCATTGGGTAAATTGCACGATGTTTCCCCGAGGAGACCTGAGTTCAAATCCCAGTGTCGATACTTTCCCCGACCCTTGAGGGTAGTCTTTTTCTTCAGGCTGCATTCAAGAGTGACTACTACTTTAGGACATTGGGTTGTTATTGTCATCTGGAACCATTCCACACAGGAACTGTCTCAACGGCTCATCAGATAAATCGCACGTTGTTTCCCAGAGGAGACCCGAGTTCAAATCCCGGTGTGGATACTTTCCCCAACCTTTGAGAGTTGTCATTTTCTTCAGGCTGCATTCAAGAGTGACTGCTACTTTAAGACATTGGGTTGTTATGGTCATCTTTAACCGTTGCACACATGAACTGTCTCAGTGGCTCATTGGATAAATCGCACGTTGTTTCCCCTGAGGAGACCCGAGTTCAAATCCCGGTGTGGATATTTTCCCCAACCTTCCCCACACGTCTGTTTTATGACACATGCAGCAAATTGCCTGGTTTCTTCCTGAAATGGCCTGGGTTCGAGCCTGTGTGGTAGTTGACTTTCTTTTCTATTTTTCAGGCTGCATAAATGAGTAACTGATATTTACGATTCGGTAAAGCGCCGAAAGCTGCCTTTGCTAAACAGTTTCTCAAATGTTTTTTTTCAAGCTATCTTCAGAAGCCTGTCTTTGTTAAACAATTGACCAGGTCCACTGCGACCTGATGCAAGGCATGCCCCAAGTAGGGCAGGGGCGCATCTTATAGGTAATCCCCTTGAAAGAGAAAATTGCAATAACCTTTTAAACAATGTGCCAAAAGCCATTTTTTTAGCAAGGAAGCTGCTTTCCATCACAGGCAGGTTAGCACCAGCCCCCTCTTTGCAATCAACCTAGGATGTTTTTTTTCCAAGCTATCTTCAGAAGCTTGTCCTTGTTAAACAATTGACCAGGTCCACTGCGACCTGATGCAAGGCATGCCCCAAGAAGGGCAGGGGGCATCTTACATGTAACCCCCTTGATAGAAAAAGTTGCAATACCCTTTTAAACAATGTGTACTGCCAACAGCCATTTTTTTAGCAAGGACGCTGCTTTCCATCACAGGCAGGTTGCCGCCAGCCCCCTCTCTGCAATCAACCTAGGAGCAGACAGCTTGGCCTTTCATCACTCCAACTGTCCACCATCTGAGCTTTTGGCACAGGCAGGCATTGTAATTTGTCTCCACCTCTTGATATCCAGTCCATCCAGTCCATCCAGTCCATCCAGTCCATCCAGTCCATCCAGTCCATCCAGTCCATCCAGTCCATCCAGTCCAAGCACGAAGTTTCTGGCACAGGCGGGAATCGATCTCACGACCTTCGGTATCGTAGGCACGCGCCTTAACCATTTGGCTATTGAGGAGGCCCCCTTTTTTAAGGTAACTTCGGTTCGTATTGACTTAGGTGGATGATGGACTGCCGGTACTGCCAGTCAATGAAGAGGCCCAAGAGGACATTGGGTTGTTATGGTGATCTGGAACTGATCCACACATGAACCGTCTCAGTGGCTCATTGGGTAAATTGCACGATGTTTCCCCGAGGAGACCTGAGTTCAAATCCCAGTGTCGATACTTTCCCCGACCCTTGAGGGTAGTCATTTTCTTCAGGCTGCATTCAAGACTGACTACTACTTTAGGACATTGGGTTGTTATTGTCATCTGGAACCATTCCACACAGGAACTGTCTCAACGGCTCATCAGATAAATCGCACGTTGTTTCCCAGAGGAGACCCGAGTTCAAATCCCGGTGTGGATACTTTCCCCAACCTTTGAGAGTTGTCATTTTCTTCAGGCTGCATTCAAGAGTGACTGCTACTTTAATACATTGGGTTGTTATGATCATCTTTAACCGTTGCACACATGATCTGTCTCAGTGGCTCATTGGATAAATCGCACGTTGTTTCACCCGAGGAGACCCGAGTTCAAATACCGGTGTGGATATTTTCCCCAACCTTCCCCACACGTCTGTTTTATGACACATGCAGCAAATTGCCTGGTTTCTTCCTGAAATGGCCTGGGTTCGAGCCTGTGCGGTAGTTGACTTTCTTTTCTATTTTTCAGGCTGCAAAAATGAGTAACTGATATTTACGATTCGGTAAAGCGCCGAAAGCTGCCTTTGCTAAACAGTTTCTCAAATGTCTCACCAGCCCCCTCTTTGCAATCAACCTAGGATGTTTTTTTTCCAAGCTATCTTCAGAAGCTTGTCCTTGTTAAACAATTGACCAGGTCCACTGCGACCTGATGCAAGGCATGCCCCAAGAAGGGCAGGGGGCATCTTACATGTAACCCCCTTGAAAGAAAAAGTTGCAATACCCTTTTAAACAATGTGTACTGCCAACAGCCATTTTTTTAGCAAGGACGCTGCTTTCCATCACAGGCAGGTTGCCGCCAGCCCCCTCTCTGCAATCAACCTAGGAGCAGACAGCTTGGCCTTTCATCACTCCAACTGTCCACCATCTGAGCTTTTGGCACAGGCAGGCATTGTAATTTGTCTCCACCTCTTGATATCCAGTCCATCCAGTCCATCCAGTCCATCCAGTCCATCCAGTCCATCCAGTCCATCCAGTCCATCCAGTCCATCCAGTCCATCCAGTCCATCCAGTCCATCCAGTCCATCCAGTCCATCCAGTCCATCCAGTCCATCCAGTCCAAGCACGAAGTTTCTGGCACAGGCGGGAATCGATCTCACGACCTTCGGTATCGTAGGCACGCGCCTTAACCATTTGGCTATTGAGGAGGCCCCCTTTTTTAAGGTAACTTCGGTTCGTATTGACTTAGGTGGATGATGGACTGCCGGTACTGCCAGTCAATGAAGAGGCCCAAGAGGACATTGGGTTGTTATGGTCATCTGGAACTGATCCACACATGAACCGTCTCAGTGGCTCATTGGGTAAATTGCACAATGTTTCCCCGAGGAGACCTGAGTTCAAATCCCAGTGTCGATACTTTCCCCAACCCTTGAGGGTAGTCATTTTCTTCAGGCTGCATTCAAGAGTGACTACTACTTTAGGACATTGGGTTGTTATTGTCATCTGGAACCATTCCACACAGGAACTGTCTCAACGGCTCATCAGATAAATCGCACGTTGTTTCCCAGAGGAGACCCGAGTGACTGCTACTTTAGGACATTGGGTTGTTATGGTCATCTTTAACCGTTGCACACATGAACTGTCTCAGTGGCTCATTGGATAAATCGCACGTTGTTTCACCCGAGGAGACCCGAGTTCAAATCCCGGTGTGGATATTTTCCCCAACCTTCCCCACACGTCTGTTTTATGACACATGCAGCAAATTGCCTGGTTTCTTCCTGAAATGGCCTGGGTTCGAGCCTGTGCGGTAGTTGACTTTCTTTTCTATTTTTCAGGCTGCATAAATGAGTAACTGATATTTACGATTCGGTAAAGCGCTGAAAGCTGCCTTTGCTAAACAGTTTCTCAAATGTTTTTTTTCAAGCTATCTTCAGAAGCCTGTCTTTGTTAAACAATTGACCAGGTCCACTGCGACCTGATGCAAGGCATGCCCCAAGAAGGGCAGGGGGGCATATTACAGGTAATCCCCTTGAAAGAAAAAATTGCAATAACCTTTTAAACAATGTGCCAAAAGCCATTTTTTTAGCAAGGAAGCTGCTTTCCATCACAGGCAGGTTAGCACCAGCCCCCTCTTTGCAATCAACCTAGGATGTTTTTTTTTCCAAGCTATCTTCAGAAGCTTGTCCTTGTTAAACAATTGACCAGGTCCACTGCGACCTGATGCAAGGCATGGCCCAAGAAGGGCAGGGGGCATCTTACATGTAACCCCCTTGAAAGAAAAAGTTGCAATACCCTTTTAAACAATGTGTACTGCCAACAGCCATTTTTTTAGCAAGGACGCTGCTTTCCATCACAGGCAGGTTGCCGTCAGCCCCCTCTCTGCAATCAACCTAGGAGCAGACAGCTTGGCCTTTCATCACTCCAACTGTCCACCATCTGAGCTTTTGGCACAGGCAGGCATTGTAATTTGTCTCCACCTCTTGATATCCAGTCCATCCAGTCCATCCAGTCCATCCAGTCCATCCAGTCCATCCAGTCCATCCAGTCCATCCAGTCCATCCAGTCCATCCAGTCCATCCAGTCCATCCAGTCCATCCAGTCCATCCAGTCCATCCAGTCCATCCAGTCCATCCAGTCCATCCAGTCCATCCAGTCCATCCAGTCCAAGCACGAAGTTTCTGGCACAGGCGGGAATCGATCTCACGACCTTCGGTATCGTAAGCACGCGCCTTAACCATTTGGCTATTGAGGAGGCCCCCTTTTTTAAGGTAACTTCGGTTCGTATTGACTTAGGTGGATGATGGACTGCCGGTACTGCCAGTCAATGAAGAGGCCCAAGAGGACATTGGGTTGTTATGGTCATCTGGAACTGATCCACACATGAACCGTCTCAGTGGCTCATTGGGTAAATTGCACGATGTTTCCCCGAGGAGACCTGAGTTCAAATCCCAGTGTCGATACTTTCCCCGACCCTTGAGGGTAGTCATTTTCTTCAGGCTGCATTCAAGAGTGACTACTACTTTAGGACATTGGGTTGTTATTGTCATCTGGAACCATTCCACACAGGAACTGTCTCAACGGCTCATCAGATAAATCGCACGTTGTTTCCCAGAGGAGACCCGAGTTCAAATCCCGGTGTGGATACTTTCCCCAACCTTTGAGAGTTGTCATTTTCTTCAGGCTGCATTCAAGAGTGACTGCTACTTTAAGACATTGGGTTGTTATGGTCATCTTTAACCGTTGCACACATGAACTGTCTCAGTGGCTCATTGGATAAATCGCACGTTGTTTCCCCCGAGGAGACCCGAGTTCAAATCCCGGTGTGGATATTTTCCCCAACCTTCCCAACACGTCTGTTTTATGACACATGCAGCAAATTGCCTGGTTTCTTCCTGAAATGGCCTGGGTTCGAGCCTGTGCGGTAGTTGACTTTCTTTTCTATTTTTCAGGCTGCATAAATGAGTAACTGATATTTACGATTCGGTAAAGCGCTGAAAGCTGCCTTTGCTAAACAGTTTCTCAAATGTTTTTTTTCAAGCTATCTTCAGAAGCCTGTCTTTGTTAAACAATTGACCAGGTCCACTGCGACCTGATGCAAGGCATGCCCCAAGAAGGGCAGGGGGGCATCTTACAGGTAATCCCCTTGAAAGAAAAAATTGCAATAACCTTTTAAACAATGTGCCAAAAGCCATTTTTTTAGCAAGGAAGCTGCTTTCCATCACAGGCAGGTTAGCACCAGCCCCCTCATTGCAATCAACCTAGGATGTTTTTTTTCCAAGCTATCTTCAGAAGCTTGTCCTTGTTAAACAATTGACCAGGTCCACTGCGACCTGATGCAAGGCATGGCCCAAGAAGGGCAGGGGGCATCTTACATGTAACCCCCTTGAAAGAAAAAGTTGCAATACCCTTTTAAACAATGTGTACTGCCAACAGCCATTTTTTTAGCAAGGACGCTGCTTTCCATCACAGGCAGGTTGCCGTCAGCCCCCTCTCTGCAATCAACCTAGGAGCAGACAGCTTGGCCTTTCATCACTCCAACTGTCCACCATCTGAGCTTTTGGCACAGGCAGGCATTGTAATTTGTCTCCACCTCTTGATATCCAGTCCATCCAGTCCATCCAGTCCATCCAGTCCATCCAGTCCATCCAGTCCATCCAGTCCAAGCACGAAGTTTCTGGCACAGGCGGGAATCGATCTCACGACCTTCGGTATCGTAGGCACGCGCCTTAACCATTTGGCTATTGAGGAGGCCCCCTTTTTTAAGGTAACTTCGGTTCGTATTGACTTAGGTGGATGATGGACTGCCGGTACTGCCAGTCAATGAAGAGGCCCAAGAGGACATTGGGTTGTTATGGTCATCTGGAACTGATCCACACATGAACCGTCTCAGTGGCTCATTGGGTAAATTGCACGATGTTTCCCCGAGGAGACCTGAGTTCAAATCCCAGTGTCGATACTTTCCCCGACCCTTGAGGGTAGTCATTTTCTTCAGGCTGCATTCAAGAGTGACTACTACTTTAGGACATTGGGTTGTTATTGTCATCTGGAACCATTCCACACAGGAACTGTCTCAACGGCTCATCAGATAAATCGCACGTTGTTTCCCAGAGGAGACCCGAGTTCAAATCCCGGTGTGGATACTTTCCCCAACCTTTGAGAGTTGTCATTTTCTTCAGGCTGCATTCAAGAGTGACTGCTACTTTAAAACATTGGGTTGTTATGGTCATCTTTAACCGTTGCACACATGAACTGTCTCAGTGGCTCATTGGATAAATCGCACGTTGTTTCCCCCGAGGAGACCCGAGTTCAAATCCCGGTGTGGATATTTTCCCCAACCTTCCCAACACGTCTGTTTTATGACACATGCAGCAAATTGCCTGGTTTCTTCCTGAAATGGCCTGGGTTCGAGCCTGTGCGGTAGTTGACTTTCTTTTCTATTTTTCAGGCTGCATAAATGAGTAACTGATATTTACGATTCGGTAAAGCGCCGAAAGCTGCCTTTGCTAAACAGTTTCTCAAATGTTTTTTTTCAAGCTATCTTCAGAAGCCTGTCTTTGTTAAACAATTGACCAGGTCCACTGCGACCTGATGCAAGGCATGCCCCAAGTAGGGCAGGGGGGCATCTTACAGGTAATCCCCTTGAAAGAAAAAATTGCAATAACCTTTTAAACAATGTGCCAAAAGCCATTTTTTTAGCAAGGAAGCTGCTTTCCATCACAGGCAGGTTAGCACCAGCCCCCTCTTTGCAATCAACCTAGGATGTTTTTTTTCCAAGCTATCTTCAGAAGCTTGTCCTTGTTAAACAATTGACCAGGTCCACTGCGACCTGATGCAAGGCATGCCCCAAGAAGGGCAGGGGGCATCTTACATGTAACCCCCTTGAAAGAAAAAGTTGCAATACCCTTTTAAACAATGTGTACTGCCAACAGCCATTTTTTTAGCAAGGACGCTGCTTTCCATCACAGGCAGGTTGCCGCCAGCCCCCTCTCTGCAATCAACCTAGGAGCAGACAGCTTGGCCTTTCATCACTCCAACTGTCCACCATCTGAGCTTTTGGCACAGGCAGGCATTGTAATTTGTCTCCACCTCTTGATATCCAGTCCATCCAGTCCATCCAGTCCATCCAGTCCATCCAGTCCATCCAGTCCATCCAGTCCATCCAGTCCATCCAGTCCATCCAGTCCATCCAGTCCATCCAGTCCAAGCACGAAGTTTCTGGCACAGGCGGGAATCGATCTCACGACCTTCGGTATCGTAAGCACGCGCCTTAACCATTTGGCTATTGAGGAGGCCCCCTTTTTTAAGGTAACTTCGGTTCGTATTGACTTAGGTGGATGATGGACTGCCGGTACTGCCAGTCAATGAAGAGGCCCAAGAGGACATTGGGTTGTTATGGTCATCTGGAACTGATCCACACATGAACCGTCTCAGTGGCTCATTGGGTAAATTGCACGATGTTTCCCCGAGGAGACCTGAGTTCAAATCCCCGTGTCGATACTTTCCCCGACCCTTGAGGGTAGTCATTTTCTTCAGGCTGCATTCAAGAGTGACTACTACTTTAGGACATTGGGTTGTTATTGTCATCTGGAACCATTCCACACAGGAACTGTCTCAACGGCTCATCAGATAAATCGCACGTTGTTTCCCAGAGGAGACCCGAGTTCAAATCCCGGTGTGGATACTTTCCCCAACCTTTGAGAGTTGTCATTTTCTTCAGGCTGCATTCAAGAGTGACTGCTACTTTAAGACATTGGGTTGTTATGGTCATCTTTAACCGTTGCACACATGAACTGTCTCAGTGGCTCATTGGATAAATCGCACGTTGTTTCCCCCGAGGAGACCCGAGTTCAAATCCCGGTGTGGATATTTTCCCCAACCTTCCCAACACGTCTGTTTTATGACACATGCAGCAAATTGCCTGGTTTCTTCCTGAAATGGCCTGGGTTCGAGCCTGTGCGGTAGTTGACTTTCTTTTCTATTTTTCAGGCTGCATAAATGAGTAACTGATATTTACGATTCGGTAAAGCGCTGAAAGCTGCCTTTGCTAAACAGTTTCTCAAATGTTTTTTTTCAAGCTATCTTCAGAAGCCTGTCTTTGTTAAACAATTGACCAGGTCCACTGCGACCTGATGCAAGGCATGCCCCAAGAAGGGCAGGGGGGCATCTTACAGGTAATCCCCTTGAAAGAAAAAATTGCAATAACCTTTTAAACAATGTGCCAAAAGCCATTTTTTTAGCAAGGAAGCTGCTTTCCATCACAGGCAGGTTAGCACCAGCCCCCTCATTGCAATCAACCTAGGATGTTTTTTTTCCAAGCTATCTTCAGAAGCTTGTCCTTGTTAAACAATTGACCAGGTCCACTGCGACCTGATGCAAGGCATGGCCCAAGAAGGGCAGGGGGCATCTTACATGTAACCCCCTTGAAAGAAAAAGTTGCAATACCCTTTTAAACAATGTGTACTGCCAACAGCCATTTTTTTAGCAAGGACGCTGCTTTCCATCACAGGCAGGTTGCCGTCAGCCCCCTCTCTGCAATCAACCTAGGAGCAGACAGCTTGGCCTTTCATCACTCCAACTGTCCACCATCTGAGCTTTTGGCACAGGCAGGCATTGTAATTTGTCTCCACCTCTTGATATCCAGTCCATCCAGTCCATCCAGTCCATCCAGTCCATCCAGTCCATCCAGTCCATCCAGTCCAAGCACGAAGTTTCTGGCACAGGCGGGAATCGATCTCACGACCTTCGGTATCGTAGGCACGCGCCTTAACCATTTGGCTATTGAGGAGGCCCCCTTTTTTAAGGTAACTTCGGTTCGTATTGACTTAGGTGGATGATGGACTGCCGGTACTGCCAGTCAATGAAGAGGCCCAAGAGGACATTGGGTTGTTATGGTCATCTGGAACTGATCCACACATGAACCGTCTCAGTGGCTCATTGGGTAAATTGCACGATGTTTCCCCGAGGAGACCTGAGTTCAAATCCCAGTGTCGATACTTTCCCCGACCCTTGAGGGTAGTCATTTTCTTCAGGCTGCATTCAAGAGTGACTACTACTTTAGGACATTGGGTTGTTATTGTCATCTGGAACCATTCCACACAGGAACTGTCTCAACGGCTCATCAGATAAATCGCACGTTGTTTCCCAGAGGAGACCCGAGTTCAAATCCCGGTGTGGATACTTTCCCCAACCTTTGAGAGTTGTCATTTTCTTCAGGCTGCATTCAAGAGTGACTGCTACTTTAAAACATTGGGTTGTTATGGTCATCTTTAACCGTTGCACACATGAACTGTCTCAGTGGCTCATTGGATAAATCGCACGTTGTTTCCCCCGAGGAGACCCGAGTTCAAATCCCGGTGTGGATATTTTCCCCAACCTTCCCAACACGTCTGTTTTATGACACATGCAGCAAATTGCCTGGTTTCTTCCTGAAATGGCCTGGGTTCGAGCCTGTGCGGTAGTTGACTTTCTTTTCTATTTTTCAGGCTGCATAAATGAGTAACTGATATTTACGATTCGGTAAAGCGCCGAAAGCTGCCTTTGCTAAACAGTTTCTCAAATGTTTTTTTTCAAGCTATCTTCAGAAGCCTGTCTTTGTTAAACAATTGACCAGGTCCACTGCGACCTGATGCAAGGCATGCCCCAAGTAGGGCAGGGGGGCATCTTACAGGTAATCCCCTTGAAAGAAAAAATTGCAATAACCTTTTAAACAATGTGCCAAAAGCCATTTTTTTAGCAAGGAAGCTGCTTTCCATCACAGGCAGGTTAGCACCAGCCCCCTCTTTGCAATCAACCTAGGATGTTTTTTTTCCAAGCTATCTTCAGAAGCTTGTCCTTGTTAAACAATTGACCAGGTCCACTGCGACCTGATGCAAGGCATGCCCCAAGAAGGGCAGGGGGCATCTTACATGTAACCCCCTTGAAAGAAAAAGTTGCAATACCCTTTTAAACAATGTGTACTGCCAACAGCCATTTTTTTAGCAAGGACGCTGCTTTCCATCACAGGCAGGTTGCCGCCAGCCCCCTCTCTGCAATCAACCTAGGAGCAGACAGCTTGGCCTTTCATCACTCCAACTGTCCACCATCTGAGCTTTTGGCACAGGCAGGCATTGTAATTTGTCTCCACCTCTTGATATCCAGTCCATCCAGTCCATCCAGTCCATCCAGTCCATCCAGTCCATCCAGTCCATCCAGTCCATCCAGTCCATCCAGTCCATCCAGTCCATCCAGTCCATCCAGTCCATCCAGTCCATCCAGTCCATCCAGTCCATCCAGTCCATCCAGTCCATCCAGTCCATCCAGTCCATCCAGAAAGTTTCTGGCACAGGCGGGAATCGATCTCACGACCTTCGGTATCGTAGGCACGCGCCTTAACCATTTGGCTATTGAGGAGGCCCCCTTTTTTAAGGTAACTTCGGTTCGTATTGACTTAGGTGGATGATGGACTGCCGGTACTGCCAGTCAATGAAGAGGCCCAAGAGGACATTGGGTTGTTATGGTCATCTGGAACTGATCCACACATGAACCGTCTCAGTGGCTCATTGGGTAAATTGCATGATGTTTCCCCGAGGAGACCTGAGTTCAAATCCCAGTGTGGATACTTTCCCCGACCCTTGAGGGTAGTCATTTTCTTCAGGCTGCATTCAAGAGTGACTACTACTTTAGGACATTGGGTTGTTATTGTCATCTGGAACCATTCCACACAGGAACTGTCTCAATGGCTCATCAGATAAATCGCACGTTGTTTCCCAGAGGAGACCCGAGTTCAAATCCTGGTGTGGATACTTTCCCCAACCTTTGAGAGTTGTCATTTTCTTCAGGCTGCATTCAAGAGTGACTGCTACTTTAGGACATTGGGTTGTTATGGTCATCTTTAACCGTTGCACACATGAACTGTCTCAGTGGCTCATTGGATAAATCGCACGTTGTTTCACCCGAGGAGACCCGAGTTCAAATCCCGGTGTGGATATTTTCCCCAACCTTCCCCACACGTCTGTTTTATGACACATGCAGCAAATTGCCTGGTTTCTTCCTGAAATGGCCTGGGTTCGAGCCTGTGCGGTAGTTGACTTTCTTTTCTATTTTTCAGGCTGCATAAATGAGTAACTGATATTTACGATTCGGTAAAGCGCTGAAAGCTGCCTTTGCTAAACAGTTTCTCAAATGTTTTTTTTCAAGCTATCTTCAGAAGCCTGTCTTTGTTAAACAATTGACCAGGTCCACTGCGACCTGATGCAAGGCATGCCCCAAGAAGGGCAGGGGGGCATCTTACAGGTAATCCCCTTGAAAGAAAAAATTGCAATAACCTTTTAAACAATGTGCCAAAAGCCATTTTTTTAGCAAGGAAGCTGCTTTCCATCACAGGCAGGTTAGCACCAGCCCCCTCTTTGCAATCAACCTAGGATGTTTTTTTTCCAAGCTATCTTCAGAAGCTTGTCCTTGTTAAACAATTGACCAGGTCCACTGCGACCTGATGCAAGGCATGGCCCAAGAAGGGCAGGGGGCATCTTACATGTAACCCCCTTGAAAGAAAAAGTTGCAATACCCTTTTAAACAATGTGTACTGCCAACAGCCATTTTTTTAGCAAGGACGCTGCTTTCCATCACAGGCAGGTTGCCGTCAGCCCCCTCTCTGCAATCAACCTAGGAGCAGACAGCTTGGCCTTTCATCACTCCAACTGTCCACCATCTGAGCTTTTGGCACAGGCAGGCATTGTAATTTGTCTCCACCTCTTGATATCCAGTCCATCCAGTCCATCCAGTCCATCCAGTCCATCCAGTCCATCCAGTCCATCCAGTCCATCCAGTCCATCCAGTCCATCCAGTCCATCCAGTCCATCCAGTCCATCCAGTCCATCCAGTCCATCCAGTCCATCCAGTCCATCCAGTCCAAGCACGAAGTTTCTGGCACAGGCGGGAATCGATCTCACGACCTTCGGTATCGTAAGCACGCGCCTTAACCATTTGGCTATTGAGGAGGCCCCCTTTTTTAAGGTAACTTCGGTTCGTATTGACTTAGGTGGATGATGGACTGCCGGTACTGCCAGTCAATGAAGAGGCCCAAGAGGACATTGGGTTGTTATGGTCATCTGGAACTGATCCACACATGAACCGTCTCAGTGGCTCATTGGGTAAATTGCACGATGTTTCCCCGAGGAGACCTGAGTTCAAATCCCCGTGTCGATACTTTCCCCGACCCTTGAGGGTAGTCATTTTCTTCAGGCTGCATTCAAGAGTGACTACTACTTTAGGACATTGGGTTGTTATTGTCATCTGGAACCATTCCACACAGGAACTGTCTCAACGGCTCATCAGATAAATCGCACGTTGTTTCCCAGAGGAGACCCGAGTTCAAATCCCGGTGTGGATACTTTCCTCAACCTTTGAGAGTTGTCATTTTCTTCAGGCTGCATTCAAGAGTGACTGCTACTTTAAGACATTGGGTTGTTATGGTCATCTTTAACCGTTGCACACATGAACTGTCTCAGTGGCTCATTGGATAAATCGCACGTTGTTTCCCCCGAGGAGACCCGAGTTCAAATCCCGGTGTGGATATTTTCCCCAACCTTCCCAACACGTCTGTTTTATGACACATGCAGCAAATTGCCTGGTTTCTTCCTGAAATGGCCTGGGTTCGAGCCTGTGCGGTAGTTGACTTTCTTTTCTATTTTTCAGGCTGCATAAATGAGTAACTGATATTTACGATTCGGTAAAGCGCTGAAAGCTGCCTTTGCTAAACAGTTTCTCAAATGTTTTTTTTCAAGCTATCTTCAGAAGCCTGTCTTTGTTAAACAATTGACCAGGTCCACTGCGACCTGATGCAAGGCATGCCCCAAGAAGGGCAGGGGGGCATCTTACAGGTAATCCCCTTGAAAGAAAAAATTGCAATAACCTTTTAAACAATGTGCCAAAAGCCATTTTTTTAGCAAGGAAGCTGCTTTCCATCACAGGCAGGTTAGCACCAGCCCCCTCATTGCAATCAACCTAGGATGTTTTTTTTCCAAGCTATCTTCAGAAGCTTGTCCTTGTTAAACAATTGACCAGGTCCACTGCGACCTGATGCAAGGCATGGCCCAAGAAGGGCAGGGGGCATCTTACATGTAACCCCCTTGAAAGAAAAAGTTGCAATACCCTTTTAAACAATGTGTACTGCCAACAGCCATTTTTTTAGCAAGGACGCTGCTTTCCATCACAGGCAGGTTGCCGTCAGCCCCCTCTCTGCAATCAACCTAGGAGCAGACAGCTTGGCCTTTCATCACTCCAACTGTCCACCATCTGAGCTTTTGGCACAGGCAGGCATTGTAATTTGTCTCCACCTCTTGATATCCAGTCCATCCAGTCCATCCAGTCCATCCAGTCCAAGCACGAAGTTTCTGGCACAGGCGGGAATCGATCTCACGACCTTCGGTATCGTAGGCACGCGCCTTAACCATTTGGCTATTGAGGAGGCCCCCTTTTTTAAGGTAACTTCGGTTCGTATTGACTTAGGTGGATGATGGACTGCCGGTACTGCCAGTCAATGAAGAGGCCCAAGAGGACATTGGGTTGTTATGGTCATCTGGAACTGATCCACACATGAACCGTCTCAGTGGCTCATTGGGTAAATTGCACGATGTTTCCCCGAGGAGACCTGAGTTCAAATCCCAGTGTCGATACTTTCCCCGACCCTTGAGGGTAGTCATTTTCTTCAGGCTGCATTCAAGAGTGACTACTACTTTAGGACATTGGGTTGTTATTGTCATCTGGAACCATTCCACACAGGAACTGTCTCAACGGCTCATCAGATAAATTGCACGTTGTTTCCCAGAGGAGACCCGAGTTCAAATCCCGGTGTGGATACTTTCCCCAACCTTTGAGAGTTGTCATTTTCTTCAGGCTGCATTCAAGAGTGACTGCTACTTTAAAACATTGGGTTGTTATGGTCATCTTTAACCGTTGCACACATGAACTGTCTCAGTGGCTCATTGGATAAATCGCACGATGTTTCCCCCGAGGAGACCCGAGTTCAAATCCCGGTGTGGATATTTTCCCCAACCTTCCCAACACGTCTGTTTTATGACACATGCAGCAAATTGCCTGGTTTCTTCCTGAAATGGCCTGGGTTCGAGCCTGTGCGGTAGTTGACTTTCTTTTCTATTTTTCAGGCTGCATAAATGAGTAACTGATATTTACGATTCGGTAAAGCGCCGAAAGCTGCCTTTGCTAAACAGTTTCTCAAATGTTTTTTTTCAAGCTATCTTCAGAAGCCTGTCTTTGTTAAACAATTGACCAGGTCCACTGCGACCTGATGCAAGGCATGCCCCAAGTAGGGCAGGGGGGCATCTTACAGGTAATCCCCTTGAAAGAAAAAATTGCAATAACCTTTTAAACAATGTGCCAAAAGCCATTTTTTTAGCAAGGAAGCTGCTTTCCATCACAGGCAGGTTAGCACCAGCCCCCTCTTTGCAATCAACCTAGGATGTTTTTTTTCCAAGCTATCTTCAGAAGCTTGTCCTTGTTAAACAATTGACCAGGTCCACTGCGACCTGATGCAAGGCATGCCCCAAGAAGGGCAGGGGGCATCTTACATGTAACCCCCTTGAAAGAAAAAGTTGCAATACCCTTTTAAACAATGTGTACTGCCAACAGCCATTTTTTTAGCAAGGACGCTGCTTTCCATCACAGGCAGGTTGCCGCCAGCCCCCTCACTGCAATCAACCTAGGAGCAGACAGCTTGGCCTTTCATCACTCCAACTGTCCACCATCTGAGCTTTTGGCACAGGCAGGCATTGTAATTTGTCTCCACCTCTTGATATCCAGTCCATCCAGTCCATCCAGTCCATCCAGTCCATCCAGTCCATCCAGTCCATCCAGTCCATCCAGTCCATCCAGTCCATCCAGTCCATCCAGTCCATCCAGTCCATCCAGTCCATCCAGTCCATCCAGTCCATCCAGTCCATCCAGTCCATCCAGTCCATCCAGTCCATCCAGTCCATCCAGTCCATCCAGTCCATCCAGTCCATCCAGTCCATCCAGTCCATCCAGTCCATCCAGTCCATCCAGTCCATCCACGAAGTTTCTGGCTCAGGCGGGAATCGATCTCACAACTTTTGGTATCGTAGGCACGCGCCTTAATCATTTGGCTATTGAGGAGGCCCCCTTTTTTAAGGTAACTTCGGTTCGTATTGACTTTGGTGGATGATGGACTGCCGGTACTGCCAGTCAATGAAGAGGCCCAAGAGGACATTGGGTTGTTATGGTCATCTGGAACTGATCCACACATGAACCGTCTCAGTGGCTCATTGGGTAAATTGCATGATGTTTCCCCGAGGAGACCTGAGTTCAAATCCCAGTGTGGATACTTTCCCCGACCCTTGATGGTAGTCATTTTCTTCAGGCTGCATTCAAGAGTGACTACTACTTTAGGACATTGGGTTGTTATTGTCATCTGGAACCATTCCACACAGGAACTGTCTCAACGGCTCATCAGATAAATCGCACGTTGTTTCCCAGAGGAGACCCGAGTTCAAATCCTGGTGTGGATACTTTCCCCAACCTTTGAGAGTTGTCATTTTCTTCAGGCTACATTCAAGAGTGACTGCTACTTTAGGACATTGGGTTGTTATGGTCATCTTTAACCGTTGCACACATGAACTGTCTCAGTGGCTCATTGGATAAATCGCACGTTGTTTCACCCGAGGAGACCCGAGTTCAAATCCCGGTGTGGATATTTTCCCCAACCTTCCCCACACGTCTGTTTTATGACACATGCAGCAAATTGCCTGGTTTCTTCCTGAAATGGCCTGGGTTCGAGCCTGTGCGGTAGTTGACTTTCTTTTCTATTTTTCAGGCTGCATAAATGAGTAACTGATATTTACGATTCGGTAAAGCGCTGAAAGCTGCCTTTGCTAAACAGTTTCTCAAATGTTTTTTTTCAAGCTATCTTCAGAAGCCTGTCTTTGTTAAACAATTGACCAGGTCCACTGCGACCTGATGCAAGGCATGCCCCAAGAAGGGCAGGGGGGCATATTACAGGTAATCCCCTTGAAAGAAAAAACTTGCAATAACCTTTTAAACAATGTGCCAAAAGCCATTTTTTTAGCAAGGAAGCTGCTTTCCATCACAGGCAGGTTAGCACCAGCCCCCTCTTTGCAATCAACCTAGGATGTTTTTTTTTCCAAGCTATCTTCAGAAGCTTGTCCTTGTTAAACAATTGACCAGGTCCACTGCGACCTGATGCAAGGCATGGCCCAAGAAGGGCAGGGGGCATCTTACATGTAACCCCCTTGAAAGAAAAAGTTGCAATACCCTTTTAAACAATGTGTACTGCCAACAGCCATTTTTTTAGCAAGGACGCTGCTTTCCATCACAGGCAGGTTGCCGTCAGCCCCCTCTCTGCAATCAACCTAGGAGCAGACAGCTTGGCCTTTCATCACTCCAACTGTCCACCATCTGAGCTTTTGGCACAGGCAGGCATTGTAATTTGTCTCCACCTCTTGATATCCAGTCCATCCAGTCCATCCAGTCCATCCAGTCCATCCAGTCCATCCAGTCCATCCAGTCCATCCAGTCCATCCAGTCCATCCAGTCCATCCAGTCCATCCAGTCCATCCAGTCCATCCAGTCCATCCAGTCCATCCAGTCCATCCAGTCCATCCAGTCCATCCAGTCCATCCAGTCCAAGCACGAAGTTTCTGGCACAGGCGGGAATCGATCTCACGACCTTCGGTATCGTAGGCACGCGCCTTAACCATTTGGCTATTGAGGAGGCCCCCTTTTTTAAGGTAACTTCGGTTCGTATTGACTTAGGTGGATGATGGACTGCCGGTACTGCCAGTCAATGAAGAGGCCCAAGAGGACATTGGGTTGTTATGGTCATCTGGAACTGTTCCACACATGAACCGTTTCAGTGGCTCATTGGGTAAATTGCATGATGTTTCCCCGAGGAGACCTGAGTTCAAATCCCAGTGTGGATACTTTCCCCGACCCTTGAGGGTAGTCATTTTCTTCAGGCTGCATTCAAGAGTGACTACTACTTTAGGACATTGGGTTGTTATTGTCATCTGGAACCATTCCACACAGGAACTGTCTCAGTGGCTCATCAGATAAATCGCACGTTGTTTCCCAGAGGAGACCAGAGTTCAAATCCCGGTGTGGATACTTTCCCCAACCTTTGAGAGTTGTCATTTTCTTCAGGCTGCATTCAAGAGTGACTGCTACTTTAAGACATTGGGTTGTTATGATCATCTTTAACCGTTGCACACATGAACTGTCTCAGTGGCTCATTGGATAAATCGCACGTTGTTTCCCCCGAGGAGACCCGAGTTCAAATCCCGGTGTGGATATTTTCCCCAACCTTCCCCACACGTCTGTTTTATGACACATGCAGCAAATTGCCTGGTTTCTTCCTGAAATGGCCTGGGTTCGAGCCTGTGCGGTAGTTGACTTTCTTTTCTATTTTTCAGGCTGCATAAATGAGTAACTGATATTTACGATTCGGTAAAGCGCCGAAAGCTGCCTTTGCTAAACAGTTTCTCAAATGTTTTTTTTCAAGCTATCTTCAGAAGCCTGTCTTTGTTAAACAATTGACCAGGTCCACTGCGACCTGATGCAAGGCATGCCCCAAGAAGGGCAGGGGGGCATCTTACAGGTAATCCCCTTGAAAGAAAAAATTGCAATAACCTTTTAAACAATGTGCCAAAAGCCATTTTTTTAGCAAGGAAGCTGCTTTCCATCACAGGCAGGTTAGCACCAGCCCCCTCTTTGCAATCAACCTAGGATGTTTTTTTTCCAAGCTATCTTCAGAAGCTTGTCCTTGTTAAACAATTGACCAGGTCCACTGCGACCTGATGCAAGGCATGGCCCAAGAAGGGCAGGGGGCATCTTACATGTAACCACCTTGAAAGAAAAAGTTGCAATACCCTTTTAAACAATGTGTACTGCCAACAGCCATTTTTTTAGCAAGGACGCTGCTTTCCATCACAGGCAGGTTGCCGCCAGCCCCCTCTCTGCAATCAACCTAGGAGCAGACAGCTTGGCCTTTCATCACTCCAACTGTCCACCATCTGAGCTTTTGGCACAGGCAGGCATTGTAATTTGTCTCCACCTCTTGATATCCAGTCCATCCAGTCCAAGCACGAAGTTTCTGGCTCAGGCGGGAATCGATCTCACGACCTTCGGTATCGTAGGCACATCCAGTCCATCCAGTCCATCCAGTCCATCCAGTCCATCCAGTCCATCCAGTCCATCCAGTCCATCCAGTCCATCCAGTCCATCCAGTCCATCCAGTCCATCCAGTCCATCCAGTCCATCCAGTCCATCCAGTCCATCCAGTCCATCCAGTCCATCCAGTCCATCCAGTCCATCCAGTCCATCCAGTCCATCCAGTCCATCCAGTCCAAGCAGTCCATCCAGTCCATCCAGTCCAAGCAGTCCATCCAGTCCAAGCAGTCCATCCAGTCCAAGCACGAAGTTTCTGGCTCAGGCGGGAATCGATCTCACGACCTTCGGTATCGTAGGCACGCGCCTTAATCATTTGGCTATTGAGGAGGCCCCCTTTTTTAAGGTAACTTCGGTTTGTATTGACTTAGGTGGATGATGGACTGCCGGTACTGCCAGTCAATGAAGAGGCCCAAGAGGACATTGGGTTGTTATGGTCATCTGGAACTGATCCACACATGAACCGTCTCAGTGGCTCATTGGGTAAATTGCATGATGTTTCCCCGAGGAGACCTGAGTTCAAATCCCAGTGTGGATACTTTCCCCGACCCTTGAGGGTAGTCATTTTCTTCAGGCTGCATTCAAGAGTGACTACTACTTTAGGACATTGGGTTGTTATTGTCATCTGGAACCATTCCACACAGGAACTGTCTCAGTGGCTCATCAGATAAATCGCACGTTGTTTCCCAGAGGAGACCAGAGTTCAAATCCCGGTGTGGATACTTTCCCCAACCTTTGAGAGTTGTCATTTTCTTCAGGCTGCATTCAAGAGTGACTGCTACTTTAAGACATTGGGTTGTTATGATCATCTTTAACCGTTGCACACATGAACTGTCTCAGTGGCTCATTGGATAAATCGCACGTTGTTTCCCCCGAGGAGACCCGAGTTCAAATCCCGGTGTGGATATTTTCCCCAACCTTCCCCACACGTCACTCCAACTGTCCACCATCTGAGCTTTTGGCACAGGCAGGCATTGTAATTTGTCTCCACCTCTTGATATCCAGTCCATCCAGTCCATTTGTCTCCACCTCTTGATATCCAGTCCATCCAGTCCATTTGTCTCCACCTCTTGATATCCAGTCCATCCAGTCCATTTGTCTCCACCTCTTGATATCCAGTCCATCCAGTCCATCCAGTCCATCTGATATCCAGTCCATCCAGTCCATCCAGTCCATCCAGTCCATCCAGTCCATCCAGTCCATCCAGTCCATCCAGTCCAAGCACGAAGTTTCTGGCTCAGGCGGGAATCGATCTCACGACCTTCGGTATCGTAGGCACATCCAGTCCATCCAGTCCATCCAGTCCATCTGATATCCAGTCCATCCAGTCCATCCAGTCCATCCAGTCCATCCAGTCCATCCAGTCCATCCAGTCCATCCAGTCCATCCAGTCCAAGCACGAAGTTTCTGGCTCAGGCGGGAATCGATCTCACGACCTTCGGTATCGTAGGCACATCCAGTCCATCCAGTCCATCCAGTCCATCCAGTCCATCCAGTCCATCCAGTCCATCCAGTCCATCCAGTCCATCCAGTCCATCCAGTCCATCCAGTCCATCCAGTCCATCCAGTCCATCCAGTCCATCCAGTCCATCCAGTCCATCCAGTCCATCCAGTCCATCCAGTCCATCCAGTCCATCCAGTCCATCCAGTCCATCCAGTCCAAGCACGAAGTTTCTGGCTCAGGCGGGAATCGATCTCACGACCTTCGGTATCGTAGGCACGCGCCTTAATCATTTGGCTATTGAGGAGGCCCCCTTTTTTAAGGTAACTTCGGTTCGTATTGACTTAGGTGGATGATGGACTGCCGGTACTGCCAGTCAATGAAGAGGCCCAAGAGGACATTGGGTTGTTATGGTCATCTGGAACTGATCCACACATGAACCGTCTCAGTGGCTCATTGGGTAAATTGCATGATGTTTCCCCGAGGAGACCTGAGTTCAAATCCCAGTGTGGATACTTTCCCCGACCCTTGAGGGTAGTCATTTTCTTCAGGCTGCATTCAAGAGTGACTACTACTTTAGGACATTGGGTTGTTATTGTCATCTGGAACCATTCCACACAGGAACTGTCTCAATGGCTCATCAGATAAATCGCACGTTGTTTCCCAGAGGAGACCCGAGTTCAAATCCTGGTGTGGATACTTTCCCCAACCTTTGAGAGTTGTCACTTTCTTCAGGCTGCATTCAAGAGTGACTGCTACTTTAGGACATTGGGTTGTTATGGTCATCTTTAACCGTTGCACACATGAACTGTCTCAGTGGCTCATTGGATAAATCGCACGTTGTTTCACCCGAGGAGACCCGAGTTCAAATCCCGGTGTGGATATTTTCCCCAACCTTCCCCACACGTCTGTTTTATGACACATGCAGCAAATTGCCTGGTTTCTTCCTGAAATGGCCTGGGTTCGAGCCTGTGCGGTAGTTGACTTTCTTTTCTATTTTTCAGGCTGCATAAATGAGTAACTGATATTTACGATTCGGTAAAGCGCTGAAAGCTGCCTTTGCTAAACAGTTTCTCAAATGTTTTTTTTCAAGCTATCTTCAGAAGCCTGTCTTTGTTAAACAATTGACCAGGTCCACTGCGACCTGATGCAAGGCATGCCCCAAGAAGGGCAGGGGGGCATCTTACAGGTAATCCCCTTGAAAGAAAAAATTGCAATAACCTTTTAAACAATGTGCCAAAAGCCATTTTTTTAGCAAGGAAGCTGCTTTCCATCACAGGCAGGTTAGCACCAGCCCCCTCTTTGCAATCAACCTAGGATGTTTTTTTTCCAAGCTATCTTCAGAAGCTTGTCCTTGTTTAACAATTGACCAGGTCCACTGCGACCTGATGCAAGGCATGGCCCAAGAAGGGCAGGGGGCATCTTACATGTAACCCCCTTGAAAGAAAAAGTTGCAATACCCTTTTAAACAATGTGTACTGCCAACAGCCATTTTTTTAGCAAGGACGCTGCTTTCCATCACAGGCAGGTTGCCGTCAGCCCCCTCTCTGCAATCAACCTAGGAGCAGACAGCTTGGCCTTTCATCACTCCAACTGTCCACCATCTGAGCTTTTGGCACAGGCAGGCATTGTAATTTGTTTCCACCTCTTGATATCCAGTCCATCCAGTCCATCCAGTCCATCCAGTCCAAGCACGAAGTTTCTGGCACAGGCGGGAATCGATCTCACGACCTTCGGTATCGTAGGCACGCGCCTTAACCATTTGGCTATTGAGGAGGCCCCCTTTTTTAAGGTAACTTCGGTTCGTATTGACTTAGGTGGATGATGGACTGCCGGTACTGCCAGTCAATGAAGAGGCCCAAGAGGACATTGGGTTGTTATGGTCATCTGGAACTGATCCACACATGAACCGTCTCAGTGGCTCATTGGGTAAATTGCACGATGTTTCCCCGAGGAGACCTGAGTTCAAATCCCAGTGTCGATACTTTCCCCGACCCTTGAGGGTAGTCATTTTCTTCAGGCTGCATTCAAGAGTGACTACTACTTTAGGACATTGGGTTGTTATTGTCATCTGGAACCATTCCACACAGGAACTGTCTCAACGGCTCATCAGATAAATCGCACGTTGTTTCCCAGAGGAGACCCGAGTTCAAATCCCGGTGTGGATACTTTCCCCAACCTTTGAGAGTTGTCATTTTCTTCAGGCTGCATTCAAGAGTGACTGCTACTTTAAGACATTGGGTTGTTATGATCATCTTTAACCGTTGCACACATGAACTGTCTCAGTGGCTCATTGGATAAATCGCACGTTGTTTCCCCCGAGGAGACCCGAGTTCAAATCCCGGTGTGGATATTTTCCCCAACCTTCCCCACACGTCTGTTTTATGACACATGCAGCAAATTGCCTGGTTTCTTCCTGAAATGGCCTGGGTTCGAGCCTGTGCGGTAGTTGACTTTCTTTTCTATTTTTCAGGCTGCATAAATGAGTAACTGATATTTACGATTCGGTAAAGCGCCGAAAGCTGCCTTTGCTAAACAGTTTCTCAAATGTTTTTTTTCAAGCTATCTTCAGAAGCCTGTCTTTGTTAAACAATTGACCAGGTCCACTGCGACCTGATGCAAGGCATGCCCCAAGAAGGGCAGGGGGGCATCTTACAGGTAATCCCCTTGAAAGAAAAAATTGCAATAACCTTTTAAACAATGTGCCAAAAGCCATTTTTTTAGCAAGGAAGCTGCTTTCCATCACAGGCAGGTTAGCACCAGCCCCCTCTTTGCAATCAACCTAGGATGTTTTTTTTCCAAGCTATCTTCAGAAGCTTGTCCTTGTTAAACAATTGACCAGGTCCACTGCGACCTGATGCAAGGCATGGCCCAAGAAGGGCAGGGGGCATCTTACATGTAACCACCTTGAAAGAAAAAGTTGCAATACCCTTTTAAACAATGTGTACTGCCAACAGCCATTTTTTTAGCAAGGACGCTGCTTTCCATCACAGGCAGGTTGCCGCCAGCCCCCTCTCTGCAATCAACCTAGGAGCAGACAGCTTGGCCTTTCATCACTCCAACTGTCCACCATCTGAGCTTTTGGCACAGGCAGGCATTGTAATTTGTCTCCACCTCTTGATATCCAGTCCATCCAGTCCATCCAGTCCATCCAGTCCATCCAGTCCATCCAGTCCATCCAGTCCATCCAGTCCATCCAGTCCATCCAGTCCATCCAGTCCATCCAGTCCATCCAGTCCATCCAGTCCATCCAGTCCATCCACAAAGTTTCTGGCACAGGCGGGAATCGATCTCACGACCTTCGGTATCGTAGGCACGCGCCTTAACCATTTGGCTATTGAGGAGGCCCCCTTTTTTTAAGGTAACTTCGGTTCGTATTGACTTAGGTGGATGATGGACTGCCGGTACTGCCAGTCAATGAAGAGGCCCAAGAGGACATTGGGTTGTTATGGTGATCTGGAACTGATCCACACATGAACCCTCTCAGTGGCTCATTGGGTAAATTGCATGATGTTTCCCCGAGGAGACCTGAGTTCAAATCCCAGTGTGGATACTTTCCCCGACCCTTGAGGGTAGTCATTTTCTTCAGGCTGCATTCAAGAGTGACTACTACTTTAGGACATTGGGTTGTTATTGTCATCTGGAACCATTCCACACAGGAATTGTCTCAACAGCTCATCAGATAAATCGCACGTTGTTTCCCAGAGGAGACCCGAGTTCAAATCCCGGTGTGGATACTTTCCCCAACCTTTGAGAGTTGTCATTTTCTTCAGGCTGCATTCAAGAGTGACTGCTACTTTAAGACATTGAGTTGTTATGATCATCTTTAACCGTTGCACACATGAACTGTCTCAGTGGCTCATTGGATAAATCGCACGTTGTTTCCCCCGAGGAGACCCGAGTTCAAATCCCGGTGTGCATATTTTCCCCAACCTTCCCCACACGTCTGTTTTATGACACATGCAGCAAATTGCCTGGTTTCTTCCTGAAATGGCCTGGGTTCGAGCCTGTGCGGTAGTTGACTTTCTTTTCTATTTTTCAGGCTGCATAAATGAGTAACTGATATTTACGATTCGGTAAAGCGCCGAAAGCTGCCTTTGCTAAACAGTTTCTCAAATGTTTTTTTTCAAGCTATCTTCAGAAGCCTGTCTTTGTTAAACAATTGACCAGGTCCACTGCGACCTGATGCAAGGCATGCCCCAAGAAGGGCAGGGGGGCATCTTACAGGTAATCCCCTTGAAAGAAAAAATTGCAATAACCTTTTAAACAATGTGCCAAAAGCCATTTTTTTAGCAAGGAAGCTGCTTTCCATCACAGGCAGGTTAGCACCAGCCCCCTCTTTGCAATCAACCTCGGATGTTTTTTTTCCAAGCTATCTTCAGAAGCTTGTCCTTGTTAAACAATTGACCAGGTCCACTGCGACCTGATGCAAGGCATGCCCCAAGAAGGGCAGGGGGCATCTTACATGTAACCCCCTTGAAAGAAAAAGTTGCAATACCCTTTCAAACAATGTGTACTGCCAACAGCCATTTTTTTAGCAAGGACGCTGCTTTCCATCACAGGCAGGTTGCCGCCAGCCCCCTCTCTGCAATCAACCTAGGAGCAGACAGCTTGGCCTTTCATCACTCCAACTGTCCACCATCTGAGCTTTTGGCACAGGCAGGCATTGTAATTTGTCTCCACCTCTTGATATCCAGTCCATCCAGTCCATCCAGTCCATCCAGTCCATCCAGTCCATCCAGTCCATCCAGTCCATCCAGTCCATCCAGTCCATCCAGTCCATCCAGTCCATCCAGTCCATCCAGTCCATCCAGTCCATCCAGTCCAAGCACGAAGTTTCTGGCACAGGCGGGAATCGATCTCACGACCTTCGGTATCGTAGGCACGCGCCTTAACCGTTTGGCTATTGAGGAGGCCCCCTTTTTTAAGGTAACTTCGGTTCGTATTGACTTAGGTGGATGATGGACTGCCGGTACTGCCAGTCAATGAAGAGGCCCAAGAGGACATTGGGTTGTTAAGGTCATCTGGAACTGATCCACACATGAACCGTCTCAGTGGCTCATTGGGTAAATTGCATGATGTTTCCCCGAGGAGACCTGAGTTCAAATCCCAGTGTGGATACTTTCCCCGACCCTTGAGGGTAGTCATTTTCTTCAGGCTGCATTCAAGAGTGACTACTACTATAGGACATTGGGTTGTTATTGTCATCTGGAACCATTCCACACAGGAACTGTCTCAACGGCTCATCAGATAAATCGCACGTTGTTTCCCAGAGGAGACCCGAGTTCAAATCCCGGTGTGGATACTTTCCCCCACCTTTGAGAGTTGTCATTTTCTTCAGGCTGCATTCAAGAGTGACTGCTACTTTAGGACATTGGGTTGTCATGGTCATCTTTAACCGTTGCACACATGAACTGTCTCAGTGGCTCATTGGATAAATCGCACGTTGTTTCACCCGAGGAGACCCGAGTTCAAATCCAGGTGTGGATAATTTCCCGAACCTTCCCCACACGTCTGTTTTATGACACATGCAGCAAATTGCCTGGTTTCTTCCTGAAATGGCCTGGGTTCGAGCCTGTGCGGTAGTTGACTTTCTTTTCTATTTTTCAGGCTGCATAAATGAGTAACTGATATTTACGATTCGGTAAAGCGCGAAAGCTGCCTTTGCTAAACAGTTTCTCAAATGTTTTTTTTCAAGCTATCTTCAGAAGCCTGTCTTTGTTAAACAATTGACCAGGTCCACTGCGACCTGATGCAAGGCATGCCCCAAGAAGGGCAGGGGGCATCTTACATGTAACCCCCTTGAAAGAAAAAGTTGCATTCAAGAGTGACTACTACTTTAGGACATTGGGTTGTTATTGTCATCTGGAACCATTCCACACAGGAACTGTCTCAGTGGCTCAACAGATAAATCGCTCGTTTTTTCCCAGAGGAGACCCGAGTTCAAATCCCGGTGTGGATACTTTCCCCCACCTTTGAGAGTTGTCATTTTCTTCAGGCTGCATTCAAGAGTGACTGCTACTTTAGGACATTGGGTTGTTATGGTCATCTTTAACCGTTGCACACATGAACTGTCTCAGTGGCTCATTGGATAAATCGCACGTTTTTCACACGAGGAGACCCGAGTTCAAATCCGTTGTGGATATTTTCCCCAACCTTCCCCACACGTCTGTTTTATGACACATGCAGCAAATTGCCTGGTTTCTTCCTGAAATGGCCTGGGTTCGAGCCTGTGCGGTAGTTGACTTTCTTTTCTATTTTTCAGGCTGCATAAATGAGTAACTGATATTTACGATTCGGTAAAGCGCCGAAAGCTGCCTTTGCTAAACAGTTTCTCAAATGTTTTTTTTCAAGCTATCTTCAGAAGCCTGTCTTTGTTAAACAATTGACCAGGTCCACTGCGACCTGATGCAAGGCATGCCCCAAGAAGGGCAGGGGGGCATCTTACAGGTAATCCCCTTGAAAGAAAAAATTGCAATAACCTTTTAAACAATGTGCCAAAAGCCATTTTTTTAGCAAGGAAGCTGCTTTCCATCACAGGCAGGTTAGCACCAGCCCCCTCTTTGCAATCAACCTAGGATGTTTTTTTTCCAAGCTATCTTCAGAAGCTTGTCCTTGTTAAACAATTGACCAGGTCCACTGCGACCTGATGCAAGGCATGCCCCAAGAAGGGCAGGGGGCATCTTACATGTAACCCCCTTGAAAGAAAAAGTTGCAATACCCTTTTAAACAATTTGTACTGCCAACAGCCATTTTTTTAGCAAGGACGCTGCTTTCCATCACAGGCAGGTTGCCGCCAGCCCCCTCTCTGCAATCAACCTAGGAGCAGACAGCTTGGCCTTTCATCACTCCAACTGTCCACCATCTGAGCTTTTGGCACAGGCAGGCATTGTAATTTGTCTCCACCTCTTGATATCCAGTCTATCCAGTCCATCCAGTCCATCCAGTCCATCCAGTCCAAGCACGAAGTTTCTGGCACAGGCGGGAATCGATCTCACGACCTTCGGTATCGTAGGCACGCGCCTTAACCATTTGGCTATTGAGGAGGCCCCCTTTTTTAAGGTAACTTCGGTTCGTATTGACTTAGGTGGATGATGGACTGCCGGTACTGCCAGTCAATGAAGAGGCCCAAGAGGACATTGGGTTGTTATGGTCATCTGGAACTGATCCACACATGAACTGTCTCAGTGGCTCATTGGGTAAATTGCATGATGTTTCCCCGAGGAGACCTGAGTTCAAATCCCAGTGTGGATACTTTCCCCGACCCTTGAGGGTAGTCATTTTCTTCAGGCTGCATTCAAGAGTGACTACTACTTTAGGACATTGGGTTGTTATTGTCATCTGGAACCATTCCACACAGGAACTGTCTCAACGGCTCATCAGATAAATCGCACGTTGTTTCCCAGAGGAGACCCGAGTTCAAATCCCGGTGTGGATACTTTCCCCAACCTTTGAGAGTTGTCATTTTCTTCAGGCTGCATTCAAGAGTGACTGCTACTTTAAGACATTGGGTTGTTATGGTCATCTTTAACCGTTGCACACATGAACTGTCTCAGTGGCTCATTGGATAAATCACACGTTGTTTCCCCCGAGGAGACCCGAGTTCAAATCCCGGTGTGGATATTTTCCCCAACCTTCCCCACACGTCTGTTTTATGACACATGCAGCAAATTGCCTGGTTTCTTCCTGAAATGGCCTGGGTTCGAGCCTGTGCGGTAGTGGACTTTCTTTTCTATTTTTCAGGCTGCATAAATGAGTAACTGATATTTACGATTCGGTAAAGCGCCGAAAGCTGCCTTTGCTAAACAGTTTCTCAAATGTTTTTTTTCAAGCTATCTTCAGAAGCCTGTCTTTGTTAAACAATTGACCAGGTCCACTGCGACCTGATGCAAGGCATGCCCCAAGAAGGGCAGGTAATCCCCTTGAAAGAAAAAATTGCAATAACCTTTTAAACAATGTGCCAAAAGCCATTTTTTTAGCAAGGAAGCTACTTTCCATCACAGGCAGGTTAGCACCAGCCCCCTCTTTGCAATCAACCTAGGATGTTTATTTTCCAAGCTATCTTCAGAAGCTTGTCCTTGTTAAACAATTGACCAGGTCCACTGCGACCTGATGCAAGGCATGGCCCAAGAAGGGCAGGGGGCATCTTACATGTAACCCCCTTGAAAGAAAAAGTTGCAATACCCTTTTAAACAAGGACGCTGCTTTCCATCACAGGCAGGTTGCCACCAGCCCCCTCTCTGCAATCAACCTAGGAGCAGACAGCTTGGCCTTTCATCACTCCAACTGTCCACCATCTGAGCTTTTGGCACAGGCAGGCATTGTAATTTGTCTCCACCTCTTGATATCCAGTCCATCCAGTCCATCCAGTCCATCCAGTCCAAGCACGAAGTTTCTGGCACAGGCGGGAATCGATCTCACGACCTTCGGTATCGAAGGCTATTGAGGAGGCCCCCTTTTTTAAGGTAGCTTCGGTTCGTATTGACTTAGGTGGATGATGGACTGCCGGTTCTGCCAGTCAATGAAGAGGCCCAAGAGGACTTTGGGTTGTTATGGTCATCTGGAACTGACCCACAGGTGAACCGTCTCATTGGCTCATTGGGTAAATTGCATGTTGTTGCCCCGAGGAGACCTGAGTTCAAATCCCAGTGTGGATACTTTCCCCGACCCTTGAGGGTAGTCATTTTCTTCAGGCTGCATTCAAGAGTGACTACTACTTTAGGACATTGGGTTGTTATTGTCATCTGGAACCATTCCACACAGGAACTGTCTCAGTGGCTCATCAGATAACTCGCACGTTGTTTCCCAGAGGAGACCCGAGTTCAAATCCCGGTGTGGATACTTTCCCCAACCTTTGAGAGTTGTCATTTTCTTCAGGCTGCATTCAAGAGTGACTGGTACTTTAGGACATTGGGTTGTTATGGTCATCTTTAACCGTTCCACACAGGAACTGTCTCAGTGGCAGGTTGGTAAAGTGTTCGGTAAAGCGCCGAAAGCTGCCTTTGCTAAACAGTTTCTCAAATGTTTTTTTTCAAGCTATCTTCAGAAGCCTGTCTTTGTTAAACAACTGACCAGGTCCACTGCGACCTGATGCAAGGCATGGCCCAAGAAGGGCAGGGGGCATCTTACATGTAACCCCCTTGAAAGAAAAAGTTGCAATACCCTTTTAAACAAGGACGCTGCTTTCCATCACAGGCAGGTTGCCACCAGCCCCCTCTCTGCAATCAACCTAGGAGCAGACAGCTTGGCCTTTCATCACTCCAACTGTCCACCATCTGAGCTTTTGGCACAGGCAGGCATTGTAATTTGTCTCCACCTCTTGATATCCAGTCCATCCAGTCCATCCAGTCCATCCAGTCCAAGCACGAAGTTTCTGGCACAGGCGGGAATCGATCTCACGACCTTCGGTATCGAAGGCTATTGAGGAGGCCCCCTTTTTTAAGGTAGCTTCGGTTCGTATTGACTTAGGTGGATGATGGACTGCCGGTACTGCCAGTCAATGAAGAGGCCCAAGAGGACTTTGGGTTGTTATGGTCATCTGGAACTGACCCACACGTGAACCGTCTCATTGGCTCATTGGGTAAATTGCATGTTGTTGCCCCGAGGAGACCTGAGTTCAAATCCCAGTGTGGATACTTTCCCCGACCCTTGAGGGTAGTCATTTTCTTCAGGCTGCATTCAAGAGTGACTACTACTTTAGGACATTGGGTTGTTATTGTCATCTGGAACCATTCCACACAGGAACTGTCTCAGTGGCTCATCAGATAACTCGCACGTTGTTTCCCAGAGGAGACCCGAGTTCAAATCCCGGTGTGGATACTTTCCCCAACCTTTGAGAGTTGTCATTTTCTTCAGGCTGCATTCAAGAGTGACTGGTACTTTAGGACATTGGGTTGTTATGGTCATCTTTAACCGTTACACACAGGAACTGTCTCAGTGGCAGGTTGGTAAAGTGTTCGGTAAAGCGCCGAAAGCTGCCTTTGCTAAACAGTTTCTCAAATGTTTTTTTTCAAGCTATCTTCAGAAGCCTGTCTTTGTTAAACAACTGACCAGGTCCACTGCGACCTGATGCAAGGCATGCCCCAAGAAGGGCAGGGGGCATCTTACATGTAACCCCCTTGAAAGAAAAAGTTGCAATACCCTTTTAAACAATGTGTACTGCCAACAGCCATGTTTTTTTGCAAGGACGCTGCTTTCCATCACAGGCAGGTTGCCGCCAGCCCCCTCTCTGCAATCAACCTAGGAGCAGACAGCTTGGCCTTTCATCACTCCAAATGTCCACCATCTGAGCTTTTGGCACAGGCAGGCATTGTAATTTGTCTCCACCTCTTGATAGGTCCATCCAGTCCATCCAGTAAGTTTCTGGCACAGGCGGGAATCGATCTCACGACCTTCGGTATCGTAGGCACGCGCCTTAACCATTTGGCTATTGAGGAGGCCCCCTTTTTTAAGGTAACTTCGGTTCGTATTGACTTAGGTGGATGATGGACTGCCGGTACTGCCAGTCAATGAAGAGGCCCAAGAGGACATTGGGTTGTTATGGTCATCTGGAACCGTTCCCCACAGGAACTGTCTCAGTGGCTCATTGGATAAATTGCACGTTGTTTCCCCCGAGGAGACCCGAGTTCAAATCCCGGTGTGGATATTTTCCCCAACCTTTGAGGATTGTCTTTTAATTCAGGCTGTATTCAAGAGTGACTGCTACTTTAGAATCAGCAAAAACCAGCTTCCCCACATGTCTGTTTTATGACACATGTAGCAAATTGCCTGGTTTCTTCCTGAAATGGCCTGGGTTCGAGCCTGTGCGGTTGTTGACTTTCTTTTCTTTTTTCAGGCTGCATAAATGAGTAACTGATATTTACGATTCGGTAAAGCGCCGAAAGCTGCCTTTGCTAACCAGCTTCTCAAAAAAAAATTTCAATCTATCTTCAGAAGCCTGTCTTTGTTAAACAATTGACCATGTCCACTGCGACCTGATGCAAGGCATGCCCCAAGAAGGGCAGAGGGGCATCTTACAGGTAATCCCCTTGAAAGAAAAAGTTGCAATACCCTTTTAATCAATGTGTACTGCCAACAGCCATTTTTTTTGCAAGGACGCTGCTTTCCATCACAGGCAGGTTGCCGCCAGCCCCCTCTCTGCAATCAACCTAGGAGCAGACAACTTGGCCTTTCATCACTCCAAATGTCCACCATCTGAGCTTTTGGCACAGGCAGGCATTGTAATTTGTCTCCACCTCTTGATAGGTCCATCCAGTCCATCCAGTCCATCCAGTCCATCCAGTCCATCCAGTCCATCCAGTCCATCCAGTCCATCCAGTCCATCCAGTCCATCCAGTCCATCCAGTCCAAGCACGAAGTTTCTGGCACAGGCTGGAATCGATCTCACGACCTTCGGTATCGTAGGCACGCGCCTGAACCATTTGGCTATAGAGGAGGCCCCCTTTTTTAAGGTAACTTTGGTTCGTATTGACTTAGGTGGATGATGGACTGCCGGAACTGCCAGTCAATGAAGAGGGCCAAGAGGACATTGGGTTGTTATTGTCATCTGGAACTGATCCACACATGAACCGTCTCAGTGCCTCATCAGATAAATCGCACGTTGTTTCCCAGAGGAGACCCGAGTTCAAATCCCGGTGTGGATACTTTCCCCAACCTTTGAGAGTTGTCATTTTCTTCAGGCTGCATTCAAGAGTGACTGCTACTTTAGGACATTGGGTTGTTATGGTCATCTGGAACCGTTCCCCACAGGAACTGTCTCAGTGGCTCATTGGATAAATCGCACGTTGTTTCCCCCGAGGAGACCCGAGTTCAAATCCCGGTGTGGATATTTTCCCCAACCTTTGAGGATTGTCTTTTAATTCAGGCTGTATTCAAGAGTGACTGCTACTTTAGAATCAGCAAAAACCAGCTTCCCCACATGTCTGTTTTATGACACATGCAGCAAATTGCCTGGTTTCTTCCTGAAATGGCCTGGGTTCGAGCCTGTGCGGTTGTTGACATTCTTTTCTTTTTTCAGGCTGCATAAATGAGTAACTGATATTTACGATTCGGTAAAGCGCCGAAAGCTGCCTTTGCTAACCAGCTTCTCAAAAAAAAATTTCAATCTATCTTCAGAAGCCTGTCTTTGTTAAACAATTGACCATGTCCACTGCGACCTGATGCAAGGCATGCCCCAAGAAGGGCAGAGGGGCATCTTACAGGTAATCCCTTTGAAAGAAAAAGTTGCAATACCCTTTTAATCAATGTGTACTGCCAACAGCCATTTTTTTTGCAAGGACGCTGCTTTCCATCACAGGCAGGTTGCCGCCAGCCCCCTCTCTGCAATCAACCTAGGAGCAGACATCTTGGCCTTTCATCACTCCAAATGTCCACCATCTGAGCTTTTGGCACAGGCAGGCATTGTAATTTGTCTCCACCTCTTGATAGGTCCATCCAGTCCATCCAGTCCATCCAGTCCATCCAGTCCATCCAGTCCATCCAGTCCAAGCACGAAGTTTCTGGCACAGGCGGGAATCGATCTCACGACCTTCGGTATCGTAGGCACGCGCCTGAACCATTTGGCTATTGAGGAGGCCCCCTTTTTTAAGGTAACTTTGGTTCGTATTGACTTAGGTGGATGATGGACTGCCGGTACTGCCAGTCAATGAAGAGGGCCAAGAGGACATTGGGTTGTTATGGTCATCTGGAATTGATCCACACATGAACCGTCTCAGTGCCTCATCAGATAAATCGTACGTTGTTTCCCAGAGGAGACCCGAGTTCAAATCCCGGTGTGGATACTTTCCCCAACCTTTGAGAGTTGTCATTTTCTTCAGGCTGCATTCAAGAGTGACTGCTACTTTAGGACATTGGGTTGTTATGGTCATCTGGAACCGTTCCCCACACAGGAACTGTCTCAGTGGCTCATTGGATAAATCGCACGTTGTTTCCCCCGAGGAGACCCGAGTTCAAATCCCGGTGTGGATATTTTCCCCAACCTTTGAGGATTGTCTTTTAATTCAGGCTGTATTCAAGAGTGACTGCTACTTTAGAATCAGCAAAAACCAGCTTCCCCACATGTCTGTTTTATGACACATGCAGCAAATTGCCTGGTTTCTTCCTGAAATGGCCTGGGTTCGAGCCTGTGCGGTTGTTGACTTTCTTTTCTTTTTTCAGGCTGCATAAATGAGTAACTGATATTTACAAATCGGTAAAGCGCCGAAAGCTGCCTTTGCTAACCAGCTTCTCAAAAAAAAAATTTCAATCTATCTTCAGAAGCCTGTCTTTGTTAAACAATTGACCATGTCCACTGCGACCTGATGCAAGGCATGCCCCAAGAAGGGCAGAGGGGCATCTTACAGGTAATCCCCTTGAAAGAAAAAGTTGCAATACCCTTTTAATCAATGTGTACTGCCATCAGCCATTTTTTTTGTAAGGACGCTGCTTTCCATCACAGGCAGGTTGCCGCCAGCCCCCTCTCTGCAATCAACCTAGGAGCAGACAGCTTGGCCTTTCATCACTCCAAATGTCCACCATCTGAGCTTTTGGCACAGGCAGGCATTGTAATTTGTCTCCACCTCTTGATAGGTCCATCTAGTCCATCCACGAAATTTCTGGCACAGGCGGGAATCGATCTCACGACCTTCGCTATCGTAGACACGCGCCTTAACCATTTGTCTATTGAGGAGGCCCCCTTTTTTAAGGTAACTTTGGTTCGTATTGACTTAGGTGGATGATGGACTGCCGGTACTGCCAGTCAATGAAGAGGCCCAAGAGGACATTAGGTTGTTATGGTCATCTGGAAATGATCTACACATGAACCGTCTCAGTGGTTCATTGGGTAAATTGCATGTTGTTTCCCCGAGGAGACCTGAGTTCAAATCCCAGTGTGGATACTTTCCCCGACCCTTGAGGGTAGTCATTTTCTTCAGGCTGCATTCAAGAGTGACTACTACTTTAGGACATTGGGTTGTTATTGTCATCTGGAACCATTCCACGCAAGAACTGTCTCAGTGGCTCATCAGATAAATCACACGTTGTTTCCCAGAGGAGACCCGAGTTCAATTCCCGGTGTGGATACTTTCCCCAACCTTTGAGAGTTGAGATTTTCTTCAGGCTGCATTCAAGAGTGACTGCTACTTTAGGACATTGGGTTGTTATGGTCATCTGGAACCGTTCCACACAGGAACTGTCTCAGTGGCTCATTGGATAAATCGCACGTTGTTTCCCCTGAGGAGACCCGAGTTCAAATCCCGGTGTGGATATTTTCCCCAACCTTTGAGGATTGTCTTTTAATTCAGGCTGTATTCAAGAGTGACTGCTACTTTAGAATCAGCAAAAACCAGCTTCCCCACATGTCTGTTTTATGACACATGCAGCAAATTGCCTGGTTTCTTCCTGAAATGGCCTGGGTTCGAGCCTGTGCGGTTGTTGACTTTCTTTTCTTTTTTCAGGCTGCATAAATGAGTAACTGATATTTTCGATTCGGTAAAGCGCCGAAAGCTGCCTTTGCTAACCAGCTTCTCAAAAAAAAACTTTTCAAGCTATCTTCAGAAGCCTGTCTTTGTTAAACAATTGACCATGTCCACTGCGACCTGATGCAAGGCATGCCCCAAGAAGGGCAGAGGAGCATCTTACAGGTAATCCCCTTGAAAGAAAAAGTTGCAATACCCTTTTAAACAATGTGTCAAAGGCCATTTTTTTAACAAGGACGCTGCTTTCCATCACAGGCAGGTTAGCACCAGCCCCCTCTTTGCAATCAACCAAGGATGTTTTTTCTCAAGCTATCTTGAGAAGCTTGTCCTTGTTAAACAACTGACCAGGTCCACTGCGACCTGATGCAAGGCATGCCCCAAGAAGGGCAGGGGGCATCTTACATGTAACCCCCTTGAAAGAAAAATTTGCAATACCTTTTTAATCAATGTGTACTGCCAACAGCCATTTTTTTTGCAAGGACGCTGCTTTCCATCACAGGCAGGTTGCCGCCAGCCCCCTCTCTGCAAGCAACCTAGGAGCAGACAGCTTGGTCTTTCATCACTCCAACTGTCCACCATCTGAGCTTTTGGCACAGGCAGGCATTGTGATTTTTCTCCACCTCTTGATAGGTAGCTTTCCATCCAGTCCATCTGGATCCATCCAGTCCATCCAGTCCATCTGGATCCATCCAGTCCATCCAGTCCATCCAGTCCATCCAGCCCATCTGGATCCATCCAGTCCATCTGGATCCATCCGGATCCATCCAGTCCATCTGGATCCATCTGGATCCATCCAGTCCATCCGAATCCATCCAGTCCATCCGGATACATCCGGATCCAGCCGGTCCATCCGGATCCATCTGGATCCATCCGGTCCATCCGGATCCATCCGGTCCATCCTGATCCATCCGGATCCATCCGGTCCATCCAGTCCATCCAGTCCATCCGGATCCATCCGGATCCATCCAGTCCATCCGGATCCATCCAGTCCATCCAGTCCATCCGGATCCATCCGGATCCATCCAGTCCATCCGGATCCATCCACATTGGGTTGTTATTGTCATCTGGAACCATTCCACACAGGCATTGTTACAGTGGCTCATCAGATAAATTGCAAGTTGTTTTCCAGAAGAGACCCGAGTTCAAATCCCGGTGTGGATACTTTCCCCAACCTTTGAGAGTTGTCATTTTCTTCAGGCTGCATTCAAGAGTGACTGCTACTTTAGGACATTGGGTTGTTATGGTCATCTGGAACCGTTCCACACAGGAGCTTTCTCAGTGGCTCATTGGATAAATCACACGTTGTTTCCCCCGAGGAGACCGGAGTTCTAATCCCGGTGTGGATATTTTCCCCAACCTTTGAGGATTGTCATTTAATTCAGGCTGTATTCAAGAGTGACTGCTACTTTAGAATCAGCAAAAACCATGACACATGCAGCAAATTGCCTGGTTTCTTCCTGAAATGGCCTGGGTTCCAGCCTGTGCGGTAGTTGACTTTCTTTTCTATTTTTCAGGCTGCATAAATGAGTAACTGATATTTACGATTCGGTAAAGCGCCGAAAGCTGCCTTTGCTAAACAGTTTCTCAAATGTTTTTTTTCAAGCTATCTTCAGAAGCCTGTCTTTGTTAAACAATTGACCAGGTCCACTGCGACCTGATGCAAGGCATGCCCCAAGAAGGGCAGGGGGGCATCTTACAGGTAATCCCCTTGAAAGAAAAAGTTGCAATAACCTTTTAAACAATGTGCCAAAAGCCATTTTTTTAGCAAGGATGCTGCTTTCCATCACAGGCAGGTTAGCACCAGCCCCCTCTTTGCAATCAACCTAGGATGTTTTTTTTTCAAGCTATCTTCAGAAGCTTGTCCTTGTTAAACAATTGACCAGGTCCACTGGCATGCCCCAAGAAGGGCAGGGGGCATCTTACATGTAACCCCCTTGAAAGAAAAATTTGCAATACCCTTTTAAACAATGTGTACTGCCAACAGCCATTTTTTTTAGCAAGGACGCTGCTTTCCATCACAGGCAGGTTGCCGCCAGCCCCCTCTCTGCAATCAACCTAGGAGCAGACAGCTTGGCCTTTCATCACTCCAACTGTCCACCATCTGAGCTTTTGGCACAGGCAGGCATTGTGATTTGTCTCCACCTCTTGATAGGCAGCTTTCCATCCAGTCCATCTGGATCCATCCAGTCCATCCAGTCCATCTGGATCCATTCAGTCCATCCAGTCCATCCAGTCCATCTGGATCCATCCAGTCCATCTGGATCCATCTGGATCCATCCAGTCCATCCAGTCCATCTGGATCCATCTGGATCCATCCAGTCCATCCGGATCCATCTGGATCTATCCAGTCCATCCGGATCCATCTGGATCCATCCAGTCCATCCGGATCCATCTGGATCCATCCAGTCCATCCGGATCCATCCGGATCCATCTGGATCCATCCGGTCCATCCGGATCCATCCGGTCCATCCAGATCCATCTGGATCCATCCGGTCCATGCTGATCCATCCGGATCCATCCGGTCCATCCAGTCCATCCGGATCCATCCAGATCCATCCAGTCCATCCAGTCTATCCAGTCCATCCGGATCCATCCAGTCCATCCAGTCCATCCGGATCCATCCAGTCCATCCAGTCCATCAGGATCCATCCGGATCCATCCAGTCCATCCGGATCCATCCAGTCCATCCGGATCCATCCGGATCCATCCAGTCCATCCGGATTCATCCGGATCAATCCGGATCCATCCAGTCCATCTGGATCCATCTAGTCCATCCAGTCCATCTGGATCCATCCAGTCCATCCGGATCCATCCGTATCCATCTGGATCCATCCGGTCCATCCGGATCCATCTGGATCCATTCGGTCCATCCGGATCCATCTGGATCCATCCGGTCCATGCTGATCCATCCGGATCCATCCGGTCCATCCAGTCCATCCGGATCCATCCAGTCCATCCAGTCCATCCGGATCCATCCAGTCCATCCGGATCCATCCAGTCCATCCAGTCCATCAGGATCCATCCGGATCCATCCAGTCCATCCAGTCCATCCAGATCCATCCAGTCCATCTGGATCCATCCAGTCCATCCGGATTCATCCGGATCAATCCGGATCCATCCAGTCCATCCGGATCCATCCAGTCCATCCAGTCCATCAGGATCCATCCGGATCCATCCAGTCCATCCAGTCCATCCAGATCCATCCAGTCCATCCGGATCCATCCGGATCCATCCAGTCCATCCGGATCCATCCGGATCAATCCGGATCCATCCAGTCCATCCGGATCCATCCGGATTCATCCTAATCCAGTCCATCCGTATCCGTCCGGATCCATCTGGTCCATCCGGATCCATCCGGTCCATCCGGTCCATCCGGTCCATCCGGTCCATCCGGTCCATCCGGATCCAGTACATCCGGATCCATCCGGATCCATCCGGATCCATCCAGTCCATCCGGATCCATCTGGTCCATCCAGTCCATCCGGATCCATCAAGTCCATCCGGATCCATCCAGTCCATCTAGGCAAATTGCCTAGTTTCTTCCTAAAATGGCCTGGGTTCGAGCCTGTGCGGTCGGCTATTGAGGAGGCCCCCTTTTTTAAGGTATCTTTGGTTCATATTGACTCTGTTAGGCTTATGATGGACTGCCGGTACTGCCAGTCAATGAAGAGGACGAAGAGGACATTGGGTTGTTATGGTCATCTTTAACTGCTCTTCACAAGAACCAACCTGGTGGCACAGTTGGTAAAGCGCTGGTTGTTTCCCCGAGGAGTCCAGGGTTCAAATCCCCGTGTGGATACTTTCCTGATACTTTCCTGGAACTTTAAGGGTTGTCATTTTCTTCAGGATGCATCCAAAAGTGACTGCTACTTTAGGACATTGGGTTGTTATGGTCATCTGGAACAGTTCCACACAGGAATCGTCTCAGTGGCTCATCGGATAAATCGCACTTGTTTCCCCCAAGAAGACCTGAGTTCAAATCCAGGTGTAGATACTTTCCCTGACCCTTGAGGGTTGTAATTTTCTTCAGGCTGCATTCAAGAGTAGGGATGTAGCGAACGTCGGAAAAAAAGTTCGTGAACATATTCGCGAACTTGCGTCAAAAATGCAAACGGGTCGCGAACCCCATAGAATTTTAAAAGCTAGAAAAGACATTTCTGGCCATAAAAATGATTTTAAAGTTGTTTAAAGGGTGCAACGACCTGGACAGTGGCATGCCAGAGGGGGATCAAGGGCAAAAATGTATCTGAAAAATACATTGTTGACACAGCGCTGCGTTTTGTGCTGTAAAGGGCAGAAATCACACTACATTTCTAAACCTGTGTAATAAACTGCTTTAAAACGTCCGGCGTCTACATGCCAATCAAGTCGTGAAGGTTACAGCCTGTTCACACACAAAGACGAAACGCGGCCCTTACTGCAACGCAAAGAGCTTTAATGAATGATACCGTCAAGTGAGCAAATAATAGTTGTTAATTACTAGTTGAGCTTGTCAACTCCAGGATGTTCGTCCTGTTGGTGGCAATATTTCTGTAGTGGTGTGTTTAGCAGTCACCGTGCTTGTGCGCACGTGCACGGTCAGGCAGAGGTAATTCAATGTACAGTGAAGTGAACCAAAAAACACTGATTCTGCAGTGTGGGCCCAGTTTTGGTCTACTTTATTGATCACCTGCGGTGACCATAAAAGATGCGATTTTGCCACTGTTGCAGAACCCTGAAAAATTAGGCATGTTTACTTTCCTGAAAAAATTATGTTTTTTTTGTTGCAGCCACTGAAGCACAGAGGCCAGAAAAAATATGCCATATAAATGCTGAAAATATTAATTTTTTTTGTCGCAGCCACTGCAGCACAGAGGCCAGAAAAAATATGCCATATAAATGCTAAAAATATAAAAAAATTTTGTCGCAGCCACTGAAGCACAGAGGCCAGAAAAAATATGCCATATAAATGCTGAAAATATTAATTTTTTTTTGTCGCAGCCACTGAAGCACAGAGGCCAGAAAAAATATGCCATATAAATGCTGAAAATATTAATTTTTTTGGTTGCAGCCACTGAAGCAGAGGCCAGAAAAACTCAGGATTTACCTGGATTCAAATGAAACCAGTAGGGTTTGCACCCTAGTTTGTAACGGTGGCGGAGGGAGGAGGATGCTAAAGGACAGCTGTGTGTGGAGTCATGAGGCGTGCAGAGAAGGACAGCTGCATGGGGAGTCAGAACAAGTCTTCAAGCGTGCAGTAACCCTCCGAGATCCACGCCTCATTCATTTTAATAAAGGTCAGGTAATCCACACTTTTGTGACCTAGGCGAGTTCTCTTCTCAGTTACAATCCCTCCTGCTGCACTGAAGGTCCTTTCTGAGAGGACACTTGAGGCGGGCAAGACAAGAGGTTCATGGCAAATTGTGGCAGCTCTGGCCACAGATCAAGCCTGCGCTCCTCAGAGTGTCGATATCTGCAGTTAATGCCAGGTAGTCCGCTACCTGCCGGTCGAGGCGTTCTTTGAGGGTGGATCCAGAAGGGTTCTAGCGCTGCCTTGGACTGAAAAACATTTGCATGTCTGACGTTACAGAGTGGCCAAAGTGCTTTGTCCTTGCAGGTGCGCTCGTGGCAGGATTACTGGCACCTCTGCCCCTGGAATGTTGATGAGTTCCTGAAGTGACATCACCCTTAAAAGCATTGTACAACATGTTTTGCAGGCTGGTTTGTAAATGCAGCATCCTTTCGGACTTGTGGTACGTTGGTAACATTTCTGCCACTTTATGCTTGTACCGAGGGTCTAGTAGCGTTGCGACCCAGTACAGGTCCTTCTCCTTAAGCCTCTTGATACGGGGGTCCTTCAACAGGCATGACAGTATGAAAGACCCCATTCTCACAAGGTTGGATGCAGAGGTATCCATCTCCGCTTCCTCGTTATCAAGGACTACATCATCCACGGTCTCCTCCCCCCAGCCACGTACAAGACCAGGGGTCCCCAAAAGGTCACCACAAGCCCCCTGGGAAGCCTGCTCTTGTTGGTCCTCCTCCTCCACAAAGCCACCTTCCTCCTCTGACTCCACTTCTGACACCTCTCCCTGCGTTGCAGCAGGTGCCTGGGTTCGTTCTGGTGATTCCGACCAGAAATCGTGCGCTTCCTGCTCCTCGTCACGCTGGTCTACAGCCTCATCTGTCACTCGTCGCACGGCATGCTCCAGGAAGAAAGCAAAGGGTATTAGGTCGCTGATGATGCCTTCGGTGCGACTGACCATGTTTGTAACCTCTTCAAAAGGGCGCATGAGCCTGCAGGCATCGCGCATAAGCACCCAGTAACGGGGGAAAAAAATCCCCAGCTCTGCAGATTCAGTCCTACCACCCAGTTCAAACAGGTATTCATTGACGGCTCTTTGTTGTTGCAGCAGACGTTCCAACATGAGGAGCGTTGAATTCCAGCGAGTCTGGCTGTCGCAAATTAAACGCCTGACTGGCATGTTGTACCGCTGCTGAATGTCAGCAAGGCGTGCCATGGCTGTGTAGGAACGTCTGAAATGGGCCGACACCTTCCTGGACTGCCTGAGAACGTCCTGGAATCCTGGGTACTTCGAGACAAAACGGACTATTAAATTCAGAACATGTGCCATGCAGGGCACATGTGTTAAATTGCCCAGTCTCAGTGCTGCCAACAGATTGCTTCCGTTGTCACACACCACTTTTCTGATCTTCAGTTGGTGTGGGGTCAGCCACCGATCGGCCTGTGACTGCAGAGATGACAGGAGTACAGATCCGGTATGGTTTCTGCTTTCAAGGCACATCATCCCCAAGACAGCATGACAACGGCGTACCTGGCACGTCGAATAGCCTAGGGGGAGCTGGGGGTGCACAGGTGTGGAGGAGGAGGACCCAGCAGCAGAGGAGGAGGAAGCAGAGGAAGAAGACGAGGTAGAGAGCGAAGGAGGAGTAGAGGTGGTGGCAGAACCGCGTGCAATCCGTGGCGGTGACACCAACTCCACTGTTGTTGTTGAGCCATGCATTCCCTGCTTCCCAGCCATAACCAAGTTCACCCAGTGGGCAGTGTAGGTGACATACCTGCCCTGACCATGCTTAGAGGACCATGCGTCAGTAGTCATATGGACCTTTGGCCCAACACTAAGTGACAGAGATGCAGTGACTTGGCTCTGCACATGGTGGTACAGGTGTGGTATTCCCTTCTTGGAAAAAAAATTGCGGCTGGGTACCTTCCACTGCGGTGTCCCAATTGCTACAAATTTGCGGAAGGCCTCAGAGTCCACCAGCTGGTATGGTAAAAGCTGGCGGGCTAAGAGTGCAGACAAGCCAGCTGTCAGACGCCGGGCAAGGGGGTGACTCGCAGACATTGGCTTCTTACGCTCAAACATGGCCCTCACAGAAACTTGGCTGGGGGCAGATGACTGGGAACTGGTGGTCAAGGTGGAAGGCGGAGTGGAGGGTGGTTCAGACGGGTCAAGGACAGCAGAGGTAGAGCAGTAAGATGCTGGACCAGAAGGAGGGTGGCTTTTAGTTTGTCTGCTGCCTTTGAGGTGTTGCTCCCATAGTGCTTTGTGCTTGCCGTTCATGTGCCTTCGCATAGAAGTTGTACCTATGTGGCTGTTGGGCTTCCCAAGACTCAGTTTCTGACTGCACTCATTGCAAATTACAACGCTTTTGTCAGAGGCACACACATTAAAAAAATCCCACACTGCTGACCTTTTTGAAGCTGGCAATCTGGCGGTAACAGTAGAAGTTGGCGGCAATGGCGGGTGCGTTGGCCGGCTGACCACAGGTGCCGATACATGTTGTTCCCTACTGTACCCTGCGAGCTGTCCTCCCTGCTTCTTCTAAGTCTTATTCTGCTCCTGCCTCTCTGACTCTCCGTCTCTCCATCTGAACTATCCTCCTCTTGCTCTCTTCTACTGGGCACCCACAAAACATCAATCTCCTCATCATCATTCTCCTCAGATGCATCAATTTCTTCTAACAGCTCACAGAAGGAAGCAGCAGCGGGGACCTCCTCATCACTCATTATGTCCATCTCTGTTGTGTTGTCTGCCAGAATTATATCTGGTGTAACGTCCTCATCTCCTTCATCTTCTTCTGCCAATAATGGTTGCGCATCACTCAGTTCAAGAAACTCATGTGAAAATAACTCCTCTGACTCCAGTGAAGCGGTGGTGGAGGAAGTGTTACGTGGGGTGCCCATAGCAGAGGAGGATGAGGTTGTTGTGGCAAAGTTAGAAACGGTAGAGGATGGGGTGTGCTGTGTAAGCCAGTCAACTACCTCTTCAGCATTTTGGGAGTTCAGGGTCATTGCCTTTGTAAAACTGGGCAATTTCCTAGGGCCACAGGATAGCATAGCAGCACGGCCCCTAGTGCCTCTGCGTGGCGGCCTGCCTTTGCCTGGCATTTTTCTTAAAACAATAACAACTCAGGTGATGTTTCTGGAGACGGTATTATTATTGATATTTAGACAGAATGTGAAAAGCTCACACAGCTAGGTGGCAGTTGTTTGAAGAACACACTGGGCAAACAACAATGCCTGCAAGGTCAACGTATACACTACAGCAGTGGATACAGAATATATTATTGCTGCTTGAAAAACGTCACTCAGGTGGTGTTTCTGGAGACGGTATTATTATTGATATTTAGACAGAATGTGAAAAAGCTCACACAGCTAGGTGGCAGTTGTTTGAAGAACACACTGGGCAAACAACAATGCCTGCAAGGTCAACGTATACACTACTACAGCAGTGGATACGGAATATATTATTGCTGCTTGAAAAACGTCACTCAGGTGGTGTTTCTGGAGACGGTATTATTATTGATATTTAGACAGAATGTGAAAAAGCTCACACAGCTAGGTGGCAGTTGTTTGAAGAACACACTGGGCAAACAACAATGCCTGCAAGGTCAACGTATACACTACAGCAGTGGATACGGAATATATTATTGCTGCTTGAAAAACGTCACTCAGGTGGTGTTTCTGGAGACGGTATTATTATTGATATTTAGACAGAATGTGAAAAAGCTCACACAGCTAGGTGGCAGTTGTTTGAAGAACACACTGGGCAAACAATGCCTACAAGGTCAACGTATACACTACTACAGCAGTGGATATGGAATATATTATTGCTGCTTGAAAAACGTCACTCAGGTGGTGTTTCTGGAGATGGTATTATTATTGATATTTAGACAGAATGTGAAAAAGCTCACACAGCTAGGTGGCAGTTGTTTGAAGAACACACTGGGCAAACAATGCCTACAAGGTCAACATATACACTACTACAGCAGTGGATACAGAATATATTATTGCTGCTTGAAAAACGTCACTCAGGTGGTGTTTCTGGAGACGGTATTATTATTGATATTTAGACAGAATGTGAAAAAGCTCACACAGCTAGGTGGCAGTTGTTTGAAGAACACAATGGGGAAACAATGCCTACAAGGTCAACGTATACACTACTACAGCAGTGGATACGGAATATATTATTGCTGCTTGAAAAACGTCACTCAGATGGTGTTTCTGGAGACGGTATTATTATTGATATTTAGACAGAATGTGAAAAAGCTCACACAGCTAGGTAGCAGTTGTTTGAAGAACACACTGGGCAAACAATGCCTACAAGGTCAACGTATACACTACTACAGCAGTGGATACGGAATATATTATTGCTGCTTGAAAAACGTCACTCAGGTGGTGTTTCTGGAGATGGTATTATTATTGATATTTAGACAGAATGTGAAAAAGCTCACACAGCTAGGTGGCAGTTGTTTGAAGAACACACTGGGCAAACAATGCCTACAAGGTCAACATATACACTACTACAGCAGTGGATACAGAATATATTATTGCTGCTTGAAAAACGTCACTCAGGTGGTGTTTCTGGAGACGGTATTATTATTGATATTTAGACAGAATGTGAAAAAGCTCACACAGCTAGGTGGCAGTTGTTTGAAGAACACAATGGGGAAACAATGCCTACAAGGTCAACGTATACACTACTACAGCAGTGGATACGGAATATATTATTGCTGCTTGAAAAACGTCACTCAGATGGTGTTTCTGGAGACGGTATTATTATTGATATTTAGACAGAATGTGAAAAAGCTCACACAGCTAGGTAGCAGTTGTTTGAAGAACACACTGGGCAAACAATGCCTACAAGGTCAACGTATACACTACTACAGCAGTGGATATGGAATATATTATTGCTGCTTGAAAAACGTCACTCAGGTGGTGTTTCTGGAGACGGTATTATTATTGATATTTAGACAGAATGTGAAAAAGCTCACACAGCTAGGTGGCAGTTGTTTGAAGAACACACTGGGCAAACAATGCCTACAAGGTCAACGTATACACTACTACAGCAGTGGATACGGAATATATTATTGCTGCTTGAAAAACGTCACTCAGGTGATGTTTCTGGAGATGGTATTATTATTGATATTTAGACAGAATGTGAAAAAGCTCACACAGCTAGGTGGCAGTTGTTTGAAGAACACACTGGGCAAACAATGCCTACAAGGTCAATGTATACACTACTACAGCAGTGGATACGGAATATATTATTGCTGCTTGAAAAACGTCACTCAGGTGGTGTTTCTGGAGATGGTATTATTATTGATATTTAGACAGAATGTGAAAAAGCTCACACAGCTAGGTGGCAGTTGTTTGAAGAACACACTGGGAAAACAATGCCTGCAAGTGCACTACTATTGGTGCACTACTATGAAGAACAGCAAACAGCACTGGACACGTTAAAGAACAGTAAGATAAGTAAAATAAAAAATATATATATATATTAAAAAAAAAAAATTTCTCTGGTTGGTGCTGAACTACTAGGAGCAGCACACCAGTCCCACTCCCCAACACAGCTAGACTAATAGCACTGGGCTCTTATAGTAGCAAAGTAAAAAAACAAAAAAGAAAATAAAAGCAGTCCTTACAAGGACTATTGGGTTACAGGCAGGCAGCAGTCAGCAGATGAGATCAGAAGCAATGCCCACAGCAGCTACATACAGAGCACTACAGTAGAAGGTAGATGACTAGTCAGCAAAGCTAACTAACCTAAACTCACTGTCCCTCAAATCCCTGCAGAGTTCTGTCCCTACAATACAGAGCAGTATCAAGTAGATTACTAGCCAGCAAAGTTACTATCAACTTTCCCTCAAATCACTAAACAGCTCTCTCCCTACACTAGCTCTTCCAAGCACACACAGGCAGAATGAAAAAACGCTGCAGGGCTTCAGTTTATATATGGAAGGGGAGTGGTCCAGGGGGTGTGGGGGTGGTCTAGGAGGGAGAGCTTCCTGATTGGCTGCCATGTATCTGCTGGTCTGGGGGAGAAATGGCAAAAAAAAGCACCAGCTCAGGTGAACCCAAATTGGCGAACGTCGCGTGACGTTCGCGAACATTCGCCGAACGCGAACAGTCGATGTTCGCACGAACTAGTTGGCGGGCGAACAGTCCGCGACATCCCTACTCATTAATGCAGCCTGAAAAAAAATAAACAAGGAACTTCAAAACAGGCTCAAACCAAGGCCATTTGGGGGAAGAAACCAAGCAATTTGCTGCATATGCCATAAAACAGATGTGTGGGGAAACTGTTTTTTGCTGACTCTAAAGTAGCAGTCACTTTTGAATGCAGCCTGAAGAATATGACAACTGTCAAAGGTCTGGGAAACTATCCACACTGGGATTTGAATTCAGGTCTCCTCAGGTAAACAACAAGCGATTTAGCTGTTGAGCGACCGGGGTGGATCCTGTGCTGAACAGTTCGAGATGATGATAACAACCCAATGTCCTAAAGTAACAGACATTCTTGAATGCAGCCTGAAGAAAATGACAACCCTCAAAGTTTTGGGAAAGTATCCACACTATGATTTGAACCCTGGACTACTCGGGAAACATCCAGTGCTTTACCAACTGTGCCACAGGGATGATTCATGTAGAGAGCTGTTACAGATGACCATAACAACCCAATGTCCTAAAGTCACTCTTGAATGCAGCATTAAGAAAAAGACAACCCTCAAATTTACAGGAAAGTTTCCACACTGGGATTTGAACCCTGGATTCCTCAGGGAAACAACAAGCTTTTTACCAACTGTGCCACCGGGATGGTTCTTGCGGAGCGCAGTTACAGATGACCATAACAACCCAATGTCCTCTTGGGCCTCTTCATTGACTGGCAGTACCGGCAGTCCATCTTCCGCCTAACAGAGTCAATACGAACCCTGGGTACCTTACAAAAGGGGCCTCCTCAATAGCCAAATAGTTAAGGCGTGTGCCTACGATACCAAAGGTCATGAAATTGATTTTCACCTGTGGAGGGACTGGAGGGACTTCATGGACTGGATGGAAAGCTGCCTATCAAGAGGTGGAGACAAATCACAATGCCTGCCTGTGCCAAAAGTTCAGATTGTGAAGAGTTGGAGTGATGGAAGGGCAATCTAAAGTAGCAGTCACTCTTGAATGCAGCCTGAAGAAAATGAAAACCTTGAAAGTTCTGGGAAAGCATCCACACCGTGATTTGAACTCTTGACTCCTCGGGGAAACAGTGATCTGTTTAGCTGCTGAACCACCAGGATACCTCCTGTTGGGTGCAGTTCCAGATGACCATAACAACCCAATGTCCTCTTTGGCCTCTTCATTGACTGGCAGTACAGGCAGTCCATCTTACGCCTAACAGGGTCAATACGAACCCCGGGTACCTTACAAAATGGGCCTCCTCAATAGCCAAGTGGTTAAGGCACGTACCTACAATACCGAAGGTCGTGAGATCGATTCCCGCCTGTGCCGGAAACTTTGTGCCAGGACTGGAGGGACTGCATGGAAAACTGCCTATCAAGAGGTGGAGACAAATCACAATGCCTGTCTGTGCCAAAAGCTCAGATGGTGGACAGTTGGAGTGAAGGAAGGGCAAGCTGTCTGCTCCTAGGTTGATTGCAAAGAGAGGGCTGGGGCTAACCTGCCTGTGATGGAAAGCAGCGTCCTTGCAAAAAAAAATGATTGTTGGCAGTACCCATAGTTTAAAAAGATTCTACCCTTTTTTCTTATAGGGGATACCTATAAGATGGGTAAGATGCCCTCCCACCCTTCTTGGAGCATGCCTTGCATCAGCTCACAGTTGACCTTAGTCAATTGTTTAACAAAGACAGGCTTCTGTAAATATCAGTTTCTCATTAATGCAGCCCAAAAAAAAAGTCAACTACCGCACAGGCTGAAATGCAGGCCATTTGGGGAAGAAACCAGGCAATTTGCTGCAATAGACATGTAAGGTGACGTTTTTTGCTGAATCTAAAGTAGCAGTCACTCTTGAATACAGTCTGAAGAAACTGAAAACCTTCAAATTTCTGGGAAAGTATCCACACCAGGATTTGAACTCAGGGAAACAACGAGCAATTTAGTCACCACACAGGATTTGAACACATGCAGGATTTGACTCCTCAGCAGAAACACACGCTTTAACCATTTCACCACGGGAATCTAGACCTGCACGGAAGGTTTCTGGATAACTGTAATCATCCATTTTCCCATTAAGCCTTTGCATTTACTGGCAGTAGCAGACATCCCTTTTTGCCTAATAAAGTCAATACTAACCTGAGGCCTTTTACTAAAGAAGCGTTCCTAAATAGCACACGTGTCTCGTCTCAAAGGTTGTTGGTTCAATTCCCACCTCTGCTAAAAACTCAGTTCCAAAGCAGCTCTGGTCCCCTGTGCTTCAACCAATTCTCAAAAGTGATGAAAGGGCAAGTGCTAGAAGTCCATCATCCGCCTATCATGTGGCTGCCCCTTTTTCCAACGGCGCTGTCCTTCTAAGCTACACAGGTATCTACTTCAGGCCAGTGGTTCCACATCTAGCACCTTGCCCCTACCTTTGCATCAGCTTTGGTATTTTTTCCCCATACAGAACCTTTTTTGGGGTTTGCCTAGCTTCAGCCTGAAGTTGACCTTGGCTAATTGCTTTATGAGGACAGTGTTCTGTACCAAGCTTTAAAAAAAAGGATTTGAGAAGCTGATTAGTGATGGCAGCTTTGGTGCGATTCTGCCAAAACGAAAGTAGAGGTTGCTCTTGAATGTAGCATGCAGAAGATGGCACAGATGAACCTTCTTTAAAGAAAGCATTGAGGAGCTGATTAGCAAAGGCAGTTTTGGTGTGATTCTGCAGAAACAAAAGTAGAGGTCGCTCTTGAATGCAGCATGTAGAAGATGGCACAGATGAACCTTCTTTAAAGAAAGCATTGAGAAGCTGATTAGCGAAGGCAGTTTTGGTGCTTTAACAAACGTGAAATATTGGTTACTCATTAATGTAGCCAGAAGAAAATGACCTTTCCCTGAAATGCACCCCCTGGGACTCGCATGCTGGGCCCTTTGAGGAAAGAAACCAGGTGACTTTCTGCATGCGCCATAGAACAGCAATGTGGGGGTGCTGGTTTTGCTGTCTCCAAAGTAGCAGTTGTTAGAGGTCGCTCTTGAATGCAGCATGCAGAAGACGGCACAGATGAACCTTCTTTAAAGAAAGCATTGAGAAGCTGATTAGCGAAGGCAGTTTTGGTGTTTTAACAAACGTGAAATATTGGTTACTCATTAATGTAGCTCGAAGAAAAGGCACCTTTCGCTGAAATGTACCCCTGGAGCTCACATGCTGAAGCCTTTGAGGAAAGAAACCAGGTGATTTGCTGCATGTGCCATAGAACATCCATGTGGGGGTGCTGGTTTTGCCATCTCCAAAGAAGCAGTCGCTCTTGAATGCAGCCTGCATTCAGTACTTGTGTACATGCAGTACTTGTATAAAAAAAAAATATCAGAAATGATTAAATTACAGTGACGTCAATCCCTCCAGGATAATGTGAAGAATGGATTAAATACAATCCTCCAAACAGACAGACCAGCAAATAGCACAATTTTGTTATTAAAGTCCTTGTAATGTGCAACAAATAGTCCAACCATGTTGCAAAATAGAGTACTTGAAAAAATCAGTCCAACATACTGTATCATTGTTGAAATTTGCAATATGAACAAACATTTAAATACAAAGTTGCAGCATAAAGTGCTATTATCTACAGTCTGTACATAAATGATATAGGGACACATTTCTTAAAAGTTAATCAACTTTATTCAGTAATCATCCTTTTATTAAAAAAAGACATTGCTACATTATCCTAATCCTTAAAGGAAAACTTTACCTGTCCCTGGTAGAGAGTAGATCAAAATTCATATCTGTAAAAAGAATAGAGAATAGAGAAAAATCATAAAACAACCAAATTAGAAGAAACAGGACAAATACAATCTTCATTCAGTTCATGAGGAAATATTATCTGCAATGCCCAAATCCAATATTATTCTATTTGTAAAAGTGTTTATCTTGTCGTGCTCATGACTTGAACTGTTTTAGAACCTGCCTGTCAGGTTTAAAGGAGAAGAAAAGCAGTTTATTGCCAATAGATTAGCCACAATAGTTCAAGCTATAAAACTATATTTATTCTGCAGAATGCATTACCATACATGAGTAAACAGCTCTTGAACCTCTCTGTTTGTTTAGTATTGCAGCTGCCATATTAGCTTGGTGTGACATCTAACAGAGTCTCTCCCTGCTCACTCATAGCTCTGGGCTTATATTACAGCATGGAGGGGAAGAGGAAAGGGAGGGAGAGAGAGGAGCAGACCAAGCCCTGGAAGTTTAGGCTGAAAAGAAGAAGTCTGATACAGAAGCCCATGTGTACACAATAGAAGGAAAGAAATGCTGTTTGTTTTGACAGAGTAAGCTGATAAAGCTTACTTAATTTTAGCCTTTCTTTCTCTTTAAATTTAAAATTGCGAATGGTTGATCTGTGTTTGTAAAAGAAAAGTATTAAAATTGCAATGTTTGATTTATGTTTTTGCAAAATTTAACTATTCTAATTGACAAGGATATGCTAAACTGCAGGGACAATTAACACAATAAATTACATGTTTGCTATTACACACGTGTAGTTTGGATTTGTGTCCATTTTGTGGATAGATGATATAATCATCAGGAATTATCAGATCAGTATATTACCTAACAATTCAGAAATTGTATTGCAAACAGCAAAGCTATATTTAGCTTCCAGATTATCACTAGGGGTTATCAAATCAGTATACTGTATTACATAAAGGGTGTTTTTTGTGCATGGCCACAATGTGGGCATTACAAAAATGTTTGCCATGCTCCACTCAGAAAATTTTTGTCCCTTTTTCTGATTTTCATGATTATTGGAAGCACTTGGGTTGTTCTTTTCAAAGGGCATTACTTTTTACTCTAGGGTGTCAATAAATTTGCCTGTTTTCTTTAGATCTAATAGAACATGTTAAACTCTAAATGGAAATACATGGTTCTGTAATCTTTATAGTCCCAAACGAATATACTCACCGTTTTTTGTAGCATCAGGTGCCGACTGTGACTCTGTCTGCTCAGGTCCAGTCCATACTCCATAAAATATTTTAGTAGCACTCTGATGTAGTGAAAAAATATTGTACTTTATTTGTGCCTCAAACTAGGCAACATTTTGAGCTTAACCAACCCTATATCAAGGCTTGATAAAGGGCTGGTTAAAAACGTTGCCTCGTTTGAGGCACAAATAAATTAGAATATTTTTTCACTAAATCGGAGTGCTGCTGTGATCTTTATAGTGAAACAAGGAATTGTGGACACCTGGTCTTGCAAACTTTAAACTTATCTTGCGGTAAATCAATTTATTTTTTTGACTTATTTGAAGAAAGTGCAATGTTTTTGACTACTAATCATTAGGTAAAAGCAAAAACTTAGTATTTAATCAGGTTTGCTGATGGAATCTTTTTTTTATGTAGAAATAAAATTATATGATACACATATTTATTTGCTGACTACACTGTTGGCGATCATCATTTATGCTTGAAGCTAACATGAATCAATATCTCTTATTGCTTCCTGAATTAGATTGGCTTTATTAACACACCCTTCAATAATAATTTATAAATCCTTCATTTTCTTTGCGGAATCTATTCATTTTTATTACTATGAAGATTTTCATTCATCCAGGTCATGGGATATCTAGTATAGGTAAATCTAAAAACAACTGGACTTGCTGAGTAATCAATGAAAATGTTTCACTACTCATATGAGCAGCTTCTTTAGTTCAACTGACTGGTGTGGGAAGTTCTCTGCATATAAACTCTTCCACTAATCCAATCGCAATGGCACATTGAAACTCTTCAAATACGTGACATCTGAAGAAATTGTTGATTCTGTGTAGTTATTGTGATAGGATTATCCAATGTGTCATGCAACTCCTAGAAACAGGTGTTACTTGTGAGAGTTGCATGAATGGATTTGTGAAGTGTTCTGAAACTGCCGGGATACAGATGCTAAAACAGCATTGTCTGTAGCAGACAGGTGGTGTCGAAGGACCCCGCCTCTGTTCAGGGATGGTTTCTCCACCTTGACATGAATCGCTTCTTTTCACTCGTTCAAACCAACGGTCTTCTTTATCCAAGATTTGGACATTGTTATATTTAAAGGAGTGTCCCTTGTCTTTTAGGTGTAAAAAGACCACTGAGTTTTGCCCTGTAGAGTTCGCCCTCCTATGCTGAGCTATTCGCTTGGTGAGCAGTTCTTTGGTCTCCCCAATGTATAAATCTGTGCACTCCTTGCTACACTGGACTCTGTATACCACATTGCTTTGTTTTTCTTTTGGTGTTGGATCCTTTGGGTGTACCAGTTTTTGTCTCAGTGTGTTGCTAGGTTTGAAAAACACAGGGACGTGGTGTTTGTTAAAAATCCTGAGTTTCTCTGACACTCCAGCTACATATGGGATGACTATGTTTCGCCTACTATGTGTCTCTGGGCGGTTATTTATATTGGTGTTCCTGTTGGGCTTGGTTGCTGCTGTTTTGACAAAGGCCCAGTCTGGGTAGCCACACGCTTTCAAAGCTCCTCTAAGATGTTTTTGCTCTTTGTCTTTGGACTCTGTATCAGTTGCCACACATTCCACCCTGTGGTGCAGAGTTCTAATGACACCCAGTTTGTGTTCCAGCGGATGGTGGGAATCAAACAACAGATATTGATCCGTATGAGTGGGTTTCCTGTATACTTCCGTCTTCAAGTTACCCCCCCTCTTGGATGCATATCAAAGAGTCCAAAAAAGGCAAGTTTGTTCTCATGGACATCTTCCCTTGTGAACTTGATGTTATTGTCCACTGAGTTAATGTGTTCTGTAAAGGCCGCCACTTCATTGGATCTGATTTTAACCCAAGTGTCATCCATATACCTGAACCAGTGACTCGGTGTAGTTCCCTGGAAAGTAAGTAAGGCCCTCCTTTCCACTTCCTCCATGTACAAGTTTGCTACAATGGGAGAGACTGGAGAACCCATTGCACAGCGATGTTTCTTTCTATAAAAAAGGTTCTTGTACTTGAAGTATATGATGTTAAGGCACAAATCTAGCAACAAACATACTTGGTTGGGACTGAGCTTCGTTCTGCTGCTGAGGGTGTTATGTTGTTGCAGTCGATTTCTTACAGTCTCAATTGGCTCTGTAGTAGGTATAAATGTGAACAATGAAGTAACATCATATGATACCATTGTTTCTTCTGCCTCTAGTGTAATGCCATGAATCTTAGTTACAAACTCTTTGGCATTCTGGATGTGATGCACTGTATTGCCTACCAATGGGACTAAGATGTTAGCCAAGAATTTATGCTGCTGACAATGGGTCTTAGTGGGGCTCCTTCTTTGTGTATCTTAGGGAGTCCGTATAAGCATGGTGTGGCTTCTCTAGGGTACAGGCGGTGGTATAAAACTTGATCAATGGCTTTCTCCTTTTCAAGTTGTTGTAGGCAACCTATAACCTGTCTCTTGTAACCGCTGGTTGGGTGTTTCCTTAAAGGGCATGTAAAGGCAAAAAAATAAAATCCCATTTTTAATTTCTTAAAAGAAAAAGAAACCTATCTCCAATATACTTTAATTAAAAAATGTGTACCATTTTTATAAGAAACCTGACTGTATGTAGTGAAATTCTCCCTTCATTTACTGCTGTGGATATGAATTGTCAGATGGCCCCAGCTGCTCTGCAATCATACTTATGAACAGCAGGGGGAGCCCCGCCTTACTTTCCAGCCATGCAGAACTAAAGCAGCTTTGTTTATGATGATCCCTAAGCAGCCCAGACCACACAGAGCATGTGCACAGTCTTAATCTTGTAAAGATGTTTAACAAAGTTACAAGATGGTGACCCCTGTAGCCAACTTTGAAAGCATTAATTATTTGTTTGATTAGGCTTGTGGAGCAGTAAGTTCATGTTTATATATTTATTATACAAAATACAGCATTTCTAGTCCTTTTCTATTTTAGTACATGCACAAAAACAAATCGCTGGCTCTAATCTCTATTTGGACCAAAATATCTATAATTTGTAAGCTTGCTGAATAAGTTGTTAAATGCTTATATACTTCAAATAAATCGAGCATAACGCTCATACTTGAAAAAACATTAACAAACTCAGCTAGCAACCACTAGGTAATTCTCACCGAGTGGAACGGGATGGCCTGGGTGTCCAAACCCCAGGCCCTTCACTTGAAAAATCGTTCTATTACAAAGGAAGGTAAATTCAGCGTTGCTTGTCACTCACCACATTTGTCATATGGCCCGGGTGCCGTGCCCCGAGCCCGTAGCTTAGGCGAAAACAATCTTCAGAAATAAATCACACGCACTCCTGCAGCCGTGACAAGTTGAGGTAAAAATTTGTAGCTTTATTCCATCAAGTTAAAAGTAGCGTCCTAACGCGTTTCGTATCAGCAGATACGTAATCATAGGCACTAGCTTGCATACAGCCGTTACAAGTATTTAAACATAATTAAAGGAAATGACGTCCAAATTAACCTTACATGGGTGTTCTCAATGGACTCAAAAGTAAAAGCAATCAACTCTTAACAATCGGAACAAAAAAAGCTACAGAATAACTTATTCTACTACAAAATGTCATTGTGTAAAGAATACTTGAATATTTAAATATATATTAATTCTAAATCTAAATCATAATAAACAGTGCATCAATTTAAATATTATGTCGATTAAACAGATGTACATATCGTGAAAGTCCATTTTTTAGGAATCCATTTTTTCAGAAAAAATCATTTATATGACACCAGATCAATTAGAAATTAAAAACCATAAGATCATAAACACGACTGAATACATAAGATTCTACAGATTGCACTCGAAAGCAGTTGCTAAAGACTTTAAATGTATAAATTGGTTAGTAGGCAAAAGCATCGGATATCTCAGAGCAACTTAACCGATTTGCTTTGGCATGCAATTTTCTACATTAGGTAATTCATAAGGGTAAATATTATAAAACAATTAGTTAACATACTTTAATAGTGCCTAAATGCTAAAAGACAAGTGTTCTTATCAGATAACTAGACTAACTACCAGCTTCAGCCATTTGGTGTATATTCACAAGTATCGGATCTAATCAAAAACGGCAAGGATGGCAAAAATGCATAGAGGAGCATATTTAAGATTCAACAGACTTTAACGTGTTACACATCCATTGTCAAACATGACACGCAATGTCAAAACGAAGGTTTAACCCTTTCGGTTGTCTAGTGTCCAGTGTGAAAATCCAATATGCTTCTCTATGCCGGAGTCTTGCAATTTTATCTCCGCCTCTCGAGGATTGGTAAATCTTCTCAATTCCCTGGATTTTAAGATAATTAATGTCTCTGTTGTTGCAATCCAAAAAATGCCTGGACACTGTTGTGCTGGTACTTTGGGACTCAATACTGTGAATGTGCTCACGCATCCTGCATTTTAAGTTCCTAGATGTGCTTTTCTATTTTAGACTTTACATGCCCTTTAAGGGTTCATATGTATTGCTATCACTGAGTAGAGTGGTTATCTTGCAGTCATAGTCTGTTGTGTTGAGCACAACTGTGCATCGACCTTTATCTGCTGGCAGGGTACTGATTTTCGGGTCCTTACTCAGAGAACTAAGCGCTCATCCATTCATGCATGACACATTGGATAATCCTATCACAGTAACTACATAGATTCAACACCTCTGTGAATTTCTTCAGATGGCATGTCGTTGAAGAGTTACAATGTGCCATTGTGATTGGATTAGTGGAAGAGTTTATATGCGGAAAACTTCCCATACCAGTCAGTTGAACTGAAGAAGCTGCTCGGATGAGTAGTGAAATGTCTTCATTGATTAGTCAGCAAGGCCTTTTTTGTTTTTAGATTTACCTATACTAGATATTCATTTTTATTGCATTATTTATTTTAAATTGTACAACTATAAGTATGTATTGTTCGAAGAACTTGCTGCTGCATGGTTCTGCCAGATAAGCAACTGTCAAGCCCCTGGACATTGCAGAAATACAGCTCTGTGCATCTTGTACCCCATCAACACCATGCCTCTAACCATGGAAGCCATAGCTAACACAAGGAAAAATAGCACACATGGCCTCCAGTTTAGTGACTGAGCAAAAAAATTTAAATTTTCCCTCCATTGACTTAAATGTAACTACCCAGATCCTGCTGGTGCACTTGAGGGGCAGGTGATTATTAATTGGAAGAGCTGAAGGGGCATATTTAACATTGAACTTTAACATTTGAATTTGCGTTTTTGAGCTAAAAAGCAGAAACTCATATAAGAGTGTCGGAAAGTCTGAGATGTTTGTGATGTTTAAGATTTGTTATGTGCAAAAAGCTTGAATGGAAAATGATGGCATCTAAAAGCTGGCTATTTCGCAATGGGAGTTGTGCTATGCAAAATGTAAGCTTTTTTTTCTATTTGAATTTTTCAAGTTTTTTTAAAAAAAAACTTGGTAGACTCATTAAAATGATTAGTAGAATGCAATTTCACAGAATTCCCTGGTTATTGTTTTCAAGTTTGGTGAGTTTTGAGCTTTCCCTAAATATGCCTTCCCATGTCTCTGAGTAATAATCTCCTGAGCCATGTACTGTGCAAGTATGGGGTTAAGGAGAAATTTAGAGGGTATGCCACCCAGCTGCTGATACAGGAATTTGTCTCATTCACCTCTTGTATAATGGAAGACATCTATTTAACAAACGCTTTTCGAATAGTGGTACTGGGATCAAGGATTCTAGAAAATGCAAAATGGGGCAGTATGGGGGTCCTCAGTGGTATGGTTTAAGGGAGGCATGTCTTGAGGGGGCTTAGGGTTTTGATTTCCATTTAAAATGAATAAACAAATCAACATCACTGCCCTTTTAGCTTACAGTGTAATTCTAAAAATTTTTAGATCTTTGTACTTACAGATACTTTTTTGAAGGTAAGTTTTTTTGAGGAGAAAAGTAAAGAGATGAAAATTAGGAAATCTTGAAATTAAAGTGAAGTAAATTCAAAAGCCAGGAAATACATTTTCAACCAGGCTGTGGTGCAAAGGGCCAGAATGATACCTGAAAATCAGCCTGTGCATAACCAGCTATAATCAGGTTATAATGCACACCAGGGCCCGCCCCCCTCTAGTGATGCTACTGGTCATGAAATTCATCTGGAACTTACATAGTTACATAGTTAAATTGGGTTGAAAAAAAGTCCAAGTTCAACCCTTCCAAATGAAAACCCAGCATCCATACACACGCCCCTCCCTACTTTTACATAAATTCTATATACCCATACCTATGACTAACTATAGAGCTTAGTATCACAATAGCCTTTTATATTATGTCTGTCCAAAAAATCATCCAAGCCATTAAGGCATTAACTGAATCAGCCATCACAACCTCACTGTCCTGAAGAACCCCCTACGTTGCTTCAAATTAAAGTTCTTTTCTTCTAGTCTAAAGGGGTGGCCTCTGGTACGGTGATCCACTTTATGGGTAAAAAGGTCCCCTGCTATTTGTCTATAATGTCCTCTAATGTACTTGACAGTCTACCCTCATAATTTAAGTCTTCTATCCCTCTAACCAATTCACGTCTCTGCACTCTCTCCAGCTCATTTATATCTTTCTTAAGGACTGAAGTCCAAAACTGCACTACATACTCCAGACGAGGCCTCACCAGGGACCTATAAAGAGGCATAATTATGTTTTCATCCCTTGAGTTAATGCCCTTTTTTATGCAAGACAGAACTTTATTTGCTTTAGTAGCCACAGAATGACACTGCCCAGAATTAGACAATTTATTATCTACAAAAACCCCTAGATCCTTTTCATTTAAGGAAACTCCCAACACACTGCCATTTAGTGTATAACTTGCATTAATATTATTTTTGCCAAAGTGTATAACCTTGCATTTATCAACATTGAACCTCATTTTCCAGTTTGCTGCCCAGTTTTCCAACTTAGACAATTCACTCTGCAAAGTGGCAGCATCCTGCATGGAACCTATAGTTCTGCACAATTTAGTATCATCTGCAAAAATAGAAACAGTACTTTCAATGCCCACCTCCAGGTCATTGATAAAAAAGTTGAAAAGCAAGGGACCTAGTACAGAGCCCTGCGGTACTCCACTAACAACACTGGTCCAATTAGAAAATGTTCCATTTACCACCACTCTTTGTAGTCTATCTTTTAGCCAGTTCTCTATCCAGGTACAAATACTATGTTCCAGGCCAACATTCCTTAATTTAACCAGTAGCCTTTTGTGTGGCACTGTATCAAATGTTTTAGCAAAGTCTAAGTAAATCACATCCACTGCCTTCCCAGCAAGATCTAATATGCATAAAACCATGCTGGCACAAACTCATATTATTATGATTTGCTATGAAGTCCAGTATCTTATCCTTTATTAACCCTTCGAAAAGCTACCACTGACATCGGACTAACTGGCCTATAGTTTTGAGGCTGAGAACGGGACCCTTTTTTGAATAGAGGCACCACATTAGCAATTCGCCAGTCTCTCGGCACTATGCCAGATCTCAATGAATCCTGAAAAATTAAGTAAAGAGGTTTGGCAATCACAGAGCTAAGCTTGCTAAGTACCCTGGGATGAATAACATCTGGCCCTGGACCTTTGTTATGCTTAACATGTTCTAGTCTCTTTTGAATTTCCTCATGTGTGCACCATGCATCATTAGTTGTATTACTAGAATTGGGACTATTAAGAAGGAAACCTTCACTTACTGGTTCCTCATTTGTGTAGACAGATGAAAAATATGAGTTCAGAATCTGCGCTTTTATTTTGGTTTCATCAACCAGCTGACCTCCCTCTGATAGTAAGGGTCCCACCCCTTCCTGCTTAATTTTTTTACTATTAACATATTTAAAAAATAATTTTGGATTTTTTTTTACTGCTTGCTGCAATATCCTTTTCTTTATCAATTTAGCTTGCCTTATAGCTTCTTTGCATGATTTATTGGCCTCCTTGTACCTTATAAATGATTCAGCTGCCCCAGCTAACTTGAAAGCCTTAAAAGCACGTCTTTTCTTACCCACCTCAACACCAACACTTCTATTGAACCAAAAAGGTTTTGCTTTGCAACGACGTTCCTTGCTTACAAGTGGAATATACTGACAAGTATATTTATTAAGCAGCATTTTAAAGACTCCCCATTTTTGTTCTGTGTTTAACCCTGTGAAAAGGGCCAGTCCTACGCTCAATTTTATCTGATTCATTAAGAATTCTATTGCTTCATTATACGTTTTACAAAGGGACTAGGTTTTACCTGCAACTTACTTGCTGCTTTCAAAGTAAACCTCCATACTTGGCTGCCCTTTTATTAGACACCAGTGGGATCACCTGACTATAGCTGGGAAGGGTGGGAGCTACAACATGGAGCTGGTCACTGCTCCTGTATAACTATAACAAACAAGGGAAAGTTGTGCTCACCAATATTTTTAAAACCATTAGGCGGGGGTGCAATGAGGCTGTGACCACAAAATACATATAGTCAAACACAAGAGTCCTCTGCACTCAACGTATAATGAAGCAATAGAATTCTTAATGAATCAGATAGAATTGAGCGTAGGACTGGCCAGATATGGGATGACTTTGACGTAGTTGGCCAGCTTAAATATATTGCAATATATGGACAAACAATCCCTGTTTTGTTTAAAGGGTAAGGCATTTTTCAGTAGCAGTATGCACAAAATGTCGCTGTCTTAAATATATTGATAATGGGTTGAGTGCAGAAGTGCTGCATTTTTTGAAGATCCGGGCCCCCCTTACGAGCGCCCGAGCCGTACGTCTTGCCTCTGTGCTGCCGAATGCGGAAGTGCCGAAAAGCCGAAGCCGATGCGCCGAAAAGACCCGAAGTCACGGAAAAAGCCGAAGTCACGAAGCGCCGAAAAGACCCGAAGTCACGAAAACAGCCGAAGCCGAAGTCCTGAAGCAGCGCAAAGACCCGAAGTCACGAAAACAGCCGAAGTCCTGAAGCAGTGAAAAGACCCGAAGTCACGAAAGGAGGTGAAGTTGAAGTACTGAAGCCGTGAGTTCAATTCTACTGAACACCAGTTTGTGTATTTTTTTTTTTTTTTAATCTCCTGGCCACCAATGTATTATTTTAATATTCTATAGGCCCCTGCAACCAATCTTTTTTTTTAAAACATGTTTTTTTGGGGCCCCAATTTTTTTTTTAACTCGTAAGGGGCCCCTGACGCCAATGGTTTTTTTTTTTTCAAAAAAATTTTTTTTTTTTTTCAAAAAAATTTTTTTTTTTTTTCAAATTTTTTTTTGGGGCCCCAATTTGTTTTTAACTTATAAGGGGGCCCCTGCCGCCAATGTTTTTTTTTTTTTTTTTCAAAAAAATTTTTTTTTTTTTCAAATTTTTTTTTGGGGCCCCAATTTGTTTTTAACTTATAAGGGGGCCCCTGCCGCCAATGTTTTTTTTTTTTTTTCAAAAAAATTTTTTTTTTTTTTCAATTTTTTTTTTGGGGCCCCAATTTGTTTTTAACTTATAAGGGGGCCCCTGACGCCAATGTTTTTTTTTTTTTTTCAAAAAATTTTTTTTTTCAAATTTTTTTTTGGGGCCCCAATTTGTTTTTAACTTGTAAGGGGGCCCCTGCCACCAGTTTTTTTTTTTCAAATTTTTTTTTGGGGCCCCAATTTGTTTTTAACTTATAAGGGGGCCCCTGCCACCAATGTTTGTTTATTTTTTAGTTTTTTTACATTTTTTTTGTTGGGGCCCCAAGTTTTTTTTAACTTATAAGGGGGCCCCTGCCACCAATGTTTTTTTTTTTAAAAAAAAAAATTTTAATTTTTTTTTTTTGGGGCCCCAATTTTTTATAAGGGGGCCCTGACCATCAATAGCTTTTTACAACTTGTGTGGGGGGGGTTACTTTTTTAGCGCTGATGTCTGTGTGGTCTTTTAACTGCGATGTGGAGTGGGCGGGAAATGGGGTGGAGCTTGGTCGTCAGTGTGGGCGGGGCCCAGGGGGCCCCAAAAATTTTGTTGTACGGGGCCCCGTGATTTCTAATGGCGGCCCTGCATGGACTTCTTTAGTAGGGATGTTGGTGCAAACACTTGAAGTGGCCACTTATTATAGAAATGTCCAAGGAAGCAAAATAAAGACAAAAGAGATCCTCTATAGTCCTAGACATGAGCCCACCCTAAAACAAATGTGGCAAGCCCCTCAAATGGTTAAAAAATGTGTAATAGTTACAAGTCTTTAAAGACAATACCACTTCAAAATATGTCAGCGTTTTTTACCATTCTAATAACTTTTCGGGATACAGGATATGATGTCACTGACATAAAATTGAGGAGGATGTAGTTCCGTTTTATCCGTTCGCCAGGTCTAAACTGGTGAACAAAACTCTGCCAAAGGTGGTAACGTTCTATAAAATTGTATTTTGGTGAATTTGCGGAGTAACGATCGTTCGCCTGGCACGAAACTGTGCTAGCGATGGATGTCTTCTACGCCGTCTTCTTCTAAATTGGCGATGTCCCTGCGGATGGGATTTCTGCTGAATTCTGCTAGCGATGGCAACTTTGCCCTTTAGTAAAGGTGGCCATAGACGTAGAGATCCGCTCGTTTGGCGATGTCGCCAAATGAGCGGATTTCTCCCCCATACACCCACATTGAAGTGGGAGCGATATCAGGCTGATCCGATCGTGGGACATCACAGGACGGCATGAAGGCACAGATGCGGCCAAGATCTGATGGGATTTTTTAACCTGCCTGATCGAGATCTGGCCAACTTTCAACTGGATATTGATCAGGAAAGCCTGTCGGATGGCCCCACACTCGGGCCAATAAGCTGCCGACTCTGTCTGTCGGCAGCTTTTATCAGACCTTGTATGGGGGCCTTTAATCTGCCCCATAGACTTTTAAGTAATGAAGCATTAAAGAAATCCACCAACTGAAATCTATTTTTTCCATAATGAAAATGTCAGAAGCCACTTTCACATATACATTAATTACCATTTTCAATCATTTTACTATTTTTTGTAAATGTAATTGCTATTCAAAGCACTGTCTGCTTCCTTGTCTATATTCACTGCACTCTTGGAACTGAACGTTGTTTCAAGGGTCAGAATCAGAGAACAGAAAGGGGCAAAGCAACGCTGCTTTCCCTATAAAAAGTCTAAAACTTAGAATTACATTTTGCAAAATGAAGTTTGAGCTTAAACAACCAGGTAAAGCTTTTTTGAACAGTGTTAGCCAGTTGAAAAAGTTATACGGTAGCTTTTGATATGAAGCATAACAAAACTTCTTTGCATTACCCACCTCCCCATATGTCTCTGCTTGCAATACAAATTATGCTTATGTTTTCCCTTTTGTCCCTTGCAGTTTTTTGTATACTTACATATGTCAGAGCCAACATGACTTCTTTGTAATCAGCTTTGAAGGAACTGAAAGCTTGCTGTGATTATCATCTTAGTTAGCCAATAAAGGTATCACCATTACTCCACTTTTGTTATGCTTCATGTCAAACTACTTTTCACTTCAAATTCTTTGCTGGCTGAATTTATCCCATTGATTTCAGTGGTTTATGTAAGAATGGTGGTGTTAGAATGGCATAATTATAAATTACTAGTCTGGCATAAAATATACACACCTTTAAAAAAATGTCAGGTATTACTTTGTAAAGAATTATTTCATGCACGTGCAAGGACAATAGGGCTTTATGAATACACCATTTATTTTACACAAACTTTTATACCATTTTTCATTGTAAAATACCCTACACCCTTAAGAAATATGCCCCAAAGCGTGACACTGCTTTTTCTAGACATTTGATGGTACAGATGTCTCTGCGCAACATGGAGACTCACATATCACTCTGCATGACCTTGACATACAAATAAGACATCAGTCAGTTCTTGTGGAGTTGTTTGTGGTCTCTATTATAAATGCTGATTACGCTTTCCAGGAGATTCATTGTATAAATAGATAGAGGAAGATGAATTTCGTGACTTCGCAGCAATGCCATTAGTAGTGGAGAAGCTTGTTACTGCATTAAAGTTTTCTAGCCAAGTTACCTTCAGACACATGGTTTGTACCTTAATGCAACAGTAGCCTTCATCAACCTGTGCTTTTAGAAGATGAAACATTTGCATGCTGTTGTGTGTTTGACTTCTAGGAACTGTGCAATTGCTCCCGTAAGACTTAATCCAGCGGCATAAATATTGCTCATTCCGGATTTAGCAGGTGTCTGGTACACCTGGTGAAAACGGATTATATCCATTTGTCGAATAACAAAATGTATGTTAGGAAATCTGTGCTATGTCAACTATAGTTGAGTTACAATTGTTAGACACAGCAGGTATAGCACTGATAAGATGAGAGATACTTTAACTTCACCCAAGTTTAATTTTAGCCTGATTGGTCAGACTTCTGTTCAAGAAAATCTTTACACCACCTTGAGGCTCATTTATGAATAAGGCAGGGTGTAAAGTGTTAAAAACAAGCTACAAAGGAGCCCTGTTCTCCTGTCCTATGGCAGGTAGTATGGACAGGGCTGCTTTACAGATATAAGCATAGTGCATTGCACCCCCACACTAGATTTTTATACTAGAGTAAGATACAGATTGCAGCAAGACCACAGAAGCAAGTGCTTATTAAAGAGCACAAAGGGGCACAATTAGGCAGGTGAAGGAAATGCTTTTATTAGTCACTTCAAGATGATTAGGTTCAGGGCTAGATCATGTACTGTACTTAGCTAATGTTGGGCCAACTGTGTCTATAGAGACCCTACACGCTGTGGCATCATTACAACAATTACATACATGTGTACTTCTATGCAGCCATTATGTGGACGCACGGACAAACATGCTTGGGGTGAGATCGACAAAGGGTTCCTCTTGCAATGTATTATGTAAGTTACATAGTAGCATAGTAGGTTGAAAAAAGAAACATCCAACAAGTTCAACATTTAACTTTTTTTAACCTGCCTAACTGCCAGAGGAAGGCAAAAAAACTCTCCAATACAGTACGTCTGATTCAGGGAGAGAATTCCACATCTTCACAGCTCTCACTGTAAAAAACCCCTTCCGGATATTTAGGCGGAAACTTTTTTCTTCTAAACAGAATGAGTGAGCTTGTGACAGCTGGAAATACCTACTGGTAAATTAAGTATTAGAGAGATTATTATATGATCCCTACTTTTACATGGTTATCATATCAACCCTTAAATGCCTCTTCTCCAGTGTGAACATCCCCAATTTGGCCAGTCTTTCTTCATAGCTTAGATTTTACATACCTTTTAGCAGCTTAGTTGCCCTTCTCTGCACCCTCTCTAATACAATAATTCCCTTTTTTTAGTGATGGAGACCAACACTGTACGGTATATTCTAGATGGGGCCTTACCAGTGCTCTATACAGTGGAAGAATGACCCCTTCCTGCCGTGAATCAATGCCCTGTTTAATACAGCTCAAGACCTTATTTGCCCTTGATGCTGCTGACTGGCATTGCTTGCTACAGCCAAGTTTATCATCTACAAGGACTCCAAGGTCCTTTTCCATAATGGATTTGCCTAGTGCAGTCCCATTAAGGGTATAAGTGGCTTGGATATTTTTTACATCCCAGGTGCATGACTTTACATTTATCAATATTGAATCTCATTTGCCACTTGCCCAGATTGTCAAGATCCTGTTGCAAGGATGCCACATCCTGGATGGAATTTATTGGGCTGGATAGTTTTGTGTCATCTGCAAACACTGATACATTACTTACAACACCCTCCCCCAAGTCATTTATAAACAAGTTAAATAAAAGTGGACCTTAAACTGAGCCCTGAGGGACCTCACTAAGAACCTTACTCCAAGTAGAGAATGTACAATTAACAACCACCCTCTGCACCTGATCTTGTAGTCAGTTTCCTATCCATGTGCATACGACTTCATTAAGCCCAAAAGACCTTTGTTTAGAAAGCAGACGTTTGTGGGGCATGGTATCAAACGCTTTGGCAAAATTCAAATATATCACATCTACTGCCCCCCCACTGTCCAGCATCTTACTTACCTCATCATAAAAAGCAATCAAATTTGTCTGACATGACCTATCCTTCATAAAGCCATGATGATTGCTGCTCATAATGCCATGCACTAGGACTAAATTCTTGAATGTGATCCCTTAACAAGCCTTCAAATAATTGAACCTACTTTTATTTGAAATGACTACCACAACCAGTACAGGTAATTTTTCATCCCAAAAATGATCTAGTGGGCATTTATCAGTGGTACCCATGGTAGCAGACACCAATAGTAAACAGCAATTATTTATTTCTGCTATAGCTTTGGTAACCACGCGTATGGGAGAAGCCAATCGGTGCAGAAATAGAGTAATAGCCTCTGTATGCCCTTTGTAACTGGATTATTTCTGCTGTTTAGAATGAAAGGATGGAACTGCATAGAGACAGGATTACAACAGGCTGTAGTATGCATGGGCATACTTTAAAGAATATAACTTTTTACTATACTTGCCTCCAGTCATTATTTGCAGTTGAGCTTAGTCCTACTCTAACTTTTTTTGGAATTCCAAGAAGTCTCCAAGGACAAAGGAGTGGTCAAAATGGTTTTAAAAGCAAGGGTGGAGTATGCAGATGGTTGCAGAGAGAAATGGAAAGCTCAAATAAAAGCTTGCTCACTGACAGAAACTTGTGCTATCCTTCAGACTTCTTTTTAGGTTCCTGTTTTTAAATTAAAATACAAAAACATGACAGTTAAATTAGATACGGGAGATAAAAATTCTAAATTGAATATTTTTTTTGATACAGAATGCGATGAGATAAGAAGGTAAAGAAAGTCTGATTGTTTAGCTGGTAAAACAAAACAAGCAAGACATGCATTAAGTACAGTACAATAAAATAAGCACATTACAATATCACCATGTACCTGAAAACAATCCCTTGGGTTTCAGCAACATCACTAATAAATACAAGACCTTTATATACACACTGAATTTAAATTGATGTAAGCACAACTAAGTTAACAAACTTTGGCTAGGAAGGAATTCTAGAGCAAATTCATTATGAAATTTAAACACCAACAAATTAGTGCTAACGAAAGTACATCAGCATTCTTTTGCCATGACAAACAGCTACAACTCCTAAAATCGGGAAGCAGCCAGTAGATGGGTGCTGGGAACTTCAGTTCAAAGTCATATGGAGTGTCACAGGTTAATCACAGAAATAAGAGCAATATAACGCACAGTACCCCTAGTGGCAAGAAATTGGAAAATAGCAGCTTTAATAAAGTATCAGCTAGTACTTAATTAGCAATACTTTATTTTTAATAAATGATATTCTTAGAGTCATAGATCAGTCTTCAGACTCCTCATAATGGGCATAGCCACTGGCATATGTTCTGCCTAAATGCAAGTGGCTGAATGGCTCTGAGGCTTCTGTATCAGAGTCTTCTTCACACTCTTCCTCATCTACTTCTTCATCATCCTCTTCGTCATCGTAATCATCATTGTTTGCACCAGATGCAAGATTTTTCCAGTAGTTTTCATAGCCGGATGCCCCGTCTTCTTCCTTGGTGCCAGTTTGTCTGCCAAACTTAAGGGAACGTGCTGCAGAGAGAAAGCAAGTCAGAATGATTTGAAACCCTGTACACATGTAAAGTTTCCATGTCTTGACATCAGAAATGAAATATGGAAGTTGGTAGCAGGCATTTAAAGTAGGATCTGCGTTCTACTTTCTACAAGAAAAGTTGATTCAGAAATGCTCTAGTAAAATCATGGAAATATACAGGAATGGAAAAAGACCTGCTTATCCTTTTACAGAAGTCACGTAAAAAATGTTTTTTTATGGCTTGTTTAAAGGAGAAGGAAACGTGTTTTACTTGGGGGTGCCAAAAGTACCCCCAAGTGATTTTATCTACTTACCTGGCACCCCAGGCTCGTGCTCCAATCAGGAGAAAACTGCACAGACCTGGGGTTATTCCAGAGAGCAGCACGGATTGATAGCCTTTCTGCAGGAAGACGATCACTCCATGCTGCTTGCTGGAATAACCCCAGGTTGGTGCAGTTTTCTGCTGATAGAAGCACCAGCCCAGGTGTTGGGTAAGTAAATAGATTCACTTTGGGATGCCTAACTTTTGGCACCCCCAAGTAGAAAATGCCTTTCCTTTTCCTATAAATAGGTTTTAGCTTCCATTTCTGTATTTGAAACAAAAATAACACATGGTGGTGCTATATTACCTGATGTTCTTCAACAGCCAGTGAAACAAAGTTATAGCTTCATAATTATCAAATAAACTTTACTTATAAATAGGGCATATCTTCTCTCCTGATAATATGGAAATGTGTACATACAGACTAATAAAATGCTTACTTACGTATTAAAGGAGAACTAAACCATAACCAAAACTCAGCCCTCTGCACCAACCTTCGTTGATTCCTCTACAAAATATATCTTGCAGGAGTATGCACAGTTGAAGCTGATTTAGGACCTAGACTCAAATGTGCATGCTCCTGCAAAATCCAAAGGCTGGACTATCTTTAAATTCTGAGGAGGGGGGCTGGGGTTTGGAAGGATTTAGTTCTCTTTTAAGAGTGTTGTTGTATCTAAATGTAGCTAGCACTCATTATGGTATAATAGGAAATAAATAAAAGCAGGACACTGTTGGAGAGGTATGTAAAATATGAAGTCCACTGCAGTACTGGACATAAAAAAGGGCTACTTTAATGAAAATTTAATCTCAAACTAGAGCAAAATGAACCAAGTTATAATGACCATACTTAAAGTCAGTATTCTGGATAGCAAAATAACTACATATTTAAAAAAAAAAAAGTTCAAATTATATAGCACTTTAATTTTTGTTAAATAAGCGGTGTTGTGTATACAGTATTACAATGTATGAAGCTCTTACTTGACATGCTAAGATTCTTGGTCTGCTGAGTCTCATGGCCACATTTAGGGCAGGGTGGTTCTTTTCCCTTTTCAGTCTTAAAAACTTTGCTTCGCACGTGATCATCACAGAAGCATGCCTGTTAATTATTATATATCATGAGAATGTATACAGCAAAGCAATAAATCATTTCACACTGGCCTGCAGTAAGCCAGGTTGATTAACTATGCTTTCTTTCAAATGACAATAACAATAACATTATACATTCAACTCAGCTTCTAAGGAGGAAAGAAACCAGGAGGCAATGAAGTCTAAATGGAGAAAAATTATTTTAATAGTCTCTGGAACAAAAGACAGCAGTGAAAACAAATAACATTTTACCTTGCAACGGAGGCATGAATGCTGTCCTAGGCGATTGCAAGAAGCACCTGGTGCGAAGAGGAGATGGCATAAAATTCAGAAAATTAAAAGCTAACAATGCATCTACTAGAAGAGAAATTCCAATTCTCATACCAAATCACATAGCTTTATATGGAACCTAATGCCTAAAATGAAAAACTGAGGAAAATAAGTCACTAATTTCTCAAGTTATAACATTGCAACTTTCTACTCTACACTAATCTGAAATGATATAGGAATGAAACTTTTTGTAGGGGCAACTATTACTGCCCCAGCTCCCTTAGAAGAGGTTCTTTTACCAACACATATTAGCATACAGAATGTTCATATATAACGCCAAGGTTAAAATATAGGTGAGACTTAAACAAGTTTAAAAGCATAGCTAGAGAGCTAGAGCTGGGCGAGTACTACGGTTATTCCTTTTTTTCCAGATGATAAATGTGCTAGTTTTACTCTGCATCTACTTGTAGTACACTGTCTGGTTATCAGAATGGTAAGTATATTCCAGGCGCCTATATGTACGAACACCTATACATGGCTAGGGAATTGTTGCAAAATTACTATGCCATCTACTGTAGTGAATCATAAATATTAGCGGCTTCCTAACTGAACCAAGACTACTCAGTCTCTTGTATGAAATCCTTTTGAATATTCCCAGTGAGCGGCAAGACTTGCTTCCACTTATTCTGGTATGGTGGGATGCCCTGGATTACAGGTGGTTGTTAGAAGGACACAATCAGGGTGGGGTATGTATATCAATTATTTGCAATTGTTATAACTATCTTGAGTAAATAAATTAATGGTAAGAAATGGCAATAATTTATTTTGCTATAAACAATAAAACATATGAAACATATATAAAGTCAATAAGTAAAACCTTTGATAATGTACCTGTTTTTTATTGTATTTTTAGATATAACATCTATATTTTAATGAATGTGCGCCTCTCTAACAAGGGTATGACATGAATTCTGAAAAAAAAACCTTACATTTGAAAGTCTCTGCTTCAAGAACTTGGCAACTGGCTTGGTGTTCAAACTGGTCATCTTCACAAAGGAAGTTGTAACAAAAAGAGCAGCTGAAAATTCGTCCACCTGTGGGGGGATAAGACATTAAATACTGCAATCGTTCTTTGCAAAACTGTACACATGCACTGAGACACATCATCAGAGAAAAAAGCCAAAAAAAACCATTTTGGTTGGCAGGAGTTTGATAAATTCTAATAAAATAGGCAAAAGAATACTTTGGTATAAAACTGCAAGGTAAATGTGTAATCAATGCTTTTTAATACTGCACATATATGTGTGTTACATATGCTTTGTATTGCTTTTGCTGTCTAGAAGACCAGCTGTCTAAGAAGAAACGGTATTTAAGTTAATGATACAATTTGCACTGAAAATGTTATTACAAACTGAGAAGTGGGTAAGAGACAGCATCCTATTAAAAAGAGACAATGTTTCTTGTCATATAAAATCACCAAAACAAAAATCCCATTATTCAGTGCACCAATTCTCTTTGGGTTGCCTAGTAAGCCTGTCCATATTAGCATACACTAATATTTATATTAAACATATTTAAAGATTTAAGGGGCTTAGCAGATTGATATTATTGTAGAAAACAAACAAGGGGGCACAGCTGACTTCTTATAAGGTTTGGAATTGCAAATACAATATGTACCGGCATACAGGTATGGGATCCCTTATCAGGAATCAAAAAGCTCCAAATTACAGAATGAATTATCTCCCATAGTTCATTTTAAGCCAATAATGTACATTTGTATAAATTATTTTTATTTTTTCTCTGTAATAATAAAACAGTACCTTGCACTTACTGGCAATTAAGCTGCATACATCCATATTGGTGGCAAAAAAAATCCTGTTGGGTTTATTTAATGTTTTGGTAGACTCAAATTATCCCTTATCTATAAATCCTAGGTACCAAGCATTCCGAATAATTGATCCTGTACTTCATTTTCTGCATTTAGGTTTCATGGCTGTTTAGCAATTCCACATCAGTGGCAGTCAATATTATATTGGTAACCGGCTAGGGTGGGATATAACCAAATGCGGCATTTCCAACAGCCACTTAAAAATAAATCTTCCTAAAAGACTACATTAGTAATAAAGTATATTTAAAAGTCATCTCTTGCAGCTGTGACCACATACTTAATTCCACTTACACAACTCAATGCTGTGCACAAGACGTTCATTTGTAGTTCAGAACAGATGAAACTTGTGCACCCCACCTAGAGCATCTCGGACCCAAATGGTCAACTACAACCAGTGATACTTCTTTATTAGGACTGCTTTGTTTTGGTATTCATTCGCAAAAGCCTGTGGTTTTTTTCCCATTGTTATATAATACTGTAATTTTTCCATTTGATATTACAAACCTATATATTTCTGCTCCGTTTTACAGGGTGAAAAAAAGGCTTGGGATTCATAAATAAAAGATGGTAATAATAGAAACCCATGGAGTTTTCAAACACAAGTCAGAGAAAACTGCCTCTGCTTTTATCTGCAAATCTTTTATTTGAAACATCAGAAGGCTCTGAGCACATAATGCATCCTGTTTTTCCACTGACAGGTCCCGATGTTTAGTGATTTCTATGACTCGTCTGAAGTAAAAGTGAAACCGTACATTCCACAGACCAAAATGGAATGAAAGGGAAAAAGCTCCTTATTTTGCTATTGTGTATGGACAATATGTCAGTGTGCTCTACTGCTCCCAAGTGTGAGCTAATGGCAGAGGAGATGAATTCCAAGAGAGGTGAACTGCAGATGTCTGACATGGTTCACTATTTACAGCGAGGCATGCAGCTCCCATAGGTATGAAGTGTCACAAAGGGCATTTGTATTTGTTCCAGTGGCACATTGGGGTCCAATTTATGATTATCACCAGAGGACTGTTTTCTACTATGTTATAGTTTTTGCTGTATTCGAATTTAGCCTGTTGTATTAGCCAGTTTCAAAACAAGGATTCCTGTAAGGGGAAGTTCAAATGATCTACCTTGGACGCAGTTATATTACTCAGCAATGCATCGAGACTCTAGTTCACATTGCATTGAAAGTGCTGCCAATCTTGCAGTAACAGTTTAAAGGGGAACTATCATGAAAATAAAATTATATATGCTTCCTCATACTGAAATGAGAAACTTTCTAAATACATTCAATTAAAAATTCTGCATTGTTTCTAAAATAATCACGTTCATCTTCACTATTCCTCTCTCGGCATCCGTTTCTCTTCATTCGGTGTTTATGCAGCAGTTGGGTGTCAGATGAATGATCCAATATATCTTATAGGAGGGCTTCCTTTCCGAACAGATATATTGGAGATCACTCAAATAACTGATTCCAATGCAAACAAAATATAACAAAATAACTGTCTTTTGCACAAATTCTGCATATAGAGAGACAGGATTTCTGATGATTTTAATAGAGTGATCTCTAATAAATCTTCTAGGCAAAATGAGCCCACCTATAAGATATATTGGATCATTCACCTTACACCCAAATGAATGAAGACAGAATAAGAATAAACAGATGCTGAGAGAGGAATAGTGAAGATAATTTCAGAAACCGTACAGAATTTTTTTTAATTGATTGTATTTAGAAAGTTTCTTATTTCAGTATGCTGAAGCTTATATTACATTTTCATTTTCGTAATAGTTCCCTTTTAATTACATACCATGGTCCCAGACTGCACGTTCACACTCAATACAATCTGCAGTGGTGAGAGGACAGGTGCAGGCGTGACTGCTCAGACACTTCTTTCCATGGCACACCCAAGCTTCACAGAAATCACAGATGGCACCCTGCAGAAGGCCAGTGTGAGAGAGAGCATTAGCACCAACAAACAGATAATAGATTTTGGGAGGAAAAAGATCAGGGATATTGTGTCCTGCAGTAAATAGGATATTCCCAGTAGTACATATTATGTATTGGGATCTCAAGCAATTCACAAATCATTTATTTTTTAACTTTATTTTATCACAGTCATATATGGGTAGCGTGAACATTAACATATTTTGGATATTTTTCTGTAAATTTTATTTTACATCTAACAAAGTGAGTTTACAAATAAGCACCAAAAAAAGTGTTATTGCACACGATCAACACATTTACCTCACTTTCTACATTTTATTTTTAGCCAAATTAAATCTAATGTATCAAGAGCACCCTCTACTGGAGAATACACACCATGCAACAGAGGGTGAACAGTAAAAAAAAATAAAACGCAATACATTTACATTGTATAAAAAATCTTTGCATTAAAAGGTACAAATGTATTGTATAGAAAATGTGATGTCTTTGCTACCTGATTTCCATTTAACAATCAGTTCTTGTCTGCAACAAGTGCTCTGTCCATACTAATGTAAAGGTAAATATATACAAAATAAAATGAGTTGTGGGTAACACATTTTAATGTTAGTCAGGTGCGATCTGTGTGCTGCACAAACTCCTAAATATAGCAACTCAACAAATGTTTGCTTTTAGTGGTGTAAAGCTGTGATGATAAAGAAAAGAAACGGCTGTTGCAGAATCTAATTTGCTGCTGTATCCAAATACTCTGTAGCAATATAGAATATGCAATTTAATTATCCAACTTAAATTACTAAAGGGACACTCTTCCCCCATTTGGTAGAAAGTTAGATTACTAGTATACCACCCCACCCCCCTCATTCCCTGTGCCTCTTCTGTGCTTTGAAAGTAGCTGCCCATTAGATAGAGGGATTATGTGTGCACTTGTAATCTAATTATGTACCTTGCAATGAACATACATTAATGCTTCAATGTCCCAGTTTAGCTCAAGAAAAAATAAAAAAACCTGCTCTTTAGCCCTTGCAAATACAAAGCTTTCTCCTTTGGTTAAAGTTGCTAGTAGTGTCATGTATGTATAACCTATCTTCATATCCTAAATATGGCTCTTTTTAACTGTAGCAACAGTTGTTTTAATGTTACATTTTAGGTGCCAGGGTAACTAAATGACTGCAAAATGTAAAACTAACATTTTTCTGAATCATTGGGTAGCAAGTTAGCTGGGTCTTAGGGCTAAACTACAAAGGAGATTTTGTAGGATGGTTTTGGATCGACAGATGACATCCTAGAAGTCAGATGTAATCGCATGGGTCAAAATATAATGAGACTGACGCAAAAATCTGAGGTGTAAACTCGGACTTGGTCGCTGACACAAATACAATCACCGAATGCGAACGCTGAATGTTACGTTTTCATCAGCCAAGATAAAATCAAATAGTCAGACAGACTTTCTCTCAATGAATTTACATTTAATTGGTTGCAGGAAAGATTGTTCATTTTAACTAGGGATGCCCTGAATCCAGGATTTGATTCGGTATTCGGCCTATTTCAGCAGGATTCGGCCGAATCCTTCTGCCTGGCTGGACCGAATCTGAATTTGCATATGCAAATTAAAGGTGGGGACCAAATCACATGACTTTTTATCACAAAACAAGGAAGTAAAGAATGTTTTCCCCTTCCCACCCTTAATTTGCATATGCGGATTTGGTTTGGTATTCGGCCGAATCCAAAATAGAGAATTCGGCGCATCCCTAATTTTAACTACAAATGTTAAGAGCTGTATCATCAGATACTGTATGTAGGTAGAAACAATAGAATTCTACCCCTAATCTAATTCTGATTCAAATTCTATTCAGCAGCAACCCTTTGCTAATGTACTTGCACTTTTGGGCACCCAATAAAAATTTTCCACCTTGTCCGATCGGCAAGACGACGGATAGCCAACAATATCAGTCGCCTTGTTTCCCACCATACACGATCCAAATATTGTAGACAATGCCTACCACAAAAAGCATTGATCTCTAAAATCTATAAAATAATTGAGGCACCTTACCCATTTGGGACAAAATAACTAAACAGCAGCAGTCGAGCAGAGGTGTTGCAGTTGTGTAAGATCAAAAGCCCTCGAAATTATTAAAATACTGGTGCTTTGTAGTGGCAAACAGCTCAGCACTTTAAATGCTATTTAAAAACTATTTAATTTCTATATGCATAAAACATATATTTACAGAATCAGACTTGCAACTAATGACAGTAGAAACCATACAAATCACTCTCCCAAAAACAAATCAATTGCAATGAGAATATATTGTTCGCCAGAGAATTATAAATCAATAACAACAAAGCCTAGAAAGTAATTTTCTGGGATTCTATCAAGTCAATGACTGGGATTCTAGCAAGTCAATGATGACATCATTCTAGCATGTTCTCAGGTCCTTTCCTAAAATGCCTGGATTAATAATTATATAATGATATTCAATGTTTCACCGGGACAAGGCTACATTCCTTCTAACTGCAATTTCACATTTCCAGTTTTTCCCCTTTTGCTTTTTTTGAAGTTCTATTAATGTTAAATCAAGACAAGATTTTAAAAAGGGAGTCTGTTGTGCTGGGAGATTGCCATTAGAGAAGAGCAAGAAGACTTTATAAGTTTTAAAGTCACCAAAGACAGACACTTTCTAAAAGTGAAACTGAAAATCAGACCATGATCAGGGTTGCTACACCCCTAGCTTTATGTAAGAGAGTTATTATAAAACAGGTGAACTAAGGGATATATTAAAGGGGAGTTATCAGAGGACTAAAACCATAAACTGGTACATTATACCTTTAATCTGTTGTGACGTGCACAACTAGCAGCCATAAGGCATGAAGATTCCTTCAGCACTCAAAAATACATCCAAATGTGTATACTTCCAGAAAAATATGCACAAGGGATCAGCGCCTGTGGCAACAGAAATAAGGAACTCCCATAGCGTAATACGTTCAATGTAGATGATATATGTCACCATGTGCTTTTAATTAGCTTATTCTATAAGTGCTCCCCTTTTTTTTTGTTTAGCTTATTCCGTGGGTGCTCCAATTTCTCTTATATATAACTGGTTAAAGGGAACAAGTGTTGGGGGGGTGCAAAGTAAAAACAATTTTCTTCAGTACAGCGATGGATCAACACAGTTTTAAAACAACACCTCCACCGTTTGGAAGAATTGCCTACTTACAAACCACTCTCATGGTCAGGCGTGTTCGTTAACTCCTCCCGAGCAGTCTTAATTTAACCTCGCATCCTCCATGGACTCCAGGGGAAGGATAAAAAAACCGGAAATAGTTTAATAACGTTTTATTTAAAAAATCTTAAAAACAATAAGTACACTCACATTTTGTTCTCAATAAAATCGCATTCAGTCCAATTTGTTATGGTTTTTCAAAGTCCCCAAGGATGGTGATTGCCAGCCGGATCCAGACCTCCTTGTGGTACTCGTATTGAACTGGTAAGAATTCTCCTTCTCCTGTTTACCAATCTTGCTCTTTTCTGACTTCTTCTTTGCCCACTTATTCCTATTTCAACAGGTACTCCTTGTGATAACCCAGTGCCGGGTGTTCTGGACCTAAAAGAATGCACACAGAGACATTTTTTTCATTAATTGTATATTTTAAACAATTGATTGGTCACTCAAAAATACATGCAGGATAGTTAACTGGCTTCTGACTAAACCTGACCATAGTGAATATACATTGTGCAAATGCGATGATATTTGTACACTCCACTGGGGCAAGGATTGATGTTTAAGATGTACAACTATGAGTAACCTAATGGCTCTATATGATGGATAATTATAGCAGATACCTAGGTCAGTACCTTTACTCACCTGGGTAAAATAGGTGAGGGACTAAATATAAAGAAAAGCAATATAAAAACAAGAAAGAGAAAACGAAAGCCTCACAGTCAATTTGGGGTTTTCTTGTATGCCAACCCTAACAAAAGCATAGCATTTTCAGTTGCAGGGTAAAAAAAGGATGTCTTAAGAAGATCAACTGAAAATTGGTTAGAGTACTAAAAGTTTATTTAAAGGTGACCTTCCCATTATGGTGAAATGCTATACTATAAATTGTTGACCCCAAGTTTAAATACTTACCACCATTGCCATGCCAGTGCTGTACAATCCAGGGTGTTTAATTACACAGTCAGAAGACTTCATCATGCATTTTGTTTTTCCTAGTAAAAAAAACAAATGCGTAATTTAAGCTTAAATAGCATCCTATTAAAAATCTTAAAGCATTAACAAATGCCTAATCATTCTTTTATGGAAGGATGGCATCAGGAATTCTGTGCTTGCTTATGTGATATACAAATATGGTGAAGTTGTCTCTAAAACTGCAGTCATATTTTAAAGGTTCAATATTGCTCTAAATGTAGTTTGCATTAGAATTCTTCTTTTGTATATTATTGACTAAAGCTTAACAAAGCAGTAGGTTAGAAATACTGCATAGTATTCACCCAAGATGGTGCGCTCCTGTGACAATGATGAAGTAAGAACAGTATATAAAACATAGTATTTCTAGCTTGTTTTTAGATTTTAGTTCTTCTTTAAACGGATTCTGTCAAGATTTTTATGGCATTGTTTTTTTTTATTTTTAACACTGAAAAGTTTATTTTATGGTATTAAAGAAGAGAAGAGATGGACTTTTGGTCCATATTGATATAGGACACTGCATGTAATTCATTGTGCCATTTAAAGTTGTATTCGTGTACCAATAATTTTTTTTGTTGTTGTTGTAATATTGGTGTGTAGGCAGCCATCTCAGGTCATTGTACCTGGTCATGTGCTTTCAGAAAGAGTCAGCACTTCACATTGGAACTGCTTTCAGTTTAGCTATTGTTTCTCTAAATGTAACTGAAGGAGTCGCAGTGGGACTTGGATTTTTACTATTGAGTGATGTTCTCCTATAGACCACTAGGTTGGAGCATTGTTAGCAATGCAGGAGCTGTTCCCTTGTTACCTTCCCATTGTTCTGCTGATGGGCAGCTCGAGGAAAAGCAAAGGGTGATATCACTCCAACTTGCAGTGCACCAGTAATGAGTGACTGAAGTTTATCAGATCACAAGTTACATCATTGGGGGCACCTGATAAATTGAAAACATTTCTAGCCTCATGTCAGATTTTAAAATTAAATATAAAAAAGGTGTTTGGTCTTTTGAAAAACCTATTACAATTCAGGATTCTGCTGGAGAAGCACTATTAACTGATACATCTTTTAAAAAACATGTTTTCCCATGAAAGAATCCCTTTAAAGAGTCCTAGAAAGGTTCCCTATTATTGGTCGCCTGGTTTATTGCTTTTACTTAAAGGGCTCATATTTAGTCACTTGTTTTGTAGTATTAATTGCCTTTTCATTCAAATGTATACTAGCCCAGAAAAAAAGTGGTTTAAATCACATTTTAGCTTTTAAAAATGTCACATCAGAACTGCAAAGAGATCCTCTCTGCTCAGTGTCTAGGCTGAAATGATACCATAACATTCTCCCAAAGAAATTGACTGCACATGATCAGAGCTCTACAATAGCAGCCCAAATCCCACCCGTCTCTCACAGTAGAAGATGTGCAAAAAAAAAAAAAACTTAAGTAAACCAAGTAATGCTAAATAGATAGTGCCAGTGGCCCACCATTGGGTCTGCTACATTTCCAGGACAGGTAGTGAGCAACAGTAGTGATGCTGTAGATGATTTTTAGGGATATTTTTACAAGAAAATGGAACAGACTTCAGTTATTTAAAAGTTATAATATCAGACTAAATGGAAATACTAGGTATCTCTCCAATTTAAGAATGAAATTAATTAGTATTAACTAATTGAAATGTGTTGATGGAAAATGTATGCCTTTTTAACAGCAATAAAATACTGGGAGGAATTTCACCTAGTACAATTGCTTAGGGAATTTTTTACTGGTCATTATAGCAATGGCATCCACCACAATATATCAAACCAGTAAATGTGGAATTTCATTGGTAAAAAGAAGGAAAATGTTGTATAAGTGAAAATACACAGAGTGGCAATCCTGTGAGAATTAATGTTTGTATCTGTATACTACGGCGTTTAAAGTAAATTTAAGATAAGTTATACTTATTGAGCACCTATCACAGAAAAATGAATTCCCACCAACAGAGGTGGGGGCTAATAAAGCATGTGATAAATGAGAATGTTCCCAGCTAGCTCATAATATGCATGCATGTTATGTACTAACAGGAAGAGGTTTCCAATACTATATCACACATGTGCATAATAAACAAGCTCAAGCACTTACTATGCGTGTGTGTGTTTATATATAAACACAGTGCCTTGGCTTTGGCAGTAATATTGTAGTATTTACTTGAATGAAATGCAAAAAAATAAACATATCCCTCAGAACTAAACTAACCTACTCTCTAACAGTTTAGCCAGGGTTAAGTTATGCCTTGTTTAAAACACTGGCTGCAGTATCTATATGTATAGAAACTTTATGACAGATACAATTATAAGCCTTAGTTGCCCTTTAAATTCTTACAAAATGCACAAAATGGGGACCTGGGATATTTATAAGCCATAGTACAGATTGTGTATATAGTGAAACTTCAATTTTACATCCTCTGATTTTAAGTTTTTCCTAATTTTTCCTCATACTTCTGTGGTCCAATCTATATATTATGCATAATAACATTTCCCCAATTTTACACCATTTTTTATGGTCCCCTGAAAAACCTTAAATGGGGGTTCTACTGTACTTGTTCTGTACTCACCACAATGAGCGCACATTGGAATCTTTTGCACAGAACTGCAAAAATAGCAAAATGCCCTGTTCTTCTGCCGCCTTTGTTAAAAAAAATTTAAAAAAAGTTACAGCTGAAAAAAATAATTGACAGGGCTGTAGAAATACAACTGCATAATAAATGTGTTAACACTTACCGCTGACATTTGTCGCATTCCTGTTGAAGAAAATAAGAAAAATGAATATTTACAGGACTTCTCAGCATTGTTCATTTAAACTATGCATTTTATGTTACAGGAATAATGACTGCCACTGAGTAGATATCGTATAGTGTATGTGCACTGCTCAACTATATTCTTCCTGTCAGTCAGAAAATATAAATATTCAGTGAGCCACTGCTATATTAATCCTGGTAGAGCAGCCTCAGCTGACTTATGCCTTTTCATACCTGGTTATAACAAGGACTCTGAGGACACATAAGACAATATGGCAGCCAGGGGAGCACTAGCTTTAAAGATTGCATACCTCCGGTATTTCTGTGATGCTTTTTGAAACAATATTTTTTTTTTTTCAAAATAATTGTGGGGCAATCAATAAATAATGCTCTCATATTCTCTCTCCCCGGAGATATATAAATACAGTATATGCACTTGCACACATAGTGGATAGCTCTATATTTGATAAACCTGTCAAGCCTGTATACAGTCATATGAAAACGTTTGGGAACCCCTTTCCCTATTTACTCCACTTTAAACAAAAAAGATAACAGTGGTATGTATTTTATTTCCCATGAACATCTGAGGACTGGGATGTTTTCTGAACAAAGATTTTTAGTGAAGCAGTATTCAGTTGTATGAAAATCTGGCTGTGCAAGGGGGTACCCTTGTAATTTTGCTAATTTGAATGCATGTAACTGCTCAATATGATTACTGGCAACACCAAATTGGTTGGATTAGCTAGTTAAGCCTTGAACTTCATAGGCAGGTGTGTCCAATCACGAGAAAATGTACCTAAGGTGGCCAAGTGCAAGTTGTGCTTCTGTTTGACTCTCCTCTGAAGAGTGACAGCATGGGATCCTCAAACAACTCTCAAAAGATCTGAAAACAAAGATTGTTCAGCATCATGGTTTAGGGGAAGGCTACAAAAAGCTATCTCAGAGGTTTAAACTGTCAGTTTCAACTGTAAGGAATGGAATCAGGAAATGGAAGACAAAAGGCACAGTTGCTGTAAACCCCAGGTCTGGCAGGCCAAGAAAAATACAGGAGCAGCATATGTGGAGGATTGTGGGAATGGTTACAGACAACCCCAAGATCAACTTCAAAGACCTGCAAGAACATCTTGCTGCAGCACAATTTGCACAAAGAACATCTGTATGACAGTGTGATAAGAAAGAAGCCCTTTCTGTACTCACGCCACAAACAGAGTCGCTTGTTGTATGCAACAGCTCATTTAGACAAGCCACAGTTATTTTGGAACAAAGTGCTTTGGACTGATGAGACAAAAATTAAGTTATTTGGTCATAACAAAAAGTGCTTTGCATGGCAGAAGAAGAGCACAACCCTGTCTAATCTTGTTATGATGCATATTGCAAATTTTCTGTTAATCCAATAAACATTATGTCACTGCTGAAATACTACTGTTTCCATAAGGCATGTTATATATTAAAAGGAAGTTGCTACTTTGGAAGCTCAGCGAATGATAAACAAAACTCCAAACTTTTTCATATGACTGTACCTGTCAGTATATGAAAACATGAAATGGTCAGTTATAAAAGCAGCTCTGAGTTCAGGACGCAAGGGTTATACTTCTTCACATTATTCACTGCCACCATTTAGTGCCAGAAGTGACTCAATCCCAACTCAGAAAATGTTAGCAGCAATGTGCACCAGATTCACAGAAAATAACATGTGTAGGTGCATGTACTGGAGCTGCAATTGCAGCAGACTCTTACATGGTTCCAATTAAGCTGGGAAAAATGCTGCATTGTGGATAAAAATGATTGCAGTGCAGACTACAGTACATTCCTAAATGCCATTTTAGAACTTGGGTTTACACTTTTGTTCATCAATGCACTTACTAAGCTACATGAGAATTTGTTTTATATGCTGAGTTCTAGTCTGCTTTTGAGTCCTTGTCTTGTCCCTGTCTTCCAACCATGTGTGTGTTATTTCAGTAGATATCCGCAGGCAACAGCTCAGCACATTGACAGAACTCTGCCTCTTGCTTGTCATTTGTTACCGTTTCAGAACGATCTGTCACCACCATGTTACCCAGCACATGGTCTCCAGCCTACTTTCCAACCAACTGAGGTAATATATAAATCTCTTTACCACCTTCTAGAAAAGGATCATCTACCAATGTTACATGCATTCAGTTAACTATTTCTGCTGTTATAAAATGACAAACATAGCATAAAATGCATTACCATGGATGCATTACATGGATGCTTAGCCAGGTCAACATTACCCCGAGCTGCTTTCATTTGCTTTTCTCTTTCCTTGCGATTTTCTGCCTTCTTGCGGGCACCAGTCTTCTTTTTAGGCATTTTCAAACACTATCGAATGGAAATAAGAAACAAGTAATTAAACATTAGTCTTCGTAGGTTGCCCTTTTTTGGGAGGCACAGGGATCACCTAGCAGAATTGGAGAATGATGGGAGCTACAAGGAGCTGACCACTGCTTTTTTTTTTCTACAGCTCCCAACTGAACATGTTAGAATTATGAAGTGGGTATGCAAAAAAGGTGTGATCACACTTTCACACACAGGAAAACGCCTTGGTATCCTCCTATATTAATGCATATTACCCAAAACCTGTTTTAAATTAAATAAAATGTAATTCTAAGCAACTTTATAATGTAATGGTATGGGATCTTTTAACTGGAATGCTTGGAGCCTGGGGTTTTCCAGATAACAGGTCATTCCTTTAGACAACTAAAGATCATTTAAACATTGAATAAACCCAATAGGACAGTTTTACCACAAATAAAGATTTATGCATCTTCGATCAAGTACAAGGTACTGTTATTATTACAGAGAAAAAGGAAATCATTTTTAAAAATTAGGATCTGCAGAGAATACAACAAAACTTAAAACCACTGAAAAATATTCATATATACTTGAAAGCTGCTTAAAATTGCAAACTGTTTTTGGGTCAACAACGTATGTGAGTAAAAATACTCAGTACGGGTATAGGATCTTTTATATACAAATCTATATCTAATTATGGGAAGCAAGTCTCCCATAGAATCCATTTTATCCAAATGATTTTTAAAAATTATTATTTTTTCTCTGTAATAATAAAACGGTACCTGTACAGATATGGTATCAGGAATCCCGTTATACAGAAAGCTCCAAATTACGGCATGGTGTCTCCCATAGACTCCAATTTATTTCTCTGTAATAATAAAACAGTAGCTTGTACTTGATCCCAACTAAGCTATAATTAATCCTTATTGGAAGCAAAACCAGCCTGTTGGGTTCATTTAATGTTTACATGATTTTCAAGCAGGCCCGGACTGGCAATTTTTGGGTCCTGGCAAACACCAGAGGGGCTGCTGTAAGGTGCCATAGAAAGTCTTTATTGTGGGGGCTGTTTGGGCCTCTGTTACTCTGGCACAAGCCCTCGCTAATGACGTCACAAAAGGGGTGGGGTGAGCAGGTGCACGGCTATAAAGCCGGAAGTCGACAGTTGAAGGTGGCGGGCGGGGAGAGCAGGAAGAAGAGCTCAACCCGGACCCTTTGGTAAAGGGGGGTGCGGGGTCGGCCAAAGCTAGGGCATAAAAATGATGGTTGATTCCAATGTTATTAATAGGGAAAAAAAGATAAATATATAGGAAGGCCAGTATCTTTTTCCCGAAAAAGAAGGCAACCCTAGCCTGAACAACCTGCGGGTCCCGGGCCGGTCTGCACATTACTAGCCTCTGTGTACCTGAAATGCCAGGGCCTATTGTGATTCTCAATCCAGACCTGACTTAAGGTTTGAAGATCCAAAATTAAGGAAAGATCAGTTATTCAAAAAACCCCAGGTCAAACTTGTACTTGATCCTAACTAAGCTACAAGTAATCCTTATTGGAAGCAAACAATACTATTTTATTTAATGTTAGCCAGATTTTTAGTAGACTTAAGCTGGCCATAGATGTAAAGATATTTAAAAGACCTTTTCTTTATCGGGAGACCATGATTATCTCAATCATTTAAACGTACGATGTGTCCATCAACTAAAAAGACCATTTCATGCGATATTGCCAGCAAAACTGAAGGGTACCTGCCTGTGTGGCCCTAGATTGCACTGGGGCCGATAAAGATTTTTTAACCTGGCTGATCATTTTCTGACAGATGTCGGGCGAAAAATCGTAAGATGTACGATCGTTCGAATCCCACTAACTTCACGTTAAGTTAACCAATTGGTCGGATTTTTGCTAAAATCGGTCGTTCAGCAAAGAAAACTCTTTGCGTCTATGGGGACCTTTAAGCTGGCCATACATGGGCCGATAAAAGCTGCCGACAGACCGAGTCGGAAGTTTATTGGCCCATCCGACGGGCTTCCCTGATTAATATGTGGCCCAGTCAGCCAGATGTCGATCAGGCCGGGTTAAAAATCCCATCAAATAGTATCTGTTCGTAGATCAGGTCCTGCGATCCGACCACCCATTTTCCATACATAATGATCTGATCATGGGCCCACGTTCGCATCAGCCAAATATCGCCCACCTCAAGGTGGTCATATCGCGGAGAGATCCGCTCGTTTGGCAAAATAGCCAAATGAGTGGATCTCTGTGCATGGCCCCCTTTAATAAGGTATGAAGATCCAAATGATGGAAAGATCCATTATCCAGAAAACCCCAGGCCCACACCTGTATAAATAAAATGCTGTGTTCACTTTTGTTTTGTTTTAAGCACAAAATAAGTATATTAAATGTAAACAATGCGACAGCAGTTCTCATCAGGGAACACTTGCATGCGCATGTCAGGAAAAGAATCTCTGAAACCAGTGACTGTGGTTTCCTATAAAACCCATTCAAGGCAATAAGTCACTAGTCTCGAGTGGGATGTGATATCCACACACTGCCTGTCTCCTGACCAACAGCCCGCAGTCCCGCAACTTACATGTGCCGCAAAGCTGTTTATTGCAAACTCCTCGCCTCCTGTCTTTACACAAAATCCCGACGCCAAAAGTCTTGTCAGGCGAGACTGTGACGTCGAAGTTTACGTAAGCGTAGTGACACGTTACGTAGCCGCCTTGTAGAAGCGACGGACCGAGGAGGCGTAACTCAGCGTTGTTTCCCTCTGCTCGCACCTCTATTTTTATTAGAGGACGAAAATAAAATGAAGGAATAAGACCTTTTTTGTTGGCCCGTTATCCTCTCCACTACACTCAGCTCCTCACAAGTCATTTATAGAGTATTTTAGGGGGCCGGCATGATGCCAAACCACACCCACATTGGTTCAAAAACACTGGGGATGTGCTGGAGATAGAATCATTTTTTAAATTTCCCTTGCGCCAATCCCCATTGGCACAAATTTGCACAATAAAGGGGAGAGTACAGGGGCGACAAACGGCAGTGGGTCTATGGGCGCCCACTATGTAAATCCGGCCCTGGTCCTGAAGGTTTTAGCAATAGACACGTAATGGCACGTATTGACACACCACTCTCACATACGTCTTTAGTTTACTGTACTGGCACGCCAGTACTTCAATTGACACCTTCAGCCCTAAAGAAGTATGTGAGAGTGGTGCGTCACTCTGTGCCATTACGTGTCTATTGCTAAAACCTTCAGCACACAGGCAGCAGTATAGACCAAGTGGCAGATCATTTCACTAATGTGACCAAACATTACTGCTACGGCTATGTGATTCCTGATTGCACTGTGCTGGGGGCCACATTATTATTAATTTCATGATGGAAGCTGAAATTTGAAAATGGGCCGCAATTGGCCCACGGGCCTGACTTTGGACATGCCTGCCATACCCCCAAAATGAACATTTAAGCAAAAGATAGTTTATATCATATTAAGTGACATATTAAAGAATCTTACCAAACTGGTATATATATTTAAGTAAATATTGTCCTTTTACATCTCTTGCCTTGAACCACTATTTTGTGATGGTCTGTGTGCTGCCTCAGAGATCACCTGACCAGAAATACTACAACTCTAACTGTAACAGGAAAAACTGTTGAAGCAAAAGACAGAACTCTGTCTTTTAATTGGCTCATGTGACCTAACAAGTATAGTTTGTTTGGTATGTTTATGTGCACAGTGAATCGTATGATCCCAGGGGGCTGTCCTTATTTTTTAAAATGGCAATTTTCTATTTATGATTACCCCATGGCACATACTACTAAAAAAGTATATTATTATGAAAATGGTTTCTTTACATGAAGCAGGGTTTTACATATGAGCTGTTTTATGCAATATCTTTTAATAGAGACCTACATTGTTTGGGGGTATAGTTTTCCTTTAAGGTGAATTATGTCTGTCCCTCTGGCAGCAAAGGCCAAACCTAATAGGCATGCCAGTTTAATATCTAGACATCTTAGATTTATATACTAAGTAGAACTATTTTGGCTGGCCTGGTCTTGAAATGCCAGCCCCTCTTATCTGTTATAAAACTCATGTCTTACATTATAACATCAGCATATTATAGCTAAAGTGGCCCAAGTTATAAGGGTAGATGTAACAAAAACCAGGGTAAATTACAAGATAAAAAAATCCAGTACGGCTCGCATAGCAGAAAGGTCTTGTACTCACCAATTATTGAATCCTCTTACTATCTATTATTTTTTTGGGAAAGTAGTGATACCTTTATAAGCTCTCTGTCTGTTGTAGAAAGACAAAGCAGAGCTAGCACTAACAAGGGCTGCTTAATATATTGACTAGGGTAGTGTTGTTAGGGTAGTTCTTTTGGACCCTGAAAGCATGCTATAATGAAGCTTAGGGGAACTTTGAGTCATGCTATAATTTTCCATTCTGGTCCTCTAAAGTTTGGTATGACCAGGTCTCTGACCCACTCTTTCTATTCTTTCAACAGAATTTTCATATACGTTTAACCAAATTCTGGATACAAACATCTCTTTGCTGAGATGAAAAATATCTATTTGCCTGATCCCCAACATTTTCTGTGTTTTGTCAAAAGATGATTATGTTTGATTGCAATTGATAAGAAGAGTTTGTGTCTTGGTAGGACATTATGAATGTATTTGGAACTAGAATTTGTTGTAGGGCTCGAACCCCATCTCTCCTGTCACAAGTTACAGTTCTCTTGTCTGCCGAGAACTCTGGTCTTGGTTTTCTCACTTTAAGACCTGGCGCCATCCGAGTAGTGGATGGCTCCTCCCGAAGCTGTTGTAGCTCGAAAGGGTGAGCCGTAGCCAGAACCTTGGTGTCTGTTGTTGGTTTTTGGGATACCAAACGTGACAAGAAAGCTGCTAATTGGCCTATTATAGCCACTTAATTTCTTAATCCCACTGCAAAGACTTTTTAAATTTTTTTGGAAATTGTCTGGAATTTGTAAATCAGAGTGTCTTTGAGGTGAAGCCTAGATATGGAATTCCCTGATATGGGTCTAAAACAGACTTCTCTAGATTTATCAGAAACCATAGATTTGCAAGAAGATTGAGGATCTCCTCCTTTATCTGAGTCAACAATAATGGAGGAAGAGCTCCCCAACTGCAGAAAAATAGCATGTGTGTGGATCCGTGAACATCTTACGGATAGAACTTTTATGCCTTTTATTCTGAAACTTTTTCAGCTTCATAACAGAATTTAGCTTTTTTACATCTAGAACAACCATTTATGGTTGGATCTGCTGGGGAAATTGTTTCTGTTTGAAGTGCTATAAGAATAACTTTGTAAGGTTTCTGGTGCATATGAATCGCTGAACTGAAAGCAAGATCTTTGTGTTATTCTGCTCACAGTTGAATGTTGTAAACCTACTTGGCTTTTTCTTGGCCTTTGGAAGCAAAACTATACCTCTTTTGCAGTGGAGAAAATCCCCCTTTTTTAACTAAAGGGCTTTGTATGAAACATCATGGTGTTTTGATCTCCAGAAATTATTTTTTGCCTTTTACTGGGATTTGACCTCCTGTATAAAATCAGGACCGAAGAGGTATAGAGTAAATGTATTTGGAAAATGTGAAGATTTAAAAGTGAGGTGTGGCATATGCTGCCTTTTATTCTATCTAAATTGAAGTTGAATTTTGCTTTTCTGTTGATATCAATATGATATGCCTATGTTTTGGTTAGTTCACATTAAAACATTCAACATCTACTAAGCTATGGTTATATTCGAATAAATCTTTGCTTACTGCAAAAATAAATACAGTAGATTAATCACTGTTACTCATTGTTTAATTCCTGGATTTTAGGTTGGAAATAAACAAGAGAAACCTCTGTAGTTCTTTTCCTGGTGTTAATTTATAACTCAACCCTAGCACTCAGGTATTGATTCCATATAGTTTATATTTCAATCGATATATATTAAAGCATTTAAAGGAATTGTTCAGTATAAAAATAAAAAATAAGTAAATAGATAGGCTGTGCAAAATAAAAAATGTTTTCAATATAATTAGTTAGCCAAAAATGTAATGTATAAAGGCTGGAGTGACTGGATGTCTAACAGAACACTACTTCCTGCTTTTAAACTGTCTTGGTTTATCCACAAAAAAATCGAGTTGTGGAGGGGGTTTTTTTGGTGAAAGATAGATTTTTCTGTTTACATTTTTTTCAAGATTTATTATATCCGAACCTGGAAATAACTTGAATCAGAAAATACACCATCTAAAAACTGTGAAGGTCATGTTGAAGTCAATGGCAGAGGTCCCTTGAAGCATTTGAAGATGCTTGTAGCCTTCATGATGTTCGGTGGGTTTTGCTTGAAAACTCGATCAATTCAAACGATTCAAGTTATTTTCCGCCGTTTTCGGGTTTGTTCACTCACTTCACTGATTTAAGTTTTTTACTTTCAAGTTTTTTCTTAGATTAGAAACCATTTGAGTTTTGAGTTCATTTGAGGTTTAAAAAAGCTCACAAAGCTCTATAACTCAACCTTTGATCAATAACCCCCTTAACCACTGCCAATTAGATGTATATTTTTGTTTCACCAATACACAACAAAGACTTGTTGTTAGCTATTCAGCCTAAAGGTGGCACCCAATACTTAACTTTGCCACATATACTTTTGTGTATCAGATTGCATGTAGCAGAGGCATTGTAATATACACAGCGTTTTCAGCATTAAAACATTTGTATATATATGTATGTGCTATATGGGTCAAAATTACGACTTTGTACAGTAATCTTAGCATCTCTCTCAACTGTAACTGATCTATTGTTTTTGTTGTTTTTTTGTGAATGACAAACACAGTACTTACAATAATGAAGAAAAACAGAAGCCTTACTTTTTACTAATACCCATCAGTGAAGTAATCCCTGGTGGTTGCGCAGTATACTTAAATGAAAATTTCAGCTTGACTTGCTTTTTGTAAATAGATACTTTTTTAACAACACTGACACTTTCTTTCTTTTTCACAGATAATCTTTGCCAGTGGGAATAATAAAAGTTAGAGGTAATGGTTAATACCCTGCTGGTTGTAAGTAGACCATTTATTTTTTATAATGTGTACTAACTATGGTGTTTAATATATGCATTGACTTATTACACTTTAACAAGGACATCAAAAAATAATGTTGCCTTGAACTTTAAACTTAAATGTGGACTCTATATCTATATATGTAATAAGGGGTATATTTATCAAAGAGTGAAGTTAATAGTGAAGTTCCGCCACTAGAGTGAAATGCCGCCACTCCCCATTCCTTTCTATGGGATTTTTAAAGGCGTATTCATCAAAGGGTGAACTTTCACTTTCACCCATTGATAAATACGCCTTTCAAAATCCCATAGAAATGAATTGAGAGCTGCGGAATTTCACTCTAGTGGCGGAACTTCACTCTTTGATAAATTTACCCCTATGTGTGCCAAGCCTCACTTTGGGATTGCACTGAACCCTGGAGAATGGTGGGTAATGGGGTGGGATGTACCTCATATGCCTTAGATGTTGTAGTAGCACAGATGTATGTATCCTGACAAAGGGAGGGCCCCCCAAACACCCCCCGAACAATGCCCGTAATGAAGCACTCCCCCCCCGAAATGATCACGATGCACAGGTGGTCACAATAAAAGGGGTATGCTCCCCACCTGCAATACATATGGTGTTTGTGCGACTCTCTTTAAAGAATTTATCTGCGCAGTGTATCATTCATTCTATCATAGTGTTCATGCACAACCGCAAGTGCAGTGAGCAACTTGCATTCTTGTCTGCAGTAAGTTGCATGTCAAACCACATTCATTAAAGGCACTTGTGTCCAAGGGCACCCCTCGCACTTCCATATAGTTGCACTCTGCGCTTATGGATCTTTCCCACCTTTTTGTTCCATAATGAGCACTGCTGCACTGATTTAGTGAATTTGCACAGTTGCATTCATTTTGGTTGAAATTGGGTGCAATTATGCCAGGCACAGTTAAATTGCTCCAGATTCAGCTCCCGTTTGTGCAAGCAAAACCCTGCAATGTGAGGAAAGACATGGTGATTGTGCTTGAAATTGCACTTGGATCACTGCATTTGAGCTCATCAGTTAATGCTTGTATTTATTAATAACATTAGAAATGTGTAATTTTAGTTCACAATTTAGTTTTCTGGATACAATGCAATAGTACAGACATTAAAAATATTGTATATGAATTAATTAGCAAGAGGATAAATGCAATTTTGTTATCTTGTGTCTCATTAATTAAAGGGGAGAAATGGGAAGAGGAAAGAAATGGAGGGGACTGAGGAGCAAAAAGTAATGAGAGTCTGGTCCCTTAAGTTTGCCAAATATTATAAGATCTGCTTGTTTGAAAAGGTTCCAAACCAACTGATCTTTTCCAGCTATGCCCACCTTGGGACGGTCAATATCGGGCTTTCAATTGTTTGACACTCAGGTCAGCATTCTAAGGGACAACAAGGCCCCTTTCTAAATGTTCTCATGGAAAGATAATGTGGGGAGTTTTTAAAAAGGTGTTTTATTAAAAAGGAAGCTGTAACTTTATTACAGTTTGCATATCTGCTATGGTATCTTTTGTCTATTTCAGTAATGCCAAACCTACCCATTCCGTCTCCGATGAATTGCTTTTATTAGAGCATTAAACTGGGCATACAACCATATCTTAAATTTTGTTGATGCATTTGTTAGACCACAGGACAAATATTTGATCTCTGTGTGAGCCTATGCAGACCCATCAAGATGACGGAGTGCATTCCACAATTATCAAAATAGCACAAGTCAAATAATATCTGCCAGAAGCCAATACTGGAAGACTGATTAATAATCAGAATAGGCAGACTGCATTGGGTACTTTGTCATGTAATCTAATGTGGATTTTAGAGTTTTTGTATTGTTTAACACAAACTTTCTCCAACTCTGCAAAACCAGTGGCTGCAGCAAAATAATCCTCCAAATAGAATCCCAGTTTATCTGTTTAAATCTGGCTCCATGATCTTTGTCCCTGCAGCTGGAGTTGGAAACAGTAAAGGGGAAGTAAAGGGGAAGTCAAAAATAAAATCCAATACAAATCTCTACATATTCACTGACTGCTCTACAGGGAAACAAACAAAGCTGCTTGAGTTCTGCATGGCTGGGAAGTAAGGCGGGGGCTCCACCTGCTGTTCATAAGTATGATTGTTTCCCTGCCCAGCAGTTAGGGACTGTCTGACAATTCCTATCCACGGCAGTAAATGAAGGGAGAATTTCACTGCATACAGTCAGGTTTCTTATAAAACACAGTAACCATTTTTTAATTAAAGTAGATATCAAATTAGATATGAAGTTGTCCTTATAATAGTCGCCTGTGTATTCAGTGCTTTTCAACAAGCCGCAGACCTCGTGCCAGAATGCAAAAGTTCCAAGTAAAGAAGAGAATAGCCAGAGAGCACACCTTCATTGCTTTAAAAGGTTTTCATTTCATTATTTTGCATAAAATCCTGCACAACATGTTTCGGCTACAACGGCCTTCATCAGGTGCATAAAATATAATTATGCAACAAGCTATTTACCCTTTCACCTCACCAACAATTTTGCACCAGCTCCATAGTCTGGCCAGGTGCATACAAACATCTGGAATAGATCAGTACTGCCATCTTGTGGCCTACTTCAAGTAAACACCATCCAAAGAGTAGCAATATATTGTTACAAAACATAGCATATTAGCAATTTGTATCAACGTATCCAATAATGGTAATAAAGTATTATCCTACCAGTATCGTGTCAATATGTTCTATGCAGTATACAGTGTGTTAGTCCATGTATAATCCTTGTTATATCTGAAAGGAAAGGAATTTTTTTGTAAAAAGGTTCCGAAAAGCAATTACAAAAAACATTTGTAACTCATAGCCTCAGAAGGCTCCACATTATCCATCCTATTTATCCATCGTGCCTCTGTTTGTAAGAGTAGGCGTTTCTGTCACCCCCTCATTGGGATGTCTGTACCTTCTCTAAGACTAGCCACCTTAATGTTGATGTATTATGTTTATGTAAATAAAAATGTTCACCAACTGGTGTGTGTGTGTGTCTTTTTGTTTTGGGGATCATAATTAAAGATGGAGTATTTGTGTTCCCTAATCCTGATCTTCACTTGTCTTGAAGTTTGTCCAATGTACATACATCCACAGGGGCATTTTAGTGCATAAGTATTTACCAACCGTAGGGTCTTTCTGTAGGATGGACCAGTGATGTAGAACAATTTTTTCCAATTTTTTACTTAGTGGTCCAAATTGACTCACAAATGGAATGCGTTGTTCAACCTTTGTCTTGGTCTTAGTCCCTGCCAAGAGGCTATTTCTGTCTATTTTCAGGACCTCGTTTCTTACTACACAAAGGGAATAGTAGTTATATCCTTTTTCCACAAGTTTAACAATTAGTTTATTGGCACTATTGAGGTACTTCTCATTACTTGAGGCTATATGCCTCACCCTTAGAAATTGGCCTTTAGGGATACCCTTTATAGTGTTTGGCATATGGTAACTGTCCAGTCATAAGATTGTTTCTTTCAGCAGGTTTTGAATAGAGGTCAGTGGTTATTTGCCCATTGTAGTTAGATACCTGTACATCCAAGTAGTGTATACTTGCCCCATCAAATTCTGCTGTAAATTTTATGGAACCGTGTTGGGAGTTAATGTATTCAATAAATCGTAACAGTTCAGCTTTACCTGACTTCCAGATGATGAAAATATTGTCCACATATCCACTTTTAAATTAAAGTATAATGGTGATAGGTTTCTTTTTCATTAAAGAAAGTAAAAATGGGATTTTATTTTTTTTTTGCCTTTACATGCCCTTTAAAGTAATTGTTCAGTATAAAAATAAAATAGGGAAAATAGCTGTGCAAAATAAAAAATGTTTTAATATAGTTAGTTAGCCACAAATGTAATCTATAAAGGTTGAAGTGACTGGATGTCTAACATAATAGTCAGAAAACTACCTTCTGCTTTGCAGCTCTCTGGGTTTTCACTGATTGGTTACCAAGCAGTAACCAATCAGTGACTTGAGGGGGGCACAAGTGTCATAACTGTTTGCTTTTGAATCAGAGCTGCATGCTGAGGATCAATTGCAAACTCACTGAACAGTTATGTCCCCCTTAAAGTCTGGATTCAGTCAGGTCACATAGTGTGACATGAAACCTGACCCTAATTTAAGGCCCTGTCTTAATGTGCTAAATAACTCCATACATTTGAATTCATAAATCTTCCTTTCCCCTGTTCAGTTTTAAAGTTCCCTTTTAGAATTAAGACCTGCATGTCCTAAAGACTGTGATTTTGACTGCAGAAGTGTTGCCCCACTGGTGTATCACATGATTTGGTGTTGATTTTATGTCTGTGATGGTTCATCCTGGTGCTCAATTTTTGTCCTGTTTCACCAATGTATATGCCAGCTGTAGAGCACCTAGTACATGTAATCATGTATACCACATTGGATGAAGCACACGAATAGTAATCCAGAATGGTGTCGACTTTTTGTGTATTCGGTATAGCAACTTCATCTTTGCACAGGATGTACAGTATTTGCAGGTTTCACATCTGTTGCTGTTGCAGGGAAATGTACCTGCTTTAGTTGTTTTAGGAAGAGCACTTCTGACAATCATTTTCCTCTGATTAGGTGGTTGTCTATAAGACAAGAGAGGTAATTCTGGGAAGATTTGTTTTAGTCGGGTATCTGTATGGAGCATGGGTTGCAGGTCTTTGGCTATTTTTCTAATAATGTTCAGTTCTGGGTTGTAGGTAACTACAATAGGTATCCTGTTGTTTTAGGAAGATTTATGAATTTAAATGTATGGAGTTATTTAACACATTAAGACAGGGCCTTAATTTAGGGTCAGGTTTCATGTCACACTATGTTACCTGACTGAATCCAGACTCCTGGACTATTTACAATCCACCCTTATTCATTGTATTATCTCTACAATTGATCTTTACCTTTCACTGATCTAACAGTATATATGCTCTGCCTTTCTAGCTTTCATTTGTATTTTGCCTAATAAAGGGGCCTTGGTGCTCTGAAAGCTTGCAATGTATTTTTATTGTTAGCCAATACAGGTATCACTTCTACAATACTTTTTGTATTTGTTTGTTTTTTTATTTGTTATTTTTGACTAACTCAGAGTTGAAGAGAGAGCTGAAAAACAGGAAGTAGTGTTCTGTTCTATTAGATATCCAGTCACTCCAGCCTTTATAGATGATATTTTTGGCTAACTAACTATATGAGAAACATTATTTATTTTGCACAGTCTATTTATTTACCAAATTTCTATTTTTACACTGAACTGTTCTTTTAAAGGGGCATATTAAAAAACAAGAATGTGCCAGTACATTATACTCCTCTAAATATAAAAGGGATATGCTGAGAAAAGATATGTTTTGGGCTGAATTTCTGGTAAAAGCCTAGTAGTTCCTCGCATCTGTTCCACTTCCTGCTGGCTTCTTTCCCAGGCTGTGCAGGAGACTGGCGGCACTTAGCACAATGCAGTGTAGGATAGGAACCGACCAGCAGCTAGGCAGATCTGATAGGGAACTGAATCCTGTTTTTGCGTGTTAATGCAGGACTGTGATTGGCTATCCCCTTTTACTGTGCTTCTGGCAGGAATGCTATGCTAATGCAAATTTTTAGCCCAAAGTGAAACTGGCACCATATTGTATCCAAGGCTGGGGGTTCACTTATGCTATGTCTCTTTCAAGCACCAACTTTTGCTACATATTCTATTACTAGGGATGGGCAAATTTGACCTGTTTTATTTAGCCACAAATTTGGTGCCTCCGAAATGTTGCTGACGCCCATTAAAGTCTATGGGCGTCAAAATTTTTTGCCGTGCAGCGAAATTTTTTTGACGCATGCCATACAAGTCTATGGGCATCATTTCCGCGGCGAAACAAGACGAACAAAATTTGCCCATCCCTACCTATTACTATGGCTCTGCATTGCTTTGGTTCATGCACATCCTATAAGATCTGATAAGAGCTCGATTTTGTAGTGAATCTCTTGCATTGCGTATTCTCCTGGCACAGAAAGGATTAAGTTGCAGATGTTTTTGCTAGACGACAGATAGTTAATATTCAATCATAGTTTGCAGTGTTTGATGCAAAATTGACCCAGAATTGTACTTTTTACAGAAGAGCTTAAGCCTAAAAATTAATAATACTTGAAATGCTGAAAACTGAAATGATCCAGGCTTACAAAGTTGTTCACAGGAAGTTGCCATCTTGTTTGAAGTGTCAGTGACTAGGCACATGCTCAGTGTATTCTGGGCTACTGCTGAGAAACTAAGCTCAGGGATTGTTGTAAATCATCATCCTGAATATTTGGTTTCTCTTTGTTTGTAGCCTAAGGGGAAAATGTAATAAAATTTGCAAAGAGTACAAATTTGCAAATAAAAAGTCACTTGCTGCAATGTGATAGTCTACATTAGGCTTTTATTGCTTTGTGAATTGGGCATTGTTAACCTTTAACACCTGCTTGAAGGTGGCATAAACTTTTGGAGCAAACATAACTTTTTCATTAAGAAGTTTTGTTACATAAACTGCGCACAAACTATAAAATTGGCAAACGCTATCGTACTGTCGAGTGAGGAGCAAAGTGTTTGTGAAGGCAACATTTTTCACCTTGCCAACATGTATTCGCATTGCAAACCATTTTTGAGTTAGCAACCAATATTAAATTGCCCCAAAAGTGTTTGGTAAACTTTAGTTCTCCTTTAAATCAATAAAAAGTTGTTATTGAGGCACATACACTCTGGTATGCCCTCTGAGATGCTGTTGCAACTTGTACTTAAATTATGAATTGTGGGCAACCTCTGCTCCAGGGCTCCGGGCACAAGATATGGTACATGTATATTCTGTAGTGGCTCTCTGGCATTCCAGCAAATAACTTTTAGATATAACTAATTGCTTACAGGTAAAATAAACTTGAAAACCCCCATTTTTAAAACTTGATCTCGGCCATCTCTTCAGTGTGAGTGAAAAGCCACTTTATGCAATGGTATTTTTGCTTTTTATGCGCTAAAGATCATTTACACAATGTAAGGTGCAAAATTGCATCCATTATAATACATAGGTACTAGTGAATAAAGTACCCCCTCTTGTAAAATATAAGGATATTATAAGTTACCGGGGGAGTTTCATGACCATATTAAAACACAAGGCCGAAGGCCGGGTGTTTTTATACAGGTCATGGAACTCTGAGGTAACTTATAATATCCTCATATTTTACAACTGGGGTACTTTATTAATTATAATACACACATTTTAGTGAGTCAAGTGACAGAAATTACATCACTAATCACCATTTATAAGGATATAATTTACAAGATATTCATGGCTATTGTGTATATTATATATATATATATATATAGATATAGATATAGATATATATAGATATATATATATTTCTGTACTTGCAACTTTGCTGCTGATTTCAGGGCTCTTTTTGTGCATTTAATAGCACCAACATTGCATCCTCATGAAATATGCAGGATCATTGCTTTGCAGCTTTCAGAATTTACCCTGGAATTCTGAAAAATAACACTGCACTGGGGAAAAAAAACATGGCAAATTGGAAGCAAAATTTGTACCTTACACTTGCTTTGTGAATAAGCCCTTATATTTTGTTTTGTTTTTTTAATTCAATGGAATGCTCAACACATATGATGATTTGTATTTCAACTACTGCTGTAGTCATAAATAAAGTTGTTTACTGCAGTTTCTGCAGCCAAACACATTTTTGGGATACCAATGTAAGTGACCTATGTTTCAGTAACATAGCAGCCTGCATTCCAGTACATTTATAAACATATTAGTGTAAAAGCCTATGGGAGTAAATATATATACACATAGCAGCACTAGTTTTGCACTTTAAGAATAGAGGGGTCTGTGTTTTGTTTAGCTTTGTAATGTCCTATTATTCTCTCAGTAATCTGATTCTAGTGGTTATTAGCCTATAATTGACCATAATGCACTTTTGGAGCAAACATAACTTTTTCATTAAGAAGTTTTGTTACATAAACTGCGCACTATCACAAACTATAAAATTTGCAAACGCTGTCATACTGTCGAGTGAGGAGCAAAGTGTTTGCAAAGGCAACATTTTTCACCTTGCCAACATTTATTCGCATTGCAAAGATTTTTGCGTTAGTAACCAATATTAAATCTGTCACTCATTTAATGGTGTTAAAGTAAAACCCAAAAATGAATATGGCTAAAAATGGCATCTTTTATATACTGAATTTATTGCACCAGCCTAAAGTTTTAACTTCTCAATAGCAGCAATGATCCAGGACTTCAAACTTGTCACAGGGGATCACCATCTTGGAAAGTGTCTGCAACACTCACATGCTCAGTGGGTCTTTTTGAGTTTGCATAGATTTACATACATAGTAACATAGCTTGAAAAAGACACATCCATCGAATTCAGCCTTATATGTCTATATAAAACCTGCCTAACTCCTAGTGGATCCACAGGAAGGAAATAGCCCCATTTGAAGCATCTCCAATTTTCCTCAGTGGGAAAAAAAAAAATTCTTCCTGACTCCCAAGATGGCAATTGGACCAGGCCAGGCATGCACTATGTGAGTATCTCCAAACTGCAGTGCAGTGCAAAGTTGATTTGACCTAGACTAGCCTGGTTATTATATCTTCCCATCCCCTCAAAAACATATTAAATTATCAGGGCTTTTAAATACTCACCTGCAGTGCAGCATTGCAACAGTTTATGTATAAATAGTGAACAAACTGGCTCCCTTCTTTAAAGGATAATGTCTCTCACATAAAAAGTGTATACCAGCTACTAAATACTAGCCAAGTTAACTAACAATTTTAGCACAAAAGATATTCTGAAACATTAATTTTAATCCTGATGTTCCTTGTGTGATAAACCATAGCTGTGGTCAGAAACCCTTTTTATACTTTATAGCATGGATTCTAAATAAACACACGATCAGAGCAAACTCCTCACGATAAGATGTGAAAAAGAGAAGGACACAGCAAAGAACACCACTTACCCTTAAAGTGGACCTGTCACCCAGACACAAAAATCTGTATAATAAAAGTCCCTTTCAAATTAAACATGAAATCCAATTTCTATTTTTTATTAAAGCATTCATAGCTGTTGTAAACTTATTTAAAAATCTCAGCTGTCAATCAAATATTGTCTGCCCCTCCTCTATGACATGGGCATAGAGGCGGGGCAGACAATTACTTTCACTTTCCATTCAGCACTTCCTACATGTCACTGCTCTCCCCACATCCCCTCATTCTCTTTACCATTTAATTGTGTAGCCAGGGCATGGAGATGGACATCGGGTCCCCCATTCTGGTGCACAACAAGATTCTGAGATTATGCAAGGCTTGCCTTAATAACAGTGTCCACAAAATGGCTGCTGCCTGCTTGCTATCATTTTGAATTCCCAAACGGAAGGAAAAAATATTCAGATAATTTATATAGTGAAATTAAAGTTCATTTTGCTTGACTAATGTGATAAAATAGGATTTTGAATAATTTTTTTGGGTAACGGGTCCCCTTTAATAAAATATATTATATGAACACTAAACCTTCATTGTGATGGAAAACAGGAACAATATTGAAACTTGCTCACAAAATGAAATTTAGGCAACAGGTGAAATATTTTCCTGGCAGCTGCAGTTCCTCTGATTATTTACAGTGTAAGTGCAAAGGCTACCAGAGGTCAGAAAGAACTAAGCATGTTCAAAGGCAGGGACAGATACCTGATCTTCCCCATCTATTGGCCTAGAAATGACAGACTAAAGAAACTTTAAAATTCCAATGGAAAAATATTTTTGTATTTATTGATTACATGCTGGTAACATTCTTTATTAACAAAAACATCAAAAAGCATAAATAAGAACTAATGTAATAATGCCCCCAAACAGACCAACACCCACAAAACTCACAGCCACCATCTACACAGAATCAACATAGTAGGTGTCAGAAATCCAGGGTTATTATGTATCTGCCCTCTATAACAGATAATACTTCACTGTACTTTAATTTCACCACAGTTAGGGTTAGTTTAGCAGAAGTGATGAATAACATTCAAATGCACTTCTTCCTGCCAGCAGTTAACTGGTTAATTATCATACAAATGCACAACTTTTCCCTTCAACACACAAACACAGAGTTAGGGTGATGGCACACTAGTAGATTAGTTACCCACTGTAAATCTGCACTACCAAATAATCTACTGAAAAATATGTGTATCGCTTTTGGTTTCTCAAGTGTGCCAAAGTGTATTTACAATGCAGCTTGAAAGCTAAAATGGCCCATATGTTTCCCCATAGACCATTTACATTATTACCAATGGGAAGGAAACTAGGGACATTTTTGTGCACGCTCTAGTGCAGTTTTATCATGGGCGACAAAACGTTCCATGTGCAAGGGCCCTCAAAATACACTGGCACACACTTTCATACAGGCAAAGGTTCTTTTAGACTACAGCAACAAGGACAAAAGGTATTCAATTTTATATTTCATACTACCAAGGCAAAAAAGTGCATGAATATACAAAAAAATATTACATACAGTACATAAATATATAACTGTAACAGTAAAGAAACTAAAAAAAACTAAAAAAACACTGTAACTGGCGTTTCCTTGTGAACCAGGACAAGGTTTCGAACCTGGGAATACAATCCAATAAATAACTTGGAGCCTCACTCAAAGCACTTGAACACTCCCCATTTTCTACTGGGACATTCTCCTTCATTAATTTACACATTAGGCAGGATTGTCTGAGACTGTATAAGTTATTGCCCCTTGTAAACTAGTGCTGGTTCCAGGCAATACTTGCCAGTACTATTCTACAAATACAGGCTTGCTGTGGCCCATACTGTAGGTGACCCATCAGAATGATACCAAACAAGAGGGCTGTCTTATGTTCCAGTCCTCCAGAAACCATCCCTGTTGGGTATAGGATGGTCCTGTTTGGTAACATTAGGAAGCATGTGATTCCCTTATAGTAAGCAATCTGTAAATTAATCTGTAAATTAATCAAAAGTCACGCAAAATCTTTCCTGCACAAAGAAGATCGCCTTGACGCGGCGACTTTTTAAAATTGCGGGCAACTAATCTCCCGATGTGCCCCTATCCGAAATAGTCTCATAAGCCAGATAAGTGTATCATCTTTATATAGCCTCCTGCTGGGAGTGAGTTGCAGGGAGTTTCCTTATGAGGCAACTTCGGAAAATGAAGCACCGCATCTGCCATGCCACAGGCGACTTTTCATTATAGCCGGCACAAGACAGGGGGAAGCCATTCAGGGACATTAGTCGCCCCAAAGAAGAGGCGATTAGTCGCCAAGCGACTAAATCTCCCCGAATCACCAGGTGTGCCCTTACCCTAAAGGTCTCTTGTGAGACAAAATGTTTCCATTGTAATGTTTATCCTGCTAGAGCACTTTTACTCTTACATGATATACATGTAAGTGAATTCATGTAAATAACTTTAACATTTAGCTGACTTGAGAACATTGCACCTAGGAACAGGATCTCTTTATCCGAAACATGTAGTGCAACTTACCTGTATCTAATAAAGGATCACAATTTGGCTGAAATGGTTCTCCAGAGTGATATGTTGTCATGGAGGTGTGGCGGTACATTGCTTTGTTTGATTAACTGAATACATTGAGAACAACAAGGGAAGTCTTTACCTATATTTGATGTATTATTTGAAATGTTGCTACCTTTCTGGGCACCACCCTCAAGGCAGACAACCTAAGATTAGAAATGAAAGAATGTGAAAAATGGCTCAACATCCTACATACCTTTACTTCATTGTGAAGCTTTTCCCATACCATCTCAGGGTAAACAAACTGATTGTATATTCTTGAATTCAAACTAATCCCCCTTCCTTGAAATCGAATATGAAAACCAAACCCAAAAACTTTCCTGAGGTTTATGGACTTCTCCCTTGTAGGGCATCTTTCCAACCAGGACCTCATCGCCCTGTCGCAATGTCTGCGCTCTATGCACTTTAAATATAAGCGTCCATAAACGGATATCCTTGTGATCACATTGAGAGACTGACTGACATAAACCGCTCATCATATTCTAAACCAAGAAGTCCCTTCACACATTTGAATCAAATTACCACATGTAGTAAAACCTCTGTGGTCTCTCAACACTTTATGGAGTGCAATGGTGGTAACATTTCACAACTAAATATTCAAGGAGTTGAAACAATTAAACCCTCAAGTAGAGGTGGAGATCTGACAGCTAAGCTTCTTCATATGGTGGTGTTTTGGATCTTCACTTTGGGTACATGTCAGCCAGCAGGTCTTAATTTGAGATTTGACTTGTCTGGTTGTGTTTAGATCCATTATACATTAATATTCCTAATAATAACATGTTTCTCTGTGGTTCAGTCTGTTTCTCTACGGAATTCTCGTTCAACATTGTCCCAATTTTCCTCTTTTCAAAATATGTACACCAATATATTAATAACAGAGAACGATGGAACTGCGGCATATTTAATGCATTTATGAGAGAACATAGAATTTTCGTAATTTCATACTGTACATATTCATATATTGAGGCTATGGTTATTTACAAGATGGTTATTAAATGTAAAATTCTTAACACTGTATCATACTTTAAAGGAATTGTTCAGTGTAAAAATAAAAACTGGGTAAATAGATAGGCTGTGCAATATAAAAAATGTTTCTAATATAGTTAGTTAGCCAAAAATGTAATGTATAAAGACTGGAGTGATTTCATGTATAACAAGTCAGTCAGATCACTACTTCCTGCTTTTCAACTCTCTTTGTTTACACTGACTGGTTGCCCTGGCTACCAGACAGTAACCAATCAGAGACTTGAGGGGGGGCCACATGGGTCATTTCTGTTGCTTTTGAATCTGAGCTGAATGCTGAGGGTCAATTACAAACTCACTGAACAGAAATGTACCATGTGGCCCCCCTTCAAGTCGCTGACTAGCTCAGAGTTATAGAGCTGAAAAGCAGGAAGTTGGATTCTGGCTGTTTTATTAGACATCTGTTCACGCCAGCCTTTATATATTACATTTTTGGCTAACTAACTATATTAGAAACATTTTTTATTTTGCACAGCCTATCTATTTACACAGTTTTTATTTTCACACTGAACTATTCCTTTAAAAACAAATTAATTTGTAACAATATGAATGAATATACAAGTAAATAGTTACTAGTTATACTTATATTATGTTACGGTCTCTCGTATTTTGACACAATGTGTAACGAAATGAGAGATAGGTAAAAACAAAATGTTGCACTATGCTTATGTTTAAACAGAAGATTTTTATCTTGTATTGAAATGAATGGACTTAAGGTTTTTAGGCGAAATTGCACATTGAAATATATGTAAATGATTACTTTGATCAGTACATGAAGTTTGTATAAATGAATTATTTAAGTTTAGTTATAACATATGGTTTGTTTGTAACTGAGTTAATTTTTTAATTGTAGTAAATTAATTAATGATGTGATTTCCGGTAAATGCATTTAAAAAGCTGTTTGTCACATCTGAGTACTATGCCTACGACTACGTATTGTGGATACGAAACTCTTCAGGATGTTTGCTGGTTTTACCTTGCTGAAATAAAGTTTATCGTTTTAACTACAAGTGGACCATGGAGAGCTTGCCGATTTTTGTCTCCAAGTCCCTCCATTCCAAGTCCCTTCATACACCCTATATGCTCCTGATAGAAAGTCTAAACAACAGAGTAGATCTCCCAGTGTTTCTCCACAGTCACACTAGTCATTACAGAAAAGGCTTGAAGCCAGTTTCCAAATGTCCTAGGAAGCAGCCTGTATCTCCTTCTGTCCTTGTTTTCTTCCTTATGGTGCTCTTTACCCTTCTCCTATTCTACTTTAAAATACTCAAGGGGAAGAAGAGTAAAGATATTAATGTTCTTCTACTTTCTGCTTCAAATGTGCCCAGAGGCCCTTTGAAGCAGATATAAGTACTCTCTTATACTGCATGAGACATCAAGAGGATTTTAGATGCCTCTTCCTTCTCTTTACCCTCCTCCTTAACCTGCTTGCTTGCCCCCTCTGTAACTGCCCTACTAGCCACTGAGCTTTCTCCTTGACTTTCTATTGCCCCACTGTCTGCTTCCATCCCTTGCATTACCACTAACCCTGTCCTTGAGTCAGCCACCAAAGCTGCCACCCTGGAGACCACGCTAATGCTGGTCACTCCATACTTGGAGCAGACTGCTTCTGCTACTGGGGTTCCCATACTGCTGATGGCATAGGCTGTTGTTGTGATGCCCTGCTTACCATCTAGCTAACAGTTTTTTCAAACCTACCATGAAACCCCTCAAATCTTGTCCCCGGTGATCCACTACCCCACCCACAATGGTGCCCTCTGTAATAGACTCACCCGCCACCTGAGATGCCACAAATGCTGCAGACAGTGTCAGACTGGACCACCGGGATACCAGGAAAGCTCACGGTGGGCCCAGTTGTCAGTGGGCTCTCATGCTTCTAACCATTTTGCCTATTTCATGGCCATTCCCTATTTCTATGAGAACAAATAGGCTAAATAAATTGAATAACAGATTATAGTATGTGAAACAAAAAAGGGAATGGGAGAATAGAGGTTTAGCGAGGAGAGGAAAAATGGTACAGAGAGTGGGCCCCTGATGTAATTTTTTTGGGCGGGCGGTCCTGGTCTAAGGTTTTCGGGTTGGCACCTGGTGTCCCAGTCCAACACTGGCTGCAGATGATAGTAATCCTGATACTCCTGCCAAAGCTTGCTGATGGTCTGCTCCCAATGTCCCACTTGTAGAACCCATTGTCCTGTGTGATATCTCTCTGTCCTGTGCTCCATGAATAGCTGTGGGGCATAAACACAGAACAGAAGATACCCACAGGAGGTGCCGCCATACTCACTCCCTGACTTCATCCCTTGTCACCAGACCAACTTGCTGCTGAGCTGATCATCTGTCCCCTTCTTCATCTCCCTCCATGCTGAACTCCTCTATTCTGCTGGCTGTCTCCCACTTGCCTGCGCCACCTCTTTGACCCCTCATCTGTGCTGCTCTTGCTGGGGAAGCACTTGTGCTGCATCTCCTGCTCCATGTGATGCTGGCCAGAGAGCAGCCATTGAGGGGGATGGGACGTTCTTGTGCCAGTCGCACCTTCTGAAGGTGGAATGTTAATGGGCTACCGGCTGCTGCTCAACCCTCTGCCTGTGCTGAAATCAGAGACTGAAGCTCCTATAATATTGCCAGAGGAAGAGACTCTCTCTCCACAAAATGGATGCATTTCCTGTCACTGAGTGATTCAAATTCCCCACTAGCTCCAGCTCCACCCGCTTTACTACGTCTACTAATCCCTCTGAACGTTTAACCCCTCAGCAGCCAGGATTGTGCAGCCCAGGATTGTAACCCTGCCCAGGCAATAAAGCTGTCAGTCAGTCTCTGCTGGATATCGGATAAACCCCTGCTACCACAAAGTCCTCCTGTGTATCATTAAGTGTGGGAGGCACATGTAGTAAAGCAGGGGCTTAATAAAAGCTGCAGTGCTGTGTAACCTCCAGCTCAGCATCCTGTGTAACCCTCCAGTGAGAGCTGGGCATCCTTCCCGCCGAGTAAAGGTTAACACTCAATAAATAAAAGCACGTATGAATTAGAGGGGAAGCCCTCTTGAGTGCGCTGGCCTGCATCCCCCTTTCTAATAATAAAAAAAAGAAATTATCTGGAGAGAGAGAGAGAGACTGAGGAGGTGGTGGGGGAGAGAGCAAATCGCGCTGCAGCCAATGAAAGGCAAGTCTCCGGCTGTGACATATGCAGCAGTAGCAGTAGCAGCAGCAGAGAAGCTGGAGAGCGAGTAGGGGAAAAGAAAGATGGCAATGTCTCTCATCCAAACATGCCGCAGCCTCGCTCTCTCCACCTGGCTGCTGTCCTTCTGCTTCGTACATCTGCTGTGCCTGGACTTCACGGTGGCCGAGAAGGAGGAGTGGTACACAGCGTTCGTCAACATCACCTACACGGAGCCGCTGAGCCACCAGTGGAGGACGGAGAAGAGTGAGTGCGGGAGGTACGGGGAGCAGTCTCTCAAGCAGGATGCCTGGGGCTTGGCGGTGCTTCCCTCTTCCCAGCAGGACAGACTGGCCTGTGACCCGGCCACCAAGTTCTCAGTGCCGGCTAATGGCAGCCGATGGGTCGCACTTATTCCCAAGGGGAACTGCACATACAGGGATAAAATAAAGCATGCCGCCTTACAGAACGCTTCTGCTGTGCTCATTTATAACGTGGGCTCCAGTAATGCCAATGAAACCATCACCATGCCACATCCAGGTGAGTTCATGGCTCCTTCCATCGTCATACACCTGTCATGTGACACCTGCTCCATGGTATGTTTACATGTCAGCTGCAGCATATACATGGAACACTCTATAGCCTCTCCTGTCATTCACTGCTTTGTGATAAATGAAAAAGCACCAGAAACATTAGCAAACCCTTGTGCTCCATCTGTACATTGCTCCATACCCACCCTGGGCTTGGCGACCATTTGACTTTTGTATTAAGTGGGAATACTTTACCTGTAAATTGGTTGTTACAACTTTATGTTTTCAAAATGACTGGGGTAAATCCAGGCCAGGAACCCCTCCAGTTGTTGTTGGTCCAAATGCCTTGTAACTAGGGTTGCCACCTTTTCTGGAGAAAAATACCAGCCTTCCTATATATTTATCTTTTTTCCCTTTTAATAACATTGAGCTTAAGCATAATTTTTACTGGCCAGGCCGGTAAAATACTGGCCAGGTGGCAACCCTACTTGCAACCAGCAACTAATTCTGGTAGTTGCCATTCAGCAACAACTGGGGCCTGCATGTTCAACCTGCCTGTTATAAGTATGCTTTCCATAAAGCATAACTGTATCTTAAAGGAGAAGGAAACCTAGTCGGCGCAAAAACCCTCCCCCCCCGTCCCGCTGGGCAAATGCCCCTAACTTGTTACTTCTGCTTCTGCTCAGGTCCAGTCTACGGAGTTCACCGACGCCATCTTCTTCCAAGCGATCTTCTTCCTGCTTTGACCTGCGCATGCGCAGTAGGAGCATTTGGCCGGTACGATCTACTGCACATGCGCCAAAAGTCACGAAGTGAAATCGGAAAACGTTGTGACTTTTGGCGTATGCGCAGTAGATCCGTACCAGCGAAATGCTCCCACTGCGCATGCGCCAAAATGCTGTTCAAAGCAGGAAGACGATTGCGTGGAAGAAGATGGTGCCTGTGAACTCCATGGACTGGACCTGCACAGAAGGGTAAGTAACAAGTTAGGGGCATTTGCCCAGCGGGACCAGTAGGCCAGGAGGGAGGAGGGAGGGTGGACAACACACGGGAGGGGGTAGGGTTTTTGCGCCGACTAGGTTTCCTTCTCCTTTAAAGTGGGGGTGTCCATTCTGTAGCTCTCCAGCAGCTGGAGACTAAAATGTAGCTTCTTGCTGAGAAATGTATTTAAATAAAATCTGCAGGGATGCTGGTTGGGCATGCCTGATATATACTTTGAACTGTGACAGTTGTTTTCTGGGCATAGTAATATATCACTCTGTGTAGATATCAATTTCTACAAACGGGATATTTTGAGAGTGAAACATTTCTTACTCAGCAATTAAGACAATCCCTGGAAATGAGAGATGTTGGCACCTTTGCTTGTTACAGTGGCACGCACAGGTGCAGTGTTTTTTCGGGAGTAATTTACACACTACAGTGGGCTTATTCTTTTAGCCTGTACTCAGGGGGAGACCTGTTTAAACAAGGAATGAAGGGCAATTAGCCTGCCGGGTGCTAACCTTGAGGAGACTGTTATTTATATGTGAATGGACATTATGCAGCATGCAGACTAATGCAGTGCTTACTTGGCTAATGTTGTCATTATTTTTAAGGATTACTCCACTAAAACACAGATTGATGTGCAAGGACCAGGGCCTTATTGACTCGTTCATTGATTTATTTACTTTTAAAAAGGCAACTGTTGTAAAGTGTGTATGACCTGCTACTTTTGGCAACCCTGATTCTGCTTTTTGGTCATATAGTAACGGATCTTATGTTTGGCTATTGCAAATCTGCCTTTTACTTGGGCGCTATTTCATTTTTATTTATAACATGTCTCTTTTGTAATAATCTGGCAATAATAGCAAATTCAGGGTTGCCATTTACTAACTTGAAAGACTTGATTAAGTGTAAATGAACAGAGTTTCTAAAGGGTTTTTGTTCTCTAGGGCTGCAGATGCATTAATGAGCTCAATATGTTGCACTGGAAACATTAGACATCCGTATTCCACATGACTGACGATTTATGTAAGGTCTGACAGTTATTTAGCTTCTCTTCTCAGCCTGTTTTATAGAAACAACTGTTTAATGGGTTAACGTTTCCAGCAACTGGACACTCAGTAGGGGTAATCTTGCAATACTATTTATTTATTATCCTGAATGTATATAGCTCTAACACTGTAAGACAGTATTTTACATAAGCATAAACATGCCCTCATGGTAAGATCAAGCATCTCAAGAGTGGCAGTATCTTTGCATTGCTGGTTATAATACTGCAGGTCATTATACCCAAAGTCCTCCATGTAAGTGGCAATGACAGATAAACTTTGCCAATGAAATTATCCTTAATGGGACCCAAGTACAAGAAGTTGTAAGGCATGGATCTCATTCCTTAATGGGACCCAAGTACAAGAAGTTGTAAGGCATGGATCTCATTCCTTAATGGGACCCAAGTACAAGAAGCTGTAAGGCATGGATCTCATTAGGTTAAATAGTGAGACTTTAGAGGAAATCTGGATGGTTGGCAACACTGAGTCTGCCTGGAAACTATAAACATTTGGTGCAGTGAGTAACATTGCTTCATCCAGTGAATTCCACTGATAATTTTACAGTTGTACATTGCGTTATTCTTACCCTGGATACAGTAGAATAAAGTGACATCAGGTGGGATGTGTGTTGCCTACATAAATAGACATTTATATTTTTAGAAGCAAAAGCAAGTTCCTTCTCTGCTATATGGGTACAGGAATGTTTTGTATGTATACACTTACTTGGCTTTCTGTTTTATCTGCCACAGGAAAGGTTATTGTTTTGTGTGGTGCAAGGAAAGGTCAGTCTGACTGAATAATCTGTATGTGGACTGAGCACAACCCTGTGGCATTTAAAAAGGGACTGATAAACATCTAAATGGCATCCAGTTATTAAAAAGATCTTATGTTTGTTACTATATTTAACACGACTCTAAATGCTTCTACTATAATTAGAATGAAAGTTAGAATCTTGGGTAACACATCCATTTAAAATTCAAAAGTAAAAAAACACCTTCATTTATGCGGACAACAAATCTCCTGAAAATGCTTTCCCACTGGCAAGTAAATCACCAGTGGGAAAACATATGTGGCGCTTTGTTTTCCTGAAGTTGCCTCACGATAAATCTCGCTGTCTGCCATAGCCCTAAAGACAGTGAGACAGGGTGGATTCCACAGATGACAAGTGTTGTTGCTTTCCAGGTCTGCCATTCACCTCCAGTGTCAGACTGGGATGCCAGGGGCCCACCAGAAAACTTAGGCTGAGGGTCCACTTTCCAATCTATTATACCTCCTCTCCTCACTCAACCTCTTTATTCTCCTAGTCTCTTTTTCTCTACATACTATACTCAATTTTTCTGTTATTAAGCCTCTTTGTTCCCCGAAAGAAATAGGTAATGACCATGAAATAGGCCAAATGGTTAGAGGCAGGAGGCCCACTGACAACTTTGCCCATTTTCCTGGTATCCCAGTGGGCCAGTCCAACACTGTTCACCTCCCATGTGCTCCAGTACAAAGCATCTGCCACAAAATGTTCAGTCATTGGCAGCCTGACTGCCATTGCATAAAGTCACATGCTGGGTCTATTGAACTGCTGCCCAAGTGGTCCCAACAGTAGGGGCCAGATTAATACATAGATGGATTTTATGGATTGTTAGAATTTTGTATATATAACATAAAAACCTACCAATTTCATGAAGATGGGATTGGATGGAAAAGGATTTTTCTGCAACAGAGAACTGGAAAAAGTTATTTGTAGCTTCTGTTAAATGTAAGCACTAGTATTGCCATCTTTGCCAATGGCAAAATGCAGACAAAGAGGATGGACCAAAGATGTTTGGGGCAGAACTGTGGCAATATAGTGCAGTGATGTTTGGGGCAGAGTTGTTATGAGTTGTTATGTTGTGGGTGGAGCTATAATATCACTTATAACATTATTTTTGTCAAGACTTCATAAAACTGAAACCATGACAGAGAGTTCTGAACTGGACAGCCCCTTGAAAAACCAAGCTGTCCATTTCAAGACCGGACAGTGGCAACCCTAATCAGCTGTAGGTCTGATTAACAGCACATGCTTCAAATTGGAAACAACCCATTGACTGCAGTATCAAATGCACAAAGCCCTTTTTACCAAATTTTACTTTACCAATAATTATAACAGGGTGTTTATAAAAACTACAGTTTGCTTTTTAGAGATGGGTTGCTTCTTTTAAAAAAAGAGAGAACAATTAAAGTGTGGAACTATATTCCAGTGAAGGTTTACTGCTGATAGCTGTCACATCCTCACAATTGTGTAGTGTATGGTATTGAAATAAATCTGGGGCTATTTGAATTCATGTGTGGTTAGCAGTGAGGACTTTTTATCATAAAAGGGTTAGTGGTAATTTGTGAGTGGGACTCCACCTATCAGCCATTCAGCCATCAGCCATCAGTTTTTGATTCTATTGTCAAATTGGAAAACACAATTTAGAAAATACCATTGAATACAAAACTGTCAGTGAGTCCTAAGCTGGTTGTTCATGAGCTGATATTAGCTTTCAGTGTGGCTCCTCTGGCCTGACACATATCTGGCTGTTAAAATGACCAGATATATCTGTCACACTGGAGAGAACCACAATGACTTGTTGATGCAGCTCTCTCCTGGTGGGTCTGCCTTGGTCTCTAATGTAATTGTTGGCCGAGGTATTGCCTATATAAGCTCCAGTGGAGCAAGGACCAATGTATATGATGTATAATTTTCATAAAGCTCTGGAAACATGCTGGCACTATATAAAGATATAATTATAATCAGCCGAATGTCCACTTGTTTGGCAACATCACCAAACAAGTGAGCCTTTTCATGTCCAGCTTTAGGGTTCATCGCCTGAAGAGCATGTATAGAATCTTCCAGACTGACAGGTAAATGCAATTTATCTGTGCTTGTTGGCAGATCAGTAATCAGTTGTTTCGTGTGTAGACACCTAGGGTTAAAGTTTTAGACTCTTGCAGTGTTGCACAGATTTCTGAAATGCACTGAACATGGCTTGTAAGAACATGGGAACAAGAGCAGAACATGCTACAGTAAACCCTCAATTTTATGTCCCCTGATTTTAAGTTTTCCCTCATTTTACATTGTTGTTTTGTGGTCCCACCTATGTATTATGCATAATACATTTCCTTGATTTTACAATTTCCTAGATTATACACCATTTTCTCTGGTCCCCTTAAAAACGTAAAATGGGGGTTCTACTGTAGTACTGTACCCTGTATATAATACCTAGGTTGGAACAGAGCTGAGGACACTGGTGCAGAAAGGCAGTAGGGCTAAACACTGAGATAATTTGTCTCCATGGTAGAACACTCAGTGACACCTTCCATCATCCCACAAAGAAAAATTAAGATATTTAGATCTTTTGCATGTGGCCCTCACCTAGTCATGTCTTGACACTCGCTGAACCACCAAAAACGTCTTCTGCTTTAGGGTAAGGCCCACATCTTTTGAGACAGTTTCAAAGTGTGCAGTTATACTGAAGAGTGTGCACCTCTGTCTTACTTTGGAATTCACCTCAGTTAGCCAGAAGGAAATTTCACAGCTCTATTTTTACTCTAACTTTCACCCTTCTATGGATATGCCTCTAAAAATACCATGCAATTGTGAATAAAAATTGGTAGGATTTCCATCTTGAGAACTGTTGTGTGTTCTATTTCACCTTTTGATAAATATCCACCCTTAGAGTTGTGTTGAGAAGCACAGCAGCATAGTATTTGGCAGTGGGGCACATTTTGTAAGAAGCTGCTACCAAAGTGGAGCTTGCCATGTATAGCATATTAAAGGTCCCCTGTGATGATGCTCATTTTGAGACCCCACTTGACATATAACTTAATTATAAAAATCTGCTCCATCTGTGGATAACTGATTTGAATCTGTCTGTGCATAGTAGTGGGAATCAGTAATGAAATTGAAGGTCATATGTCAAAATTGCAGCTTCTCTGAGCAAAACTGTTTTGACATTAGTTGTCTGACACGTTAAAGGAACAGTTACGTCAAAAAATAAGTGTTTTAAAATAATGAAAATATAATGCAGTGTTGTCCTGCATTGGTAAAACTGCTGTGTTTGCTTAAGAAACACTACTATTGTTTATATAATTAAGCTGCTGTGTAGCAATGGGGGCAGCCATTCAAAGGAGAAAAGGCTCAGGTTACACAGCATATAGCAAATAAGCTCTGTCTGTCTAATGGTGTTATCTGTTATCCATTTGTTAACCTGTGCCATATAGCCGTTTTTTAATTTCCGCCATTGCTCCACAGCAGCTTGTTTATATGAACTATAGTAGTGTTTTTGAAGCAAACAGATCCGTTTTACCAGTGCAGGGTAACACTACATGATATTTTCATTACTTTAAAACACTTAAATTTTTTGGTGTTACTGTTCCTTTAAAGCTCGATGACAACATGGCCTTGGTTCGAACTCTGCTAAAATCTAAATACTACTTAGTATCATGGCCTTTGAAGGATAGTTCTTTGACATTTTATCAACTGTCCTACTTTTTAGGCAAGTTTAAACGTATTTTAGGAAAAAGTGCTGTTTCTATCTGCAGAAGGATACAGTAACATGATTAAAGTTTGTTTTTACAGCAAGTTAGCCATAACTAGTCTATTGCATTTGCAATGTGAAAAATAAACTTCTGATTGGTTGCTAGTCATTAGTGGACTAAGGTAAACTTGGATCTTGTCAACCTTTTATCCCTAAGCTTTCCCCTGTTGCTTATTTCTAACTTCATAACTGTGTAAGCTGCACCATAAGGACTATGGGCCATACAGTGGGTGTCACTCACCCTTAATGTTTCCTATTCAATTAAATATCAAGTCCCTCACACCCAAAAATAGCACTTGTTATTGTGCCACAACTAATCAAAACACCATGGGGCTCATTTATTAACAATGTGCATATTTGATCATGGGCAGTAACTCAACCAGTGATTAGCTTTTCAGGCAACTGCAGGTGGAATAATTACAACAATAAACTGATTGCTTGCCTTTGGTTACTGACAGGTGCACATTTGCTTGATTATTAATTGATAAATAAGCCTTATGTGTCCCAAACCCCTAATGGAGCATTTATACTCACTGTTGGTCAGCTTAAAATGTGGGCAGAAATAAGAACTGCAGCATAAACAGCTTAAAAGCAATATATACATAGTGCATAAAATGGCATATTTTAGGATAATAGTATCCCTTTAAATTTCAGTCACAGAGCAAAAGCATCAGCATAAATCCTCATGAAACAAGGTTACAAGTCGCTTTTCCCTTTATAAATTTAATGTTTTTCTTTTGACAATAAGAAGGAGATTTTATGAAGTCTTCCCTTTGTTTTGCCAACTGTAACTGATTGTTTCCCATTTGTCTAGTCTCAAGCAGACGTTTCACAAGGAATTTTGTTGCAATTTATTGCTATAGTCTTGCAGTTATAAAAAAAATGGTGTCTGCAGACAGGAATGAGTATGTGTGAATTTAATTTGAGTGGACTTCACTTGGGAGAAGCTCTGCTTGACATCTCATAAATCATATATTTATAGAACAGGGACTCATAACTCCTGCCCTCAGGACTCTCTAAGTGAGTTCTTTTTTCAGGGTAAGTTCACTGCAGCACAGGGTTTTCTGTGTAACGCCCTTATACACCAATTTAAATATCTGTCAGCTTTGATAATATCATGAAGTTTGTGTCTGAGAACCATTAATAGAGCATCAATGGATCTGCTCTTCTCCAGATGTCTGCAGAGTGCTCAGTCCTTTGATGTGCCAAATTACTTAGAATAAGGTACCTTCTTTTTATGATGTTTAGGGATCATTCAAATCAGGTACCTTCTTTTTTATGATGTTTAGGGATCATTCATACCATTTTTTTGTGTTTGTGGCACTTGGTGAGCCTTTTTCTATGCTTTCCTACAAGAAAGTCATGTTGTGCTAATGGTCTGTGTCATGTGATCAACGCAAATACCCTGAAGCCCTCTGCCTTCTACCTATTTCTCTTCGGCTCTTGTAAGGAATATACAATCAGAGCATTGTACTGTACATGGGCACTTGAATATGTCACAAATCTAGTTCTAGAGGTAGGACTCCATGAACGATTTTGTTGCAATCCGACGCGCTGCGACAAAATGCATGCTAATTTTCGCATGCAACAGAAATAAGAGAATTGTCGCATGGTGTCGCAGCATTGATCCGACGCGACCCGACAGTCGCGTTGCGTCAGATCAATGCTGCGACACCATGCGGCAATTCTATCTCTTACCTTATTTTTGTCACATACGACAAGTCTCGGATTGCGACAAAATCGCTTGTGGAGTCCTACCCTAAGAGAGGAACTCCACGATGATTTCATTGCGATCCGACGTGCTGCGCAGGCGTTAAGTCGGATGCGATGGAAATAAGATAAGAGATGGAAATGTCGGATGACGTTGCAGCACTCATCTGACGAGTCTCATGCGTTTTGTCACAGCGCATCAGATCGCGACAAAATCGCTTGTGGAGTCCTACCCTTAAGGGATAAACTCCACAGGAGAATTTTGGTCAGATTTTATCTGATCTTGTCATATAATTGCACACAACCTCACACAACAGTACGAGATTTGCAGGATGCTACAAAATCTGATACCCCTATAGGACTCGGATCAGATAAAGTCGGATGGTGTAGTTTATTCCTGCAATTTTCCATATAGTTTACAAATCAGATTTTTGGACAATTTTCAGTTAATTTCATTTTTTATTATTTCTGGTTTTTGAGTTAGCTTTTTATTGAACAGTTCTTAGTTTTCAATTCAGCAGTCTGGTTGTTAGGGTCCAAATTACCCTAGCAACCATGCATTGATATGAATACAAGACTGGGATATGAATAGGGAGAGAGCCTGAATAGAAAGATAAGAAATAAAAATACATGTGTAGCAATAGATGGGGTCAGTGACTCCATTTAAAAGCTGGAAAGAATCAGAAGAAGGCAAATAATTCAAATATTATAAAAAAAGAAAAAATGAAGTCCAATAGAAAAGTCGCTTAGAAGTAGCAATTCTATAACATACTAAAAGTTAAATCAAACGTGAACCACCCCTTTTACACATGCGACTACATCCGACTTGTAGGAAGCGATCTGTCGATCCAACACCATCCTACAAAATCTCCAGTGAAATGTAGCCATAACACTGAGCACTTGCTGGATACCCCTAGAAAAACAACTGTTTTGTAACATTTTGGCTAAACGGTGTTCTAAAATTTGCACTTGTAGATGGAACAGATGTACAGCATTTTCATCAGGTAGTATGCAATCTGTCGTATTAAATCACCTATTTTATACCTCCCAACATTTTTGAAATAGAAAGAGGGACAAAAAGATTTGCCGCGAGTACCGAGGTGAATTTTTTTGACCACTCCCATTTTTGTGGCCGCCTCTAATTGCCATGTTCATTTTACAAAATTTGGCAGGTTATGAAAGTTTGAACACATTTCTGTGGTTTTTATGTGTTATTACAATTTTGGTAATAAGGATGCATTGCCTTTAAGCTGCAAGTCAATTTCCACAAGAGAACTGTTTACCTTAACTTGTTTCAATTACTTATTTGCTTATCTTAAATTGTTACAAAAGTATCCAAGTGCACCTGGTGGCTGTTGTGTGCTCTCTGCCAAAAGCTAATTAAGTTAGAAATTTTGTATCTTTTTCTGACTGTTCGGTGCAGGAGATAAAGAGAAATTTGGGACATTTCAGTAACAATCTGGGATATTTCAGTAACAATCTGGGGCAGTGGGCTGAGCTGTCAAAATTAGGACTGTCCTACTCAAAACGGGACAGTTGGGAGGTATGCTGTATATTTTTATGAATCATATGTTGTACTCATAAGTGATGTAGGAAAGTTGCACATATAGAAGGTCTATAGAGGCAGTACCATAGAAAAGATAAGGGAATGTGCATTCCATGTGTGCAATCACTCATCAAACCGTTACCTCTGGTACCAGCCAATGTTACCGACTGTTCCTTAAACATATTTCAGTATAAGTAAATATCACTTTAACTGTAGATAGCATTATAAAGTGCATGAAAAGTACAAGCCTAGGATTGGCAAAGCAGGAGGAAACAGCAGGATTGTCTGTGTTCGTTTTCAGAGACTTCCGCTGACAGAAAAAAAAATGCTGTGGTATTTCCCTTTCCATAGCCAACACTTACATGATCCGGAAAGGCACTCTCGCTGAGATCATCTCTGCCTGGGCTATAACTTTTAGCATCTGTCAGTGTATAGTATTGGTATTCTCATAGACACTGAGTTTGGCTTTGGCTAAGCATCCCAACCTAGCTACATACGATGGTATATATTCTACAAATAGAAGTACTCCTCTTATGGGTAAACAAACTGGCCTTTTATAGTCCCTGTTAGACCACAACCAAACATATTTCAAGAGGTGTCCAACCTGTAGCACTCTACCTGTACTCAAACAGCAATGCACAAATGATACAGGATTAATTGGAAGCCCTAAATATTGATGATGAGCTGAGTTTTAGCTAAGCACCTGGGCAAAGCTCTCACAAATGATAGTAGAACATACCTGTATTTATCTTTTAAACAGAAAATGGCTGAATTCAGGGCCCTATGTTGGGTTTTTGTTTGAAGGTTTATTTGAATAGATTGGCAAAACATGGGCATTGTTCTCAATCTAACAAGTATTCGTCATATAAGGCATCTTATATGTTAAACGTATTGATTTAGTGAATACTGTATCAGATTAAAACTAAGATATATATATATATATATATATATATTTTTTTTTTTATATATATACATACTGTATATATAATATTTTAATAATTATATGTTATTTTTATTGTTATTCTATTCTATAAGCTGCACATATAAAAGGTCTATAAGGGACAGTGGTATAGAAATCCCAAGGCTCATAGGCGCAAGTGATTAGATAAGGTTTTTTTTTTTGTGTGTAAATTATACTTGGAGGTTTACTTGCTTTCACTAATATAATGCTTAAATGCTAATAAAATGCTAAAATAAAAAAGTAGAAGGTCCCGTTTCAGTCTTTGAAATTTTTCAAGTCACATTTTTTTTATATAGGGTGTGCTGGTCTGATAAATTTTATAATAAAATTAGATTTTTCTGGGCATTTGAGTATAGATGCAATAATAAATTAGTGTGAGTTCGCTAGCAACTTCTGGTGTCACGTGTGCAGTTCTGGCACTCAATGGGTTAATTTAGTGATTTACTCAATGCATATGTGTTAAATACTTATGGAACAAACATGTATTAACAAGTTGTTGAAAATGTAAGGGTCATTGACCTTGGCGGTCAACAGGGGCTCATTAATGAAGTGCTGAATAGCACTTTTCTGTGATGTGGCCCTGCTCTGACAGCAGCTATTATCAGGAGTCTAGTCTCCAAATTGTATATCTTGTGAAGGACAATATGCACTGATTTGCTTAGTAGATTTCTGAAACATTGAGTCCCTTGCTGTCATCTGCCCAGGCAACCTATATTTGTCAAGCAGTTGTAGCTGCTTTAATAATGACTTAGGGGATTTGTTGTATTAATGGAATCTTTGACATTTTTTTTTCAAGCTCTGACATTGTTCAAAGAAATCTTTGGCCACAATCCCAGCAAGAGCAGAAATATAACATCATTTCTGTTTCTCCACATTACAAAGAGCATTTTCGCTGCATCACATATATTTGGCACCTGGCTTTACTAGCCCCATAACAGCGTCTTCCAAACTGTGGCGCTGTCCCCCCCATAGGGGCTTGAAGCAGTGCCATGGTAGCCAAGCACAAAGGCCATTTAGTGATTGGCTGTGGATTCTGTCTCATTTTCCTAACCGTTAGGATTTCTTTTTAAAAACCAACATATTTATTAAAGTAGAAAGGAACGTTACCTAAGCAGTTTATTGCCAATAGATTAACCACAATAGTGCAAGCTATAACACTATATTTATTCTGCATAATGCTTTACCATACCTGAGTAAACAGCTCTAGAAGTGCTCTCTGTTTGTTTAGGATAGCAGCTGCCATATTAGCTTGGTGTGACATCACTTCCTGCCTGGACTCAGATACATCAGGGAGGGGGAGAGGAGCATACTGAGCAAGCTCATGCCGTGCCCTAGAGGTTTAAGCTGAAAACAGAAAGTGTGATACAGAAGCCCATGTGTACACAATAGAAGGAAATAAATTCTGTGTTTCTTTTGACAGAGGACTCAGCATTACTTTGAGGGTTTACTAGTGTATTTATATAGACCTTTCTGATAACGCTTACTTAATTTTAACCTTTCCTTCTCCTTTAAACCTGATTGACAAAGGCTTGTAAAGTTATCCATTTTTCTAAAACAATAGCTTCATTGCAGTGTAATATACAAGTATGGGATCCATTATCCAGAAAGCTCTGAATTACAGAACATAATATATATATTTCCCTTTCTCTCTGTAATATTAAAACAGAACCTTGTACTTAATCCCAACTAAGATACTGTATAATTAATCCTTATGGAAAGCAAAACCAGCCTATTGGATTTATTTAAGGTTTACATGATTTTCTAGCAGACTTAAGGTATAAAGATCCAAAACTGGAAAACCCCAGTTCCCAAGCATTCTGGATAACAGGTCCCATACCTGTACTGTAAATGTGTAGCCCACCCCCAACATTTTGTACATTAAAAAAACAAAAATTGGTAAAGTCATGAAGCATATAATGTGCACATTTCTAAATTGCTTGCAAATTGCAATTGTCGTTATGGGTATTGCCTGGTCTTGGGGATGACTTTGAATGCCTGTCATTCATAATTTCTGTTTATTTACTCCAACAAAGACACCACGTCTATAACCAGGTGCCTGGTGTAAAGTAGAGAATTTCCTTGTGCCCATAGCACTCTGCACCTCATATTACATTTTCCTCACAATAAAAAGATACAAAGGGGCAGATTTATTATGGGTTGTAAAAAACAGCGGAATAATTTGCCACGCATCGCAATGGAAAAAAACCTTGTAAAAATGTAGTCATTTTTTAATGCGCTGTTTCTTTCAGCAACTTCCGCCGGAACTTACTTACAAAGGTCTGAAGCAGTGTAAAATAACGTCGGCAAATAGACAGGGCCCATTTGAGCCTATGATGTGTTTTGAATTAACATTGGTGTGCATTTCTGCTTTCCAGCCCATACAGTCCTTTGTGACACTTGAGTTATGGAATAACAGTATGCATAATATGAGTTGTGCAGCCTATAATATCAGTTGATGGATTTGGGACTAGCAAGTAATAAGAGTATTATTTATTTTAATATTTATACTAATTCTACACTGACAGCCAGTTTCCCAGTGTAAGAATCACTTCATTGTTCTAATCTGATCAGTCTACTGTCTATCCATTCATACACTTTGCTTTCTACAAGGCTTCCTTTTATAGCTGCTTACCTTGTCTTCCCAAGGATCTGGATGTTTACTATGGCCTCTCTTTTTAGAAATCAGTTTTTGGTGTGCGAATTTCCGAATGTTGCCTTCCTTTAACGCATATTTGTGGTCACTGAGAATCACTGACTCCCATAAGCATTTTCTATTGACATCAAAGTATCACAGTGCAAACACAACTGCTTGATTTTTTGGTAAACTTAAAATACCACGACTGCCAGGAAGGATTGCAAACATTACTCTCTTTCTTATAGGGAAAATGTATATTTATGAGGAGGATTTTCTTCTCAGGGGTGAATGTGCAGAGCAGGACTGTTGTAATTATTGTTAAACTATGTTGCATATTTATCAACATTTAAATTTGACTTTTTACTCCAGTTGAATATTTTTGCTTTAAAAATCATGAATTTAAGGGGCCGATTCACCAATGGTCGAATATCGAGGGTTAATTAACCCTCGATATTCGACTAGGAATTGAAATCCTTCGAATATCGAATTCGAAGGATTTAGCGCAGGAAATGCGATCGATCGAAGGAATATTCATTCGATCGAACAATTAAATCCTTCGAATCGAACGATTCGAATGATTTTAATTCAACGATCGAATGAATATCCTTCGATGAAAAAAACTTAGGCAAGCCTATGGGGACCTTCCCCATAGGCTAACATTGAGTTCGGTAGCTTTTAGCTGCCGAACTAGGGGGTCGAATTTTTTTTTAAAGAGACAGTACTTCGACTATCGAATGGTCGAATAGTCGAACGATTTTTAGTTCGAATCCTTCCATAGTCGTAGTCGAAGGTCGAAGTAGCCCATTCGATGGTCGAAGTAGCCCAAAAAACACTTCGAAATTCGAAGTTTTTTAAATTCGAATCCTTCACTCGAATTCACTCGAATTTAGTGAATCGGCCCCTTGGTGTCCTAACTCAAATTTCCAGATTTATTAAGCTCAAAAAATTAAAAAACTGTGAAATAACAATTTAGCAACTTAAAGCTGGCGATGTTCATGAAGAAGTCATTGGGTCAAATGTGCAATCAATCTCGAAAACTGAAAAATTTCTTGCATTTTTCTAATATAACCTCCGAAGTATCAAATGTCGTGAGTGTAAATTACATAGCAATCTTTGTACAATAAGGTGTGGTATGTAACAGTATGTGGGCGATTTTCCTTTTTGGCCAAATCAACCAATATCTTGACTCTGTTCTTCAGTGGCACCAGGCCAATACATAGTAGAGTGAAAAAGCTGACTTTTGGCTTTATAATTTCATATAACAAATCATAGGGGCAGTATAACAGCCACAAATCTGTAACTCTGTACTTGGCAAGACCTGATGTGACTGATGTATAAATTCTGTAAAGCACCATAGCAGGATGTAGGACCTGTTTTAGTGACCCATAATTACTAATTAAAAGGTAGCATTCACTGGTCAGCTGTTTAAAAAGCAAACTCTTCATCTACATTACTAAGTTTGGCCAAGTTTTGTGCCTCTGTATTTGAATCATTGATTATTTGCTTTACATGAGCCCCTATAATGTACTGTTCTTAACACATTTTTAAAAATTTTCTGAAAATGTCAAGCAACTTAAAGGGGCAGATTTATTAAGGATCGAGTTGTGTTTTCCACGGAAAATGTGAGTTTTCTAGTTGTGGTCTCTTCAAGGAACACATTGTTAAGTTAATAATGCAACTGCACTTTTTACTTGGTAATGTATAGTACTATTTTTGGTTACAATGTTGCTTTTTATTTTCCTGTTAATAGCTGCATTGGGGTGTAACATCCCATCACTTTTGAGAATTATTTTCTTGATACAACAGAACTATAAGACAATATTGTTTTAAGAATTTTTGAGAGTACCTTGTTTCCCTGTACTGCAGACAAGCCTAAAATAGAACATGCTCAATGGGAATCTGAGACTTGGAACTTAAGAATGTTGGACACCAGTTTGCTAATTCAATCAGTATTCTGTTGGCAATCAGATAAAGCCACATAAAACCTCCAGACAAGGTCCAATTTCATTGAGTGCACTAAATGCTATGCCAAAATGTCAAAGGGGAAGAAGATTTAGTTTGTTTTATATAATGTTATTCTTGTGGTCTTAACAAACATGGCATGTATTTACTCAATCATTAACTCACTTGTTTAATTGGAATATGTAGAAGTGAAATAGCTTTTTATTGTCTTGTTGGCAGTTACAAACCTAACACTGATTTATCAGTATTCTGTGCCTTAATACTGGGTTTCAAATGGAAATGTGTAAGGGTCAGATTGTTTCATGTGGTTAATTAAAAAAAGACTATTCATTAGTGCTGCAAAGTGCTTAGGTCTTCCAAAAATTCCAGTTTTCATTATAATATGTGCAATGCTGTCTTGTATTAGCAATGCTGCCTTTCAGCGCAGTGGTTCTAGGTTTGATACCAGCCAAGGCACTCTTCCAATTTTAACACTGGCATTTTGTCTTGATGAGGGAATTGTTTTCTTAGTTATGAAAAGTTTACTGAATATTTTTTGCCTTCTTTTTTGTGTATTTTTATATTTGCAATGCCTTTTTTCCTACTATTTCTTATAATGGACACCTATTAAAAACTTTTGCTCAGTAAATATGTTTTTCTTCACATTGCATGTGTAAAAAAAAAAAAAAACACCAGGAAAAGAACAAAAAGGGAAGCTATTGTTTTCCCTTAGAGGAAAGAGATATGTTCCTCGTTTGTTTCAAAAATATGGCGAACAAGTGTGTTTAAGCCTGTTAGGTTTGTATTGTTTAACTTCAAGCTTCACTTGATTAACTAGGCTGCTGAAACTGCATATTCTAGACCAGTGATCCCCAAACAGAGAAATTACTCATTGTAGGCCAACTCCAAGTAACATGGCTGCCAAATCTGTACTGGAAACAGCAATATTGAAATCATATCTGAAATCCAGTATTTGGTTGTGCCATGTATTCAAGTTTCAATGTTTCACATTTGCTGTGCGCTGACCAAATTCTAACCCACAAAACAAAATTAAATGAGAAGCCCTTTGTACCAAATGTTAATGATAAACTTTGATCTATTTCTATAGTTTCTTTACTTCACTCTCACTTTCTCATCCCCAATAAAACAACCAAAAAGGGATGCTATTGTTTTCCCTTTTCCCATTTGGTTTAAAAATATGTTGAACAAGTCTGTTTTAGCCAGTTAGGTTTGTATTTGTTTAACTTCAGCATACTTCACTTGACTGTTGAACCTGCATATTCTAGACCAGTGATCCCCAACCAGTGGCTCATCAGCATCATGTTGTTCACCAACCCATTGGATGTTTCTCCCAGTTGGCATCAAGTCAGGTGCTTATTTTTTAATTCCTGCCTTGAAGGCAAGTTTAGCTGCAAAGCAACCATCTGTATTGCCAAATAGGCTCCTGTAGGCTGCCAGTCCACATAGATGCTACTAATAGTCAACCATTTGGAACTTTTTGCTTGCTTTAGATGCTCTCCAACCTTTTTCCCCCCACATTTGAATGTCGCTCATATGTTAAAAAAAGGTTGGAGACCCGGACCCATTTTCTAGACTCTACCAGTTTAAAGGAACTGTTCAGTGTTTATAGATCACATTTTTGGCTAACTAACTATATTGTAAACAGTTTTATTATCCAGTTTTGTATTTAACACTGAACAGTTCCGTTAAGGGCATTTTCCTTAATAGCGCTTACATATGAGTATTTCTCTGAGCGTTTCTCTTTTATGCATATTGAAACTAATATTTTAAGATACCCCCAAAATACAAAATTTTAAATGTATTTATTTACTTTAATGACCACACTGAGCTGAACAAATCTTTACCTATATACCACTACCTCCATCAGGTGTGTGAAATCAGTGGAATTCACAACCTGGCCTGTATACATTATAAATAGTTTGCAAGCAAATTCATGAAGTATCACAAAGGCTTTTTATAGGGACACAGTAAATGATGATGGCAGAATAGGGACCTTGTCTAAAAATCTATACAACTTGATTTTTGTTTGATAGAAAATTTAATGTTAAAGGGGAACTCTGGCTTCCAAGCCAAAATTGAAAAAGAGGCCCATTTAACACAGAAACCCCTAATATATCCATCACAGTTACCTGTTTCTTCAAAAAGCACGAATAAATCCCATTTTCTATGCTGAAATCCAGCTGTTTAACAGTTCTTCTCTTTCTACATCATTTGAAATCCTGGCAGGGAAGGAGGGACTAAAACACTGATGTTATAACTTCTCCACAGCTTACAGACAGCATACAGGGACTACCTAACACAAAATGCATTGCACTGTGATGTTCCTTTCCTTATGGAAATCATATGTGCAAGGAATTGTGGGATTTGGAGGATTCAGGCTAAGGACAGCTGGCTGATACAAAGTAACAGTAGTCAGCCAGCTCAGCAAAGTAGTCAGACAGATCAGCATGAGAGCAGGGCTAGGCTTAGGGAACTGTCAGAAACCATTAAAAATCATGAAAAGTCTGCATATTTTTTAAATTATGTATATTGTAAAGTTGCTTGAAATTATATTACTTTTCATGTTTTTGTGGAGTTCCCCTTTCAGTAATGCATTTTCTGTAAGGTTAAAAAATCAGCCAAAATAGAGTGTAAGAAAATAAAGTAAAAAGTACAGAGCGGTCTGACTTCGGACTCTGTTCCTCCTTCACTCTTGGTAATTTTATTTGGTTGCCCTAAATTATCACTTTTTTGTTTTGTAATACATAAATTATTAAATACTTTAATGTCAGACGTATGGAGTGTAAGTATAACCTTTTTACTTAATTTTTGTTTCTATAAAACATTTGTATACGCTTCAGTTCTGGTCTCCCAAAATAATATTAGTGAGCCAAGAAAAGTGCTTTGTATAAACTAACTATGCTGGCAAGGTGGTTTTATGGGATATTTCTCGTTGCTAGATCTAGAATGCTGTCTATCGCAAAACTAACAGAGAAATTACTCATTGTGGGCCAACTCCAAGAAATATGGCTGCCAAATATGTAATGGAAACAACAATATTGAAATCAGATCTAAAATCCAGTATTTGGTTAAAACATATACTGTATTCAAGTTCGTTTCACATTTGCTGTGCGCTGACCATATTCTAACTTAATATTCTAACCTAGTAAACAAAATTGAATGAAAAGCCCTATGTACCAAATGGCAATGATAAACTTTGATCCATTTCTATAGTTTCTTTTCTTCACTCTCACTTTCTCATCCTTCTTTTACCGAATTTACTCTTTACTTTTCTCCTTCTCCTAAATGCCCACTGTAGCATTGCTTTCTAATATTCTTGGCCAAGTCTTTTGCACTGGACAACTGCCCATTATGAAAAACTACAAATAAAGAGGTGTGTGAACGACCTCTGAATCTGTGTCTCATTCCTATTGAATAGACTCACAGACTAATGTCAATAAGCACATATTTAGTCTGTTCAAAAATACTATTCAGGGGGAATTAAAGATTGTGTTGGTACCAGCTGGAGAGCACTTGTATGCATAGTTTTATTGCTTGGTGGTATGAGGCAAGGCATGTTACTGATTCATAAGGGATTTGACCATTACTGGGTGTTTGGATTATAAAATAGCTTTTTCGATATAAAAAAAGAAAATATGTTGTAAACTGGCAACAGCAATTTATCAACCACTCAGCATAGAAGGACTTCTGTATGTATGAACTATTTTATTCTATTAGGTCTTAACGTTGTTATTATACATAATAATACATAAAGGTATAGGATCAGTTACCTGGTAAACCATTATCCAGAAAGCTCCGAAGTACGGGAAGGCCATGCCCCATAGACTCCATTTTAAACAAATAATTTATGTTTTTAAAAATTATTTCCTTTTTCTCTTTTATAACAGTACATTGTACTTGATCCAAACTAAGATATAGTTAATTAATTTTTGGAGGCAAAAGAATCCTATCCGGTTTATTTAATATTTACATTTTTTTTTCCGTAGGGGGCTTATTTACTAAACCTTGATTTATTTTCTGGTCGAGGTTTCTTTGTCAAAAACTCACATTTTTAAAGGGAAAAAAAGCAATTTTTTTTTTAGATTGGGAGGCACATTTATCAAAGGTTGAATTTCTAATTCATGTGAGTTTTTAAAAACTCCCCTAAACTCCCATGAATTCAAAATTCGACCAATCAAAGTATTAAGAAATCTAATTTTTTAAACTCGGATGAATTAAATCGACCCGAAAACTCGAATTGAATTTGAATTGAATATAAATATGATTCAAATTTAAAAAACTTGATTCAAGTTTTTTCTCCCAAAAAAACTCAAATGTCAGGAAGGCTGTAAACAACTCAGAAATGGATCCCTGGATGTCTCCCATTGACTTAAACAGCAATTGGGCAGGTTTTAGGAGGCAAGTAGTCAAATTGGAGTCCTTAAAGGAGCAGAGTATAACAAATGTCCCTTTTAAAACTTGAAGGTATTGTGATCTGCACATGTTGTCAGATAGTTCGAAAAATTTGGGGTTTTGGGCGATAACCTGAAAAAAAATTCAATTTTAAAAGTAAAAAATTGAGCGATTTGGGAATCAAATTTGAAAACTTCGTATGATTGGGGTTTTATAAATTTTTTCCCCTGACCTGACTTTTTTGAGTTATTTTATTGATAAATTAGATAAAATTGCGGATGGGAGTTTGGTTTAATAAAAATATAGATAAATTAGATTTTTAGTAAATAACCCCCTTAAAGCGTGGAGATTCAAATTATGGAAAGATCCCTTATCCGGAAAACCCCAGGGAACCAAGCATTCTGGATAACAGGTCTCATACCTGTATTTATAAAGTTGCATTATATTCCAAAGTGCTATAAAATAGATGGGTGTATACACTGGACGTACAGATTACATACAAAAATGCAACCAACCCTGCAATTAATATACAACAAGCAGGGTTACAGTAATTTGCCAATTTTACAGAATAAAAATAGAATCAGACGGTCCTGCTCACAAGGGTGTAAAATCTAACAGGTGATGTGTGGGGATGGGCAACAGCCATTGTGTGCTACTGTTTGTGGCATATGCATCCATTTACTAAATGCCTAGTGTCTTAGTCACAAATAGCAACCCCTTGTTTTTCATCTTCTGAAAGAACTTTATAACACAGTGACTATTCTATTTTTTGATCCGTAATACTAAAGATAGTGAAGATGTGAGGTACAGATTTGTCATGTGGAATATTAATTTCTATGCTAATCTTTTTAAAGCATCGGAATGCATTGATTTGTTTTAATCAGGTCATGTGATTAACAGTTGATCCTAGGCGGCTTTAAGGGGCTATTTATATTTATATTCTAACTTTAGGGCAGAGATGCTTTTGGAATTGCTTGGAGTTTATTATGGGCATAGAATGAGACACAAGTAGAGGAGGCGTTTGCAACCACTTTGTAACCTTTGCTGAAGGGTTCATACAGACATGTAAAGTAGAACATACATTTATGTATCTGGCGCAGTGAGTACATTTTAGATGCAAATTGCCATGTTTTTTTTAATCATATCATATAAAGGACCAGCAGCAGCATTGCCCTGTTTCTTTTGCTCTTAATTCAAAGCCCTTTTTGTAGAGGTCATGACCAGACAGGAGAGATTAAGGGTATAGCTGCCTTGACATTCTGTAGTTCTGAACTTCACTCTAAAGGAACAGTAACACCAAAATATTAAAGGGGTTGTTCACCTTCCAAACACCTTTTTCAGTTCAGTTGTTTACAGATTGTTCCCCAGAAATAAAGACTTTTTTCAATCACTTTCCATTATGTATTTTTTACTGTTTTTCCAAAATCTAAGTTTAAAGTTTAATGTCTGTCTCTGGTGTTTGAGTCTGGCAGCTCAGTAATTCAGGTGTAGATTCTGAGCTGTTACAATTTTGCAACATTTAGTTGATACATTTCTCAGCCGGAGTATTAGCAACTATTGTATCAATTCTAACAGCTGCCTTTAATGAAACTCAGGGATTCTGCTCAACAGGGTCAAAGATAAGAAATGTATCAACTAAATGTATCAATTTATAACAGTTTCCAGGGTCGGCGACCCCTCCCTCCCAGAGTGGTTTTAATAGGTGAAAAATTACACTTAGCACTTCAAGATTAGAAAAACGGTGACACATAGAAAATAAAAAATAATTGCAAAAATTAGTTATTCTTGGTGATCCATCTGAAAACAGCTAGTTGTTTGAAGGTGAACAACCCCTTCAAAGTGTATTAAAGGAACGACAATATAATGTACTGGGGCACTGCACTTGTAAAACTGGTATGTATGCTTCAGAAACTCTACAATACTTTTTATAAACAAGCTGTTGTGTAGCAATAAGGGCAGCAGATCAAGCACAGGATACACAGTAGATAACAGATAAGCTGCTGTGTATCCTGTGCCTTGTCTCCTTTTTCAGCTTTGAATGGCTGTCCCATGGCTACACAGCAGCTTGTTTATATAAAGTACTGCAGAGTTTCTGAAGTAAACACACTAGTTTAACCAGTGCAGAACAACAGTAAATTATATTTTTTCCTCACTTTAAAACTTTTTTTTTGGTGCTACTGTTCCTTTAAAGGAGAATGAATGGTCCAATTGATGGGAGACAGCAATGACCAATTGATGTGGGTTGCCAAATGTTAGGGCAACCCCCAAGGATTGTAATTACCTGATACCCCAGGCCGGGCACTAGCGAGTGATCCTCTTCCTTCCCTCATATTTCTTCAGAATCTAGTGGCTAATGCATGTGCAGCAGAGAGTGAATGCCGTCTTTTTGTTACTGTGCATGTGACCCTGAACGAAGTAAGAAGGAAAGAAGAGTATCACTTGCTCACTTGTGCCTGGGCCAGTGCAGTTTTCTGCTAACAGGAGCATGGGTCCGGGGGAACCGGTAAGTCATTATAATCCTTGGGGTATACCCTAACAATTTGGTACCCCCATCAAGTGGAGCTTTCATTCTCTTTCAACTTAACTTCAGTAAAGCTTGTCCCCATGAAAAAAGCTTACAAACAAGCACTTCAGTTATAAAGGCACATGCCCCAGCAGATAACATCTGGGGGACATCCCCATCAATGAATTGTCTCCAAATCTACCTTGGGACCGGAGTTTGGAAACTATGGAAGTGATATCTGCTTCTGTATCAAAGTTGACCAATTTCTCGAAATGAAGGTTGTTTGTATCACCGAAGACAAGACATGGAATAAATATGCATGTATGATAACAATGCAATGGAACACAGTGTTGTATACGACTTAATGAGTCAAGAAGATGAGTCAGGAAAAACACAAAACTGGTTATTTAGCATAATATCATGCCCTTTACTTTTATATTGCAGATGATCATTCAAACAAGGCAGGAGGCATCTTTAATAAGTTGGATTGGACAATATTATTGGTTCCAGCGAATTCCATTCATACATATTACAGGTTTTACAGTTATTGCTTGTTTACATTTTTTTTCATACTTGTAGCTATAATTTGTAGTTATAAAATTTGGGTTGTCAATGTGTATTCCATGTGAGCAGCACAAGAAGTGACAAAATTAAAATGATCGTACTTCTCATTTCTGCATCTATATTCAGATTGCTATTGCGAGTGCAGACTTCTATATTAGCCTCACTACAATAAAGAATTCTGTATGGCAAGCTGTAAAGTAGAAATGCAGTAAACTGTGCTCAGAAATCCAATTAACACTTCTACAGGTAGACAGGCTCAAGGGATGTGTAACAAAAATAAATGGAAGAACAAGCTGAAAGAGGAATTTAGTTTATGTGAGAAAAAACAGCAATTTACTATAAATAAATTGATGTCGTCTTGAGCGGAAGTATTTGTTAATTAAATCTTTGCATACTTTCTTTTTTACTTTAAGGCAGTGCAGTATTTATTGTAAATTGCATTGCAATGTATGCTGAAATATTTCAACAGTTTCCTTGCTTTCATTTATTACTACTATCTTAAAGGTGAGTAGTAAGGCTATGGACTTTTTTTTGAAAACAGATACAATAAGTATTTTGCCTTTTTTGGGACATTGTGTATAATATGCAGCTTGCTTTACCACTGCTAAGCTTTTTTGTTGGGACTCCAGAGCATCATCACCACTTGCTTTGATACATGCTGTAGACAAAATAAAGCTGGCAGCTTTAAAAAACAGGCATACCTGATTTGGCCACCGAATGATTGTTAGGCCAACAGACCAATAATGGGATTACAATTGGGTCCCCTTATAGACGTATTGAAATATCACTGTGAAGAATGCCAAGGATAGTATTTGCCCTCTCTTGATTGAAATCTAACTGGCCCCTCTGGGGGTTATCGTTTGACTCCATACAGCAGACTTGGCCAAGTTGCTGTAATGTAGATTTTTCAAAATGTGAGATCAGTGCTCACCACACAAATATTTTCCTGACTTTCTATCCATAACTAAGGGATTTTTAGAAATGTATTTATCAAATGGTGAACTCCGACTTTCACCCGTTCATAAAAAAAAATTCTAAAAATCCCATAGGAATGAATAGAAAGTCCGGGGGAAATGGGAGAACTCTGATCTCACATTTTGATAAATCTGCTCCTTAATGTAGATACCATTTAAATAAAAGATCTCCCAGAAATGTGAAATATTTATTTCACACATTTTAGAAGATTTTTAAAACATTGCTATTTCTATTTCAGACTTCTGAAAACCAGGCAGGTATTTTCAAACAGGACAGCAGGTGTAAAATCTAGCTTCTCTGCCGTTCCATAAGCTTGCACCCGAATACATTGCCTCTGCTCAGGTGCAGGCAGACGCGTTTCGGCGCCAAAATGTAAACGCTCTCATTTTGGTAACGAAGTCTGTCACACAGACTAGATTAATAAGATCCACCGCATGCCTGTTATCTCAAGCACTGCACTGGTGGTGCTGGCTATCCACTGACCTGATGAAGGGAGGGTGTACCCCCCCCAGAAATGTTGATACTATTGGTGAAGCAATAAATGGGGTAAGCTCCCCAACTGCATAATTTTGAGTCTATGTGGCTCCGTATTTTTTCACACATTAGGCTAGAGCCAGACTAGTCACATAGCCTGTGGAGAAACATGTAGCCCTAGCCTTAAACCTTAAATGTGTGGCCCAAAGCCTTATTTTACTGATTTGCTTTTTCTTTTTAATAATAGGGTAACACGTTTTACTTGAGCTATAGTGGGTTAGAATGACAATTATTGTGTATTGCCTATGTACTTTAGAATAACATCAGATGCCTTCCACTTGGGCATTAAAGCTGTCTATACACAGATAAACTTACTGATTTAAAGACAGCACAAAACAGTTACCTTTATCTCATTTGGAAGTAGAAGTACAGTATGTTTTATCAAAACAGTAATGCGTCATAGAATATACCATATAGTTAGTCATGTATTTTGCGGGTTTTTTTAAGGTATACTCCAGAAAAAAAAAAAACGCATTGAATGCTGATGCATGCTCTCATCCTATCCAGACTAGATTACTATAACCTTCTACTAACTGGCCTCCTTAACTCCCATCTCTCCCCTCTACAGTTTGTATTAAACACTGCTGCAAGAATTATCTTACTCTCATCCAAAAGAGTACAGGCCCCTCCGCTGCTGAAGTCATTATCATGGCTTCCTATAAAACAAAGAATAACTTATAAACTCCTCCTCATAACCTTCAAAGCCCTTCATTCCTCTGCACCTAACTACATCTCATCTCTTGTCTCTCTATATGTTCCTGCCCGAAACCTCCGCTCCTCTCAGAGCAACCGCTTGGTTGTACCCCCCACTACTACTGCTGTTTCCCGTATCAAACCCTTCTCTCGTGCGACTCCTTATATTTGGAATGCCATTCTTGAATCCACCTTCAATGTTTTTAAAATAAAACTCAAAGACTACCTCTGGGAGCACCTGGATAACACCTGAACTGGCACTTATATAACAGTGTAACAAACTGTAACCCACAGCACCTTAATACCCCTCTGAATTGTGTCTGTATGTTACCCTCCCATTTAGACTGTAAGCCCTACGGGGTAGAGTCCTCTAGCCTTTTGTTTTCTTGTCACTGAGCACTTAATCTGCATTGTAATTATATTTATGTGAATTGTATTTCTAATAATGCACTTATTGTTACTTTTTATTCCAATGACCCCTTGTTTGTTACTACTAATTTATTGTTATCTGTACAGTGCTTTGCCCTCAAGGAGCGCTTTACAAATAAAAAATATACATTTTGTCTGGATGAGTATAAGTAAAACATTATTGGCTAATTTATGTCAAGGATTAACAGTAAGGCAATGTAACTATTATGTTCATCTACACCCTAATGAATGCCAAATGGCCTTCTTTTTCACAGCTGAACAAATGACATCTCCTGAAGGCTATTGCACAACCATCTAGGTAATATGACAGATTTATCACTTTACTAAACTTTCAGTAGACTATGCATAATCTATTCCAGCTAAATCAACAACCAATCTGCTGTGAACAGGCCAGTAACTGACTTGACTGGACTTTTTTTTTAATTCACACTAAATTAATTTCTATCCTGGCCTGCTTAGCACTTACTTATAGATTGTCTGTTATTAAAGCATGCCATTTGCTGTGTTAAAAACAGATTCAATTTATGGTTTGGAAAGATAAGATGTTATCCAGCCATTGCTTCTGTCTGTTTTCTCTGTAGTAAATTGATTTCTTTGATAGTTGTACATTTTAACATGATCTGTATAACATTGCTCAGCAATAATAACTGTATAGCTGCACCTGTATGTTAAGGACAGAGCAGACAATGCTCCTCCACTTGTTTGATGAGGTTGTCAAAAGTAAATATTTTTGACCATCCAAGTAGGACACAAAATCAGACTGATCTTTTGAACTGATACACCATATAGGGAGGCTGAAATGCCAGTAGGGCCACATCTATAGGACTAATATATTATAAATAAAATATTAATGAATAGCAGCCGTTGTAAACAAGAGAAACAGGGCAGCAAGATTTATTCCCGTCAGTGCATAAAGATCAGTGAAGCTTAACAATGTACTGCAAATGGAGCCATTGCAACAATCAGATAAGCAGCTCAGTGATTACAAACAGACTGAGCAGACTATCAGATCAATGTCCAGTGACGTCCAGTGCCACAGGCAATTTTAGAGTAGGGCACCATAGCCCTCCATTGGGATTGGGAAGGTATGATGCAGATAATGTTATAAAGGCCTAATATTGTATAAAATTGTATAATTTTACTTAGCTGAATTAGTTAAAGCATATATTGGCACTCAAGTTCAAAGGGATTTTACTAGGAAAACACATGGTGGCGTGATGATTTTTCCAGTGCATGTGGTACTTATGTAACCTTGACTCCAGGGGATGAGTGACAAGATCTATAACTAGAGTGTTTTCTTCTGGAGCCCTCCTGAATTGCTTTAATAATCCAAGTGATTTTGGTATTGCACTAGGCATCTGGTATGCCATGAAGGTACATGCTTGTGTGAGAATTCTGCCTCACACGTAATGTGCTTAAGTACCAGGCCCATCTGAAAGATACTTGGTTAACTGAGAGAATCTAGTGACAATTTACTATTACTATTACTATTATTGAGCAAACACTCTTTTCTTCTTCTCACTGGAGTGAGAAATGATCTGCATTATGTGAGAAATGATCTGCATTATGTGACAAACTCTTAAATATTGCTTAAATATACCATGAAATAGCACTCACTGTTTTTTTTTTTTTAACCAATTCATTTGAAATTATTCTTATTTGGACAAAATGTCAGTAACTCTTTATAATACAGTACTATATTTTTGAGGGGAGGGAGGGGGAAGCACACCAGCGCCCCCATTCCATCCCCTACCTTGCCCCTAACTTAAATATCATTCAGATCCTTTTCTATATATTGTGATGATGTTTAAAACAAAGGCAGTAGCTTAGGCAGTCAGTCTGTAATATGTTTTGCACACAGACACTTTAGACACGTCCTTTTTGACTGATTACAGACCTAAATCTTTTCCCATAATGCAATGTTTTTACTGGAATTCCAGCATAATTTGACTCAAATCTGCCCCATAAAATGTGCAACATTACTGAAAAGTTTGCACATGCTTGTAAATATGCAAAGTATTTTAAACATTTTGGGCACTGCATGGGCCATGGTCATAAACTTCCCCTAACTCCCCTAAAGGCATACTATTCTGCTTATACAATAAAATGGCAAGTGTTATTTCAATGCACATTAGCGTTATCCTTGCACTTCATTCATAGTTATACTGTACTTCATGTGTGAAGGGCTGGGGCACATTGGCAATAAGCACAGGAAAACTTAGGCACAAGGGCTTTTTATGTGGCATTTTGGTTTGCAAACTTTAATTCGATTTTGCACCAAACGATGAAGCTTCTCACATTGATGTAGGATGACATTTCTTTTATTTAATGGGTATTATAATAACTTGCGAAAATACAGATAAGTGGAGGGCACTCTCATTTAAAGCTATATTTAAAGAATCCCCTTGACAGAGGCTGTTGCTGAAACGTTGGGGCTGTTCTCATTTTGGCAGGTGTATTCGCTTCTTGTAGCTTCTTGTTTGCCTTCTTTGTACCAAAGGGTGGTATGTATACTATGATCATGTGGAGTGTTTTGTCTCTGTAAACATTATGTTACTGTCAAATTGTTCTTCTAATTAGTAAAACATTTTCTATTATACCACCTGAGTCAAATGATTTTTTGTGAGTGTGCAGACCTGATTTTCTGATATATTATAATAACTTGCCAATTAAAGTCTGTGTACCCATTTTTTAGGTCTGAACCCATAGGATAAGAAGTCTTGATAGAGAAGTGGTTAAACTGTTTATACGTGTCAGGCTTAATTTTTATTTATAATTGTGCTACATTTTGCACAGTACATAACAGGGCTTATTTGCTAAAGTATGTGCAAAAATGAACACAAATCAATATGGTTTTTGCTTACAAAATAGTATGATTTTTCTAGCTCTTGCAGAGTTTTTGCATATAGCCACTATCTGTACTGTGTAGGATGCGGCTCACTAATGCACATACAGATTATTATTTGGAGTATTATTTGCTGTGCAAGCATTGTGCATCTGGAAGTTGCCTACTCATACAATTGTAATTAGCTTAAAATTTTGAAATGGTTGGGGCTTTAGCCAAAGATGACTATTGCTTAGTCTATGAGGCTACCAACTAATTATTTTCAGATATCTGTGGTGCAAACATCTAGGCCAGGGTTGTCCAGCTGGAGGCCCACAACTTACCCAAGTTCGGTCCACAACTTACCCAAGTTCTTAAAAATGTAGGGCTGGCCCTCAGGAGGCTCAGACTGATAACCAGTAAGACTGATATTTAGGTAGATGGCTATATTCTAGATACTGCTAGAAGCTTAGCATGAAGGCCAAATTGAGTGGGATTAGGAGGGCTGTGTATACTTTTGGAACTACTACTGAATTGCTGGAATATCAATATTTTCATATATTTGTCATCTTGTTATTATCTATGGGGGCCCTGACCAAAGGCTGACCTTGAAGGGGTGCTTGAACTGAAGTCCAGCAATCATTGCTATTAGGCTCTTTGTATAAAATCTGTGATTTTAAACAATCGTAATTCCGTATATCTTATAGTGGATACATTTCCCACAGAATGAAAAATCTTGAACAGTACTGATCTTGGAACATAAAAGAGATTTTGATTATGATCTAGAACAGTGAAACAGTGTGTGGCCCGTTTTTGTACTTCACAATAAAGCTACATTTTCAGGCCTTCCAGCTGATTGGCCCATGTCCCCATTCTATGACTATTTTGTTTTACTATTCAGGATTGACATTTTGTGTGGTCACTCTGTAGTGCAAATCACAGCCCAAATTTATTTGTGTTCACCACACACAGGTCAGAATGACCCCATTCTGTGACGCAGTCATACAGCTTTATTGTTTGCTTTACCAGATCAGTTGACCATACTCCTAGTTCTCTGAGTGAGATCTCTGCGATATTACACAATAAAATGAAAGATTCAGCAAGAAAAATGGCATTTAGGAGGTTAATTATCAAAGGTCAAGTCTGGCAGGTTTTTTATACCTCACTAAAACTCACAAAACTCGAATGTTTTCTTATTTATGAAAAAAACTTGAATGTAAAAACACTTGAATCAGTGCATTCAGTGGAAAAAACTCCAATTTATCGAGTTTTTCAGCGAAACTCGCCGAAAAAAACCCGACCATCATGAAGACTGCAAACATCTTCAAATGGTTCAAGGGACCTCTGCCATTGACTTCCACATGACCTTGACAAGTTTTAGCTGGAGTATTTTCAGATTTGAGGTTTTTCCAGCTTCGGCATAATTTTTATTTTTTAAAAACCTAAACAATTTTAGATTTTTTTTTTTCAACCCGAATTGCTATTTTGAATATTATAAAAGCATCAGTGTCACTGGGCAGGGTGCTTAGGAAAGGAGCTGTTATCTTCAGCCACAGTGACTAAGTGCTTTTGATGTGCTACAGTAGACAGTTTAATGAGCCTGTGTTTGCCCACAGGGCTATTCATTAGTAGAGATGGCGCGAACTGTTCGCCGGCGAACTTGTTCGCGCGAACATCGGGTGTTCGCGCTCGCCGGAAGTTCGCGAACGTCGCGCGACGTTCGCCATTTTGGGTTCGCCATTGTTGGCGCTTTTTTTTGCCCTCTCACCCCAGACCAGCAGGTACATGGCAGCCAATCAGGAAGCTCTCCCCTGGACCACTCCGCATCCCTATAAAAACCGAAGCCCTGCAGCGTTTTTTCACTCTGCCTGTGTGTGCTGAAGAGATAGTGTAGGGAGAGAGCTGCTGCCTGTTAGTGATTTCAGGGACAGTTGAAAGTTTGCTGGCTAGTAATCGTGTTGATACTGCTCTGTTATTGGAGGGACAGAAGTCTGCAGGGGTTTGAGGGACATTTAAGCTTAGGTAGCTTTGCTGGCTAGTAATCTACCTTCTACTGCAGTGCTCTGTATGTAGCTGCAGTGGGCAGCTGTCCTGCTTCTGATCTCATCTGCTGACTGCTGCAATAACAGTAGTCCTTGTAAGGACTGCTTTTATTTATTTTTTTGTTGTTTTACTACTACTACTACTACTACTACTACTACTACTACTATAAGAGCCCAGTGCTATTAGTCTAGCAGTGTTGGGGAGTGGGACTGGTGTGCTAATCTGCTGCTCCTAGTAGTTCAGCAGCACCAACTGTAATTTTTTTTTTTTAATATTCATTTTTTTTTTATTTTACTTTTTTTTATTTTACTACCGCTGTAGTAGTGTATAAGTTGACCTTTTAGGCATTATTTGCCCTGTAGGCATTTTTTGCCCAGTGTGTTATTCAACCAACTGCCATCTAGCTGTGTGACCTTGTTCACATTCTGTCTAAATATCCATAATATTACCGTCTCCAGAAAAAACACCGGAGTGACTGTTTTCAAGCAGCCATAATAAATTTTAAGTAATCCGTATCCATCGCTGTAGTAGTGTATAAGTTGACCTTTTAGGCATTATTTGCCCTGTAGGCATTTTTTGCCCAGTGTGTTATTCAACCAACTGCCATCTAGCTGTGTGACCTTGTTCACATTCTGTCTAAATATCCATAATATTACCGTCTCCAGAAAAAACACCGGAGTGACTGTTTTCAAGCAGCCATAATAAATTTTACGTAATCCGTATCCATCGCTGTAGTAGTGTATAAGTTGACCTTTTAGGCATTATTTGCCCTGTAGGCATTTTTTGCCCAGTGTGTTATTCAACCAACTGCCATCTAGCTGTGTGACCTTGTTCACATTCTGTCTAAATATCCATAATATTACCGTCTCCAGAAAAAACACCGGAGTGACTTTTTTCAAGCAGCCATAATATATTTTACGTAATCCGTATCCACCGCTGTAGTAGTGTATACGTTGATCTTGTGGGCATTATTTGCACAGTGTTTTCTTCAAACCGCCATCTAGCTGTGTGAGCTTGTTCACATTTTGTCTAAATATTGATAATATTATCGTCTCTAGAAAAACCACTTGAGTTACTTTTTTTCAAGCAGCATTCTTATATTTTACGTAATCCGTATCCACCGCTGTGTATACGTTGACCTTGTAGGCATTATTTGCACAGTGTTTTCTTCAAACCGCCATCTAGCTGTGTGAGCTTGTTCACATTTTGTCTAAATATTGATAATATTATCGTCTCTAGAAAAACCACTTGAGTTACTTTTTTTCAAGCAGCATTCTTATATTTTACGTAATCCGTATCCACCGCTGTGTATACGTTGACCTTGTAGGCATTATTTGCACAGTGTTTTCTTCAAACCGCCATCTAGCTGTGTGAGCTTGTTCACATTTTGTCTAAATATTGATAATATTATCGTCTCTAGAAAAACCACTTGAGTTACTTTTTTTCAAGCAGCATTCTTATATTTTACGTAATCCGTATCCACCGCTGTGTATACGTTGACCTTGTAGGCATTATTTGCACAGTGTTTTCTTCAAACTGCCATCTAGCTGTGTGTATTATCGTTTCCAAAAAAAACAACTGAGTTTTTGTTGTTGTTGTTTTTTTAAAAATAATGCCAGGCAAAGGCAGGCCGCCACGCAGAGGCCGTGCTAGGGGCCGTGCTGCTATGCAATCCTGTGGCCCTAGCAAATTGCCCAGTTTTAAAAAGCCAATGACCCTGAACTCCCAAAATGCTGAAGAGGTAGTTGACTGGCTTACACAGCACACCCCATCCTCTACCGTTTCTAACTTTACCACAACATCCTCCTCATCCTCCACTGCTATGGCCACCCCACATAACACTTCCTCCACCACCGGTGCCCCTTCTTCACTGGAATCAGAGGAGTTATTTTCCCATGAGTTTCTTGAACTGAGTAATGCGCAACCATTATTGGCAGAAGAAGATGAAGGAGATGAGGACGTTACACCAGATTTAATTCTGGCAGAGAACACGACAGAGATGGACATAATGATGAGTGATGAGGAGGAGGTCCCCGCTGCTGCTTCCTTCTGTGATGTGTCAGAAGAAATTGATGCATCTGAGGAGAATGATGATGAGGAGATTGATGTTTTGTGGGTGCCTAGTAGAAGAGAGCAAGAGGAGGGTAGTTCAGATGGAGAGACGGAGAGTCAGAGAGGCAGTAGGAGAATAAGACTTAGAAGAAGCAGGGAGGACAGCCCGCAGGGATCAGTAGGGCAACGACATGTATCGGCACCTGTGTTCAGCCGGCCAACGCACCCGCCATTGCCGCCAATGCCGCCAACTTCTACTGTTACCGCCAGATCGCACACTTCCAAAAAGTCAGCAGTGTGGGATTTTTTTAATGTGTGTGCCTCTGACAAAAGCATTGTAATTTGCAATGAGTGCAGTCAGAAACTGAGCCTTGGTAAGCCCAACAGCCACATAGGTACAACTTCTATGCGAAGGCACATGAGCGGCAAGCACAAAGCACTTTGGGAGCAACACCTCAAAGGCAACAGGCAAACTAAAAGCCACACTCCTTCTGGTCCAGCATCTTACTGCTCTACCTCTGCTCTCCTTGACCCATCTGAACCACCCTCCACTCCGCCTTCCACCTTGACCACCTGTTCCCATTCCCAGTCATCTGCCACCAGCCAAGTTTCTGTGAAGGCCATGTTTGAGCGTAAGAAGCCAATGTCTGACTGTCACCCCCTTGCCCGGCGTCTGACAGCTGGCTTGTCTGCACTCTTAGCCCGCCAGCTTTTACCATACCAGCTGGTGGACTCTGAGGCCTTCCGCAAATTTGTAGCAATTGGGACACCGCAGTGGAAGGTACCCAGCCGCAATTTTTTTTCTAAAAAGGGAATACCACACCTGTACCAACATGTGCAGAGCCAAGTTACCGCATCTCTGTCACTTAGTGTTGGGCCAAAGGTCCATATGACTACTGACGCATGGTCCTCCAAGCATGGTCAGGGCAGGTATGTCACCTACACTGCCCACTGGGTGAACTTGGTAATGGCTGGGAATGGGAAGCAGGGAATGGGTAGCTCAACAACAACAACAACAGTGGAGTTGGTGTCACCGCCACGGATTGCACGCGGTTCTGCCACCACCTCTACTCCTCCATCGCTCTCTACCTCGTCTTCTTCCTCTTCTTCTTCTTACTCTGCTGCTGGGTCCTCCTTCTCCTCCTCCACACCTGTGCACCCCCAGCTCCCCCTAGGCTATTCGACGTGCCAGGTACGCCGTTGTCACGCTGTCTTGGGGATGACGTGCCTGGAAAGCAAAAACCATACCGGATCTGTACTCCTGTCATCTCTGCAGTCACAGGCCGATCGGTGGCTGACCCCACACCAACTGCAGATCGGAAAAGTGGTGTGTGACAATGGAAGCAATCTGTTGGCAGCGTTGAGACTGGGAAATTTAACACATGTGCCCTGCATGGCACATGTGTTAAATTTAATAGTCCAACGTTTTGTCTCCAAGTACCCAGGATTCCAGGACGTTCTCACCCAGTCCAGAAAGGTGTCGGCCCATTTCAGACGTTCCTACACAGCCATGGCACGCCTTGCTGACATTCAGCAGCGCTACAACATGCCAGTCAGGCGTTTGATTTCTGACAGCCAGACTCGCTGGAATTCAACGCTCCTTATGTTGGAACGTCTGCTGCAACAACAAAGGGCCGTCAACGAGTACCTTTTTGAACTGGGTGGTAGGACTGGATCTGCAGAGCTGGGGATTTTTTTCCCCCGTTACTGGGTGCTTATGCGCGATGCCTGCAGGCTCATGCGACCTTTTGAAGAGGTGACAAATATGGTCAGTCGCACCGAAGGCACCATCAGCGACCTAATACCCTTCGCTTTCTTCCTGGAGCGTGCCGTGCGACGAGTGACAGATGAGGCTGTAGACCAGCGTGACGAGGAGCTGGAAGCGCACGATTTATGGTCGGAATCACCAGAACGAACCCAGGCACCTGCTGCAACGCAGGGAGAGGTGCCAGAAGTGGAGTCAGAGGAGGAAGGTGGCTTTGTGGAGGAGGAGGAGGAGGACCAACAGGAGCAGGCTTCCCAGGGGGCTAGTGGTGACCTTTTGGGGACCCCTGGTCTTGTACGTGGCTGGGGGGAGGAGACCGTGGATGATGCAGTCCTTGATAATGAGGAAGCGGAGATGGATAGCTCTGCATCCAACCTTGTGAGAATGGGGTCTTTCATGCTGTCATGCCTGTTGAAGGACCCCCGTATCAAGAGGCTTAAGGAGAAGGACCTGTACTGGGTCGCAACGCTACTAGACCCTCGGTACAAGCATAAAGTGTCAGAAATGTTACCAACATACCACAAGTCCGAAAAGATGCGGCATTTACAAACCAGCCTGCAAAACATGTTGTACAATGCTTTTAAGGGTGATGTCACTTCAGGAACTCATCAACATTCCAGGGGCAGAGGTGCCAGTAATCCTGCCACGAGCACACCTGCAAGGACAAAGCCCTTTGGCCGGTCTGTAACGTCAGACATGCAAATGTTTTTCTGTCCAAGGCAGCGCCACAACCCTTCTGGATCCACCCTCAAAGAACGCCTCGACCGGCAGGTAGCGGACTACCTGGCATTAACTGCAGATATCGACACTCTGAGGAGCGATGAACCCCTGGACTACTGGGTGCGCAGGCTTGATCTGTGGCCAGAGCTGTCACAATTTGCCATGAACCTCTTGTCTTGCCCAGCCTCAAGTGTGCTCTCAGAAAGGACCTTCAGTGCAGCAGGAGGGATTGTAGCTGAGAAGAGAACTCGCCTAGGTCACAAAAGTGTCGATTACCTGACCTTTATTAAAATGAATGAGGGGTGGATCTCGGAGGGTTACTGCACGCCGGAAGACTTGTTCTGACTTCTATGCAGCTGTCCTTCTCTTCAAGCCTCATGACTCCACACACAGCTGTCCTTTAGCGTCCTCCTCCCTCCGCCACCGTTACAAACTAGGGTGCAAACCCTACTGGTTTAATTTTTTCTGGCCTCTGTGCTTCAGTGGCTGCAACCAAAAAAACTGGGCAAACAATGTCTACAAGGTCAACGTATGGCGAAAAATGACTATTTTCAGCATTTATATGGCATATTTTTTCTGGCAACTGTGCTTCAGTGGCTGCGTCCAAAAAAATGCATATTTTCTGCATTTATATGGCATAATTTTTCTGGCCTCTGTGCTTCAGTGGCTGCAACCAAAAAAATTTATATTTTCAGCATTTATATGGCATAATTTTTCTGTCAACTGTGCTTCAGTGGCTGCGTCCAAAAAAATGCATATTTTCTGCATTTATATGGCATAATTTTTCTGGCCTCTGTGCTTCAGTGGCTGCAACCAAAAAAATTTATATTTTCAGCATTTATATGGCCTAATTTTTCTGGCAACTGTGCTTCAGTGGCTGCGACCAAAAAAATGCATATTTTCTGCATTTATATGGCATAATTTTTCTGGCCTCTGTGCTTCAGTGGCTGCAACCAAAAAAATTTATATTTTCAGCATTTATATGGCATAATTTTTCTGGCAACTGTGCTTCAGTGGCTGCGACCAAAAAAATGACTATTTTCAGCATTTATATGGCATATTTTTTCTGGCCTCTGTGCTTCAGTGGCTGCGGCCAAAAAAACTGGGCAAACAATGCCTACAAGGTCAACGTCGTTGACCTTGTAGGCATTGTTTGCCCAGTTTTTTTGGCCGCAGCCACTGAAGCACAGAGGCCAGAAAAAATATGCCATATAAATGCTGAAAATAGTCATTTTTTGCCATACGTTGACTCAACGTATATGGCAAAAAATGACTATTTTCAGCATTTATATGGCATATTTTTTCTGGCAACTGTGCTTCAGTGGCTGCGACCAAAAAAACTGGGCAAACAATGCCTACAAGGTCAACGTATGGCAAAAAATGACTATTTTCAGCATTTATATGGCATATTTTTTCTGGCAACTGTGCTTCAGTGGCTGCGTCCAAAAAACTGGGCAAACAATGTCTACAAGGTCAACGTATGGCGAAAAATTACTATTTTCAGCATTTATATGGCATATTTTTTCTGGCAACTGTGCTTCAGTGGCTGCGTCCAAAAAAAACTGGGCAAACAATGTCTACAAGGTCAACGTATGGCGAAAAATGACTATTTTCAGCATTTACATGGCATATTTTTTCTGGCAACTGTGCTTCAGTGGCTGCGTCCAAAAAAACTGGGCAAACAATGCCTACAAGGTCAACGTATGGCAGTTGTTTAAAGAGAACAGTAGATTACTAGCCAGCAAAGCTACCTAAGCTAAAATGTCCCTCAAATCCCTGCAGACTTCTGTCCCTCCAATACAGAGCAGTATCAAGCAGATTACTAGCCAGCAAACTTACTATCATCTGTCCCTGAAATCACTAACAGCTCTCCCCCTACACTATCTCTTCCAAGCACACACAGGCAGATTTTTCAGATACATTTTTGCCCTTGATCCCCCTCTGGCATGCCACTGTCCAGGTCGTTGCACCCTTTAAACAACTTTAAAATCATTTTTCTGGACAGAAATGTCTTTTTTAGATGTTAAAGTTCGCCTTCCCATTGAAGTCTATGGGGTTCGCGAACCGTTCGCGAACCGCTCGCATTTTTGCGCAAGTTCGCGAATATGTTCGCGAACTTTTTTTCCGACGTTCGCTACATCCCTATTCATTAGCTGCATCTATGGCCAGGGGTTGACATGTCCTACTCTGCAAGTTGGTAGGCAGCACAGTATAAATCCATGTCAAGGTACATATTAGCAGAGTGCCAGCAGGCAATATTTTTATCTCTAGCCCTCTCTATTTTTCACTCTTTTTGAAGGGAACAAACAGAAAACTTCATATTTCTTCCACTTTTAATATTATGCTTTATTTATATATCACTGACATATTCTGCATCATTTTACAGAGATTATGCATCTTTCACAACAGTCCTGGCCCCAGTGGAGCTACACTAAGGTCCCTATCACATACACCCACTATTTTTGCCAGCGAATGATCCACCACACTTTGCGCCACTTCATCAGATGAAAATTCAATACCACTACCCTAATTCATTAAAATGTTAAGTTGCGTCTGGGCAGCCGAATGCTGGCAAAGTTTTTCTAGCGTTAATTCGTCAGCGCAACCATTTCACAGCAAACTTTCATTTGTGTTCATTTTTGCCTAGTGAAACTTCATTAGTACTCTTACGCTTAGGTCAATTTGAATAGGGTGGGTACATATAGTTCGTATATACGTCTTTATTAGAGATGGTGCAAATGCTTGAAGTGGCCACTTAATATTAAAAATGTCCAAGGAAGCAAAATAAAGATAAGGCTAGGGCCACATGGGAAGATTCAGGGATATCGGTCGCCCGGTGACTAATCGGCGCGTCTTTGAGGCCACTAATCTCCCTGAATGGCTTGCTGTTATCTCGCACCCGCTAGCGATAGTCGCCTGCGCCTATTCACACATGCAATATGTTTTTCAAAGTCGCTCGACATTGCCTCAACTTTGAAAAACGTGTTGTCGCGTGTGAATAGGCGCAGGCGACTTAAGCGCTAGCGGGTGAGAGATACCAGCAAGCCATTCAGGGAGATTAGACACGGCGATTAGTCGCCAGGCGACTAATCTCCCTGAAATCTTCCCGTGTGGCCTAGCCCTAAAAGAGATCCTAGACATGAGCCCACCCTAAAACAAATGTGGCATGCCTCTTAAATGGTTGGGAAAGAAATGTTAACACAAAAATCTTCAATAGTTAGGACTTGTGAAGGCAATCCCCTTTTAAAAAATTAAAAAACACTGGCGTTTTTTACAGCTTTTATGACTTTCCTGTATACTAGTGAAAGAGTGAAACGTTCTGTAAAATGCACACTTTAGTGACTTTTCAGAGTAATGATCATTTGCCTGAGTGAAAATTCCCTGGCAATAGGGCCCAAATTTGCACTAGCAAATTGTCATCTACGCCTGTTAGTAAATTGGCAATGTAATGGAATTTTCACTAGCGACTGCCACTTTGCCCTTTAGTAAATCTGCCCCATTATCCCCCATTAATAAAAAGTTTTTATTTTCAGCAAATCATTTCTTCACCCTCTCAGCCCATTTACTGGAACAGGTTGGGTAGCATTGGCTGCAGCACATGGGGCGTTAGTGACCCCCAACAGCCCCAACTGTTGCACTATTAGTACAAAGTGATATAATTTTTGGTGGTCCGTTTACTAAAGCACGGTGAAAATATTCGCACAAAATATAGACAAATTTGTTGCAGAATATGTTTTCGCCAGCTTACTAACCTGCGGTAAATATAAATTTGCAAATTTTCTTGCCCAAGAATATGTTTTTGCAAGTTATCGCATATGCTGAAAATAAGGATACATACACATTAACGCCTAGTTAACTAAACAGAGAAATGTACAAAAGACAAAATTTACGCAAGAACATTCGCAAAATTTTACCGCCACCGATGTAGTGGCGTAAAAGTATTTTTTTGCCAGAAAATTCTCAAGGGGCAGGAAATATTCCATAATACTTTTCTTTTTTTACCCATCATTCTTTGCTGACAGGAGAGAGATCTGTAGCTATTACTGATTGCAGGATGTTTGGCTTCTGCTTCTATCTGCTGCAACAGCAGCAATTTCAGCTCAGAGTCGTATCATTGGCAGTGGTCATCACAGTCCAAGGATTCGTCAGCTTCTACACTTTTTTGTTTTATTGTGATTGGCTACATTAAACTGTGCATTTCTATGAAGCAAAGAGATTGACTGGTATGGCTTTGGTTGGACATAGATATCGTACGATTGCTGTCAGGGGCAGAACATTGCTGATCTGTTCTTTAACTAATCTGACTGGTAAGACTTTGATCTGAATGGTTAGTGGCGGGTCGGGAGATGGGAAAGTCCGATCGTACGATGATTCGTACGATCGGATCTTTGCATCTATGGCCAGCTTTACTCTGGTAATGTTGTTGGATGATATTATCATCAGTCAATAAAGTTTATGAGTTTTGAAGATGCATTTCTGGCCATAAATGTCACAGTAAAAACTGCCATAATAACCGCCATAAAACAAGACTATTTTATAGAATTCGCAAAAACTTAATTTGTTGCCAGAAAATCTGCAACTCCCAAAAAATTACCGCTAACGTAAGCTGGCTCGTTAACGTAGTTACCGCAAGTGATCGCAATGATTTCTGAGCACATCGCTGTTTAGTAAACTTAGTTGCTGCGGAAACTTAAAGTCAAATTTACCCCACTTTAGTAAACGGACCCCTTGGTCTATTTCCTTAATATCATTGGCAGGTAAGGGGCAGATGATCACTGTTCTGTGCTGAATTCTATGTGCTAGTGTTTCTGAGAATGTGGAAAACATTACAGTCAAAACATATATGAAATGTGTTCCATCATCCTTAATTGTAGGAACACAAAGATATTATTTGGCAGGTAGCTGGGGTAAAGGCATTGCTTGTACATATCTGTAGCAGAAGTTTTAGAAGAAGGTTTATTAGAATTCTTTAGCTATAATTGTACAGTGCCTCCTGCAATAGATCTGTATAGTTAGGGCCTGTTTGCCAGATGTGTGCTGTACTCTCCTATTGAATGATTCCCCCGCAGAGCTTATTAATCCATTTAAAGTGTGTCACGCAGACTCGTTTGTATTCAAGCAAACAAATGACCGAGAAAAATCCCCCAGTAAATCCAATTAACATATTTAGCAATCAATGGAACCTGTCTAATTACATTCAAGTTTACTATTATATATTTTTTCAAAACCTTTGTACATTTGTTTTGTATCTATTTAACTCAAATGTTTCTGTAATAATGGTGTTTATATGTGACTCATGAATGTGCAGATTCACATAAAATAATGTGTTTGATAACAGATGAGAGGGGAAGATTGGATAAGAGGGCAGGCCTTTGTCTAAGGAACTGCAAAAGGAAACATGAAAGGAGCAGATCTGGGGACAGGTAGCAAGATCAGAGGAAGACAGATGTTCTAATCTCCTCTTCAGTCACGGAAAAGGAGAGGCTGGGGCGAATTCATTGATGAGTTATTTTGGGAGTGAGTCACTGGTGCTCATTTTTAAACACTGAGCAAAATAGCACCTGGCATTAACCTATAGCAACCAATCGGTGATTAGCTTTTTTTTTTTTCAGTCAGCTGCAGGGTGACCAATGAAAGCAATCATCTGTTTGGTTGCTATGGGTTACTGCCTGGGAGCAAATTTGCCTAGTGTTTATAAATGAGTCCCAATGAGTGCAGTAAGTTTAATTGTGCAGCTCAGTAAGGCTGGTAAAAATATGTTGCCATTTTACAAATAAATACACCATAAAAATAATGATACTGTGTGTTCTGTATATTTGTTTGTGCAACATGGCCTGGCAGTATTTGTAACTTAAATCCATTTATAACTTGAGTGCACATGTAAATATGTTGGATTGCATTGCTACCTTCTACTACTAGAGCCTTTGGTTTGATTGGGGCAGATTGTTTAACTGTACAGAGCTTCTGTACATGCTGACATCTCACTATACCAAAGAAATGTATGTATTTCATACTTGTAGAGTTTGGCATTATGGCATATTATTGGACCATGGCTGTTTAAATACAGGTATGGGACCTGTTATGGAGAATGTTCCCGAACTAGGATTTTCCTGATAACAGATCTTTCCATAGTTTGAATCTTCTAAAGTCTGCTTCATACCTTCTAAAGTCTGCTAAAAAAAAAAATCATGTAAACATTAAAAAACCACAATAGGCTGATTTTGCTTCCAATAAAGATCAATTATATCTTGGTTGGGATCAAGTACAAGGTACTGTTTATTATTACAGAGAAAAAGAAAATCATTTATAAACAATTTGGATTATTTGGATAAAATGGAGTCTATGGGAGACGGCCTTTCTGTAATTCAGAGCTTTTTGGATAATGGGTTTCCGGGAAAATTCATTCCATACCTATACCTACTTAGCAAGAATAATGCATGTTTGTTTATATTTGGTTATTTGAATTTATTGAAAAAATATTTTGTATTATTACTTTTCTGATGACCTCCTCCTATTATAAAAACACTGCAAGACATAGCATTATTTCTGTGAGATCAGTCAATATACCTGTTTAAAGCTAATTAATGCCCACAGAATCAGTTTATGCTAGGAAGGAGTCTCAAAGCAAAAACAAATAGTTAAAATTCTATATATTTCTATGTTTTCTTACCATTGTTTTCAACTTTTTTGGCAGGCACTGACGATATTGTAGCAATAATGATTCCAGAGCCTAAAGGAAGAGAAATAGCCAGCTTACTGGAGAGGAACATTAATGTGACAATATACATCACAATTGGGACGCGGAACTTACAAAAATATGTTAGTCGGACGTCAGTGGTATTTGTTTCCATATCCTTCATTGTCCTGATGATCATTTCTCTTGCTTGGCTTGTGTTCTACTACATCCAGAGATTTAGATATGCCAACGCAAGAGATAGGAACCAGGTGAGTAACACTCTGTGCAATGTATTGGCTTAGCTTGCTTTAAAGGACCAGTAAGATCAAAAACATTTTTTAAAACAGGGCGATGATCCATCGTGCGGAACTCAATTTTCCTCCCTGGCTATCGCCTATAAGGAAGACAGGGAGGAGAAATGAAGCACCACACGATGGATTGCCCGATTGCTTTCTGAAGAGGCGTGCAAACGGAGTTTCGGTAAGTTATTTCTTAATAAAGACTTTGTCTTGGTGTGTTTTTTTCAATGTATACTAACAATTTTTTTAAAAAATTAATGATTCTGTCATGATTGTGTAGTTTTTATGTACACTGTTTTCACTGCAAATAATTCACTCTACAATATAAAATGTATTTATTTTTATTTATAATATTGGTGTGTAGACAGCCATCTCAGGTAATTTTCTGGTCATGTGCTTTCAGAAAGAGCCAGCACTTTAGGATGGAACTACTTTCTGGCAGGCTGTTGTTTCTCCTACTCAATGTAACTGAATGTGTTGCAGTGGGACTAGGGATGTAGCGAACTGCCGATTTGGTGTTCGCGAACACCGGCAAAAAATGCGAACATTCGCGGACAGTTCGCGAACTTCGAACACCCGCTAAAATCGTTCGATTCGAACGATCGAAGGATTTTAATCATTCGATCGAAGGATTTTCATTCGAATCGAACGAAAGAACGTTTTAAAATCGTTCGATTGAATGAAAATCATTCGATCGAATGCTTACAATCGTTCGAACGAATGGAAATCGTTCGATTTTTAGCGGTCGAAGGAATTCGAATGGTCGAATGGTCGAACGATTTTTATTCGAATTGAATTCGAACGTTCCCAAACGTTCGCGAACATTTCGGCGGACGCGAACGGTCGAAGTTCGCGCGAACTAGTTCGCAGCAGAACAGTTCGCTACATCCCTAAGTGGGACCTGAGTTTTTATTATTTAGTGCTGTTCTTAGAGCTAATAGGCAGTAAAGAGTGACTGAAGTTTATCAGAGCACAAGTTACATAACTGGGGGCAGCTGGGAATCTGACAATATGTCTAGCCCCATGTCAGATTCAAAATTAAATATAAAAAAATATGTTTGCTCTTTTGAGAAATGGATTTCAGTGCAGAATTCTGCTGGAGCGGCTCTTATTTTTTGAAAAAAAAAAATAAAACATGTTTTCCCATGACAGTATCCCTTTAAGCTACCTTAAGAGGGTTAATTTTCAAAATTCGTATTTGTGTAATTTTAAAGGGGTTTTTCTACCTTGAATAAACTCACATTTTACAAAAGCACAATTTTTTTTATTTATTAAAAAAATCAAAATATATTAAAAAAAAAACATGATTAAGAAATGTGTGGGAAAATATCTTGAATCCTAGTTTACTAAGCCTTTTTTTGTGAGTCTGCAAGTACTAAAAATAATATGAAAAGCTCTCAATTTAGATTAATATTTTACAATTTGCTAAGGACAGATCCAATTGATTTCTACATGACCGTGGCGGCTTAGAGCTTCTCATGCTTTATATAATTTATTGTTTGATAAATTGAAATTTGTATTTTTAACATCAGTATTTAAATGCACAATTTTTAGCACTGAAAAGTTTGATTAGGAGAAAAAAAAGATACACCTACAATACTATAATAGCTTTCAGCATTCTCTTTTCAGCAATCCGTTTCAGCAAACATTATACCGTTGTATCACTGCTCCCTGATGGTATTTGATAACATTGCTTTCTGTGAACTCTATAACATTTTAGTATTGTGTCTTTGGAACATGATACAATTGTATTACTGATCCCATGAAACTTTATAACATGGTATCACTGTTCCCTAGAAAAATGACACCATTGTAATACAGGGCTACAGAAGCTGTATACATTTCTGGAATACTATAATTCAAGTTATTTGCAAACATTTGTATCACTTCTATGATCATTTTTAGAGTGTTTAACTATTTGTATTATTATTATCATTAATAATTACTATTGCATTAGTGCACAACAGGAAGATTATAACCTTGTACCAGATCATTATTGCGCTGCTCTCCAGGAACACTACAACACTGGCTGGGAATATTATATATCTGTGTCTCTGCTTACTGGTAGCATTTTAAGATTGTATCAGTGTTCTTTGGGAACATTAATAGCTTTTACACACAGACGTATTTAATTACAGTTAAACATACAAAAAAGCCACCTCTTGGGAATACAATGAAAGACCCCATAGTGTAAGAGACTTAAATATTTGCATTTTTAGCATTGTATCTCTGATCAATGTAAAGGTACCATATCACTTCTCCTTGTGAACAATTTAACATGGGATCACTGCTCCTCCCCCAGTAGCATTGTGAGGTTGTATATTATTTCTGCTACTTCTTAAGGAATGCTCGCCTATTGCTTAAGATGATTAGCAGAAATATTTAACTGTTTACAATGATTTTTCAGTTGCTCTGTATTGCTCAGTCCTTTTATATAAGGAATAATTGCTGTGCTTGGATTCTCTTGCTTTTAGTGCACCAAAAAGCAAGTGAAGAGACTATTTCAGGAGAAAATGCTAGAACTGTGGTGAGCTACAAAAAGAATTTTTGTTAGATTAGTCGCCAGCGGTAGCGGAGATTTAACCACAGTTAACCACAAGTCCCCCTGTCTGCCATAGCCCTTAGACAAACCTTGAGAGCCAGTGACCCATTTTACTGAGCTGCTCCTCAAGTCAATGTGACAAATTCAACTTTGAACCTGAACCTTAACCTTTGAAAACCATTAAATACCCTTAATACAATGCAATTGAAACTGAAGTCATTATTTCTGGCATAGTTTTTGGAAAAAATGCGACTATATGATGTCATGTGATATTTCACATGACACAAAGTTTGTCCAGGTGCAGTAACTTATAGCAATCAGTAAGTCACTAGTAAATTCTACTGCTGAATGGTTGTGATAGGTGATAAGAACTGTAGCAAACTCTGCACCTTATATTACATAACCCCAATCTACTGACTTTAAAAGTGGGTTTCAGAAACAGCATCAGCCAGGATTGTAAATCTTCAAAAAATGCTGGGTTTTGGCCAAATCCCAAACTGAATCCTGGATTTGGTGTGTCATTGGTGGTCAGGGTCCCCCTATAAGTTAAAAAAAACTGTGGCGCCAGGGCCCCCCATAAAAGTTTTTTTTTAAAAAAATTGGTGGTCAAGTCCCCCTTACAAGTTAAAAAAAATAATTGGTGACCAGGGCCCCCCTATAAGTTAAAAAAAACATTGGCGCCAGGGCCCCCAATATAAGTTTTTCTAAAAAAAAACATTGGCGCCAGAGCCCCCCATAAAAGTTTTTTAAAAATCATTGGCGCCAGGGCCCCCCATAAAAGTTTTTTTTAAAAAAAACATTGGTGCCAGTGCCCAGTTACAAGTTAAAAAAAATATAGAATATTTTTTTAAAAAAAACATTGGTGGCAGGGGCCTATAGGCCCGAGCCTGGTACAGGAGGACCCCATGTGCCCTCCTGATTGTGACCCAGTGTCTGGGCCAGGGGAACTGAGATATATAAACAATTATTTGCCTTCCCCTCCTCTCCTGTCCTATTACAGCAGTTTTTGTAAAAGCTAGTAGGGCTGCGCATGCAGTCCTATCAGCTTTGGAAAGAAAAATAATCATGTGGAAATGCGAAGGGTGTCAGACGAGAGCCTGGCTGTGAGGGGGAAATGCTAGACTGTGCAACAAGACATTGGGAGTCATTTGTCAACACTGGGCAAATTTTTCAGGTGTTGTTTTTTAAACCCGAATTTTTTTAAATTTATGAAAGCATGATGCAGCAAAAAGGCAGAATCCAAAAATCCGCCATCTCAGACCTGCCGAGTTTGTCAATGGCAGAGGTCAATGGCAGAGGTACCTATCCTGTTATGAAGTTTCTGTGGTCTGCGCTGTAATTAGCCAGAAACTCCGACCTTATCAAGCAATTCGGGTAAAAAACATAATCGAGTTTTTACCGGAACCGATTAAATCAAGCTTTTTTGTAATAATAAATAAGGTCAAATTGTGGATTCTAGTTTCGTCTGACTTTTTTTTATTCAAAAAAACATAAAAATTTGGATTTTGATAAATAAACCACTAAATATCAAGGCACGTTTTATATCATTTGAGTCTCATCTATAGCAGTTGAGCAAATAAATAAAATAAACTAGGTATTTATACTTTTATCATTTGGAAGTCCCTCTCAGGTATTTCACATTTCTAAACTTCATTTGTTGTAGTACTACAGTTCCTATTAGTCCCCACTTCCAGATCTGTGATGGGACACTGAGAGTTTTATTTTAGACTTTCTATATGTTATTTTTCTCTGTTCCAGAAAGTTCAAAAACATTCCAGAGCAATGGAAGCTCTATAGACATGTCAACTACAAAAAAACGGTACTTACACATGACAGGTGCTCAATAGGTTTATTCATTTGAGGTTCCACTCTCCATATTAGTTTAGGAAATGTTCCCCTTGCTGGCTGCAGTTATTTGATGCCTGCAATCAAAGTCCCTCGACAGGAAACTAGTATATGCAAAGGGTCTTTTGACTCCAGACAACCACAATTGCAGTAAAACAAAAAAGATCTTCTACATTGATATCAATTTTCACGTGACATCAGGTCAATTGCTGGAACTCTAGTTTGTGTATTCAGGTTTCCTACCATTGGGACTTGTGTTTTACACTGACTGAATGACGGCAGATGGACAGTGAACAATTGCTGAGCCAATAAGCTAATAAAGCCTGTCATGTACTTCAGTGTTCCACATCAGAAGATGTGTTTTGTAATGTATCTCTGAATAGGGCAGTCACTGTTTTAAAGAAGAACAAAAACTTAACTAAAGAAGTACCTTGAAATGTTGTACATTATGTTTTGAGCTTCTGTACCAGCCCAAGGCAACCCCAGCCTTTACCAGGGAAGATCTGTGTCTCCAAAGATGTCTCAGTAGCTCCCCATCTTCTTTTCTGCTGATTCACTGCACATGCTCTGTGCTGCTCTCACTTACTGAATTTAGGGACAGACAGCTACTTAAAGGACCAGTAACATAAAAAAAAAATGTTTAAAAATTCGTTAGTGCACAACGAAAAACAAACACTAAGACAAAAGAAAATTTTAAATAGCAAAGCCTTTATTAAAAAATAACTTACAGAATGTTCACTTCCTGTCTGCTTCAGAAACGGCGAAAAGGCGACCATCCATCCTGCAACGATCAATTTCTTCTCCCGGCTAGTCACTGACAGGCATCGCTTTCATTCACCTGCTGCTGTGTGTCTGTGGCTGCTGCTCCCGCTGTTTGTCCGTGACTGGCTGCTGACACTGCTCCCTGCGATGACTCTGCCAAGCCGTCCCTTTCCCACGGTCCGAGCGCAGCCGACACTTCAGTACTGGTGGCGGCGTAGTGCAGGAAGCAGAGGGGTAGCGGCTGGGGCAGGGAGTGGTGGAGGCCCGGGCAGTCCGCAGCTCGGCGCTACCACCTGTGACTGCCCCAACTGCCATGAAGCTGAGGTTCTGTGCCGGCGATTTATGTGCAGCTGCTGCGCCAATGAGTGCGCAAAGCTTTCTGCGGCCGACACTTCAGTACTGGTGCAGAGGGGTAGCGGCTGAGGCAGGGAGTGGTGGAGGCCCGGGCAGTCCGCAGCTCGGCGCTACCACCTGTGACTGCCCCAACTACCATGAAGCTGAGGTTCTGTCCCGCCGGTGCCGGCGATTCATGTGCAGCTGCTGCTACCAGTTGCAGATCCCGTCAAGTTCAGCGCTCAACAACACACATTGGCAGCTTTGATTTACAACAAATAGATGGTACAAAACCCTCTATATCCTCCCAGCACACTACATACAAATTCACCTGATTCATGTGCAGCTGCTGCGCCAATGAGTGTCTGAAGTGTCCGGACACTTCAGTACTGGTTGCGGCGTAAAAACACTCAGCGCCAGGCTGATGCAACAGTGACTCATTGGCCGCAGAAAGCTTTCATGGACACTTCAGACACTCATTGGCGCAGCAGCTGCACATAAATCGCCGGCACAGAACCTCAGCTTCATGGCAGTTGGGGCAGTCACAGGTGGTAGCGCCGAGCTGCGGACTGCCCGGGCCTCCACCACTCCCTGCCCCAGCCGCTACCCCTCTGCTTCCTGCACTACGCCGCCACCAGTACTGAAGTGTCGGCTGCGCTCGGACCGTGGGAAAGGGACGGCTTGGCAGAGTCAGCGCAGGGAGCAGTGTCAGCAGCCAGTCACGGACAAACAGCGGGAGCAGCAGCCACAGACACACAGCAGCAGGTGAATGAAAGCGATACCTGTCAGTGACTAGCCAGGGAGAAGAAATTGATCGTTGCAGGATGGATGGTCGCCTTTTCGCCGTTTCTGAAGCAGACAGGAAGTGAACATTCTGTAAGTTATTTTTTAATAAAGGCTTTGCTATTTAAAATTTTCTTTTGTCTTAGTGTTTGTTTTTCGTTGTGCACTAACGAATTTTTAAACATTTTTTTTTATGTTACTGGTCCTTTAATTGCTAAGTTAATTGACCCAAGCTTCCATTTGTTTGGAAGCCAGAAGTTACGTTCCTGTAGCAATTGGAATAATTCAGTCTGGAATTGCATATAAATGTGAAAAAAACTGACCATAACCAGCCTTTATATTCTTTAAAGGGGGGTTTCATCTGCATGCTATTTTAGTATGTTATAAAATGGCCTATACTTAGCAACTTTTTAATTGGTCTTTATTTTTTATAGTTTTTGAATTACCCCAGCTGAAAAAAGAGAGGCTACAGTTTTATTGTTATTCTTCCTTTGTATTTCTTATCTTTCTATTTAGGCCCTCCTCTATTCCTATTCCTGTCTCTCTTTCAAACCAGTGCTTGTTGCTGGGGTTTAAGTGATACTGACACTAAAAAACTACTTTATATTACATTAAAATTTACCTATAGGTCATGTTAATCGTTTTTTGCTGAGAGGTTTGTTTTTGTAACTTATTGATAATGAAAGTTTCTAAACCTGACTGTTTTGCCAACCTGACTGTCCCATCTCAGCCTGTCAGTTAACGTCTCTAATGCTTACAGATTCCTGCTGCACAAATATGGCAGCCCCCTCATACGGGATCATGGGGCATCAGACAGGTAATGTAAAAGCATTGTGCAAATAGTTTATGGCAAAATTATGTTACTTTCAAAGGCAATATTATGATAGATGTAAAAAAGAGTTTAATTTCTGGTGTCAATATCTCTTTAAGTTGGACCCTAGTAACCAGATAACTGCTGAAAGTGGACAGCTGCTGTACATAAAGCTAAATAATTCAAAAACTGCAAATAATAAAAACTGACCTATGGCATACAGTCTCAGAAGAGTACTCTTGACATAATACTTTAAGTTGATTTAACCCTTTAACCGCCAAGCACGTACGGCGTACGTGCTGGCGGTTCAGGGCTCAGGCTGCCAAGAACGTACCTCGTACGTTCTTTTGCAGCTGAGCCCTTCTCTCTGCATCGGCGGCTTTTGCCGCCTCTGCAGAGAGTCAGGAGGGTAGACAGCCCCCTGGGCAACGTGGCTGGGGGGCTGTCAAGTCGGATCTGCGACGCGATTGTCGCAGATCCGACTTCAAAGTAGCAGAAGCGCAATGTAAGCGCTGCTGCTGCTGGCTTACCTCCTCCTCGTCGCACCACGCGCCCAGTCACTTCCTGCTGCGCAGTAACTCTGCAGACACGCTGCCAGGAGTCGTCCTTCGGTTCCAGCGATCCTCCTGCTACAAAAACGGTAAGTGCACTTTTTTTTACACACTTACCTGCACTTACACATACCTACAGTACATTTATACACTTAGATGAACATTTTAGTAAAAATTTGTGTTTTTTTATTTTTTATTTTTTTATTTTAGCACACTTAGTCGATTTTGTACACTTATTTACACTTAATTACATGTATTTGCACACTCAGACAACTTTTATTAGTGCACAAATATGTATACACAAAAACTCACAAGCAGGGGTTTTTTTGTTTTTTTTTACTTATTCATTGTACTGTTTGTTTTGCCTAAAAGCATGTTATTTTGACAGCGTGACTATTGGATAATCGATTTCGGCCACTAATTACGCTGCCGGATCAATTATTTTGTTATTTCATTGATTTACGCTATTTTTGTGGTTTTATTGCAATTTTATCCATGCATTATTGTTCCTTATGTATCTTTAGTATAGTTTTGCTGTTTGGTGCTTTGGTATAGAAAGATTTATTTTACTTAGTTTGATTCGCCAGAATATATGCTTTCCAAAAATATATGGGTTTCTGGGGGTCTTTTTACAGTTTTGGGGTCTTATGGCACATAACGCACAGTTGGGGCTCTCTTTTCTGCAGCTTAGTTGGCTAGCGTGAAAATTCATAGGCATGTTTTTCATTTGGGGTCCGTACACGCCACATACTTTGGTAAATCTATGCATATTGGGCATCAAACTATTTAGTAGACCTCTGACGTCCATATTTAGGGTGATTTTTCTTTATACGTAAAACATTGTGTGTGATAAATGCGGCAAACTGCAACAATTTTAGGCGATTTTCAGAAATGTAAAAACCTCTGCGTTTAGAAAAGCTTTGCAGTTTGGTGCAGAAAGACGTCTTTATCTTTTTTGGATTCGTCAGAATGTGTACTTTCCAAAAATATATGGTTTTGGGGGGGTCTTTGCTGTTAGGAGGGTCTTGAGGCATATAATATGAAGTCAAGGGTCTATGTTCACAGAAGGCGAATCGGCAGCGGAGAAAAATCATATGCACTATTTTCATTTTGGGTCCGCACATGCCAGCTGCCTTGGTATATCAATGCATATTGGGCATCAAACGGTTCAATTGACCCTTGGCATCAGTATTTATGGTGTTTTAGAATTGTATGTAAGAAATTGGGTGAGATAAATGCGGCCAATTGCAATATTTTTAGGCAATTTTCAAAAATGTAAAAACTGTTGCTTTTATCGCCAAATTTAGGAAAGGCTTGCGGCTTGGTACTTTGGAGTACAAGGACACGCATACCCAATTTGGATTCGTGGGAATGTGTACTTTCCGAAAATATATGGTTTTCTGGGGTGAATGCACTTTTTTTTAACCTTTGCTCCCCCCAAAACTATGTATATGTGTTGATTTTGCAGTACCTGAAATGACAGACCATATGGGGGTCTTCCTTTTGGGGCCCCTATATGCCACGTGCTTGGGTACATCTATACATATTGGGCATCAAACTGTTCAGAGGACCCTAGGCTTTCATATTTGGGGTGATTTGTCTTGATACCTAAAAGTATGTGGGTAATACGATGCTGCAGGGTAGATATTTTGAGGTGATTTTTGAAAATGTCACCTAAATCACCAAATTTAGGAATGATTTGTGGCTTGGTACTTTGGCGTAGAAAGACATGCATACCCAATTTGGATTCGTTGGAATGTGTACTTTCCGAAAATATATGGTTTTCTGGGGTGAACTTACTGTTTTCTACTTTTGCCCCCGCAAAAACGATGTAAATGTGTTGATTTTGCAGTACCTGAAATGACAGACCATATGGGGGTCTTCCTTTTGGGGCCCCTATATGCCACGTGCTTGGGTACATCTATACATATTGGGCATCAAACTGTTCAGAGGACCCTAGGCTTTCATATTTGGGGTGATTTGTCTTGATACCAAAAAGTATGTGGGTAATACGATGCTGTAGGGTAGATATTTTGAGGTGATTTTTGGAAATGTCCCCTAAATCACCAAATTTAGGAATGATTTGTGGCTTGGTACTTTGGCGTAGAAAGACATGCATACCCAATTTGGATTCGTTGGAATGTGTACTTTCCGAAAATATATGGTTTTCTGGGGTGAACTTACTGTTTTCTACTTTTGCCCCCCCCAAAAAGATGTAAATGTGTTGATTTTGCAGTATCTGAAATGACAGACTATATGGGGGTCTTCCTTTTGGGGCCCCTGTATGCCACGTGCTTGGGTACACCTATACATATCAGGCATCAAACTGTTCAGAGGACCCTAGGCTTTCATATTTGGGGTGATTTGTCTTGATACCTAAAAGTATGTGGGTAATACGATGCTGCAGGGTAGATATTTTGAGGTGATTTTTGGAAATGTCACCTAAATCCCCAAATTTAGGAATGATTTGCGGCTTGGTACTTTGGCGTAGAAAGACATGCATACCCAATTTGGATTCGTTGGAATGTGTACTTTCCGAAAATATATGGTTTTCTGGGGTGAACTTACTGTTTTCTACTTTTGCCCCCCCAAAACAATGTAAATGTGTTGATTTTGCAGTACCTAAAATGTCAGACTATATGGGGGTCTTCCTTTTAGGGCCCCTATATGCCACATGCTTCGGTACACCTATACATATCGGGCATCAAACTGTTCAGAGGACCCTAGGCTTTCATATTTGGGGTGATTTGTCTTGATACCTAAAAGTATGTGGGTAATACGATGCTGCAGGGTAGATATTTTGAGGTGATTTGTGGAAATGTCACCTAAATCACCAAATTTAGGAATGATTTGCGGCTTGGTACTTTGGCGTAGAAAGACATGCATACCCAATTTGAATTCGTTGGAATGTGTACTTTCCGAAAATATATGGTTTTCTGGGGTGAACTTACTGTTTTCTACTTTTGCCCCCCCCAAAACGATGTAAATGTGTTGATTTTGCAGTACCTGAAATGACAACTATATGGGGGTCTTCCTTTTGGGGCCCCTGTATGCCACGTGCTTGGGTACACCTATACATATCGGGCATCAAACTGTTCAGAGCACCCTAGGCTTTCATATTTGGGGTGATTTCTCTTGATACCTAAAAGTATGTGGGTAATACGATGCTTCAGGGTAGATATTTTGAGGTGATTTTTGGAAATGTCACCTAAATCACCAAATTTAGGAATGATTTGCGGCTTGGTACTTTGGCGTAGAAAGACATGCATACCCAATTTGAATTCGTGGGAATGTGTACTTTCCAAAAATATATGGTTTTCTGGGGTGAACTTACTTTTTTCTACATTTGCCCCCCTCAAAACAATGTAAATGTGTTGATTTTGCAGTACCTGAAATGACAGACCATATGGGGGTCTTCGTTTTGCGGCCCCTATACGCCACGTGCTTGGGTACACCTATACATATTGGGCATCAAACTGTTCAGAGGACCCCAGGCTTTCATATTTGGGGTGATTTGTCTTGATACCTAAAAGTATGTGGGTAATACGATGCTGCAGGGTCGAAATTTTGAAGTCATTTTTGGAAATGTCCCCAAAATCACCAAATTTAGGAATGGTTTGCGGCTTGGTACTTTGTAGTAGAAAGACATGCATACCCAATTTAGAGTCGTGGGAATGTGTACTTTCCGAAAATATATGGTTTTCTGGGGTGAACTTACTTTTTTCTACCTTTGCCCCCCCCAAAACGATGTAAATGTGTTGATTTTGCAGTACCTGAAATGACAGAACATACAAGGAGGGGTCTTCATTTTAGGGCCCCTATATGCCACGTGCTTGGGTACACCTATACATATCAGGCATCAAACTGTTCAGAGGACCCTAGGCTTTCATATTTGGGGTGATTTCTCTTGATACCTAAAAGTATGTGGGTAATACGATGCTGCAGAGTAGATATTTTGAGGTCATTTTTGGAAATTTCACCTAAATCACCAGATTTAGGAATGATTTGCGGCTTGGTACTTTGGCGTAGAAAGACATGCATACCCAATTTAGATTCGTGGCAATGTGTACTTTCCGAAAATATATGGTTTTCTGGGGTGAACTTACTGTTTTCTACTTTTGCCCCCCCAAAACAATGTAAATGTGTTGATTTTGCAGTACCTGAAATGTCAGACTATATGGGGGTCTTCCTTTTAGGGCCCCTATATGCCACATGCTTCGGTACACCTATACATATTGGGCATCAAACTGTTCAGAGGACCCTAGGCTTTCATATTTGGGGTGATTTGTCTTGATACCTAAAAGTATGTGGGTAATACGATGCTGCAGGGTAGATATTTTGAGGTGATTTTTGGAAATTTCACCTAAATCACCAAATTTAGGAATGATTTGCGGCTTGGTACTTTGGCGTAGAAAGACATGCATACCCAATTTGAATTTGTGGGAATGTGTACTTTCCGAAAATATATGGTTTTCTGGGGTGAACTTACTGTTTTCTACTTTTGCCCCCCCAAAACAATGTAAATGTGTTGATTTTGCAGTACCTGAAATGTCAGACTATATGGGGGTCTTCCTTTTAGGGCCCCTATATGCCACATGCTTCGGTACACCTATACATATTGGGCATCAAACTGTTCAGAGGACCCTAGGCTTTCATATTTGGGGTGATTTGTCTTGATACCTAAAAGTATGTGGGTAATACGATGCTGCAGGGTAGATATTTTGAGGTGATTTTTGGAAATTTCACCTAAATCCCCAAATTTAGGAATGATTTGCGGCTTGGTACTTTGGCGTAGAAAGACATGCATACCCAATTTGAATTCGTGGGAATGTGTACTTTCCGAAAATATATGGTTTTCTGGGGTGAACTTACTGTTTTCTACTTTTGCCCCCCCAAAACAATGTAAATGTGTTGATTTTGCAGTACCTGAAATGTCAGACTATATGGGGGTCTTCCTTTTAGGGCCCCTATATGCCACATGCTTCGGTACACCTATACATATTGGGCATCAAACTGTTCAGAGGACCCTAGGCTTTCATATTTGGGGTGATTTGTCTTGATACCTAAAAGTATGTGGGTAATACGATGCTGCAGGGTAGATATTTTGAGGTGATTTTTGGAAATTTCACCTAAATCACCAAATTTAGGAATGATTTGCGGCTTGGTACTTTGGCGTAGAAAGACATGCATACCCAATTTGAATTCGTGGGAATGTGTACTTTCCGAAAATATATGGTTTTCTGGGGTGAACTTACTGTTTTCTACTTTTGCCCCCCCAAAACAATGTAAATGTGTTGATTTTGCAGTACCTGAAATGTCAGACTATATGGGGGTCTTCCTTTTAGGGCCCCTATATGCCACATGCTTCGGTACACCTATACATATTGGGCATCAAACTGTTCAGAGGACCCTAGGCTTTCATATTTGGGGTGATTTGTCTTGATACCTAAAAGTATGTGGGTAATACGATGCTGCAGGGTAGATATTTTGAGGTGATTTTTGGAAATTTCACCTAAATCACCAAATTTAGGAATGATTTGCGGCTTGGTACTTTGGCGTAGAAAGACATGCATACCCAATTTGAATTCGTGGGAATGTGTACTTTCCGAAAATATATGGTTTTTTGGGGTGAACTTACTGTTTTCTACTTTTGCCCCCCCAAAACAATGTAAATGTGTTGATTTTGCAGTACCTGAAATGTCAGACTATATGGGGGTCTTCCTTTTAGGGCCCCTATATGCCACATGCTTCGGTACACCTATACATATTGGGCATCAAACTGTTCAGAGGACCCTAGGCTTTCATATTTGGGGTGATTTGTCTTGATACCTAAAAGTATGTGGGTAATACGATGCTGCAGGGTAGATATTTTGAGGTGATTTTTGGAAATTTCACCTAAATCACCAAATTTAGGAATGATTTGCGGCTTGGTACTTTGGCGTAGAAAGACATGCATACCCAATTTGAATTCGTGGGAATGTGTACTTTCCGAAAATATATGGTTTTCTGGGGTGAACTTACTGTTTTCTACTTTTGCCCCCCCAAAACAATGTAAATGTGTTGATTTTGCAGTACCTGAAATGTCAGACTATATGGGGGTCTTCCTTTTAGGGCCCCTATATGCCACATGCTTCGGTACACCTATACATATTGGGCATCAAACTGTTCAGAGGACCCTAGGCTTTCATATTTGGGGTGATTTGTCTTGATACCTAAAAGTATGTGGGTAATACGATGCTGCAGGGTAGATATTTTGAGGTGATTTTTGGAATTGTCACCTAAATCACCAAATTTAGGAATGATTTGCGGCTTGGTACTTTGGCGTAGAAAGACATGCATACCCAATTTGGATTCGTTGGAATGTGTACTTTCCGAAAATATATGGTTTTCTGGGGTGAACTTACTGTTTTCTACTTTTGCCCCCCCCCAAAACGATGTAAATGTGTTGATTTTGCAGTACCTCAAATGACAGACCATATGGGAGTCTTCCTTTTGGGGCCCCTATATGCCACGTGCTTGGGTACACCTATATATATTGGGCATCAAACTGTTCAGAGGACCCTAGGCTTTCATATTTGGGGTGATTTCTCTTGATACCTAAAAGTATGTGGGAAATACGATGCTGCAGGGTAGACATTTTTAAGTGATTTTTGGAAATGTCACCAAAATCACCAAGTTTAGGAATGATTTGCGGCTTGGTACTTTGGAGTACAAAGACATGCATACCCAATTTAGATTCGTGGCAATGTGTACTTTCCGAAAATATATGGTTTTCTGGGGTGAACTTACTTTTTTCTACATTTGCCCCCCTCAAAACGATGTAAATGTGTTGATTTTGAAGTATCTGAAATGACAGACCATATGGGGGTCTTCCTTTTCAGGCCTCTATATGCCACTTGCTTGGGTACACCTATACATATTGGGCATCAAACTGTTCAGAGGACCCTAGGCTTTCATATTTGGGGTGATTTGTCTTGATACCTAAAAGTATGTGGGTAATACGATGCTGCAGGGTAGAAATTTTTAAGTGATTTTTGGAAATGTCGCCAAAATCACCAACTTTAGAAATGGTTTGCCGCTTGGTACTTTGGTGTAGAAAGACATGCATACCCAATTTGGATTCAGGGGAATGTGTACTTTCCGAAAATATATGGTTTTCTGGGGTGAACATACTTTTTTCTACCTTTGCCGCCCCCCAAAACGATGTAAATGTGTTGATTTTGCAGTATCTGAAATGACAGAACAAACGGGGGGTCTTCCTTTTGGGGCCTCCTATGCCACGTGCTTGGGTACATCTATTCATATTGGGCATCAAACTGTTCAGTGGACCCAGGATTTTATATTTGGGGTGTTTTACATTGATACCTAATGATGTGTGGGAGATATGTTGCTGTAGAGTGGAAGCTTTGAGGTCATTTTTCAAAAAATTCACCAATTTCTATAAAACATTATAACTTTAGGAAACAATTGCAACTTGGTGGTTTGGAGTACAAAGATATTTCTACCCATTTTTGATTCACCAGAATCTGTTCTTTCTAGTAATGGGTAGTTTTCTAGGGTAAACCTACTGTTAGCGGAATGTTTGGCCTTGAAATCAAAAGTATGCCGTTTGGGAAGTGTTGCTTTGGAAATTTGGTTGTGTACTGCTTGTAGATTTTGAGCTATACAAGTGAGAAATCTCCATAAAACTATATATATTTGGTATTGTCGCGTTCAGGAGACATAGACCTTTCTAAATCGGCTGTGTTCTCGTACATAAAATGAATGATGTTTCTGATATATGTGATTGTTCTTCGTGCAACATGATTTTTTTCATTTTATTTGACACTTAGAATCCAATATTTTATTAGAGAAGTAGAATTACACCAAAATTCTTGCATATTGTGAAAGTTCAGGTTGTCCTGAAAAAAACAATATATTGTTTTCCTGGGTTAACTAAAAGACCACCCCAGGAAAGGCCCTTAAAGTGAAAGAGTGCAAAATATCTAAAAACTGCTTGGCAGTAGATGTTCGCATCTAGGACAAAACGGCTGGCAGGGAAAGGGTTAAAAGAGTGGTTTACCTTTAAGATAACTTCTAGTATATAGTTTTTGAATTATTTGCCATCTTCTTCTGACTCTTTCCAGTTTTCGAATGGGGGTCACTGACTCCATCTAAAAAACAAATGCTCTGTAAGACTACACATATATTGGTATTGCTGCTTTTTATTGCTGCTTATTATTACTGCTTTTTATTACTCTTATTCATATTCCAGTCTTTTATTCAAATAAATGTATAGTTACTAGGGTAATTTGGATCAGATTGCTGAAATAGCAAACAAGGGAGCTGCTGAATTAAAAGCTAAATAACTTAAAACCACTAATAATAAAAAATTAAAACCAATTGCAAATTGCCTTAGAATATATCCCTCTCTACACGATACTAAAAAGCAATTCAAAGATGAACAATCTCTTTAAAGTTAAACAACCCTTGTAAAAGAGGGATTGTTTGTGTTAAGAGAGGAGAAAGTTAGGCAGACTTTTAGAGCTAATGTGATTTCCCTAGATGATCAGACATTATTTGGCATCAATGTGTATTCTTACAGTTACTTTGCACGCTGTCTGTGTCCCTCCGGGGGACTTGAGGTTGCTGCCAGACGCCACACCACACTGATGAAGTGGGTAACTTACTAAAGTGACAACTACTTTAAAAAAAAGCCACTCAGTATTGTATTTATAAGACCACTTTAGACAGAATAAAAAAAAAATTATGTAAAACGTTCTGCTATTTCATGTGATTGATACTTTCACTCCCTTTTGGAATGGGACAGCAGCTGAAGAATGTGGAAGAAGGGTTTCTGCCACGTGGAGATTACTGCAATGCACAAAGGAGGAGGGCTTGCCGGAACACTAGAGGATGCTAAAAAAGATTTCCTTGGAAAAATACCTGGAATTCCTCATTTAAATGTAACACTACCTGTTGTTTATTCCCTGCTGTTGATTGTTCAAGGAAAGAAAATGCATGTATATTTCACACACGTTTGATAGACTTTGTGGCAAACGAAAAATGTAAATGGTAACCAGATGTGGAAGTAGGAATACTCTAAACGTGAAAAGCCATATATAGAAATATGCATGGGATACTATATTGTAATCAATGAGTCTGCTGTCCCGTTTGAATATGGATATGATAAGGCATCTATGGGAGTTAGGGTTGGCACCTGGCTGGTATTTTACCGGCCTGGCTGGTAAAAATGATGGTTTATCCTGATGTTATTAATAGGGAAAAATAGAAATATATAGGAAGGCCGGCATTTTTTTCCAGAAAAGGTGGCAACCCTAATGATCCCATTCCCACCAAACTCCTAATAAAATGTACAGCAGAAGTTCCTTATATTAGCAGTACATCTCAAAGGGACAAGTTGAATTTGCATGCAAGAACTTTAATATGAGCAATTTCTAAGAAACAATAGTCTTGTTGGGGGAAAATGTGACCTCCAAATGAGCATGTTTGATCAGTAAAAAAAAGCTACTTGCTCTTGGAGGGTTAATTTTACCATACTGGCTACTCTACCCCCAGCTCACTCCCCTAACTGCCAAGTGCAACATGCTTCTAGCCAAATAGATTCTGTACTTGACTGTAGGGATCCATCTAATTATGATGATCAGTTAGATCTAGGGAAATGTGTGCAGGTTGGATCATGTCTTCAAAAAACATAGTGCCCGGTCATCAGCCAGACAGGTTTTTCAATCACTTGGATATGAGTGCATTCAAAACATTTGAAGTTGGTGTGCTCAGATGCCAGCTTTACCTTATAAATTAACTTGAGCTGCCAGAACAGCCTTTAGAATAAAGCAGCATGTCAGGTGCCTTTGAGTGAATGTGCTATAACACTGATTTAAATATAGTTACAATTGTCCTTTAAAAACTTTCTCACTTGCCTGTCATTTATTTTGCTTTTTTCTGTATTTCTCTGTACTGCTTCTCCTGTATTTCCCTGCAATCCCCATGTGGTTCTCTGTTATATGTAAAGCTTTTTTCTCATGCTGTTTTTTGACCTATTAGAAGAGAATGTGAGCTCTCTTTCTTTGCTTATCTAATTAAATGTCTTTCTATATTGTCCATTGCCTAGTCAAGGAAATAGAAACTAAGAAGAATCTGATGCATTTTATAAACTTTGATGCTGTGAAGATGCACTATTAGATTTGCTTACATAGTAAATTGATTGCTTTTAAAAAATGTACTGTAATGTGCCAATTTCTTATATTCTTATTTTTTAGTTTCCCCAAATCAAACTCTTTAGAGCGAAAAATTGTATATTAGAAAAATTACTATAAACCACAAACATTTCGATATTTGGTAAGTGTAAAAAGCACAAAAAACTCAAATACAAAATAAAAAAATAGTAAGTTAGGTTGAAAAAAAGACACACGCCCAACAAGTTAAACCTTTTCAACTTTTTGCCAGTTGATCCAGAGGAAGGCTAAAAACTCCATCTGAAGCCTCTCCAATTTACCTCAGAGGGGGAATAAATTCCTTTCTGACTCCATAAGGACAATCGTACTAGTCCCTTTATGAACGTGTACTTTGAGCTATCTTCCATATCCCTGTATTCCCTCACTTGCTAAACACCATCCAATCCCTTCTTAAAGCTATCTAATATATCAGCCTGTACAACTGATTCGGGGAGAGAATTCCACATCTTTTATGATCCCCTTATGTATTTATAAATAGTTATCATATCACCCGTTAAAGGAAAACTATAGCCCCAAAATGAATACTTAAGCAACAGATAGTTTATATCAAATTGAATGACATATTAAAGAATCTTACCAAACTGGAATATATATTTACATAAATATTGCCCTTTTACATCTCTTGCCTTGAACCACCATTTCGCGACTCTATCTGTGCTGCCTCAGAGATCACCTGACCAGAAATACTACAACACTAACTGTAACAGGAAAAAGTGAGGAAGCAAAAGGCAGAACTCTGTCTGTTAATTGGCTCATGTGACCTTACATGTGGTTTGTATGTGTGCACAGTGAATCTTACGATCTCAGGGGGCGGCCCTTATTTTTTAAAATGGCAATTTTCTATTTATATTTACCCAATGGCACATGACTAAATGACTAAAAAAGTATATAATTATGATAATGGTTCATTTACATGAAGCAGGGTTTTTACACATAAGCTGTTTTACTCAGTATCTTTTAATAGAGACCTACATTGTTTGGGGGGTATAGTTTTCCTTTAAGAGCCTCTTCTCCAGTGTGAAGAACCCCAACTTGGCCAGTCTTTCCTCATAGCTAAGATTTTCCAACATTGAATCTCATTTGCCACATAGCTGCCCAGATTGCCAGTTTGTCAAGATCCTGTTGCTAGGATGCCACATCCTGAATGGAATTAATTGGGCTGCATAGTTTGTGTCATCTGCAAACACTGGTACATTACTTAAAGGAGAAGGAAACCCCCAGGGTGCAAAACCCCTCCCCCCTCCCCTATGTTGCCCCCCCTCCCTCCTCCCCCCTGGCCTACCTGTCCCCCTGGGGAAATGCCCCTAACTTGTTACTCACCCCTCTGCGCAGGTCCTGTCCATGGAGTTCACAGTCACCATCTTCTTCCACGCGCGTCTTCTTCCTGCGATGACCGGCGTTTTCTGGCGCATGCGCAGTAGGAACAGTTACCGGTACGGCTCTACTGCGCATGCGCCGAATGTCACAAAGTGAAATCGGAAAACTTTGTGACATTCGGCGCATGCGCAGTAGAGCCGTACCGGTAACTGTTCCTACTGCGCATGCGCCAGAAAACGCCGGTCATCGCAGGAAGAAGACGCGCGTGGAAGAAGATGGTGACTGTGAACTCCATGGACAGGACCTGCGCATAGGGGTGAGTAACAAGTTAGGGGCATTTGCTCAGGGGGACAGGTAGGCCAGGGGGGAGGAGGGAGGGGGAGCAACATAGGGGAGGGGGGGAGGGGTTTTGCGCCCTGGGGGTTTCCTTCTCCTTTAATACCCTCCCCTAAGTCTTTAATGAACAAGTAAAATTAAAGTGGACCCAATACAAGCCCTGAGGGACCCCACTAAAAACCTTACTCCAAGTAGAGAATGTACCATTAACAACCACACTCTGTACCCAATCCTGTAGCCAGTTTCCAACTCATGTGCAAACAACTTTATTAAGCCAAACAGACCTTAGTTTAGAAAGCAGTCATTTGTGGGGCACGGTATCAAGCCTTAACAAGCCTTCAAATAATTTGCCCACCACAGATGTCAAATTTACTGGCCTATAATTGCCAGTCTGAGAACATAACCCCTTTTTAAATATTGGAATGACATCAGCTTTTCTCCAGTCCATAGGTGCCTTACCAGATGAAAGCGAATCTGAGAAAATCAGAAATAGGGGCCAGTCTTAGAAACCGGGGTGTATGCCATCTGGCCCTGGTGGCTTGTTTGCATTCATTTTTATTTAAGCTTTATGAATCATATCCTGAGTCAGCCACTGACTAGATTGAGCTGAGCCATCAGTGCAGCTATGAAGTGAGCCCGGGAACTCAGACTCCTCTATTGTACACACTGAAGAAAAGAACTGATTTAGCACATTTGCCTTTTCTGTATCTGTTACAACCATACTGGTACCATTATTTAAAAGAAGCAGCACTCTCAACCTGCATCTTTTTACTATTAATATACTTAAAGGAGAAGGAAACCCCCTGGGCGCAAAACCCCTCCCCTGTGTTGCCCCCCTCCCTTTTCCCCCCTGGCCTACCTGTCCCCCTGGGCAAATGCCCCTAACTTGTTACTCACCCCTCTGCGCAGGTCCTGTCCACTGAGTTCACAGTCACCATCTTCTCCCAAGCGTGTCTTCTTCCTGCTTTGACCGGCGTCTTCTGGCGCATGTGCAGTAGGAACAGTTACTGGTACGGATCTACTGCGTATGCGCTGAATGTCACGAAAAGATGGCGACTGTGAACTCCGTGGACAGGACCTGTACAGAGGGGTGAGTAACAAGTTAGGGGCATTTGCCCAGGGGGACAGGTAGGCCAGGAGGGAGGAGGGAGGGGGGCAACACAGGGGAGGGGTTTTGCACCCAGGGGGTTTCCTTCTCCTTTAAAAAACTTTTTGGGGTTAGTCTTAGCCTCATCCGCAATGCACTCTTAATTTCCTTTCTTTGCCTTCCAGATTGCTGTTTTACAACATTTACTATAGTGTTAATTAATTAAATTCAGCTTCAGTCCCAACAGACTTGTAGTTTTTAAATGGCTTTCTCTTCTTTCCTATTAACTTATTAACTTCTATGTTAAGCCTAGGGTGATTCTTAGTGCTTCTACATTTAGGGGGTTGTTTACTAAACCCCGAATACAAAAATCATGAAAAATCCATGATTTTTTTTTATAAAATCAGACTTTTAAAAAATAATTAATTTTTCTGAATTTATTAAACCCTGACGATGAAAAAGTCAGAATCTGAACATCCGACATCTCAGACCTGTCAAGGTTGCATATAAGTCAATGGAAGAAGTCCAAACGATTTTTTTTATGTGCGCTGGGTTTTGTGCAATACCCCGAAGTTTTCCGGTGAAAATTCTGAAAAAATTGTTAAATTCATGAAAATCTATTGAAAGAATCGGAAAAAACAAAGAAAATTTTTCGGGAAAATGTAATAATTAATAAGCGTAAAAAACCCGAGCGGATTTGATCGGAGTTTGTAGCAGAAGACATTGAGATAAATTCGCACTTTGATAAATAACCCCCTTACTCCTTAAGGGAATAAATTTAGAACAGTAACAATTTAATATCATTTTAAATGACAACCATTTCTGTGCTGTGTTTTTAGCTGAATGGCAGCCCTCAAGGCACTAAAATTAGCTTTTCTGAAATTCATGGTTATTGTTGCCCCAGTGTATATTTGTTTTTTGCACCAGACATTAAATGATATAACATTATGGTCACTATTATCCAGGGGTTCAATGACTTGCACATTTGCTATAAGTTCTGGGTCATTAGAGATCACTAGATCCAGAACAGCATTTTTTTCTGGTTGGTTCCTCAACAACCTGTGTCATACAATTGTCATACAACAAGTTTATAAGCTTTTTCCCATTAACTGATCTGGCAGTACTGTTGCTCAATATCAGGGTATTTGAAATCCCCCATTATCATTACTTTACCCAACCTAGCAGCCTTTTCTATTTGCATCAGGAGCTTAGCCTCCTCCTTCTCACTTACATTAGGGGGTCTATAGCATACTCCTACGATTAATTTGCTGGGCACTTTACAATTGGAGAACTCCACCCATAAGACTTCTGCCCCCTCATTTTCTAACTTAACCTTCTCCTTTATATAAGCTTGTAAACCCTGCCAAACAAACAGACATACCCCCTCATCCTTATCTATTGCCTCTGTCCACCGAAACAAAGCATAGCCACTGATATTCATGTGACTCATTCAGCCATGTTTTCCACTTGTAATCAAGTTTGTGTTTTTATGCCTTCGTGCTTTTTATATTCAGATTTTTTTAATAAATAAGGAGGCAGTCATGCTTTTTTAACATGTGAGTTGAGGATGAAAATAAATCTCCAAAACTACACAAATCCTATTTTTGATAAATAAGGCCCTATGAATATTCACAAATGAACACACAAATTATGGAACCAGTTAATGGCACAGGACACATTTTCTTGCTTCAAGGCATGAACGAGCTGTCACTGAAGAATTTCTTGTAAAATCCACCACAGGTCCAAACATGTGATGCACTGACCTCTATAATCCAGCAAAGCAAGAGTTTATACCTTAGCTCCATTATTTGATCACACAGTATTAGAGCCTCTTAGAGCAGAAATGGGACTACCTTGGGATCCACATGTGCAAAATGCATGCACATAAGAGATGTCCAACCTGCAGCCCTCCAGCTGCTATATAGTCCCAGCTTCTACCCAATAGCATTCTTGTTTCCCCTCTAAAGAACCCGAGGACCAGGGGAAATGCCCACTTCTCCCTAATCTATTGGCCCAGCCGCTTGTTGTGTTTCGTTGCTCACAAAAGTCTCAGTGCTAGAAAAGGAAATGAGGATTGCATTTACAGTGGAATCTCAATTTTACATTCCCCGATTTTAAGTTTTTCCTCATTTTGTGTCCCACCTACATGTTATGCATAATACATTTCCCTGATTTTACATTTTCCTGGATTTTTCAAAAAAAAATTATGGTCCCCTGAAAAATGTAAAATGGGAGTACTACTGTATTCTATTTATCTAACAAGGATGCCCTTTTTGGCTTACTTTTATTATGAAAGGAAGGGAAAGTCTTTACACTATGTTTTTAAAGGGGAACTTCACCCAGGACAAGAACTAGGCATAGAAGCAGCTACCTAGGATGCTTGAACATAGGAGCACAGTCTGTATTGCCTCTACTTGCCTATCTATCCATACAGAGATTTTTATTTAAAGGGAAACTCCACAAAAACATAATTTAAGCTTTTTGAAAAGTAAACATAATTTCAAGCAACTTTGCAATATACATCATTTTAAAAATATGCAGACTTTTCATGATTTTGAATGGTTTCTACTGCAGGAGTGTGCTGCTCAGTACACAGAAATCAGGTGTAAGAAGCAGTTGTGCTGGTGCAATCTATATTGACAATGCATCCATATCAGTAAGAAGCACTTTGGGCTGAAATAGAAGTGGAGAGTGGCAAGCCTGTGTGTGGGGGGCAATGGAATGGCATGGAGTGGAATGGAGGGTTGGCTAGCTGAAGGGATAGTTGGGCAGGTGTGACGAAGGGTGCTTGCCTTGGGTGCTGTTATTTGTTGGCCTGCCCCATTCACAGTGTATCTCTGCATAATTTAAGAAACTGTAGTTCTAAACAACTTTCCATTATGTATTAAAACATGGCAGTGCTTTTAAAGGTATTTGTAAATGCATGTCCTCCAGCCAAAACTCCATTTCTCACAATACCTCTCATATTTCTTCATACGTTGCTTCTGCTGCATTGTTTAAGAGTCAGAGCCAGGAGCACAGATAATATAAAAGGACAGGTTAATACTTCCTAAGGCTATGGGCACACAGGCTGTTGTCGGTCTGTGTATTTTTTTCAGGCTGAAAGAAGCAGATCTGCTCAGTGCCCCTGCTCCATTGATTTGAATATGATCAGCCTGTGTGCGCTGTGTGAGCTTTAAGCGAACACAGGCTGATCATATTCAAATCAATGGAGCAGGAGCACTGAGCAGATCTGCTTCTCTCAGCCTGCAAAAATACACAGACTGACAACAGCCTGTGTGCCCATAGCCTTTAAGGATAATGGCACTACACAGGACATTTTGTCAACCACCGTAAGTCAGCGCTAACACAGGCAACAAAACTGTACTTGTTTTCTTACCACTGGCCGTAATGTGAATCATCAGTGGGAAAGCATATGGAAATTCAGGCTTCATCAGAACAAGCTTGTTTACCCATTGGCTATTCACATTACTACTAGAGGAAAACTAGGAGTACGCTGTTGCCTGCAGTAGATGTACTCTACCTTGGGTGACGTGGCATCACTCTAATGCAATCACATTTTCAATAGTCATTAAAAAGATTAATTAATGTGTGCTGGACATTTGGTTAAAGGGGGAGGGATGGGGTTCCCTTTAAATGGTGCATAATGGTTATGCTTTTTAAGTCTTGGAGGGAGGCAGCCTCTTAGTGAAGTAACACCTTCTCTCATTCACAATCACACTGAATGTTGTTGCACATTATAAGTCATGCATTATGTAGAAGACTGCAGTGATATACATAATGAATCCTTTTAATAAGCACTATACTGGTCAATCCTCCTGCCAGGCTTCCTGTTGTTCTTGCCATTATCCAGTCTCCCATCCCTCCCCTCCATATTCTACAGTACGTTCCCTCATTCTCCCTCCTA